>CM070702.1:15509212-16809926 GCA_036346265.1 Melocanna baccifera
GAGGACCCGAAGTGGAGAGCTATAGTCTGATCAGGAAGTCTCCACACCCAAGGGACGTCCCCGACTGGCTCCAGATCTTCAATAATCGAAGGCTCAGGAGCTTTGGTGGAAGATCTCAAATTGCAAGATGAGGATAGGCTCCAACATGCTCTACTCCTCGTATGCTGATAAAGCAATCCAGGTAAATTCTTAAGACCACTTTAAGATGCATTTTTAGACTTTTCAAAACTTTTCTAAGTTTCTTTCTCTTCTGTTTTCTTTTTCTAACACATGGTGAAGGGTGTCGCTCTGGTCAAAGAATTAACCAAGCGAACGTTAGCCTTGGAAAAGGAGAGGGCTACCCTTCGTTGAGAGGCTGACGAATGGTAATAATTTTCCCTTTCTATTCCGATCATGAAGTATTTTTCCTTCTTGTAGTTATTTTGTTACTTTTCAGGTCGGGGAGCACCGTCAAGATGCTCGAGGACACCATGAAGAAAGAGAGGGCAATGCTCAGGTCAACCTTGACCGAAAACGAACAACTCATGATTCTTGAGGAAAAAAGACTTCAATTGAAAAGTAAGTATCATGTTGAAACTTCTGCTGCTGCTTTTTAATCTTTGCTTTTTCTTAGCTCTTCCCTTGTCATGGTCGAGAGAAATAGAAGATTTTGGCAAAGAGGCTAAGACAAAGGGAGCTATTATTATGAAACTTGAGGATATGTATAATGCTAAGGATCAATCAATCAAAAACTAGTCAACCAGATTTAATGATAACATCCTCAAACACAAGGAAGCTATTGAAGCATGTGAAAAAAAGAACCAAGGTAACTGATCGTTAATTTGACCAGTTTATTATACTTTTGAATTATTTTACCTAACTTTGAGTTACTCGTGTAGAGCAAGCCCTAAAGCTTCAAGAACTAGAGAAAGCTCTTGGTTATGAAACGAAGGAAAAATGGTTCAAAGAAGCCTTCAAGAGAAAATCCTTTTCTTCAACAAGATGCTTGCCGACATGGGGGCAGAAACATTTGAGTCCTCTTCAAGAGAGCCGGCCGAGAAAGTGAATTGCCTTGACAGATAACTCAAAACCCTTCAAGACCTGCTCACTACTTCTTGGAGCAACTATGAGCAAACGATGAGAGATGTCTTGGTTGATGGAGTTAGCTTTGCCTTGGCAAAACTTACATAGTATAGATTCAACTGCTCTGAATGGCAAGTGGAATGGGCAATTAGCTGCAGGTGCATCTTTAGATGGTCATAACTGGATGTTTCCAATAGCTTTTGGGTTCATTGGTTCTGAAATTGGAGAAAATTGGGCATGGTTTATGAGTCAGGTGAAGAAGGCAATAGGTGATCCGCTTGTATTGGCTGTGTCAATAAAGCTTGCAAGGGTCTAAAAAATACAGTGAAGGAGGTATTCTCTCAAGCTGAGCAAAGAGAGTGTTTCAGGCACCTTATGCAAAATTTTACAAAGAAATTCCATGGTGAAAGTTTTTGTCATATGTGGCTTGATGCTAGAGCATACAGGAAGGATGTCTTGGATCACCACATGGACAAGTTGCTCATAGCATGCCCAGAGGTAGCTGACTACCTTGGAAGACATCATAGTTTGCTATGGATGATATGCATGTTTAACCTGGACATCAAGTGTGACTACATAAATAGTAATCTTGTAGAGTGCTTTTAGTAGCTGGGTGAGAGAAATAAATGATTTGCCACTGGTATAGCTAGCTGACAAGCTAAGGGAGATGATTATGGTGCTCTTCAACAAGAGGAGAAGGATTGGAGAAAGGCTGCAAGGGAGGATTCTTCTAGCTGTCATAAAGCAATTGCAAGAGAGAACTAGAGGACTAGGTCATCCAAAGGCACAACCATCTGCCAATTGGATTGTAGAGGTGAAGGATACTAACAATGACCAACTTAGGCATGTAGTCAGGGCACATACACATGAGTGTACTTGTCTTGAGTGGCAACACACAGGCAAGCCATGTGAGCATTCATTGGCTTTATGACTCAGCAGAGAAATATCAATTTGCAGGATTATGTGCATGACTACTACTCGGTGGAGAGATTCATGGCAGCATATCAAGGGGCAATTGAACTACTGACTGACCAATCCCAATGGCCTAAGGTGGATCTTGGTTTTGTGCTGCAGCCACCACTAGCAAAAAGATGTACTGGAAGACCTAGGAAATTGAGGTTCAATGGTTGTCTTGAGAAAGGGGATAAGGGAAAGAAAGCAATCCAATTAGGGGGAAAGAATAAATGCAAGAGATGTGAGGAGTTAGGCCATATGCAATCTACTTGTCCTCTCAATGGGACCAGAAAAGGTACAAATTAATGACCATCTTCATTCATTTTTCTTAGTTATTTGTAACCTTCAAATTTTTTGGCTGCTTTTCACAAGAAAAGAAGGTCAAGAAGGAAGTGAGGTATCCCTGAGGAAGGTCCAAGCAATTCTCCAAGGGTAGAGGACGGACATCAAAATTCACCTTTTACTGCTGCATGTCTTGACAATTCAATTGCTACCACACCTACAAGGGACATGATCATCATACCTCCACAGCTTCAAGGGAGCCTTGGACCCATCACAAAAAGGTTGAAAATACTAGGCCAAAGCATTTCCATTCGTGTTCATGTCCAAATTGTGACTCAAATGTTCTTTTTTCCATAGACAACTTGCATTGGCAATGGGAGATGGACAACCTGCACAATCAACTATCACTAGCACATCTCCACCAAAAACAAGACCAGCCGTGAGGAAGATGACTCTAAGGAAGAAAAAGAAGAACTGAAATAACTATGCTACTTATTTTGTTATCATTTTGTGACATGAAAACTCATCATTCCGGCTTTTTATTTCGTGAGATGTGAACTCACTATGTTTGGCTTTGTAATACCTGGTGCTACCTTTTCTTCATAAATATATGCTTTTTTTTGCTTCATGGTTATATGCTCACTATGTTAAATTGTGGTGTTGTCTTCACCAGGAAAGCTTTGGTTAACTTTGGTCTTTAAGATAACTCTGAAATTTTAAGCATCATATGCTGCTACTTGTGAGAACTTCAAATGGAGATGTTCAAGGTCCATTATGCCTCCCCTGCTCTTCTTGGTTTTTTTAATGGCATTGCCAGGAAGGAAGTCTCGGTACTTTGGTTTGTGGAAATTTAAGTCTGTATGCAAAGTTTTTATGTATATATTTCAGGTCTACAATGTAAATATGTACATCTGTTACTATTTATAATAGCATAGCAGAACTGTGATGGAAATTTAAATATCTCACATGAGTTTATAAGACGAACACAACATAATTTGGTGTAAAATTATGCAATTTGTTTCTATATATAGAGCATGCCAAATATGTACAACACTGAAATATATTCAAATGTTTGTAAGAGGCAGAGAAATGAGTAGTTACCTGGTCTGCGCACAGGAGCAGAACGTTCAACTATTTCTCTAGAAGGCAATATGGTCTATTCACATGAGCTCATAGGGGTAAGACAACAGAAAAATAATATAATAAACATATAGGGCAAAATATCAACTGGTATGAGAACTTTAGGCCAAAAAATAAATAGCAAAGTAAAAAAAAGGATAAATAATCAAAGGCAGTCAAAGGAGCAAGTATCAATTTCCCCAAATTAGTATTTGCTATTTTGCTTCCACCATTTCTCAAGGAAGAGATAATAATACCAGCAAATCAGCTGAAAAGCAGCATCCCCTTCCTTCCCCAATCCCCTCCTCCCTCCCCACAACCCTAACTCCCCCCAAATCCATGGATCCCACCAAATCCAGCACCCCACCACCACCCCCCGTCATCGGCGCTCCCGTCGGCTTCCCGGGGCCGTACCCTCCCCCGGCCGCGGCGGGCGCGGCCGCCTACGCCCCGCAGCTCTACGCGCCGCCTGCCGCGGCCCAGCAGGCGGCCGCGGCGCAGCAGCAGCAGCTGCAGATGTTCTGGGCGGAGCAGTACCGCGAGATCGAGGCCACCACCGACTTCAAGAACCACAACCTCCCGCTCGCCCGCATCAAGAAGATCATGAAGGCCGACGAGGACGTCCGCATGATCGCCGCCGAGGCCCCCGTCGTCTTCGCCCGCGCCTGCGAGATGTTCATCCTCGAGCTCACCCACCGCGGCTGGGCGCACGCCGAGGAGAACAAGCGCCGCACGCTCCAGAAGTCCGACATTGCCGCCGCCATCGCCCGCACCGAGGTCTTCGACTTCCTCGTGGACATCGTGCCCCGAGACGACGCCAAGGACGCCGACGCGGCCGCCGCCGCCGCTGCGGCTGCGGCGGCGGCCGGGATCCCCCTCCCCGCCGCTGGCGTGCCCGCCACCGACCCGCTGGCCTACTACTATGTCCCCCAGCAGTAATGTATCATCGTAACCTTTTAAGCTTTTCTAAGCGGAGGGTGTGTTGTTTTGTGACTGTCTTTGTTGCTGATTTTGTTGTTGTTGCCGCGTAATAAGATGTGCTGATCATTTATGGGCCTCCCCCGAGCTTAAGAATTGGGCTGTTTGGTTCTAGTATCCAGGTAAGATTGTTGTAATGGGGGAGGCCGTATGATTGCGTTGGTAGTGCATGTCTAACTCGTCGGATGGTGTAATCCGATAATTATTATGCGGTGACGGTCGTCTCTCATGATTACTATGCAATTTCCGTTCTTCATCTTTGCTGTGCAATGCTGTGAAGAGAATTTGGTTGTGTACTTGTGTTATGACTTATGACAGTGGCGTGTTTTGAATTGTGATCACTGCATTTTAGGTTGCAAGATTCTCACATGTAATTTTCTTGGAAAATAGAAGGTTCTCACATGTATGCTTTCAAGAAAGGCTTGTTTTTGTTAAGCCTTTGAATGCAAAATGTGGAAACTTTTGATAAATTGAGTGAACATACTTAATTGATGTAAGACTTTGCTTCATATTGATGTGATTATATGATGGTGGTTTGGTTCGTGATTGATATCTAGTTGTTCCCACACAATTGTTTTCAATCAAGGTTTATTGTTAAACATTGAAAATCGAAATGTCGAAGTATCGTTCCTCATATGCTATGTATAATACACTACATCTCTATGTCAGTTCTGCAACTGCGATGACTGACCTATTTATCTAAGGGTCGCTATTTTAACTTTTAGATTTGTAGGCTGTTTGTAATTTTTGTTATGCATTCCTAGGACACAAGGAATGCAAATAATTGGAGGCTGCAATGGATATTATTAGACCTGGCAGTGCATCTATGTTTATTTCTGCAGGATTCTGTTTTTCCAGAGTTCAAAGTTTAGACTTTAGACCATTGGTGTGCATGTGCAAGTGTGAATCCTTTGTGACCTATGTGCCACTGAATCCCTCAAAAGTACTCGGGTATGTGTTCCTGTTCCGCTAAAGTAGAAATTAGTGTAACATGTGTCCTTTTCCACCAACTTAGTGTAATGTCGCAGTTACCCATATAGAACGATCGGTATTATAAATATGCATGGACAGTGCAATTCTTGCATTGTTAAACTGTTTTATTGAATGGATTTGGTGATAGTCGAGACTTTTAAGTTGGACATGTCACTTTCATACGGTAGTGGTCAATTCAAATCATAGAACTGTGCCATGTGGTGCTTTAAAACATCACTGGTTCACCTTTATATATGGTATGTTCACCATGCTTATATTGGACAGAGACATGACTACTTTATAGATCATCCACCAGCATGAGCATTCCATGGTATTTCTTTTTGGTTTTGGAAAAAACTTTTGATTTTAGCCTGCTTTATCGTTGTACTATGGGTTCTGAAGCAAAGTGAATCTTGTTATCATTCACATACTGGGGACATTTTTTCATTAAATTCAGATACTAATATAGTCGCCTGAAAATCTTATGTCATCTAACCATAGTTTCCTCTGATATTAGTCAGCAGTGATACTTCTTGCTTATCCTGAATTATTTGGATAGATTTGCGTAATGGGGGTTTCTCACTCAAAAGAAAATCGCTGGTTATTTTTGCCGAAAACGTTGTCGAAATATAAAATACCTGAAACACGGACAGAGATGTAGGTATCATGTTAGTTTTGCAACATCAACAAGTCTGGTGCCTCGTCGGAGATCGCAAGCCATTGCTTGACCCTGTTATTATTCTTGTTTGATCATCTAGAATCCGTGCATTGTGCGCGTATCAAAAGGCGGTATGGGAATTAACGCAGACATAAGAATTGACCTCAGCTTTATTTTCTCACGTCTCTCTTCTGTTTCCGTGGTGAAGTATCATATCAGGGTGTGTGACGGTAAATGTTTAATCTTGTTACAATGTATAAATGTTAGGCGATCGGGGCGAATACCGTGGTCTGTCGTATATTCGTACGCGTGTGCTGCAAAAGAACCTACTCAAGTCTCCAGAATGCGCTCAAACCAATTAACAGTCACTTCGCATGTCGTGCAGCTTAGTGGATAACCTACAAGCTCACACGCTGAGCTTGCAAGCATGCCGCGGGGGCGCGAGCGAGCGAACAAGCCGTGACGGGTCGGCTCCCTGGGCGCACCGGCACGGCACACACGCTTGCCCCCTTCGTCGCCCCGAACCACGGCTCGTTGGACAAAGCCGGGCGCCGAGCCGGGTGCCCCGACGCGCAGCATCACCAGGCGCGGAGGTGGGGAGCGTCCAATGCCCACGTGACTACGTGAGCGCCGCCGCACGCTGAAACGCGCGGCGGCCGATGTGCGGTCAGGACTCACAGAGCCGGCCCAAAGGGAGCCCGCCCATCCTATCATGGCAATGTCATCATCCGGGTGGCCCATTGCTATGGGCTTCCTGACTATTTCTGATCCGCTTGTCGAACAAACTGGCAAGCTTTTTTTCTGTCGGAAAAAAAAAACTGGGAAAGCATGCATTCAAAATCCGGAGCTTGGCATCTACTTGATACATATACATATATACCCGAAAGCTACGTACATAACTACCTAGTTATAAAGTAGTATTTAACAATCTCTAAGTAAACTATTATATAGGTAGAAAACTACGACGATCTTAGATCTTAGAATCCTATATACGAGACCAACTGATAACACTTAATAATATAATAATTCTAGCATTGTCTTATGGTGGGTTACAATATAATTGTCTCATATAATGATATAAGATCAATAATAATTTAGAATAACATCAAAATATGAATAAAAAGTTTTACGAATAAGTCACATACTTGTTGATAAATGTAAAAGACACTTATTTAAGGGATAAAATAAAATATTATTTAAAAGATCATAAATATATAAGTGATGTAATCATCTATATGATCGTCTCTAGGACATCACTGACTAATAGATCAAATGGTGCAACTTCGTCGTGTGCCGCGGCAAGGCCAGCCCCAGCGCTGTGTATGGGTGCGGCGCTACTGACCCGGCGAGGTCGTACGTGGTGGGCTTGGCGGGCGAGCGCCGGCACGACGCGGTGATGACTGCTTCCGCCGTGTGCCACACCGACACGTCCGGAGCACGCCGCCTTCCCGCAGCGCGGCGGTCTGCCACGCCGTGCCCAACACGCAGGTACTCTCGACGGAGTAGGGGCCCTCGGCTTAAAGGGCTCCCGACTCCGTGTTCGTGTCGCGATGCAAAATTACTATGCGCCTGTGTGATGTGTGTATTAGTCGCAGCTGTATCGTTCGTTTGTTCCATTGTATGTTCCCTCTAGAGTGATGTCTGCAGATTGTTGAAATGAAGGATGTTTGTGCTTGTTCACATGATAGTTTTGTCTTCTAACTTCTGCGTACCCAGTACCCGTCCAAAAAAGATCAATAGGCCGCGATTGCTTGACCATGTAATGACCAATACGGATTTTTTTAAAAAAAAAATCGACAAGATAAACAAAAATGACTCTCTTTGTAGAATGTTCAAATAATAACACTATTCACGCTACTGGGCACTGTTCGTAAGATAACAATTCCGTAGGAATTTCGAAGAAGTGGATCTGAAAATCCTACCCTTCCAAGACGACTCGTTTAGAACATAGGAATTTCAAGACAGTTCAGTTCACGGAGTCATGGAAATTCCTGAAACCTCGGGCCTCGGCCTTAGGTGACTCAGATCGCTCGTGTCCTCAAGGGCCTGGTCCGGCTCAACTTCCGGAGAAACGCAAGCCCACAGAGCTAAACACCAGCTTTATTCGGCGTAGGAGCGGCCCATGCAGTGATGCCTGGAAGTAAATATTGTTGCACGTGATGGCAGAGGAAACGACGAAGTAAACAAGATCAATCGTAGAGAGATATAAGATTTAACGTAGAAAACCCTCCCAATGCGAGAGGGAAAAACCACGGACGCCAACCAGCAACAATCTTCACTATATCGGGGTGAGGTTACAACACCGGGGATTTACAACTCTAATTCTATATCCCAAACAGCGGTTTACAGGATATATATATATCAGGGAAACCCTAATTTGACTAGGATCGGACCTCCGCTACGCTCCGTCCAGAAACTAGCCTAATTGATATATAGAATTTGGATCACAAATCAACAAACATCCGTGGCTGTACAGAAACTTGGAAGCAATGCATACGTGGACAGGCCAGAGGCCACCTCTCGTGCCGGTCGCCAAACACCTCTCCTCCATCAGCTTGCCGAAAGCAGATTGAACTTGTCGCATGCGCAGCTAGGCGCGCGATAACAAGGTTGCGTACGTACGTACGTACGTGTTTTGAATTCTGACGAAGCAACACCTACACATACGCTGCGTGAGGAGTACAGTGATGTACACAGAGTTTGGCCCAGCTAGCAGTCAATTAAACAGAGTAAGCACGCAGGCCGATCACTTAACGGCACCGCGCGCGTACAGAATCGCAGATTTACTACTAGCTCCACCTTCCGTCCTGCTGCTGCTGCTGCTTGTTGCCAGCAATTAATAAAGTAAGAGCAACCAAACTTCAGGACAGCGAGATCTCTGAGACCTGCAGCGCTGCAGCGGGTGGGTGGGACACGTAAGAACAGTGGGTGAGCACGACGATCGATCGAGCTGCCCCCCTCTCCTACAAAATGTGAGTCTGCAGCCGTAGTTAAGGCCGGCCGGGAGGTAGCGCGCCCGGCCGTCGTGTGGCCGCGCGGCCGTGTTCCCTGCATGTGCTGCGACGCACTGTGCGCTCACCGCACGCGATGGCTGGCTGCAAGCAGTACGTGCTACTTGCGTATGGAATCCGATGTGAAAAACATTCTGAGGCCAGTAATAAACAACACCTGTACGTCCTGTGCTGTGGCTAGCAGTACTCGCTAGTAGTAGCACGCAAATGTCAATTAATATATACGGCCCTCATGCAAACGCACGAATCCCAAACGTTGGATGGTTTTCTGCTTGGGTTTTCCCAGAAAAAAAAGGGAAACGGCCGATTTGCGTTTCTGGGCTGCGCGTTGTGCTATGCTAGTCGATCCCCGTCCCGTCGTGTGATTAGAATCTTAATTTCTTTGCGTTGTTATTAGGAATTGATTGTGCCGAGTTCAAGAAGCAACTGAAGTTGGGAATCATATAGGTACAAGGGAACGAACCAGTGGGTGATTAAAGTTATTCCAGTTGTGAGAGCAAAACCCAAATCGTGGTGTAAATGGATTTCATTTGCCAAACAGAACACATTCTCCTAAGCTTGCTCCTTTTGTACGCAGTAGTTTCTGAATTCAAAGTGCATGCATGATCGATCAAGGATTTGTTCATGTCATAAGACCTAACTAACTACTATTGTATATATACGAACATTATGTTCGAATTCAAGTATCGATCTTACAAGTCCTAAAACATGTTATTATTTAGTGTAGAACTTCTGAATTTACACAGAGCTAACTACTAATGTATATGTGTGCACATGACTGCGGCTCTGATGCTTTTTTCTTGAGGAATGCAGTTCAGAATGGTGGTAGCAGAATCTAAAAAAGCCAGCTGCGGTTACTATAGTTAATATAGGGCTAAATTTACTAATTCTTTGGAACACAAGGTGGACCAGATAAAAAATAACCAACTATATCAACGATATGATTTTTCCCTGACGTTATAGAATTCAGCTGGTAAACTAATTGACTGTATTTCCCCAATATACACCAGGACTGAACCGAAAGTCTGAAACTAAAAGTTATGCGATAATATTGGAGTAAGAGGCTCACATTTGCATATCTTTGATTGACTCATCGTTCATGGATGAACTGCGACTGCATATAAGGCTCATGAATAACCGGATATTTCTCTCTGTACAACCGAACTGTTTCTGTATGGGCGAGTAGTTGATGATGACATGCAGTGTAAGGCTTCCTTCCTGAATCCCCAACACTGCATTTTCCCCTGCTCCCATGGCGAACACTGCATTTTCCCTACTCCCAACACTGCATTTTCCCTGCTTCCTTCCTGATGCATAGCCCGTAGAGAAGAAGGTCCAAGGCTCATTGAACGTGATCCAATGTTTCAATCGATCACCTAACTCTTTGAAGTAGACTTCAGCATGGTCCTTATAGTCATTTCTGCAACAGTTAACAGTTACAGAGCTTATCTGTTTCAGACTTAATGGACCGGACCAAGGATTCAGAATGGGTCAGGATAGAATTAGGACCTTATTGCTTCATGAGCTGGATTTGGATCGGGTGTAAACGCTGAGTAGTGGGTTGGATGAGGGTTAGGGCCACCCCTCAAACATTGGGGGCTGGGGTAGGGTTCGGGCTGGGCCACGGCCCATTCCAGGCCTAGCCGTGCGTGTTCAGTTGTTCACTGCTCACATGCGTGTCCGCCATGCTGCCTTGCCGGCCGGCCGGTGTGCCTTTCCTCTCCTCCGGACAAATTACATAACAATAAATGCAGGTACGTACGATCGAGTACGACCCATATGGCCATACATATGATATGGAGTAATGTAGCGTAGTAGTAATAAACAAATTACATAACAATAAATGCAGGTACGTACGATCGAGGACGACCCATATGGCCATACATATGATATGAACTAAGGTAGCGTAGTAGAATAAACGGCCCTGCACAGCCCCTGCTCGATCCCATGCGATGCAAGAACCAACCGTGCATATATGCCATCCCATGAGATGAGAGAGGCGAGCTAATTTCGAGCTAGCTACTTATTGCTACGTGGCAGTACGTACATGCATGCTGTTGCTCCGAACTGACCGGTCGATCGACCTAGCCACCCTCATCGATGATTAGCTCGTGATTTTGACCGATCGAGCATGCCGACACGGCCCCGCGGCTGTAATAACATGCAACGCAACGTCCAATCACGAGCTAATCATGAGGCACACGTGGGCGCGGCTTGTCTTGCCCTGGCCTTTTCGACCATGTTCTTAGTATTTTCAACTGTAAATATTTTTTTATAGTATATAATTTTTAGATAGTATTTTTTTATATAAAATCTACTAAGTGATTATAGTATATACTACAAATCACACATAAGTCTCTCTGTAAATTTCTCTATAATCTATTATTATCTATAAACCAAAGCTAAAAATATATATAAACAGGTTACTCATCTCTGTGCTCCGTGTCTAACTCTTACTGTTCTGTCCTACTCACTCTCCTGGTCTCCCCAGTCCTCACCCCCGCCTGACCAAGGCCAATTAGTATAGCACCAAGTACACACTATACACCACACAGTTATGGTCCTGTTCAAAAGTGGCCCAGTTCTTTTGACTTTTGCTTCTGTCTTTGGCTTCTCTTAGTAATTATTATTTATTAAACTAATAAGCCTAATCCAAAAGAATAGATCTAGTTTTTAGCTGATTGTGAAAGAGATTAAGGAAACAAAGGACACTCAAGTTGAAAAGCTACACCATTTAAAACGGTTTCTACAGTGGTATTTTGGATACACGCAATCAACTTTCTAAACTTTGGATATCGATATCTTTTACAATATTTAGATTGAACGCGTGGAAATAATATGTATAAATTTATCTCAAAAAGAACTTTATAAAAACATAATGTTCTTAGATTTTATAAATCTATCACAATAAAAATTAGTGAATGTACAAAACAACGTTCTTTTTCGTGGCTGAATACACCGATAAGCATCCGAGTCTCCGGGACAGTTAAAAAAAGCCGCTGTTCGTGGCTTCGTGCTAGCCTGGTGTACGTACGCATGTATAGCGTACGTACGCGCGCATGTGACAGCTACGTGACACCGCGGCACTGCCGCTAGCTAGGCCTGCATGCAGGTACACGAGTTCGAAGTACTGGCTACTGCTGCGACGGGGCGAGGAGGTCATCGAGCACACCAATCGATTAGGCGCGGCAGTCGATGCGCATTATGTGTCGACGTCGTACTTGCGTTGCGTTGCGTTGCATGCAGCTGAGGCTGAGGTGAGCGGCGTGCCATGCATGCGACGACGCACAGGGAGATCGACCGACAGGGGACAGTACGCGAAAAGACAAGCTAGTTTAAGCGGTAAACACTGAAAATGTGGCACGCATATATACTAGGATCGAGCAGTAACATACATGGGGCGTGCGGTCGATCTAACCATCCTCGGAACAAAAGAATTTAGATTGTGTTTGGCTCGACACTGTAGTCGTAAACGTGACTGGTGTCAGAATACATTGGAAACGTGAAGGGAATGGTCTGAAAACTAAATGCAGTGTTTGGTTCAACTCCGTAACGGTATGAAGACTGATCAGTACAGTGTTTGGTTCAAGTCATCGCCACACTGGAGTTGTAATCCATAAAAAAAAAAAGAAGAAGAAGCAACACTGTTCTGAACAAACCTCACAAGAAGAAGCAACGATTTGTCAATATTTGGAGGTGGATGCGCTAGGATTAGGGCCTAGAGAGCGAGATTGTCAATATTTGGAGGTCGATGGGCTAGAGTTAGGGCCTAGAGAGTAAGAATTCGCAGAGAGAGAGAGAGAGAGAGAGAGAGAGAGAGAGAGAGAGAGAGAGAGAGAGAGAGAGAGAGAGAGAGAGAGAGAGAGGAGGCAATGGAGGCAATTGCGAGGGCTTGGTCGCCGGGAAGGAGGAAGAAGTGATTGTACGGGCTCCGGCAGCGTGCAGGAACCAGGCGACATGGGAAGGACGGATCGGGAATTCGGCATTCGGGGACGACAGGAGCAAGGAGGGGATCGTGAGCTCGTGGGCGGCGGTAAGGTATCCTAATACACCCGATCGATTTGGAAAACTCGGAAACCACGGTATTAGATTTCAGCCCACCCGAAGCAAACACCATGTAATGGATTTCTAAACCATTGTAATCGGAATACAGAGCAAACTCGCCGAACCGAACACCACCTTACTGTCTTTGTAACGATGCTTCCCGATCTCTCACAGGTCACATGCAGGTGATATCGATCTACATCCGCTCTGGTCTTCGACGGCTCGACGTGTGTTGGGAGCTAGGTGATTACTTTCTGAACTAGGCACAAGCAAGCATCAGACTTCCTGTGTTTCTGCTTGATTACTTTTGCATATTATAATCATGTTGATGACTAATGAAGTAGCAATGGAGCTCAAGTTCCCCTCAGAAAAGTAAAATAATGGAGCTCAAGCGTGTATGGGAGGTATTTTTGCACAAAATACTCCAGCAATCATAAAAGTGATACTTCACTTCTGATACGAGTATAACTATAAAGGAAGTTCACTATTACAATTTCATAGAAGCCTACGCTGTTGTTTGCTTCGAACAAAACTTGATCGGTCTGAAAAGTTTGAGAAAAAATATATATAATTCTGCTGGCATGCATAAAACTAATAAAACAAAAGCAACGATAAAATCCAAAAGCCCAAAACATCAGTGACATAGAGCAATTTTTTCCTAAAAGTTTTTTAGCCCAAGTAATGTGGCAACAGATGCAAATAGTAGTATTCCTAACAAAGTCATTATGAAGAGGGCTCTCTAGTAGTACTATGTGTCAACCTTGAACCGCTGGAGATCGAGTAGTGCTAGCTGCAAATACTGAAACTCTGAACCCCTGGGTGGTGAGACGCCGGCATATGGATCCATAGGCAAGAGGACAAGCAAGGAAAGGAGCATGCGGGGTAGGGGCAGAAAAGAGCAACGAGAAAAGGGTTCCTGCTCTTCTGTCTACCGACCTGAAAAGATCTGAGGCTCACCAACAGCCAAGATGCTGGCCCTCTCGAGCAACGGCCCGGTGACAGCGCGCCACGTGCGTGGCCCGTGCGCGGTGGACCGGCCGGCGACGGGTGGAGAGCTAGGTCCGGTTCCTGTTACCTGACCGGCAACAAGCCATGAGAGCGAGAGTTGTCGAGTTGACCATATGACATCTTGATCACATGACATGGGCAGTTCTGCTTGGCCATATCGTGTGCTTTATTTCCATTCTAATCGAGCTTACTTCTGATAGTCTTGTTAGCTCCAGTACGTTGTTTGGCTCAACACTCTGATGACAAAAATCGATAGATCTTAAGTTGCATATGCTGTTTGATATAGGAATGCACGTGTATGACACAAAGTACACGCATCTTCTCCTAAGACTTAACCGAACACAGATGGTCTTTATTTACTTACAAGAATTTATTAGTGATGGTGGTTCATTCATCCTAATCCCACCCCCTCCCCTTCGGTGTGTCATGTGCGTTTAGCCTTTTCTACCTCTCAAATCCTATATCTTTTTACACCTTCTTAAAAAAAATCTCTAACAAAAAGAAAGAACAATCAATCAACGATCAAATGTAGCCTCCCTGAACATTCTCTAAGGAGAGAAAAATAGAAAAAACAGTAAAGTTTTACCAGAAACACAACGGAGCCAAACGCACGAAGATATAACGTGACCAAGAGTGCGAGATAGAGTTGAGGGTGTGGGTCAAACAGGTTGATCCCCATAATATTGACTCGATGTGCTGAGGTAATATGATTTTTTTTATTAGTAAAAAGCATGAAAATTCAACTAATAGGGAAAATTTTGAGATAAACCACTGTACAATCACGAGAATTAACAGACCTAACACGACAAAAGACGTACACACCCATGTTACAACGCCAGTCCAAACCCTATTTAATAAACCCCATGTCCCAAAACCTACGCGCATATAAAATCCTGGTCTGATCCAAGCAAAGGTTCTATATTAGACCTCATTTGTATTGTTTTCTAAAAGTTATTTTTTATAATAAATAATTTTTTATAATATCTAATTTTTAAACGGAGTTGTTGTGGTTATAGACCAAACAGAGAGAATGGGTAGTGGGGAGTTAGGTGAGATGTCCCTTCTCCCTGTGGCTGGTACCGAAATTTTTCTATTTTAGCCCTTTTTTCGAAAAATATTCACATTTAGACCCCTGACAGTTTTAATTCCGTTTTTGGACCCAAAGATCGGCGCCGTGGGACACGGCGCCGAGATAAAACGTCTCGGCGCCGTGGTACATGGCGCCGAGGTCGCGCACCGCTCAACGTGCGGCTGCGTGGCGCCGTGGTGGCACCACCTCGGCGCCGTGGGTCGTGGCGCCACCTCGGCGCCACTGTTTTGTGGCGCCGACCTCGGCGCCGTGTGTCGTGGCGCCGAGCTCGGCGCCGTGGGTGTTGGCGCCGAGTTCTTTGAAACCTAAAGGGCAAAAATCCCCTTGGGATCTTTGGATGGTTCGGACGCACGTGAACTAATTTTTGTATACACATTCAAGATTTTGGTTTCTTGCTACGGTCTCAATGATCTAATGCATTGAGATTTTAAACTTATAAAAACACATATTTGATTGACATCTGGTGAAGACGTTTAGCTTCGGCAAGATTCGAAGGCCTTGCGGACGAAAGGTTTACAGATGTGAATCGATACTTCATTAGCGGCCATTCTGTTGAGCATCTTTGTTTTGCCATGGAACTCAGATCGTAATGTTCGAATTCCACCACTAGTCCTAACATGCATGCCTTAGGAAAATAACTTGCTGGGTCTATTACATTTTGTCTCTTGGGTGTAGCGTGGTTGTTTCCCCTTTTGTCGCGCCAAGATGGCTCCGCTACATCCTTCTTCCCGTCACTCTTGGTCTTGAGAGCGCCTCACGAGCTTGAAGCTCTTCCTCCCGACGCTTGATGGTCGCTTCACGTGACTTAATCGCTCCCGCCTCCTTTGCAACTCATCCTCCTTGCCCTTGAGACGGTTTGGTCCACCCTCACGCGGCGCTCTTGCTCAAGCCGCATCCGCCGTTCCACCTCGCGAGCTCGAGTCATCTTGACAAAGTATTGTCCTTTGTTTTCCACCGCATGCCCGGTTACTGGCCATGCCGCGACACCGATCCACCCATTCGATGAGCGTGCAAGCCTCGTGTGGCGTGGTAGATGTCATGGATAAAGTTGAAAACGATAACGAAACAAATGATTTAGTTGTCGCCGTTACCACGAAGTCGTCATCCGTGTCCGACACTTGAAGAACCTACGGCGTATTTGGCTCGTTGTACTCGATCCGTCGGGCGCACAACATCGTCCAAAGCCGCAATGGCACTTCGGACGCTCATGCCACTCCGGCACTCCAAATGGGTCGGACCTCGAGGAAGACATTGATGTGTAGTAGTATTGAGATGTCTTGAGGAGGAGATGTGGTATGGAAGACATAGGATGCCTTAATATAGGCAGGTTATCTGGTGCAGTGGGCATAGTCCATGGAGGCATGAAGGCATAGTCCATGGACGACGGTAGGGGCCCCCGTTACTATCCGGAGGTCGTGAACACGTGACAGCTGCGTCATGAAGGCATCCAGCGAAGCAATAAATGGCTCTATGTAGGCTTTTCAGAGACTAGTCTCGTAATAAAACGGCCTCATCTCGTCTTGTCTCTGCGTAAGCGCCACTCTTCCCCTCATTGCACAAAGTCGCGAGTTTTGTCTTGACAACTGCGTAATGACATGATGACACCTCCTCGGGCCTTTTCCATCCGCGTGCACAGTAGGGGCCCCCGTTACTATCCGGAGGTCGTGACCACGTGTCAGCTGCGTCATGAAGGCATCCAGCGAAGCAATAAATGGCTCTATGTAGGCTTTTCAGAGACTATAGTCTCGTAATAAAAGCGGCCCCATCTCGTCTTGTCTCTGCGTAAAGCAGGCCACTCGTCACCCTCGCTGCACAAAGCTGCCGAGTCTTGTGCTGACACTGCATAATGACATGATGACACCTCCTCGGGCCTTTTCCATCCGCGTGCACAGTAGGGGCCCCCGTTACTATCCGGAGGTCGTGAACACGTGTTAGCTGCGTCATTTTCTTGGTCCCCCGGCCCCTACGTAGAGAACTCTTTAAATCGAACGAAGCCCCAGCCCCTTCTCCGTCGTGCAGAAACATACCATGTCGGAAGTCGAGGGTCCAGTCGGAGTTGGGTCCCCGAAGGAAGACCTCCCATTGGAAAGGAGGAGAACTTGATTCACGATCCGCCGATACCAAGCGGCGTGCTCAACTGCATGGCGAAAATGCGGACACAATCGACGCGGTTGTGCGAGTCTTGGATGGCCCGATCGATGGCGGCGACGTTTCTTCCGATGCCCACACTCGGGGTAGAAATTGCTAATAGTTCAATTTTCATTACAACTTATGGATCCTCCTTGTTAACCGTTCTTTCTCACGGATGGCGGTCGCGACTTCTCACGCTGGATCGACCGCCTCACGAGCGGCATGTTGTCATGTACGTGACTACATTATGGGAGCGAATATTTGAGTTGGAGGAGCGAATCGAGACTCTCAACGAGGAGATCAACGACCTCCGCCAGGCAGATGCAACGCGAGAGGGCAACGAGGAGGTCGTGAACATAGGAAGCTCGTGCGATCACGGATGTTGCTGCGCGAACCCTAGCTGCATATGTGCGTGCCACTACAACGACGGCCACCACGTCCGAGGCGTCCACCTCGAATACTCCATGTGGGTGCCACGAGGCTCGTTTGGTTTGTAGGCAACGAGGTGTATGGTTGATCTCGCCTATGTTGCTAATGTTTTATGCTATGTTGTACCATGTGTTTGTTGTTATCGTGTCGTCTCTTCTTTGGAGAGTTCATGTATGTGCATGTAATGCAATGAAAGTACTTGTCATATTAAAATGATGCCTTTATTGTAGTTAAAATAATTTCACAAGCGCATGACAGTACGAACACAACAATTGCATAAATGATTGCGTGAAACCATGCGACGTTACAACATCTCAATTACAAAAAAGCATTCCGAATATATTATATCGTGTTAGTCAAAAATTTAGGAGCCACCGGTAAACACAAATAACACATGAATATAACATATACTCGTATGTACAACAAGTAGCTCGTTACAAAACCCGTCACTGCCTCCTAGCCTTACCCTTACCAAGTGCATCGCTGCCTGGAGTGTAACGGCTAGGCTCGCGGCGGCGTCTGCGTGCATAACACTGAGTCGAAGGCGCGTCAACGAGCTGAGACGGGCCTATCTCATCGTAAGTACGCTCCACCTCGTCCTCGTCGTCGTGGTGACCGCCCTGGGC
This sequence comes from Melocanna baccifera, assembly GCA_036346265.1. Taxonomy (NCBI): domain Eukaryota; kingdom Viridiplantae; phylum Streptophyta; class Magnoliopsida; order Poales; family Poaceae; genus Melocanna; species Melocanna baccifera. The sequence continues at coordinate 15,527,576 of CM070702.1, forward strand.
TGGGAAAGTGTCACTCGTCGTGGGGGACGAGCTCTGACCTGTGGACCCCGCGTCGGTGCGCAAGTGCAGTCGGAGGCACGAGTACGTCTCTCGCCGCGCCTGTCCTGCAACCACAACGACCAGCCGCACGGCGTAGCCGACCTGCTAGCCTCTGTCGTCCAACATTTTGTTAACCAACAAGATACGAAGAATATAGGTGAACAATTTTGTGAGTGGCTTTGTCGAAGCTTACCTCTAGGAAGCTACGCGTCCTGACGTCGCCGATTGTCCTGGAGAAACTCTCTATGTCCCATGCGGATCGCTTGATGTGTTGCCCTGCAAACAAGCACAAGAATGGATATTTGGCTATATGTAGAGGTTTTTATGTCTATTGGAATATAAGCAATGAGATTGAACATTACCACTCGGTCCAGGATCGGTGCCGTCTCCACCTGCGTCCCAAGTCGAGTAGACTGATCGTAGGCGGTGTCTTCATCGCCGGAGGACTCAATGTCGGCATAGTCATCTTGAGTCCATTGTCCCTTAAGCTTGCTCGCGTGAGCCGGTACCAAACTTGGTACCGCGGAAGTCTTGCGTTCTTTGTCGCGGCTCGTCGTTGTCGTCCACGTTGTCCTGAAAGTGTCCCCACTCCTGAACGTACACGTGGTGGTGCTGCTCGAAGTCTGTGACCTTCTTCTGTCGTTGACGATCAAATCTGCATGTCACGTAACCAAATAAGTACAATTAGTGAAAACTCAATTAGAATCCAAGGTTAGAAATGAAATTGCATGGCACTTACTTGTGCAAGGCCACAGACGTGGAGAACGGCGCTACTGGCCACAGCTGCCTCATACCAAACTGACGTGCTACTCTCTGTGGCAGGTGATACTCAACAGCATAGAAACAGATTAGTGGGCACCTCATCCTGTAGAGGGCCTCGTCTATCTTTGCCTGCATCGCTGAATCGAATGGCCTCCACCTCTTGCTCGGCGTACGGCTCCCACTTAACCTGCATAGCAACAATTAACTTGTTAGGTACTATACAAACAAATGAAAATCACGATACCAAAGGGAATTAACTTACATTGGAGGCCGTGAGCGCATCTAGCTCGTTCGTGAACTCTAGGTAGGCACGCCGTCTGGCGTAGGGAACTGAGACCTGGTCCCAAAGATATGCCAATGTCGGACGTCGACGAAGAGGAACCTCTGCGAACCATGGACGAGGAGGCAAAACTGTGGGACGACCAACTGGTAGGCGACACCACATCCACAGCTGGAGGAGGTAGAGGCAACCACCTACTGACGAGTTCGCCGAAGTCCGACGACACGCCTCGCAGAGGTGGCGGTAAAGGAAGGCCAACACCCCGGAAGCCCAGCTGTACTGCCCCGCCGTGTCCCAGTCAGTGAGGCAGTGGATGTACATCCACGACGCTACCGTCCCGTTCCGTCGGGAAGAGAACGCAGCCAAACAAGTGAATGATCCATGCCCTGCAAGTATATGTAAAATGATATTAAATCAAACTAAGTATATGTACAATCAGACGACGAGTTGGAACGATATCCACCCGTACCTGCAGTAGTAGGCAACCGTCTGCTCGTCCGCACCTTCAGGACACACTGCGAAAGTCTGCCGGAGCCAGGTGATTGGAACTCCAGAAGTGCGATGGCCTGCCTCAGCAGGAAGCTCTCTCCCGAGGAAGGCCTCTACTCGGGCTCTCCAACCAGTAGGCACGCACGGTCCGATCATCGGGCGACCGTGAATGGCGACACCAAGCATCTTCTCGAGTGTCCTCGGCGTAATAGTCATCTCACCGAAAGGGAGGTGGAAGTCGTGAGTCTCGGCCTCCACCTACATGATACCAAAAAGAGGACGACATGTCGAGAATTTGAGGCGCACATAGCCGATAAACAATGAACATGCAAGTGGAGCAATGGTTTACGAGAATACACATCAACTTGATGCGGTGATGGCCGGGGTTGAAGTTGGGCAACCCACGGCGAACTCCGTAAGAGATGACGTCTAGGCCAGCCCTCTCCGGGAAGGAGTGTACCTCTCGTCGCATCGCATGTCCAGAACCCGTCATGGGTTCGAGGACGAAGGATGGGCAGCTCTGTATAGAATACACAAATTTTTTAGTTAATCCATCAACATAAATCATTAATCTGTACAAGAAGTGATGAAGCGCAGACCATCCCCTCCGCGGTGAGCCGTCCTCGGTGGTTCTCCTCGTAGTACGGGTCTAGCAGTGTAGTTGCGCCATCCTACAACAAAATTATAATTTGTCACCCAACATAAAAGAAAACAAAAATTTTAACATTTATAAATTATGGAAGCAACTAGACGAAATATGAAACATAACGCACAACAAGCACTCGCTTTGACTAAGTGGCCAATGGCATGTGCGTGAATTGTGGCCAAGTCTACCACATCCGCTACATTGGTTACGCTCGGTCGAAGAAAGGGGTTGCTCTCCCTCGCCTCGTTCTTCCTGGAAGCTGATCCATAACCATCTTGTGTCTCGTCCTCTTCCTCGTTCCACGTTTGTTCCAACGGCTACCCGGATCCGCAATGTATTTGGGCCCGGTGTATGGTGGCCACTCTCCTCATCCCGGTAAGGCTCAAACGGGAGACCACGTAAGCACAAGGTTGTCAACACTGAACTCCCGAGGTATCTTGCTCTCGTAGTCAAAGTTGCGATGCCTTGCTGCTGCCACATAATGAGAACATGGAAAGTGGTACTGCCTCGGTTTACCACATGTGCATGAGAAAGCAATAAGGACAACCTTATGCCTCCTCGTCGTAGGAGCTCTCCATCGGTCGTTGTACCACCCTTTCTACAACCTCGTAAGTGCCCGTGGCGTTGTCAAAACAATGTACCTCATGTGCCTCAGCCCTCGCCTTTGCCTTTTCAAGGTGCCGCTTCGGTTTTGGCGCCCATCTCACTTGTTTACTCTGTAGCGCCATTGCATGTGCGTATCTTTCGTTGAACCAGGCAACAAGCTTGTAAAAGGTGAAGGATACGATAGCATTGACAGGCATACCACGTATACCCCTAAGCAAATTATTGAAGGATTCGGCCATGTTGCTTGTTTGAAACTCGTACCTCCACCACCATCGCCATGAGCCCTTGTCCATTTGTCGACATCTCTCATCAATCCCGTCAACCACCGTCTACCTTCCGAGTTTGTTGCGGTATTAAGTCGCTCCAACTTCTCCGAAAGAACTTGACCTCAAGCATTCGAGCGACCTCCTCGAGCGGATGAAAGTTATCCTTCGTACCATCCTTACGGAGAAGATTCTCGGCAAGATGCCGAGTACACCAACGGTGGTGCAAAGTGGATACCCCGATATCTGCTCTGTCTGGCAGCAAGTATGCCCCGGTGTCTATCGATATGACACCAACCTCCCTACGGGGCCGACCACGTGCCTCGAACGAGCCGCATGAACCATCCCCAACTGTCTTTGTTCTCCCTCTCAACCAAAGCAAACGCCAAAGGAACCAACGCGTTGTCTGCGTCACAGGAAATGGCTATCAGAAGAGTGCCCTGGTACTTGCCAAGAAGAAACGTACCGTCAATGGAGAAGACGGGACGACAATGCCGAAAGGCCTCGATGGACTGAGCAAAGCACCAGAAAGCACGGAAGAATATCTGCATCCCATCTTGAGTACATTCGTTTGATTTTGGGACGTACTCATAATGCATGCCGGGATTAACCGCTTTGATTGCATTGAAGAGTGCTGGCAACTGCAAGTACCCATCTTCCCAGTCCCCATATATCATCTTCCAGATGCGTTGCTTTGCCCTCCATGCTTTCCCATATCTTATCTCGTATCCAAATTTCTCCTTAACAATCCCAGCAAGTGTCTTCACCTTCATATTGGGTTCTCCCTTTACTATGTGACACAATGACTTGGCAATAATTGTAGAGGTCAACTGCCGATGCTTCTGTTTGAGCTCTGCTTCGGCACAAGTATGTGGGCCAACGATTCTTGTGATCTTGAACTTTCCTGTGTCCTTCTGTTTGCTAGCACATACCCTCCATCCACATGTTTCCTTCTACACAACTGTGTACCTCCGCTGCACATAAGAATGCCTCACCTTGAATGGCCTTTTACGAATCATTGCATACTCCTGCAGCCACCTTTTCAATGCGGACATGTCCTCAAACACCATGCCCTTCTCAATTGTCATGCTTGACCGGCCTCGGAGCATCTAGCAACTCGTCATCCCTTCCTTCGCATAAGCCTCATGAGAATGCCGAAGATCGCTGAATTCATGAACCGATGGGTCCCGCCAGGCAATAACGCCTAATCGACTCAATATCACTTTCGGTCGCTCTCCAAAAGGGCGGTCATCATCGGAATCAACGGCCCTTGCGATCTCGTAAGGCTCTAAATCATCCACAATTTGAACATCCACACTGTTGGAGTCCCTACAGACTTCTTCAACGTTGCGAGATGGAGCAACGGGAGGAACACCCACATTATAAATAATGTCTCCCGCATCATAAGCACGAAACGATGGGATCGAGACAAAAGAATGGAATGATCGGAAAAGGCTACAGTGTTGCTCGACACTTACTGGGATGATCCAGAGGGGCCACCACGGCACATTCAACTCGAGCTGGTTGAGAAATCTGAACCTCGTTCGGGGCAGATAGAGCATCAGGCACCTCAGGCACTTCTTCCACATCCACCGCAAGGTCCGGCAACGGAGGGTCAAAGGGTGCCTGATCACCTAGTTCCGGTGAAGAACCATGAGGGGTGGGATCAATCGACACCTTCCGCACAACAAGGTCCAAACATTGGAACTCATTCCTCATAACCAATTTGACATATTTGTCCCACTGATCCTCACAACCAATTAAGATCAACCGCCTTAGAATTGTGTCTTTCGAACCGAAGTGAAGTAACCCCTCAACTGTGATACTCTCCTCGTTTGCATCACAATGTAGCTCCTCCCGGTCACGGCAACCAACTCGATGAACGACGCCTATCACTGAATATCAGAGGCACCCTTTGCATTTCAACAAATCGAACATTTCCATAATCATCACTTGTCACACTGCCTCCATGATATAGGGTCACTAGGTTGTCCATCTACTTCATACATAAAACATGTTGAATGGTTACTATGAATAATAGAAGGTAAAGAATGATACACTATATCTAGATCATACTGACAATGAGTGAAAGAATCAACATTACAAAATATCCACACATATGGAACAACCACTCTAGCGTTCTAATTCCTTGATTTATATGGCGATGTGGGCAATAATAGTATCGATTAGGGAGAACCTTCCTACACTAGAGATGGAAAGACGGATTTATCATACCAAATGGAGAGTTAGAATACCTCTTCATATAGCAGAAGTTGCATGTTAAGTGGCAAATTAGAGGTTCCACAAGATCTCATTAATTCACAATTGAGGAAACATCGAGGTATGTTTAAGGCCAGAATTCAAACCCATATCATTGTGATCAACTTGTTTAACCCGTTTTCTACTACATGAGCCCTTTTTCCCATGAATAAGTATATTTAGTATTATACAACATTTCAACACATGGGAGTTCGAATTATAGCATTTTATAAGATTATACAGAGATGATGCATCTTAAGGAGATGACATAATACAAGATCTAAAATAATGAGTAAATGCTAATAAGATATGCTCATAGAGACATTGGCTAAGCGAAAGGCATACATAAATAACATCTTGATATCTTCGTATTGGGTATTGGGCACCTTCTCAATAGTACAAAATGTTCATGTGGAAAATGAAAATTTGATAACATATGCTATCCAAAAACTTGTGTACATTTTGTTTATCTCCAATATCTTATGCAAAGCGAAAATTTGAACATTGTCTGGAATAAAAACACTACCTCCTTTGTTATTACATTACCTACTTTGGAAGAGAAAACCCAAACAAACTATACTTATTACATCAGTTCATACTTCATAACAATATTAGTCATATAAAAACCATGACCTACATCATCGATCATTCAAAATTTGCATGGCATACTATTTCCTCCACTTCATAACAATATTACACATGATGTGCAATATTACACTATTATCGATCATTCAAACCATGACCTACATCATCGATCATTCAAACCATAACCTACTTCATAACAATATTACACATGATGTGCATTTCACAACAAGACGACTACCTTAATACCTTGCCAAACTCCCAAGTGAAAAGGAAGCACTCGAAGTTTTGCCGGGCGGGGAGGCGGGGCGACGGGGCGGCGGGAGGCGGGAGGGGAGGAGGGGGTCGGGAGGGGAGGGGAGGAGGGCGGCGGGAGAGGCCGGGACAGGGGAGGGACGTGGCGGGGAGGCCGGGAGGGGAGGAGGAGGAGGGGGAAGGCCGGGAGGGGGGGGTGGGGGGGGGCGGGCTGGGGCGGGAGGGAGGGACGCGGCGGGAGGTCGGGAGTGGGAGGGGTGGGCGGAGGGGCGTCGGGGGACGCCGGGAGGGGAGGGGTGGGCGGAGGGGCGTCGGGGGCCGCCGGGAGGGGAGGATGCCGAGGGGGCTCGGTGGGCGGAGGCGGCGGGGGCGTCGGGAGGGGGAGGAGGCGGGGGGCGCCGGAGGAGGAGGCGGCGGGGAGGGTTGGGCGGAGGCGGCGGGGGGGGACGCCGGGGGGAGGAGGCGGGCGGGGGCGTCGGGAGGAGGAGGCGGCGGGGAGGCGGGAGGGGCGGGGGGCGCCGGGGGAGGGAGGCGACGGGGAGGTCGGGGCGAGAGGGTGGGCGAGGGGCGGGGAGATCGGGGCGGGGATTTTTGCGATTTTTAGGTTTAGCTAGCTCGGCGCCAAGATCCACGGCGCGAGCTCGGCGCCACGACACACTGCGCGAGGTCGGCGCCACAAAACAGGCGCCGAGGTCGGCGCCACGACCCACGGCGCCGAGGTGGTGCCACCACGGCGCCACGCATGCCGCAAGACGCTGAGCGGTGCGCGACCTCGGCGCCATGGACCACGGCGCCGAGACGTTTTATCTCGGCGCCGTGTCCCACGGCGCCGATCTTTGGGTCCAAAAACGGAATTAAAACTGTCAGGGGTCTAAATGTGAATATTTTTCGAAAAAAGGGTTAAAATAGAAAAATTTCGGTGGCTGGTATCACATATATATCTCCTTGTGAGGAGATCTTTACAAGAATACCCTTCGAGAGCATTTACGTCATTATACATGCCTTACTCGATACTTACGTTTTTCTAATAGGCCGGTTGGGTTCAAGTGGGGGCCACCCCTACAACAGGAGCCTTTTATGGTGAAGGGCCTCACAGGCCGAAACCATGTTGCCGAGTCCTTTGGTCCCTTCCGTCCCACACCAACTGTTGTGGTTACAGACCAAACAGAGAGAATGGGTAGTGGGGAGTTAGGTGAGATATCCCTCCTCTCTGTGGCTGGTATCGCATATATATCTCCTTGTGAGGAGCATCTTTACAAGAATACCCTTCGAGGGCATTTACGTCATTATACATGCCTTACTCGATACTTACGCCTTTCTAACAGGCCGGTTGGGTTTAGGTGGGGGCCACCTCTACAACAGGAGTATTTTTTAAGATAAAGTCTACTAGTTAATTATAGTATACATTGCTGTGACTTCATTTATATCGGCTAAAATCGTATGCAGTCTTTCTCTACAAGCGTCTCTATAAGCTAATGTTATTCATAAGTCAAAGCCAAAAACTAATATGAATGGACCCTTAGTGGATTTGTACCGGGCCAATGTGCTGTTGCCTGCCACCATGCTACTGTGTCGACCAAAGTGGGCAAAAGAGGTAGGTACGTGACCCTGCTACTTGCCACTGGCGTCATGTGCGAGCTCACATCTGGCGTCCTCCTCAGAAAGCACCACTAGCTCGGGTCTCATGATCAAGTTGCATACTTGCATGGCATGGCAGCTAGCGTGAGTGCGGCCGACAAGTGACGACACAGCTTTGACGGTGAGATAGGAGCACCTCAAGCACATTTTCTTTTCAGCTTATAATGTATAGTTTATAATTTTTCTCGAATAAACAAATAGAATGATTTCTCCTCTGCCGTTTCAAAGTACCTCATCGGGATAGGCTTTTAGTTCGTTTGCACGAACACTTGCATTAAGACTAAAAGTTATAAGACATAACTAAAAAGAACGGGTCCTACATCTCCCTTTCGCACGGTGATGCGATTTACCTTTTTTATTATTATCTTATTGTGTGCTCCGTATTTTCTTTTTAGGTCCTAGCTTGTCTGTTCTGTTTATCAGAAAATGTCTCTGGGAAATAATGACAAAGTAAAATTGAGTGTCCACTCTGACTTCACTACCGACTGCAATGAAAATGAATTTAGGCAGATACGTCGAATTCGTCGACTAAACTACACATATGTTGTTCGGACAGAAAGGAGTTTGATTCACTCTGAGCTTGAGTTCTAAAGAATTCTGACATCGGAATGGGATGGCGTGCCGTGAGCAGCTTAGATTTCATACTTTCACCTCATGTGTCTGAAAGCAATGTGCCATCGTTTTGAGCAAAAGAAACATTTTTTAGTCCAAACTCCGACGTGATGGAGAAGTAGTGGCCCCACTGAAACGTACATCTAGAGTATATACGACTCATCGTACTGTATGGTATACCACCCCACGGAAGAATACAGGACACATGCAACATCCAAAAAAATGGGAATATCTATATTTGCGAGAGTTTTAAAATCTTTTTGTTTCTTTCATCGTTGTTTGAATTTCTCCAGGATTTTCGATCTGAGCTTTGCCAAATAATTCAAATAATAAAAAAGAAGAACAAAATCCAAATAATTAGAGATCCGTTTGAGCAAAAAATTGAATTTGAAATTCAAATCAGAAAACGGAATTTGAAATCAAATTAAATAAAAAGGTAAAGAAATTTTAAAACTATCCAGATACCTGTGCTAAGAATTCAAATTTGAATTTTGAACACATGTTCAAATCTTGAATTTAGAAATGCCGATAAAATTCGAATTCAATTTGCTAGCATCCCCTCTACACCACTCATGCTCGTGCTTCCCTCCGGCTCGCCCCTCTCGCACTCCGGTGCCACCGCCATGTTCGGCCTCCAACATCGCCTCCATACCGTCCCAAGCACTGATGTCCCCTCTCCTTGCCTCCTAGCCCTCCTAGTGTTCCATTTTAACGCCTACTGCCACGCCTCCAGCCAGCCATCGCCGCTGCCGTCGCCGAATCTTCACGTCGCCGCTCCCCTGTCTAGCCGAACTCCTCCCTGTTTCTGTCCGAACAGAGCACTTCTCTGTCTCTCCCTCATCCAATGACAAGTAGGCCCTTTCCAATTAGGAATTGAATTAAGTCAAGTAAATTAATTAATTTAGCATTTAGAATTAATAAATGATTTTGCAAAACAAAGATGGATACCTCCCAAATATCATAAGGACCTCTCATTTTAATTAAATGAATAAATTGTTTGTTATTATTGTTATTTCAGTAAATAAAAATAAGAATGAAGCTAAACTATGAAATTAGAATAAAGATCCATGCAAGATAAAAATGGTAGAGCTTTAATCTTGAATAATTTGCATGCAATGAAAAAAAATAGCAAATCAATTATCACATAAGAATAAATAGCGTAAAATTAAGTCATGTAAAAACAATACATCTTGATTGCTTATGTCTTAAAAGTCTTGTGGCCCTTTTTCAATTGATTCTTAAATAATTAAGGTAGATCATTTAAATTTTAAGTCTCTCATATTTCTCTATAAATGCTAAGTTTTAAATTAAAAATTACCTTGTGCTTGATTAAGAATTTCTCAATCATAATTAAGGAAGTCATTAATATTTATCTCAAATCTAATTGCTAATCAGTGACATCATTGTATATATCACTTTGTGTAAAGGTCAAATAAGTTAAAGGAAAAAGGTAACTAACCAATATGCCTTTGCCATCTAAATTGAAATACAAATTTAAATTAGAAGTTATGATAAAAATGCAATCTTGCCTCAATAACAATCGTTCCATCATTATCTCTGGATTTAAAATCACCAATGGTAATTAAGAGTAATTAATGTATCAACAATTCAAGGCACAACCTTAAGAGGGCGCTCTGGTAAAATATGGAATCCAAAATTAACTTGATGAATTAAAATTATACTATTTGCATGTTGAACTCACACCCTAATATCTAGTTGTTAACACTCATCAAATAATGCACGGTGTTCTTTTGGACTCTCATATCTATCATAACTCATAGAACTTTCTTAATAAATACAAATTGATAAAAGATGTCCTTAAATTAAAGATCAAGTCCTGGCATTCACCGATCGATGATATCTAGCCATGCTCTAATCTAAAGCAGAATATTCCTTTGAATGCTCCTTCAACATCGTTCCTTCTTTTATATTTTTGCGGCTGCGTTTCTTCCCCATTTCCTCCTTTCGCTCAAATTTCATTTGACGTTGTCAAGCATCCCGTAATTCACTAAATCTTCTCTCATATCCTCAATCATAGTAAAACTTAAATGAGCTCAATTGAGTTTATTTCAACTTTTGAGGTTCTTTGGATTTATTTGGTTTTTAATCATTTATTGCATAATTAAAAGTCGGAGTCCCAAAGAAGCAAGAATTCAAGTAGGATCAAGATTTAAATAACAGTGAAGATTAAGAATTCAAGACCATTGATTGAGAAGGCTTTGAATAAGATCAAGGCCGTGGTCAATTAAGCAAGGTAAATCATTACTTTGATCACGTCGCAGCTACCTTTTGAATGCAAATTATTTTATTTAAAAATATCAAATTACATGCTTTACCTTGTTACACAAATTAGATTCATACTTGTTCATAATTAAATTACTATGGATAATTGCTTAATTATACCCTACTTCTTGGCTTTGAACATGAACCCTTGTCGCCTTAGAATTAATGGTAAATATACTAGTTATAAGTTGTATTGATGTGCCATACTTAGTCCTACTTAGATACTCGGGGCATTAAATTGCCCTGTCATCAATTTCAAATATAAAACTGATTTTGGGCAGTCACAGGAGGGAAGTGACTGATACATTGATCCAAAGTATTCTATACTTCTGGGTGGATGGTAAGGGATGTTGGTGCGGATGCAGAACAAGAAATTTTGATTTGTGGCAGCATCGTCCAGATAACACAAAGGACTGAATCTTATGACAACCTTCCAATGTAAAACAGTCAACCACAAGTCTATAATGGCTATAACCTAACTAACTAATTTGCATCCATTAGTGCAGGTCGCATCATTAGAGTGACCCACGAGTCGTGTCGCTAGTTATAAGTTGTCGTGGACATGGGCAATGTCACTTGTGTAAGTCATCGTGTGAGGCAAGAGGGAGTTTAGGTATGGTGAACGTAACCTCACTCAGATAAAACTCAGCGGGTGTAACCTACATTGGGTGATGCAATATAAAGGTCTTATAGTGATGGTGATTCACTATCCAAGGAAATGTGTAAAATATAACAAGTTGATTATCTCTTATTAGTAAAGTGTACAACCTCTGCAGAATGAAAGCTGTTCGAACAGTCATGTCTATAGTCATGGGCCAATATGAGAAATTACTCGAGTTAGTGTCTATTTTAAAACTTTGTGAGATTAAAACTCGTCTGATGGATATAACTCTAGATTTGAATTACCTTGGGTAGATATAACCTAATGATATTAATAGGTGGATGTAATCCTGGTAACAAAACTATCATTTGGTGGATAGAACTGTGCTCCATAACAGGTAGATGTAACACGCACTACTATATTATTTGCATGCTCTTACAATCTTTAAAAACATGGTTTAATAAAAATGTCAGGTCTCAGAAATTTTCTATAATTGTATATCAAAATATTGACGTTTTATAAAATAAAGAATCTCAAGCCTCCATTGACTGTCTTACATTTATTATTATTACATTCTGTGTGTGTGGTGGTTTGCTGAGTAACTTCGTACTAATTGTTGCTCAATTACTATTATTCAGTCAGTAAAAAGGATAAAGTCAAGCCCTGCTATCATCTAAAGGAGTTGATAGAGCTGAAAGATGATGAGAACAAGAACTAGATTATGAACCCCAGTTGGCTACCTATGGCATGTCTTAAGGGTTCTATCTGTGTGAAGTTTCCGTTTCCACTGCTTTTTTTTTAATGATTTTGGTCTGATCGGCTTATGAATAAGTACATCATTATATTTACATTTCTGTATGATATGTATTTTGATATATAGTAATATATATGTAAGTACTATTGATTGATTTAAAGAATAGTATGATAAACTTATAGATTATTGTAGGTTGAAAAAATCAGGATCCGACTACGCATAAACTCTTATGATCAGCGGCCACTGCCCTACCAGACTCCGCAGTCACCAAACCGCAGCAGCGAACGGAAGACAGCATAGCACTCAGTACCTGTGGCACCAATATCGTGCGGAGTGGATCAAAAAGTGTAATTTTTCGCCAATCTGATCCAGTCTTTTGGCCTTTGGATTACCATTTTGTTTCCATGGATCTGTCCCAGTCCTAGCAAAGGACTGAGATAGTACTAGTGAGAGCTTTGTCTAATGGTTTTCGTGTTCGTTTTTGGGTGTGAGTTGAGCTGTTTCTGTCGGTTCTTGTTTCTTTTCTTTGGGAGTTCCTAGGATCCATATATGTGGTGGCATTTGCTGTTCCTTTGGATGAGGATACCTTTTTTCTAGCAACCACTGCAAATTCCTCTCTGGTAGTAGAAAACAGTCTTTTTCTAGAGAGAAACCGCATAATTTCAATTATGGATTTTTCCTTCTCCGTTTATCTCAGTCAGGATCTGCGTTTTGTGCAGTTCTTGCAAGTTACAACCATCTAAACCTTCTGCATTTCTTCCCTAGATAAGCTTCAAGATTGGACATTTGGGCTCGAGCTCTGAGGCTGACCAAGAACCTAAATTTGGTACCAAAACGCGACAATGTCAGGTAAGAAAGCAATTATTGGTGCTGAAGTTTGCATATTTCTTGCGCGTTTTTTTCGGCTGAAACGGATTGCGCCGCCCTGCAGTGAGCCATGCCGTGGACCACGAGATATCGCTGTGCGACCCCAGCTCCGAGGACGACCGGCGCCGGCGGAAGATGGGGTCGCTGCGGCGGAAGGCCATCCACGCGCTCCGGAAGCGCGGCAGGCGGCGCGTCGATTTCCGCTTCCCAGCAGCCATCTCCATCGAGGACGTCCGCGACGCCGAGGAGGAGCGCGCCGTCGCCGTGTTCCGCGACCGCCTGGCCGCGCACGGCCTCCTCCCCGACAAGCACGACGACTACCACATGATGCTAAGGTTCGATAGAAAAGAAAAAAAAACGCCTCTTTTATAACAGTTGCTTCTTTGGCGTTTGCTAATAACTCCGTCTTGTTTGCTCTCGTGGTAAAATGCAGGTTTCTGAAGGCCAGGAAGTTCGACTCCGAGAAGACAATGCAAATGTGGGCAGAGATGCTGAGATGGAGGAAAGAGTTTGGAGCTGACACACTCTTGGAGGTGATCTGAATTCAGAGTGCATTACACTGGATAACCTGTAATATCTGTTTGATTGGTTTGTTCTTTATTTTCTTCTGGATTCATGTGGTTAGGAGTTTGAGTTCGATGAGCTCGACGATGTGCTCCGATACTACCCTCAGGGCTACCACGGCGTTGATCAGGAGGGCCGGCCGGTGTACATCGAGAGGCTCGGCAAAGTTGATCCAAACAAGCTCATGCAGATCACCTCGGTGGACCGGTACATCAAGTACCATGTGCAGGAGTTCGAGAGGGCTTTTAGGGAGCGGTTCCCTGCCTGCACATTGGCAGCCAAGAGGCACATTGATTCCACAACTACCATCTTGGATGTCCATGGTGTGGTATGCCAATGGCTGGGCTCCAACATTGATGTTTGTTTGCATATGTGTGTCTTGTCGTACTGTTTGATTTGCCTTTTTTTCAATCTGTTGCTGCTATTTTAAGGGGTTAAAGAATTTCTCAAAAACGGCAAGGGAGCTTGTTCATCGTATGCAGAAAATAGACAGTGACTACTATCCTGAGGTAATTTCACATTTCAATGGATGTGCTGTGCCAAGTGTTGTTTTGGTCGAGTAGCCTTTCTAAGTGTAAATGAATTTGCAGACGCTACATCAAATGTATGTTGTGAATGCGGGCAGCGGGTTCAAGTTGATCTGGAACAGTGTGAAGGGATTTCTTGATCCAAAAACTTCTTCCAAGATTCATGTAAGCTCCATGACTGATCATCTAAGAATGTTCATGTTCCTTAACAATGTGCGCTATAATTGCAAAAAGAACTGTTCTGCTGTTTAGGTTCTTGGTTCGAACTACCAGAGCAGACTTCTTGAAGTTATTGACTCAAGGTTGGTGTTAACTTAATGTGTCTAGCAACATTTTCATTCAAATTCTTTGTGTCCACATATTTTTAGGTTCTGCTGTTTTTTTGGCTTACCATGTTTGGGAAATGTTTGTCTTTTCACAGTGAATTGCCAGAGTTTCTTGGTGGTTCATGCATATGCAGCGACAAGGGTGGTTGCCTTGGTTCTAACAAAGGGCCGTGGAATGATCCTGTTATTTTGAAGGTACCTCTGAATGTTGTGATTCTGCAGACATATCTCTTTTTTATGCTCATGCTTTTTGCAATACATCTTTGAGTCTGCCCAACAAAACTACAGAATTGCTATCTACCCAGCGTTTTCGTGTGACAGGAAATTTGTTCACTTTGAACATGATATTTCTAGCATTTTACACATGAATGTCCCTTTAAAAGGCAAACTACTAATACGGAAGTTTCATTTGTAGCTGATACACAGTATGGGAAGTGGTAGTATGAGGGAAATCAAGCAAGTTTCTGATGGGGAAGAAAGAAGTGGCTCTTCTCTAAGGGCAGAAAAATTGAAGGCAAGTTTCTGAAATTTTCATTTTCCTTAAACCATTCAAAACTCCAAAGAGGTGATTGCTGCTCAGTGTTTGCCGAAATTTATGCTATTACTTATTTTGGTAGCAGGGCATGATTAGTGACGTATCAAATGCTGAATCAGAGTCAGATGTTGATGATCTTGGGTTATCAGTTGTTCAGAAAAGTACTGACTACAGTTTCCTTACTCCAGTTCGTGAAGAGGTAACTGTGCTTATTTATTCTATTAAACCATTCTCTTGAATTATCCTTGATACCTTCTTGAGCTGATTTTGTTATCAAATGCTTGTCTTAGGTTAAGGGGTCAGATTCTTCAACTTTCTGTAGTTGTGAGTCCTGTGACAGGAAGGGTCTCCCAGATATAACTCCCCAATCTTCTCAGGGTGTACAACAATCTTCAGAAAGGGTGCCCCAACAACTGACCCATCAGAAACATTCTTCCACCATCGGATGGCTACATAATTTAGGTACCTCTTCTTTTTCGTAATAGGTTCTATGCCATAAAAAATATATTTGTTTGCCACTATAGTTTCAGCTTTATTACAGTAAAAACTGTCCTTTTTAAAGGAAAAATTGTCCATTTTGTTCAAATAACTTTTCACAGTAAATAATTCTTATCAGAATTTGTTTTTTCTGCCTCCGTGTTCTTTTACCACATAGTTGGTTATGGTCACTAACTACAGCTGATGATTATTTACTTTGTTTGCAAATTTTTGTTCCTCTATAATTATTGGCAGGGAACATTGCCCTTAGTTTGCATGATACACCGGCTGGAAGGACTTTGGAGAATCTTGTTAGAGGAGCAGCCACAGCCTTGATCAGGATATCACCCTTCTTCCACGTTTTTGTTTGTAGACGAGAAAGAACGCTAGAGAATGCCCATCCTTCTACAGCAGCAGAGCAACCACTGTCTCTAACTGTACGAGAAAATGACATGAGTGCTTGTTTACAACGCATTGAAAAGCTCGAGTCATTATGCAATCATCTTGAGAGCAAACCTCAAGATATGCCAAAGGAGAAAGAGCGTCTATTGTTGCAGTCTTTCAATAGGATAAAATCCCTTGAGGCTGATTTAGAGAGGACGAAAAAAGTAAGTTGTTTTGCACAGTAATTTATTTTGCAGATTTGTATGTTGTGTATTACTATATGTCATAAATGTTAGATACTCAAAAGCACATTTCCTAGGCAAAATGTCATATTCCAATTCCCTATTCTTTTGTTTTGTCTTCGTTCCTATTTTATTTGTGCTTGCCCTCTTTCTCAACAATGGTATGTTTATCTGCGTAGTATGATTCTGAGGCCTTGCGGACATTTAAAAATGGCAAATGGTTTAGAGAACAAACATTTTTGGTTTCCCCCGCTGTTTGGTAGACCATAATACCTCCTATACCTGATAGACACCTGAATTGATGAATGATGTGTTGTTATTTTCTAGCTTTCTGTGGTAGTATAATTTTTCAGCATGCTTCCCGGATCCCCTTTTCCACTTGTACCATGGATACCTAACCTTGTAGATATTTTTGCATGTGTTTCTATTTAGATTTGTTCAATCGATCAGACAGCATGAAACCATGCCTAACATTTCTCTTACAGTTCTAACTCCCTGCTGCATTTCCCAATAGGTGTTGCACGCTGCCGTGGTGAAGCAGATGGAAATGGTGGAGACTTTGGAAGCTCTGCAGTGCCAGTCCTCTAGTGTCAGGGTAAGTCATAAACTTATGTTTCTGTTTTAGGCATGTGAAATTATGAATGGAACTTATCTGATGTTATATCTGCTGAAACTGAAATACTGAACTATATATCACTTTGATTGCCTCTTCAGAAGAGATTGTTCTGCTCATAAGATGAAGAATATTGTTACACCGTATGCTCCCTGGATTCATTGACCGCGAAGATTGAAGCTGCCAGTGCCATTTTTTACTCGACTTCTTCAGTCCTGTGCAGACAAAGATCGCAGTGCTTTGTTGCTGGCTTTTGCTGCGTTGTAGCATGCCGATCCCTTTTTGTAGCTGTTAGCCCGAATCCCCTTTTGTGCCTCGGTGAACATCGCATAGCAATATAGCATGCACCGCGCCTAAAGGTCAGGGCTGCTTTTGTCAGCAACCTCGCGGTCTCGCATTGGAGGTTGAAAGGAGAATCTGCGGTGACCTTGTGACTTCTGTGATCTCCGTGCATGACTCCATGGCTGAAAGGGCACGGTCCCTAGCTTTTCTGCTTCAAATCTCCATGTAAATGCTGCTTTTCATGCGATAAAATCTATGAGAAGGCTCCTTTTAGAATTGCTGCTGATGGTTCCTGTGCTGTATACCACTGCTACTTGTACTTTTTGAGGGAACGCTTGTGCTCCGTAGTAGCCCAGGTAAACGAGATAAGTAGGCATGTGCCGGCCTTGAGCCGTGGCAGAGTTGTGATCCAGCCCTTGGCGTTTCTAGATTTTTTTGAAAAATAATCTATTTTTTATTCAAAATAATAGAAATATATCTGTGTGATTTTTTTTATAAGAATGACCTTCAGTCTAGAACCTATCCAACGGCCACATGACACGTAGCTAGGCTGTGGGCTGTTAGGCGACAAGTTGCAGTTGTCCAACGGTGGAGCGACTGAGACCTATCGTCGAATCGTTGGGCGACTAGAGTTTCAGTTGATCACGCATGAAAGTAAATGACAATCGTTGTAGGTGAGTTAAATTTTTTGAGAAAAAATAATGGAAGACAATGTTAGTTGAACTATTTATGATTTTCGTAGATTACAAATGATGCAAAATCTGTTAGATTCGCAATAATATTTTGCGATCGTCATATGTTGTTGTAGTGCAAGAAATTTTGTGAACATTTTTTTAGGACGATGCGATCGTCATATGTTGTTGTAGTGCAAGAAATTTTGTGAACATTTTTTTAGGACGATTAAGATAGCAATGATTGGTAAGTACGATAGTAAGTGATATTGTGATGTAAACAAGAATTCATACATAGAAGAGAACTTATTTTTTTTAGGTTATCAGATACCTTGCTACGCGAAGAATTGAATGTAAAAAGACGAGGATATGTACTTTTACAAAATAAAATAAACTTCATAATAAATCTGAGAATAACACGACGTGCATTGTTTGATTACATACATAAGAAAGAGCATCATACATGATGCAACAAACCGAACTACTCCTACGATAATGCAACAAACCGAACTACTCCTACGATATATATGCGTCTTTTTAGAATGAAAATAAATTCGAACTTCGGGGGACTAGTGCGGAATAGCCTGGCCTACTGGGTGGACCAGAGCTATTTTTCCTTCCTTGCGAGCTCGGTGTTGAACTTCTCAGCGGCCTCTTTAGCCTTAGCCACTATTTTTCTCCTTTTCTCACTCTCCCTACACGTGCATGCCTCGAGATAAGCTTGTAGATGAGATGCTTCTAAGTCGATCCACTTACGGTAGCCATATAGCAGTTCCGGAGACTGCGTGTAGACGGGAGAGGTTGTAAGTGCAAACTTTAAAAGAGAAATAGTAATGGGAACACACTATAACTGGTCCTTACCGGCTGTCGATAGCTGCTCGTATTCTGACAGCGATCGGGATAGTCACAAGAGTAGTTTGCGCAACCCCAATAACGCATGTCCAAGCTGAGCCACTGCTTAGACTTGAAGAACTTGAATAGGTCTCTACACCAACAGAGAGGTGGCGTCTTCCCCTTGAGAGGGTGTTGCGGTAAACGCTCGATTGGAACTTTCGAGACGAGGTTGCTGCTACGGGAGCCATCATTGCGGGGAGCTGACTTCCTCGCACACTTCGCTTGTTTGATCTGAGTCGCAGCAGCCCTTGCTTGTTCATCATGGGCCGCAGTAGACCTTGCTAGTTCATAGGTTTCCTTCTATTACTTCATCATCTTGTCCCATTGCTTCTTCTACCTTATGTCCATCCTGACGTAGTGAAGCAAGCTTTGGTATAGTGTTGGGTTTGGCTATGTAGTGTTTTCTCCCAGATCTCTTCCACCTCTTTTTATAAGGCAAATGGTTGGCATGGTGTGATTAATTTGATGTGAGTAGCCTACGAGGCAGAGTATTGCCTCATCTTTCTGAAAAGTTGCTGGCGAAAAGCTACCCCGTCTGTTCTTATTATTGCATAAAGCCATACATTTTGGTCTTGTCACTATGCAAAGCTGCCTCATCTAGTCCTGTCACTGTGCGAAGCTACCCCTTCTGATTTTGTCACTACGCAAAGTTGCCCTGTCTTGTCTAGTCACTGCACAAAATGGGCCCGTCTGGTCTAGTCATTGCGCAAAGCTACGTCGTCTAGTCTTGTCACTGCGCAAAGCTGTTCCGTCTGGTCTTTTGACTGCGCAAAGTTGCACCGTCTAGTCTTGTCACTGCCCAATTTGACTCGGCTAGATGGAGGATAACTTAGGCTAGATGGACAAGATAAGTGGATTGAGTGGATAAGAGAGACATGTGGGAGCGACCGATACCGTCCAATGTATCGGGTCTTACCGTGCAAAACTATCACATCATTTTTTGCTCAAACAGTATACCGTTGGTTAGTTTTTCTCTATTTTTAAATGCTCCCTTCCCATTTGACTCGGCCGCACACGTTGGCGCTAGCCTCTGCCCACCTCTACATCCGTCTCCCTCTCCCTCACTCCGCCTCTCCACGCACCGCTTGTGCCACCATGTCGATTAACCTTTCCCCACTGTATCCTACGCCCATTACCACCCTCTCCCTCCCTCTTCCATTACCCCAAGGCCGGAAGAGGTAGCCCAGGAAGAATGCTCGTTCGATGAGGGAGGAGACAGAGAGTGGTGCGGCCAAGAATGGGTCTGGACACATGCGTGGCATTGCGCATGGCCGTCCTCACCATTGTCATTAGTTTCACCGCTGCCTGATTCATATCAAGTCTGTCACGGTCACCCGTTATGACGTGGTCGTGCTTTTATTATCTTGAAACGAGTGGTGCTTCTATACTTTTCTCTCTAACAAGAGTAGCACTAATATCAAAGTAAACGAAGAGGTAAGTAACATTTATCCATCATTCATTGTCCTTTAAAAGTTAGGAATTTGCTAGCGCCCGGATATCCGATCCGGATGTTAGCTCCATACGGTTGGTCGCAACAATTCTCGCCTATGTATGCAATATTTTTTAACAAAAATATTTGATAAAAATCTTAATATTGTATTGGTTATTGTTAATTGTTGCATACATAAAATCAAAATGTTGTAGCCAAAAAATAACAACAAACAATTTAATCACCGTCGATGTTATAGACATCGAATGCGGCGCATAGCTCGGCCTTGAGTTTGTCGTCCTGACAACCGCAGGCGTGGAACGTGGTGAACACTCCCAAGAAGGGGGGGGGGGGCGACGTCAACGGGGTAGCATTTGAACTCCCCAGACAATAGCGCAGTGGCGACAACATCCTCAACCTCGGCGGCTGTGCGGAAGGCCGGGAACAGCATAGGCCACGGCCTGGGCTCATCCACACGCGCAGATCTTGTACCACACTGTCTAGATGCTCATGCTCTCCCCCTCCCGTAGCCAGTGTGCTCTCACTTGCCTGCGCAAAACCTCAGTGAAAGAGGATAAGAAAAATGAGTGGGTGTAATAGTAGAAGAGGATAGTATTCGATAGTGGGAGCAGTGTGGGCGTCCATGCATCTTGTGGGCTCAGACGCCCGGTCTATAGTATAGTCTTGAAAATTATATAAATCATTAATAAAAAAAAGTATTGAAACACCTCTATCCTAAAACGTGATCTGGTTTTGGTTGATTAGACGGCCGCTTTTTGCCTTGTGGATGCAGATGACGCGCTGCTCGCGCACGACACCACCGGCCGAAGTTTGCTGCAGACCATGAAAGGTATAAGATTCACTAGCTACGAAGGCGCGGCGCCACACCGCGCCAGCTATCGTGTGGGTCGAAATAAAAGAAGCAAAAATACACAACAAAAAGGAAAGAGGAAAGGCTTTTTTCGCAAAAAAAAGAGGTACTTTTCGTAATAAAAAAATCGAGGAGCTTTTTGCAATAAAAGGAGAGCGGATGGGCTTTTTTTTCCGCAAAAAACCGAGAGCTTTTTTGAAAAAAGCAAGAGCCTATACATAATTACGAAAACCGCGGCAGAATAATGAAAAAAAAGGTCATTGGTTGTATTAAGGGGTATGAGCAGTGCATACAGTTGGACATAGTAAGATACTAACAGCCAGAGAAAGCTATTAACAGAAAACACACATAGCACTCAATATGGTTGGCCTTGGTAGAAGAATAGCAAGTATTTCAGTGAAGTAAATAAATAGATATAAGCAAAACAGTTGGACAATAGCTACTTAATAGGATGATAAAACGGGAAGCGAAGTGGCATTGATTATACTTGCTCATCAAGTAACACCATGTCTAGGTGTAGGATTCGGTTTGATTTACTTCCATCGATATATTCAAAAAACCAAGGTAATCTAACATGAGTATGCCAACGATGGTATTCCTGAGTAATGTCTTTTAGCTCTGCAGAACCAAATAGGCAGGATTAATTTTGTTAAAGCAAAGCAGTATTCTGTAAGGATAGATAACGTATGAAGCTAAGAATCATGAGAAGAATAAACCACACACAGGAAATATATGAAAAACGAGTTAATTTAACACAAGTACGGTAACAATGGGATCCCTGAGTAATGTCTTTTAGCAAACTATACTCCATCTACAGACCCAAATAGATAGGATTAATTGTGTTAAAGCAAAGTGGGGCTTTGTAAGAATAGATAATGTAAGAAAAGAGTTCATGAGAAGAATAAACACAATAAACAGCACAGAGGAAATATATGAGGCAAAGAAGGGCTAGGCAGTGCGGAAGGCAAGGAGAGGTAAGAACAATTTAGAGAGCTTCAAGGAGTTCCGACGAGCAGCCGAATGTGAATACCTCTGAAGGCAGTAGCAGCACAAGGCAAACCAATCGAACAAAACTGTGTTATCGGCTATTAAATAATTTCATGCACAATTTATATAAAGAAATGGACTATTTCCCATTTATTGAGTGATGTCATATGGAAATGAAAATGAAACAAAAAATGAGCTGCTCATCTGTATCATCAAGCATAATTGTTGCCCAAAACCATGCAAAGTATACTTCTACAATTGGTATTATGTAAATTAGGACTTAGGAGAAATCATTCAGAGCAAACTAAAAGGGAATGATAACATAAGTATCTATAATGTGAACCAGGAGACATCATTCAGAGAAATAGAAAAGCGAAAGAGAGGATAAGGATCTGACAAGCAGAAAGTATAAAAGGAACACTAAATTTGGAAGTGCACAACTCCACATGATTGAACAATTGAGTCGATGCACGCATCTAGTGTTGAATCTGAAAGAACAACATGCAAAAGGAACATCTGAGATTACTCTGGATACATCTGAGATCATCCATATATTGCAAAAAAATGTACTGATTATTCATTAGGCATAAAGTCGGATACAAAAGCATCCTTGTGAATAAAAAGAACCTAGCAGTGCTGCCAGAAGAAAGCTCCGCAGATCCATACAACATATTACATGGAGACCCAACGTGTTGTCATCTAGATGCAGGCATAATTAAGAAGCCTCAATAATGTAAAATCAGTAGATGCAGCTGAGCGAGGAAAAAAGAGTGAAGAAATATTGTAATTTTTACTTTTCTTTTAAACTTGTCGATAATATTATTTGATATCCAACGTGTTGCCATGTAGACGCAGGCATAATTAAGAAGCCCCAATATGTAAAATCAGTAGATGCAGCTGAGCAAGGAAAAAAGGAGCGAAGAAATATTGTATTTTTTACTTTTCCTTTAAACTTGTCGACAATGTTATTTGATATGCATTAAAGCTCACCATATCCGGTTTCTGCAAGTTGATAGTGGCAGCAGCATTAGTCTCCACAGGGAAAATTAAAGAAAAAGATGTAGGAGCTGAGCAAATGCAAGAGAAACATAATAGAGGGATTGCAGCTAGATTTCAGAACACGAACTGAAAGAAGCAAAGGTAATACCTTATTGGAAACCATACTAATTAACACATCTCAACTAAATCCTCTAAATCACACACATGATTAGGCAACGAAAGACAAAGTGAAGAGCAAGGAGGATGAATGTGCATTTTATTGTGAGTATAGCTGAAAATATGGCGATAATCCAAGACCGAAAACAAATTTGATCCACACTGAGATCACACAAATGCTGCTGGGAAAATGGCTTGGAACGACTATAATTTGCATGCTAGTAAGCTTGGCGTAGAATGTCATTTGTTGCACCTAATCGATGAGAGTTTTTTCAGAACAATAGCTAATTGGTTTTACATAGCTTAAGCATACTAAAAAATCTCCATCCAATTTCTTTTAGCAATTCATCAAACATTTGATGTGTAGAAACCATAGAACCATAACTGAAGATATATCAAAAGGTCTCCTAGTCAATTCAGCAAACACCTAATTTGCACACAACGAAACTCGATTGCACACAACGAAACTCGATGTGTAGAGAAACAAAACTGAATCTTTTAGTTTCTGTATGAGAATGGGGAAAAAGCAAGAGTATGAACTTACTAATTGGTAGGGCAGCTTACAGGAGCGCCAACCCAATACAACTACATGAGGCGCACATACAGGCGAAGAAAAGCAATTAAAGACTATAACTTTTTTTCTTGAAACGGAAAGAGGAGTTGAACTAACCAGTAAAACCTAAATCTAGTCTTGGATTAACTGATAGATCACAAAAGCACCAAATAAAACAAACTGATGTAGGATGGTTAGCTGACCTCGGAAGGAGGTAGCAGTACAAGGCAAATCAATCGAACCGAACTGCATTCGAACAGCAGAAGGGAAGAATCAGCACAGACGCAATAGAGCAAACCGGACGCATCGATGGGACAGGAAAAGCAAAGCATTAGTACAGAAGAGAAATATATTGATCCAGCAACCAATAAAAAAACGGCAAACAAAAAACAAAATAAACATGTTCTGGCATCTTAAATCTTTTATATAGATAAAACTCTTGAAATGTAATCAGGATGTGGCAAAGAACTTAGTCGCTTTGTTTCTGGGCTTAGCAGCAAGGAACAATAATATAATGTTGGCATTTTATGGTCCTAAAAGCTTTATGAAACATAACAAGTTGGCAAATTTCATGTTTTATTATGAAGCAGTGCATGAGTAAAGACCAGATCTCACCCAAGCACCATCAGTGGAACAACGTGGAACCATTACATTGATTTCGTGAGATTTAGTGAAGTAATGGAAGCTCGGTGTATCTTTGCTTAACTATAAGCGACATCCGGATGTGTTGTTGATTGATATTGTTGATGCTGTACCCTGCAAGTAAAAGGCAATGACTTTTAGCAATAGTTTCATTCAACATAGTGAGTGTATGTAGTGGATGTAATCAAAACTTCATAGTGCAGCGTAATCAAAGAGAATGAAAACTATTACTGAACAATTTAATATGGTGAAATCTGTAAACAAAATAAGTTCACAAGGAATGCAAAAAAAATACTTGAGTTCAAATAAACACGGATTTCAATAGCACGTGAAAGCTCATATTCATAGCAAAGGACATGTTGAAGTAAGGAAGCAATCAAATCTTATTTGAAGAAGCTGTTTTAAAAGCAAATAAGTGGAAAAAGAAATAGAAAGCACACATTGGACAACACTTCTATATATTAGACATAATGGTACAATAAAATGACTAAATATCTAGATTCAAGGGTAATAGTGCAAAATACAAAGAAAACAATGTGAAAATAAAATTAATACAAAATAATTGAATACCTGACATCGCACCTCAACACCAATGAAGTTGACAAACTCAAAGGCTGCTACAGCATCCTGAAACAGATATGATAATGTATGAAGCAAGAATTGTTTTTTCTATAGGATATATAGGTATACATAGGTGGTCATATGTAATTGATGCCATCTGGGAATTTGTCTGAATTAATAGTCTGTATATATATATATATATATATATATATATATATATATATATATGTATATGTGTATATATATGTATGTATATGTGTATGTATGATTCGTAAATAAAAGTTTGGGGATAGTGTTTGTGTTTTAGTGTGTAAGCATCATTTGTGTGTGGTATGATTGATTTGTATATAGTCTGTGGGAAATTGCATTAATTTAGTTTGACTTGAGTGCAAGAAAACGGGAGAGAATAGCTTACGTTGTATCTAAGGTAACAACTATGATATCATTTGGATATAATTTGGTGAAGATGTCATAAGCGTGACTACAAAAGGATAACTCTTACTACAACAAAATAAAATAAATAATTCTTAAATAGCACATAAACAAGTAGGATGTACAAGCAAAATATCGAATCAGCACGAACTAAAAAAAAGGTGTAGAAGGGAAGGTGTATTCCACCTCTGTAAACCCTAAAGAGAAATGTAAGAATTAAGCTTTGTAAAATAAATGATTACCACATTAAAGAGTAAGAAAAGCACCATATGAATAGAAAAGCATAATACCCTTGTATGGATGAGAAAGCATACCACTCTTGATCATTTCATCCTGGTTTAAAATGAGAAACTTGACACGCTCAATGGGAGCAGTAGCAGTCTTGGAGACAGCAGCAGAAACTCCACCCATAAGGAAATCAATCATAAATCTAGAAAATCATTTTTCTTTTGGTGCAGAAGCAAAGGCTGGGGACATTGTTGGGGCAGATGAGAGCCCAATGGTTGCATCCATCCTATTGTACGACCTCAGGGGCACTTGTAGCGAGAATGGGCATTGTAGAGTGCGGGATCCTTCATTGTAGAATAAGGAGAGATCTTGCTGAAAAGCATAGACTGCCCATGCATCTTCTGAACCATAGAGGGAGGGCCCAATTCGGCCGCCATCTGCAGAAAGCGACCTGTCAAATAGCAATTTGAAGACATGGGTTGGGGTGAGACTGCAAATGCATTCAAGTGCCATACATAGAAAATGTTATAAAAACACCTTACAAGATTGAAAAGAAAATATTGCTTCCCTGACATGCGATTAAAATGACCAGAATTAGAGTACCAACGAAGCTAACATTGCTATGTTACATCTAGATAATCGCAACATGATGATTGCAATGAATGATGGCTAATGTTTGAATAAACATGAAATTATATTCTTATGCAAGAAAGGAAAGTTTATTGATCTAAAGGCTATACATAAAATCTATATGGCTACATTACCCTCCACACATGTCCAGATCAAACACAACAAACAAATGTGACCAACGATTCCATGTAACATTACAGCTTTTAAAGAAACCGGTCAGATGTGCTACTCTTAAAATGGAATCATTTGACTAAATGAGCTCTAAACAAACCAGCACAAGAAGGAACATGCATGCATAATTAAGCAAAACTTCTGAAGTAACTCTAGAAACATTGGCAAGCTAAGTTTCTCTACTTCCCAATTAAAGAACTACCAGTAAAAACACTTCTGGCACATCGACAATATGAAGATACGAGCCAACCATGAACATGAACCACCTTAAGCCTAGCCCAACCTTGTACGTTCTTACAATCATGGCCAATTTGCAATGGAAGGGCAGCAACCAATACAAAGAGATTAAATGTTGCTGTAGGAGTCGCCGCCGCCGCAAAAGTAGCTCGAAGGAGCCCTGCATTAGAAAGGAAATAGCATGCATCAGTAGCAATCAGGAGCACAGACCAAGACCAGGAACAAACAAGACCTCTTCTCATCAGTTGCTTCTACTTTTGAGATTCAAATAGACAACATTCAGTTTGAGCCATGGTCACAAAATAAGCAGATACCATGAGTCAATTGTTAGAATAAAATGCTCTTTTGTGGAGTTAAAACTTTGATAAAGCACTAAATGTTTATACTTTGAGCGATTACACAAAACTTCCGAAGTTAGAAGGCCCACAAAATAAACCCAATAAATTCACTACAATAGTGAGGGCAATGCCATCGTAAGTTGGGTTCATTGGGCTTATTGCATAGCACAAATGCCTAAGTATTGAAGATAAAGGAACCACAGCATTGTGGTGAATTCATAAAGAATAAATAAAAGTAAACACAAGGTATCTCTTAATCTTACAGGATTTCTTTGTGGGTTCTTATCCTCCCTTGAGAAACCAGAATGATCAATGCCAATTTCTCTTTGCATGAAATCAATATTGAATTATATCAAGAGAAAATTGCTTGCAGATATATGAGGAGGAGGGAGGGAGAGAGGAGGTGCAGCTACTGCACCTAGGTGCAGAACACATCCTTGGCTTCAATCGATGATTTCTGTGCTTTGCCAAAGCTAACAAAACAAACACGAAAACATAATAACATAAATGAATTGATCAAGCACATAAATTCAACTTGCACTTCTTCTATACCATCCTAAATTAATGGGAACACATAAGTTCACCTTCCTAGCTAGCTATATACCAATTTAAACACGAATTCCAAAAAAGGAAAAAATGTTGCTTCCTCCTAGCCAAGATCATTTCTGCATTTCACACAACTACACTTTGAGGCAAGGTATATCCAAAGGTAAGTCTTGTATGTTTGGCCTGCACAAGACTACATCTTTGAAAAGTTTAGTTCTGGTGTTCTCGAGGACTAAAAGATCAAAAAGAGTGAAGTTCATGCAAGTTAGCAAAAGTTAATGGAAAATACGGTATAAACCAACTCAAACTGCTGTAGGGTGGTAACAATCCATGGTAACCACCACATAGGTAGCATCACTGCTGTAAAGATAAACTGCCACATATATAATCTACAAAAACTGGTCGCAAGAAATATAATAGGGAAATCAAAGTGCTCATTATCTAGAGGGAGAGGCGCCATCTGTGTTTTCTAGGTTGTGTATATTTGTTGAAACTAAAACCCACGGCATATAATCACTGGATTGAGGACACATAAAGCGTAAAATTAGAGCATTCGAGGTAAAATGCTAGTATGCAAGGATAAGTTTGAGCAAAATCCTGTAAAATATATATACCGACAATGAACAATGAATTTCATTCCTCACAATGCATAAGAACACCAACAAAAAATTAATGCAGTTCATCAAATGGCATGTAGAAGTAAACCATGTCAAGGGATAAATTCAAATAGTCCAAAGAAAATCCCGGGAAGAGGGAATGGCGGCGGTAGGGAGACCAGAGAGGAGGGCACCGTGGGGAGAGGAGATGCACCGGGGGGAAGAGGCGAGGTGGGGCGCCGAATGGGGGAGGGAGAAGAGGCGCTGGACGGGGGAGGAGGAGCGGTCGAGGTGGCCGGATCCGGCCGGATCTGGGTCGAGGAAGACGGGGCGCGCCGAAGGTCGAGAGGCGGCAGCGCGCGCAGGGAGACCGGGAGAGGAGGGGCGCCGGCGGGGGAGAGGAGATGCGCCAGATGGGGGAGGGAGAAGAGGCGCCGGACGGGGGAGGAGGAGGGGTCACCGGGGGGAAGAGGCGAGGTGGGGCGCCGGATGGGGGAGGCAGAAGAGGCGCCGACGGGGGAGGAGGAGGGGCCGAGGTTGCCGGATCCGGGTCGAGGAGTGGCGACGGCGGCGGCAGGGGAGGCCGGGAGAGGAGGGGCGCCGGCGGGGGAGAGGATATGCGTCGGGGGGAAGAGGCGAGGTGGGGCGCCGGATGGGGGAGGGAGAAGAGGCGCCGGACTATATCCCGCAGCGCGGCTCGCTAGCCGGGGGCAAGAGTGCCGACGCAACCCGTGGCTCGCTAACCACAGAAGGAGGAAGTCGTGGCTTGCTCGAGCGCACACACGCGTCGGGCGGAGGGCAGGCGAGGGCGCGCGCACGCGTCGGGCGCGGAGCGAGCGACGCCGACGTGGAGGGGCTGGGAGGCCGCGAACCCCCCCGGGTTTACTAGGCGTAAGATTCGTATGTACTGCATCTCTTGATCTGCCTGCATTCAAATACTCTTGTTCCGTACCATCTGATTTGAGCAATGCATCAGTCTGCATGCTTAGCCATTGCCCGATCATTTTCGCGGCAGATTGCCCGGTGAGCTTCGAGGGCGTGAACTACACGGTGATCACGAGCCAGTGCTAGGGGCCCCCTGCACCGGCCGTCGCTGTGCTGCGCGGCGCTCAAGGACTTCGCGTGCCCGTACACCACCTAACCACCAATTGCGCCCCCACCATGTTCAGCTACATCAACCTCTACGGCAAGTACCCTGTACCCGCCAAGCCTCTTCGCCAACACCTACAAGGAGGGCGAGAACGGCCTCGCCTGCCCCGAGGACCCCCCGCAGGTCTAGCCCGGCAAAACAGCCTCTAGCGCTGCCACCGCTATCGCCGCCCCGGTGGCCGTCGTCGTGGCTGGCGTCGCTGCCTTATCTGTGTTCATGGTACTGTCTTGATCAGAGTCGGACGGCTGATCGTTCTGATCAGAGAGCTTTGTATTTGTCACTTGGCACACCATATGTACCAATTCACCTTTTTTTTTTACAATTTTTATCTTTCATGCGATTGCTGCTTGAGCCATGTACCCTCATATAGACTTATCCGACTGCATGGACCTCAGCTCTTCTGTTTAGTCCTGGTCACTTGTCGTCGACCACTGTAGGATCAAGAATAACCGACTAGAGGGGGTGAATAGAAGGTTTTAAAATTTTTTGCCTTTTAAACTAATTACCACAAATTTAAGTTAGGCAATATTTTAATGCAATGTTAAACCTACACAATTTTAGAAAGACTAAGTTACCATAAGCAATAATCTCTATAAATATATTTCTAACACAAGTAAATATGACTATCTTTGCAATTTCATGATTAGAAATATAAGTGCAAAAAATAGAGAGAATCAAGTAACCAAAAGACACACAATGTTTTACCGTGGTGTTCGAAAACTTGTTGGTTTCCCGTAATCCACATTGAGGAAAGCCCAAGTAACTTGGAGCGACTCTACGAATTAAGGCTAAACTCCTCAATCCACTAGTGGTTACCCTTTCTCCGCTCCAGAGATGGTGGACACCAAACTACTAGTGCAAAAAGTAGAGTGAAGCACGCTGGCGGAGAAACGAAAACGACGTTGCTGTTTCGGACGTCGTGCGTGGTCGAGCGATGCACAGGAAAGCACTGGACGAGCTCGCCTCAGAGCACTACGCGGAGTCCTAGATATGTCGCCTGACAACCAAAAACGAGATGTGCCGCCACCAATTTTTCCTAGGATTAGATCTAATAATTTTTACTGCAAAAATATGTTTGTGGTTACAAAGTACACTTAAGACATCTTTTAAATTCTAGCACAAAAATTATATTTTCAAAGTCTCCACTTTGACTAGGGCTTCACCCCTATTTATATATTAGAGCCTAAACCCTGATCTTATCACTAAGACTACGAGTTCTTATCTAATTCCAACAACAAAAGGACCTGAAACCCTTTCTAATACGTGTTTTTCCAAAATTCTAATTTTTTCAACTCATCACGTATCAAGCCTCTAGAAACACACACGCATCATTCACTTTTGATCTCCACGTGCCCCAGTATAAGCCTGACCATCTCGTGACATTATTGACCGCCTGAACCTCAGATCTCCTCATCCTAGTCTCGATCCACCTCTTCATCGAAACAATCACTTCCATACTAAACTTGCACATGCAAAGACCAAAGAACGTTTTTTCAGCACAAGTTTTTCTCAACTTGACCAACATTAGTCCACGCATACATACCACACATATCAAATAACAATAAGCAACGTTGTCAATTATTCATTACCAAAATATCGTAGACCTAGCCATATGGTCTAACAGCCTACTTTTACAAAATTAAAATCCAATTTATAATTGTGCTAATTATTCATCACTAATTATCCATAGATCTTCTCACATAGTTCTTCCGTACTACCAACTTACACATACAATTTATTTGCTTTTGTCAAACAGATTAAGGCACCATTTCCGTATGAATCGTAAAAATTCTAGTGTCCCAAATTGGCTAATGTCTTTTTAGTGGGTTTTCTCTCAGCGCAACTATGCATTCGAAGATAACAAGCCTGAACATGTCAAACTAAAACATGTGGCTCGTTGAATTGTCTCATTAATCAATCTGAACAAGGCCAAGTTGAATTCATCTTGTAAAAAACCACCGGTTTCAAGTTAAAACCCCTGGATGCAATGCTGCTGAGTTTCACAGCCACGGCGTTCATCCTGACTTCCTGACCACCCAAGCAACTATTCAAAGGCACAAAACAGTGAGATATATACACCACTGAAGAAGAAGAATAAAACTGAGAAAGTTACGAATGGCTTAGATACCTTATCCAGCATCCTCCAATCGCCACACTCCATGGAGACACCACGAGATCCTCCTCCCCTCCACCACTAACCTCGCATTCCCGCGCCCCCACCATATCTTCGACGTCACCACTCCCCTACATACCCAACTCCATTAGCAAACAATACGCAGCTGCCTAGATCAAGAACACCAGCGAGTCCCAGCACTTAGCTCGAAGAAACGCAGTGAGCGAGCCATGGCCACCTCGACCGCCGCCGTGCTGTCCCCGCCGTCCGTGGCCGGGCTCCGCCTGGCGCCGTCCCCGCGTGCGGCGCGCTCCTCGGTCTCGTTCCAGGCCACGCCGGCGAGGAGGTCCGTCGCGGCGAGGGCCGAGCTGAACACGTCGGTGGTGATCAGCCTCAGCACGGGGCTGTCGCTCTTCCTGGGCCGCTTCGTCTTCTTCAACTTCCAGCGGGAGAACGTGGCCAAGCAGGTGCCCGAGCAGAACGGCAAGACGCACTTCGAGGCCGGCGACGAGCGCGCCAAGGAGTACGCCGGCCTGCTCAAGTCCAACGATCCCGTCGGCTTCAACCTCGTCGACGTCCTCGCCTGGGGTTCCCTCGGCCACATCGTCGCCTACTACATCCTTGCCACCACAAGCAACGGATATGACCCCAACTTCTTCTGATCCCGTGCTAGCCGGAGCTTGTAATCTGTCATACTTGGTTCTACGTGATGATGTATGTGAGATGGTAGTGCAAGCGCGTGTGTATATTGCCTACATGAATTTGTCAGTTTGATCTTGCTCTATGCCCGTGTCTTCAGTTATTTTCAGTATGTATGGCATAAGCCAGTTGAGCAAATATCAGGAAACCCAGGTTTTGGTACGTACAAAGGTAATACAAAATCTCAGGTTTTATAATTTTTTTTAAAAGAAAACCTAGATTTTAGAGCAAAATATTGCAAGAAATATCATATACACCACATAGGCCATCCAATACATAGTATTTTCAGGTATATACTATATTGGTGGGTTCCACAGTACACCTCTATTCCCACTCTCATTCTTACCCTCTTTTCTCTCTCCTACCGGTGAGGCAGCGACATAAGGCCTACCAATGGCGGGATTGGTCCATAAGACGTATAGGGGGTGTATTGTGGAGCTCACCTATATCTGTACATATTCAAAAATACCATGTATTTTTACTACATACCGGTATTCTGTGCAAAATCTCATAGCAAAATGGATAGCTAGGTGGTGTTCTTGGGGTTTTATGAAACTTTTGCCCTAAAAACTGGGATTCCTTGAAAAAAATTATAAAACTTAGGATTTTACATTACCTTTGCCTCAAAACACAGGGTTTTACAAAATTTACCCTTATATTATACTACTTCGTGAGCCGTGACTTGCAAAGAACACATGAAACAGAAGAGAAGGTGTAAGCATGAACATTGGGATGTTGAAATTCCATCTCCAATTTCCATTGATATAGTAACATTAACATTACCATAATCTATATAACCAAGAAGCAGATTCGCAACCAAGTACAGTAAAGTAATGAAGTGATTACCAGCAAAATCGAGTCCGTGTTACAAATTGACAACCAAGTACAGTAAAGTAATGAAGTGATTTCCTCGTCACCTGTGCTCCCCATCACTGTACGGAACCTTGTGAACGCCATTACTGCTGATGCCAGCACTGGATTGGCGCGCGTGAGCAGTGCTTGAGCTGCGGAGGTCGGACTCCACAGTGGAGCGCGAGTTCTCCGCTTCCACCGTGGAGGTGGCTGCAGCGGGACCGCGCGCGCGTGCAGCGCGGAGGTTCTTGCTGTGAGCAGCGGTGCCGGGGGCGCGGGATCGCGCCCTGTCGCGCTCGCGGCCGAAGCCGCCGAGCGAGAAGTCGTGGCGCGGGAGAGCGGTGGAGGACTTGCTGCTTCGGTCGTCGCTGTTGTCCAAGTCGGCGCCCACCGAGAAGCCGGCGGAGACAATTAGGAGGCCAAGATCCGGGTCCAGCTTAGTCGGAGCCGGCGACGGGGACGCCTCCGGTGGCGGGAAGCTGGACTCGACGGATGCGACCGGGCTCTCCTCCTCGGCGGCCGCGTCTTGCTTCCCCTTAGGCCCGTCGGCGGCGAGGGGGATACGGCGCTTGTGGAGCTGCACCAAGTCCTCATCAGCGCCGGCGGCGGCAACGGGGCCTGCGGGGGAGCTCTCATTGTCGTGCTCGCGGGGGATACGTCGCCACCGGCGGAGACCGCCGCGGCCGGATGGCTCGGCGGGGAAGCCGGCGCCGGCGACTCGCCGACAGAGTTTGCGCTGTTGGCGCCAGAATCCATGCCGGCCACAGCAAGTGGCATCAAAGGCCGCGGCTTTGGAAGCTGGATGGGATCACGGAACCGATCGGAAAGCGCGAGACACGAGTTCTTGGGATTGGTGGGAGAGCATGGTGGGGTTCTGAGGATCGGGAATTCTTGGACTCGATCTTGGGGATCCAGGGAGTGGAAGACGAGAGGGAACAGAGTAAACAAACTGGAAATGTAGTTTTCCTCCCCCCTCCTTATCGTTATGGTCGTTCTTGCAGCTTTTTCTACGATGGTGTCTTCCGCAATATGATTAATTTTCTGTGCCGATCAGCAAAAACCACTTATCACTTGTCTTAAAATGCAATCAAATTTTTAACCTTTCTACTGTACATCAACATTCCCATATCGGTTGGGCTTTCAAATTTATCAGACATCTTAGGGCCTAAGGGCACGTGCAATGATTGCCACGATGGTTCTGATATATTAAGCTTTTTACTTCGTGGGTGCCCAATGTAATGTAATTTTGGGATATTGGTTTTGGGAAAAGAAACTTCTACGGGAGGATGCCCACGTGGGCATGTGTTCCATAGCCTTCTGAATTCTGATCAAGATCATCCTTGAAAAAGTTATTTCATTCCTTGAAAAAGTTATTTCCTTAGTATTGTGACTGATTAATTATCATTGCGTATTCTAAGGTACAAGGTGTTTTTCTATTAAGTAGCTAGTGCCAAAATTGGCTCTGTGATCTTTTCTATAGCTTTGCCGAGCTACTCTCTCTGTCAATGATGAATAATAAATCCTAGGCCCCTGCTTGAGTCTAAAAAAGAACCGTCATAGAGAGGATGAGCAGCCGGCGGCGCTTCGGTGGGAGGCGACGGCGGCGGCGTTGAGACTCGAGAGGAGATCGGATCATCGAGAGAGCAGCATCACAGCGGTGAATTCAAGATGAGAGAGCAACGAAACCGCACGTGGGCCGGACCGCACGAGGCACGTGGGCCGGATTGCTCTTGGCTCCGTGGGCATGAGTGGGCCGCGGCACCTCTTGCCTCGAGTACGATCGAGCGTTTGGGCCAGCACGGGAAAACCTGCGCATGGGCTCCGTCTCGCGCACCATCCAATTCCAACGACGCCTCCTCGCCCGTGCACCGCGCGAGTATGTGCCACCGGGAATTTTTTTAAATAATTAATTTTCTATTCTAAATTACAGTATTATATATGCCTTCTATTTTATTACACTTTTGACCATATGTCATCTAACGGTTGAGCGATTTGAGCTAGTCATCCAACGGTTGAGTGATAACCCCTAATTTTTTTTCTTTTTTCACTGTTTCTTTTTTACCATTCTCTCTTTCTTTTTGAACCAATTCTTTTTTTTCTTAAAGACCACCGTACCCTCATAGCATGTTCAAAGTAGGGCAACAGCACCTGTACTCTCAATCTCTTTGATCTTTTTTAGTATAAGAGGGAGTCAAGGCCTTGGGACTTAGTGCAGAGTAGCATTTCTCTGAGAGTCAAGGTCTTAGAGCTTAGTGCAATTTGCAAAGTAGCATTTCTCTCCCTACTAGCCTTTCACGAGAGGAAGCCAAGGTCTTGGAACTTGGTGCAAAGTAGCTGTTGGTTTGAATATGTGCTACAGGAGGGAGTTTAGGTCTTGGAATACAATTTACACCAGCTTTTTTTTGTTAATTCTCAAAGATAGCTTGTCGTCCAATCGTTGGAGAATATATGACCAAGTTGCCCAACGGTTGGACGACTTGGCCATGTGTCGCTCAACGATTGGATAAATAGTCCAAGTTGCCCAACCGCGGGGTAACATATGGTTAAAACTGTAAAAAAAATACTCACATGTATAATATCGTAATTCGGAATAAAAAATAGATTATTTAAAAAATCATGCCACGGGCATCCCCTGCTGGTCGAACAGGGCCTTCCGGCTACGCCATGCCCTGTAAGATGTCGCTTGTGGTCGTTCCGCGCTCTCCCACTTCCTTCCACGCACCGTGGCCTGCCTGTGCACATCCCGCACGGTGCCGCAGTCTGATCGAGTGTCTCCATCGGCACCGCAAGCCCACGAAAGGCCAAGTGCTCAACAAATTGCAACATGCTCTCCACGCCATGCCATGCCACTCAAAAGCAGACAAGGACCATTTGCCCCGATCAGTTTGCCAAAGACACCTTTCATTTTTCATAATTGGGAAGTATGTACAGACTAAGCTAGGGCCTAGGGCGGCATGGCCGCCAATTCGTTGGGTGCATCACCGGCACCGCAAGCTGTGAGCACGAACAAATTAACGATGTAGACACACAGAAACACACATCGCCCATCCATGGTTCTACTCAACATTATTGCAACCCACAGTGGTTATCTAGCATCACAGTTTTTGGCCAAACTTATCAATGTCATACAAGTATCAGACGGTACACCCGATATACCATTTCACCATCTCAAACGGTACAAAGCAGCTCTCTGTTCTGTACTACCTTCCATACCGGTCAATACTGGCCTTGACACTGGACAATACTGGCCATATCGGTGGAATTGATAGTACTGTTGTTGATAATCGAGTTGCCGATCTTACAAAATAATATGAGAAAGATAATTAAGATTCTTAGGAGAGAACATGGATGCTCTTTACTATGAACTGGTTACAGTGGTGTCTTTAACAAGATTTGAAACTAGCCCTAATTATACTGAATTGAATAAGATACAAATCAATTGTCTAATTGCTTTATTTAGATGTCTTCCATTCTGAAATTCTCCTCTGTCTTCACATCAGGATAAACGGCCGCAGGAGGAACAACTTCATCCAACGGTTGAGCAACAGCCAAGGGTGGGTCGTCTCACATGAGGACAATGCAAAACGTTTTGTCTTCTCACTTTCATCATATCATGGGGTAAAACTCCCCGGTTGTCACCACCTTCGACTGGAACACCCTACAACAACCACGATTGCATTTGCACACCCTGGATGCCATGTCACTGAACACGAGGTGCATGCGGCGATTTTAGAGCTGCCATCGGACAAAGCATTAGGCCACGACGGGTTCAATGGAACCTTCTGTTGTGTATGCTAGGATATTATAAAGGATGACTTAATGGTTGCCCTTTGAGCTTTCTTCACCTTGATAACAATGAACTTCTCTTATACAACACCACAAATCTTGTGTTACTACTGAATAAAGATGGGGCCTAGTCTATAAGAGATTTTAGACCTATCAGCCTCATTCATAGTGTTTTCAAAATCATAGCCCAAATCTTGGCACTACGCTTGGCGCCTTTCATGAATGAACTAGTCTTTCTAAACCAGAGCACCTTCATTAAAGGGTGATGCATCCAAGACAATTTCCTATATGTGTGTAATCTGGCAAGAAGGTACCATAGAAACACAACTCCGGCTCTCTTGCTCAAACTGGATATTGCGAAGGCCTTTGACTCAGTTCGGTGGGACTATCTCTTGACCCTTTTGAAAAACAGAGGGTTCTTGCCTCGGTGGAGAGATTGGGTTTCCTGCCTTCTTTCCACCTCTACCTCCATGGTACTCCTCAATGGGGTGCTAGGGGACAAGATACAATACCGCAGAGGCCTATGATAGGGAGATCCGTTATCTCCATTCCTCTTCATCATAGCGATAGATCAGTTGCAAAAGATTCTCAACATCGCAACAGAACTACAACTCTTGCACCCCTTGGCAGGAAGTGTAGCTCTCCTTAGAACATCCATTTTATGCGGATGATGCCGCCATCTTCCTCATGCCACAAAGAGATGACGTGTGTACATTGGTCCGGATCCT
The DNA here is from genome assembly GCA_036346265.1 of Melocanna baccifera. Lineage (NCBI taxonomy): Eukaryota > Viridiplantae > Streptophyta > Magnoliopsida > Poales > Poaceae > Melocanna > Melocanna baccifera. Next base: position 15,564,731 of record CM070702.1, read on the forward strand.
AAACAAATTTGGTGATACGACAGGACTACAAACCAACCTACAAAAAAGCCAAGTGGTGCACAAAATTGCTAACACTTGCGGGTAGAAAGACCTTGTCAAATCCTTGCTCACACCATAGTCAACCTATTTCCTCGTGGCCATCAAGGCGTCGAAGAGCGTAATTACAACCCTCAATAGGTGAACGAGATGCTTCCTTTGGGCCGGCTCAGACCAGCTAATGGGGGAAATGTAAGGTCAATTGGGATATTGTTTGTAGACCGACAAACCTTGGAGGACTCAGACTCCTGGATCTTGACCACTTCACCAGGGCACACAGGCTTTGATGGCTCTAGCAAGAATGGGGTGCACAAACCAAACCATGGCAAGGAATATAAATCCCTTGTGATCAGCAAGATTAGATGCTTTTCGCGACGACAACTGTCGTAGAGATTGGAAATGGAGACAAGGCGGGTTCTGGACTTTTGCTTGGGTGGAAGGAAACATATTATGTGACATCATGCCTACTGTCTTTACGACATCTAGGAGAAAGAACCACACCATACAAGCTGCGCTAGCAGGGAATACATGGCTGCATGACCTTGATTGGGCAATTAACATAACTCCTCAACACATAAATGAGTTGATTGCTATTTGGGGACACATCTCTACCATTAACTTGGTCAAAGGTTTGGAGGACATAGTCACTTAAAAACTCACCTCCAACAGAGTATACACTATGGCGTTGGCCCACAAGGCACGGTTTCTAGGAGCGGTAAAAAGCACTATGAACCACCTGGTTTGGAAGACTTGAGCGCCCTAGAAATGCAAAATTTTCACTTGACTCGCCATCTAGAATAGGTTGTGGACAGCAGATCATTTGATCAGATGAGGGTGGCCGAACCAGCACACATGCCCCCTCTATTCATAGCTGCCGGAGTCAGCCATCCACATTTTGGTAGAGTGCCGCTACATGAGGATGGTATGGAGTTAAGTGGCACAATGGGCTGCTTGCGATTCCATCACCTGGCACTCCTTCTCTTCGATACGTGACTGGTGGGAGTCACTCATCCTCGCCGCTGGAGCACTGTGAAAAGCAACAGCCACTTTTGTAATGCTTGTACTTGGTAGATATGGAAAGAGCATAACACCCGAATTTTTTGATCCACCACATCCTCATCGGGCTAATTATTTGCGGCCGTGAAGGACGAGTCAAGATGTGGGTCCTAGTAGGGGCTAACAGGCTAGCGGAGTTATCAATTAGTTTATAATATCTTAATCGAAATTGTTTGCACTGGCAACTTTTCTTCTCTCTCTAAGCCACACCCCCACATTCTTTCTCCCCGCTCAGACTTTGTTAGTATTTTTTTTATTACTACTTATGATTCGTGAGAGAGAGAGAGCGGCGCATGTACGATTTGTGCTTGTCGGTGAGGAGGCGCAGCTCGCGCAGGCAGTCCGGCTCCTGCGGCAGCACCGTCGTGTCCAAGGTGTACTGCATTGCGTAGCTGAAGAAGACAAACTGTACCAAAACGAACGGTACAGCAAATCTATGAGACGGACAGCTGATCAAAAACGGAGTGCTTGTGGTCACCTGATACAGGGTGGACGTCCGGCACGGCGCCGTCTCTCCCGCCGCCGGTGGCCATGGCTCGGCTTTTGGATTTAGGCCTGGCCGGAGTTGCTCGACTTGGATGCGGTTCCTCCGTACGCCGGTGCTGGTATTCGTGGATATGCTGCAACATCAGCAGTTTTGGAAACTGGAAACGTATGCATATGTCTACAAGTTGTAGGTTGCTTGCATCGTGAACTAGCTTCCGTCAGGCATGCCATCTGTTCCATGCGCATGACATCTGTCCAGTGCTAGATGAGATCGATGGTACCGAGTAATTGCACATTTATGCACGACGATCTTATCAGCATGACAGGTGCAATCTAGCCGTTTTTGTGATTAAATTCCTTCTAGATGTTTTTTTTCTTTCGGCTCGGATTCTTGCTTCGATATGGCACCACGACGACACCAAACATCGACCCGTTCGTCCTGAATCCGACATGGGCCGAAAGGGCCCACGCGTTCTCACAACTTGTCTGCGGTAGCTGGACCTCGTGAGGCGACCTATTGGGCTTTCGACTGGATGGGCTAAAAGGCCCATAAATGTGAAGACAAGCAGTTCATAAACTAGTCATGTACTGCATCATATGCAGTCGGTAAAGATCTTGCCATTTAGTCCCGTTTGGAATGCCTGATTTTTTTTAGATTACTATAGAAATTAAATTGGTTCCTACGAAATTTCTGCCTTCTCAACATACCCTCAGTTCATGTCGACAACCTTTTTTCCTCTCCTTGCTGCTGTTTTGAGAGGTGTGATAGGACGAGTTTAATGTACAGAAAATTTAGAAAGAAAGCGATGACATGGCACATTGTACATGAGCTAGAATGATTGGCAGTCTGAAGATATTCTTCCCCATTGATTGATTTGGTGCTCACAGAAATGCGGCTTTGCGTCCCAACTCCAACTTGCTTGCCTTCGCTTTAGGAGTTCAGGTTTCTTGCGCTGCATAATTGCGTTCATGCATTCGGGGTCCCCGGCCCTAAAAGCAGGGGTGATCCACCAATAATTCAAGAGTATTTAGTTGAATATCTACAATTTTTGTTAAAAAAATATATTATATATAAAATGTAATACATATGTATACTAGTAATTAGACCAAATTCATCCAGTTCATGCCCAGTCAGTCTAAATTGGTACCGGATTGTTTTGGCCCCTTTCCCTCTCTCAAGCCCAAATTGGCGTCAGACACTAGCCCACTGTTGCGATTCACAGACATACGGTAAAAACTCTAGATCTTACTCAATCTCTCCTCTCACTCAAGTCTCTCTTCTCTGGCTCTTTCCGTCTGCATGGCAACGTAGGAGGCTTCTGGTCCTCTGGACTTCTAGAGACAGGACAAAAGAGGCTACGCTGGAGCGACCATCTCGCAAATCGCTAGTCGTCTCGCCGTCGTCGCTCATGGGCGCGACACATCCATGCAGGTTCGTTCTCCCCGACTCGTCAACCCCTATGGCAGCATGACTCTATATCCCTAATCCGGTAATCTCTCCATCTCTTTCTTCTCCCCTGGCGACCTCCAATTTTAAGCAAAAATATGCGTTTAAATAAAGACTTAAATTGTATTTTGCTTAAAGAAGTGATGCATCTATAATAATTCTATAGTTTTTACATAGTAGTTGGTTATATTATGATGAATGATGTATCAATTATTTAAAAACTATGCAGGTATTGTCAAGTCTTTCTTATTGCTTGATGTATTAGACACTTGGATGGTTTGATCCCCTTTAGCGTCTGGATGTTTGATCTATGTTTTTTTAGCAGTTTAGATAACATTGCTTAAGTTGCTTAGCTAAACCGTTTAACAAAGTATGTTCATGATAAAAATCACTTTTGAACTTCTGCTTGCTGAACATAAAATTCTGATAAAGAGATATATCTTTTCACTTGATTAAAGCATCTCATTGTGATTGTACAATTCTATTGTAGAATTATTTAGATTTAAACTTTGACTCATGTTAGTACTTCCAGGGAAACAGTTCATCTTTAATTCCAGCCATCATAGTTAAAACTATTAGCTTTTGAATTCTGTTCTTCACTCATTGTTGAAGTTGCTTCCTTTTGTGTGTTTGTTTGCATGACAGTTCAGGTCATGTTCATGTAGTAGTTCAAGGTTTGGTTCCCTATGTGAAATAAGTTACAATTCAATACTTGTTACTTAAAATCTTATGCTACCTTATATTATTTGAGATGTTGTCTCTAATATAAATAACTAGCTACATAGACGCAGCGCCACGCCGCGCTAGACACCATGTGGAATAAAGTAAAAGAGATGCAAATTCTTAAGACGGGTTTTTCTTTTTAAAAACGAGGACCCGTACGCATTTTCAAAGAAAGTGAATTTTTTTTTGCATAAAAAGGACCCATACTTAATTTCAAAGAAACCGCGAGGTGTCATCACGTAAAAGGAGGGACCTCCACAAAAAAACTAAGGTTTTCAAAGAAAGCAAAGGGTTTTTTTTTGCAAAAAAGGACCCGTGTATAATTTCGAAGAAACCGTAAAAAGGACCCATGTAATTTCAAAGAAACCGCGGGGTGTTATCTAGGAAAAGGAGTGGCCTCCATGAAAAAACCAATGGTCCAGACATAATTTCGGAGGAGTGGAGGGTTCTTTCCGCAAAAAAACAAGGTGGCAAGGGTGTTTTTGTAAGAACGAAGGGCTTGTACATAATTACAGAAAATATAAATGCTTTTTTGTAAGATTGACATGTGGCATGGGTGCTGGTTAGGCATTCCCCAATCTTAATATATGAAGTATTATACTTTAATTTTCATTATTGTAAATCTTTATATTTTTCATTGATTAATATTTTTATAATTTTGAATAGCCATTCTAGAATTCTAGGGTCCACCGCTGCCCGCCGGTCCTTAGTCTCAGTCGAGTTTGTCTCATGCATTGGACGGTTTGAGTGGACGCTTCCTGCCTTCCTGTGATGCAAAGGACAACTGCTCGAACAGGACGGGTCACATGCAATGCGGTTGATCTTCTGAAGGCAAATAGTTGGTTCCACTGATAAACTATGGTTGGCAAATAGTAGACTAAGTGGAGAAGATTTTGCTTTGCAAGGAGGATGAGAACATGTACTGAACAGAAGGAAGACAGGGAAAGATTGGAACCTGGATGTTAGTTGCTAACTTCGATGAAAAAACAATTTGCAAGTCCCAAATCACCCTGCCCATTAGATCAGCGTGCGAGTCGTCAAATTCCCCCCCGGAAAGGGGATCGAATCGATCAGAGAATCCATGGCCCGACCGCGGTGCCATCTCTGCAACGCTACATGTGTCGTGTCTGTGAGGAGGCAGAGCCGGGCATTGCTTCTGTCCTTGCTCATGTCTTGAATGCGGCAGGGGCAGCGGCAGCGGCAGCGGAATTTGATGCGAGGGCAGCACTGCCGTAACTGCGGTTTCGCCTGGTCGTTCTCTCCGGTAGGGCCCAAAACTTCCTGATCGAACATGGGGGAGGCCAGTACTGCCCTTCATGAGTATCTTTACTGCGTGTTCTCTTCTGGTCTAATTCACCAGCAAGATCCCCCATCATCTCTCAAAGTGACGCCCTTTGGTTTACCAAAGCTTTGATGTTTATATATATATATATATATATATATATATATATATATATATATATATATATATATATATATATATATATATATAATATTGAAAACACACTAATAAGGTAAGGCATAGAAGAATATGTCACTAATAAAGCTAACACAACAATTCGCCACCAAGCTGAGCATTATGTAAAAACAAAAAAATCTATACACAAAACATATTACAAAACACACTACTAAGGTAGGATATAGAAGAATACGTCACTAACGAGGCTAACACATCAATTCATCACTAAGTTATTGAACATAATAGTTTGAACAAAAAAAACAAGACATAAAAGAAGCACCAACAGCGTTTGTACTCGAAACAATGCTAAAATACCTCTCCAAATCTATTTTTTACCAAATCAAACAAGCAAACAATAACAATGCATTCCAAATTTTACACTAGTCCACAAATAATATCACTTACACACTTACTATTGCAGCTTGGCTAGCTCATTTTCCTAATTTCCTTCAAGCTGCCACATTCCCAGTTAGCCTCTACTTGCAGTGCGCCTACTGTCTGCACTGCGCCCCTAGTCGACGCAGCCGGCCAGCCTGTGTCCCCAGTTGACACGCCCCTAGCTACTTGCGCAAGTGGGCTAAGTGCCCGAGCCCTTAGACGTCGCATGCTCGCCCACCGCACGTCGCACCCCGGTTGGCCGCGCCCTTAGCCTAGGCAGCGTCAGTGCCTTGCTTTGCAGTTCCAGTCATCACCTATCGCCACCGCTTGTTGCTTTAGGGTTTACCTAGGTGAGGGATAGGACACAGGAGGGGAAGTGACTAAACTGACTCACTTGCCGAAGAGGCCAAACGAAGGTCTCAGTCCATACATGCCTTGTCACCGACTCACTCGGTTCACTTAAGTTGTTGGGCTAGGCTACACACACAGAAAGGTCAGCAAAACCTTCCACTCAACTCAATAGGTGGTTGTCTTCTACTTTTGTTCTCAGCAGCAGCTCGGCACAACGCCTCACATCCTCGTGACCTCGCCGGTGGAGGTGTAGTGGGGTCCGGCCGGCAGGGGAGCTGCCCGAACTCACCAAATGGAACGGTCCACCCCTGCTTCGGGGACAGCAAATAATGGGGCACAACCTAAAGCAGATGCAATAGTAGTAGTAGTTAACAAAGCCTGGTTCAGGCAGGAGTCATTGTAGTAGTAGTAAGTTAACAAAGCCTGGTTCAGGCAGGACGCTCATCCAAGTGAGAATCAATGAAACATACTAGGTACAATTCATTTGATTTGAGTCCCACAAAGATGAGGCATTCAATCATCCCTGCTTGCACAGAGTACCACAACGACGGGCTTCCTCTACCTGGACTTTGCCGTGCTCCCTGCTTGCTGCTTTCCATGACCATGAATCCGCATTTGATTTGACACCCATGCCTCGAGTTCCTCCGATCTTTCCAAGAATTGGTGTTTCTGCATCTGGTCTTGGTCACACTGCCTTTTCCTTCTGATTGGAAATGGCCTTGGTCTTTGCGGCTAAAACTGCTCCTTTCTTTTGCGCCTTTTGATGTCATGTGCCGACCCAGTTTGTTCCTTTATTATCATCCTCAGACTCCAGTTCTCCCATTCTCAAGACTCAGGATAGTTCAAAGTGTAACCTACTTGCTTGGCATATAGGGGCTCCACCCCCTTTCCTTTCCTCCTTGGAACAACATCATAAGAGAAGTAAACATTCTATGGTTTGAATAGCAAAAAAGTTGACCATTTTTTAGTCCAAATCCGAGCTTTCCTGTCGGTGTTGATTCCTGAAGCTTCAGCTGGTCAGCATTCACGTTGCTAATGGCATTGGATTCTTGAAGGCTTGTAGGCTACTACTGGTTAGTCCCTGCAATCTGTTTCTAGGCAATCTGTTGAATGAGCAATTGGTTCTTGCAAGTTCCCTTTTCTTTTGGCAATTTTTATAAATCAGATTAGTACTGTTGCAACTTTCTGCATCTCTATCTTTTTGGTTTGGTTGCAAGTTCTTGCAACTTTTTAGACTGGACATTCTGACTTCTGAATTCGATGCAATTTCATTCTTATCCTGATTCCAGTTTTAAAAAAACTTGTTTTGATGCATTTGTGACAGGAAAAGCAGGGCCAATTATGAAGTTCTTGTCACGAAAATTTCCTACTTATTGACCATGGAAGGAGAAGAAAAAACAAGTTTTCTTGGTGTGCCCAAAGACATCCCCATTGCCACAAAGTCCCTCACCATTAAGACGACTAGTGCCGGATGCGGCGGCAGCTCTGACTGGTCGAACCCCATCTCGCCCTACCTCAACTCGCCGTCGCCGCCGTCTTCCGCGTTCGTCTCGGCACTGCAGTCTCCTTACATCTCCCCTCGAGTCGCCGAGCCGCCGCCCCCGCAGCGGCGGCGGCATCAAGAAACCAAGGCTTCCAACGCCGCCGCCGCCGCCGCTGTGCCTTCGCCGGCGTCCTGCACGGATGGGTTCCACTCGGAGGACACCGACGCGCCGAACGCCTCCCGCACGCCGCCGTCGGAGCTCTACGATTCTCGCGGCATCAACCCACCCAAGGCTTCTGGCGGAGGCGCGCCATCGCGCGTGTCGTTCTCCTTCCCCATGCCGCGCGTCTCGTTCACCCGGGGCGTCGTGGCGTCGCCGATGTCCAACACCAAGCTCCGGAGCTGCGATGTGTACATTGGTTTCCATGGCCAAGGCATTGCCCTCAGTAGGTTCTGCAAGTGGCTCAAGTCGGAGCTCGAGCTACAAGGCATTGCTTCTTTCATGGCCGACCGGGCTAGGTACTCCGACGCGCAGAGCCACGAGATTGCAGACCGGATTATTTGTTCAGTGACCTTCGGCGTCGTGGTTGTCACCATGTCTAGCTTCCTCAATCCTTTCAGCCTCGAGGAGATCCGGTTCTTTGCTCAGAAGAGGAACTTGGTGCCTATCTTGTTCGACACCGGAGTGTCGGACATTGCCGGGCTGTTTGATGGCAAATTGGAAGGTAAGGAGGGGGTGGAAGCATTTGAGGGGCTAATGCGGTGGCATGAGTTCAAGCTTGAGACAGATGAGAGCAATTGGAGGAGCTGTGTGTCAAGGACAGTCAATGTGCTGCAATCGAAGCTTGGTCGAGGGACTATTGGCGAAAAGGAGAGTGAGGGGATTGAGGGTTTGCCATTTCTGCGCAACAAGCATTTTGTTGGAAGGCAGAAGGAGCTCACTGAGATCGAGGGCATGTTCTTTGGGTGCGCCGGGGATGTCGAAGATGTGGAGTGCCCACGGGGTGCCATGCCTAGCTGTGAGTCCAGTGGTGTGTCTGATGGATTTGCTGATGAGAGTGACACAGTGAGGACATCTAATGGCCGGTTCATCAGCTTGGAGTTACGCAAGTGCAAGCTGCCAACACCGGAGGCATCGATTGATCCAATGATCGAGCTGCCATCAGGGAAAGGAAGAAGCCTTCTGATGCAGAGATCAAAGCACAAGAAATCAAGATTCAGGTGCAACAGCAAGGATCATGGCAATGCCAGTGTGATCTGCATCAATGGCATTTCAGGCATTGGCAAGACTGAGCTTGCATTGGAGTTTGCATACCGGTACTCACAGAGGTACAAGATGGTGCTGTGGATTGGAGGTGAGACCAGGTACTTGAGGCAGAATATACTGAATTTGTCAATGTGTTTGGGATTGGATATCAGTGCTGAGGCTGAGAAGGAGCGGGGCAGGATTAGGAGCTTTGAGGAGCAAGAGTTTGATGCATTCCAAAGGGTGAAGCGAGAGCTTTTCAGGGATGTGCCCTACTTGCTTATCATTGACAACCTCGAGAGCGAGAGGGATTGGTGGGAAGGGAAGGACCTGCAAGACTTCATACCTTGGAACACTGGATCGAGCCATGTCATTGTGACAACTCGGCTACCATGTGCGATGAACCTTGAACCAATGCAGCTTCCGCAGCTCTCATTCCTCGATGCTATGATCCTGATAAGGGGAAAAAGGAAGAAAGACTACCCTCCCGAGGAAATAGACGTTCTTAGAAAATTTGATGAGCAGTTGGGCCGACTGAGCTTTGGCTTGTGGGTTGTTGGTTCTCTGCTGTCCGAGTTGACGATCACTCCTTCTATGTTGTTTGAGGCTGTTGAGAGGATATCGTTGAATGATAACATGCTTGTACTCAGTGCCAATGATGACAGCTTATGGCATAGCAATTATTTCCTAATTAAGGTATTACTCTTCTGCTTTGCATTGATGGACCAGGTGAAAGGAGGTAGCCTTGCCATGAGGATGATCACAGTTGGTTCTTGGTTAGCTCCAGCTCCCATGTCATCAACACTACTAGCTGCCATGGCCAGCAAGTTGCCAACAAAAGCCAATAGCATTCAGTTGTGGAGTGAATCCCTTAAGACAGCATTTTTGTGCGGCACGCACTGCTTTCTACCTCCGCAGGCAAGGAAGGCTGAGGTGGAGTCAGCACTCTTACTAGTAAAACTTGGCTTGGCACGAAAAGCAACTCAGCATCCAGGTTGTTGGGTCCAATTTCACCCAATCATGCAGCTGTTCGGCAAGATCAGAGGTAGTTTGGCACCAGCAACTGCAGCGGTATCTGGTGTGATAAGGACTGGCAATATGTCTGTGTACTCGGACCACATGTGGGCTAGCGCATTTCTCGTTTTTGGCTTCAAGTCTGAGCCACCTGTTGTTCAACTTAAGGCGGCCGACATGGTGCACTTCATCAAGAAAATGGCTCTGCCCTTGGCAATCCAAGCGTTCATGACATTCTCCCGGTGCAGTTCGGCATTGGAATTGCTCAAGGTGTGCACCAACATGCTCGAGGATGCAGAGAAGTCACTCGTATCACGGATACAGGACTTGAAGCATGGATCACTGTGCTGGAAGAAGAAACTGCAAACACACAAACATGTGGAGGAATTCGTCTGGCATGAGGTGACACTACTCAAGGCAACGCTGCTTGAGACAAGGGCGAAGCTGCTGCTGCGAGGCGGGTTATTTGACGGTGGTGAGGAGCTCTGCAGAACCTGCATCAGCATCCGGACGGTCATGCTTGGCCATGACCATGCCCAGACACTGGCTGCTCAGGAGACATTGGCAAAGCTGGTTAGATACAGGAGTAAAATCTGAGATGATGCAGAACCCTGTGAGCTGAATGATATAATTTATATTTGGTTCTTTTCTGTGTCAATACTCAGCATTCCTGATTGCGACACATTTTTGTTAGCAAACAGAAAAATAGCTAGTTTTATGTGAGGTCATTTATAACTTGACTACTTGAGTTGCTAACTAGCCATGTACACTTCTGTTTCTTACATTTCACTTCTGAGATTTCCAGATGAAATTTTCACGAGAATTTCGTTCGGGATAAGTTCTATATATGATGACCCATTATGGCCAGAAAGGGGGTCAACGGCGAGGTTTGGTGGCGGTGGTGCTTGGGTCTCTGGTGAAGTGGCTCCTCCAGCGGTGATCACGGGCGGTGGAGGGGTTGTCGAGCTTCGCTAAGGCGCGGGGAAGCTGATGGAGGCGACGATGCTCCCCGGGGGTGGCTGAGGCGGCGGAGATTGCTCGCTGGAGATTGTCGAAAGCTTCGCGGAGGCGGGAGCACGACACTGAGGCGATTCAAAGCTCGATTTAGGGATTTGAGGGTGAGGAGGTGTGGTGTGGGGCTGAGGGTGCTCGGTTCGGGTTTATATAGGGCCGAGGAGGGGACACGAGGAGGAGATTCCTCACCGAAAATCATGGCCAGCGGAAGGAAAGAGCAAGGAGAAAAGAAAGGGGAGGTGCGGAGGGGGAAAGTGATCAAGGGCATCATGCAATTAGTGATAGGCTGGATGGGTTTCCTTTTGGCGGGCGGCTGAAAAATGGGAAAGGGGTGAGACTCGATGGCGGAATCGGTGGCGGAGGCGGTGGCGCTGAGTGGAGAAGGAAGGTGGGCGGGAGGAAGAAGGAAAGGGGAAGGGGCGGGGCACTGACAGGCGGGCCTGGCCAAGCAGAGAGAGAAAAGGAAAGGAGAGGGATGGCAGGATGGGACCAGCGTGGGACATGGCTACATCTGCGTCGTTCACACGTCGGTTGGAGGGAGAGGCGAAGTGGGGAGTGGTGGGATGGTTTGAGTGGTGACGTGGGCGCATCCTAGCCACCCACGCGTCACCCGGAGTGGTTGGGCAGGAAGGTTTGAATTTTAATTTTTGATTTTGATTTTTAGAAAAGCCTAGAAATGCAAATAAAAGCTAAAAATAGCAAAAAAATTTAAATAAATTCTAGAAAATTCTTAAAAATTCAAAAAAAAAAACAAAAAAAACCTAAATAAAATAATTTTAACTTTATTTGGCCACAAATATATAATTAATTTAATAACTTACTTTCTAGGCTTGATAATTAAGATTTTAGAAAAAGGAATTTATAAAATATAGGAAAATCAAATAAAATAAAATAAATAAAAGGTAGAATTTTGGAATGTTATACTCCCGATCCTTGCCAATCATAATGACTCTAAGCGTTACTGCATATTCAAAAACAAAAATTATTTTTAGATACAAGTTTTTCACAATTTGACCCATGTTAGCCTTAACATGCATCATGCAACTTTAATGCATTAACTCAGGTCACCTAAACTCAATCAATGACTCAAATCTTGAAATCCTCAATTTCTGTCCAAAACATAAAACAGTCTAGATAAGATAATATCTTTGCAAAACCAAATAACCAATTCGCAAAACTTACAATGATTTATCACAAAATTATTCTAGACCTTCTCACATGATCCATCAAGTTTAATTGCATATTTTTGGCATGCCCATTTTGTGAAGGGAGGAAAGGACCATAGCCTCATCTTGCATGATAGCAACAAGTTCAGGCATCTTGATCCTGAACACAATCTGAAGAAGGCCATGGATGTACACTGAAAATTCATGCACGTAGCAATAGAAAGGATCAGGCAGCCAAATCCAAGATTCACACGTAGTGCATTCTCAGTTCACCAATCACCATGTATCATGCCATGTACACGCTTGCTGCTAGCCTGCTACTGCTACATTGGTATCACATTGAGCTAGCTAACCGGCCATGGACGTGACCTTCGTGTGCTCGGGGGAGGAGACCTTCAAGATGGATGTGGGCTTCTTCGACACCATCCAGGACATCAAACAGAAGCTCCAGAGCCGCAAAGGCTGGCCCACCGCCGCCCTATCCCTCTTCCACAACGACAATGTGTTTGCGGATGTTGGTGGCGGCCGCACCGAGCGGTACGGCCGCATCGTGGAGGGCTCCATCGTCCAAGTTGCCTCGTCGGCGGGCAGCAGGAGAGGAGAAGGAACAAGATGCCAAGCAAGAGGCAGGATGACATCAGTGCAGCACCTCTGTGGGTGAACGTCGTGTCGTGGTGCAACGGCGGGCGCACGGAGGTGGCCGTGGGCGCGCGGCGCGGTGTCAGCGCTGAGGTGGGAGCTAGAGCGCAGGCGCGCGAGGCGGCCGGGTTCTCGCCGCCGTGCAACGGTGCCTACTTCTTCATACACCGACAGGGCGTGATGGACGAGGCTCCGTCGTTCGAGTGGCACGGCGTGGCGGCCGGCGACGAGGTCGTAGTGTTCGATGGGTCGGCGACAAGGGGCCCCACCTACTGAACCTGACGTGGCACTTCACGTATGCAATGCAAACCCCGATCCGTAGCAGAGTCCGCGCACGACACGGCGGCACATGCACGCGTTCACGCCGCTGCCGATGTGCGACGCGTGCATCCGTACGAGTCCAGGTTTAGTTCTGCCTTCTGAGATGCCCTCGTTAGTCAGTTTGTTCTCCGCTCCATGGAGAATGGACAACGCATCCTTCCTTTAGCTGCGGCGGATGTAGGATTTTTGGGATCGGGATAGATGTTTAGAGTTAATATAAAGTATTTTTAATAAAAAAGTAGAGGTCAGTAGTAGCAAAAATTAAGTATAAATTGTTCGTAGTACATCTCAAATAATTTAGAAAATTACAAAACAAATAAGAAAAATTTGTTAAATTGGAAATACGGAATTTGGAACCTAGGAATGAGGATGCACTAATGTTATTGTCGACATGTGCGGCCTATCTTACTGCCCCAGTGGCTATAAGGTCGAGGAGATTGACTAGAGAGATTGAATAGACACTTTTAAAATTATGTTTCACTAAAATCGAGTTTTAGATGTGAAAGTATAAATCAAATCGGTTTTGCTCAATTAAGGCCTAAGTCATCTAGTTTCGACTAAATACACCAACAAGTTACAACTAGATCAAGGTTTGTACTCCTAGAGTGATAATCAATCAGTTTAATTTTAGAAATATAAAATTTCAAAATATAAACAAGCACAAAAAAACATACCACAATTGATGTACAATGTTTTACTATAGTGTTCAAAAACTTATCGATTTTCCCTAATCCATATTGAGGCGAGTCTAAACAAATTGGATCGGCTCTACGAATTAAACTAAACACCTTAATTCCATTAGGGTTGCTCTTTCTCCACCCCGAAGATGGTGAACAACATCACTCATAACACATTGTACCTTTTCACAAGCTTTTTGAGAAGATGACCGACACAACTCCTCCATGCTGTGTAGGAGTTGGCAACCTCCAAAAGTAAGGCAAAGACTGCAAGACCATGCGACGGCAACCCCATGAGAGTAATGAGTATTTGATATTGCTTGTGCTTTGCCTTTGTTGTTTGAGTTTGATTTTGTGAATTTGCATTTTGATTTGTGTTGTTCTGGTAGCACCAGTCAGACCAGAGGACAGACCAGAACAAAGCTGGCGGTCAGACCAGTTTGAGACTCAGTGTCTCGGTGATTTTGGCTTTTAGCCTTGAGTGCATAAGGGTTTGTGTTTCCGTAGTGTCTCGGTGATTTTGGCTTTTAGCCTTGAGTGCATAAGGGTTTGTGTTTCCGCTACATTGTGTTGATACATGAGGGAAGATTTTGGGAGTTATTCATCCCCTCTGACTCATCATACTCGATCCTACAATAACACTTATTTGAAAGAATCAAGTGCCAAAACTCAAGGGATACGAAATCCACCATCAAATACAACACATGCACTAGGATTTTTCTCTCCAAACTCACTAAGCGTAACACATACACATGAGAGATGAAAGGGCTTGTTCTTAACTCAAAAATGAAGAATAGGGCACTAACATCCTTGTTCAACCGACCATAACAGAGTATTTATACCAACTTTTTTGTCCAACCAGCTCCCGGGACCCTGGCTTTTAGCGATCTGGCTAAGCCACACTTGGCGCTCGCCACCGTCCACTTTCTACCTTGAATTTAAATTCTGTACAAAACTCGGTTTTGGCCAAAAAATTTTTAAACAGTCTATGCACCCGTCCCCTCTAGTTAGCCTTCTTAAACTTTTAGCTAGGTTGTAGTTTTTTGGACAAATTAGGGAGGGGGAGGTGTGGGAGTAGGAGTGGGTTAAAATCTATTAGGGGTATAAACATGAAGTATTTGTACCATTATCAATATATATATGTTAAATATACCTACTAAATATTTCGCTAAAAAATTTAGGTGTTACCCATGAACTATATTGGGTCAACCCCTGCCCTTCAGGATTCAGTAGTTCTATGAACAATAGGTCTTTCCTGGCATCAGAAATTCAGAATTGCACCCAGACTTCCTTCAGATACCTAGAAAATTGCATTCAAATCGTTCCAGCACCTGATATGTTTTATGTTCTATTTTTCTATGCTGTCACCGATGTATGGACCGGCACAAAATGCATCGTACATAGGCACGCCACTACAACCTGATTACCTGAAGCCTGTCACAAGATGTAGCCTTCGTCAGTTTTGAGACCTGAAGAACCAGTAGTGAACCTAGTGCCCTTGTGCCCCCTGCTTCACATAGCAGAAAGTGTAGCACTTACCCATGATACTAGCAACGAAAGCACGGCGTCATATCATGCTAGCCACCACGTGGACTAAAGAAAAAGAATCGACAATTCATAGGAGGACTTTTGTGGAAAAATCAAGAGCTCGTGTGTATTTACAGGAAAGCGGAAGGCTTTTCTAAAAAAACAAGGGATCCATGCATAATTATTGAAAAACCGCGGAGCTTTTTCTCATAAAGGAGGGCCGACGCCGTACTAACCACTATGTGGACCGAAGAAAAAGAGTTGACAATTTGTAAGGGAGTTTTTGTGAAAAAAAATCAAGAGCTCACGCGTATTTACGGGAAAGCGAATGGCTTTTCTAAAAAAACAAAAGACCCGTACGTAATTATAAAAAAACCGTGGAACTTTATCTCGTAAAGGAGGGTCTCTCTGAAAAATTAAGAACCTAAGCGTAATTTTAGAAAGTGAAGAGCCTTATCACGAAATGGTAAATGTCTTTTTTGTAAGAAATAAAGATCTCTACGTGTATTTAAAAAATTAGAGGACGCTTTTGCAAAATACGTAACATGGTGTGCCATCCATAGCGAATCCCCCGGGTATACTATAGGGACTATAAGCCACTCAAATGATCATATAGTACTCACAACCAAAGGTTTTGATCGACTGATATTCATTTTCAATGTCTTGAAAGCTATCTTTTTTTCTGATTACAACCGAAAGATATGACAACCACCCTCTGCATTCTTTGCCTCAAAAAAATGCCCAGAAGGAAAAAAAATAGTAACCAACAAAACTAGAACAAAGCTATGCTGTAGGATTGCTACCATGTATACAAGCCGAAGCACATCTCTCTCTCTCTCTTTCCCCCTTTTTTTACATCTGATGACCAAAAGGAGGCCTGTTCATCATCTGTTGGTAAGCTGATGAGGCTGCATTTACCGCTGGGAAGCCGGATTGCGGACCTGGCTCCACCTTCAGCTCTCCTTCCGGCATCATGAGCCCCGGGTAGCCCTGCATCGTTGATGGATGACCAACCATCGGAATCGGCACGCCTGGTGGGACCATCCCGAAGCGGAAATTGCCTGCCGCTGGTCCTAACTGGCCTCCCGGTGGGAGAACGAAGGAACCGAAAGGAGCGGTACCACCAAACTGAGCAAAGCTGGCTTGTGGTTCTCGCCTACGCTGAGAGCTATTAGCGTGTGGTGCAGATGGTGGAGCGCTGCCAGAACCAGAGCTCCCATGCCCGCTATTTCTGGCGGCTGGAACTTCATGGTTGTGCTTTCCCTCATATGTCGTGATGACGGATTTCAGATCATGTGACGCTCTTTCCACGTGCTTGCGCACTGAACAGCCTGGATGCGTACATTTGTAGTAGCTCCTGCAGATAAATGGGAAGATGTTACACAAGTCTCAATAATGGCCACTTCATGATCAGATCATGCAAGAAATGGTAACGGCATCAAAACTGACCTCGGATTTGGATTGCCTTTGACAACCTTCTGCCCATACTTGCGCCACCGATACCCATCGTCAAGGATGTCAACCTCACTTGTTGTCTGAACAACAACGCGGGGCTCCCGGACAGCTCTCGATGCTGCAGCTCCCATGTCCATGGTAGTGGTGGTGGCAGCAGTAGTAATAGTAGCAGTAGCCAATGCATCCAGCTTCCTGAAAAAGAACCGGATCCATAAAATGAACGCAACATCATGCCTGTGTGTAATTAGTTCAGTGGTGGACAACATTAACCTTCTTTTAGATTCGGTCTCATCTCCATCCGCATCGCAATCTATAGAAATGGTGCCAGGCGTTGCCTTTTCGTCCTCCTCATTAGACAGTGTTGACGAGACATCAATGGCATCTTGGGACTCCATGATAGATGTATCACCATATGCTGATACAGGAAAACAAGCAGCTGGTCTTGCCTCAACACCATCACTTTGCACATCATGGAGGCATCCATTTTTACCATTTTCCCACAAAGATGCAGAGTTGAGTCCTGCCTGCGAACCAGGGTTCTCTATGACATTGATTTGTGGCCCATTGATGTGTGACAAAGGGACACCTGACCGGCGGTTTGGAGGTGGCAAAGGGTGATTGTGATTACCCTTGTAGATTATCTCGGTTATCTGACCATCTTGAGACCGCTCCACCTTTTTCTTGACAGGGCATTTCGGATGTGTGCATTTGTAGTAGCTCCTCGGATGCTCACTGTTCTTAACTTGTTTCTGTCCATATTTTCTCCAGTTACATCCATCCTCAGCTGGGGTGCCAATTGCGGCAGAAGAATATTCTCCATTTTGGTTTGTTTCATCATCTTCCTCCTCGTCAGCAGAAGAATAATTATCACCAAACAGGGAGTCAGACGTCTTCGGTTTAACAATTGTTTCATCAGTGGTATCCTTGACTGCAGTAAAGCTTGACTGAAGACTGGATTCCTGCTGATGAATATTTGACAAGGACTGGTTTTGGTGACAAGCATTGTAACCCTGTACCACATAAGTTTTTTTCAGGCACATAAAAGCATAAAAAAAGTGAGGAAAGTTATTTTGGTGGTGAGGTCTGCAAAAAATTAAAGCACACAGTACTTCATAACACTGGAAGGAAAATAATGACAGACACTAGCAGTGAGGAAATTACCTTTTCCACAGTTGACAAACTTGGCGTGTTCGACCCTAAGTGGGGTTGAAAGGAAAAAACGTCATTACCAAATGTGCAATTTTCAGTCATCTTGGGAGCTGGTGGTATTGTTGACTTAGCATTTGTAGCCATCAAAAATGGCAATTTGCCAGTGGTTGGAGAAGGCTGTGCCTGCAACAGATCATAATCAATTACAGCTACATTAGCATAGCAAATATCATATGGTAAGCACAGATATATATTTGACTATTTTGTGTTGAATTAAAATTAGCAGCTATACAATCAAAGTAGAAACCAAACTTCTAAGTTTCCAGTCAGAGAATTATTTCTTGGACAACAATATTCTACATAATAGGCATCAATAGATGTTGTGGTCACATGCTTCTAATACTGCACAAAACCATGCTCTACACAGTAGACATAAAATGCTTTTCGAAAAAACAGTAGACATAAATCAATGTTTTTCTATACTGCACATGACTTAACGTCTGGTAATTGCAACTTTCATGTGTTCAATGCTAACTCCAAGTATGGTTTGTCACAACCTCGAGTAATAGATGAATATTGGGAGCATATCACATTAGCAAACCAGTTAAGGAAACATGACATACCATAGCATTGTAAAGAAAAACCGGTGACTCAAGAAGAGTAGTTGGACTAAGGCCAGGTGGAATTGCTACAGGTGATCGAATAACTGTGGATGAACCAACACGAGATGTATCAATCTTCGGGATACTGAAACCAGCTCTCGCAGCCATGCGCTCTGCCAGACCGCCATGTGAGTTTGATTTCTGATTAGAATTGAACAAATTTGGCAGCAGGGAAATATCCTTCTGGAATGTGATTTTTGCAGATTGAGCAGGCACTTCCTCGCTCAAATCCACAAGTTGCCTGCTCTTTTCGGATTGATCCTGGGGCTTGCTGCTGCCATGTTCACTGAAAATACTGGAGAACGGACCAGAGCTGAATTCTTCATTCAAGAAGCTTGACATGAGTGTTCTCGGGCTGGGTGTGGGGGGCATCCAGTTCTCCATGAGGGATCCACGGTCGCTGGTGCCGGCCATGCGAGTGAGAAATCTACCTCAACTGAAATAAGTCACACGGTATACCACATTAGTCCTATTGAAACATCGGGCTATTTGATAGTAAATTTGAGACAAAAGCAGATTTCTTTACACAAAACGCAGAAGAATAACTGATCAGAATCATATAGCCAATGAAATTTCATAAACGCAGACGCAAGGACATAAAAGCCAAGCAATCAATCATACATGACCAAAACACACCACAGACCAACTCAAGTCCACTAGAAATGAAAAAAAACAAAGACATAGATGGACAAACAAATCGAACAAAACTGCAATCTTCACACATTAAACCACTAAATTCATGCAAGAGAACCCATTGCAGCCTAAGCTGTAAATTTTACACGCATAGCCTCTGAATCCATGCGCAAGAACCCAAATAACACAATTTGATATGAAATAGAGAATCCAATCCACTGCTCAAGTGCGCAAATTACAGACCAAGTTGCAAACTTTCCTCCAACAAAGCAATAAATCCCCGCACACAAATCCAGAGATTAAGTTTTGATGCAAAACGGAGAGAAATCACTATAGAAATGAGGAAAATCCCGAACCAAGATGCAAACTTTGCAGCCGAAACCATCTAATCAAAACTTCACAACTCCCAAACAAGCAAAATTGGTGCCAAAGTAGTCGCCTCTATCATAAGACCCGAGCATAGAGCCTTAAGACCCGAGCATAGAGCCTTAGATGCAAGCGATAAGTACAACACAACGAAATAAAAGCAGCAAAAAGAAATTCCAACTAGCACCTCGAGTGGGTGAGGCCTTCGATACCAAATGATTGCTCCCTCTTCTCTTCCCAAAAGCGAAGGTGGATGGATGGATTGCAGCAGAGAGCGGCGGCAAGGTAGTCAGAATCAGATACAGATCATGTCTGCTTGCTCCTATCGATAAAGGAGAAGAAACAGTCCGAAGTATTAACCGAAAATCTCCCTGCGAAAACTACTAAATTTTGGACTAAACTTTGGCCTTCTCGGTCATTTTTCTGGTTCTTTAACCAAGAGCCGATAAACGAGGGCAGCAAAGATCTTGCCGGAACAAATGAGGTTAGGTTCCTACTCCACTAATCAAGGACCCCAAAAAACCCAGAAATACCAAAAGAACTCTGCTGTAAAATCAAAAGGGGAGAGAGAGAGAGAGATTGCCCCTCGTTTCCCAGCCTCTCGGTTCTCCGGGTGCTACTTTTTTCAAGGGAAAGACAGAGAAGCCCGAGGACAAAGGGAGGGGAGGAAAATTTTGGAGCATTTTGTTGCCAGTGATGGGCTCTAAATGGCAAAAGCTGTCCTCTACTATTCTCTTCCTATGGACCATGGAGACGGTTACTCTTTTTTTTTTTTGCAAACTGAGATACACACGTACACAAGGTTTGCAGTAGGATTGTTTATTCACCCTTTTTTCTCTTCAGAGTTCATCCGCGCGACGCATCATTCTCTTAGTACACACTGTAGTCATATATCCTTAATCTAAATGAATAAGCCAACAAAGTAGAGCGCTCATTTTAACGATAGCTTTTAATTAAAATTTTACTATTGTAACTGATTTGATTTTTTAAGTATAATTAACTTTAAAAAAATATAAAAATAGAAAAAATATGTTAACCCATTAGGGATAATACAAAAGAATACGGAAAAAAGAAAATACAAAAAAATCTAAAAAATCTAAAATATTCAGAAAAAGAAGAAATAGTAAATAGTGAAAAAAATAGAAACCGAAAAAAGCAACAGGGCCGTCAATAGGGATGGCAATTGTACCTGTTTACCCGTGTACCCGTGGGTAAATACCCTAATAGAGCCGGGTATGGGGTGTATTCTTTACCCACGGGTATGAAAATAGGGTAAACTTTCTACCCATCGGGTAAACGGGTACGGGTACAGGTAAGCTCCACCCATACCCGTCTCGCCTGTTTACCCGCGAGTCCATGATCTATGAATATGTTACAAATATTCAATACTTTGGTATAGAAAGATAGTATGTTACAATACTTTGGTGTAGAAAGATAACATGTTACAATACTTTGGTGTAGAAAGATAATATATTACAAATAAAATTGCAATACTTTGGTGTAGAAAGACATTCTCTTTCTTATGGTGACTCTTGGTTCGCGGGTAAATGGGTATACCCGCGGGCGACGGGTATGGGCGACGTTCTTCGCCCGTCGTCCTTCGCGGGTATACCCGTGGGCGTAAATTAAGATCGCAGGTATGGGTATGGGTGAGCACTACTCGTACCCACCACACCCGATTGCCATCCCTAGCCGTCAAGCTCTCATGCTTGTGGTGTTCGCGACGTACTTTCCTCTACAATTAACGGAAAACGGTTTCTTCCGTTTGCTACGTAGCAATAGAGTAGATGTCATTTCTTTCTACCATTTCTCGTGTGTCTGCAGAGCATGAACCATGTTTTAAGTGGATGTGAAGTATTTGTGCTACTTGTATGGATAAGGGTTTAACTTGTCTAACATATTAGAAGTGGAGTTACGATCAAAATGGATCCAAGAAACGGGAAGAAGAGCTTACAACAGACATGAAAAATGAAGGATTGCATCGATGACTCGTAAATAATTATTTAGGTGAGGACAAACCACGTAGAGTAAAAGTTAATTTTGCGATGCGAGTTTCTACCGGAGAAGTTGGAAAGTCTGAATCAACTAGTTCAGGATATGGGAACTATTGATGTGCTGGTAGAGTTCAACTAGTTCAGGATATGGGAACCATATCTTGATGTGCCGGTAGAGTTACGAGTATACACTCCACCTATTAGGATTTAAATTCTGGTGTCCATTATTATACATAAGCTAGTATGTTTCAGTAGGAATTTTGTGAAGTTTGTAGATTTATTTTCTACCTCCGTCTGTTTAGGTGTATTTTAAGAAAACGTACTCACATAAATGTATATATGGTATGCGTATGTGCTGTTGTGTGTGCGTGTATCGTATTTCTTGTAATTGAAAAAAGTAATTCGTGACTAGACGGGTTCCGGGTAACGAAGTGTAGGTGGTACACGAACAAGATGTTTTAGGTTCGATCCTAGCCACGAAATGGTGAAAACACCTTGATTTTTTTTTAAAGAAAAGTATTTCAAGGACTAAAATTAACCAAAAAAAAGAGGGTTCGTAGCCAAAATCAACATAGAAAAAAATTCAGGGATCAAATGTGATGTTTTGTGAAAGCTTATGGATGAATCCTGCATTTGTCTAGTCGAGCACAGGGTTAAAGAAATTATAAAGCACCTTTAGAAGTATATAGAAATACTACCATGTAGCAAGTAGTAGTACTAGCATCACTTTTGATGGCTTAGGAACAGAAAAAATAAATGAACGGTGTGCTCAAGCTCAACATCACCAGGAAAAGGCTGTCGAATAATGCATGCGCAATGCTTTTTGTTTACGAGCATATACATATGGGCATTTTTATATCGATTTCTGCTTTTAGTTTCTACTTTCAAAAGTAAAAGTTAATATAACCATCCTAATTTCTATAACATGCTTCTATCAGTTACTACTATTCATCAGCCATTATTTTTCACTTTTATATATTATAACGCACTTGTATTTTATTATATCATAATTTCGTAAGTCGTATGATGGTCCAAATATTGTAGTGCTTTTCTTTGCACCGTCTTTTTTACATAATGCACTACTATTTATTAACTGCTTCTATCAACCACTACTATTCATCAATCGTAACCAAAAATTATCAGCAAAAGTGAATGTTAACAGGCTCATATGGAGAGAGCACGCTGCTTAAGATAAAGGTGACAAAAATTGATTACAAAAAAAATTTATCCTATCAACATTGCTACCATGAATTTTCATGATATGCACTAAAGTGTTTGTTTACTGCTGGGTAGGGCTGTAAACGAGCTGAACTCAAGCGAGCCTGACCTCTTAAGTTCGAACTCGGTAGAATCTCGAGCGAGCCTGAGTTAGGGTTCGAGCCTAGAGCTCGGCTCAAATAAGCTCGATAATAGTTAAAATAATTTAATATACACTAATTTTCAATAATAAGAAAAACTCAAGATTGAACTTGACTCAAGTAAACTCGATAGCAGTAAAAAAAATAATTTAATATACACTAATTTTCAATAATAGAAAAGTTCGAGTTCGGCTCAAGTAAGCTCGTGAGAGTTAGTATGTACCTAGAGCTGTAAGAAAAGCTCGAGGCTCATGAGCTATTCGAGTTCAGCTCGTTGAAATTTATGAGCTTGGAATCAAGCTCAAGTTTAGCTTATTTGGAGTTCGAGCCGAGCTCGAATTAAGCCTTGAGCGAGCCGAGATCGAGCAGCTCATGAGCCTCAAGCTTTTTTTTATAACCTTACTGTTGGTGGAGTGGCCCCTACCTTGACATAGTCAGCCCATTGCACCAGAAAGTCCGTTAGACGTGTAACCATGTGGATGGCCCAAAAAGGTTGTAGATTGAGGAAATAACATGTTTAGCCCTATAATTGTAGACATAGACAGGAGAGTTCATGTAAGTAATCTCCTCATGGCTATAAAATATGCGCCTCAAGACGTCATGAGGGAGGAGGGTTGATTTTTCTCATAGATTATGACATAAACCATATATTTGTGTATATACCTTTTACATCCAGTCGTCATGGTTCCTCAAGCTTTGGATAGCTTCTCTGTGGCATCTCCGTAGCCCCTATTGTTCATTGTTTAGTCTGTAACCATAAGATTTACATTGATGCAAACATATCTATTGTGTCAAGCGTTAATGCAATTATTTGGATATGGCCATATGAAGTTATGCACTGTTTCTGAGTGTGGAGGTCATTTTCAGATATGTTTTTGTCCAAATGCAAAAGGAACTTCTCTGATTCCGCAACAAGTTTCAACAAATTAGGTCGGAAAGGACCCTCTTTGGTTCCATGCCTCTTTCTTGGCATGAGTGCATGGTTGGTGAATGGGCAACTTTTTTCCAACAGGAGAGTTCTAATGTCTTGTTTTGGGGAAGAAAAGAAAGTTAAAGTAGGAAGTCATGATTTTGTAGCAAGAATATTACATGATTTCTTTGTAACCTTGAGATCAAGTTTGATTTTTTTTAATTCTCATCTTTTGCTGGAAGGAAATGCTAATCAGAACAAAAATTGTGTCAAGAAAAACATAAAAAAGTGATAAGGGTTCTCGATTAATTTGGAACAGGGATTTTTCAGAATTCCATACGAATTGCCCTATTTCCTGAAAGTTCATGCAAATTTTTATATTCCAAACAGGCCTAAAGCTCCTATGAGAAATTTCTTTTTTTTTTTAAAAAAAAAAAGAAATGTGGCATTCCTTCCCAAGCATTCTGAGGTGAAGCTGAATCATGTCGAAAGCTCATGTACCCGTACCAAACTCGAAAGAGACAGCTAACATCTCCGATGCAACTAACAATTCCATGGGGAAGGAAAAAATGTTAAAGTTTGGTGTAATTGTTTTGTATCTAGAATACGAAAAGACTTCAAATTTTCAATTTTGGAAGATTAAGTTTGAACCTTTTACACATATCTTGTGCTGGTGGGAAATGCCAATCAAAACGTAAATATGTGTGGAGTGCTTCCGTGCTTCCCTTAAAGTGAAAAACACAAAATTTAGAGGATATTAATGTCAGTGCTCTCCCTTAAAGTGAAAAACATAAAATTGAGAGGATATTAATGGATTGAATTGCAACTACACGCTATTTCAATTCGAACCATATTGCAACACCAAACAATGCCGGTTTGGACGCAAGAATACCAAACAAAAAATTTGTAGATATTTCACAGATTTGGTAAATCTCGCATTTCAAACGGTGCCTCAATCTATTAGTCTCCACAGGCATTCAGGTGAAGCTGATGCATGTACCCAACTTAGAAAGAGTGACAGACCTTATCCTGTTCTCCGTGGCAGCTAATAGGTCTATAATCCTGTTCCAAGCAGCAATGGCTTAGCCGTTTAGAACACGTTAACTTTTTAATATAAATTTTTCTCTTTTTCCTTTGCATTATATGTGAAGATATAATAGTATTTTTTATTTTTTTAATTAAAATTTTCAGTAAAAACTTATAGTCGCTACGGTGCCGTTTCAGCCAAAAAGCAAAACCCATTACTTTGCAACAGGGCCTATGTGGACTCATCAGCCATCACTCACGTGGCGAGTACCACCATCCTTTTCACACGACTTGGATCAGAACCTGCACCGCGAAGTGCACGAAGAGGAAAGGTTCGTGTTCTCTTCTGCATCTCTCTCGTTGTCAAGTGGTCGCGGAGCGGGAACCCATCTTACTGATGTCTCAGCCAAGTCCAAAGCCCCCGAACTCAACTGGCTTCCGCTCGTTCGTCTCCGGCTGAAATGCAGTGTATGTGATTTGGCTGCCACGCTTTTCACGCACCGTTGCTGGCTGCTCCGACTCGGCTGAAACTGAATCTGGACTCCCGTTTGTCATTCAGATGGCATAAATGAACAAACGGTACTGACAAGTGACAAGTGAGTAGCAACCAGCAAGTGTTACTCGGGATAAAGGTAGATGAGACTTATTCAAGGCCCCGTTCTTTTTGAGCTCTTGTCTTTTGGCAGAATAATTTTTTAAAGTAAATTCTTTAAATAGTTTTATGAATTTAAAATTATATATATCATCCGTATTGATATTTTCGTCATTCTCTAATATTTTAAAAAGTGTAGAAAAAAATCATCAACCACAGTTGAAAAAATAAGATCAAAGTATTTAGGCCAGATGATACCAGACCTTAGTAGGTCACCCACTTTTACTCGCAACAAGTTTCGACCATTGATTTTTTAATCAAATAGCATATTCAGACGAACAGTTGATGTGAATCGAACTCTTGCTCTCAGCCAGAAAACCGAGTGCTACGTCTGTTGGACTAAACAATGGTCGGCAACAGAATTACAAGAACTGTTTTGTGCCAAACAGTGGTGCAAAGGGTCAAATCACGGGTGGCAATTGGCATGTGGATTCTGCCTTACACGATGAGAATGAAAGCTTCTTTGGAGACATAAACTGGAGCAGTACAACACGTACTGACAGATCGACAGTGTATTTTGGCGCCAGCCATGGAGGAGTCGGAGGGCAGTTGGAACCAAACTCTTCGCTTGACGCGTATCTTTGCACAACGCAACAAAGATCGCCCAAATCACGATCCAGAATCCAGGGCCACGAACAGAATTAGACTAAATTATTGGCCTTGTAATCTACGTCTAATCTTCCTCGGAGCTGCTGATTGATGGATCCTAGGAAGAAAAAGATATGGATTTACTTCAAAAAAAAAATGGATTCTAGGGAAGAGAAAACACGTTAATTACGCAGGAAAAGAAAAGAAACTTCTACAGTTCTACTTGAGTTTGTTCAGTGAGACACTCCACATTAATCCATATATATAGTTGGAACATGGAATTTTTTGAATAATCAATTTTTAATTCTGAATTACAGAATTATATCTGTTTTTTTTTACATTTTTGGTCATATGTCGTCCAATCATTAGACAACTAGTCCATGTCACCCAACAGTTGGACGATAAACCCCTAGTCGCCTAATCATTGGACGACTAGGGGGTATAACCCCCTCGCAGCCAAGCTGGCCGAGCGCGCCTGCTCATTTTGTTTCGGCCGACAGCAAAGAAAGGGGAGGAGAGAAATAGAGAAGAAGAGGAAAGAAAGGAAAAAGAGAGGAGAGGAGGGAGAGGAGAATGGAGGAAGAGGAGGAGAGAAGAGAGAGGAAGAGCAGGAGGAGAGGGACAGGAGGAGGAGGGATCTGCACATCAACGATGGTGAGTTTTCTATATTTTTATAGTTTAGAAAGTAATATCAATTCAGTTGTTAATAATTGTATTATTGTTTAAATATCTCTGTTGTGCATTTGAAGGTCCAGTTAATTTTGTTAATTACTTATAAATTGTAGAAATCCCGTAATAAGTATTCTTAATTTTTAGAATAATTAATAGCTATCAAAAGATTTAAAATTTTTTGTGATGATTAGAATAACACGCGCAGATGTAAAATAGTACGCGAGATTTAAGATTACGCTTAGCGATTAAAATTGTATGCGATGATTTAAATAGCATTTGAGTTTAAAAAACCGCAAATAATGAAAATAAAATTTAGATATCCCACAGGGACGCCTTAGTTTAATTAATTTAATTATTATGTAAGATTTACTTTCTGTTATATCTGTAAGTAAATCGACAGGCGTGTACTAATTACAAAAAGAATAGGTACAAAGATAAAAGAATTTAGTCTAATTAACCGTGCAGACATGTACCACGGGGGCACCGTGGACCAGCCTACCGTAGGTCCTTTTGGTGTCGTAGACGGGTACATACTCTCCTGAATTTTTACTATACGTGTATTATAGGTCATTCTTTTGTAACCACTGTTCTAGCTCGCAGGCACAGTTTACACACCTGCAGGTCACCCGTGCATACAATTACTTCATAAAGCACATTGACCGCCTCACTGCTGACAACGTGTGCTGGGAGTTGTATTCAACTCAAGAGATGGCAGACTGCACCCCTGCTGGGCTCTCATCATTGTGCTTGCACGATTGGGCGTACTAAGTCACGCGAAAGAAGCTCGTCTTTGGCGTGTTCGTCGAGATCACGCAGTGCACAGGGTGATACGCTACTTCAACCTCCGCTAGGTTGTTCCTGTTCTCGTCAGGTGTCGGGTGCCTGACTCGGTCCATGCGTGAGTTACATATAACATATGTCTCCTACATTTTTCTCAGTTCTGTTATGATGTCTTTTAATTGCAGTTGTATGTTTCACAGACACAACAGGAGGGGGTGGTCGCGGGACGAGCTGGGCCGCGAAGTTGGAGCCATGGGTGGCGGAGTGGATGGAGGCACTCGAGGACTACGTGCAGGAGGGCAATACGTATGACCCCAGCACGTACGATGAGTGCCTACGCTGATTCGCTCCGCAGACACACACCAGGCTGGTGCATGTCATTGACCCTCCCCCTGCTCACATACTAGCATCGATCGACGCGTACCCCGTGCACTTAGTGCAGAACTTCACTCTTGCGATATGTACTCTCGTGTTCGAAAGTTTCTGTATATAGTTACCACATTTACTATTTTGACGCTTTCATATACTTCTTACAGTCGGACATCACCGTCGAGATTGTGAGAGACACCGGGTCGATCATGGACAGGATGCCCCACTGTTTTGAGGTCACGTGCAACGAGCTAGCGCACGATCTCCATCAGGTCTATGAGAGGGCGAAGCGTGCTCTCAACCTCTTGTCATGTAGGACGCTCCCAGAGGTAGCCACGTCGATGCACATACCGAGGCTACCTTGTCCTACAACTCAGGCAGGAGGCTCCGGAGGGTCACATAACTACCCCCAGGCACCGCCATTGCCGTCGCCAGAGGGTCAGTGTGGGCACGTACTTGGACACTGCCGCCATCATCGTCCATGGACCCCTACCTAGCATCGACAAGGTAGCACACGTTGTCCACCCAGGGTGGTCCAGTGGGTACGACAGTTGGCAGCATGCCATGGCCCACGCGGAAGGTACAGTTTGTCTCTTAAGGTTTTTTTGCGTCAATATATTGCACGAATAAATAATACCTGTCCTACAAGCATGTCACACCGGCAAAGAGTTGGGGTATCCCCCATGAGAATCTGCTGGTAGATGTGAGCGAGTACCTCGCGGAGATGCTTTCCGGGTTGTAGCTCAGCAGTGTGCCAATTCCCACGTAGCCACAGGTGTAGTCCACCCCTGAGGTGTTAGGAGTACGGGTTAGCATGGTTCCTGATCGCCTCACCCTGTCGGGGCGTCGACACCCTACGCTGAGGAATCCCAAGTGGGGCCGTACGAGCAAAGGAGGTGCTGCGGGTAGTGTAGCTAGTGCCGAGTAGTGTGTCTTCCTCATACTTTGTGTAGTTTGTTTCGTTGTGTACGTATTTTACTTTATCTTCCTCCGTATACCAATGCTCTATTACATCCCAATACCACTTACCTTTCTACTTACTAATCATTGCTATCTCAATCGTTTTCATAAAATTCTTCAGAAAATTTATCGCACTACAACAACATACAACAATCGCAAAATGTTATTGTGAGTCTAACAGATTTCGTACCATTTACAATCTACGAAAATCACAAAAGGATCAACTTACATTGCTTGCCCTTTTATTTAAAAAAAGATACATATTACAAACAAAGATTTGCTAAATGTATTACCTATAACAATTATCATTTACCTCTTACCTCCATAATTATTTCTATCATATTAATAAAATAATTATATTTTTAAAAAAATCACCCAACCATTGAGTGACTAGGGCCTAGTCGTCCAATAGTTATGCGACTATGGGCAATGTCGCCTAACGGTTGGGTGACCTGGTCACGTGTCATCCAATGGTTAGACGACTAGCTTAAGTCGGATGATATCAAAAAAGCATGTATAAAACTATAATTTGGAATTAAAAATTATTTATTTAAAAAAATTCGTTGGAACACTCCATAATAATCCATATATATAGTTGGCACATGGTTAGTTGGTTAATTAGTGATCTACATAACAGTTTAGTGAAATGATAAGCAATTGTCTTCTACAGGTCACATGATCACCGCGGCTACCTGATTGTGATGGCTCGACGTCTATTTAGTACTGAGATGGTTAGTTACCTCTGGTCGGTCCAATTAGATGGCATACACATGGTGCAAGGAACTGAAGTAAGCTTAGGATGAAAAAACTATATCACCAAACCCAGGTTTCTTTTCCCTGTTAACGTCGATACCTGCTGAAAACGACACGAAATTTTGTTTTCTTCTAGTGCGAAAATGATACCGATATATCTGCAAACGTTATCCAGGGACGATAATTGTATATTTAGGCTACGTTTGGTTCGAGGTAAAAAAATCAGAGCAAAAGTAAAAAAAAAATCAGAGCAAAAGAAGAACTGAACACGGTCAAGCACGTAAAATGGATATCAATAAAAAAAGGCTGATTTTATGCACATAGGTGCAGTTGCTCTTGTTTCTGGTCTCACTCTGGAAGCATTGGAAATAAGATCACCTCACGTGCAGTCACATGTAAGGGCAAGACTTAGCACCACCAAAAAACTAATCCCTTTTGCATTTCTTGATCTCCTCAAATTACTTGCGTAACTCCAAGAAAGACCAAAGCCGCGTCTTTCTCCAGCCCCTGATTGATTATTCCTCCTCTTTTGGCCTGACATGGAACCAGATCCTCGCTAATCTGGCCGACAAATAGGGATTAGACTAAGCAATGGACAAGATTATATTATTAAGAAGCAAACTGAGGAGGCGGCGGCGGCCAACCAGAGCACTCTGCACTCCTCCTTTCCATGAAAAGAAACGAAGAATTCATTCAGCTCAATGATGTGGTTTGGTTTGCAAAAGAAAAAAAAAACACAGAGAGAAAGAGAGAGAACAATTTGGAGCTTAGCAACTAAATCAAAGATTCTTTCTTTGAACACACCACTACCCAAACGATTAGCCATTGGTGATTAGCCCAGCAATCATGGTATTAGTACTGTACTAGCTTATGATAGAGGGACTAGTGGGCTGATTGGACTATACAGTAACATTCTACGGTACAAAGGTTGGGTTTTTGTGGCTGAGATCTTATAACTTATAGTTATAGTTTTTGAATTTAGTTTGTTTGTAAGAGATAGTATGTAGAAAGAAATAGTTGTATATAATTTTGATCAGAACAACTGAATTCAGTATAATTTATACTATAATTTATTTATAGATTTTTTTTAAAATGTACTATTTAACAGGGAGTTACCAGAGAAATTTAAACTAAAGTTTATACATAAGTCTAAAAAACTTTAAGCCAAAAGCGATTGTATGTACTGTACTACTGACAACAAATGTCCAGTGTAATGCACAATGGATGATCCTGATCCCAAGAGTGATCATGGCGGTTTGGACTTTGCAATGGAATCTGCAAGGCTCTGAACCGAGCACTTGTTCAGCATCTGTCTTGTCAGATTTACAGGACGTTTCTGCAGTGACATGGTAGTGGTGAAATGAAGTTGGAACCAGTCGTCCCCAAGTTTGGCACATGTTATCCTGACACTGAACAGTTGGAGGTTCTGAGTTTGGCGTTTGGTGTCCATTTCATTCGGAGTCACAGTTCATTCATTCGGAGTGTCACAGTTCATTGCCCACTGTAGTTCAGTATCTGTCTGATGCAAGTTTTAAGGTATCTCAGATATTCAGAGGCTTGATCTGAGATTTTTTTGGCACAGTTGATCTGAGATTTTTTTTTGGCACAGTTGTTCTGTCAGTTTCTCAGCTATGCCTGTTTTATCTTGATGAAATTTGCTATTTTGGTGTGCATGTCATCTCCTCCATCATTTTCTTGCTTCCTTATTTTTTCACTTTTTGGACCAGGAATACATGGGAATCGTTATCGTTTCCATGTAAAATCGGCACACATCAAGAAATAGATTGGAATAAGGTGGTGATCGTTTTAGTGATGGTTTTTAGCTTTTGGCTAAAATTCATTGTAGCTAGCTGAAATTTTACTGTAGCTGAGTTAATGGATAGTGTAGTAAATAGTAAAAAAAACTAAAGCTAGAAACTGAAGTCGAAAAAAACCGAAACGATCAAGGCCTAAGTTGATTGCCCAATAATTTCAGTCCAAGAAGCTGCTGGATGGAGGGACGTGTAGATGTAGCTTCCATGCAAATTTCTTTGGCTACTCTGTTTCTTACGAGAACTAGGTACTAAGCCTTGTCAGATATCTCACTTTGATGCTGAAATGCGCAGTAGCTGTTCTGAACCAACGCTAGTGTTACACAGTAAGGTTCATTAGGCTGGCGACAAACGTCCTTCTTCTCCCTGTATCTGATAACAACAGCTTCCAGCTTCTCCGATGGGCATCAATTCATCTAAATTCAATTCAAAGATGCTAGTTTTCCATTGATGTTTATGCAAATCAGGAGCCAAATGTGCAAGTACAAACATTCTCTTAAAAAGAAAACAAGGGAAAAAAGTGACATCACTAGAAGATTGTTGAAATGGAATGGTTTGTTCCACAGGCAAGAGTTGTTGAATGGCTTGCTTGTCCGACGGTTCGCTGCTGCCTAAACATTTGACAATTGACAAGACTGCTGAAATAGACCACAGAAGAGCAGCAATCAAAATTCCCAATGCAAGATATTGTGGATGGGACCAAAGGCACAAAGAATGTAATTGTACTACGAAGCACCTTATGAGAAGATTCTGTTTAATATTATGATAAATCATTGTAAGATTTATGAAGTGGCTAAGTGATTTAACAAAGATTGCATTTTGTTTGGACTGTTTTATGAAATTTTCAAGAAAAACGGTAGTATCGCAGGTGTTGGTGCGGTCATACCACAGAACAGTGGTACCGTAGGTATTAGTACGGTTATCCGCAAGACGGTAGTACTGCTGGGCATGTGTAGTCATACCGCAATACATGTTGTGTGCAGTACTATCGGATTTCGTAGAAAAACAACGTTTTGGGAATTTGAGTCATGAATTGAGTTGGAGTGAACTGAGTTATTACATTAAGGTTGCATGCTGCATATTTTGGCTAATATGGGTTAAGTTGTGAAGAACTTGTGCCCGAAAATGATTTCTTTTCTTTGAATGTGTAGAGTCGTTTGGAGTCAACCGTGGTCAACGGTGAGGATCGGGGCTCAGAATGATCGAGGATGCCAGATGAGACAGTGAGCTCAAGCATGGCACGAGAAAGACGAAAAATATTGAAAGTATGTTCGAACGGTGGAATGGCACCATAAGGCTCGAACGGTGGAACCGGGATGTGAGAGCTTGTCCAAGCCTATATGTAGTGGTACACCTACACATAGCAAGCATGGCGATTACTTGCAAAAGATAGTGACGACTGAGTCAACAAAGAGTATTTTGGTAGTTTAACTAAAATACCGAAAATCACCTTGAATCAAAACTACGATACATGAGTGGTGTGTTGGAGAGCGGTTTAGGTCAAGATGAAGCTGGTTAGATCGAGACAGGTCAAGACTAATAATTTAACGGATACGGATTTATACACTTTAAAAAGTGTATATAAGTGAATATGTATTAGTAAACCTGTATGTGTGGAGCTAACAGGTTTTCCCGTTGTGTTAGTGGATAGGATCCATTAAAAGTTATGTGTGGCTGGGATGGAGACATGTGGTTAACCATCTAACATATTTCTTTTGTGCCTTCATATTTAGGGTTATGGTTTAAGAGTTGAGTGCCTTATATGCACTATGTCCTTTAAGATGGAGTGGTTGTGAAACCTACCTCTTCAAGTGGTAATATATTAATCTTTAATCATCTATATGTCTATCTCTTGTTTTTTATTGATTTGCTCTTGTTTTAATTGATTTTGATATCTCCTCTTCCTTCTTCTTGATTTTACTGTGCCAAAAACATATAAGAGATGAAGATAATTTCTGAGAGAGGGGAGGAGAGAGGTGGAGGCGGGGCCGGGCGGATGGCTACCATGTGGCGGCCAAGCAAATCTCTGCCGTTGCGCGGAGATGAGAGGGGGAGGTGCGAAAAGAAGGAGATGACACCACTTTGCATTGCGGAAGGATCCGGGCCAGCCATGTGTCAGCTCGAGAGGGAAAAACTTTTAAATTTTATTTTTATTTTTTAGAATTTTTAAAAACAAATAAAGGTCTAGAAAATAGTAGAAAACTCCAATAACTCCCATAAAATTCTCAAAATTCTATAATTCAAAAGGTACTCAACAAAAAATAAAATCGACTTAATTTGACCACAATTAAGTACAAATTTCCACAGATCTTTTTCTAGGCCAAACTAAAAAGAACGAAAATAAAATTCAGAAAAATCTAATAAAACCCAATTAAATTAAATTAAATATTTTTAGGATGTCACGACCCAGAAACCAATAGGTTCAGACCTATTGACCCTAGTTTTTTTATTGGGCCGAACGTCTGGCCCATACTCCACAATTTCCAGACCGTTTCGGTGGCCTGTTGGATCAGGCTGAACCACTCCCACCCCTACTGCCGACCGCTCCCCAGGACACAAAGTTCGCGTCAAGACACCACCGCCACCTCCGAGCACAGCGTCCTCCGGTGGAACGGCTCCGTGTATGGATGGTCCGGCTCATAGAGGTAAACGAACAAAAGCTTGCCCTCCCTCTGGGCGATCCTCAGGACCTCGGCGAAACGGCACCCGTAGAAGAATGGATGGTACCTGCCGCACCGCTGCTCAAATTCGCTAAAGAAGAAGAGCTCCTCTGGCACAAAGGGCGTGTTGGAATAAACCACGCTTCACGTGTGCGCTGTTAGTATAATCTTTACATATCTGTTTAGCAGTTGCTTTCCTTCTTTAGCAGATATTTTGTTCTCTGTTTCCTTTGCAAAAGCGAGGTGTCGTGCAAGTCAGTATATGGCGAAAAATCAAAACCGACCATGGTGCCAAACTCCTGTTATTGCTTTCGCTTTAGTTCTTATTTCCCAATTATAGTCCTTGTAATCTGCTATAAATGGAGAGGAATAAACTTGAAAAAGCCGTGCCGTTAGCGCACCAAAATACATCTGTGTCCAATCCGTAAATCGTGTGCGTGAGTTTTTGGTTCATTGCGGTGATCCTACGAGACCGACATTTGGTATCGAGTGGTGAAACTCGGCGAAGAAGTGATGGCGGTGACGAGCGTCGTCGCCATCGTCTCCGGCGTCGGAGACCCAAAGTCCGGCGATAGCGACACACGGCGTGAGGTCATGGTGGAACGCGTCATCAAGGAGTCCAGCGGGTCGGTGGAGTTCCGGTGTTGGCGCGCAAATTACCACGAGTGGGCGTTGGTAATGCAGTGAACACGAGGCGCTCGGCCTATGGCGTGCCGTGGAGACGAGCGACGTCGGCGTCGCGAGGATCGGTGGCGTTGGCCGCCATCTGCGCGGTGCCGACGAGATGCGCTCGGTCTCGCCGTGAAGAAAAGTGCCAAGGAGGCATGGGCGGTGTGAAGGCGATGCGGATGGGCGACAAGCGCGCGTGAGGCTAACGCGCGAAGCTCCTCAAGCAATTCGAGAATGTGGCATTCAACGGTGGTGAGTCCATCGACGAATTCGCCATGCGTCTCGGCTCCCTCGTTGCGGAACTGCGCGAGCTGGGGGAGAACATCGAGGAGGTGCGCGTCGTCAAGAAACTGCTTCGCGTGGTGCCGGCGAAGTACAATCAAGTCGCCGTGTCCATCGAGATGCTCATGGACTTGAATACGATGTCGCTCGAAGAGCTGGTTGGACGACTCCGAGTGGCTGAAGATCGGTGCGGCGCCGAGGCGATTGCGGACGGCGTCGGCGATTCTTGCTCGCCAGGAGGAGCGATGGGAGGCGCGCCGGCGTCAGGGCAATGGGAGGCAGCGAGCGCGCATGGACTTCGTCAAGAACAGCGGTCATGCAAAGGGCGGCGGCCGAAGCGACGACGACGACGACACAAGTAGCATGAGCTCGGGGACAAGTAGACGTTCGCGCCGTGCCAGGCGAGGAAGGTGCTACAACTGTGGCGTACGTGGCCACCTCTCCAGGGATTGCCGTGAGCCGAGAAAGGAGAAAGCACCGCTCGCGAAGACGGCGGCGCAGGTAGCACTCATGTAAGTCGGGCGCATGGGGTGTCGTGGTTTAGGGGTGATTGTTGGAATAAACCACGCTTCACGTGTGCGCCGTTAGTATAATCTTTACATATCATTTAGCGCTTGCTTTCCTTCTTTAGCGATATTTTGTTCTCTGTTTCCTTTGCAAAACGAGGTGTCGTGCAAGCTGTATATGGCGAAAAATCAAAACCGACCATGGTGCCAAACTCCTGTTATTGCTTTCCAGTTTTAGTTCTTATTTCCCAATTATAGTCCTTGTAATCTGCTATAAATGGAGAGGAATAAACTTCAGAAAAGCTGTGCCCGTTAGCAGCACCAAAATACATCTGTGTCCAATCCAGAAATCGTGTGCGTGAGTTTTTTTGGTTCATTGCAGGTGATCCTACGGAGACCTGACAGGGCGGAGGAAGAGAAAGCGGCCCTTGGGGTGGTAGCTGCTGGTGAACCTGGACATCCCGAGGGCTTCTCCTCGGAGCCCGGCGAGCTATCGACCTCGATAATCCCTCCATGATGCTGAAGGGCAGCCTTGCCAGGCTCCTGGCGAAGTCGTTGCAGGAATTCCGTAAGCTCTCGCCTCCGCTCTCCCCTGCTGAGCTTGAAGACATGCTTTAATGCTGCAGCAATGCCTCTTGCTATTAGGATTGCTCAGGTGATGTGCTGCCTCGGTTATGAAATGCCATATGCTTTGCTTTTGTTAAAGCAGGAAAATAAAGGGAGCAGATTGGGTTGCTTTGTGTCGTGCTCTGTGAAGCAAAGAACGTCGGATCCTTCACAGATGTGTTAATACTTTTAAGTAAACTGCAATACGGTCCCTAAACTTGTTCATCGAGAAAATTGTGAAAGGTCAAAACTTTAGAGGTTGAGTGCAAATTTACAATGTCCATGCCATCTGTCATAACTTGATTGACGTGCTAATGATCTATAGTGACCCATTTAAACATGTTTAGTAACCCAGATGTGCAATCTGGGAGTTTGGTGACCTACTTAAATCAGCCAAACAAATTCAGTGACCCATAGTGCAGTTTAATACATTAGAGCACAAGTGAGGAATTGAGCGGTGTACGAAAAGCTAGCTGCAATGCTGCTGCGTAATATTGTTTTCTGTAGTGAGATGTTGACGCACAAACAAAGAATTGCACCCTAAGGGGCCGCTCAACTCGGCTTCCTGTCGCTGGCGGTGGGCGGCAGGAACAAAATTATTTTTTTCGTTTTTTTAAAAATTTACTTATACTTTTTTTCTGTTTTTTGTTTTCGGTTTTTTTATATTTTTTTACATTTAATTATACTTAATAAATTAACTCAGTTACAGTATTTTTTTTAGCAAAAATCAAAAGTCATCGCTATTCCAATCACCCTCTAAGGATCAGAACTTACCTCAAGTTGAAGGGCTGCACCCTAAGGATCAGGATCAACCTCAAGTTGAAGGGTTGCCCGGGGACTAAATCTACACAGGACTACGGCTCGCAGCCTCATAGTTGTTGTCCTGTGATTATTGCTGTACCAGTTGGTATGGAAACTGCACTGTCTGCAGTTCTGCACAGTCCTATGAGCCGAGCACCACCGGCTACTTGCCTTGGTTGCCTACTCCGGCCTGGGGGCAGCCGCTACACGCGTCCGCGTCTGCAATCGCGCGGCCGCCCGTGGCCCGCGATCGCGCCTTCCGCCCGCGCAGCCCACGCCGCGGCGAGGCGCCGGTCGATCGAGTTCACCCGGTTCGTGGACCGTGGTTATGCACGAGATATTGAGCCTGTTTTTTAGCTGCGGTTTATGATTTTTGACTGAAATTTTTAAATTTTAGCTGTTTACGACAGAGATTACGAAGAAAAATACTCGCTTACGATTTTAGATGGTACAGATGTTAAGTTTTTAACGTGTATTATAATTAACTTGTAGGTATCATCTAAAAATACTCCGTTTAAAAGTTAGATACTATAACAAAAATTAAAAACTGTTTTGAAGAACTGAAAAGAAAACGGGCCGACCGCCGTCGCAACTTCGCTTCCGCGGCCTCTTCGTGCCGCATGGCAACCGCTCGATGACCAATGACATGGGCAACGGTCGTACGTCTACTAGTACTACACTTCTGACTTGTGAAGGCATGAAACACGAAACGCAGGATCAAAGGAGCATGCAAATAAGCACACCTCTGAGTGGATGAGCACACAAGTAACGAGAAGAACCACTCGCCTGGAATGTGATTCTGCACTGCTCTGGATGGAAAACAACCTGGATTTCACTAGTGACAGGTTTGTTAGCTAGCCTCGCACTTTGGCCATTTGTGTGTCGTTGACTGACCAAATGTACAAATAAGTTAGTAAGCGTTTGGTAGGTCTTCATTCACGGCTGGTTAAGAATCTTCCATGGAGTAGAATAATGGTAAGAAGTTTCTAGTTTCTAGTCCAAAACTAGTAGGCCCATGGTTAGGTCATTAGGTGGAATTGTTTTCCCGATCTGTTTTGGCCTATTTGGGAAACTGCAGCTTGATTGGTCTGGCTTTGCCATGGCAACAACGAGCAGATGCTCCTCTCTCGTGTTGTGCGCGCGCGTCTGAACAAACGGCAAGCATGCAAGTGTGCTACGTTTTGTTACATTACTGTTCATTGCATTTGCATGCCAGCAGACACGCTTGCATAAAGAAATATATACTCTGGGGAAATGTAGTATATAGGCGTAGTTCATGCATCTAAACAAGTGGATTTTGTTCGAGCAACTAATTAAACAAGTGGATTGAATTTGTTGTTATCTATGGAGAATACCATCTAGTCCTTGTCATGTAAACTAATCAGCACTAATGTACTGATGTCTGATCCTCTGTCTTGTTCTAAATATATCTGTGTTGTACAGTTTGTAACTTTGTAGGAGTGAGAGTGTTTATCTCTGGTTTGTACTATCAGCTACTAAATGGTGTACAATGAGGCTACAGGAGAGGCCACAAAGGGACTACTTGAAGCTTGAGGAACCGTGGAGATAGGACGTAGAACGTGTGTATACCGATGAGTACTCTATTGCATGGCCCTTTCTCCAAATATATCAATCCCCTTTCTCATGACATCTCGAGGCACATATTTATAGCTATAAGGAGGTTGCTTATATAAATACATCTATCGAGATATATAATTGTAGGGGTAACCATATCTTTTCCCTTATAATAGCCCTTTTAAACCAACCACATGGTTATATGTTTAATGGGTCTCTTAGTGCAGTGGATCAACTAGGCCAAGGTGGGGGCCACTCTCCCAATAGTAGCCTCTTATGGTAAAGGGTCTCGATTCCGGTGGATCGAGAATACGCCAGTTGTTCCTTAGCCTCTCTGTCCCTTTGGCCCACTGGATTGTTGCCTCTTCGATTTCCTGCATTTTCGTCGCCGATGGCGTTGGCATGCATGACAGCCAGGATGGGGTTACACGTGGCGATGCTATCC
The DNA here is from genome assembly GCA_036346265.1 of Melocanna baccifera. Classification (NCBI taxonomy): domain Eukaryota; kingdom Viridiplantae; phylum Streptophyta; class Magnoliopsida; order Poales; family Poaceae; genus Melocanna; species Melocanna baccifera. The sequence goes on from CM070702.1 coordinate 15,603,436, forward strand.
CTTTTGGTCGTGTGACATGGGTCATCGCGTCGGTTACGGCATCGCGCATGTCTCCTAGATTCTCGCGCCCAACATGCTGGTATTAAATGACCCTATCACGACTTGTACTTAAGTGTCGTGGCTGTGAGCTTTCGGTCTATTTGCTGCTCCTATCTTGCGCTTGTTGCTCACTACCTATGGTTTCTTTGGTCGCCATCGTCTGTTCTATGTCGATGTTTCTCTGTGCGCCTTAATCCTGTCACGTGTTTGTTGCTTAAGATGGGCCGTGGAAGTGACTGGAGTGGTGGCAATGGTACGTTGATTTCATCGAGCAGCCACGCTGGTCAAGATGAGTGCTCCGAGGCTGTCGCCGGCAAGTGATGGAAGGCATCGAAGAAGGTTGACAACATGTTTGTGAGCACCCTCAATCCATCGATCGCGACGAATGAGTTGGTGGAGTCCCTCGTGCACGACCCACAACTGACGAGGATGTGCCATGGCCACAAGGGGGCAGGACGTTGGTCTTTGCAACATACTTTGACGCCAGACTTTGGATTCCCACTATGCGCTTCGTGGGCAATCTCCTTCACCTATACGAACTGAAGCTTCAACAACTAATGCCAAACGCCATCGTGCACCTCACCATCTACTCCTGAGTGGCCCGTTCAGAGGGTGCCCTCGCTAGAGAGCCGGTCTTCGCGTCGTTGCACAACACACGATGCTAGCCGAAGCACCTAGGCGATGGTCAGTATTCAAATTTGTGCAGCATCAGTTTGCACCTAGGCGAGAGCAACATCGCCGAACTATTCAATTATTCCGATAATATGGATGAAGTGATCTAGAACCGAACTAAACAGTTTTTTTTGATGATATCGCTCTATTCCAACTTTATGCCGAGCGAATGGATCTCGCCCACCAGCGTGGTGAGTTTTATAGAGTACTTGATGATCATCTCTAAGCCCCCCATCCGCAACTTGCTCAGTTGCCATTTCAGCACTTGAGCACGTGCCTTCTTGATGTGATCTTCACCTACTCGCATCTCTCTAAGTGCATTCCAGGTCTCTTTTGTTGTCTCCTTCTTCACGATTCACATCGTTTAGCACCGCTTGTGAGATGGACATCATAGCGCCTAGATCCTTATCACTGTCGTTGTCTCCATCTTTGAACGCCAATCATAACCCTAGCGAATGCAAAATTAACTTTATCTTGATGGTTCATATGCCATAATTTGTTTTGCTCAACATCGGTATTAGATCGAGATCGATGTGCTTCTTATTGTCGGCTTGATGATCATGACTAACTTCGAGGGATCGAGCTCGTTGCCCATGGTCTTATAAGTACACCTGACTGCGATGGATCACCAGCATTGCCGGCCATCACTTCGCCCCCTAGGCTCTTATACCAATTTTTAGCGTATTAGCCCAGGACCTTAGCGACCGGTGAACTCAAGCCTTGAGATTACGCACGCGAACACGAGTAAAACACAGATTGATCTTTTGGTGACGCGATACAGCTACATCCTTTTCATTTTTCTTATATAGGGAAGCAAAATACAAGACTCCATATCCAACGTGTCATTCCACGTTAAGAGCCCTACACAAATACACCTTGACTTTCCTTTATGACTAATCTAAATTCTAGTTATATGCGAACTCTGAATCCTAACCTTTCACGATTGCTACAATACTTTCCTTTTCGACTCCGACTGCTACAGTACTCGAACATACGCACTAGTCATAAGATGTAATGGTCATATAGACTGATGTGGTTGTAAACTTGGTTCAATCGATTACATGACATACTCGTAGGACACACTCTGGTCGGAGACTCGATCAAACTTGACATACTCGGAAAATATACTTTGATCATGGACTCGATCAAACCTGAAGACAACTAGATTAACTCGTCATTTAGATGGGAAGAGGTGTCATTTTCCTACTCATTTCGATCGTAACCAAATCGGGACGAAAAAAGAAGAATGATGCATCATGACACATGATCAACTTATCTCATGCGAGAAAAAGGCGCAGACTTGACGACGCCTGCCCGCTTTTAGAGCTCAATGCGTGTGTGCGAACGATCACGTTCGAGTTGAAACCCTCATCGGTCGCCGTCTCATCGTGCTCTTCGATCGACAGCGCGCAGCACGCCGGCTGTGGCACACTACCTAATTTTCCACGGCTGACGACTTTGGACACCGTGTGGGGTGGTGGTGGTGGCGGCGGCGGCGCGACTAACCACCGCTATATAAGCAGCGTCCGTAGCATCGATTCGAGCGCACAGAAAGAGTGGTTATATATAGAGGAAGCGAGCTATAGCTAGCTATCTCTTCATGGCTTCCATGGCGCAGTGCTTTCTGCTGCTGCATGGCAGCGCCTTGCTTTTACTTGTTGCACTGGCTCTGATCGCTTCTCCTCGCCGTCTTGGCGCTTCGGCGGCCGAGACGAGCGGCCGGAATTGGCACGTCGTGGGCGTCAGCTCGCTGCTGCCGAACGCGGTTTGCACGGCCTCGAAAGGTAGGATCGGTCGCCTTCTTGCCGCACTTTTTACATTGTTCCGTTGTTCGTCTCGCTCGTTGATTCTTGCTGCTATTCCAAGTAAACATGTACATCGAGTATAAACATTCTTTGCAAAATGTGAACACAAATAGTATATAAACTGCTGGTGTTTTGCTATGTGTATATGTGCTAGTAGCTGGGAGTGGACGACTTAGCGTTAGATAAGTCAATAAAGCGAGGCAATTTGACAGGGAGAATTTTGCGCCGCTAACCACTACTGTTAGGTGCACAAACTAGTCAAAAAGGAATACACCATGAGACGACAACGTTTTCACAAGAGAATTTCTTGATGTGACCATCCAACTGTAGAACAAGCACTGCCAGGAATTTTGAACTGTCGAATAACGTATAGAACTGAATCAAAGGCCATTTGGTCATACCAAGGACATGTTTTTTTTTTGCTATGATTTATAACTTTTAGTTGAAATTTTTGAATTTTAGTTGTTTGCGACAGAGATTACGGGGAGAGAGATAATCGTTTGTGATTTTAGATTGTACAGATATTGGACTTTTAATATATACTACAATTAACTTGTAGACTCTATCTTAAAAAAAATACTTCGTTTAAAAATTAAATATTATAGCAAAAATCAAAAATCGTTTTTAGAATCCGAAAAGAACAGACGCTAAGCCACAGGAAGTCTCCACCAGTCAAGGGTCGTTGTTTTGCCGTTAGGTCACTTTGGCCCCTTGTGAACGGAATGACCATTCTGTCTGTAAACAAGTAATGTGTCGTCTGAACTCTGGACTAGTCTCAACATAGCTCTGAATATCTGGTATAACGATATCATGTAAATTGATCTTAATGTGATCATGTCATGACTCAAAATACAAATATATAAATACTTTATGTTCTTGGGTTACACTTTAGCTGATAACTTCTTGTTGCTTATACAAGCTTTGGCATGCCGATGACTACAATATTTCTGCAGTGCAGTGTGATCAGCAAAGTCGAAATGCTACTGAACTACTTGCTTTGCGTCGAGTTGTATGCTCCCTCCGTCTTTTTTACTTAGACATTCTAGAATTCATACCGTTAAACTTTAGTTTGATCGTTAATACATTTAAAACTATCTAAAATTGCTATATGAATAGGATATTATCAGATTTATTATTAAAAATACTTTTGTAATATTTATAATTTTATTTATATGTCTTAATGTAAAACTATAAAAGTAATGGTCAAAAATGACTATGAAAAATCATAAATGTCAAGGAAAAAAGAACTTTTTAAAACAAAACAGAGAGAATACGTGTGTTACATCATATAGTGTATTTATGGACAAAAAAGTTACCAAAACACCTGCTCATTTTCGTTCCTGTGGTCATGCAGCGGCGTCAAACTTGTCAGCTCTCAACGTCGTGCACCGGCACGGTCCGTGCTCGCCGCTGCATGCTCGCGGCGGCGCGCCGTCTCATGCCGAGATCCTGGACCACGACCAGGCCAGGGTTGACTCCATACACCGCAAGATCGCCACCGCGTCCGTGATCGACCCGGCCCGTGCCTCGAAGGGCGTGTCCTTGCCGGCGCACTCGGGCATATCTCTCGGCTCCGGCAACTACATCGTGTCGGTGGGACTCGGGACCCCGGCCAAGGACTTCTCGGTGATGTTCGACACCGGTAGCGACCTGTCGTGGGTGCAGTGCAAGCCGTGCACGGAATGCTACGAGCAGCAGGACCCGCTCTTCGACCCGGTGCAGTCGTCGACGTACTCCGCCGTGCCCTGCGGCGCGCAGGAGTGCAAGGAACTCGACTCGCAGAGCTGCTCGTCGGACAAGAAGTGCCGGTACGAGGTCGTGTACGCCGACCAGTCGCAGACAGACGGCAACCTCGTGCGCGACATGCTGACGCTGACGCCGTCCTCCAAGCTCCCGGGTTTCGTCTTCGGGTGCGGCGACGAGAACTCCGGGCTGTTCGGCAAGGCCGACGGGCTCTTCGGCCTCGGCCGCGAGAAGGTGTCTCTGTCCTCGCAAGCGGCGGCCAAGTACGGCGCGGGCTTCTCCTACTGCCTGCCGTCGTCGTCGAGCTCCGCGGGGTACCTGTCCCTGGGCGAAGCCGCGCCGGCGAACGCGCAGTTCACGGCGATGGTGACCCGCCACGACACGCCGTCGTTCTACTACCTCAACCTCGTCGGCATCAAGGTCGCCGGCCGGGCGATCAAGATATCCCCGGTCTTGTTCTCGACTGCCGGCACGGTGATCGACTCGGGCACCGTGATCACCCGCCTGCCCCCGCCGGCCTACGCGGCGCTCCGGTCGGCGTTCGCGCGGCTCATGGGCAAGTACAAGAAGGCGCCCGCGCTGTCCATCCTAGACACGTGCTACGACTTCACCGGCCACACGAAGGTGCAGATACCGTCGGTGGCGCTGGTGTTCGCCGGCGGCGCCACCGTGAGCCTCGACTTCAGCGGGGTGCTGTACATGTCGATGGTGTCGCAGACGTGCCTGGCGTTCGCGTCCAACGGCGACGAGACGTCCATCGCCATCCTCGGGAACACGCAGCAGAAGACGTTCGCCGTGGTGTACGACGTGGCCAACCAGAGGATCGGATTCGGAGCCAAAGGCTGCAGCTGATAAGTCCTATTCGCTCTTGGATTCGGCGTAGTATGTATACTGAAACAACCCAGAATTCAAAAGCGACTTGAATTTCACTGATTTTCTGTTTCATTTGAAAATTTAACCAATTTGACACTTCCCCTAACCATTTACACTTCCCTCTCCTGATCTTGCCGCCTCCTCTAACCAAAACCAGAGCCCAGCCGCCACCTTCCCGCCCGACTCATGGCTGACCTGACGACGCTGCCTCTGTTGACCGCCACAACACGCCATCGCAGGAATGCATCACCCGAGTGGCCAACTCACCGACCGACTAACTTGCCGCCATGACCGAACCATGCCATGCCTTCCTGAACCATCCCGCACTCTCCCTGCCTCGGCCACGCGCCGCCCGCCGCCTCAACTAAGCACTGCTCCCACCGCCTTTTCCCATGCTATAAGGCCAAGCTAGCCTCGCCAATCATTCTCCTTAGCATCCAGTCACCCCACCCACCCCTCTCTTCCACCTCCGGCCAACTATTGCCGTCGCCACCGGAAAAACCGTAGGTAAGCCCTAAACTCCTAATCTCGTTAACATCTCCATTATAATTCAATTACCTTCACCTATACCACCAGTGCAACCCCGTGAATCTCACCATGGCCTTGCCTCAGCCTTCCCGAGCCCCAAAACCTTCGGCGACGATCACCTCCGCCGACCAAAACACCACGCCGTGGGCAGCCATCTCCGAAGCCTTAGAGCCTAAAACTTCAACTCTATGACCTTTCCCTTACACCCAATATGCTCACAAACCTCTGGTCTTCGCCAATTAGCCCTCGGGAGTGACACTGTGCTATGGTCAAGCTCCACGGAGTTTCCTCGTCGCCAGCCATCTCCAACCAACTTCGGCCGCCACGAACCACAAAAATGGAATCGTTTCAACCCCTTGAGTCCACCCATGTACTCAATCGCCATCAAAAACCTTCACGGAAGCGCGCGTCAAACCCCACCGCCTAACTCTGCTCCGGGGCTCGTTGAAGAAGCAACAGAGCTGAGGGAGAAGAAGCCGACCAGGCCATTTCACTGGGCCACACGTGTGCAAGGCCCAACAGGGGGAAAGCCACGGGCTGGATGGACCTCTCCCATGCGTGATCCTAGGCCGACACTCCAACAGGCCGGTCAAAAGTCTGATACCTATTAAGCTATCAGGCCTAACCCAGGTTGTAGCGCCGCTATTCACGAACGCGAAGCGGAACACTGTAGCACTATTTATGTACAGTCCGGCCCGTTACTAACTACACCTGATTCGCTTTAAACAGTAAAATCCGTTACTGTTCCTAGCCCAGCCCATAATGATAGTATAAACCTGGTACTGTTTCGACCCAATTAGACATATTTATATCGTTTAGACCATTTCGACCCCACGAAGCCTATTTTTAACTCTGTTTAGTCTGAGACTCCAATAAAACCAAAACCAGCCTAGATGTTATTTCAAACCAATGTCAAGTACTATTCTTGCCATTACTATTTACCAAAAGTCCGATAACACATACATAGCCATTTCGGCCGTCTCTAGCCCACCTAGCCTATTTTCAACCCAACTTAGGCAAGTACTGCTTAAATCCTATTCGACCAAACCCTTTTTCTTTGTCTTTTTATTATTTTATTGCATTTTATTTCTAGCTTGCATTCTACGGAGTAGGAACTTATTTGCATTTGCTCTTCCGCGCTAGCATTCGGATTCGACTATTTGGCCAACAAAGAAGCTGCTGGAACAATTGTGGTGGACAGTGTAAACCTAAAGTCTACAGTAAAATAATTAGAGACTATAGATAAAGAAGCAAGTCACATGTTTTTTTTTATCATGTTGAACCTACATCCTTTAATTATTTAACTACTAGTACTTTTGTTATTCTTTATTTATGTAATACTATTTAGTTCAAAATAATTATTTAGAATGATATGATAACTAATTACATCATAACATTGGAAAAGCCCTATTTTACTTAATGGTCATATTCACCTTGATAAGCCTCAGTAATAGTAATTACTATAAAACTATAAAACTTACCACGATAGATTAGAAGCTCAAATATTTTACACTACTATGTATTTTAGTATTTTGCCGATAGATTTATAAAATTGTACTAGGGTTAAGGATAAATCGTAGAAAGCCACTAGATAGTTGGATTCCACAACCTTACCCTAAGAAGGAGGCTTTGGTTGGACTGATGGCAATGCCATAGTGCACTGGATTATTGGATTATGGATGGCTGCCTCAGTGGTGAAAAATAAAGACTAAAATCTTATGATAAGTAAAGAACATAGAAATCACTCAGCCACAAGTATTAATTTGTCAAACCTAGTCTAGTAACTGTTCAAATTAATTAAATATCTATAGGAGAGAACACTGTCCCAGAGAGGGGACGGCCCAATGGGTTGATATGGGAACGGTAAAACCATACTTTACAACAGTAGGTCCATTCAGAGTCGGGTCGTAGCATTTCATATTTGCCAGTGAATACACGATAATATGTGGTCCATAACCCACCGGGAAGAGTGGAAAGAGAAAAGCAGCGAAAGACCTTATTTTCTTAACTCAGTTGCACATTACCTGTTATGTGTCTGGATATTGAGCGTTTGAGAAATCTTGTGGGTAAAACTGAGCAACTCTACAGAGTATAAACTAGTATTCTAATACGATGCGCTTTCGGTTAATGAAGCTTTGTTTCATGGGTGATTTCAGTAACAAGATATAAATAGAATTTGAAGATTTGGAAATGGAAAGTATGGATAATAAACCCTTTTTTGTTAATTAAATATTATTTTACAATTTTAAAAATATAAAGTTCTTGCATCCATAGGTATAATAATAATAATAATAAATCCAACACATTCCATCACTTGAAATACTAGCAAGTAGTTAAATAGTATTTTTCCTATGTGACTTACTGGGTACCTAGTGTACTCAATCTTGCTTATTTCTATCTGAACAAATTCTGAAAGAAGAAAGAATGCTTCAAGTTTTCATGTTAGAGTTATGACCGTATTCAAGTATTCCTATTGCAATTTTTTTTTTGTTTTTTGAATGTAAGTTAAGTTTTGGGCTCGGCTGTCGTAAAGTTCTTAAAGTTGATCACTAGGTCATATTTTTCAATCAAATTGATCCTTTTTAAATATTTATGAGCAGGCATCATACTCTTTCTATCCCCAACTGAACTCCTAAGTTGTTACGGGACGTACAACTGTCCTGTTCCCAAAAATGGGGCTGTTACATATACACACATGCCAACGGTGATTTGATAAGAGATGATGATGTTAACGATGAATTGAACATCATTTTGTTGTAGTGCGATATCAATGGCAATCGTATAACTAGGCATAATTAATAGTGACAATGCAAGTAAAAATCTCAAAACTCTTGAAATGAATTTCGGATGCAAAATAGTTGAAGCTATTATAGTATGTCTAAAAGAACCCTAAATCTTAATTAACGCTAACTAGTGCAATTAACTTAAATAAGCAGTAAATGGAGATTTATTAAGATAATTACAACTTAGTGAATTACAAGAATTGGCCTTGGGCTTTCCTAAATAAAATAAAAACATTATTACAAAGCTTGACTAATTACAAGAATTTGATGCAAGTATGAAAACATGAATAAGTGCATGGCGAAAATTGCATTGAAACAAGATTACATAAATTGTATTGCATATTTGCCTTGTATTGTCCTTCCTATGTATTGCTCAATGACCTGGATGAAGCTTGGGAAGGGTGTCAATAGCGGCACAACTGTTGCCACGTTGTCAAATCTTAGATTGAGGCCCTTGAGAGTGGTGAGTATTGAGTTGCGTGCACCAACCAATTCACCCAAAAGCTTAAGCTGATTAGGAAAGGTGAGCAATTCACTTATACTTCAACACTCTCCCTCACGTGTAGGCTCTCTCAGGCCTAAGACATGGAATAGAAGTGTGCTGCAATTATTTTTATTTAATTGCGCTAACCGGGTCTCGAACTCAAGATATCTTGGCTCTGATACTATATTGAGTTGCATGCACCAACCAGTTCACCCAAAAGCTTAAGTTGATGATGAAAGATGAGCAATTCACTTATACTTCAACAGTGAGGACGAGGGATTCATCGTTGATGGTCTGGCCGACATCGTCGAGGGCATCGGCCAGGGTCTTGAGCCAGAGGCAGTAGTCCATGACTGAGAGGTCTCCATGCATCAAGTTATGGAACTCAACATCGAGGTAAAGGAGCTCGGGTCTTCTTGTTATCCCGAAACAAATCCTTGATCTGGGTCCAAGTAGTATGAGCTGTGATGGTGGATTCCATGATGATATCAAGGATCTCCATGCAAATGGATCCATAGATCCATTGAAGCACCATGCAGTCAAGGCACTTCCATTCGGCATCAGCATCCTTGGGTGGTGCGGTGGTGACGTGGTCATCGAGGGCAAACTTGCCCACGGCCACAAGGAAGAGATTACGCCACTTCGCATAATTGGACGTCGCGATGTCGAGAACGATTGGTACTAGGGAATGGATAGAGGAGACGGCCAGTGCTTGCATCCATAGCTGGGACAGCGGATTAGCAGACGTCTCACCCATTGTGGTAGGAGCAGAGGTGCAGCGGAGGGAGTAGCATGCCGGGAATAGAAGAGACGGTACACTTTGTTTGGTGGACGATCGGCAAGGGAAGAGCTGGCGATCGGTGCGGAAGGAGGAGGGCAGGCTCCAGGTTCAAGGAAAGAACCAATCTGATACCATGTTGGTTTGGAGAATGCACGTACGGCATGGCCGGCGATTAGCATTGATATGTATGTGTAACACATGTACAAGAGTTAGTTTACAAGGAAGGAGATATCTCAGGGATACAACCGAGATAATCACCCATGTACAACTGTACACAATCTGAGCTAACCGAATATAACAGATATCAGTTGATACATTCCAAGTTTTACTAGCACATATGGCATGGCTCGTTCATGTAAGAACGTTTGGTTTTGGTCCGTGCACCAGGACGGCCTGCACGTTGCAGCCTATCACGACGAGCCGGTTCCTCCGCTCCGCGAGGTGGTATATATGTGCCGTTCCCAAGGCCGCGGCCCCATGTGGCGTTCCACTCGCTGGAATACGTGCAGTTCCATGCCCATCGTCCCCGGAGTCGCCGCCACAAAGGAGACGTCGTTTCGGGGGAGTGGAGCATGCTGCTGACGCGCACCGTGGCGTTCTCGAGGGATATCGAGCTCGACGGTGCCGTCGCCGAGGAACAGCTTCGGAGGGTGGTTAGAGGTTTTGCAGGTGAGGTTGAAGCCGTCGAGGTGGCAGCCCGAGCCGATGCCGAACGGGTAGGGGATGGCTATGTCGCCGCAGGAGCTCGGGATTCCCGGCAAGGTCATGTTAAGCGCGAGCACTACCCAACTAGTAGTGTCTGCATGTAACAGCATGGCTGCTACTACTACAGACGAAACTGGCGGCGCTGTCTGGAGTCAGCGAGCGTGCGGCCCGGCGGCTGCACGGGTCCAGCCCGGCACCGAAGCGCGTGCGTCATCGTCGCGGCGGTGGTGTTCCTCTTCATCGGCGCATGGCTTCCTAGTGAGTTCACCCACCAAATAAACTTTCTAGTTATGGTTGTGGAGTTTATCTCCTTACAGGCGAGCACGCCGCCTCCTTCAGCCGCTGTGTACTTCTTCCCTTCTTTCAAAAACCCTCCGGTTTGCTACCCAGTGCAAGGTTTCGATCCCTCGGTCCAATTCCAATTCAAGCTGCCCACAGAGAAATCCACCGGCTGCTTCTTCAAACCCGGCGGCAAGGACAATAGTTCATCGTCACAAAACCAGTCCGAGCCGTCTCCCCCAACCTCCTCGGAAGGAGGCCCTTTCTTGTGACGGATGCCAGGCAGCTTGGTTCAAGCAACTCCATTCGGGTCCTTACAACCAGCGGTTGCAAGGTGGCTCGATTCGAGCGATGGGTGCGTCGCTCCATAGGCTTAAGCTGGCCGTTCTAAAACATCTCCGGCCTGTCTATCAGAAGGTCCACGCCGGCCACCACACTCATGCACGGCGATATCCAAAGAAGGTCCACGCCAGCCGCTAATTTAATCACCGGCTGAGTCATAGTCGTCATGGACAACGCATCGCTTCTTTGCTTGGCTGTTCTGTAAAAGTGAAAACACTGTGCTGTTTATGGTTTAATGCATTCAGAGTTTAGGCCCTCCGGGCCGTGCTGCCTTAAAAAAAAAAAGGTCCATGGATTTGATTTATACAAGTAACGGCACCGAGGTAGCAGAGAAGTAAGAAATAGCCAACATGTAACATTACCAACAATAACGACGATCTGTTCGAGAAAGTACCATAACCGCTTAACCAACACTCCATGGTTTGGCCAGCAAAAGACAACCGATACAGCTAACGTACCAAAAATACCGAACGGTAGTCAGAGCAGCACTAGCAGCAGGGAAACTAGGAGGTGCAGGTGTATTGGGAGGACAAAAGGCAGGCACGGCGCTTAGTCGACCTCCTCCATCTTGCTCTCGCCGGCGTCATCCTCCAGCGGAGGCATGTCGGTGTCGGCCTCAGCGGACTCGTCCTCGTCGATGCTCAGGCCGAGCTTGAGCATGCGGTGGATCCTGGTGCCGAAGGTGTTGGGGTCGTCGAGGCTGAAGCCGGAGGTGAGGAGGGCCGTCTCGAAGAGCAGCATCACGAGGTCCTTCACGGACTTGTCGTTCTTGTCGGCGTCGGCGCGCTTGCGGAGCTCGTCCATGATGGCGTTCTCCGGGTTGATCTCCATCGTCTTCTTGCTCGACATGTAGCCGGCCATGCTCGAGTCCCTCAGGGCCTGGGCCTTCATGATCCTCTCCATGTTGGCGGTCCAGCCGTACTCGCCGGTCACGAGACAGCACGGAGAGTCCACAACGCGGTCAGAGACGATGACCTTCTCCACCTTGTCACCAAGCACCTCCTTGATGACCTTGCATAGTCCCTCGAACTTCTCCTTGAGCTCCTCCTTTCTCTTCTTCTCGTCCTCACTCTCGTCAAGCTTCAGGCCCTCCTTGGTGGCAGAGACAAGCTTCTTGCCCTCAAACTCCTTGAGCTGACCGATAGCATACTCATCAATGGCATCAACCATGTACAGAACCTCATAGCCCTTCTTCTTCAGCTTCTCAAGGAAGGGAGAGTTCTCCACGGCCTTCTTGCTCTCACCAGTGATGTAGTAGATATCGTTCTGTCCCTCCTTCATCCTGGTAACGTAGTCCTTGAGGCTGGTCAGCTCATCACCGCTCTTGGTGGAGTGGTACCTCAGGAGCTCGGCGATCTTGTTCCTGTTCGTGGAGTCCTCATGGATACCAAGCTTCAGGTTCTTCGAGAATGCCTCATAGAACTTGTTGTAGTCCTCCTTGTTCTCAGCAATTTCAAAGAAGAGTTCAATGCACTTCTTGACGAGGTTCTTGCGGATGACCTTGAGGATCTTGTTCTGTTGGAGCGTCTCACGGGAGATGTTGAGGGGAAGGTCCTCAGAGTCAACAATACCCTTGACAAAGCTCAGGTACTCAGGGATCAGCTCCTCGCAGTTGTCCATGATGAAGACACGGCGCACGTAGAGCTTGATGTTGTTGAGCTTCTTCCTGGTGTCAAAGAGGTCGAAGGGGGCCCTCTTGGGAACGAAGAGGATAGCCTTGAACTCAAGCTGACCCTCCACAGAAAAGTGCTTGACAGCAAGATGCTCCTCCCAGTCATTTGTCAAGCTCTTGTAGAATGCAGCATACTCTTCCTTGGTGATCTCTTCAGGCTTCCTCATCCAGATGGGCTTCTGCTTGTTGACCAAGGACCACTCGTGAGAAACCTCCTTGATCTTCTTCTTTTTCTTCTCCTTCTCTTCCTTCTCCTCATCAACATCCTCAACCTTGCCCTCCTCAGCATCCTTCTTCTCTTCCTCATCTTCATCATCAGAAATTTCCTTCTCAGTGGTCTTCTCAGTCCACAGGGAGATCGGGTAGCTGATGAACTCAGAGTGCTTCTTGATCAGATCCTTGAGGCGGCGCTCCTCGAGGTACTCCAACTGCAAGTGAATGGAAGGGTGAATCAGACTAAGAACAGTACGGCGTACAGAAAACGCATAACAGACTAAAACACAATGACATAACAGCAAGAACAGGAATTAAACTACCACAAAAGAAACCAGTAATTCTGAGGACAAGACTTTAGGGAGGAGATTTCAGTTAGATATGTGCATTCACATAACCCATAATCTAAACCCAGGATAAAAATATTCTGGAGGAACCTGAAACTGATTTTAAGGTAAACAAGTAGATCATCTTTTGCAAAACACCAGAAACCGAAATCACCAAACAGGGATTTATATTACAAATGATAATGCAGATGTGCAAACCAAAAATAAATAAAAGGCAAAAAGAAGCAAAGAGCAGTTAATCTGTGTCTATGTGCATTACAACGCCCTTTAGCACATTAATCACTTAGTCTTTTAATTGAAACCAGGACGAAGTTGTCTCTCATACCAACGGACACATCACTCTTATTTACCCGGTCGAGTTATATAAGCATTATAGTACTACCACTATACAGGAAACACAGATCTGAAAACAATGGAACAGAGTCCACACCAGACATAATACCAGTATGGTAAAGACCACAAGTTGCTAAAGGACATTTTAGGTTTCTATCCACACAAAATACCAAGGGAACTAAAATTACCATTTTGAACAGTAAGCTGCTCAAGCAGTGCTATGGCAAAAACCTATCTACTACTATCGCAGTTGTAAGACATCTAAATTAACAAGCAGCATCCCATGATCACATGAATAGTACGCCAATCACATTATGGAACGCATATCAAATGACAAGCTTGGACAGATTCTGCATACCTGATCGTCCTTGAGGTAGAGGGTGATCTTGGTACCCCTGCCAAGCTGCTCCCCGGACGTGTCACGCGTAACGGTGAACGAGCCACCGGCCTGTGACTCCCACACGTACTGCTCGTCGTCGTTGTGCTTGGTGGTGACAACGACCCTCTCGGCAACGAGGTAGGCGGAGTAGAATCCGACACCGAACTGCCCAATCATGGACACGTCGGCGCCGGCGGCGAGCGCCTCCATGAACTCCTTAGTCCCCGACCTCGCGATCGTGCCGAGGTTGTTGACGAGGTCCGACTTGGTCATGCCGATGCCGCTGTCGATGATGGTGAGCGTGTTGCTCGCCTTGTCGGGGACAATGTGTATGAACAGCTCCGGCTGCGCATCGAGCTTGCTCTTGTCCGTGAGGCTTTCGAACCTGATCTTATCCAACGCCTGCGAAGATCACAACAAAAACGCACCCATTTAGCCCACAAACACACAGATCTATAACACAATCAACTGCTTCTCATAAAGTCCGCGCATCTAACTCAGATTTGCGTAACTAGCGACGTCTCTACACTCTTCTCGGTGCTCCGAAGACATCATATTCACAGATCAACGCGTAAAACAGCAGAAACACAGAGATGCAAACAGATTTGGCGACGCGATGGGAAGCTCTTACATCGGAGGAGTTGGAGATGAGCTCGCGGAGGAAGATCTCCTTGTTGGAGTAGAAGGTGTTGATGATGAGGGAGAGGAGCTGGTTGATCTCGGCCTGGAAGGCGAAGGTCTCGGTCTCCGTCGTCATGGCACCCGTCCTGAGCTCTGGTCTAGCGAGAGGAGAAGCGCACAAGTAGCGGCTAGGGTCAGGAGGGGTTTTGGGGGAAGGGAACGAAGGGATCGTGGGGTGTGCGAGTATTTATCGGGTGGTGCGGTTCTGGAAGGTTCCACGTGGGCCTACAAGCCGGAGAGGCCGGGGCGCGCGTCGACTAGTCGTTTACTCGTTGCGGTGGATTTTCGTGCGCGTCTGGGATGGTGATGGGCTGTCGGGTTCGTAGCCCACCAAGCCTCGACAGTCCCATATTTTTGGCATGCTTTAGAGGCTTCTGGACGTTAGAAATGTACTGTACGTGGTGATTGTTAGCGCTACGATTGTAACAGAAGGAAACTCCTGTTTCCGTCTCAAAAAAAGAAACTCTTATTTGTAGCATACTAGTTTTGTATCTACACGTTACAACGAAAAATAAAACTTACATATATAACAATATTTTGAAAATAAAACTTTTCAAAATACTGGAATCCACATCGCCCAAAATATTGAAGATAATAGACAACAATGAGTAAGATGCATATATCCCCATATATATCATATTGTAAAGTTAATAGATATATAAAAGGCTACATTGTATATAACAAGGTATAATTTAATGTCCATACGTTACTACTAAAAAATTCATATAAGCCAGATTTATGTTCTGTCACATCAAACTAGATTTGTGTTACTTGTCTTATGGTGTTTGGTTAGTTTGTTAGAGTACCGTTTGCCATGGAGCTTATTTGGTGGTTTGTGCTCTAAGTGTGCTCATGGTGGATGCTCCGTGGTACTACGTAAAAGAGTGCACTAAGTATTTATCTAAATAAACTATAATGTGTTTTCATCACAAAAAATACATGAATGAAAAATAAAAAAAGGACCTCAGTTCATCTTGCATCTGTCTACAAAGGTACAATACTTTTTTTGAAAATTAAACTCTGAAATTTCGTATTGCAGAACATGTACTAAGCACATGGTGTGTTATGTCGTACAAAGGAACATTTTTTATTCAACCAAAAAATTACATGAAAATTTGGCAAGAATTCACACTGCACGACTCACTGCACTGTATATGCATATCAAATATGAACGCTTATATTGAACTATAATAGCTAGGCAGTCAAATAATGCTAAAACTACTGACAGCAGGTACAGACGTCACCAAATATGCTTGAGATTCATCATTTAGCCAACAATAGAACATACAGTATTAGATACTACCAATTCAAGGTGAAAACATATGCGAATAATATGAATAGAACCTTACATCTTTTAGCTCGGCCACTTGTTGACAATCGTAGCCATTGTGACAAGGAAAATCAAATGCTTTCATTGCGCACGGTTATAGTAAAAAAAAAGATTCAACATAGAATACCTTGCAAATTAAATGAGCATGGGTGTACTTTGGATGTGAATCACCTAATATCCTACAGCCTTCCAGACACCTCTCCAAAAGAAGAGAAAAATATAAGACGAATTAACTAAAAAAGTGTAGAAGCAAATTTCTAATTGCTGAGACAACACACTACAAGAATGACGGAGGGCAGGTACAGAGCAATGGGCTAGGGATACTGTTGAGGGCTGTTTGTTGAGCCACTTGCCTGCATTATGCAATGTTGACACACCTCCCACAAAAAAAAATGTCAGCCCATATACATCTTCTAGATCCTCAGACATCATTGACACCGCTATACACTGAATACTCAAGAGTAAGCACTCTCTCTAATCCCATCACCCAAAAAAATGCACACAACATGGAGTGGGGAGGAGGAGGCGGGGTGAGTAGGAAAGGAGGAGGTGGGCAGAGCGAAGGAGTAGGGGGAGGAGGCGGTGGTGTGGGGTGGGAAGGACGAGGAGGCGGGCAGAGTGGAGGAGTGGGGAGAGGGCGTGGTTTGATTGTGAGGGGAAAGAGGTGAATAAATCTACCTGTCAGTGCAAAGCTAATGTAAGAAGAGGTAGAGAGGCAAATGAATCACTATCAGAAGTAGTCCAACTCCTTTTTTTAAGTAATAGAGATATCTTTATAGTTTTAGCTATTTGTTCGTAATGCAGTAACAAATTCTGCTACTCGATCGTGAGTCCTTTTTTTAGATGGAATCTTGTTTTTTAAAGCTTATAGGCGCCCGAAAAGATCCATATATAATTGAGAGACCTTGGCGCGTTTGGAATGCAGAAATTTCATATGAAACAGTCCGACCCGCAGGGCACAGCTTTCATGGGAATTAGTCCTACCTATCAGATCACAATGGAACAGTCGGGACAAAGACTCATGACAAATTAAGAGCGTTTTTTCCAAATATGAATCAACTTTCAAAACTAGTGTTACAGATGCTCACGTTCGTCCGCTCTCTCGTACCGTCGTACGATCGTACCCCACCACAGATAAGCAATACGCCAATGCGTCAAACTCCTTGCACCGGAAGAAAACAAAACGAGCTTCTCAACGCAAACAGCATGGTTCAGTGGCTGATGCAACGCATTCAACTCGGAAGAACCTGCAACTAGTGCAGTTGCACAAGAAGGCAGATGCACCTGTACTTGCAAAAATTTCAACTGGAAGGAAGAGAGCAGAACAGAATTTCAAGCTTCCTCAGGAAAAGAAGTTATCTGGTAAATTCCGTGTATGATACTCTTTTTGCATATATGTTTAACTTAATTGCATTTCCCCAACTTAGAGAGCTGCTTGTGTGAATTCATCGAATCTGTCCACTTCATCTTCATATTTGCAGTCATTAATCATGGCCCTCCAAATCTTTAGGCCCTCTAGATATCCTCAATGCTTCATCTGCTATTCACCCAGAGAAATAGTCAATCCACAAGGAGTAGTCAAGCTAATAAAGTGCGAATCTAAATATGCGGGCAGCAACTGAGCAAGGAATTAAAGTGAGCCAGTTGTGATGCTTTGCCCCTTCAGGAGGGAAAGCATCTTGGTATTACTTGACTATAACTGGTTCTAGGCAGAATATTTCAAGCATATTTACAACAAGGAAAAAAGTTATAGATGTGTTCTCTTACTAGGATCATCCTCGTCATTATCGTCCCCATTTTGAGAGGTAAAAATGGGAGTCAAATAATTCTTGTCCAATAAAGCAAAAGAGGAAGTGCTGCAAGAGAAATAATATACATTTTATTGATTAGAAAGATCCTGCTCCATTGCAATAGCTAAAAATTGGAGAGACATGATCACTATGTAGCTAGACAAATTAGCAAGCCACTTCAGCCGGGAATTACCAACTGGTTGGCAGTTTGCACAACTTGGTACCCAGTGAAAGGGTTCTCCTTGAAGAAGAAAGCAAGTTGAAGAAGAGTGGCAATATTTCAATAGCAGATGTTAATTAGTGTACCTTCTCCGGAGCTCTCTGAGTTTCAGTTGGAATTTGCTTGAAGTGGATGTTCCTTCCTCATAATTTTGTCCAACGTAACCAGTACTATTGTTACCATCAAAATTCTCCTGTATTTAGCAAGTACAGTGCTCATAATTCATAAACCACCAGTAATGCTCAGGTGTTAATCCATGAGCGGTGAAATATACAAGGAAGAATACAAGTAAATAGCCGAAGTGCGTATCACATTTTGTAACATAGATGGTCCAGTTATATGTGCCAAAATAGACTGACCTGCATTTTAGGAAACAAGCAGTTTATGGGGAAATTGCAGGGAATGTACTGGCCTAATGGTGGTTTTTTTTTCTTTGTAGTTTCATTTGGCACTAAGGTTAAAATTGTTATGAATATTGTGTGTATATTGATATGAGACCCAAGGGACCATATATATAGGAGTACAAAGAGATATGCCATATAGAGATAAGGCATATGTGGAATAGAATACAAACTCTATATCTTACTACAACTCTATATCCTTAACACCCCCCCTCAAATGCAAGGCGTATGCAATAGCATTGCATTTAAAAGAGTTAACACTAAAATCCAAAATCCAAGTCTTGAAACGTCGTCGTAGCATGCGGCTCTTGAAAGTTGTGTCGAAAATAGAAGATCTCCATCCGAGGTCGTGTGGTAGCCCATGAAGCAGATAGAAGTCCGAGAGAGCAGCGACGCAGTGCACAAGAAGCGCAATAAAAACGCAGTGCAGAAGAAGCGTGACGGCTTTAAAAGCTCGGGGCAACGGCTCAGAAAGAAGAGCGACGTCATCATAAACCGAGACGGCGGCGGCGCAGTGCACAAGAAGCGCAATAGAAACGCAGTGCAGAAGAAGCGTGGCGGTTTTAAAAGCTCGGGGATGCGACGCGAGAGGCCGCCCATGGAGGAGTCCGGATCCAGCACGAACGAGACTGGATCCAAACGGGGCAAGACCAGATCCGGCGAAGATGAACCGGAGAAGAGCTATACAGGCGCAAGAGGGGCGGCACCGACCATACAAAATCATATAGGATGGACTATGGCTAGCAAAGCAATTGACTGACTGACACAAAAAAAATTTGTGGACACGCATAGCTTAGACGAACTGGAGATAGAGACTATGAATTTAAATGAACTTGCAGCGGAAGGCTGGAAATCAAAGACTGAAAATTCAGCCAAAAATCCCTAATACTGACCACTCAGCCGATTAAAAGAGATCCGATCGGTCAAAAAGACCAGAGGGGGAGATGCCTCACTGAAAAAAGCCAAAACCCACTCGGCGGCGACGGCCATAGCGAGAGCGCGCTAGGGCAGCTTGAGCGGTCGCTTCACCGGCGACTTGAGGGTGCGGTAGTCGAGCATCACCATCCACCGCCTGCGCTAGCTCCGTCCCCTTCCGCAGGCAAGTAACGGCGGGATCTCGCCCTGGAGGCTGTTGCCGGAGAGGTCGAGCACGAGGAGGTGGCGACCCGAGAGTGGTGGCGAGCCCGGCCCGGAGCCGGCGGCTGAGGCGACGGAAGCGGCCGAGGCGGGTGCGCGCGCGGCGCGCGGAATAAGCGGCGGCTGCGGATCCAGAGGAGCGGTGGACTTCTTGGCGGCTCCAAGGGCGGCGGCGGCGCACGCGTGAGGGAGATCCGGTCGCCGCCCCAGATCGGCTCGGACCGGGCCACCTCCATGTTCCCCCCGCTCGGATCCGGCCTTGAAGGCCGGTGGATCGGAGAGCGCGCGCGGCAGAGGCGAGGAGGCCGAGCTAGTTCCGACCGTCGATCGGACGAAGAGCGCAGCGTCGCGGGCGATGAGGAGCGGCGGCGGCTCCAAGGGCGACGGCCGGATCCGGCAAAGATGAACCGGAGAAAGGCCGTATAGGCGCAGAGATCGGCGACGACGGTCGACGGTCGCGGCGGTCGGCGACGACGAGCCGATCCGGCGGACGCCGAGGAGGCCCGCAGGTGGCCGCCCCCGGGAGTAGAGATGATCCTCCCGGGGGCAGCGGCAGCGGAAGATTTGCGGAGAGGCTAGGGTTAGAGAGGTATTAACCTTAGCTCTGATACCATGTTATGAATATTGTGTGTATATTGATATGAGACCCAAGGGACCATATATATAGGAGTACAAAGAGATATGCCATATAGAGATAAGGTATATGTGGAATAGAATACAAACTCTATATCTTATTACAACTCTATATCCTTAACAAAAATGTCTCAGCAAAAGAACAAAAATTCTTCTTTTAAAAATTAAATAGCGATACACAGTGAAACAGGATGAGTAAATTTTTTTATGTATGTAAAGTATATACTACTCGTTGCACACTGCAAAAGTACTTGCCTCATATGGATGGTGATAACGATTGCAATCCCCGACTACTTGGAGGGCTTCAAGCATTGTTCCAGTTGAGCCTCCGATCAGAAGTACCTGGAATACTACCGTGAGAATAGAATACTCCTGAGGAGTACCTCCAAAATTCTTTACCTAAAGATATTCTTGGTTCAATTAGTGTCACATCGAAAGAATTACATCCAGCAACTTACAGTTAGAACAACAATAGATGTGGTAGCTGTGAATATTGTCTCGCCGTGTCCTTCAGGAAGATCATGAACAGACTGAAGAGCAAGGGCAAAAGCCATAGCTCCTCTAAGTCCTGAACAAGCAGAAGAATCAGTATTTAGTATCACAAACTTGAACTTATTTGATGAGCATGTTTGATGGAAAACATACCACTATACCAGAGTGCCAGCTGATATTGCCTAGGTATTTGGGAATGGGGTGGTCGTGCCAAATTTAATATGTATGCACAAGAGAAGACGTTTGCAGCCCTTCAAAACGAAAGAGATAAGAAAACTGACATGGTAACATAGCCAAACAACCTAAACTCGTTTAGATAAACGGGACACATTCTCCAAAAGTTCAGCAACCAGTTTGACACATCACACACCCAGCAAATAAGGAAAAATATATAGATCAATTGACCAAATGATACCTTGCAACTAATATGAAGATCTGCATTCATTGACAAAAGAAGAGATTAAGGAAACAACAAAATATAGAAACATATTTTTGAAGTAGTGTTACTAGAGGTTGGCGCTGAATCAAAGAGAAGGATACAATTGAGAAAAATATGAATCCAATATGAGACCAGCTTTGACGTTCCATTGCAATATCGAATCCCATGTATATGAATCTGCTTAGAGGCATAGCCAACTCATTATCTAGATTTATTTAGTTATACATGTTGCAATTAAAAATCTGACTTACATGAAGGCTTCTGCTAGCGATGAAAGCAGATGGAAAAAACGAGCAGTAAAACGCTGAGAATCTTCTGACAAGTTATAGAATGTGTATCTCTTCATCACCTGAAATTAAACTTTCACTTCTTGTAAGCATCTTTTTCTGAGGGTTATAATCCCTGTAAGTTAACGTTGGTTACTGAGCTTGAATATTGTATGTTACAATCCCAGTAGAAATTCAGCAACTAAGTTTAACTTCCAAAGTACAAAACAAAATTCAAGGCAGAACTTACAATCCCAGTAAAGAGGATAGAAACAATGCCGGACAGGCCAAGGCCTTCAGCTAGCATGTACCTAATACAATTGGCGATTACTAATAGCAAGCTCCAAATGAAACTGGAAATGAAACAAGTTCAAAGAAGTTAAGGCTTACGACTTACGAGAAGTAAGGGAAAAGCACAAACAAGCAGCTCTCCAGATTATAAAGGCTGAAAATGACAAATATGGAATTTAGTTGCTTATATGCTAAACTCTAGTTTTGAACAAATTGGATATATTAGATTTTACTTACTTCTCAATGCCAAGTGCTGCATACTTGAAGAGGTTTGGCAGAATTAAGGAGTACATGTAGTGTATGCCTAGTCTACACAAAACAAATTTGAACAAGAAAGAAAGATCTGCCCGTGTGCCGGTCTACATTGTATGGAACAACAGGTTGTAGCTACTAAAAGACCATAACAATCTTGACTGACAGATAATTTGAAGAAGATGAGTTTTTAACTTTTCCTTCTAAGCCAAGAAAAATGATCCTTGCGGCATATATCAATGCCAGAAAGGGTCACTGGATACCATTGGCAACTATCTGACAACTACGATACTTGAATGAATCACATTAACAAAGCAATGGCAACATTGTAAAAAAAACATTACGCTTCTATTTAATTGAACAAAAGGCAAAGTAAAGGATATGAGAGCAGAAACAAGCCCAACCCCAACGCCTGCACGACATCAGGTAGTTGAAGCTTGAAATATCAAAAATGAAACGATAGATAAATGCTTATATACAATCATAAGGAAACCAAGAGCAAATAATCTGATTGAGACTGCAAAAACTATAGGCTGCCGGAAATCTGTTCCGCACATGAGCATTTCTAAGGAACTAGAGTTGCATTACCTGATGACATTGAACCAACGAAGTTCTCAAGAAACCTCAAGATAACTAGGAAAAAGTTCTGGCCAGAAGAATTTGTCCTCATAGATGCCATAGTCCTGACAGAATAAGGAATTTAAAACAGGATTCTGAAAGGAAGCACATGAAGCAAAAGGATATCAGGAATTACGTCCTCACCTGTACAAGGATATAGCCACCTTAATTGTCAGACCATAGGTGGATACCAAGCAATATGTAAGTACCGGTAGAAAATTTTAAAACAACTGGGTTTAAGTAAGAAAAAAATTACGCATACAGCATCATTTAGAACTGATTCTCCGAAAACAAGTGCATAGAGGTTCACATCGGTGCCAAGTTCCTGTAATTCTATTAACAATATGTAATTATTTCTTTTAAGATAGCAGTGATTAAACATGCACATGTTAGTTTGTGAAGAGATGGCAGAAACCTGAAATATAGACAACACAGTAACAGGATCCGTTGCTGACACCAGAGCACCAAACATCATACATTCGACCAAAGGCAGCTTATAGACAATGTATATTAACCCACCAAGGTAGCTGCAAGAAAAGTAAACTGCAATATTAGGCGTTTATTAATGGAGGAAATAGCAGGGAATATGCATACATAAAATAGAAGATGGGTTCTTAGTTCTTACACTAGAAGACCTGTAACGATGGAAGCAATGAAGGTTCCCAGGATTGCGAATGTTATGATAGCACCAAAATTTGAAAAGAATGGTTTCTACGAGAACAATATGTTTAATTAACTGCGAGCTTGCAACTGATAGAACACTAAGGAACTATGGGGCCTCAAGAATTCAACACTTACTGGTGCTAAGCTGAATCCGGACTGAGTAAGGTGCAGTCAAGTAAAACATGACAAACTTCCCGAGAAGTAATTAAGAAACAAAATTGGCATGCAGTAAAGGATATAATATGATTGGTGGCAGTAAGAAGAGAAGGAAGAAGTCCTCCCGAAAATTGAACCATCTCCTGAATTAACAAAAGAAGTAAACAAACATCAAATATTGCCCAAAATCAACAATAATGTGATGTTTTGTCAGGGCAAATTTGTCACCCAGAAGAAACAAGAAAGACGTGTAGTATATAGACCTAGTACTTTTCTGAGTGTTTGATATGTTAGCAAGCCCTCCAACAATCATCCCTGACATAAAATGGTATTAAATAATTTCAGAACAAAATGGTGTAATTCTAAATATTCAATGTACCTCTAGAAAGTACTATAACAATTCACCATTTTGGTCAGGATACCCTGAGTATATGAATATATGCCTAATTAAAAACTGAAGCTTGTCTTGCTATAGTTCAGAGTACTAAAAAAGGGTAAGACGAGAGAGGATCAATTATCGACTACCTGAATGCATGTGTTAGTTTTCCAATAAACATGTTAAGTACTAGCAACTGCAATAACATGTTCAACACGATATACACATTCTTTAAAAAAAAATAAGAAAAACTGCTTTCTGTTTCATTAGAGCGAGAGGAGAAAAATGAAAACCAAGAACCAAGCCCTTTTACACCCAACAAGAATGCAGACACTTGACTGCCACAGATCTCAAAAATTATCAGCTCTAAGAAAACCATTGCACTCCTGTTCCACACGGTATACACCAAAATGTATTTACTAACTGAAACAAGAATTATAGTGAATGTAGAATTAGCACATTATCTGACACTGGCAGTAATCCATCTTAGCCAGTAAGTTCTGTTTCATCTTAGATCCTGACATATCAGAGAAGCTAAACCACTGGGTTGTACCAGCAATAAGATGGCAGATCAGGAAAAAGAGCATCTTTTAGTGACACATACCTAAAACCTTATGTTCCCCTCCAAAGAGCACAGCAATTACAACCAACACACTCAAGGCAGTAAAAATGAACCGCTTAGGCACTAGTACTACCAATCTAGATAAACTTCATTAGAACTAAACATTATTACGTCGGTGCATGCATTTGTGTTCACCTAATCCATGCACTCCAAGGCCCAAACAAAACACACACTCGCACTTACTCGCAGTTGTTCCTCGAAATCATACCATCACTGCTCGTCACTGAACATTGTGTGAACGATTCATCTTGCAATTTCCCGTCACTAAACAACCCCAAAACCGAACCAACCCACCCCATCTCTCACGACCAAACAAAAGGTAGGAGATCAAAACAGCACGGCAGCGATTCTATCGACAACGATCGCGACGGCACCTAGAGTCTCATCTCTAGAATCCCCAGCGAGTTGCCAATATAATGATCGGCATTTCGAAAATCGAACGGACGATCGAGGGGCGGGGGAGATTGATAGATACCGATGAGGAGGGAGGCGCTGGCCTCGGGGAGGTAGTAGAACTTGCGGCGGCGGAGGAGGTGGCCGAGCACGAAGGAGAGCACCAGCATGGATATCTGCAGAAGGATCCCCACCCCCGCCGCCTGCTGCTCCTCCACCGTACCCGCCGCCGCCGCCGCAGCAGCAGCAGCAGCGCCACGCGGAGCCGCCGCGGCGATCGCCCCCGTAGCCATTCTCCCCCTCTCGTGCGTCTCGTGTGCCCTCTCTCTCGTCGCCTCCGACGCCTCGCTCGATTCGTTCGCCTCGGCTTGTCGTGCGCGTTTCCGCTCGTCAGTTATGCGGGCGACCGCCTCCTCTCCTTCCGTTGCGGACCGGACTGACGAGGAGGAGGGAGACTCCAACGCTGCCATGCAGCGCCACTTCCACGTAGTAGAGGTGCAAATGGACGGTTCTGGATGCGTTTGCCTGTTGATCTGACGGGTTAGATGGGCCTAGTGGAGTGCAGTGTGTGGGCCCGAGGCATTGGTTATGGGCCCCGCAAATCCGACCGGGGTGGAGGCAGGCGAGCCGTTGTTCGAACTTTGCGGTGTGGGCTGGAATCTGCAGGAAGAGACAGATGGGCCGTCGAGTTGGGTGGGTCAGGTGCACAGTTTGGACTGGACAAGTGCATCATGCCCCGTCCAACATTCCATACAGAGAACACTTTTTAGAGGGAAATGCCCCATCCAACATTCCATAGAGTACATTTTTTAGAGGGCATAACCCAGACGCGCGCGCACAACTTACACTGTACTCACACTACCCGCACTGCCGCACATATACGTGGATCTGTTCTTTTTTAGATTACGATTTTTGATTAAAATTTTTAATTTTTAAGTTATTCGTGACAGAGATTATGAAAAAATACCCGTTTATGATTTTTGCTGGTATAGATGTTGAGTTTTTAACGTGTACTAAAATTAACTTGTAAACTTTATCTTTAAAAAATATTCTGCTTAAAAGTTAGTTACTATAGCAAAAAGTCAAAAATTATTTTAAAAAACCACAAAGCGCAAACCCTACATCTTATTATAATCATTTAGATGAGACACCGGTTTTGATACAGATATTGTACTCACGTGGGCTACGTGTACTACGACAACATTACCGACCCGAGCTTCCGTACAGAGTACTAGTTGCTAGTAGGGGTGAAAACGGATCGGATACGGACGGATAATACCTCTACCATATTTGTTTTCATATTTTTTTCGGATACGAATACGGATAACTCGAATACGAATACAAATACGGATCGAATACGAATCGAAACGAATACGGTTACGAATATTTATCGGAATATGAAAACCCCTTAAACTATACATCCAAAATTAACGAAAATACATAAATAGTTTGTAACATCATGATTTTCTGGAGTTTATAAAGCCCTGTTTTTAAAAATAAATTTTCTGGAATTAAATCAAGCTTAAAATAAATTTTTAGAATTTAAAATAATTTAATATGATTAAATTAAACTTTAACATGAGCTAAAAATATTTTATTTGTGTTCCTCAGGTCTCAAGGATTTTTCTGGTATTTTTGGTGAATTTTTGGGATTTAATTGCTATTTTCTAGAGCCTTTTGGATTTTATTCGGATTTTGGAAATAAGAAAATGGGGAGATTCTAGAAAATCCGGATATCCGGTTTCGTTTTATCCGGATTATCCGTATCCGAATCCGTATTCGACGGATACTAGGCTTACCGTATTCGTATACGTATCTGATAAAAAAAATCCGTATCCGTATCCGATCCGAGAATTATCCGAAAAAAATCCGATCCGACACAATCCGTATCCGTATTCGTCCGGATCGGTCGGAAACTATCCGATCTGTTTTCACCCCTAGTTGCTAGTAAGGTCCCACTCGTTTCAGCTTTTTTTCAGCTTCAGTTTTTTTTCATTATTCAGTAATTTGTCTTTTTCTAAACTTTTTTAGATTTTTTGGGCTTTTTGTATTTTTCTTTTTTTCCCCATATTCTTTTGCATTGTCCGTGATGGGCTAACATATTTTTTCTATTTTTACATTTTTTAAATTTAATTATGCCCAAAAAGCCAAATCAGCTACAGGAAAAAAAGTCAGCTCCAGTGAAATTTCAGCTAAAAGCCAGAAGTCATCGCTAAAACAAACGCCCCCTGAGGATAAGCTCTCTCAGAAAGAAACGTACATTGGTGATTGGCCACGGGCAGAGTGACCTTGCAAGAGTCACCATTCGCCTCCCCCGACCACAGACGCTAGTCAACGGAGAGGAAAAAGAAAACCACACTAGCTAGCCAGACAACGGGAATGCTCTTTCGAGTTATGGTTTATAATTATGACTTATAATTTTTAATTGTTTGTAAGAAAAAGTATAAAGAGATAGATACATAAATATAATTCTTATCGATATATAAAGTTGCTATAGTATCTACTACAATTAATTTATAGAACTTATCTTGAAAAGATATTTTATTTAAAAAAATTAGTTTCTATAAAAAAATAGTTATAGTAGTAAAGTTAAAAACATAATCCGAAAAAAAGGGGCCCAACATACTGCATTACCTGCACTGACAGGCCGGCAGCCAGGCGCTTATAGAA
Organism: Melocanna baccifera; assembly: GCA_036346265.1. Taxonomy (NCBI): domain Eukaryota; kingdom Viridiplantae; phylum Streptophyta; class Magnoliopsida; order Poales; family Poaceae; genus Melocanna; species Melocanna baccifera. Next base: position 15,630,844 of record CM070702.1, read on the forward strand.
CCCCTCAAGCTCCAACGAAAAAACGGCCGATCTATTTCAATGGCGCAAACCTTCTCCAAGTCCAAAAACTTTGACAATGACGCAAGGACCATGGGTTTGGGATGGAAATGAGAGATGGTGAGTGATGTTGGAAATTGGGCTACGCGTGGAGACTTATTTTCTTTTTAAATTCTAAAAATGCATGAATTAGTACAGTATTACCTAACCAAGTGAAGAGAAGATAATTTATAAGGTGGGGTTCTTGTTACTCTCTAAAACATATGACACATGACATAAGCATAACATAAAGAAAACTTTGTCTAACCATATGCACGCATTCTTGCATTTTTTGCCTGACTTATGATTGTGGTTTAGTACCATATCATCTAGTCAAGTAAATAAAAGATAATTTGTAAGATGGAATTATTGCTACTTCTTAAACATGTGACACATAGCATAAGCATAGCATGAAGAGAACTTTGTCTAAACACATACACGCGTAATCCAACATTTTCGCATGACATATAATTGTGTTATGGTGCAATCACATCATGAACCAAGTTCACATTTCCTTTTGCAAACCATTCTCTCTCCTTTTTAGATAGTATGGCATATCGTGGTACATGCGAACCGTTCTCTCTCCTTTGTAGATAGTATGACCATACCGTGGTACAGTGGTATCATGCACCAAGTTCACTTTTTTTTGGAGAATTGTGCATTTCTCTCCTTGTTAGACAGTATAATTGTATCATGGTGTAGTGGTATCATGAACTAAGTCCACCTTTCTTTTAGTAAATCGTATATTTCTCTATCCTTTTTGGAACTGTCTAGGAGCTAATAAGAGTAACTCCAGCAGTAGCCCTCAAAACAGGGTCCCTACTTTTCATTTGAGGGTTTCCCCTACTTTTAAGGGCCCTGTTTTCTGGGCTGCACTCCAGCAGGAGCCCTCAAAACAGGGCCCCTACTTCTCAATTCTCTCTATTTCCTCACACACTATATGCATATGTATGGGACAAAAGCACAATACACAATAAAATATTTATGATTTCACAATGAGAGACAATATGTAAATTTATGAATTCAAATACGAATATTCAAATTTAAATTCAAATTTACTCTTACACAAGCATCCTTCTCTAAAACAAAAAGAGTAGCACCAAATCGATCGTACTTTCGGATCACACAGCAACATATACCTGAATTAAACGTACATCATAGTCTTGCCAGAGTTCAAAGAGTGATCGTACATCACATCACATGGAACAAAATATACGATACAAATTCTACTAGTCAGGTGCACAATTTCGCTACTGCTACAACAAAAGCACCCATTTTTATTCTGAAGACCCCCTGCTTCCAGATCATATCATTGGTTGAAATCATTTGGTCGCAATGAACAACCCCCACCTCTGCTCACCGGCAGAGCTCCTCTTCAGCTTCGCGTTCCAACCGTTCACAATATCATCATAGTCCTCCTGCTAATAGATGGAATCGAAAGTAAAACTATTTAACTAATTAACAAAATAAATCCTTTGAACCAATTCCTACAACCTAGAAGTTGATAGTTAATCAAAGGGGAAGCAGATGACTAAAACTTATGCATCATTTCAGATCCACAATTGAGAAGCCCTTAAATTGAGAAGCCCAAAAAATAGCTGAATCAATTAGAAATTTCTACACAAATCCTCCTATTGTTCATCACACTAGCTAATCTAACTTACAGCATGCAATTGAAATTTGGTACACTTTCACAACATATCTAAACGATGTAAGTATGTAACTAACTTGCAATTTTGTCGCATGCAATTGGAATTAACCGATCGATGTGATGCCATGAACCACAAACATAACTAAACACGCATTTTTTGTGGAGAAGCAACGCAATCGGAGCACGAGTCGAGGAGGGGAGGAGGAGGCAGCGGCGCAAGATGGCCTTCTCGATCCGCGCCTCCACGTCCGAGCCGTACCCCATGCCGGGCAGCCTGAACGGCCGGAACCGCACCCCGTGCACGCCGCCGTGGTGGCGCTCCGAGTAGGGGCCCTGCTGGAGCTCAGTTGTTTGCTCTGGCTCTCAAATCTGAGTTTAGGGGCTCAAGTAGGGGCTCTGCTGGAGTTGCTCTAAGTGATAACATATTACATAAATATCATTATGTGATTTGATGAGGTAATTATCAATATTTTTAATTCTATTTAATCATGATAGCTACAGGTGAGTGATTACAGTGTCCTTAAAAAATTTAGAGATGTCCAGGGCAAGATAGGCAATTCCTTCTTTATTCTTTCACCTCCTCACTGGATAGATATGTTGTAGTATTGAGCTGATCAACTACACCGGCCTTTTTTCTTGGCATGCACTAGAGAGGGAGGAGAGTGGGATTTATGAACCATTGCTGTAGAGAGAACCTACACGGGCGGTAATAAGTTTTTTGTGTAGCACAACCTACGCAGCCACTTGACTTTTTCCTCAACATCAGCTATTCCATGACTACTCGTTTCTACGTTGCTTCCTTTTTCTTTATCAACTCTATTGTAAGTCCTTCGTGCGATCAATCGACTCTGTTATAATAATTTTTCGTGTCTTTTCTAAAGTACAATGAATTATTGCATTTATCTTTTAGTCAAATTTGAAATTAAAATATTACACACGTTTTCAACCAGTCACGCATGCACGTACGACGCCCTTGGGACAAAGGGAGTCATGTTTATTTTTTTTTTCTAATGCATGTACGCATGAATAGTGGGATTAGGACGAAGAAAAAACTTTTGTAAGATCGATATAAAGGCCCATTAATCCCATTCTTCCTTTCGCCCCCACATCATCGATCCGACGAAAGAAAAAGAGAGTGCTATCCGACGACAGAAAAAGGGCGTGCTAGGCCGAAATAAAATGGGGAGGCCCGTTACTGCTATTGTGGCAGCTTGCTTGTATTGTCAAGCTGCTGGCACGGTTGTACTCGCGCTCAACAACAGTGCTGCCGCTGGCATGCATGGCCTTGCCGGGCTGCCCGAGCTCCTGCCTGCGGCGACATTCCATCCCCTACCCGTTCTGCATCGGCCCGGGCTGCTTCCAGTACCACGGCTTCAACCTCATCACCTGCGATGACCGCTCCCACGGCCCGCCGCCGAAGCTGCTCCTCGGCGACGGCACCGTCGAGATATCCCTCGAGAACGCCACGGTGCGCGTCAGAAGCGTGGTCGACTCCCCCGATATGTCCCCCTCCCCCTACCTGGCAATTGGTTGGAGACGGAACGCCACATATTTGAACGAACGGAGCGCCAGTACATGGGGCCGCGGCCTTGGGAACGTCCCATACCACCTAGCTCGCGGGGCGGCGGAGGGGCCGGCTCGTCGTGATAGGCTGCGACGGGCCGGGCAACGACACCATCGCCGCATGCACCTCCGTCCGCGCGGGCATGAGACAGGAAGCCCGAGATGGCCAAAACCAAATCTTCCTCGGATGAACGAGGCATTTCGTATTTATCAAGGTACGGTTGCCCTGGCGTCGGCTGCTGTCAGACGACCATCTTCTTCGGCTTCGCCTCGTACAAAAGTCCTCCTGTACAACTTACGTAGCCATGACAAAGATTTCCCGGTAGCGCTATACATAGCGGACGAACAATGGTTCAATGAGCAGAACGTCAACATGTTGGCAAATACCGACCCCAGCGGCAGCGTGATGCCAGCGGTGCTAGGATGGGCGATCGGTACGTCAGGATGCCCGGCGGATGGTGGATCCAACGTAGCTGCCTGTTGCAGCAGCCACAGCTTCTGCCTGAATTCTACCAGCAGCAGTTCTCAACACGTGCCACTGCTCTCCTCGGTAGCACCAATATGATCTTTGAAGTTCATTTTAAAATATCAATGGCCTTGCCGATGCTAATCCAAACAAAGTGTTTCTGTCTCCTTTTACACATTCTTTGCTCTCATCACCATGATTTGTCCTACTTTGACATTACCAAGATTTGGCACAGGCTAGTCCATGCAAGACAAACAGACAAGGTACTAAGCATGTGCACATGCCATATCTATAAATGCATTTGTTAGGGCACTAACATGGACTGCTCAAGCCATATACTATTCCTTTCCATCACCTAAGAGAGAGAGGGCAAAGATGGGGCTTGCAGAGCTGTGGTTCTCGCCTTTGTCAAAGCATTTTTCGGTAGAACGAATCCCAGATGCGTTCAAGGGAAGCAGCAGCTGTACGACACCAACGCAATCAGGGCAGAAGTGAGGCAAGACACTCTTCATGACATTCTGTATTCTCCACAGAGCTTCGAGGTGGAGGCAACTGGGGCACCATCACCTCGGAGGCACTCTCCGAAGGTCTGCCCGCTTAACCTGGATTGCACTTGTAAGAACAACTCTCCTAATGTCTGGGATAGCTTCTCCATCGATAGAAGGTGCCAAAACAGCATAGCCAGGAGAGTCAGCTTCAGATTACCTGATGAATCCGACATATTCATCATTCTCGCACGCAAAGATCCTGATGATTACTCCACTGATGTTGAATCCACGGAGGGTGTAAGTGAAGAAGGCATTGATGCAAAGAAAGCTCGTTACCTATAACCTGTCCTAGCAACGTCAAAACTAGCAGACTAGAAGAAAAGGGCTTGCAAAGAAAAAACTCATCACTGGATCAAATTTTTCAGAGAAGATACGGTACTGCAATAATAGAAGTATATGCCTGCATAGATGGTTTATCAAGTAATATACTGTATGCCACTTTAGGACGTATTATATTCCATGCAGATGTATATGTACTTTTGTGTATTTTGCACTGCAGTTTTTAAGTATTGTAATAGACATTTTTCCACCTTGTTATTTGAAAACTGGAGAACATCTAAGAAAAGGTTCTGTATTGTACAGAACTCCTACATGCGCAAGTATAAAAATACGCCTCCCATCAAAATATTTATTAAGCTGCAAAAAATTTATTTTCTAAGACCAGGAGCAAAATATAAGAGACATACATATGACCACAAAAAACAGCCATATCTACAAGATTCCTTTTTTAAAAAACAAAATGCCAGTTCCTAATGTGAACATACATGCAGTGAATCTGGGCGAGAAACACCACGTGTTCTACTTCTATACACTTAACTATATTCAGATTTGAAGCCTTCTGTCAGAGCAACAACCTTCGAACATAACTTCGGTTGTAGCCTGGAAACAGCCTGTCTAATATCCTACAAAATGATCATTTTGGTCAGATAAGTTGGGTATTGACAATGATTTGATAGTTTATTGACTACATACCTCAAGACTGTATCTATTTGAGAAATGGGTAAGTATAATTGCCTTGTTTCTAAACCATTGGGAATGCTCCATTATCTAGGCACCACAAAACCGGTGTAGGTTAGTGATTGATAGCACACTACATACAATCTTCTCTAATCATCAGGATTGCCCCAAAGATCATTAACATGGCTAGGGAGTGTCAATATGGGAAGCATTTACCTCAGACAGATGCATGTGACCATGCTCCCGAGCATGATCAACATCAATTTGGTCATCTAGGAAGGTTGCCTGCCAAAATGTCAAATGATGTTGGTACCAAATGATAGACCAAATGGAGGAAGTTCAAATTGTTTTTGACACGTTTTAAATTTAAAGTATTCTCTGATGAACAAACTAACAGAAGTTCTTTTCTTATCTATAACAAACAAATGGGATATGGGTGGTTTTATATAAGCAATGGCACCATATTAAAAAGCTCACTTTCTAACGTCTATTGATATTTGAGGAACACCATTCTATTATCTTATTATTTCTTGTCTATTGATATGTGACAGCTTTTGGAGCAAGTACAAAAAATGTTACATTTGAAAGGTGCTTTCAAGAAAACAAAAATCCTAGGCACAAGAAAACTAAAGCCAATACCTCAGTTATCAGAACTTTTGCTCTTAGGGCATCTGCATTTCGTGGGTCAAGAATAAAATCAGACTTTGTATCTCCGGTAAATGCAACTTCTGGGTACAGTATGGTATCTGTAATCTAATATAAAAACATGAAGTGAATAACAACATAAGGAATAGTCCTAATTGAGATTAGGTCAATAGCTCACCTCAGCGCCAGATTGCTTCAATTTCATTATTTGATTACCCTTCAAGTGTGCATATTGTTTTTTCAACTTTCTTCGAACAGAGTAGATGACATAACCCTTTACAATATTCACAAGGAAAAAGATGGACAATAAGCATTAAATTATGTTTAAGAACTAAAAGTACCTACCTGCTAACTCTAATTGTTCAATTGATTTAAGGAGCTGTACCTGGCTGGGTATAGAATGGTGAGTTTGAAATGGTCTGGCCACAAGGTCATTACGTATTTCATATGTCTCTCCTGACAGAAATTGTTGTATTTTAAGAAGAAAACAAGGAGAAAACACACAAAACAATAGTAAAATGGTCTCCATACCCAAATCAAGTGCAACTAATTCAACTTTCAGATCAACTTGACTCATTCTACGATGGATCTGAAGTAGCTCCTCAACATCATCCCTGATGCATGGTGGTACAAATACAGTCGGAGGCTTCAAGTTGTAGAGGCCACGAGTTGCTACATACATTGGAAGACCACTCTGAACAATTACCAAAGCAAGATTGATGTGTTATTGATCTTTTTGTAGTGCAGGTGGACGTGAATGTGGATGCATTATAAATTGTCACTCTGTTTTTTGTTGAGCAAGATAAATTATAAGGTGGTATCACATTGCAGCAGCAATAGTAACACTGGTACTGAAGCATATACGACACCGAAAAATCAAACAATGGAACATCTCACCTTTCTTTGCAGAGGAGAAATAAGAGGGCACAATTAAGAAGCTCTAGCTATCCCTCCAAAATGCAAGTGACAGAGTAAGATGAGATTATTTAGACATTGCAACTAGGCTAACTTATCACAACTATTGGTGATAAAAATCTTATTCCTCACCATATTATCTTGCTTGACGAATTAACTTAGTATGGACTAGTGACTAAATACCATATTAACCAAACGGTTCCCAAATGATAATTCATTCGAGATGCAAAAGGATGACTTGCAAGTTACAACTGAACAAAATGGAGCTTGGAATGATGGAATCTATACATTGTTACTTACGGCACGCAAGATTTTTCCCCTACAAGTTCTGAAAGTCTGAAACAATATCCTTAGATTGGCTACTTCCCTGAGACCTTTAAAAACTGCACTTAGCGCAATGGTGCACCCCAAGCTTAGCTAGAGGGGCACACGAAAACCAAGTAGAATAGAGATGAGACGAGTCGGAATAGGGTTCGGGTGCTCACGATGTGGTCGAGGTGTGCGTGGGTGATGAAGAGGTAGTCCTGGCGCACGGCGAAGAGCTGCCCGCGGCCGATGTCGAAGGCGACGTTCAGCGACGGCACGGTGACGCAGGTCTCGTGCCCGCCCACCGAGACCCCCTCGATGGCGTACCCCTCCACCTCCACGCCCTTGCGCTGTACCTGGGCGCGCGCGCGGCGGTACTCCTCCTCGTCCGCCAGCGCCCGGTCGAGCACCGACAGCAATCCACCCCCCGTACCACCTCCGCCGCCGGCGCCGGCCCCAGATACGGTGGAGACAGCTGGCTTCTTCGCGGCTAGTGTCTGGAAGCGGGAGGCGGAGGTGGGGGAGAGGTGGCGGTGGGTGAGGCGGAGCGAGGGGGAGGAGAAGACGGGGGTGGTCGCCATCTCGGTGTTGGGATTTGGGGATTCAGAGGTGGGAGGGCATGGGGGAGGAGGTGGTCGGCTGGAGATGGAGACGAACGGTGGCGACGTTGCGGGGAGGCTTTGGGTTTTTGTGAGCGGTGCCGGTGAGCTCGGCTCGAGGATAGCAAGATGTTATCGCACCGGAGCCCCCGTCTTGTTGCATTATTGTTCCACAGTGGAGTTAGATCATAGATGCAATCATGCAATGGCTAGTGATTAGTGAAGGGCTTTTCTGTAAAATGCCAAACAAACATGCAAATGAACTGACACTGTACAAATGAAGAACATTAGACATTAGTACATTACCAACCATCAATTTGTGCTCACAGTGTTACACTGATGCAGACATGCAGTCAGATAAGATCTTACCACTAATACAAGGCCCGGCGCAATCATACAACAATATAGAGTCGACTGGAGCAGCCGAGAGCAAACAGCAGTAGGCTTGTATTGACCGGTCACATTATGATTACAACTTTACAAGCATCAAAACAAAATTCAGCACAAGTCATAGTCTTACAGAACTGAAAGATTTATGCCGTAGGGGTCTCCCCTGTTGTTTCGGTTCAAGATGCAAGGTGAGACTTATTCAATGTTATATGAAAAGAAGCTCTAGAGTTCAAAACCTATGGAAGACTAGTACGTCACAAGGAAGAAGAGGCTACAGTAAGACTTATAGATCCCACTAGGAGGGGCATCAGATGAAAAATGCTGCTAAACTTGAATCTGAATTAGGACTGAAGCTGATCCAACTGAGTGGCAAGAGCAGAATCCCCAACAGATGCAGGAATGGTGGCAGCAACCGCACCACAACAACGAGATGCAAGTCGCAGCTCTAGATGAAGTCAGTAGCACCCCTAAACAGAATGACCAAGTGTCTTGCAATGAGGGCGCAAGAACAAACTGAGGTGGTGCTAATCCAAAAAAATGGATTAGAGATGAAGAAAGATACAATTTTGCTACTTGATGTGCAAGACTGAAGAATGTTTGCTCCTGGAAGGTGCTCGGTGCTGTGTCATAGCTTTAAATGTATGCATGCCAGCACATGGCCTTCAATGGCTGAGTCAAAGACACTATGACACTAAGTCGGTTCAGGTCCTTATAAAAGCACCCTATGTATTTAGTACTTACTCATGTGTGAGATGTTAGCATGTTAGCCATAGCTTCATATGGAGATGTATGTGTGAAGTTTAGAGTTAGCACTCTTATTATTATCCTCTGTCCTATCTTTGCTTCTTTTGATTGTTCCAAATCCCCAACAACTGGTATCAGAGCCCTAGGTTCGAGTAGGATGTAGCAAAGTAGTGTGTTAGTGTTGTTTTTCGGAGCTGAGGTAGTGGCTTCGAGTTCAGGCATCGGGATAGCGCAGTCGATGGTTCCCGTATTCTCGAGAGAGAATTACGATATGTGGAACATTAAGATGTGCACGCTGCTACTATTGCAAGGGTTGTGGGATATTGTGAAAAACGGCTACAAAAGGTATGTCGTTGAAGATGTTCTTACACTAGAGCAGAAGAAAACTCTGGAGGAGAACCAGATGACGGACGCCAAAGCCTTGTTTCTGATTCAACAAGGTGTTATGGAAAGTTTGTTTCCGTGGATTATCGGTGCCAAGACCTCAAAAAAAAACTTGGGACAAGTTAAAGGAGAAGTTTCAAGGTTCCGCAAAAGTTTTAGCCATAAAGCTACAAACTTTGCAAAGATAGTTTCAAAATCTGCAGATGAAGGAGTCCGAGAAGATAAAGGATTACTTCTCGAAAGTCATCAAGGTGGTGAACCAGATGCGTACCTATGGTGAAGAAATTACTGATAAAAATATTATTGAGAAAATTTTGATCAGTTTACTAAAAAAGTTTGAATATATTACTGCTGCAATTGAGGAGTCGAAGGACTTGACGACTCTTACTGTGCAACAACTAATGAGTTCGTTAGAATCACATGAAGAGAGAAAGTTACAAAGAGAATGAGCTCGGTTGAAAGTGCCTTCCAATCAAAGTTGCGTTTCAAATCCTACAATTTGAAAAATGGTGGGAATTATCAAAGAAGCATTGATCGAAGGCAAGATATGCACAAGCAGTCGATCCAAGATAAAAGAGAAGGTATGACTAGTTCTAATTTTTGGTGTGATATTTGCAAAAAAAAATCCAATCACACTACAGATAGATGCTAGAAAAAGATGACTTGCAATAAATGCAAGAGGCAAGGTCACATTGCCAGATTTTGTAGATTTCGAGATGACAATCGGGTAAATTTTTCAAAAGAAAAGGAAGATGCAGAAGAGTGTGTTTATTCTTGCCAGACCATGCAAGAAGAAAAAGAAGATGTCTGGATTGTAGACAGTGGTTGCACAAACCATATGTCTTCCAATCAAAGTATATTTCGAGATGTGGACTCGTCGTATCAGGCGAAGATACATATGGGCAATGGTTATTTAGCCCAAGCTGAAGGAAAAGGCAGTATTCCTATCCAAATGGAAAGTCATCAGAAGATTGTTCATGATGTGCTATTTGTACCAGATTTAAAGCAGAATTTGCTATGTGTTGGGCAATTGCTAGAACACGAGTACACAGTTTATTTTGAAGATTTTTCTTGCAAGATAACCGACCGAAAAAATGAAGATCGTCTGATTGTAAAGGCAGATATGGATAAGAACAAGAATTTTCTGTTAAAAATGAGTTATTCAATTCAATTTGCTTTACGAAGTAAGGTTGTTGATAACTCCAGCATACCAAAGACGGTGTCGTCAGGACAACCATATGTTGTAGTAGTTAAGAAGAAAACACATGATAATGATGATACAAGTAAACACACATCGAACTCATATTTGAAATCAAGATTGAGATCAAGCTCTAGCCCGAGTAATGGCGAGCAGTTAACTATACCAGTGTCAGCTCCAAGATGTGTTAAGAGTAAGGTGGAAATTTACAAGCCACATAATTTGTCGACAGTTGAAGAAATAATGAAGCGAAAGGATTTGGTAAAATTCAGTAAGGACGATATCCAAAAGGTTGAGAAAGAAAAAGATTGGAAACCATAAATAAATCAGAATCAAGAAAAGGAATTGCAGACAAGAGAATTTATGGAATGATCAATTCATTCGGCGAGAAGAATAGAATAAGATGTGCAACTGAAATGATTAGAGATAAAATTTCAGTCAGAAGATATTTTTATAAAGGTTTTATTTAGTGAAGTTTAATGTGGAGAAATATTTCTCAAGAAAATAAATTAAGGAGGAGTTTGTTTGTACTAATTCATTTTCTTGAGAATGACAAATTGGATTTGACTAGAGATAAGTAAGTTGCATGTTAAGAGTTAGCTATACGCATGTCAGCAAGATTTAGCTACAAGCTTGTATACAAGAATTAGCTAGACATTTCTTTTATCAGTCGGTGGATTAATCTATGTTGAACTTGCTGCTGTTGGCAAGCTGCTTTCTTTGGATTAGAGATGAAGAAAGATACAATTTTGCTACTTGATGTGCAAGACTGAAGAATGTTTGCTCCTAGAAGGTGCTCGGTGAAGACTGTTTGCTCCTGGAAGGTGTTTTGGTGCTGTGTCATAGCTTTAAATATATGCATGTCAGCACATAGCCTTCAATGGATGAGTCAAAGACACTAAGTTGGTCCAGATCCTTACAAAAGCACCCCATGTATTTACTCCTTATGTGTGAGATGTTAGCATGTTAGCCATAGCTTCATATGGAGATGTATGTGTGAAGTTTAGAGTTAGCACTCTTATCATCTATCCTCTGTCCTATCTTTGCTTCTTTTAAGTGTTCCAAATCCCTGACAACCATGTGTACGATGCCGATGATCGGGATGCACACAGACCGCTTGATGTCGGGCACGCTAAGAGACGTCACGAGGAGGTCCTTGGCAAAGTCAAGGCCGGACTGAGAGATGACGATGGAGATGTGTGGCAAGGCGGCGGCATATAAGGGGGTAGCGGACAGGAAGGCGAGGAGGAGGAGATGGGTGCCCATGGCGGCAAGAAGGCTAGGGTTTGGGGAGGCGGCGGTGGGAGCGGGAGTAGGAGTGGCTTGGGGGAGAAGACATGGGCGGTGGGGAGCTTGCGAACTTGGGACGGGTTTGAATTGGTCGTCTTCACCCGGAATGATTGGGGATGGAGGTGGGATTTTGCCGTGGTTAAAGATGGCAACGGGTACCCGAAACCCGAATACCCGATGGGTTTTACCCGATAAAGAGGCGGGTATGGAAAGATATCTTCACCCGCGGGTATGCTAATGGGCAAAACATTCTACCCATTGGGTATGCGGGTACGGGTATGAATATATACTACCCGTACCCGCATACCCGCGGGTAAAATATACCCACCCGAACTCCAAATCCCGCCCAGGCACCCACCCACCGCGCGTCCGCGCCCAAATATCCTGCCCGACGCCCGACCCCCGCGCGCAATCCCGCCCGAACCCCCGCGCGGCCGCGCCCAATCCCTAATCCTCGGCCCCCGCGCGGCCGCGCCCAAACCCTAATCCTCGGCCACGCGCGCCGCGCTTCTCCCACCGCCGCCGCCCGCCCACCACCGCCCTCGCGCCTCCGCCCCGCCGCCCCTCCCCCGCCACCCTCCACCCCGTCCCTCGCGCCCCACGGCCCCACCCGCCGCCTCCTCCTCCCCCGCCCCCCACCTCGCCCCCTCCTCGCCCCGCCTCGCCTCCTCGCTCGCCGCTCTCTCTCGCGGCCTCGGCGCGGCTGCGTCGCCCTCGGCTCGCCTCGCCTCCTCCGGCTCCACTGCTCCTCGCGGCCTCGGCGCCGCGCGCCGCCCTCGGCTCGCCTCGCCTCTTCCTCGCGGCCTCGGCGCGCCTCGCCTCCGCCGGCTCGCCTCCTCCGGCTCCACCTCCTCCAGTCCTCCTCCGCCTCGGCGGTCCTCGCGCGCCTCGCCTCCTCCTCGTATCGGGTATGGGTTACCTGTCGGGTACAAATACTGCGCGCGGCGCGGTATAGGTAATTTTCTATACCCATGTGCGGGTACGGGTATTGTAGCGGGTACGGGTATTGTCTGTCAGGTACGGGTATGGGTTGGCTATACCCGACGGGTATTTACCCGTTGTCACCTTTAGCCGTGGTTGATGCGGTGCAGACGTGGCTAGGTGGGAGGGAGAAGTGGCAGAGAAATGCTCGGTACACACGTGTTGATCTGGAATTTTTGTTGGCCGAAAAAAATGCTGGGGTTGCCAATTGTCCACTCCAGGCCCCGTCTCCCGTACGCTTTCCCCTTCGCGAAGCTGCGCACCCGCCTCTCCTCCCCCACCCCCACTCGCCACCGACTACCTTCTAGAACCTTCTAGAGGCGGCCTGGGAAGCCCGTGAGCGGCGGAAGGGCATGGCGACGCAGACGGGAGTCGCCGCCTCCAAGGTCCTCATCCTCGTCGGCGCAGGTCTTCATCCCACCTTCATCCCTCGCTCCCACCTCAGCATCTATCAATTTTCGATTCGATCTCTTCGGATTGGCTGCTGTTTTGATCCTGACATGGTGATTTGGTGTTTCCGCAGGCCTGACGGGCTCGATCGTGCTGCGGAATGGCCGCTTGTCGGATGTATTGGCCGAGCTCCAGGTCGGTAGATTTTGTAATACCGTGTGTTCTCAAGAAGTTTGGCTCTAAGCATCCAACCTTGTTGTTTGTCTCGCGTTATTGATCATCAGATGATCAAAATGATTCGCTAATAAGTTTCAATAGGCTAATAGGAGCGTTAACGCTGCCCATGTGCGATCAGCACATATGAGTTGCTATATTTGTTAGAGATATAATTGGGATTAGAATATATCTGTTAGGAGGAGCCATCTATATAAGGACATTTATATAAGGAGGCTACCGCATGCTATTGAGGAATCAATGAATGAAGAGAAATATTATAGTCTTCCTCCTCTAGTCTCTCCCTCTCCCCTCTACGCCGACGCTATCCGGCCATCTTCTTGGTGGTGTTTACCCGGGATCATGACATTGCATTTGTACCGATGAGATGTAAAACGACTGACATGGAGCAGAATTTTTTGTTACCTAAATTTACAATTGAATCTGCTGCGTCATACTCATGTATATAGAGGCATTCCATTTCGCATTTAGTTCTTCCATACTGTATGAAATGTAGGACAAAGCTTTTGATGAGATTCTAAAATCTCATTTTCCACATAGCAAGTCAATGTACCAATTGGCACTCCCAAATCATGCATAATTTATTGTCCAATAGTTTCATCGTGTTTGCCAAGCATACAGCAATGGTTTTGATGATATGTTATGCAGCTTTCACTTGTAATAATTCATGTTGACCTTCAAAATCATTGATGTTTATTGAAGGAGAATGCTGTGTTTTTCTGTTATTAGGAACTCATGAAGGATGTAAATCAAGGACAAGGTTCGAGCCCCTACGACATTGCCCTTCTTCAAGCTCAGGTATGCAGTTGTTTATATTTATTGCATCTTGGCATCAGCAGCTGCAGGGAAGTTACATTTGTGGCCTTCAATTTCGGTAAAACCACTTGTAATTTGTTGTGTTTTATTTTTTGCGTGTTGGTGCTTGCTACTAGATTCGGAATTTAGCCCAAGAAGTCAGAGATTTAACTTTATCAAGGCCCATTACCATATTGAGTGGCAACTCTGACTCAGGAGGTAGGTACCTGGTTGATCCTCTCTTCATACCGTTTTCAGTTTTGACTCTCTTAGAAAGCTATGCAAAGAACCCAATCTGTACAGAGTTTTTGTTACAGTTTTACTTCGATTATCCATGAATGTTCGAAACAAGTTTAGATAGATAGTTACTTAAGCCCGTACCTACTCTCCTACAGAATCTACAGTTGAAAGGAGGTTGTAGTCATACTTTTGCTAAAACTCATGAAAGGGTGTGTATCGCTGATTTGACAATGAATGATTCATGAATCTGAAATTCTTCAAATCTGATAATTTGAAACATTTACATTGGTTACTTATAGCGGTTTAATACCAAGTGGAATAATAATGCTGGAAATATTCAGCTGTTTTCTCACAACATTTACGAACCTATGACAGCAGCTACTTACCCCTTTCATTTTAATGTATTTTTTGCTGACTCTTGTATTATTATTTTTGCCTGCATATGCATTCCTTTTTCAGGCAGTTTATCATCTTACATACTGCCGGCAGCTGCAGTTGGAGCAGTGGGTTATTGCTATATGTGGTGGAAGGTAAGATACAAAATATATGCAAATTTTTGCTTGTGGTTTATTGCACTCAAACTGTAGCGTGTAATGAACCTTAGTCCGCGCACATGACAAGCGTGTCTGCAAATTTTTGCATATGTGTTTGCTCTTCTGCCTTGTTTCTTGTAATCACAAAATATCAGATATCTCTATAGAACTATGCTTCCTGAGTCCCTGTAAATAATTTTGTGCATCATTTTCACTTATGCTACGATAGTTCCAGTGGATTCTATGTGGATCCAACTGTAAATGTAGATAACTGGTACCCTTCCATGTATCTTAGGACACCATGAATAAACGATACTCCTATTTTTGTAATAACATATTTCTGATTTGGTGATCAAATATCCAATCAAGATCACTTTGTTTCCCTTGGATTCACTACGATTTAGGTAATCATCAGACCTTTCTTATCCTAATGATGGCCCCAAATTGATATTGCTAAAAAAAATATGGAACTTGCTGTGTAGAATACATATATAACTTATGCGTGTAAACTTCCATCTATCGTCCTTTGGCTTTCTTACATGTTAATATCCTCATGCAGGGATGGTCCTTCTCAGATGTCATGTTTGTCACAAAACGTAACATGGCCAATGCTGTTGAGAGCATGTCAAAGCAATTGGAGCAAGTGTCATCAGCGCTAGCAGTATGCTTTACACTCAATATTATTCATATTCAAGGTACTTTTCTTTCATATCTACTGACTACTGACTTTTGAATTTGATTAATTTCAGGCAACAAAAAGACATCTAACTAAGCGCCTTGAGAATTTGGATGGGAAAGTGGATGAACAAGTGGAGGTCTCCAAAACTATTAGGAATGAGGTTCGTTGCTTTATGATAATGTTAGTCCTGAGCAGTGATACGATGACATGTTAAATGGTTAACACATGGGACCTTCTCAAGTTTGTTCTTCGTGTAGCAGCAATCGTTGTTTCATTCCTTTTCCGACATCAAGTCTGATCAACACCTTGAGATATTTATGCACAATTCATTATTAAATTGTGTTTCTATTTCAGTAGTGCATCTGGAAAGGTGGATCAGGATTTTCTTTACTGGTACTGGTCATAATACATTGTCATATACTGGCTAGCATGCCAACATTACTGCCCAAAAACCAAAAATTGTGCCCTGTACCAGCCAATAAGCAACACTCGGACTGTTAAAAGGCAATATGCCACAGTCTGGTTCATATCCTGGCTGTAATTGTAACCATTAACCGCAGTGTATTCCAAGCGATTACTTTTGTCCATAAACCATAGAACATCATCATGGAACCAATAATAACTTAATAAGTACGTGCACAAGCATAAGCAAAGTGATATTCCCTTAAATGGTATATGATTATATTGACATATAGCTTTTCGACAAGCTAGTGCAAGTCTGTGACTTCTCATGCATAGAACAGATACGTTTTTTTACATCTTTTTTCATTTTCTTCTGTAAGAGCACCAAAGACATACTCTGTTCTTCCCAATGTTGCAAGTTTTGGTCATTTGTTTAGTATAATGTACATGCTGTATACTTGTGGAGCTATGAAATGATTTTTTGTTCTCCTCAGTTCAAGATATTCATGTAGTTCTGTTCTATATGCACAGGTCAAAGATGTTAAAGCTGACCTGTCTCAAATTGGCTTTGACATTGAATCAATTCAACAAATGGTAGCTGGATTGGTGAGTTTGAGCATCCTATAACCACTGCTCATGAACCTTTGTCAAAACCATTTGATAATCCTGACTTTGTTTTATTATCATTATCAGGAAGGGAAGATTGAGTCACTTGATAATAAACAGGTGGATAAACATAGTCATGAATATTATATTAGTGACCCATGGCTTGCTGAAATTCTCTTGTCCTAACCTCTTGTGTTTACTGACAGGATGCAACTAATGCTGGCATATGGTACCTCTGCCAAATAGCAGGAGGTATAAAAGATGGAATAAATGCCAAGTTTTTTCAGGTGAGCAGATCATTTAAACAGGGTGATGAGCGTGTGCACGGTCTTGTTATTCATTTAGGCAACCTTATCGTGTAGAGTTAGCTTTCGTTGTGATGAACCATTTCTGTTCTTCGTTCCACAGGAGGCCAATGAAAAACTCAAGCTTTCAGACCTGACTCAATCTGAAAAGAAGCCAGTGAAGGTAATGTTTTTTCTTTCAGATGTTGTCCTCCTTCCAGGTGATTTCAGTTTCTTGATGCCTAATCTCCTGTTTGATGTTGTGCATATTCTAGGGACTAGAATTATTTCTGGAGAGCACGAAGGAACAAAAGGTGACGGGCTCGAAGCCAAATACCATCGAACAGAACGACGCCAAAAAGCCCAAGAAATCGGTTGATGAGCCTGTAAAGAGCACCGCGGTGCACAGGTCTAGCAGATTCTCATTTCGGAAGGAAGGCCTCGCTTTGTGATCAAAGCATGTCATGTACATTGCCTTCCTGATTGCTTGGTTGTGATAGAAAATACACAAGAATAACCTGCATCTGGAGTGATCGAGTTTTTCCAGAATAGACAGGTGCGAGGGATTGGTCTGATTCAAAAGTAACTGCGGTCCAATCCAGTCCACGTTTTTTTTCTCGGATTTTGATTCGTTTCGTATTTTGGTTTGATGTATACGTTTATATAATTGGTTCAGAATAAAGCACGCTTGCTTTTTTGTCAGATTGGGTTGAGGGGCTGCAGGCTACACATGTTCTATCGATGTATAGGTATATAACCTCTGCACCGTGTATCCTGATGCGAGCTGTGCACGAATTGCCATGATAATTCGAGGAAATGCTTTTTTTGGGGGGGGGGGGGGGGGGATTGGCTATCAGGGCCTCATGGGCTGGACCATGAAAGCAGTGATGGCCACATGGGAAGAAGAAAGCCCAAAGTGAAGTGAGGGAATGCATTCTTCCTTCGTTGATCTCAGGATCCATGGCAAGGAGATGGCGTTGGGAAAACACGGGCGAAACAGCCGAAGTACAGCTCCATCTCGGGGCCGGTAATCTCTTGCAGATACGCGCTCTTGTTTTCCGTCTTCTTTCGATCTTGCCTGAGATGAGAATACTCTTTTCATCTTGCAGCTTGCTTGGGTTGTGGGCTTGTGGCGCGGTAGGACATGCTCGCACTCCCGTCTCGGTTGGGACCTGGGAGAGCCGGAGAGGGGATGAAAAGCAAAGGTGAACACCCCCCCCCACCCCCCAGCTTTGATTGCGTATTGCCCAGTGTTCCATTCGTAGAATGTCTCCTAATCTGGGTTAAATCGCAAGCAGTCTGTGACCCTGTACAATCCTTGTAACTAGTCCACCAATATTTGGAAGCGGAATTCCGATTGCTCGTGAGCACTATTCTGTACTTGTCTTTTACACCAGTAATTTACACAAGCACAAAGTACAAACTGTAATTCATAGGCATCAGAGTTTCCCAACAGGCCAACATACACATGTGTTAAACTCTGGATCTGAATACTGTATACAGTATACACATGTATGACTAAATAGTGGTGAAAGAAATTAGTACTCACAATTGACAGTACTACTCACGGAAGAAATCTTTGCACCTCCTGTCAGGATATCCGTGCTACTCGGGGCGTATAATGGAAATGAAGTTAAATTAGTCCCACTCCCCATGGTCCATGGATGTCAGTCTGTGTTACCTGTCATCCTTACTGCATGAGAGGACATACCAGAGTACTTTAGTCTTTACTCATAAGTGTTAAGTTCAGAATAAAAATGGTGGCACTTTAGATAGCATGTTACATGTTAAATTTAAACACTATGGCTTCCGGTGAACTAGCTGCTGTTCCTTTTAAAGTCTTTAATTACAGTACAGCTTCCAGTGAATTGTAGCTGGTGTTCTTTTTTAAAAAACTTATTTTTTCTTTGTGGGCAGTTAATTATCTGATAAATCCAATTGTATGATCGAATTTACAATTTTTCCATTTCCATGCATTGTTCTACCAGCTGACAATGGTGACATGTAGCACAGAGTGTACTTACGGGATCTGTACATGCTGGAAGTCCTCCTCACTTGGCCTGATGACAACCTTGCATCCTGCCTTGCGGAGTTTGTTGCATACATCTTGGCACAACATAGGCATCGCTATCACTTTCAGCTTCCTAAGTTCCTGCAGGTGCTGCAATCCTTCTGGCAGTGCCTTCAGCTTGGTGCACTTGCAGAGAGTCAGTATTCTGAGCTTTGGCATGGCCCCATCCTCCAGTGTCCACTCCTCAACATCTAGCTCGTGGAGTACCAAGTAGTACAGATATGGAAACCCACTAGAAGGGCAGGTCATGGTTGCACCAGTATATGACCTAACCCCTATTTCCAAAACATTCAGGAACCGAAGCCAACTCCCAAGTGTTGGCATGGGGTCTTCCTCATTCAGCAAATTAGGGCAGCTAAATTTCAGCTGTTTCAGGTTGTGCGGGAGGAATATGAGATCAGGTAGATGTAGGCTGTTGGGCGCACGAAATGCATCCTCGCATGCCCCAACCATTTCCAGCTGGTTGACACTCCGGTAGTACTTCCCAAAGCACCAGGAGGGATGTCTTTCCATTCTGTCATAAGACCGCATCGTTGCTTCCCATCGCTCTTGCATGTTGCATCCCAGAAATATGAAAAGAGACTTCAGATTGCTTTGCATGTTAATCTTCAGCACTGACCATTCGGACTCCACCTTGTAGACATGGATATGCCTCAATGTCAGAATGCTCCAGAGAGCACTGGGGAGTGCATCCACTGTGGCGTATCTTGCATCAAAAGTATGCAAGTTTGTGAGGCCGCTCATAGAAGCAGGAAGTATATATGTGCCACCTTTCAAGCCAAGATACCTCAGATGTATCATCTTGCCAATCTCTTTAGGCAGCTCCCATGTCCCTCTCATGCCATCAAAATAGAGCACCCGCAAGTAATTTAAGCCTCGTAAAGAGAAGTCACTCCTTTCCCATCTAGCCGCATTGAAGAGCAGCAAGGTGTGCAGATTTGGTATAGCAACACCAACTTTTACGCCAACAGAACCATGGAGAACCACTCTGTGAGCTCTCATTTCATTGGAGTATGCTGTGTCCACATCATTGCGGCAACTGCAGTCTTTGAAGAATCCTTCCCTTCGAGCTCTACCAAGTCCCCATTCACGCAGGACATCATGAATTTTTATGGTCTTGATCCACACGGAGCTCCTATCTTCGATCAGGATCATGCAGCGTTGTGTCAGTTCTTCTACATACCTGAGTGCTGTTTCTTCAAGGGAGCATCCACGAACATTTGGTATGAAACCCTCTGCAATCCATAGCTTTGTAAGAAGGCCAACCGGGATGACATAGTCCTCTGGGAATGATGTAATGTACAGAAAGCATGCTTTTAGATTACTTGACAGATCATAGTAACTTAGGTCAAGTATGGCTTTGATATCACCTTCATTCTTCATTGCATCCCAATTTATGCTAGTGACCATTCTTTTCCACTCGAGGATTCTGAGATTCTTTGATAGGAAACCTCCCAGGATTACAATTGCAAGAGGCAAGCCATTACATTTTAATGCAAGTGCCTTCCCTAGTTCCCTGAAATTTTCCAGATCATTTCTATCGTGTACAACATAGGGAGGAAATGCCTTCCTATTAAACAACTCAATACTTTCCTCATTGTTGAGGAGCTCTAGCTTGTGAATTATTTTTCTTGTGTTAGGATGATTGGAAACTGCTGAATTGCGAGTTGTCATAATCACCCTGCTTCCATTTTTTACATCAGGAAAGGCGGCTTCAACCATATCCCAAGCTCCAATTTTCCAGACATCATCTAAAACTATGAGGTACCTTTCCTCTTTCAGAAAATTGTGGATCTTCTTTTTAACCTCCATCTCTTTCATCATTCCTGGTTCTTCAAAATAATCATTTCCCATGGCCCCTTTAACAATATCCTTTAGTAGACCATAAACTGTAAATTGTTGCGAGATACATATCCATACATACGACTTGAAATGTTTTTTCGCAACAAGATTGTAGACCTTCCTAGCAATGGTTGATTTCCCTGCACCCCCTGGACCAACAAGGGAGATGACAGTGAGATCCTTGTTCTCTGAGTCAAGCAATTCATCCTTGATTTTGTTGATTTCACTATCAAAGCCAATGACATCGTCCTTATCATCGAAATCCGGAAGTATCAGTCGCTTAGCGCACAAATTCTCATTATTTTCCATGCTATATCTTGGTATTTCATTCAGGCCAGCACTAACAATGCTATATCTTGTGAATTCTTGGAAGATTGCATCAATTCTTGCTGTCACTTGATCACTCTTTTTTGCAATTCTGTACAGATTCATGCAGTGGAAGGGGTAATGAGCAGCCTTTGATATGGCACCCGTGAAGGACCATTCTCTGCCGTTCTCCCTCGCCATGATGTTGGCGATGTCAATGATGTTCTCAACTCTGTAAGCTACATCTCTGACCTCTGATACCAGGTTGGTCACCATTTCTCCCATTTCTCCTTTCTCCATCCTTTCGTCGGTATCCCTGAGGAAGCACTGCATGCGCTGAAGCTCGGCTTTCAGGGCCTCCACCTTGGCAGGAACGTCACGCAGAGAAGTGGCTTCTTGAATCAGAACGGTGCCTACCCTTTGCAACACAGCAGCAACCGCTAGCTCGGCCATCTCTCTCTTCAATTCCGCGTTTCGAAAGCACAGAATTATGCAACTTACAGACGATCTGATTTTGTCTTCAACAATATCAGGTCAGGTACTGTATTCATCGCAAAGAAATAAGGTGAGGTACATATATTGAGTAAACATGACATCTGTCATATCTCTCCCATATTTTTTTTTTGAAAAAACTATCGATCCCATAATGATATGAATCTATCTTGCAAAGAAATCAACGAACTGAACAAAATTCCCCTTCCTGTTTACTGTAAATAACATGAACTAGAAGCCAAGATGCAACCTGGGAAATAGCACGAACGCAAACGAAGATTTGGGCAAGGACTCTTACCTGTGGATTGTGTTCCACCGCGTATTGAGGAATTCACGCGGTTAGTATCGAATCTTATATTCACATATCCAAAGCCAACTCATGCTACGTCAGTGACGTAGAGATGCTGTTTAAATTATCTGGGTTATGTAGACATTGACGCGGAGTCGCTGACCCGACGTAGGCTGCAGCATCAGTTTACAGTGATCTATCGCCACAGTGTGGACCCCGTACAGTTTGTAGCACTGTGTGCATGGGCCACTATCAGGCCCGTCGCTGGGGTTAGGCGGCAGGGGCGCCGGCCAAGGGCCCAAGCAAGAGGGGGGCATGAGCCCATGAGCAAATATAGGATGGATTTGTATATATGTTCCTTCATTATAGTATATGTGCTCCAGCCTATCTGAAAACGTAGAATACGCAATTGATTGATTAACATCTTAAATTGAGGTAACCATAATAGTTATTTTGTTATTCCTTAGTTTTTCTTCTATTGTTATATTGACATTGTCTTTTATGAACCAAATACATGCTGCAAGTTAATTTTACTAGTACTATAATACATGTTTTATCAATTATTATGTTAACTTATAAGGCCTATAGTATTACGCTCGCCTAAGGGTCTCTGTAACTACAGAGACGGGCCTGGCCCCTTCCATTTAGACGCTCGCCGGCTCTGGGCCTTCAGGGTTGGCTCAGCAATTGGGCTACGTAAAGGTTTCTCTCGTTGCCCAGTAAATTACTCGCCTCTGTGCTGTTCGAACGGCCGTCCCTCTCGGTCGGCTGCCGAGTCCGAGTGCCGTGCGCCCGTGCCGAGACGCCCGCCGGCCGAAGCGACGGATGCGCGCGCACGGAGCGATACGACCGGTCCGGCGAGTCGCGCAAGCTAGCGCTTGTCGTGGGAGTATCATCTCGCTCTCGAGCCTCCTCAAGGGACGCACGGCACGCGGTGATGGGTTGGTGCGACGCCTCTCCGAGGAGAGGACAGCGACAAGACCACGAGTTCCCAGCGCATCGACCGCAGCAGCCAGCACGCTCCTCTCGTGCAGGATCCCGGTGCCGAGGACCCAGAGCTTTGCGGCACAAGGTGTTGAAGCCTGAGGTCTCGTTGATCCAAAAGGACCAAAAAAACATGGCACATATCAGGTAAGAGACCATTTGCACCTGAATATAAAAGAGCCGCTTTTACTAGATGGAGGCAGAAAGTCAATGTCGTGCGTGATGCAAGCCGCAAAATTTTGAAAGAACAGTAGCCTAATTAAAACCAGATGACCCTCTCTCGATTGGAAGAAATTTTAATCGAGACCCGTCTGACACAGAACACCAGAAGATAGAATATTGCGTGATGGACTACAAAAAGGAGGCAGCTATGCATGCAACATTACATATCAGACATTGTTGAGTATGATACGAATACGTATGTGGGATCAAGTGAACAAATATGCCGATCTCATCTTGGTTTCGTAATTTTCTAGGACTCTCTGATTCCCTAGTCTATATATGTACCTCTGTAGTCACATGGTTGAGGCACGCCAAAGTTTTTCGTGCTTGTAATCTCTTCTCATACAGTGATTTTGACTTTTGTGGGTTTGTGGTTCTGTTGGAAAGTAGGCGGTTTTGGTAAGATTTCCATTTTAATTCCAATTGAGATTAAGCACAATAAAGCATAACAATAACAATATGAAAATGACATGACAATATATATATTATCTCTCAAAACACATAAGCATTTCATATCATTAACATGTTGTAAAATGCTTAACAAAACACATGTGTGAGCATATAAAATCTGCATGTTGCACAAACTTAGAAATTGATGTATTACTCTAAGGGATGAGTCGCACAAGTTAAAGAGACTTGGCCTTCTACCACTTATGTCAACTTTTATGATCACAGTGATAAAATCTTTAAAGATTTTGCTACTCCAACTTAATGAATATTACCTCAGTGTAGTACTAACGTCAAGAGCAAGCGGAAATCATAGATTTCGGAATAAAAAAAGAGACCGGTTACAAGGTATAGCTACTACAGATTCAATAGGATTTTTCGGCAATTACAGAATAAACAACATAAGCATATATTTGGCAAAGCTAACAATTGCAATAGGAAATATTAGTCCACGAACATAGCCTAGGAAAATGACCGAGTAGTAGACTACACACTTTAGAGGTAAATCACTACCATATGAGAAAATGCACTAGCAAAACAATCTATTTTCTCACTGTGACATCAATTTGACGGTTATCACATACGGTTTGTGAGCTGTCTGTGATAAATACAATACAGACGATTTGTAACTAGAACTATCTGTGAAGAACACGATCACAGACGGCTTAAACTAAAAACCATCTGTGATATTCACATATTACAGACGGTTCTATTTAACAACCGTCTGTGATGAAAAAGTATCACAGACGGTTCTATTTAACAACCGTCTGTGATGAAAAAGTATCACAGACGGTTCTATATACCAACCGTCTATGATACATGCCTATCACGGATGGTTGGTAGCTAGAATCGTATGTGATGTGTGAGTATCACAGACGATTTTTTATTTGAGCCATCTCTGATAGACCCTCACAGACAGTTTATACCATAAACTGTATGTGATATTTTATTCGATACCTAAAATTTTTTCCGTATTTTGGTGAGCCTTTAGAAATGTTAGCTATACCCTTTGAAAACAAGCAAATACAACAGCAAACACAGCAGATAACATCAGCAAATATAGCAGAGAATATTTTATTTCCATTACAATCCACCATTACAACATCATAAGATTACAATCCACCATTACAACATCACAAGATCTCAAGATAACAATCAAACATAGCAGAGAACATTCCATTTCCATTACAAACAGAGCAACTCATAAAAATATGGCAAGAACATAGAACAAACAGAGATTCTAATAGAAGCTCAACTGCGTCGATTAGGCCTCCATGCCTAGACCCTCTCTTCCCTGATGCATCGCGTGAGCTGGATATCTTATACGTCCACCATCGTAGGCGTTGACTTGAACGTATGAAGTAGGGGACAGGGTCGAGGAGGTCATCAGGGTCGGGGTTGAGGAGGAGGACGGTGAGGAGACCATCGGGGTCGGGGTCGAGGAGGAGGACGATGAGGAGGTTGGAGAGATTTTGAGTGCATGAAGTAGGTAAGAGATGGGTTCGGGTGAGTATTTATATGGGAGATAGAGGTGGGAGCAATGATCCGTAGGGTGGGAATTAGTCGGTTTCTATTAGCTGGAATTGGATTGGGGAGGATCGACGGACCCAGCGGTCAGGGATCAAATTATCATAGACGGTTTGAACCACAAACCATATGTGATACTTCATTATCAAAAACTATATATATATATTCGATACAATGTAAACAACTAGTTTCAAAATATAAAATAGCAAAGTTCTATATAGCTTATATATACTCATTTGAAAGGTTTTGATGATATCTATAACTTTGCAGTTGAGACAACCCCAAATTTCGAAGGGAAGATCGAAAATTTTGTCAAAAATAGAAATAAAAAACTTATGATGCAAATTTGAGACTAAATATGGTCGATTTTGGGGGTCTTAGAGGGTGACTAGTGCAAGCGGGTCATTTTTTGGATCAGACTCGTCATTAGCTTTCCAACAAGTACAAGAACATAAAAAATGAACATCGTATGTAAAAGTTATGTCTGTTTTACTAAAAGTGTATCGGAATATAATCCTACTCAGACTCAGGTGGGAGATTATGAAATTTTAGAGAATTACAAAGCAGGAAACATATCACAGATGGTTTTTAATTCAAACTATCTGTGATAACTTCATTATCACAGACAATTTGTTTTCATTATCACAGAAATACAAACCGTCTGTGATATTTGGTAATATCACAGACGATTCTTGATAAGAACCATTTGTGATATTTTATAGACGGTTCTCACCATAAACTGTCTGCGATATTATCTCTTCACAGACGGTTTTTAGCGCTGGCACCAACACAGACGGTCTCTAAACGTAAACCGTCCGTGATTATATTTAACACTGACGGTTTTCGTGAATCGTTTGTGATGAGACGTCTAATGTAAGCCTTTTTGTAGTAATGATAGATACTACAACGTTTGGTATTGCAGATGTAATACATTCTAGTTGTCACGGCTCAATATGAAGGATCTATTGCAGAGATTGTTTATGTTCTATTGACGACACAGGAATTACTTTCATCCGAATGTTTTTCTACATGGGCAGTTTTCAACAATGCCATGGAAATCAGTTATTTTTACAGTCGACAGTTTGATGTACGAGATGATCACACGTGCAAATTGCTCTTTAATGGGCATTATTTGCCAAGTTATGTATTTTAAGTAGAGCTTATAAAAAGTTTATGAGATAAGTTTTTCACTATAGTTATTCAACACCACTAGAGAAGCATACGGAGGAGACTGATCCAGTCCTACGCATTGATTAGTTGTATGGACTTTTAACATACAAAGATCAATGATGGTGAATTATGATTTGAGGATATTTGATTTTTTTTGCTATATGAGTGAATTCAGGCTACAGGAGCGAATTCACCTCAAGTTGAAAATCGTTGAGTGTGTGATTTGAATTTATCTCAATGTGAAGATTGTTAAAGTATGATATGAATTCATAATATGTCAAAGTGGACACATACGCCGACCTCTTCTTGGTTTCGTAATCTCCTAAGATTCTTGTTCCGTAGTCTATATATATACCCATGTAGTTATATGGTTGAGGCAATCTGAAGTTCTCCGTGCTTGTAATATCTTCTTATATAGTAATTTTTGATTTCGTACATCTGTGATTTTTTTCACAAAAAATTTTACGTTTAATTTATATCTTTTATTCTTTTAATCATTTATACTTTTTACCATGTGTTTTATAATGTACATCATGCACACACGGGCTGGGGCTAGCGGATCGATCGAACGAACCAAACCCTAAAAGCTAGTGTCAAATTAAGCCTCCATCCTGGTCCCGGCCGACACCAATTCTCATGGCATCTTGGTGCCAACGAAGTCAACACCAGCAGCTCAAGGACAGTCATCGGATTAGATAGGCTGGTTAAACAAACCATAGGAGATTACTAAAATATAGCTATGCTGATGTGAAGTAACGATCCATCTTCCTTGTTGCGTGTGCTACGGCTGCGTTTTCGCTCCACCAAAACGTTTGTCCAGGAAGAGAACGGATCCCAAGGACAACGAATTCTGAGCGGTCAGTCAGTGAATGAAGCATCGGCAGATAGGCCCCGTTTTTCATGTGGTATTAACAAAAATAGTATTTTTAAAATAGTATTTATAAAAATAATACTTTTGCTATATGGTGATCGTACGACACTCCGCCTCGAGCTAACACGTGGCGATGTGACACTGCGCCTCAAACCTACCACGTGTTGGGCTATGGCTAATACTGCATAGTGACCGTGTGGCACTCCGCCATGTTTCGGTTCGAGGCAGAGTGTCGCACAGTCACCCTGTAGCTCGCCATGTGTCGGCCTAAGGCGGAGTGCTGCACAGTCATAGTGCGACAGAAGTACCATTTTTGCAAATACTACTCCAAGGGTACTATTTTTACTTATGTCATATGAAAAAGGCCATTTCTGTCAAAAACTTGTCAATGAAGTACTACTATTAACTATTCATGTATTTGGCACAATAGTCTTTTTTTTTTAAAAAAAATTGTCTTTGAACACCTATTTTTATAAAAAATAACTCCGTCCACAGGCTCAAAGGAGTGGCAGGCAACACCTGTCATGTATCACGCTTGGGGAGCTCAGTAGGAGCCAATGTGCATAGCAAGTGGAACGAGCGCGAGAGGCGACGGCTAAGTGTGGCAACAAAGAGCCCGGGCACTGTCGTGCTCCAGTTGCTCTGCCCATGCTCGATAAGGCGCCGTCGAGCAGCCCATGCTCGAGAGGTGGTTGGGGTAGGTGGGTAGGCAAGTCGCGAGCAGCGAGCAGGCTAACAAGTTAGTGAGTTCACAACACGCATAAGTTTTTTTACTAGTAATTTGATAACACGTATCGGCTTTTTCAAGCTAGTTCATAGGACGCACCACCTTTCCCAGTAATTTGACATCATGTATTAGTTTTTCATAGCGAGTGGATAGCATGTACCAACTTTTTCACAACGAGTGGATAGCACATACCAGCTTTTCTCAGCGAGTTGACAGCACATACCAGATTTTCACAGTGAGTTAACAGCACGTACGAGCTTTCTACGATAAAACAACAATATGTACAAGCTTTACTTCTGAATAGTGCACATCAACTGCCTATAAAATCTGGCCAGCACCCACGACCAAATCCAAGACTCTGATTGAATTGATATAAAAAATAAGGAAAGATGAGAGGGAGAAGAGAGGACAGTTACAAGACGTCACTACGCCACTGCTAGGGATATCGAACTACGGAGAGATACTTCGCAAGCGAAAGTGGGTGGCTAAGAAGAAGGGATCATATCCTGATAATTCTTACAAAGATGTACTCATGCCACTGGAGTTTCTGCAGTCGTAGTGCTACTGCAGCAATCCAGCACATACCACTCAGTCCACATACCCGGCAACTGTCACCTGGGTGCACTACACGTGTGGCGATGTTCTTGTAAGTATGTATTGATATTTTACATTGTATATTTTGTTTCGCACATCTCTAAGCCACTTCGTTCATGCCGACAGACCACAGAGCATTGCTACTTATTCTAATGGATTGACGGGCTAGAGATGTATGACAGGACATTCATCAAGCAAAAATACATTCTCAACTACTCGATGGCGCTGAAGAAATTTACACATTGGAAACCTTACACCTCGGATGACAACAAAAAAGGTCAGGATGTCGGTGGACAAGGGTAAGGCGCTAGTGGTCCTCGATGCCTCCGCTGAGTGCCAGGTTATTTCTGACTGGGAGAAACCTACACAAGTTGTGAAAGTCAAGTACTGAGCTCGGGTCATGAGGGCTAAAGCCCGCAATGAGGTAAGGGAAAGGCACCGATGGACCCAAATATGTACGATGAATAACGGTAACCACAACTTTTAAAAAACGTACATGTATCTTAGTTGTATTTGGGATTGGTGGTTCACGCATGTTACCATTTGTATCGTACGAGTAGTGAGACAAAGCATACACATCTAACCAAACCCTACGCACTATGTAATTCGCATCTTCATTGCGAAGTGCTTTGTCGGTCTACATATGGTCCATTATGACAACTATTTGCAATAATATATCTCTACTACTTAACACAGGGAGTTGGTGATGGCGGTTCATCTGCCCCTACGAACCTCCTTGCACATTCCTAAAAAAGTTCTATGCTCACACGAATAAAACAATGTCTACATAATAGGATTTCTTAATACGTATCAAAGCACACATTTTTAACTAGTTTGCATGGATATTTACCTAATTACAAAAAAATAAATTGACCGTGTGCCGCTGCCGAGCCAGTGTTGCAACTGAGTGCCCTGACCCCTGAGCGCCCCCTTGCCCACGTACCCGACACCCTGCCGAGCAAGGGTTGCTCGGCATCGCCTTACTAAGCAGGGGTGGCTCAGCAAGCAGTTGTCGAGCAGCTGGAGCTCGGCAGCGCCTAGGCCTGCCTGCTGGTGCACTGCGTCGTCGCCTCCCACGCCCATCGGCTCCTGCCGAACTCTCCAAGTATAGCAAATGATAGGTGTTGTTGGTCCCGCCTTATGAGCTCAGGGATAGGACTATTTTTGCTAAAACGAATGTTCGGTGGCTAAAATTGAAAATAAAGTGGCTACAGTGCAAAAACATGAACAGTTCTACTACTACCATTATTGTTTGACCTGTGAATGGTTTTGCAGCGAATAATGAACGGGGATTTCAATTCCCCTTTTCTTACCATGAAATTCCTTTTAATTTTTTGTGATTTTGTTGCTCTAAATTTGACTAAGGGCGTGCTCATTCCGGCTTTTGCCGTCGCCAGCGTTCGGCTTTTAACGATGAAAATACTGTAGCGCGCACTGTTGCGCTACAGTAAAAAAAATTTTCCGTTTTCCCCCCTTTTTTCTCGTATTCCTTTGCATCGTCCGCTCTAGATTAACGTGTCGTTTTTATTTTTATATATTTTTTAAATTTAATTATACTCAATAAATCAACTCAGCTACAGTAAAAAATAAGCCAGCTACAATGTTTTTTCAGCAAAAATCAAAAGCCATCGCTATTCCGAACGCCCCCTAAGGGCATGCTTAAAATGTGGAATTCGTGGGAGTTTTGTGGAAACAGCGAAATTCATACAAGAGAAATCCATACAGAATCATGTTTGGAATACAGGATTCTTACAGAAATTTCGTAGTCTACATCCGGTGAAAGTGAATGTTTCCTATCATCAAAATTCCTACAAAACACCTATGTTCCAAACACTAGCAACGTTAAGGTTCCCAGCTAGCTTCCTAGAAAGAAAAAGGCCCGCACATTACTTTTATTAGTTCTTAAGTATGCGTGGAGGTATACATGGGTAATTCTTTTCAACAACATTGATGATTTATAAACTGGAATTAATGGATTTTAGTTTTAGCATGAATATTTATATGAACGAACCAAATACCGATAAGCTATTTCAAAAAATTTATTCCGATAAACTGTTTTTAAAAATGACAAAGAAATTAACTTATTTATTTATTTAAAAAATAATAAATTATAACCCATAACTCCGAAAGAATGGAGCATAGTATCGCACATGTGCCATTGCTCGTATTCAACTAACAGGGATCGGAATCTGTGTGAGTGACATGAGAAGGCAAGGGGAATAAAAAAATGTATAGTTATGCAAAGCAGGCACGCAAGCAGCTGCAGAGGTATCAGTGGAAAGAATCCACGCATCATCAGCATGTACCTTCAAGCAGGAAAACTAAAATCAAAAGGCCTTAAGAAAACAAGGTGAAATATAATTACACTACGAACTAGAACTAACCAAATCATGGAACTACGAACTGAACAAACACCAAGCGTACGTACGTGGAACTGGGGTTCAATAGTCAAGAGTGAAGACTGCACACGCTGAAGGCACCTAAGAAACCAAAAAAGAAAGCAGAGAAGATCCAAAACAAGCACCAGCCAACATTATCTTTGCTCCATTAATGGAGCTTCCAAGGACGAGCTAGGGATCTAATGCACGCACCGCAAAATCTGATCAGAACAGTCATGTAGATCCTTCTCTAAATGCACAATGTAGTACTAGTACAGTAGTAATACTACGGACAAGCAAGAAAAAGGAAAAAAGAAGAGCAGGAATCTTACGTACTGTATGTTAATGATCTAGCTTAATTGGGCTTGTCGCTCCATATATGTACACACTAGTTTGAAACAAGATTCTAGTAGTATGTACAAGCTACGTGCAGTTCGCATCACCACTAATTAAATACGTGGGTCTCACATGCTCCATGATCATCAATTCTCCCAAGAACAAGTGCTAATTATAGAGAGAGCTGAAATCTTGAGATGCAAGTTGTATCATAGCATCGCACCTCAGGAAGATTAATACAGATAAACAAGACCACGAATTTTGGTCTCAATGCATGGCCACCTTTAACCAAACTAAAATCTAAACTAATCCCAGAAAAAGAGAGAGGAAAACAACACCAATAAGAACAACCGTCACCATGGAGAGGAAAGCTAAAGAAAGGTACTAGGACTGCAGAGAAAATGCCTGGCTTTCCCGTGTATGCCGCCGATCGACCGACCTCTATCACCAACGACTTCTTGTTTCATCACCAAAACTCCCCTCCATTTCCTGGCCTATCCTGTCTTCTGATCCCCGTATCCTACCACACCGGACAAGGAGGCGAACAGATCATCACCAAAACGGCCAGCCTCCCCGCCCAGACGGCGAGCAAGCAGCCATGCAACAGAGGCGCCTCCTACTGTCTTCGCGAGAGACGGCGGCATTGAGCACAGCACACCCTCCTCGTCCTTGCTCATGTCGTCGCGGCTACAACTGTCAAAGCGAACCACACACCAGGTGAGAGGCACAGAGTTCAGAGGGAGAGGAGGGGGGAGAAGAAGGAAAGGTTGATGCTGCCGCGTCTGCCTCGGAATATTTCAGAGACTTTTACGGGCAGGAAAGCCGAAGAGGCTGATGCTGCTCGCGGGCAGGTGCAGCGTGTGGCACGGCCGCCCGCACGGGCATGTCCTGCGCGGGTGCGTGACGCATCGGGATCCGCGTGCTCCCAGTGCCAAGCTAACCTAATCAATGCGCGCGGAGGGCAACGCAACCGCGGACGGATGCGTGCATCGGTGCAGCATGCATGCCAAAACCAAACCTGCATGCCGCTGTCTCCGTGCGTAGGTTCCCTTCGCGTGTCAGGCTGCCCGCGCGCTGATCCGTAGTCCGCAGCTACACGCCACGCTTCTAGGGCTACTACTACTGATGATTACGGGTCTGTTTTTACTGTGGTTTATGATTTATTAATCTAATAAACAGTGATTGTTGATAAATTAAAAATGAAAAGCCGCTAAAAAAGGCCAGAAGAAAAGAACCTACTGCTGATGCTTTGGTTTTGCTGAGATCTTGCGTGCATGGGGCCGCAATTAAACACATATTTTTCCACAGTGATACGTAGGGCTTCTTCTGCTGGTAGGCTATCGATCTATCGGTGAACTGGGGCGACGAATGTCATTATGCTGCCCCTCAAATCTCTGTCCTGGAAAGCGTGGAACAATGTGAATTGGGCTGAGGCCGTACGTGCATCGATCCACACCAGTGCAAGTTGGCTGCAACCACTACAGCCAGCTGATCATGACCACGTTCCTTTGCTTGTTAGGAGTACTCCCGTAGAAGATCATACGTACGCTCTACAAGCGATCTGGTAAGTGAAGTCATGTTCGCCCTTGGTCTCTCATGCGGCAACAATGTTAAGCTAGGACGAGGTGGTACACAGGTACACAACGGTATCGCTTTGAAAAACTTTTAACGGTGTGGCAGGTTTTAGACGTCGGGGTTTAAAGTTTGAGATTTTAAGCATCGGCTTTCAGGTTCCATAACGTTTAATTCGCATCCATATTTCATCAGATCTCAATGGGTTTACAAACTTTTTTGAGAAAAAAAAACTCCCACAAAAACTAATTATAAGTTTGAGAGATCAGGGTGAACACTAGGTAGGCTGCAGCTTTAGCGAGCTAAGGGCATCTCCAATGATCCTAGCTAAGTACTATCTATAAGAATTCTACATCATCTATAGAGTACATACTAAAAACTAGCATTCCAAAGGACTACCTATAAGGATAGCTATTTGATGTTTAATGCACACACAGTCATTTATAGAACCTGTCTCGTTTTGCGTTATAGACTAGAGACGAAATAGTAGCTAGCTGTTTGTGTTTTGCATACTCTCTTTCCTCCACATAGGATATATGCTGATGTGTACATGCAAATAGCTAGCTAATTCAGCATCATTGGAGATGCCCTAACAGAGGGAATTTGCGCAATGATATTGGAAATGATGCCTAGATCTGTCTCGACATGGTGTTGGGTAGTCTCGTTGAGAGCAGTGCCATTGCTACCTCGGATTGGTGGTAGTGGTGTACGTAAGAGATGAAAAATGAGCATTTTTGAACTGTGCGCGACCCATCTCCTCCTTGGTTGGGAGCTCAATTAGGAGACTCGAAAGACAGTCGATGCGATCCTAGAGCTCCAGTGGAAAAGATCGAGCTCGATGGTAGCAACGCCGAATCAATTTATCGGATGGCAACAACGGAGGACAGAGAGAGGCTCTGGTACTAGAAACAAAGGAATTAAACTAAGCTAATATTTATTCTCTTAGCGATGTTATTCAAAGCTCGCATTACGCTTTCTCAGCAATCTTATAGAACGAAAAATCTGAAAGGAGAGGTTAATTAGAGGTGAACTTTTCCTCGCAAAAAAAAAAAAATAGAGGCGCGCTTTGTGAAAGGATGATCGCCATGGTCCACCATGCACCACATCAACAAGCTGTGCACAGGTCGACGGATCGGCACCCCTCCCTCCAGATGCCGCCTGGACCACCACTTCAGCTCCTCTGCCACATCACATGCCAGGTGGGGCCGCCTAATCGACACCTCGGTGGTGGGTCGCGGGCCCAGCCACAGGCCCACGTCGGATCCCACAACCCCAGGGGCACAGTAGCATTGCAGGCTCGGCTCGCGGATTCTGATCGGCGTGGAAGATCACACACGCGTGCCCGCGTGGGACGGCCCAAGCGGGAGAGAACTAAGGAAAGTAGCGCCCAAGCGTGGGACGGCCCACCTCTTGATCGCCGCGGCCCGGCGCGTGGCGCCGTGGGTGAATCGCGCGTTCGGACTCCCAGCCGAGGCTCGGCACTGGGTGGCACTGGGCTCAGGCATTGCGCTCGGACTCCTTCCCGGACACGTACGACAGTGCGGGGATGTCGTAGCGCCTCGCAGTGGCGGCGCGGGCGGCGGCACCGGTGGCTTCGTCAGTTTCGTCTCTCTCCCTGGATCCACAAGCGCGCGCACGGCATTTCTCCACGCCGTGCGCAGGAGCGCGCGCACGACACCCGAATGGGCGAACCGGCTCGGTGGTGACCGACTGGTGAGTACTGTTTTGGTGGTGATTTCTGCCGTTCCAGTTAGCAGCAGGCGCCATCCGCGCAAGTAGGCAACTCGTGCTGTTTGCAGCGGCTAATTATCATCAGCATTGTTTGGCTGTACTCCATGGGCGTTATACAAAGAAGACATCATATATATCTGGCCGATTTTCTCCTGAGATCTTTTTTTTAAAACGTTTCTCCTCATAAATTTCTCTCTACTTTCAAACACCAGCCACCAGGGTTGCAGTATTTTCAGAGTTTCAGCGTTCATCAGTTGCATGCACATCAGAGCATCGGATTGAAGCACAAAAACGTTGCTGGACTATGGTGGGTTCGAACGGACTATATATATGCAAAGTACTACAAATTTTGACATTTTTAAAGACGGGTGTATAGAAGTATCCTGTAACACCTCAGATATCGGTGTGAGATGCTACCATGGAACATCATCATCAAAATAAAGAATAAAAATAAAAACAACAATAGAAATTGTACGAAAATTTAAAACTTAAAAAGTACTTTATTAAGAAACCAGTGGAAGCTAAAATAATTGTTTGAAACATGGGACCGGTCCACTTCTAACCAAAAGAAGAACAAATGAAGCAACAAAATAGTGGCAAGCCATGGTGCTGTAAACTCTAGTGCTCCCACCTATGTATAATGCTATCACTTCACTGGTCTTCTACTTGAGACTGAAAAGAGCAAGCGTGAGATTTAGAAATCTCAGCAAGTACCCAACAACGATCGTAACACGGTAAATTAAGGGACAAGCGATACAACCAAGTAAGTGAGCAATAGATACAAATCAAGGTCACTGTACGTGATTAACAACGACACTGATATAGAGAGTGAAACTGAGATGAAGGTTAACATAGCATATGTGATAGTCGCATTGAAGTAAGAGATAATTATTATTTAGTAACTTATGGTAACGACACTGACGGTTACTCCCCACATACCCGGTATACGAGAATAGTCAGGCACGCCATCGTCCTCGACTGTATACCGCGACGGGGTGTAATATCCTGTGTAACGAGAATGTACGCCCCCCCGGTACGTTACCAAGTGGGTAGCAATATCTCCTATATGTGGATAACCCTAGGCCAGCGAATTAAGTAATTTTTAGTGATTCAGGTGTTTAAGATATTATGATGGCAATAGTAAACTAAATGAGATTAATATAAGTGAGAAGGTTGCTAGATATTTGATAAGATGATTCCCAATACAAGACGAGAGATAGGTGATAAAGAAATATGACCCTAGATTAATTTGATAAGGGACCCCTAATAAGCCCAAACACGCAGGGTTGTCACACAATTCATTTTTATTAGATGTTGAGTAGTCATTAGTCCAATTAACAGGTTTTTACATATAATTCTAACTTGATTTACGAACAGCAAGATACAAGATTAATAATAACATGAACTAACTAATACGCATGACTAAAATAATAGGCATAAAATGATAATGTGAATATAATGTTAAGCATGAAGTGATAAGTATGATTATGATGATAAGCATAGAATATTAAGCATGGTATTAATGATAAGCATAAAATATTAAGCATGATATTAATGATAAGTATAGAATGTTAATCATGATACTAATGATAAGCATAAAATGTTAAATATGATATTAATGATAAGCATAAAATGACAAACATAATCTCAGTGTATTAACACTTATCATTTGGTACGACTAGGCAGGACTTCGACCTCGACTAACCTAAGATACTGAGTAACGAATACTTAATCACAACGGTATATCAATGATATATGACGTATTAATAACACCCATAGGCAAGCAATAGTTATGCAAGGCAAAGTACTGGATTACCATAGACATTGATGTAGCGAGTAAAACTGGGAATGACGGTAACATGACATATGAGATAATTGCATTTGAATAAGAGATAATTAATATTTAGTAAGTTATGGAAATGGCAATTGTGATATAGTAAGTTATGGCAATTATGGTATCGGTAACTATGATATAGCAATTTAGGGCACCGACACTAGCGATTACTTCCCACATACCCAGTTATACGAGAATAGTCAGGCACATCATCGTCCTTGACTGTATAACTGCGACGGGGTGTAATATCCTGAGTAACGAGAATGTATGGCCCCCCGTACGTTACCAGGTGGGTAGAAATCTCCTCTATATGTGGATAACCCTAGACCGGGTAGTCATATTATTATCAGCCGGTCAAATGGTTGAGAGATTAAGGTAAAAAGGGAGGCTAGGATAGGGTTATAAGAAGTGAAAGGGTTTGCTAAGGTTGAGACAAAAAGGCGTAATACTCGATAGAGCGAAGAGGAATGATAATATGATAATGAAGTAATTATTACATTATAGGTAGATTATACCTATGGATTTAAGGAAACCAAAAGATAGCAAAAGGTAAGGCTATGATAAGTGGAATGATTTGCTAAAGTTGATGATGGAGATGTATTAATTCGGATATGAGAGCGATGTGAAATGATAACATGGCAATAACGGTCTAAGAGTTATTCTCAAAGAGATATTATAGTATAGTTCACACAAGAATTGACAACCAACTAAGTTTTATTATGTGATAAGTGATTATTAGTCAATTTAACAGTTATTAATACATATAAATCAACCATGACTCACATAAGAAATCATATCAGCAATACATCATGGTATCAAAACGATAAACATAGAAGATTGGTATTAAAATACTGCTAGTGATTTAAACCTAAGTCTACTACATGATCATCCGTTCCCCCCTTAACGATAAACATGAATTTCATAACATCGTTAACGGAGGAGCGTTCTCAACAACCTAAAAGTATATATGAATCAGGTAACCTAGAACATCATGATATAACACTACAATGGCAGTCTAAACCAAGCATGCATTAACAATATGATAATAACCAACAAACATTGGTGATATGATAATAACCCTGTACGCTTTAATGATATGATAATGACAGGTGAGTATGAGTGATATGATAAGCTTTAGTGAGATGATAATTGTAATCAATGGCAAGGGTGATAAATAACCAGAAACCAGGGAACACATGGTATGTGAAACATAAATGTTACGGTCGCGAGGTACTTGCCTTGAGCACGCTTGACGAGACCACTGCACGAAGGATCCAAAACGTGAGGTGGCCCGGATGTTCCTCCGATTGACCTGAGAGAACCTATAGATTGAATGATATGATATTAGATGGGGGTACGCTTGAGTTGTGAAAGGATTAGGAAGATCGCTCAATCAGAAGTTCCGCGTTCACAAGGGACTGCCGTGCGAAACTCTATTCGCACATGTGAACGTGGAAGATCACTCGGCCA
The DNA here is from genome assembly GCA_036346265.1 of Melocanna baccifera. Taxonomy (NCBI): domain Eukaryota; kingdom Viridiplantae; phylum Streptophyta; class Magnoliopsida; order Poales; family Poaceae; genus Melocanna; species Melocanna baccifera. The sequence continues at coordinate 15,668,543 of CM070702.1, forward strand.
ACGCCGCTGTCGGCCGTCGCCACACTGTTGTGCTACCGTGCATGCTGCCATGCTTGCCGTGCGGCTGCCGCCACCCCTGCCATGCGCCACCGTGGCCGCACACGCTGCCTGCATTGGCAGCCACCGCCACCTGCCATGCGTTGCCACAGCAGCCCGCCGCCTGCTAACGCCGCCCACCACGGCAGCCGCCGCCACCTGCCATGTGCTGCCGTGGCCGCACGCTGCTTTCCATGCGCTGCCACGGTAGCCCGCCGCCTTGCACCTATCCGGCCGCACGCCACCACTGCATCGCATGGATCTCACCGCGCCGCCACCGCCGGCTCGCTCCCACACCGACCTGCCCTGCCCGACCGAGCGCTGCCTGCTCGCACCTGCGCTGTGCCGCCGCGTGCTGCGGCTTGCTGCGCTGCCACTGCCACCCACTGCCTCGGCCGCTCCGTGTTGCGCTGCCGTGGCCTCCCTACACCGCCTCGGCCACGCACCGCTTGGCGCCATCCTGCGTCGGTGGTTGGTGGACGGCGGGCACCAGTGCTGAAGGTGGCCGTTTGGCCCGGCCGGGCAACGATCGGGGGTAGAGTTTTACAACCGCTGTATTAATTAGAAGAGAATAGGGAAACTCTCGTGTTGCTAAACTAAATTTGACTTCAAGCGTACTTTATTTTGGTGATGAATTGCTAGACTAGTTGCTATGTAACGGCAACGCCCGCTTTCGAGCGCAAAGAACCCGCAACCATGAGAGGTGAATAGCTATGAGTATCGTGACAAAGAATGATAAACAAAACAGTACAAGTCTACACACAAGGATCCAGATTATAATTACAACATATGGCACATCGGCTAAGTTTTGGCGCAATGGGTGACGAGCCCAAAATATAATTACAATACGAAAGTCCCAAAGACAAGCCTAAACGCGGCTAAGGCCTAAAACCACAGATCCTCTGCACAAACTTGATCCTCAGAGTCCTCTTCGACGACCTACTAGTCTTCCTGAACATTTTCTGATGTTGATTTGCAAGCAGTGAGTACAACTGTACCCAGCAAGTTACAGGGGTAAAATCTTAATTTACTAAATGAAAAGGTTTACAACGGATGGATGTATAACGATTTTATTATTTTATGTGGATGTAGTTTTAGTTCGCAAACAGTTGTAAAAGCAGATAAATAATAAACTGCTTAAGGATTTGGGGTTCATAAACATTCATTCATTAAGCTACACATATTTAAACATAAAAAACTACTTATGCTTTGCTACTGGTATCACCCATAAGACACAGCTTCATTAACTGAAAGCACGGTGTATTCGAATATATTTAGTTTTCACTCTGCAGAGTTGCTCAACTTTACCTACAAGATTTCTCAAATTCACAATGTCAAGCTATAAACACACATCAGTTAGTGTGCAACTGAAATGAGAAAACAAGACCTTTCACTGCTCAATTTACTGTAGAGGCCCTACTCGATAGGTTATAGTCTTTACTGAACTGGGTACCCACGGGCCAATGCGGAACACGACCACCCAAATTCGTAAAGACCCACCGTTGTGTATACAGTGTCTATACACCGGTACCACCTCTCCAAACTCCTGTAGGGATTCAATTAAAGTGAGCAGTTACTGGATCAAGACTGACAAGTCAATACTTGTGGTTAAGCAATTACTTGTGCCCTAAACTTGGCATAAGGCTCTTGTCCTTACATTGCTTCTGAGACTGCCAACCACGACCGGTTACATACATAACTGTACCGACACCTGTCTGTTGCACTCTCCACCTTATGGTAGGGTCGTGGACTCGGCCACTACAGGACTTTTCACCATTTCCGCCCTACCCTAGACTATTTAAAAATGCTTTTACCGGTAAACTACCAAGTTATATGGTAGTTTTGTTATTTTATGTGAGAGCAGAACTGATTGTTTATACTTTAATTTAATAATACTAAGATTGTTAAGGTGAATGTGACTTCAAAGTAAAACAGGGCTATTATCGATGGTAGGACATAACTAAATTAAACATGTCATTCTAAGCATTTTATTTTAGTTAAATAACTTGGATAAGTAACATACATGCAAATACGTTAAATAAATAATACAGAACGTCGTGGGTTCAATATGGTCAAAAACATGCAACTTGCCTTGCGGGTCAACGACCTCGACAACTTCGTAGACTGCTGACGGCTGCTCGGGTCCTTGAACTGTCGCCTCGGACTCCTCGTGAACTAACGAAAACACACCAAAATTAACAATGAACCGTGCTTGCGACTAAACAAGCTAGGAAAAATAAAATAACAATCTATTAAAAAGAAATAAATGCAATAAATATTCAAATGGCTTGGGTTGGATTTTTGGAAGTTGGCTTTTGGGGTAACGGACTATGGAAATAAACTCAGATCGTCGAGACGAAGTGAATGGAGGTATTTTTGAAATTTTCTGGAATTGGAAAAAGGAAATTGCCACTGTGCACAGTGCTACAGTGCGCCCCAGCCCAATCTCACGTGCGGGAATGCGCGCTCGCGCGTTCAAATGGTGCGTTGGGCCAATGAGTGCGGCCCAACTCACGCGCGCACGTAGTGGCGGGGCCCTGGAGCGAGGGGACGCGTGCGGCTGCCGTCCGATCTCGCGGGAAGGGCCCGGATGCCACCACGACGCCCGGTCGGGGTCGTCTTCTACCTCACGCCGAGCGCAGCGACGAGGAAGCAGAGGCGCGCCTCCCACCACGATTCGGCCACGTCGGTGAGTCTTTAGGACCAAGACCAGTACCAACATGCTCGGGGAAGTGAGGGGAGTCTATTTTGGGGTTCAGACCGACAAAGAGCATTCACGGTGGTGGTCGCGGGCAAGAGGGAAGGTGGCGGGGAATTTGATGGCTAGGAGGAGCTAGGGAAATGCTTCAGCGCAGCCGGGCCTAGTTTAACCATCTCTGGGGTGTAAGATTCACGGGGAAGGGATGGCCTGGGCGCGGGAGAAGCTCAAGCGAGCTATCCACGGCGAGGGGCGACGGCCGTGGAGAGGCTTACGGTGCTAGGCCAAATGAGGAATGCTCTCTCAAAATTGGGTTGGGTTAAGTGAACGTGAGGCTCTGGTGGTGCTCGGGCTAAGGGCAATTGAATTTTAATCAATCGGTGCGAAAGATGAGGCTGGTGACTCACTGGGACCAGGGGATGGCGATGCGGGGGCTTCGATGAGGGAGAGGGCAATCGGTTGGCTTTGAGAGGTGAGTGTGAGTGTCGAGAGGCTAACAGCGGCAGCAATTGGATTATAAAGGTTGGGAGAGGCGGTTTCAGCAGTGGCAATGGCTCGGGCTCGTCGGCGCGTGGAGGGAGACATGGGAGCTACGCCAGGAGGAGATGCACTGCAGGCAAGTTGGTGTACGCCTCCTGAAAGGTTTGGCGGGGAAGTGACTGCTCGGGTATGGGCGGGGACGCGCGGACGAAGGAGGATGCTCGGGTGCACGGTAGGGAGCTCCTCCGTCAAAACGGCGCGAAGGGCGAGGAGGCGGTGGCAGAGCCGGTAGAGAGGGAGCACTGGAGGAGTGGGGCCACAACGACAGGTGCTGACGCGAGCTCGAGCGCCAGAAGTGTCGCGGCGCCACAATTCAGAGGAGGAGGCGCGTGCACGTAGGTGAGGGCGGTGAATGCGGTCGAGCCAGCGCGAAAGGAGGGGAGGGGAACAACACGAATCTCAAAGCAGGATCAACGGCTGAGGTTTGGCTAGAGAATTCAAGCAAAATCTAAGAAAAATTCAAATAGCTTTTGAATTTTAGGGTTGTTTCATGCTACTTGCTTCACCGATGCATGCCTGCTCCAGTAAGAAACCAAACACATGTTGAAAAAGCTTGGAGAATTGTTTAAAGAGTCAAATGGAGACTGAATAGTTCATGATCATCGACAAGCCGAAGATCTGAGACATTTTACACTGAAACAGATTCTCCTGACACACAAAATTAATTGCATGTGAGGAGAACAAGAAACCATGCTCACTGCACATGGAAATTTCTATTATTTCCCTTTCAATTCAGTACAACCACTTCAATGATCAATAATTAATCTTTTGCATGTTGTTTCTGCCAAGAACAACTCATCACTGTAGACTCAACCTCTTTGTTGGGCCTCGTCTCACGTGACTGCTGAGCATCAATAGGTGAATCTTTCACGGAGGTGAGGACTGGTTCATCAAAGAACTGCATGCCGGTTTCAAACTGTTTTAATGCTTTTTTCCCTTTGAATAAACAACTAACGATACGTCATTATATGGATCACGAGCTGTATAGAGATTAGAGAGACCAGAAGTAACACAGAGAAGAGAAGTACGTAGTAGCAAGAAATCCTTTTTCATAGCCATTCATCCATCAACGGATGAGCAATGATCATGAGAGTTTTATGATGTAAAGTACTCCAACTCAATCCTAACAGCATGCCTACTATGTCCAAAAGAATGGCTCCATCAACCAATTCAAAATAAAATGAAGTGTGGGGAAGCATGAACACTGTGCTTATAAATGACAAGAACCCTCTCTGATCTCACCACAGGAGCGTCAAGCCACCTGCGGCTGCCAGCACCAAGCAATTCACAGCAGCACTGACGCTGACGCTGTACGCGGCGCTCGTCGAGTCCCCGCTCCCGCCGCCTGCTTTGCCGGACGCCGGACCGGGGGCAAGATCGGACGCCCCGGACTCCGGCGCCGGCGCGGGCGCCGGCGCGAGCGGTGGGTCCTTGCTGAAGATTTGCATGGGCAGGAGCACCTTGTTGAGCGCGTACACCGCGACCGGGTCCGTCGCGTACACGCTGCTGGAGATCTTGGGCTTGGACCACATGGACTGGACGTAGATGCTGCCCATGTCGTCGGTGAGGTTGAGCGTGTACGGCGAGCCGGCGAAGGTGTTCACCGGGTTGAGCACGCTCAGGTTCTTGAACTCGGCCAGCGAGTAGAACTTGGGGAACGCGTGGTACAGGAGCAGCGTCTTGAGCTGGTCGCCGGTGAGGTTGGAGAAGGTGGACTTCTTGATCGCGGCGAACGCCGAGTCCTTGGGGACGAAGATGGTGATGCCCTCGTCGGTCTTGTTGGCCTGGCTCTGGAAGGTCTCGATGACATTGGTCTTCTCCAGGTAGTTAAGGAAGGTGTGGAACGGGCCGGCCACGCTGAGGAGCTCGCCGAGGTCCACGTAGTGCGGCGCCGGAGCCGGCGCGGGGGTTGGGGGCAGTGACACTGGCGCTGGGGCGGGTGGACTCTTCTTCTGAGCCAACGCCGGAGACGAAAGGAGAACGGCCAGTACGGCGGTGGTAAAAATGGCTGCTCTGAACTCCATCATATACCGTTTGCTTGCCTTCTCTTCTTCCCTGATCCAAATCCCTGAGATCATGCAGGAGATACAGAGAGCGTTACAACTCAGAAGCTGAATAGTTTGGGATAGTTTGATCTGAGTGATCAAGATGGTAACTTTTCTGAAATATGGTGTTTCTTGATTATACCAAAAACTAAAATGATGCTGAGATCTATCTCAGCATATATTTCAGAATTCACATCAATAGGACGTTGGAATGATATATTACCGGCCTACTTGGGAGCATACAGTTTCAACATTTGGTTATTGATCCACTCGCTATCGCCGAGAAGACAAATATGCAAAAATCATTTCAGACATCAGGATCACTAGATCCAGTCTAGGTGGCGCATTATAGTAGTTTAAGTGTCACCTACCAAATCATGACACCAGACAAACTAGTTGCTTGAACAAAAAGAAAGTCTTGCAGATCTCAGCACAAAGACAAAAAAAAAAAAAGGCAAGAACCAACTACCAAGCTGAACACTCAACAACCTACACCAAGCCTTACACAATCTTTGCTTCCACTTAAAGAAAAATAAATATCATCGTGTGCTACATAAGCATAGAAATTCTGATGTTCCAGATTTTCCCGAGATCAAGAACTGTGAAAAACTACACAAGCATCAAAGTACATGGAAGAGCTACTAGCTCCAAGCTAACCAATGAAAAAGAACTTTCAAAATTGTATAATGACATTGCATTGAAAATGCAGAAGAGAATTCAAGGGACGCAAACCTGAGCAGAGCAGGGAACGGAGAAGGAGAGAAGAAGAGAGGGTGGCAACTGGCAAAGAGTGTTGAGAAGAGGGGATGCTATATAGAAAGGTGGTGTTTGTGTAGGGAGGAAGAGAATAAATAATGAGGTTCATATGGGTGGCAGCTGTTGCGAGTCAGTAGGTACCCGCCCTCTCAACTAAGAGGTGCATAATGAAAGCTGGGCAGGTATTAGCTGCCCTCTCTTTCTGTCCTGGCTTTCTGTTCTGTTCTTGAGTAAATTGCACTGCTTCTTAAGTGGTAGTACAATTACTGCCTTCGTTTAGATTTAATTTTATGCTCTGTACTTCCTCCGTATTGCAGTACGCATACATAAGTGTACATGACCATTATCATTCATTAGTTTGATGTTTTTCGACAGTACTACTGTACTAGGGCATTAGTATTTGACACACTGTAATTTTCCTCTTCATTTTGATGTCAGTAATTTTGTGCCTTTTTCTGTATGAAATATGTACGTAAGCATTAGTGTATGAAATATGGTATTTTCAATAGTTCTTAATTCTGTCAGCATTGTGTATCATCCGACAAATTGGGATACTAATTTTCTTGTAAAGCCCAACTTGTTAGTCTGTACTTTTTGTATTTCTTTGCAAATTTTGACTTCTTAAAATTAAGTTGCATACTTCTGTATTTTTTAACAATTGTTGTGCAAAACTACAAGATGAATGACAAATGTAAACTTGTTTATTCATTGTCTGGTGACGAAATCACGAGATCCATTAGACTCCAATAGATTTTTTCTTTCATTTTTGTGAGGAAAAGGTTGTGTAGGGCACATAATTAAGATTGTACTGTGATCAGAAGTAATGGTGTGCCCTAAGTTCCCTTGCAAAAGCAAATACTGCAGATATTCCATTTATGATAGATAATCAGGACTTGATCAGAACCTCAGAGCACAGAAACTCCAATTTGAAGTACTTTCTGGATTTAAGGGGAATCCTCTGAGCTGGAGCATAGACCATGCATGTACTACAAAATTTACAGAAGACAGCAGCAGTTCTTAAGGCTATTCATGGAAGACTCCAAGTCAGCTTAGTGCATCCAGTGTTGTTTATAAATCTGACAATGCAACCAATGCTCCTTTTCTATCACAAGGATTCCTCCAACTTGCATAGTACTTAAAGCACTATTACCAAACTTTTCCTTAAAGTAACCAAGCACAAAACTTTTCCTCGTGACAAAATATGACAAATTGCCATCATCTAACTTTTTGCCTGATGAGGATGACCTTTCTAGAAATAATGAAATATTGGTTAGAATGGGAGAGCTTCCCAAATACTCCTATAAGAGAGGGCTTGTGTTTTTAAATAGGATTTTTTTTACAGTATATTATATTAGTAGTAGAAAGGTGGTAGTAAAAATAAAATCTGACGGTTGATTTGTGATGATATTATAGACTTTTGTTTTTCAACTTGATTTTTTTCGGAAGGGTATTTTAGGCTATCTCATGTGAACATCTATGTGTAAATCGCAGTTATATCTTTAGCTGACACACGATCGAGGTGTATGCGAAGTCGTCGACAGATCATGCTGACGTTCAACAACGCCGGCATGTGGAACGTGAGGTCCAACGTGTGGGAGAAGTACCACCTGGGCGAGCAGCTCTACGTGAGTGTCATCTCGCCGGTGAGGTCGCTCAGGGACGAGTACAACATGCCCGAGAACGGCCTCCGCTGTGGCAAGGTCGTCGTTCTGCCGCGTCGGCCTGCCGCTGCCGCCGTCCTGCCTCCCTGCATAAATCCATCCATCCAAAGATCGACGCATGGCGCCGTACACACAACAAGAAGAGCAGGAGTCTTTTTGTTTTCCTTTTTAGTCTGCCCCCCGTTTATTCTTCTTGTCACGTTTATTGGGCGGGCGGATGCGAATGCACGCAAGCTCGAGAAGCCCTCTCGAATCATTGTAATAGGAGTTAATTCTATCAGATCATCTATCCAATAATTGTAATAGGAGTTAATTCTATCAGATCATCTGTCCAATAAGTCCTTTCAGGCAAATTTGTTATTGTGTATATAATGTATGTATAATTTTACTCTTTTGGAGATTTTACTGTTAGTAGCGTGAGTGATAGTATAACTAAATTATAACTAATCTGAACGGCTCATATTCATTTTAAGGTTCGGAAAAGAGCTCTTTAAAGAACAGTGTACCTCAATTATTACTAGCTAGTTCACCAGAGCATAATCTCCTTGCAGAAAAAGGAGCATAATAGATCAGAAACTATGCTGAGCTGAGGCATTAATTGGATTTGATAATATGAACTCACAACCGAATGGACTACTTGAGCTGATATTGCAGTGTCGGTGAGACGGCCACTTGACTCAGCTGATGCAGCTCGTATCTGGTGGGATTAAGCATTTCCCTTGCATCACATGTAGAATAATAATTGTTCAGCTGTAGGTAACAACTCCTTAATCATCAAAGGAAAGGAAAATTCATTTCTTGAGCTGTCATGGTCAATTAGGCTTTGAAGCAAAATCAGATTTAGTACCATTTCATCATACCCAATCAAGTAACTTGCGTGACATTCATATACTGCAAAATCAATGGATTTGACAGCATAGTAGAATTTTCATATCCGTATCAACGATTCAGTTATAAATCACTACCATCTCGGAATGAAAAAAAAATATTTGTACAAAGCAAAACATAAATAATTGTGTCCAACTATCTCCAAAACATTTCTAAAAACTTTGTGCATACTGATACAGTGCCTCTGATAGGAGCTACATTGAGATTTGTTAGTTGGTATATCACAAAATGGAAATAAAATGTTCAGCAGGTTATAAATAAATTTGATACCGACCCAATCAATTGCATTCAGCACACAATTTTTCAACTCTGTTTTCTTTATTTTATTTTTCAGGAAATGTCAACATTGAGTGAAATATTACCCTTTCTCTCAGTTAAAGCCATTACTTGAAAAACTGAGGCATTGTTTCTTCTAGAACTGTAGGAAGCAAAATGCTCCTCCTTTCAGTACAAACACTCAATGTCTACTTCAGGACACTACTAGTCCATACCATAAAGGCACACCTCTTCACTTTTCACGACTTCTCTAATGTTCTCGAATAAAAAAGTTGTTTTAAGTGGTTGCTGCCCTAATGGACCACTTCGTGTTAGCCTACCCCCCTTGTAATGTCAGGGTGAAGCAAGCCTTTTTTTTTCAGGAATGTTAAAGAGGAAGGTAGATCTTTGTTATTTTTTCCTTCAGAACTTCAGGTTTAATCCTCTTGCACTTTTGACCAACCTCAAATATCAGAATTCAGTTTACATTAGGGCCATTTGAAGGATCACAACACAAGAAACACGGTAGACAAATATCTCTCTTGAATATCCCATCAGTTCTGCCGTTAGGACAAGGGAGTTTGCGGTCACATTTCTTTTAAGTCATCCCATCACACGAAAGAAGATTGCATTTGATAACTTTGTTCCATGAATCCATGATTAGGTGAGGAACCATAAAATTTTGAGGAAATGTATTATAATACCAAAAAAAAGCTACAAAATATTGTACGGGCATTTTAATGTTAAACTATTGAATAATTAACTTGAAAAAGAAAACACGATCTTGTTCCACTCCCTGCATCGCTGCATCCAAATGACTCTGTCTTCGGTGTGGCCGTGGAGACGTCCCTGGAGTGCAATTATTGGCGACTAATGACTCGAGAACCACCAAAATGAAGATGAGAAAAGGAGAGGTTTGACGTAGAATGGGGATAAATGGTTTAACATGCGGTACAAGCTTTGCTGGCCAAACATCCACATCTCCCATCTTCGACAAGTGCATCCATCCTCGCAAGAAGAAAAGGAAAACAAAAGCAATTTGATTCTCTTGCAAGGCATGCCATGCCGTGGTCTCTTCAGAGCATCGAGTGTAGGGAGACAGGGCCCTCTTCTTCGATGTGATCCAGGGCGGCCTCGCCATTGGACTTGGTCTGGGCCTGATGGGTTATGGCTGGTCCAGTGGGCCCTGACTAAGTTGCTGGGTGTTCAGTTTCCAATGGGCTTGTGGTCTTATGCTGTGTGGGCCTATATATCTGTAGCTGCCGACCTGTTTCTTGGTGGAGTGAGCCTTTCCTGTTTCTGTTTCCGTGTTCTTATTCCGATCTGTGTTTTGGCCGATCGCAACGAGCTTGTTGATCGGAGAGAACACGGAGAGAGATACGAAAACGGGAACAAGAAAGCTATTTTCGGACAGCAGAGCATGGGAATGTGGAGAGAAGCTGGTTGAAAGTTACGGCCGCAACTGAGAGAAGCCGGTGGCCGATGTAATATCGTGATGTCGGTACACCAAACCAAATTGGCACAAGTTTTAGGGCCACTGGTATGGTATGTCAAGGTAAAGTTGGCGTGCAGCTGTTGTTTCTTAGTATCCGTCTCGACCAGCTTGCTGGTGCCGGATTACATGCATGCACTCGCCGGAATGCTGGTGCCCAGCATCTTTTCCTGAAAGTGAAGTCGCCAAACATGAGATCTAGCCTTGAAAGGTGATGGGGTTCCGGCTGCTGGAACAAACCTGATTTGCTATTTGGCTAACTGAGGAGAGTTCCCGTTGCCTTTGTTAATTAACTTGTTATTATTTCCCTGCACCCGTATCGTGTATTAACATGACGTAGATTGACATGGTTCTATTGAGTCTAGGAAGTCTGCATATGGCTGTACAGTACAGTACTGCTCTTTTATGGACCAAAAAAAAAATCAGGTCAGCACACACGATCGAATCCGATGGCTGAAAATTATTCAAACAGTTTGAGAAACACAAGCAGGGTTTTAGACTGCAACAAGAACAAGGTCCAGTACGACTACGACCAGGCCACTCTTTGACCGGCCCCACTTAACGGTTAACGCGACGAGACGTAGGGCTGTTTAAGGGGGCGCTCGACTGGGCTTCTGTGACTGTTGTGATGAACGTGACTGTTGTGATGAACGATTTTTTACTGTAGCAGTACCTGCTACAGTAAAATTTATTATTTTTTGTTTTTTTAAAAATTTACTTATACTTTTTTCGCTTTTTGTTTTTGGTTTTTTATATATTTTTTTACATTTAATTATACTCAATAAATCAACTCACTTCTGATGTTTTTCATCGAATCTGATGTTTTTCAAGAAAATCAAAAGCCATCGCTATTCCGATCACCCCCTAAGCCGCTTTTAGAAGCCGTTTTTAACTTTTGTTATTATACCTAACTTTTAAATGAAATATTTTTTTTAAATAGAATCTACAAGTTAATTGTAGTACACGTTAAAAGGTCAACATTTATACCATCTAAAATCGTAAGCGAGTATCTCTCTTTCCATAATCTCTATCACATATAGCTAAAATTCAACATTTTAGTCAAAATTTATAAGTCACAGCCACTTCAAACAGGCCCGAACACGAATGTGGATATCGAGTTGGCTTGTCATCTTATCGAGTTTTTTTTAAAATTGACATAGTTTCATTTAATATCATTTTATTGATAATTTGTAATTATTTTTAGAATCGAGCTAACGAGTCAAGCTGAGCCAAAGTAAAATTTAATTTCATCCGAAATCGATTCTTTCAATATTTAACAAATTATCAAGTGTAATTAAAGTAATTTTAAATCGAACTAATGAACCTCACTAAGGAACTTTTTTTTCCGGGCCAGCACCACCGTCCACGTTCCGCGCGCGCACATTCCATCCCCGCGTATTCTACGATGCGCCGTGGCTGTCCACACCACGGTGCAAGCGAGGCCACCGGAACTGGCAGCACCCGAATACGAATCCATGGGCTTCTTTGCTTTCCAATAGTACACTCTTATCTTGAGACGAACAAGAACTTGGTCTACATCTCAAGTTCATTGCACTTGGCAAAGCGCGTCCCACAACATGTTACCGAGCACTCCATGCACATTGCACATGACATGACATTCCAACGCGCGCGGCACAAGCGATGGGACGCAACACTATAAATAGCGGCCAACACCTCGTCGCATTTCTTCAAACAGACCAGAAAGCTTCTGAAACTAGCGTGGCTAAGATTTTCAAGACGGGTTTTGATAAATATTACTAGATATTTATTTTTAAAAATATTATCTAAATTTCTAATCTTTGAATGTGCAAAAAGATTAATTCATTCATCATCACCTCTATCTTCTTCTTTGACGACCCCTTCTTTCTTCACTCCGGTGACTCTTTCTTCCTCACTGGCGAGAAAGAATCCTGCCCCCTATCTAAGGTTCACTATTTCCCCAGATATAGAGCAGTGGCGGAACCACCATCGAGCCGGGCAAGACCCCCCCCGGGCGGCCACCGTCGGCGCCCCGCCACCCCCGCCGACCGGAGAGCAAGAAGGCAAGAAGCCCCGCCGAAGAGCCGATGCTGATGGCAGGCGCCGTTCACGCGCGGATGGGCCTCGGCCGTGGGCCGCGCTGTGCAGTGGCCCAATCCAGTGGGGAGTGTGCAGTGGGCACAATACAAATCCCTAATCCCCATCGGCCACTGCAGTGCTTTCCCCATTGCCGTGTGCCTGTGCAAATCCCTAACCCACAAATCCGAAATCCTGCGCAGCTGCGGCGGTCGGCTACGGGCTGCAGCGGTCGGCGGCGACTCGGCTATTGGGCGCCCGCGGCTCCGCCCTTTGTCCCTCCGCGCCTCTGCCAGAGTGCCAGGCGGCATTGCGCGTCTGCGGGCTGCGGCAGTACGGCGGACGGTGCGCGGCCAGCGACGGTCGTCGGTCGGTGGCTCGAACGGCGGTCGGAGGGTGCTAGTGCGCGGCGCGGGCTGCGGCGGTCGACGGCGACTCAGTGAGTGGTGCGGCGGTCGGTGGCGACTTCGCGGCTCCGCGCCTCTGTCAGGTTCGCTCCAGCTCTCTTTAATTTCTACCAGAATACTACCAGAATCCAACTGTGACCCTTCAGTCCTGATACGTAGACAGAAATGGCCATGTCAAAACCAGTGGACTCGACTGTACAGATGCAAGCGGCCACCGATCCTGCATGTTCTGCGCGGCCTCCATATTTGCCAGCCACAATAATCGCAAAAGACGGCTCGAAGAAACCAGGTGTCGCAACAACTTGTAACATCCATTGGTTCGGAAGCATTTCATGCCCATAGCATGCTACGGCCAAGTCAAAAAAACATAGGCGCCTCCACCACGCCGAAGCCGGTTGGCAACGTAGCACTGAAGAACGCCCATAGCATATCTTTACTATTATAAAAGAAGTAATTGGTGGTTGGTCCGTCGTCACTCCTCTCTTCTCAGCCATTCGATCTGATCATAAGATAAAATCTGAACCGTCTTTCACCCCTCCCTCCCACTCCGCACGATGCCGTCTAAACCCTAAAATCCGATCCCACTCCGGACCCTCCCCTCCCACCCCATACGCCGCCTCCTCATACGCCGCCTCCCCTCCCACCCCATATGCCGCCTCCTTATACGCCGCCTCCCCTCCATCCGCTCCACCTCCCCACCTCCGCGCGCCGCCTCCCCACCGCGCGCACCGCCTCCTCCCCTCCTTCCCACTCCGCTCCGCCTCCCCACCCCGCGCCGCCGCCTCCCCCACCCCGCTACGGCGCCTCCTCTCCCACTCCGCTCCGCCTCCCCACCCCGCCCCGCGCCTCCTCCCCACCCGCGGGCGAGGAAGAATGGGGCGGTGGTAGTAGCCGGTGTCGGCGTTGGAGCCGCGGTCAGTGCAGCTGCTGCTACTATCAACCGCCGCCTCCTCCCCTCCCTCCCACCCCGCGTCGCCGCCTCCTCCTCCCCTCCCTCCCACCCCGCGCCGCCGCCTCCTCCTCCCCCCACCCCTCCGCTCCGCCGCCGCCCCGTCTCCTCTTCCTTCCTTTCCATCACTGACGGAGGCACTTCGATTCTCCCAAGGCACGAGATGCCTTCTACGCGTGCGTAGAGAAGCACGTGGACAAGAAGACCACAGAGATCGCCACCATGGGGCTCCTCTACCCCGCCGACTACAAGAAGCCCCGTGCCAACTTCGTTAGCAGCTGCTGCCCCACCGGGTAAGTCCTAATCTGTCTTCGCATCCTAATCTGCCTCGGCCTCGCTGCCAGCCCCCGCCAATTTATCCCTTCACGATTCGTGTCTTTTTTCAGGTTTCTTTTAACACTTGGTTTTGATTTCTTTGGCAGGTGAAGCACTTCGACCGGTAGTACTGCACCAAGAAGCGGGTTGCAGAGGCTGCTCAACAGCGACGAGGACCGCCGGAGCCCCATCTTGCTCCCCCAGCCCTACACATTCAAGCAATAGGTAGCTCTATTATCGGTTCTCATTATTGGTACCGAACCGAATTAGATCGTTACTTTGGAGACCGATGCCATGGTATTGGTTTCAGAGTTAGTATTGTTGAGATCATTGCTTATTTGCAGTGTAGTACGTCCTAAGGAATTGTGAATGGATGAGAAGGAACTTGTCTGTGACTTCATCACAATCAAGATATTTGTTGTAGTACTATCGTTATCGTTAGTAGAGATTGTTGTTGCAGTACTATCCATAATCCTTATTGGACATTCTGTTCTTTGATGCTTTGTTTCGATGGATCAAAGTTGACAGGTGAAATAATATTGTGGAGGGAATGGTTTCTTCAATCACGTTGCAGGTGCCCATTAGATAGTTAGAGCAACACGTAGACATAAATTTTTAATATGCTTTGTTTTTCTCTTTATCATCTTACCTGGAAAGTGGAAACTACACTTTTCATTACAATAATATAATGAACTTTGCTGGTTCATCATCCATAGAAATGATATTTTTAGCTCTTCCAAAACATGAACCTGTTTGTTGTGGAAGTTCCTAAGTGTGACCTCAAGATTCTGGTTTATTTTACTTCACTTTATGAAATAATGCAATTAGAAAACTTTTCCCTAGAACATTATAATCCATATTCTCAGTTTATCAAAGACCTTCCATTATTACTATGTGAAGTGGATTGGTGCTTCATCCCCTTGCTCAGCGTTGTTGAATTAATACCTCATTAACTAATCCATATGTCTTATATATAGTTGAAAGACATAGTTTCTTGTTGAATGGCCAGTTTTTTGTTGTTGAATGACTATTTCAATACCATTCTATTTTTTGTGCATGTATCAGAGCGAAATTCCGAAGTACTCAATGTGGATTTTACCTGTGTCTAACTAGCTATTCAATGCATGAAAAACATCAGGATGGCTATTGTTGTGGTTTTCCTCAAGTCATTTGAACATATTTTGCAAGGTAGAAATGGACGGTATGGACCACTTTAGGCATTTAGGCATTGCTGCTGTATTGTGGTTTGAGCTTTAAGGATTTTGTCATCTCAACCATATTCATTTAGGCATGTCATCTCAACCATATTCATTTAGGCATTACTGCTGCTGCATTATGGTTTGGCTTTAAGGATTGTGTCATCTCAACCAGATTCATTTAGGCATTGGTGCTGCATTGTGGTTTGGGCCCTAAGCACGCATTTGCTTGGGTGAGGCATTGATTGGTTGGTGACTGATTCTTGCTCTTGGGGGTGGCAGTGAGAACGGCAACGTGAGTAGGCAGCGGTGGTGGCGAAGACACCGCAGTGGAGGACGCTGCAGAGCCAGCTGAGCCGGTGCAAGGACAAGGACGACGAGAAGGCGAGGACGGCTGCCGATGCGATGAGCCCTACGCAAGTAAGTAAGGCTTGGGGGAGTTCTTGATAGCTTTACCTTTTTTATGCATCATCATGGCATTGCTTTGTTTCATTTTGTGATGGCTAAGAAAAGAGGGCTTTTGGCATGCAAAGCAAATTGCAAAAGAAAAGGAGGGAAAGGGAGCCTACATTTATCCAATTAATCATTTGGGGTAGCATTTTGCTGCGTGACACTTTTTGTTTTTGACCTGAATTTCTCATGAGAGAAGGGGGGAGGGGGATGCATGAGAGGACCAAGTTTTGGCTGCACTCCCACGACGTGCCGTATGGATCTGAGAGTAGCCAACAGTCGGTCAACAAATGTTACCTGAAATTTTAAAATGTTTGGAATGCACGGAAGTGTCAACAAATGTTATCTTTGTTCCATCTAACATTTAAAAATCCTGGTTATGTTCTTCATGGATGCTCGGGTAAGGTACAGGGGGCGTTCGGAATAGCGATGGTTTTAGGTTTTTGTTGAAATTTCACTGTAGCTGGCTGATTTTTTACTGTAACTGAGTTGGCTTATTGGGCATAATTAAATTTCAAAAAATGTAAAAATAAAAGCAGCATACTAATCTAGAGCGGACGATGTAAAGAAATACGGAAAAACACTAAAACACTAAAAACAAAAACTAAATAACGCCAAAAGTGCTACAGTTGTTGCTACAGTGTTCTCGTCGCCAACGGCATCGCCTATCGTCATACCGAGCCGGGCCTTAAGATTCTTGTTGTAACACACGAGCGTCTTACTACTAAACAGTAGGATTCCAGTGGACTATATAATGTCGTGTTCAATTCTATGTTTGTCTTAATTGTCGTGCACTTGCCATATAATAAATATTGTTTACTATCATTTCTGTACATATTTTTTATGTGGTGTTTGTTCTATCATGTTTCACTAATATGATGCTTGATTTATTTACGAGTATGAACATGTATGTTTTGTTTGATACATGATGACGTAAGATAAAGTTAATATTTATTATTCAGTTTGAGATCATATTTGATAGTATGTATCACTTTTATTTGGTTTTTCGTTGCAACGCACGGACATCTTACTATTACCGACACGAAAAACCACCTGCTAACCAGCCTATATAAACAGCACTCACCGGCTTCACATTCCCTCAAACCAAACCAAGACAGCATCTCTGATACAACCACATTTCGAGAATCGACAAACATGAGTGTGGAAATCCTTGATGGCAAGACCATTCAGAGCTTCGTCGAGGACGAAGGCGCCTTCAACTCCTCCGTGGAGGACCGCTTCGCGGCCCTAGACACCAACCGTGACGGCCTGCTCTCCTACTCGGAGATGGAAAATGAGCTCATGAGCCTCAGAGTTCTCGAGAAGCACTTTGGTGTTGATGAGGCCGCCATGAGCCCTGAAGAGCTCGTGGAGCTGTACCGTGGCCTGTTTGCGCGGTTTGATCGCGATGGCAATGGCACGGTGGACCTGGAGGAGTTCCGGGCTGAGATGAAGGAGGTGATGCTCGCCGTGGCCATCGGGCTCGGGTTCCTGCCAGTGCAGATGGTGGTCGAGGAAGGCAGCTTCTTGAAGGTGGCTGTGGACAGGGAGCTGTCCAAAGCAGCCTGAAGAACTGTTTGCAACAAATTTTCACACGTCTACGATTTATAATTTTGCATTGCTAGTCTTTTTGTTGATTGAGCTATTTCATTGCTAGTTACTCGTATTTATTTAGTGAGATACGGCAGAAGCCAGAAGGTTATAGTGTAATTCACGAATCACAAGCTAGTTAAACAGACGATAATGTTGTGTGGCCATGCTTGTGAAAGCCTACATGAGGTAATAAAACTGTTAGATTGAATTGAGAGGGAGAGATACTGCGAATATTGTGGTTGTTGTATTGAGCCTCGGAGGCCGGTATATATAGTGCACAAGGTAGAGGAGATAAGGAAGGACTCTGATACAAATCAATTCTATCCTATTTTATCTCTAACTACCATATACTCTAATATCCCCCCGCAGTCTAAGCGTGAGCGACGCGGACACTTGGACTGGAGAAGAAACAGACAAGAGGACTCAACACGATGATAGCCCTTTGTGCCCAAGTCGATGTAGCCAAAACAACGGAAGCGAAGAAGTCGTGATCGATACAGCTGATGATGAGTAGCCAAGCCGCGGGCGTGCAGGAAGGCGCCAGGAAGTGGTTACAGCATGCAGGATGACGCCGTTAAACCGGGTTGCGCGAAGAGAGTGCGCTGTAGACGAAGACGGTGACGCGATCGAGGTAGTCGTGGAGGAAGATGACGCTGAAGAGCCGATGCTGTCGAAGCCGTCGAGGACGAGACGTCACAATGGGTTTGCCAGGCCCAAGGATGAATCGGGACGAAGCACACAATGGTGTTGCCAATACCGCGCGGGCGAGGGAGGGACCACCATGAACCATGCGCCAATGTCAGAGGAGACTAGCAGAGAAGGCCTCCAAGACGATCGCGCGCGAAGCGGCGTAGAAGGAGAAGTGCAGACAGCTCGCAGTTGCTGGAGAAGAACGAAATGTAGTCGAGGAAGATACGGCGACACTGGCGATGAGGCACGGTGGACGAGGACGAAGGCGACGTAGAGGGACCAACGGCCTGGAGCGGCTACGTCGGTTGCTGAAATACGAGCAGCTGGACCACCGGCCGAGAGCGGCAACGGTGATAGCTGGAGGAAGACACGGCGGCAATGCTCGATGTAGGCGAAGAAGATCCCGAGTGGCTGATGTTGACGGCGGTGAAGACAACAAGAGCAGCGACGCTGTGGCCAGACGGGGCGACACAGGTGCAACTCCAAGTCGAAGCAAGGGCAGGGGGTCCATTGTCGATGCGGCTGCGTCGAGGAGGGCGCCTCTCAGCGCCGCGGCAGCCAGTGGACGTGGACCACGAGCGACAACACTACGGCCCGAGGGGGCGACGTAGCGGCAGCCCAAAGCTTGATGGCGACGCAAAGATGATCCATCCGAAGAAGTCGTCGCAGCCGTACGCTCGATCGGGTGATCAAGCCGAGGTGCGCGCGGAGCAGGACGACGAAGACATGGCCGCTGTGACGGAGTCGGAGACAGCGTTGTCGTGGACGACCAGATCGAGACGATGTCGACGAGCAGCGGTGGGCGACACAAACCCAATCTCTGATCGGGAGAAAAAATACAACAGCAGCAGTAGGATCCTCCAATACAACTCACCGGGTACAGCTAGCTTGGATACACCTAGCTTGATCCTCTCTCTGCCTTTTTTTTAGGTTAGCTTCTAAGGGAAGATACCTCCCTGCCAGATCCAATCGGTTCATGGTCCTCAAAATATCCTTAACGTCTCAGACTCGAGCAGCCACTCCTCACTCCTCAAAATATTTGGCTCCCCCCAGGCAGCTCCTCCCAGGCGACGACGCCCAGGCGTGGCTCCCCCCCGGGCGGCTCCTCCCAGGCGACGACGGCCGAAGGCGGAGAGGCGGTTTGGCTGGCGTGGGGGGGGGGGGCGAATCCGGAGTGGCGGCCCGGGGGAAGGTCGGCGGCTTGCGCGACCGAGAGGAGGCGGCGGTCGGCCGACGGAGAAGCGACCCGGGGGAGGCGGCGGGGTCGGATCCGGGTGGAGGAGGGAGGGAGCGGTGCGGTGCTGGATCCGTCGGAGGGGCGGCAGGAGGAGGCAGAAGACGGCGTCTCCTTCTCGGCACAGGATCCGGCGACGCCAAGCAAGGGGGCCCCGGCGGCCTAGGATCGGCGCCGGCGGGCCCTGAGGTGGTGGCGCGCTTGAAGCGGCGCGGGATCCGGATGCGCCGGTGGCTGGGGAGTCCCGTGGCGATCGGATCTGAGGCGCGGCGGCCAACTCCGAGGCAGGCTATGGCCCCTGCTGGGAGGACACCACGGGCGGCCAGGCGACCACAACGGCCGAGGCGGCGGGAGTTGGCGCCACGGGAGCGGCAGGCGGCGGAACGGCGGGAGGCGACGGAGACGGTCAGGGAGCTCCCGGTGGTTGCGGCACGAACGCGCACGTCCCAGATCCGATGAAGTCAGCTGTGGATGTGACGCGGAGAAGGCCTGCCGATGCCGATGCCGATGCAAGCTGCTGCTACGGACGACTCAGAACGACGGACGAACAACAATGTAAAAAACGACGATTGGCTGCCCCCGAGAGGATCGGCGTCCACTTCCGGGGGCAGCGACGGCGGAAGCGTGAGTGGCGCGCTAGAACGCCCGCTCTGATACCATGTTAGATTGA
The DNA here is from genome assembly GCA_036346265.1 of Melocanna baccifera. Lineage (NCBI taxonomy): Eukaryota > Viridiplantae > Streptophyta > Magnoliopsida > Poales > Poaceae > Melocanna > Melocanna baccifera. The sequence goes on from CM070702.1 coordinate 15,688,473, forward strand.
ATTGAGAGGGAGAGATACTGCGAATATTGTGGTTGTTGTATTGAGCCTCGGGGGCCGGTATATATAGTGCACAAGGTAGAGGAGATAAGGAAGGACTCTGATACAAATCAATTCTATCCTATTTTATCTCTAACTACCATATACTCTAATAAAAACTAGCAGTTTTGGAATTTGGAGTTGGAGTATTCTGTGTTCAGTAATCTTGAATCATGATTGTGTTATGATGATGAGAACAAATAAACGAAAGATCTTCGAGATGAATTTCAGAACAGTCATCTGAAAGAATCAAATTACCGCAAATTGGATCAAGTACATTTCAATCAACAGCTCATGTCAGTACAAGTTAAAGTTAAACAGAATTTTGTTATAAATAAACGAACTGAAGACAGCTATTTATGTGCAATGTAGAGTTGGCAGCAAGTTTACGGTACGAGGCACTAACACTGTCAGACTCAGAAGAGCTCGTCAATTGATATTGTCTGTCTTCCCTCTGATCCATCTGATACTGAAACGTGCATACTTTGCGCAAACTATTTGAAGGACTATGTGAGAAGGTCCTATTTAATGTTGTGATGAATTATTGCAAGTTTTGTGGAGTGGTCAAATGATTTTGTAAATATCGTACTTTGTCAGGATTGGTTTTCGGCAGAAATTAAGGATTTTGGAATTTGAGTTATAGATTGAGTTGGGGTGACCCAGGTCATTGTATTAATATTGTATGATGCATATTTTGGCTAACATGGATCAAATTATGAAGAACTTATACCCAAAAATAATTTTTTTATTTTTGGATATACAGGGTCGCTTAGTGTAGCACCTCATAGACCAGTATGAGATACTACTATAGAACGTTATTACCAAAGTAAAGAATAAATAATAAAAGCAACAATAGAAATTTCAAGAGAATTAAACTGTAAGCGTACTTTATTAAAAAAATAGTGAAAATTAAAATAAATATTTGAAACATGGGACTGATCTATTTCTAACCAAAAGAGATTAAATGAAATAATATAAAAGATGGTAAGTCACGGTGCTGAAAACTCGAGTGTTCTCACCCATGCATGATGCTATTACTCCACTAGCCTTTTACCTGAGAATGAAAGAGTAAGTGTGATATTTAAAAATCTCAGAAATACCCAATAATGATCACAATAAGAAAAGTGCAAAGGACAAGTAATGCGAGCAAGTAATTAACACAAGTTCATTGCAATGAGATTAGGTTACCAAAGACACTGATACAGAGCGGGGAAGGAGATAACGGAAATGTGAAATTAAAGGTATTTGTTATTTAGTAAGGTATAGCAATGGCACTAACGATTACTTCCCAAATACCCAGTTATACGAGAATAGTCAGGCATATCACCGTCCTCGACTGTATAACCGACGGTGGGGTGTAATATCCCGAGTAACGAAAACGTACGCCTCTCGTACGTTACCAGATGGATGGTAATCTCCTTTATATGTGGATAACCCAAGGACATGTAATCATGATATTATTAATAGATCATATGGTTAAGAGATTTAGCAATTAATTGCTAAATAAGCTACAGTATTTGCTCTAGTATTTACTTTGAATTAACCCAGAGTTTTAGTAATTAATTGTTATTATACTATTTTAAAAGTAAAATTTTATTAGCATGAAACTGATATATACTTTGTAATACGAAAGATGGGGGTTATATATAGACTTCAAGTCTTTGGGTGTAAGTTATTATGTACTTATTTGAGGTTCATAGCATTTTCTAGTCATGGTGATCCTTCTAAGATTTAACATTTGACTAGATTCCTTGTATCTTCAAGAAGGATGGTTTTCCTATCGCCATCTGGGGATTAATGCACAAATAACTATTGAATTGAGGCATATCATTCCCTTCAAATGTCAAGAATAATATTTACAAATTTTATTCTATACATGATTAATTATTTTACTATAGGTAGATATGTTACTGGCAATGTGTTCTATTAAGTAACTGTCCAGTAGGGGTAAGGCTTTAACAGAATAATTTAGACAAAATATATTTAAGGTATCTAGGAAAATAATTATCTAATGCATAATTTTAACTTAAAGTAAAAAATAAGATGTGCTCTTCATGAGTAAGATCAAGCTCAATAAGAGTTGTATCTATACTATTGATGCTACTTATGTAGAAAAATGATATCCAAATAGAGTCAAGGGATAACAAGGAGAATGCTACTAGTCTCCATATTATTACTGTAGGTATATTCTTACTTATGAATACATTTGTTTATTAGTAACATACGGGTTATCTAAACTTAATACAGAGACAATGTGGTGTAAGGTGTAGTAATACTCATGTGTAGATTTTTAGTCCTAGAAACAGAAATAGATCTTAGCAAAGTGCCTACAGGAACACTAGTAACATTTTACAGGTTTGGCCATCCTTTCAGAGAAGGCCTTATGCCCAACGGATCAATCTAAATCATATAGTCATTTTTTAGGGTAGAGTAGAGGCAATACTTCATAAATTACAAAAATTTTACCTTTTAGTGACAAAAGGGTACAACTACGTCAGTATCAGGCTTGACAATGGTATAATTGTATGATAATAAAATAAGCCTAGATAATACAATTGCAGCCATTCGGGGCAAACGAATATCCATTTAGTGATACCCAAAGTTCTAAAATATATATGCAATTTCCTACATGCTTACTGCTAGTAAATAATTTCAAATGCATAAAATAAGTGCAAATAGTAAAGATTTACTTTTATCTATTTAGTAGATAATTTACCATTTTTCATATTTTTCCTAGCAATCTTTGAGATTTTTTGATAATTATTAAAGAATTTAAGCAATTTTCAGAATTACTAACCCATTAAAAAACTCCACAAACACACAATGCTAGAAAATAAATCATAAAAGAAATATGATACTTCCAAGGTATACTAAGTCTAATGTTTCATAAATTTACGGAAGCTTATATACCTAAAAACTATATTTTTAGGATTTTGTAGAATTTTCTGGTAATCTTTAATGAATTTGTGCTAATTAATATGTAATTTTCAGAATTACTAATAAGCAGAAACAAAATACTAAAGAAAATAAATCCAAAAAATATGATAGTACAAAGGTGCTAATAAGATTATAATGAAGCTCACATAATCTAAAAATAATTTCTTTAGAGAGAAATTCGGTGCGATATTGACAAATGTTTAGTATTGCAATTATTGCAGCATTATTAGCAAATATTATTAATTTACCAAAACTTTAGGGGCTAAATGAAAAATTGTAGCTGAATTTTTTCCTCCCTTTTTTCCCTCCCCCCGGACCACCCGCAGGGCAGCTCAGTCAGCCTGCAAAAGACCTAGACCACTTCTCCCAGCCAGCTCCTTAGGCGACCTAGGGTTCCCCCTAGTGGTGGCGGCTCAAGCACACCTCCCGCTAGTGTGTGGAGTGTCGGTGGTTGCTACTCAGTAGGGTCGTTTCAAGACGGCGGGCATTCCTAGGGTGGAGAGGCAGCCGGCGACTTCGGGCGCGGTGGTACGGGTGTGTGTTGGTGGCGCAGCTTCAAGCGCAGCGGCGACGGGTGCTCTTTGGGTTGGAGAGGCGGTGGGTAGCTTTGGTGTGTAGGCTCGGCAGTGCCGGGATGGTTGGCAGCAGTGGCTTTAGGCGTGGGCGCGGAGACGGCTAGGTGCAAGGTGGTCGGGTGGCTCCGATGGGCTTTAGGCGGTGCGACGACGGCTTCAAGCCGAGCGGTAGCAGTGGTTTTGGGCGACGCGGTAGCCAACTTTGGTCGGTGGCAGTAGGCTAGCTTCGGGCAACCGGAGTGCAGCGCAATGGCAGCATCACCAGTGGAGTGAGGCCGAGCGGCGGGTTTGGGCATGCTCGACGACAGCGACTCCCTCCACAGTGTCGAATCCATTTTTGTCGATTGCATTTCATAATTGTTTGAATCAAAAACCCGATTTCAATCTATCTATGCAAACTGATCTAGATTCTAGGTATTCTCTTATCAAATTATAGAGATGAATAATGATGTAAACAAATTTATATATCAATCTATGATTAGAATAAACTAGAATGTAACAGATCTAATCATGGTATTGTAGCCAATAGAATTTTAATCTAGATTGATCTACATGATTGCAATGCGTAGTAGATTGGTTTGAGGTTTGTATAGCTTACATCATGTAGAGTGATTCGTGCTGATAACATGTGAGAAATATTGACAATAACCTTCAATGCAATCCACGCAACTAGTCAACAGAGAATTAACAAAGAATAATTGAGAGAGAACACCAGGGAATTAAGGTCTTTATTAATCTTATATATATTATTTATATACATAAATGTATTTATTTATAGTTAAAATCTTTTAAAAAAGAATCGTTATTTATACACAATATAATCTTCTATGTCTCCTAACAATATTAAATTGCAGGTGGTCACAGGTTGACCAGGACTCACAGATATTAGCGGCATTACATGTCATTCACAAGTGGAACCCCGTGCAAACCTCTATTTTGAGTGGACCGTAGGTGGGGCCCTCTCCACCGTCCGTAGCTCTGCCGCCACGTCACGATTGCCTTCCTGGTCATGGGCTTCAATTATGCCACTTTGTTTTCTGCAACCAACAATTTTGTGGCGACTATGTGGCCTTGCGCCTCTTTGAAATATAGGAAATAAAAAATGTAGGAATAGTAAAAACATAGAAATTGTATAGATAAACTAGTCAAGTGCTCGTGCGTTGCAACGGATTTTAAATAATTGATAACGCAAATTCTAAAGTCTCAAACAAACTAATATGAGTTTCCCTACATCCATTTTTTAATATAAAACTTTCCCTATATCTATGAGTTGATTGTTCATGGGACTCAAATTTTTCGCTATGAATCCATCGTGGAAAAATAGTTAAAGTTTAAATTTTAAATAGCATTAAAATTCATGTTACAAGCAAGACAAATCATACCATGAATTACATGCGTACACATATACGTAGGTAATCCTATCCTTCATAGAAGAGAACACGGAAATACAACATCAAGGCTACTGAAATACAACATCCATCTATGATGCCAAATCTCAGTTTAACAAAGCCAATTAACAAAGTTACAAAGGCAAATAAAATCATAAGGTACAGCCAATGAGTTAACAGAATAAACAAGGCAAGGAAGAGAAATCATCACAAAAGTGGCCACTTTTACTCTTTTCCTTGCGCACATGCACTTCTTGCATAAACTGCTTTCTTAGAGAAGCTAGCAGAAAGGGGCTTCAGCCTTCTAGGACAAAAGGTTCCTAAGCTTACCTAAGAATTAAGATGTCTCAGAAACTATACATATTCTGGAAAGTTCGCCTAGAAAGAAACTTAACCTAACAGGCATTGCATAAACAGTGGATGGAGAGCATGAGAGATGGTACTATTCTAAAACAAGTCTAGTCGCACAAGCCACTGATAGCTTAATAGCTTATAGCATTGTAAAGAAATCAGCAGTTTAGCCTGTTTTTCATTGTTAATTAGGGAGGTCATAAAGTCAATCTTAAATTTAAAAAACCGATAAGTGAATTTCAAATGAAAGTGAACAAAAGGCATCAATACAAAAGGCTTAACCCTGAAAGACACATTAATATTTCGAACATAGCATCCTTCCAAGAAAAGGTTATGAAAAGAAGGAAAAGGTAAAGAGTACACAACTACATGAAAAAAGGTTGGGCTTCCCATTACTGCGTTATGAGGCTTATAAACACTATTCATGTGCATCCCACATAAAACCTATGAACAGTGAAGGTTCTTACCTTTAAGTAACAGTATTAATAAAAGATACAGGAAGAAAAAAAAGGATTATGTGGCAGGAAGGAAAAGCTGAGAAATTAAGTACTGGATACCGAAAGAACCAACTTCAAATTTAGGACATAAACAAATAACACTGACCTAACAAAGGCCACACATTATACAAGACATGCATTGCAACTCAAGTCAGTTCCAAGGCTCCTATATGAAAAGAGCCTGTTGGTGTCCTGCTTTCAGACAATGGGAGTTTTATGAGTATTTCAGAATCCTAATGTATTAAATGATCCAAATTCAAGAAGGAAATACTGTGGAGCTACTAATTTCTTGCTAAAGGAGTGCAACCCAGCTTCAATACATTTTGAACAAGTAAAGAAAGCAAAACAGAAAACTAATACAATTAGTAACAAGTAGCAGGTAACTGCAACATAGCAACTAAGTAACAAAATAAACACATTGATTCAGCTACAAACCAAATGCAAATGTAATTAACTTGAAAATGCAACTGAAACAGGATAAACTCAATCGAGATTCATCGACGGTGCTTACCTTTCTCTTGAACACCAACTGCTTTCTTATTTGCAGCTGGACCAATACGCATGGGTCTTGAAGAACAGAGCATCCCATTCATTTCAGTCATTGCACGAGCTTGCTCAGTAGGATCACCAAATTTCACAAAGCCATAATCTTTTGAGCGCATTGTCAGTTTATCAGTTACAACTTTTGCACCCTTCACAGATGGGTAGTGCACCCTAAATGTCTCTTGTAATATGTAATCCGTAACATCAGCAGCCAAATCACCAACAAAAATTGTATAATCAGGGGTGTTATCACGTTTTTCACCAGGAGTGGCCCAATTCAATCGGTATGTCATCTCAACATTTGGCATCATTGTCCCATTGTACGTTTGAAGAACTCTTTCAGCACCAGCACGACTTGCGAATTCAATAAAGCCATAACCCTGAAGTTGTCCAGTCTGCTTATCACGAATTAGTTGTCCCATTAGCTCATAGATTTAGAATGTAACAACATCCCCAAGCATGAATAGCTAGACGTTTAAGTATTCAACACCAGAAATGCACAAAATTAACGGGAGATTCTTACGTCCCGCCGTACCCTCCTTGCCAATCCGAGCTAATGGGGTGGAACGGGAGCTCGCGAATCGCAACCTGCACCACATCTCACAACCAATCAAATTGCATGCAAACAAACCCAATATACTCATACGGCAAACACGATTGCTTACATACGCGTGGTAGGACCAAAAAAGAAAAAAGAAAGAGGAAAAAGCAACCTTAGCTCCGAAAGACGCGGAGGTGCGAGAGCCGCGAACGCCGCCTCTCCCCGCGCCGATCACAAAGAGATCATAGTCGTAGTTCTCGCCGTCGGCGACGCCATCTCTCGCCCTGAGCATCTTCCTCGCCATGGATTTCGAACACTACAAAACCCTAAGGCACAACAAGAGTCTCCCTGAGAACTTTCGATCCAAAGTTGCAAATCAACACCACCACAATAATAGCAGCACCACCAGTCGCGCGCGCGCCTGGCTCTGGCGCAGTCGGCGACGAGTCCAGCAGAAGTCGGCGCGGTAAGGTCCGGTGCGGTCGGCCGGAGGGGGACTTGCCGGTCGCGGGGTCAAGACGAAGACGGGAGGAGGCGGTTCGGCGGAGCGGAGTGGGGAGGAGGAGGAGGCGCGGCGGGGTGGGGAGGTCGCCGCTACGGAGGGAGAGGGTAGCGACGCGGGATGGGGAGGAGCCGCGGCGCGGGGGAGAGGCGGATCTGCGGAGGCGGGGAGAGCGAGGGGAGGCGGTGCGGCGGTGGGGAGAGCGAGGATCTCGGAGATGGGGAGAGCGAGGGGAAGGGGGAGCGAGGGGAGGCGGCGGGGGGCGGCGTGCGGAGGCGGGGAGAGGAGGACGGGGAAGCGAGGAGAGGCGGCGCGGCGGGGGCGGCCGCGGCGGAGGCAGGGAGAGAGGAGGACTGGGAGCCAGGGAGGCGGCGCGGCGGGGGGACGGCCGTCTGGAGGCGGGAGAGGAGGACGGGGAGCCGGGGAGGCGGGGGCGGCGGAGGCGGGGAGAGGGGACGGGGAGCGAGGGGCGCGCGCCGGCCGGGGGCACGGCCGTGGAGGCGGGAGAGAGGAGGACTGGGAGCGAGAGGGAGGCAGCGGGGGGTGAGGGGCGCTGTGTGGGAGAGCGAGGGGAGGGCGGTGGGAGAGCGAGGGGGAGCGGATTGGGGCAGTGGGAGGAGAGCGAGGGGGAGCGGATCGGGGCGGCGGGGGAGAGCGGATCGGGGCTGCAGGGGGAGAGCGAGGGGAGCGGATCGGGGCGGCGAGTGCGGAGGGGGAGGAGGGGGCGGTGGGGGGAGAACGGTTCAGATTCTGTCTTATAATCAAAATGAATGGCTAAAAAGAAATAAGGGAGGATTCATCAACCACCAACTCCTTTTTTTTAAGTAGTAAAGATATAAGAATAGTAAAATCAGTGCAATCTTACAAAAACACAAAAAAAAACAAATAAATAGTTTAAAGGTGGTGTTTAGATACTTTACAAGAAACACAAAAACAGAGAAATTGGTGTTTAGATACTTCACAAGCATAGGAATTTGTGAGAGTGTACGTGCAAGACCGAAATTTTTCCACGAGCTCTAACATCCATTAGAATTCCTCCAAAATTCCGTAGGAGTTTCAAAGGAATCTTATGAGTTTAGTCCTTGTTCCAAAAGGCTACATAGAAAAATATCTTATAGAAATAGATTTCTTCAAAATTCTTGTAAAAATCCTACAATCCAAAGAACACCGTGTTCTTTTTTTTAGATGAAAAACATTTATACTCTTCATCATAAGAGAAATGTACAATGATGTTACAACACCATGCATTTGCTATTGCCAGCAACACCATGCATTTGCTCCGGCACAAGGATTCGGTCCATTAGTTTTGGAAAACACATTAATTATTAGCATTAAACGTGTTAGTTTAACACGATACTACATCACTTAAAATTACATTTGAATAATATGTTTTTAGTTAATTAGCGTTGCGGCCATTCTCCAAACCACACTCGTCGCTCCCATATAAAGAGGTGGTGGCAACGTGAGGCCTTTTTCTTTCCGGATTCTAAAAGATATGTTTTAGTTTTTGTATAGTGATTATGTAACGCTCTAGAATCTAAACTGATTTAAGTCTAATTCCATTATAGATAAATCACACATACGTAATAACTTGTTTGCGCTTTTATCCTCGATTCGCGCAAAACGGTTAACCGAAAGTTATTACCGATGGTGCCTATAGGTTTATATGTTAGTACTTCTCATATTAAGTTAGCAATGTAAGACTAATCCACATCCTCATATGCACACACATATAGGCCATCATGGGCCGAGGTATTACATATACCCCTCTCAAAGAACCCGATATCTTCGTCGGTCCAACATACCCACACTGGGGCAAATGACCAGGATCTTCTCCTTTTGACACACGTCCGTGCGTCTAGTGCTGGTACATATACCATACCATGTGTCCACTCCGGACCCACACGCGCCATGCGTCATATGCCCACACCTCTGACCCGTATGCGCCCGTGTAACCGCGAGGGTCGGCTCTGATACCATTTGTAACGCCCTAGGAACCAAATCGGCTTAGACTTAACCCCATTATGGATAAGTCACGTACACGTAATAACCTGCTTGCGTTTTCGTCATCGCTTCGCGCAAAGCGGTTAACCGAAAGTTATTACCAATGGTGCCTATGTGTTTATATATTAGTGCTTCTCATGTTAAGCTAGCAATGAGGGACTAATCCACATTCTTATATGCACATACACATAGACCATCATGGGCCGGGGTATTACAGATTAAATTTCAAATAGAGTGTTTTTAAAAACAAGATCTATAAGTTAATTATAGTATATACTATAATAATTTTATTTATATCAGTTAAAATCACACACAAACTACAAACTGAAGAAAAAAGGGGCAAACAAACACCGGAAGAGAGCTGATGCCACGGGAGATCCGAGAAAATATGCACGTGGGGCCCGCACTGACAGCCGGCCATGTCGATATTTATCAGTGATTTGGCACCAGTCAGGCCGTCCTACTGAGCATGTTGGATGTTCGGTGTGGACTCCGTATCTCACCTCGTCCCAAAGGTGTTCATCATCTCCAGTTCTCCGTATCTCACCTCGTCCCAAAGGTGTTCATCATCTCCAGTTCTCCGTATCTCACCTCGTCCCAATGGCCGGTTTAAAGCGATCGAAAACGACATACATAAAAGAATTCATGAAAAGAAAGCTGCCCATCTTCAGTATTCTCAGCAGCCTCCATTAATTGGGTACTCAAATCATCTGAAAGAATTAGAGAAGAAAAGAAGACTACCTATAGAAACGAACATAGAATATTTTCTTTCTCAAGAATATAATTAACACAGAGCAACGATAACTTCGATTTTATTGTACATAAAGTCTCTAAATTCTTACGAGAATTGAATTGTCTACTGTACAAAATGTCTGTGTTCCAAACAAGGAGCTTTCAGCCTATTCTTTTAAGCGAGTCGCCGTTGAGCTACCTTGTACATGTTTAGCTCTTGGCATTTAGGGTATAGTGAGGTACATATGCTCGTTTGCCTTAGGAATTATGAGGTGGCAAGGTGCCCCATTGCAATGTAGTACAACAGATAATGAGTCTAATCTGGCCGTCTTGCTGATGATATCCCTCTTGCCTTTTTCTTCTATTTTGCAAGACAAAGTTGATCGATGGACAACTGCTCCTGCGGTGCTGTACAATATTCTTACATATTTCTATGCTAGCTTTTTGATAAAGCTGCCTAAAGCAAGAAGACGAACGAACACCAAAGGTAATAGAGGTCTCCATGTGCTGTAATAATTGTTGCTCATGAACTCTCAAGCATCATGACACATGCAAGCGCTTAACCAGGGACAAGAGGCTAGTTTGTAATTACGACTTGTTTGGAAAATTTGGAAACGCTTTCACACGAAACTATTAACCATTGGAATACTTAGGACATGACCAATCTAGAAAACAAGAAGAGCATCTCCAAATGGCAATATAGTTTGAGCTCTTTGCTTTAACAACAAATTATGATCGATGAGGTGGGGTTTAGCATCATAATCCTAATATCTCTGTCCAAACCCACGAAGATTCAATTCTAATTCGTGCGCCACATTTCCAAGGAGGCTAGGTTGATCAATCCATAGTATCATACATGCCGATCCTTAGAGCGACATCCCTCCCAATTATCATCATTGCACGGTGCCATAGTATTTCCACATCGCCAACCAGAACCTAATGGATAGGTTATCATGGTTTCTTGGTCTCATTTTTGCGGCATTTCTTGTAGCATAGCTCAGTGTCCATCCAGAGCGTAAGAATTTCACATAAAACAATACAAAACTCTACAGAATTTATGTGTTCCAAATATGGCCTTCGATTGCCGAACATATCTCGTCAAAACAAACAAAACTATAGATCATATCCATCGCTCAAAAAAGTCTATCTATCTAGCTATAGGTGGCCACCTTGAGCGGAGAGCTGACCCAAACTCCAAATTCACCTCGGTGCGCACATTCGTCGGCTCCAATTGCATTGTCTCCACGCTAGCTAGCCCGGCAGCCGTACGTCTCTGTCCATGCTAACTCTAATCCTAATCTCGTACAAAACAAACATTAATCAATAGGTTTTTATCGATCAAAATTAGAGATCGAATCTCGATCGATCAAGCAACCAGAGGAGTTTAATTAACTAAGGATCGATCGATGGCGAGGACGGCGCAGAACGTGCAGGAACGATGAGATGTACACCTCGGAGCCCTGCACGCGCTGAGCACAATAACCCTAAGCCCTACAACGCAAAAGGTCCACTTGCCGCTGCGCCCAGATTCGGCCAGCTCTCTATCACATTGATCCACTTGGCCCTTCGCTGGCACGTTGATCAATCCCATCTGCATGTATGTGTATGTGTATGTGTATGAATCTGTGAATGATATGATCCATCTCGATCTCTAAACATGTTTGGTTAAATAAACAACAAGCCACGCACTGTTGCACACGGCCACCTTTTGGACCCTTTCCATGTGTACATTTACATGTAGTGCTGCAACTCTAAAGATTCCTGATCATGAGATGTACGCGATTAAGGGGGTGATCGGTTTGGCTTTTTTTCGGCTTCAGCTTCTAGCTTCAGCTTTTTTTCACTATTCACTACACTATACACTAACTCAGCTACAGTGTTTTTTCAGCCAGCTACAGTGTTTTTTCAGCCAAAAGATAAAAGCCATCGCTATTCCGATCACCCCCTAATTCCCTTTTGTGTTCTCCCAATTTTGGCCTTCAAGGCCACTATATATAGGGCCTCCATCTCAACCCATTGCTCCACACAGATACAGCTCCCACTCTTTGATCAGTCACACTAGCTCTAGCTCTAGCTCTAGCTAGCCATTCTTCATATACACTCGGTATATACTAACATCCTCAGTTCATCAGCAATGGCCACCGCCGAGGTAGCTAGCTCATCTATGATCCATATATACGCTTGGATCATTTTGATCGATCGATCGTTTGATTCGTCTTTTGATATGATTCTGTTGTGTTTGCGCATGCATCATTGGAATCAACCCGATACATATGTGTGATCGACCTCACGGTTCATCTTGATCATGAGCTCGATCTGTGTACATATGCACACGTACTATGTACAAACCCAGATTTAGTGTAGTGCTAATATGTGTAAGCGTCGTGCACACGTGCAGGTCCAGACCCCGACCACCGTGCTGACCGAGGAGGCGCCCGTGGAGGCCGCACCGCCGGCCGTGGTCGCCGAGGAGGCCCCGAAGGAGGAGGTTCCCGCGCCGGCCGAGGCCGAGGCCGAAGCGCCTGCTCCCACCGAGGCCGAGGCCAAGGAGGCGGAGCCAGCGGCGGAGGAGGCGGAGACCAAGGAGCCGGAGCCAGCCGCGGCCGAGGCAGAGACCAAGGAGGCGGAGCCGGAGGCTGCCGAGGAGGTGAAGGAGGAGGCAGCGCCGGCCGATGCAGAGGTGCCTACTCCTGCCGTCGCCGAAGCACCGGTGAAGGAGGAGGCGGCGCCCGCGCCCGCGGACAAGCCGGTCGCCGCGGAGGCCGAGAAGGCCAGCGAGTGAGGCCGCGCGCGAGCGCCGAGGAGATGGCTCAGTGTCGCATGCCTGCGCCGTGGCACGGTGGCAGCCGTGTACTCCGACGTGGCACGGCTTGCCGTTTAGTGTAGTACTGGGTGGTGCGCTGTTGTGTCATTTGTGTGTGTACTATTGTACTAGTAGTGTTGGGTGCACGGGGTCGCGTGACGTGGGCTGAAATAAAGTGTGTCGAGGGTGCTGGGCCCCAGTGTCGGTGACGCAGTGTCTCATGCCTGCGTCGTTGCAGCTTGTTTGTTGTGTGTCGGTTCGTCATGTATGGGAATTATTGTGTTTTGAGATAAATCCTTGTGCTCGAGTCGAGTCAGTGTGTTGTGCTGTGTGATATTTGTCCTAGATGATCTTGACCTTTCATCAGTAAATCTGCAAGTTTGCAGGCATAACAGTATGATAGATGTGGTACTGTCTTCCTGTTTCCTATAAAAATTAAGCTGTTTTACGTAAAATTCACGCGAACTACTGGACATCATCAGCTCCCACACCTTAGCTTATTCAATAGCCAAGCCTGCCGAAATTTCTGAAGGGAGTGATGCCCATACCCTCTGCTTCCATCTAGTTTAACTTGCAAGCATCCGTGAATGATAGCCGCTCACTGACACAGCGACACTCCTGTTTCAGTGCTTCTCCGTCCCATATGGCTGCTTGAACATCTTCCGGTGTCTTCATCCAGTAACTCCAGTGCCGTACTACCAGTATTTCAACTCCCTCTCAGTTGGCCTGGTGATCAGATCAGATTTCATCGCAGAATTATGTGGCCTTAGTGCTTCAACACCACTAATATCTGCATTAATGGTGCAAAATTTGAGAGCAAAGAATCTGCATTACTAGGCTACTACAGAAACCTGAGACTGGGGATTCTGCATTAATCCAGCGGAGGTTCATCGAGGACATGATCACGAAAACCCAAATCTCCCGATGTCTTGTTTATATTCTTGTCCAAAGAATCGCGTTAATGTACTCCGTTGATGACTTTTATCCATCGTGATCAACCCATCACCCATCGGTAACTCGGTACTGCTCCAGTCCCAAGTCCAAATTGAGAAGAAACTGGAGGGTGTTTTGAGGCCCTGTTAGGAACGCGGAAATTTCACATGAAACAATACAATTCCCACATAAATCCTGCCTAAGTTCCTACGTTCCAGGCCCTTAGCAGTCATGAAAACATCCATTACAACTGAAATTCGTTGGAGGAATTTAGCTTGAAGTTCTTCAGTCCAGTGGAACAAGCAAAACATACAAAACGCAAATATATCCACTAGGCGTCCGGTTGCATTGAGCATACACATATATCTGTGATTCAGATAGCAAGCACATGGTTGTGATTCAGAATTTCAGACACCAAGGCATTGTTAAGGCTTGAGATTTGAGAACCCATTCCTAGGCCATCATTTCTCACGGCCGTGCTACAGATTTCAAGCTAAAGTCTCAGCCAACATCTGCGGACAATTAGCATCAATTACTGCCTGTCTTCAATCCCCAGCAAAACATGTGTAGGAATTTGCTGGAAACCGGCAGAAAACTACTAATAGCACTACTTGCTAACTGAACAATTTTGGCCAGTTCAACAACCCATACTCAACTTCCTTCTTCAGAATGTAAGGCGATATCATAATTATGTCCAGTAACAAATTAAAACATCGTTAAGGACCAACTAGATCAAATCCACCAGCAGCTTCCAAACTTTAGAGCTACTACACATTGCAATTACCTGTATGGCACGGCTTCATCCATTCACTGGTAACCAGAGCTTGAGAGATGCGGCAGCTAAATGCATCTGTTGTTGGGATAGTACCAGTGGAACTATACAGGATCACAAAATTGTGCCCGTTTCACTACTTCAGAAAATCAGGACCAATTAACAAGAGGGGGCAATGAAATGAATCTGCTCTCTTCTGATTCCACCTACATTAGGTTAAATGACCCAGAACACCAACTTTCCATACATTCAAAACAAACCATGACAGCCTATTACTTTTAAGCTCTAGTAACAGATTTAATGAGATAGGTAGGATTGTCACTAACTTGGATATGTACAAAATATACCAGTTTGGATTCCATTAGGGCAGCATCTACCATGTACCAAAGCTGCAGCTCACATGCTCTTGTGAAATCTTCTGCAGCTGATTTTGCATCGTCTTAAGGTTTGGATAAGGAGGGAGGCAGAGGCGGTAGAAGCAGGTATGCGATGATGGGAGATGGTCAGCTGAGTCAGATGTCTTGTATATGTACAGTTTTGATCCCAGCCCACCAAAACCATCTGGGGGCAAATATTTCACTGAAGTCCAAAAGAAGAGGAGCTGCCTCTGTTGCTCAATTGGCATGCTCTCGACAGCCTGTAGTGTGAACAAATAAGTTTGCTTATCCAAGCATACACAAAACTGATTGGAAATACATAATGGTTATGCTAAACAAGAAAGATAAGACAGACAGGTATGCACACAAGATAACAAGGGGCATCTTTTGTTTGATATCGGTGTTTTAAGCAATGCCAAAGCGAAGCAATCTGTTGACACCTTACCACTATACTTATGCAATCCACTATATTTAAAACACTGGTTCCTGTCAGCAGCATCACCAGCTCCAGGTGATGGGTTACCGGGCTGCATGCACATAAAGTGAGAAAAAACTGTTTGGTTGTACTCATCTCACTTGCAAAAAGGAGCAACAGGGATTGTGTTGAGTAACGAAAGTTTTACAAAATTTATTAAGAACAGCAGTTGTTATACAACTCCTAGAAGGTAGAAAGATGGTGCAATCAGGTACAGTTGGTGCTTTAAGATACACAATCATGTGCGATGATTAACACAGTCATGTCATCAATTGACCTCGCCTTATTTGCACCAAGTGGCAAGGCCTATGGCCAGGCTTTGGTTGGCTGCTCTATCAGTCAGGCAATAAAGAATGAAGGTAATGAGCATACACCAGCACACCCTCTAAATTAGAATTACTGATTGGAGAAACAGAGTGAAAAATAAAATGCTAAGAGCTCTCATAAAAACAATGAAGTATGAAATACAGATCAAGGGCAACAAAAGCAAAATCCTTGTATGATGAACCTGGCCAACTAGTGCAACTCAACATGGGATCAACTAAACATGCCATAATTTAACATCCACCTTCATGGCAAGTCATTTTAAAACAACTTCCATTTGAAGATGCCACAGACAAACAAGACTCAGCCTTTGTTTCACTTAGTTTTCACATGGCTCCATTTGATGCCCTAAAGGTGCAGAATCTGTTGGGATTGTGAACAAAAGACAACAAAAAGAAGGGGGGAAATGGCATATTCAAATTCCAGGGAAATACAATCGTTTGAGGTCTAACCTAAAAACAAATACTAGGATGTAATGGCTGGGTCATATGTTGGAAGAGACAGCTAATATATGAAGACAAAATAAATTCATGAACTGCTCTGCAGCCACAATAGAAGCACAACTGAATGCATCTATACAATGTTACACAGCATACCTTCCAGAACCAGATAATGTGGCGATCTTTTTCTTTGTAACCATTATATTGAGTATGTGATTTCCAATCTTTCAGATTTATACTGTTGTTGCTTCCCCCTAGCATTCGGTCGAAATCTTCTAGATCCAAACACTCAAAAAATTCTTTCTGGAGTTCTGGATTAATTAGTATGTCACTAAATCCTTGCGCAAAACGGGATAGCTGCATTAAAATAGAGTCCATGAAGATATTCTTTATAAGAAGATCAATATAATGCTCTCTGTTCCTGATATTCACAGAGATGTCCTGCCCTCCTGGGCAAAGTTCAATAGTCCTTCGAGACCCCAATTCATGAACTTCTCGGGAAAATGTTAGTGTTAGCTCATCAATATCAGCAGCATCCATCTCTAGAATTCTTTTACAACTTGCATACGTGTCAGGATCTGCAACAGCAATATCCTCCAATATAATATTTCTCCCAGCAAGATGCAAGAATAATGTACGATCCAACACGATGCCTACTTGCACTCTATGCATCAACGCTAATGCAAGTACTCGTCCCGAAAAAATGAAATATTTCAGGTGCAGTGGATCCACCGCAGATGCTGCAATGTACATGTAAGTATCAAAGATTAGAAGATATTCAATCAACATCATTGTGGTTTGTGGGCATAAGTTGTCTCACAGATACTGAATAAATAAGAATCAAAATTAAAGAGAAGAAAGAAAACCAAAAGATGCCACAAATAGCTAGAATAAATTATGATTATTTCCTTTTCTCAGTGGAGTGCCAACTTCAAACTTACATCATAATTCACTGCCCCTTTCAAGGGAAAAAATTGTTACAGCTACAAGGGCTCAACCTCCTTGTAGAATGCAGCACACCTCACTATCAACTAAAATAAGTGTCATAGTGCCTCTTTGGCCAAGCTTAGCCTTACCAAATAAGACAGCCCATAACTCATAAGCAAAAAATAACTTATATGATAAGCTCAATAATCTACTTGGTAGAACCTTTTTTCTTATTTAGCAGCTTCTATGCCAAAAGTTTGCAAATTTCGTCCTTTTGTTTTGTAAGCATAAAATGGGAAACCTGTCTTGAGGGCGTTCGTATTGATTTTTGCTGATGGCTTATAGCTATACATTTTGGCTGAAAATGAATAGTAGTGGCTGTGAGAAGTGTTTTCTAGAAGAGGGCAAACGGTGTAAAAAATGAGGGAGAGATATGTGCATATGACGAGAGCGAGAGAAGTGGGGTGAGCGATGCACCCATAACCCCTGTCTTATCCCTGAAGCGAGGCGATAGCAAGAGTAGTGGAGAAATCGCTTCGAGAAGCTAGGTATTTGTATTGGCTTTTCTAAGCAAAAGCCAAAAGCATAAGCCAATATAAATAAGACCTTAATCTTGATATTCCTATTCCATTCATATCACTTGTACACTTAGCACCATATTGGGAAGACTATGGAGACAGATGTGACTGCAATGCAGGTATAGCCCAAGCCCAATAACCTGTTGGGCAGTTATGGCAAAGGCCCACAGCATTTTGCACAGCTCATTCTTTGCCAATGAGCGGACCAGCGTTGACCACGGCTCAAGATTGCAAATGCTCCAGGCACCAACACACCTACAAAGAAGCTCCAGCCTTGATAAGATGGGCGTGGTGACTCCCACTGGTGTGGAAACAAGCCTCGACAACGGCATGCCGGCGGATGGGTGTGTTGCAGCAGTGGCAGAGCCATGTATAGCTAGGGGGTCAACTGACCACACAGCTTTTCGCAAAATACCTTACTTCTTGGAATTTACATATAAATCTATAATATTTTGTAGAAATGAGTTATGACCACACTAAAATACATCATAGTGATAATTGACCCCCACAGGGTAAAGTTTTTGGATTCACCACTGGACGGCAGACCTCAGCAACACGCAAAGTGGCTCCAATGGGTGTGAGTGCGTGTGCTCTTGTGGGTGCGACAGTGCAATGGCTTCAGTGGGTGTGACAGCAGGCCGGATGGCACGCACGCATGGGAGAGACAGTGAGTGAGAGGAAGTAGGACAGTTAAGGACAGGTGAGATAGCAATTTGGGGATCGAATTGTTGGTAAGCTTAAGAAGCTGGGCTTCAGCGGCTACGGTTTGTTGCCAAAGATAAACTGGAGCAGTCCATTTAAGCTGCAAGTAAGCATGTCATTTGGCAGAGCGTATTGAATAAGCTACAGCTAAGCTCATCCAACTGGGCCCATATTTGTGCAAGAACGTCTGCCATAGACAACGAATTCCCTATGAACACCATGGTACGGGTGTGACAGATTGCAAGTTTCCAACCATTACAATGATGTTGTCTTTCTTGAAGGTTGTTACCATAGCAACTTCTTATCCAATTGACAGGGATGCTATCCATGAAACAGTTAGGATTGCTTTGATCTGTTGGACTAAGAGTATTTGGAAAGTCCGCAATGAGGAATGAGCATGTATTGCAGCTGGGCCCAACTAATGTGATTTACTATGTCTCATTGGGCTTGAATACAGACTCAGAAGGGTGAGAAATCACTTAAGGGAAGTAAGCCACAGCTATGGCGAGTAGCAGCTAAAATTTTCCATTGTTCTCATGGTTGGGCACCAACGGAGAAACAGCTAAGTTGGGAATGCTATATTCGCTGCTGCCTTTTGTTATCTTTGAAGTTTGAAGTCATGTAATCGTCACTGGAAGTAGTTGAGCTTTTGTTGCAGCCTGCTAGGCTCAAAATGTGGGGTTCACATGCTTTTCATTTATTATTCCTCAATAAAAATACCGGATTGTAAGAGATTATTTGGTTTCTGCAGAAAATGGGAACCAGGAGTTTATCCTCCTTTCTCTGGGAAAAAAAAGAAAGGTTTTACATGCATGTAACATAATTTATTTATCATAAGCTTTGAAATATGTGAAACTCACCAAAAACTCTTCAATAAAGTTACTATGGAGTGTTGACACTAAAAAAAATTATGATATCCAATAGTGAAAAGTGTAGTCTAAAAGAGTTTGACAGAGGACATCTTATCAAAGCAGAAAATGATATGTAGCATAGAAAATTAGCAATAAAGATAAACAAGCAAAAGGAGGGGATATGTCATATTAAAATCATAAGCCTTTGCACCAATGATAGGTCCGAGTTAATAAGGAGTTTCAGAATGCCAAGAATCATGGAAATACTAAGCTAGAAAGATTAATTTTGAACTTCATTTTCAATATCGATAACAAGCCTTGGGTGGTGATGGTTCAGGGCTGCAGTTTTGGCGTTAGTTCAGTTCTGAAAATAAAATGTGATACTAGCTTACTATATGTCTACAGGGTAAACAGCTGAGTTGATATTTGGCCAGCCAGAGATTTGCTTTCATGTTGGTTTGATGCCAAGCAAAAGTTACCGTTGTATTTAGGTGAAAAGGGAATTAACTCATTATTAAAAAAAAGGACAAAACAAAATGGAGAGCATCTGAGTATCCCTCCATTACATATTCAAACAAGAAATAAACTGAACTTTTTTTGTTGAGTAGTCAAGTACCAAAAACAAATGAACCAAGAGTACTTGTGAGTTATGGCTAAGCAGTTGGTTTGATAAAGAAAAAGGAAAAAACAGTTACCAGAACACAGTTACAACATTCACTATACCCTCACACGCTGCGAGCGTGAGGGAAAGTTTACCAATGACCGGGGCACACCGTATTCGAGATAACTATGTGCCAGAACATACATATGTTAATCGGAGAGTGTAATAGGCATTGGACAAAACAGTCGCATCATCTCCTTAGCATCATATGCTGAACCAAGCAGCCAAGCAAAGGTAAGACTTTATGAGCCCAACTTCGGTTTTGTATGTTATATTGGCAGTATGGTTCATGGTAACAAATTATAGCACTAGTACATGGTTTGGATAACAGAACAACAGCAGTCCTTTATTGGTGTAAAAATGTAGCCCCATAAGCAGACATATGATTTGCAAGACCTGCTACGATTAGAAAGTGAATGTTTCAATAAACTGCTCAAAAGAATCACATTTTGGAATCACTTACTTTTTTCAATTGAAAAGCATAGGATTTTTCAGTTAGTTTATACTACTGGGAATTGATCCATCATACAACACCCATCTAAACATAGTTCCCCAAGGCGCCAGCCGCACCCACCTAGGCGGCACCTAAGCGCTAGGCGCCAGCCTCCCGCCTAGCCCACCTAGGTGGCGATTAGGTGCCGGTCTGCCGCCCGACTAGCACCTAGCGCCTTAGTGAACCTTGCATCTAAACCACTGGCAGAGCCTGTAGTGGGCCACTATATATGTAAATTTATGGAGGGAAAACATACTCTGTACTGTAGAAATTTTAGATGAATGGATCCTAGTCACCCCACTGAGATATGTAGTTGTATATTATACCTCACATGTAAAAAGTTCTGAATCCACCAGTGAGCAACAGTCAACAGCTTATTTAATTCAGATTTTCAAGCTGCTAAGTCATAGTATCATACCAATAGAACAGGATTTAAAGTGATAAGTTAGTACTGAGGAAACTTACTTCCGTTCAAGTAGAACCTCCGTTTATCATTAGGACAAGGCGAGAAGAGAACTTGCTGTGGGCTGAACAGAGCTTGACACACCATGCATAACCATTCCCTCAGAACGCCAGGGCCAGTAGCTTCCTCATTCTTAAACTCCATAAACAGCCCACTGCGAAGCTCACTGGGTTTTGCCTGTATGATGTACTCAAAGGACTCATCCAGTAAATGCGAGCGATCAATCAACATCTCATGAAGTTCCCCATAGTCATCCTTCCCCTCAGGAAACATCATCAAGACTAAATTCCTTCTTGCCTCAAAGCAAAGCAGATCCTTATGCTTCTTGAGCCACTGGAGATGTGTGTTCCTCTTGGAACAGCGCACAAGGGCATTGAGTGGTGCTTTGTGTGCCAGCAACACGAACCGCAGGTTGTACGCCACATCCTCGTAAATAGCTGAGATGAAATCCAGTTCTGTCAACATGAAAAGGATATGTGATCGGTCAGTCCATCGGGATTGACTTTCCATGACCCCCTTACTCTCCGATGACAATGACAGATCCATCTCCAACTTCTTCAAGCACTCATCCACCCTTTTCAACAGGTTCATCGACATTTCGTGCAACTTCCATACCCATGAGTCACCATGCTCACACTCCCTGCTGTACAGATTCTTGGGCATTGGCCCATTAGGCATCCAACGGCATGCCTGCTGGCGCAACACTTTAAAAAAGTTTGAGAACTCTTCAAGGTCTACCGCTGACACCATCATGGACACCGATGCAAGTCCGTCCAGGACCACTTCCCCTATTTCTCTGGCAAACGGGAGGACCTGCTCGATCACCCTGGTAGGCGACTTCATGGGAGGGGGGAGAGAGGGGCGCAAGCAGAGTACTGATGCAAGAGTAGAACGGCATGATCTATAGAGTACATCCTTGTTGCCCACAGCCAAAGAAAGCAAGCGGCAGAATTCAAGCAGCACTGGCGCCGTCACGGGCAGCACGTCAGGCGGTAAGGACAAAGGGTCCGTGGTGAGAAAGCATCTGATGGCGCGCTCCGCGTAGGAGCGAAAGAAAGAGGACTTTGAGAGGTAGAGGCGAACCAGAGCGAAGGGGGCGCCCGCTTGGAGGAAAATGTCGATGTACTCCGCCGCGTGGTCCCCCGTGGCCTGGGCATCGCCGGGAGCTCCGCGATCATGGCGAGGGCCGAGGTTGGCGCGGTGGGCGCTTAAGATGTACTCCTTGACGAGGTCGTAGAGGGAGAAGGCGACGGTGGCGGTGGAGGCGGCCTCGGACTCCGAGCCGGCAGCGGTGGCGGCGATGTGAGACGCGAGCTGCCACGCCTCGGGGTGCCGGGTGGAGCGGAGGCGGGAGGCGAGGTGCAGCGTGGAGTCCGGTGGAAGGCGGAGCGCGGCGAGGGTGACCTCGGGCACGAGCTGCCTTCCCCCGTAGAGGAGGCGCAGGTCGCGGCCGTAGCCGCAGGCAGCGAGGTGGCCGAGCACCGCACCGACGGTGTCGTCCCACCCCGCGTGCATCGCGATGGTCTTCGAGTCGGTAGCGCGCACGAAGAAATGGACGCTGCGCGGCAACGCATAGGAGGACGACGCCGAGGCGGAGGCGGCCATGGCCCCTTCGGAGGAGGACGAGGCGGCGTCGGAGTGAGTCACCAGTAGCTGCTTGGAGGACGGGAGGGCATGATCGGGGGCGTCGCGGCGGCGCTTGGAGGGGCGGCGGCGGCAGGCGAAGGCGGAGGTGGACATGCTTAGATCGGAAGCATCGGGTGGGGAGGAATCGCGAGCTCTGAGAGCGGCGGCGGCGGAGGGTTTAGGAGCGTGCGGAATTTGGGGGAGAAGCTGAGGAAGCGAGAGAGAGAGAGGAGGAGGAGGGGGAGGTCCTCTTCCTTTGATCGCTTTGGCGTTTTGCTTCCTCTCCTCTCCTTCCCGGGGCGTTTTTTTCCTTTGCTTTTTCGCGTCGGCTTTGATCAATTGATCGGGTTGGGTTGTTGGGGCTGGTTTTTGAGCTGCGGCATATTATTAAAAAAATTAAAAACTATTTCTTTGCCTCGTTTAGCTAGGTTACATCTCTCGTGATGGCGCCGTGTGCCATGTCCGCCTGACGTGTAAGGGTACATTCATCATGTCATTGGATTTGCATCCATCACTTATCTCTCCGGAGATCTTCTCTCGTCTGTTTGGGACTTGTTTCGTTAATTCGCCGCATTCATACCATGTTGCGTTTGAGTGCAGTAGAGACACCACAGCATTAATTTTTTGGAATTAAAATTGATAGGATGATATCTCAAGTAGAGATACAATAGCATCGGTTAAGGGGGCGCTCGTTTTAGCAATAGCTTCTGACTTTTGGTTGAAATTTCACTGTAGCTGACTTTATTTATTATAGTTGATTTGGTTTTTTGGGTATAATTAATTTTTAAAAAAATATAAAAATAGAAAAAACATATTAACCCATTAGGGACAATACAAAGGAACACGGGAAGAAAAGAAAATAAAAAAACCTAAAATATCTAAAAAAATAAAAAAAACAAAATACTGAATAGTAAAAATAAAACAGAAGCTAAAAAAACCAAAACGAGAGTGGGGCGTAGAGATCTCAAAATCTATCTACGACGGGAAAACACTGCAGCAATAAAGGAGCTCTGCTTCTATTGTTCATCTGAGGCTACCAAGATTGTAGTGTGTGTGATCTAGAAAAAAAAAAAGTGAACGCGTTTGTGTTATGCCTGGAATTTTAGTCTCGCTCATTTTGACTTCAACTCCTGACTTTTGTTTCACTATTTTTAAATTTTATCTTTTTTTTACTTTTGTTTGAGCTTTTTGTCGATTCTTTTTTCCCGTGTTCGTTTATATTATTCGTGATAGGCTAATCTATTTTTTCTATTTTTAATTTTTAAAATTAATTATATTAAATAAGTTATTATTAATATAAAAAATAAATCAGTTATAATATAAAATAAATTATAAATTTACTTATTTAAATCGAACTAAACTTCCCTTAAGATGCTCTCAAAAGGTTTCGTGTTACAGGTCAAAAATGTCGGCAAAGATGCGCATTAGTCTCTTTTGAGGACCAGGGTCGTGCCTCGTCATTCGCTACGTTAGCTACCTCAACAATCAATAAAGCGTGCATTGAATGAATATCCAAATGGAGATGCCGCCTTTCGTTAGCTGAAAAAACTTGGTGCTTGTCACATGAAAAGTGTAAAATATCATGTGGAAATGAATTGAATGTTGCAAATGCATGAAAATCAAGTAGATGTTTTGGAAAATTATCAAAAATATTACTAGATATAGGGAGGACACGTTAGATCCCTACAAAATTTCAAAAACGAACCAAAACTTTTACTGAGTATTTGTCTTATCCGTATCGATTGGATTTGATCTCAAATTTTTACATAGCTATATCTGATGATGTATTTGAAACATTTTTTAACTTCCGTACTTGATTTCCACGGAAACTCTCTTTTTTTTCTACCATAGATGCACCCCATGTTTTTACAGGATGTCATTTTTTAAAAAAGCAAAGAGAATTAAGCTAGCCCAACATCTACATTGCTTGAGCGACCACATGCACAGAGAGAAAAAGCGCATGCGAGGGCATGACAGACAAAAATACATTGTCTATGCAGGGGCGATAAATTGATACTTGATAGGCCAACTTGCGCAAAATCTTATACAGGAGATCAAAATTAATAAAATTTTCAACACAAAGTAAAGTGAAGCATACCATAACGAGCCCAAATTATGTGATCGGCCTATGCATGAAGAGAGGGTAACCAGATCAGCCCAAGAGCGGCCAGGCGTCAGTCGGTGAGAGATCGGCCTAGATGGCCCCCAGGAGATTTAGAGCACGAAGACATAAGAGATTACCAGCCCAACAACCCAACGAGCCCAGAGCAACATCTGCTGGCCCATTGCGTTTTTCGTCTACTGCAACAGTCCGGTTCCTCCCGGCCGTAGCAGGAGGCGGCGCCCACGCCGTTTCCTCCCCTCGCGCCCTGTTCGGCTCAAATAAACAGAGCAGAGCCAGAGCGAGAAACTGTGATGTACAAATACTAACAAATTGTGATGTACGCGAGCCGATCTTGACTAATTAAAATGGTGTCACGAAGAGCTTCCAAATTCGTTTCTGAGAGACAAAAAATCCACACGAGGAAAATGAAAAAAGATGGTGCACATCCTATCCCTACATATATAGATACTATTAATTTGCGAGATTGCATTTGCCAGCAATGTTCGATTTCACAGTTGTATCATCCGTACGGAGAGATGGAGGGTTCTCTGGCTTCCCCTCCGTGCCACGTCGCCTTAGCTTCTCCTTGGCCTGGTGCGTATACGTGCATTGGGAGTGCTCTTGCGTGCATTAGAGCAACCCCAGCAGGGCCCCTATTTGAACCCCTAAATTCATATTTGAGAGCTATAGCAAAAAACTGAACTCCAGCAGGACCCCTACTTGAGCCTCTCAAATGAGGCCTCTAAGCCCTCATTCCTAGGGAGCCCCTACTTGAGCCCTCGAACTCAGATTTATTCGTATTTGAATAAGTACGTCCCTCATTCGGAACAAATTTAAATTTAAATTTGAATATTCGTATTTGAATTCATAAATTTAAACGTCCATTGTGCTTTCAATTTAAATTCGGAATAAATTTGAATTTAAATTTGAATATTCGTATTTGAATTCATAAATTTAAATTTAGAACAAATTTGAATTTAAATTTGAATATTCGTATTTGAATTTATAAATTTAAATTCGGAATAAATTTGAATATTCGTATTTGAATTCATAAATTTACATATTGTCCCTCATTGTGAAATCATAAATATTTTATTATGTATTGTGATTTTGTCCCATACATATGCATACAGTGTGTGAGGAAATAGAGAGAATTGAGAAGTAGAGGCTCTGTTTTGAGGGCTCCTGCTGGAGTGCAGCCCAGAAAACAGGGCCCTTAAAAGTAGAAGGAACTCTCAAATGAAAAGTATGGGTCTTGTTTTGAGGGCACGCTGGAGTTGCTTTTAGGACTTAGGAGCGCTCTTCCGGGCCAGAAAATGGGCCGTGGTCTCCGCTCGCAGTCCTCGGTCGTTCGCCTCTCTGCTGCGTGACCAGCGCTGAAAGGCTAGGCTAGCATACCAAGCATTGTGTGGTAGTAGGTCTAGTAGCAGTAGAATACATTACTGACATGCACAGCACAATAGTAGGAGCACTAGGGAATGGAGATCTAGCTGTACTAGTCATCAAAAGCCAAAAGGGGTGTACTAGAGATTGTTAGAATTAGTAATCTTGTTTAGTGCGTATGAGTATGTATATATATACGCGTAGTTACCGTGTACATATACAACACGTAGTTGCCGTGTACATATATGACATGAGGTGAGTTGGTTTCCAAGTCGATTGGTCTATCCGCGCGTAAATTGGTGAGCAGGCTTTCAAAGACCATGCATGTGACGTGTAGAAGGGCAGAAGAGCGATCGGTGTGATCATGATCTGAGAGGAAGAAACAAATGAGAGGGAGAAAGAAGAGAAAAGCGGATTGCTTTGGCTCCCGGGAAAACATATTGTGTTCGTGTTTCTGTTGTTCGTTGCTTTGCGTCAAGCTTCGCATCAAGTAGGAAAAGGCGAGCACCTGCAGGTGCATCACGCAGAGGCAACACAAGGCATTGCTCTTGTTGTCACGTCAAGGAGACCAAGTGTGTCCCACGAGGGAAGAAAAACATTAGAGACAGAAGAGGATACATCTTTGTTTGTTGTTGTCTTTGGCGTGTACAAGTAGGGACCATGCCGAAGCAACACGGACACAATCAAGGAAAGATTTACAATAAGTGGTATCAGGGTATATTGATCTTGGTGACTTTTAAAGATTATGGGTAAGAAGGTAAAGGCTAAGGGTGGGCTAATCTCCTTCTAGTACTTTTTTCTGACGACCGATAATTACCCAGTGTGGATAATAAAGATGAAGACGAACATACGCGCGCCAGATAGTCTGGGATGTAGTTGATCCATAGAGGAAGGAAAAGAGGTGGACGACAAGGTGGATCAGAAGGCTTTGTCTATCATCTACCAAGTAGTGCTAGATTCGATAATGCATTAGCTCATTGACAAGGAAATGGCACGGGAAGTGTGGGAGACGCTATAGACGATGTACGAGGGCGATGATCATGTGAAAGAGGTGCGGCTCCAGAACTACAAAGCGAGTTTGAGAATTTTTAGATGAGAGAGACCTAGTCGGTGGACAAGTTTACTGGCAAGCTGACTTCACTATACAATCAGATTAACTCTCTTGGCGACAAGATGGAGAAATTGTGGTGGTAAAGAAGTACCTGTGCATGCTTCTAGAGAAGTACATACCTATCATCACCATACTTATGTACTCCTCCGATTTGGACAAGAAGAAGATCGAGGAGGTCACTGGATCCCTCAAGGTGCATCAAGAGTTACTAAAGGGGTTTCGGTCATGTAACGAGCAAGGATTATAGTCTTATAATCAGCAGGCATTACTAGTAAAGGAAGATATAAGGAGTGGTGGCTCATCAAGTAGTCGTAGCGCGAGACGCCCAGAGTGGCCGAGGTGACAGAGGTGGCCATGGAGACAAGGCTAAGCAAGGCGATGGTGACAGATCTCGTGACAAATCACATATCAAATGCTTCGAATGTAGCAAATATGGGCACTACACGTCGAAGTGCCGCAACCACATAAAGTGTTTCAACTGTGACAAATTCGGGCACTACACTTCGGATTGCCGAAGTAAGAAGAAGAAAGATGAGGTAAATCTCACCCAAGTCGAGAAGGATGACGAGTCAGAACTACTTCTTTCCTTATGTGACGAAAAGGCACTAGGTGTGGTGATGCTGAATGAGGAAAACGTAGTTTTCGAACCTCGGAGTAACGACTTCTGAATTCTCTGTATAAATCATACTAGTCTAAAATCAGCTAGTACACATAACGGTTACAATGATGTATATCAAGTATAAATGACAACATTGTTAGTGTATGCTTCTATGCCCATTTGAGTCTAACTGGGCCTTGTTGCTCTCTGATGAAGCTCACATCAAGCCCATTAGTTGCTGGCAAAATGGGCCTTCCTTAATTCGGCCTAGCTTTGACCTAGACTATGAGTGCAAACAAGCAAAAGATCGCTAGCTAGGCTTCAAGTGGGCCTCCTTTGATTTCGGAGATGACATCAGATTTCTGCACTTCTATTCTCTTTGTTTTCTTTCAGCTCTTCTATTCTCTTTGTTTTCTGCCTTTCTTTTTTAATTGCACGCAAATCTCTCTCACTCTCTCGATTCATATGCCGTCATTTTCTCTAGTTGTATATGTTTTTTTCTAAGGTTGTCATATATATAACTTAGAAAGGTAGCCACCAAACTAGACGTAGAACCTTCCTACATGAAAGAAGTCACGATGGAACAATGAAAAAGGCAAAAGGAGTTCTTTAAAAAAAAGGCAAAAGGAAAAGCGCGATGGTTAGAATCACCAAGACCAGATCATTGGAAGAAGCAGTGTTGGATTTTCACGAATTACGATCATCCACATCTGATCATCCTCAGTTCATCCGGCTTCTTTGTCATCCCTGTCTTATACCCGTGTACATTATTCTTCCATTCTTTGTTTCTGTCATGTACGGATGAAGAATAGTCTAAAACTCTGAAAAGATATATGGTGAAAAAAAAGAGATAGTGATAGTATTTATCTTATTTTTTTAATTAAATAACTCAAAAAAGCTAATAGTCATTAAAGTATAATTTCAACTAAAATCTAATAGCTAAAAACTAAAAGCCACATGCTTAAGCCGGATTGAACAGTCCGTTCATTACGAGGATGAATTTCATATGAGGTAACCCCGTGAAAGGTTGACTTACCCTGCTCATTTGGATTTTTTGGGTTTTTTTGGTGTCTTATGTCTTATTTTTTACTGTTTGACATTATAAACACTATAGTTGGATTATTTTACATTGTAGCTATCGATGGTTTTTTTTAACGTAATTAAATTTAAAAAATAAAAATAAAAAACAGGATAACCCATCATGAATAATACGAAAGAATACGGGAAAAAGAAAAGACAAAAAAAAAGCTTTCAAAAATAAAAAAATCAGATCAGAAAAAAATAAAATTAAAAAATTAGAAGCTAGATGTCAAAACCTAACGAATGAGCTGAAATGATGGAGCCAAAATCGTGTTTACCCTTTGCTTCTCCATGCATCATGGAATGCTCCCCCTTCCGCCAGAGCATACAGGTCTGCGCGTCGCCGCAGACCGCGTACGACGTAGCCCTGCCGCCTCGAGCTGCCGTGCTCAGTTCGCAGATTCTTACTGGTCCATCGATTAGATCTTTGCCACCAAAAATCCCGCGATGCTCCGCCATGTGACGATCTTTTAGAAGTTGCTGCTGCCTAATCCGCTTCCTTCACCTCATTTTGTACACACTTGCCACCGTATCTTGCTGCCCCCATAGCATGCGTGTGTTTTCTACCACTAATCTGATCTCTCTCTCGTCCTATGTGCTGCTGCTTCCTGATCTCCTTGTTGCTGTTTTCTCGTAGAAGGTTTCTATGTACCAAGCACTTGCACACAGCTCTCCTGCATGAATCTAAGTTACTGTCTTCTTTTTTGGTCGAGTCTTTTTTTTCTTGGCTCATGACTTCTGTTCATATGGCCGCATACATGGCTAGAGTACGGCTTCCACACTAGCTTAAGCGTCCTCGTCGGCTTCTTCTTCATCCTAAGGGGTGATCGGAATAGCGATAGCTTTTGGTTTTTACTGAAAAAATACTGTAGCTGGCTGAAAAAATACTACAGTTGAGTTGATTTATTGAGTATAATTAAATGTAAAAAAATATAAAAAAAATACCGAAAACAAAAAACGGGAAAAAAGGTATAAGTAATTTAAAAAAAACGGGAAAAACCGAAAAAAAAAATTCACCCATCGCCAGCGACGGAAAGCCGTCCTAAGCAGGGCCTAAGTGTTCGCAACGCTTTCACTCTAACCATGGGGGATGTCAGAATATACATCTAGTCCAGCAAGACTATTAGATATAGATCAGAATCAATCATAATTTGTATCTAATTCCTTCCTTATCTCTAGTAGATTAACTTGATCTCTAATTCATCAAGTGCTCTATGTATATACCTCTCGAGGCTCAAGCAATACATATATCAGTTATTCCGTCTATTCTATCCTCCTACACACTCGTGCGCCCTAATAAGATTAATTGAAACCTCTCCTGCCCATGCAGTCCAACCGATTGATTGGTTCACTTCACATGAGCAACCGATTTGTAGCTGCCAGCGGCCAGTAGTAGCCTGGTGGCAGGAGAAAAGGCTGAAGAGAAATGAAATGTGCCTGGACTGCGACGGAGCGAGGGAGATGCAGCGCGCGACGCCATCTCCTCCTGGCTGGAGTTGGATTGGAATGGATGCCATCGCCTTGCGTCTCCCTCTCCTTTTCCTTGTCCTCAATTAAATGCATCAAGTCTGGGCCCCCTAGCTTGTCTTCCCGTGCAACCACATCACTATTGTACGCATCACACCACCACACCTTGTTCTCTGCCCACTATTTCCCATTTAATGGCCTCACTGTTGGGGCTTTATTGCTAATACCTTGAACCCACTCTGTCTGCTCGGATCCTCTACCTCATACCATACATACGCCGGGCTACTACACACAAAGTATGTCGACCAATGCTCAAAATTCATCAGCACTCCTTATGAGTGGGTTCTTTTAAACTGTGATTTATAGTTTATAGTTTAAATTTTTTAATTCTAGTTATTTATAAAAGGTAGTACGTAGAAGAAGATAGTCGTATGTAATTTTGATCAGTTCAATTGAACTCAGTATACTTTTTACTACAATTTTGTTATTATCTCACCTTAAAAAATGTAATATTTAAAATCTAGTTACTACAGTATAAGCCATAAGCCGCGAGCCATAAACCCAACCGAACCCGGCCTATGTTTTTTTTTTTGAATAAGGCCCGTTCAAAATAGCTTTTTTTTATGTCTTTTTGACTGTTGCTGTTGATTTTTAGCTGAAATAGATATTATACTGGTAGTTAGCTTCTAGTTGAGATATTCAATTAAAGAAAAATAAAAAACAGTTATATATTCACAGACAACGTAAAGAAAAAAATCATATTAAAGAACCAACAAGTTTAAAATAGTTTTTGACTTCTAAAAAGCTAGAAACAGAAAAAAAATTAGAAGTTGTTTTGAACGAACCATAAGAGGCTGCTTCACGTGATCAAATCCTGAAAATTCAGAAGAGACTCCGAGACGTCTCGTTTAGCACCATGTAATTAGTTCGGTAAGCTTGAACAGACGACTCGGATATTACACCGGTTAAATAGACAGAGTACATGTAAAACTCACATCGCAATCGTAGGTGAAGCTGTGCTAATGCTACGAATGAATGCTCAACACATCACACGATCTCCCACCGGCCCTGACATGTATGCTAGCCAGGCTTAGGAGCTGAGGATATTACTCCAACTAACTTATGATTGTGACTTCTAGGTTATAACTAAAATTATATTATAACAGTTGTTAATTTTTCAAAAAAATATTAAAAATGTAATATCATCACCAATAATATAAAAGAATAAGAAGAAGAAAAAGACAAAAACTAAAAAAGCTAAAATTAGTAGTCGATATATTTTAAGTGGTTTCTATCTTAAATAATTCAAAAGCCCGTTTGGAGAGGATCTCTGCCTTAGGTTCAATTACCACTTAAATCCCCACCGGCTAGCTACAGTGATAGCACCAACTGCCTGATTAATTGGAACAGTGGATGGCTAGACGTCCAGGTCACCCACGCACTGTGCACACTAAATTTGAATGCTCCCTCTACATCTCGATCTGTCCAGATCATCAGCTGCTTAAGGTCCCATTTTAAATTGTTTCAGTTTCTATTTTTCAGCTGCTTAAGGTCCCATTTTTTTTGGTTTATTTTGATTTTTTTCTTTTTTCTTATTCATTTACATTGTCCATGACGATATAACGAATTTTTCAATTTTGTCTTATTTTTTCTCAGAATAAAGCTAGCAACCGCTATAGTGCAATTTCAACCCTACCCTAAACAGCTTCTGGAACACGCTGACTTCTTAATTTTGTCTCTTTTTTGATTTTTAGCTTTTTTTGGGTCTTTTGTTTTCCTCCTTAATTCCTTTGTATTGTCTATGATGATATAATTTATTTTATTTTTTAAATTTAATTATTCAGAAAAACTAACAACCGTCATAGTGTATTTTCAGCTGCTATAGTGCTATTTTAACCATAAAGCAGGAGCTACATTGAGCATTACCTTCAACCAAAAGCCACACCTAAAAGCTTAAGGTGGCGTTCGGAATAGTGATGGCTTCTGGTTTTTTACTGAAATTTTATTGTAGTTAGCTTATTTTTTACTGTAGTTGAGTTGACTTATTGGGCACAATTAAATTTAAAAAATATAAAAATAAAAGTGGTATGCTAACTTAGAGCGGACAATGCAAAGGAATACGGAAAAAACATAAAAATTCAAAAAAAAACAAAAGGATAAAATATGTATAGTGAACCAAATCGTTGGACAAACGCCAAAAGCCAATGTCGAACTCGACGCTTAGGAAAAGGTCGTTGGAGCACCACCTGATTAACTAACTGTGGGCGGTTATGGAGTACATGCCTGGTAGTAGTATACTACTACTATATCTGCAGGAAATTAACGAGATCAATAATATCCATTTGAAAACTAGAATTTTTTGTAGGAAAAAGAGTGGTTTCTCCTATATCGTTCCTATCAAAATAGTCTAGTCCAAACAGGATTAAAGATGAGGTAGGTAAAAGCTGTGGGATCAATTGACCCCACATCTTTTTAAAAAGACCCTTACATTTGTTAAAATTTATGTAAAAATCCAAAGAGATTTGTAGAAATAAGCCCACTGAAATATGTCACAATGATAATTGACTCCACATGGTAAAATTTCTGGCTCCACTGCTAAGATGTCTATATATAGCGTCTTCTCTACCTGTAAAAAAAAGGTTAACACCCCTCCTAAATTAAGTGTACAGCTCAGAATTGAAATCTGTACAATAATTTTGTTCTACTGCCTAGCAAGTTTGCACCATGCATGCAAGTGAGCATCGACCGTATATATAGGTGTACGTACACAATTAAGTTCAGGTTAGCAAGAA
The DNA here is from genome assembly GCA_036346265.1 of Melocanna baccifera. Taxonomy (NCBI): domain Eukaryota; kingdom Viridiplantae; phylum Streptophyta; class Magnoliopsida; order Poales; family Poaceae; genus Melocanna; species Melocanna baccifera. Next base: position 15,721,539 of record CM070702.1, read on the forward strand.
CCATAACTAAGATTCCTCTAATCGCCAATCAATGCATGTATAGAATTATTGAAGACAAACGGTACGTGTAGATCCATCAATTAATTGATGGCCTGCTGCTTTTTCTTTACTAGCTCTCCCAGACCCCCCAGGCCTTGAGCCCTCGATCACCAGCACCTCTACAGGGGTTGCACGGGCCATCTATCTAACTATTTGGAACAGTGGCTTGCTACGCCTTGAATAGTTGAATGCTGGTTTGAATAGCCCGTAAGTGAGTAATCACTGGCCATTTTAGTTTCTTCTTTTCAGAATGTGTGCATCATTGTGGACTACAGAAAAAGGCAAGCATATATGACTCTCAGAATTTATAGCAAATTAATTAGGTACTACATGATGCATATTGCCTAGCTAGCTGTGTGTAAGTTCTCTTGGAAATTATATTTCTTCTCGTTGAATTTAATTGTGGGGGACCAAGTATGCATGCATGAATGCATACACACACACAACTATTTAGGGGGTGATCGGAATAGCGATGGCTTTTGGCTGAAAAAACACTGTAGCTGGTTGAAAAAACACTGTAGCTGAGTTAGTGGATAGTGTAGTGAATAGTGAAAAAAAGCTGAAGCTAGAAGCTAAAACTGAAAAAAGCCGAAACGATCACCCCCTTAGATTTGTTATATAAAAACTATATATCATTATATTTACTGTTAAAAATTATAAAAATAATAACTAAAATCACATTTCAAAAACCGTAAAAAATCAAAAGGTTAAATAAAAAAGATGGAAGGCAGTAGTACGTACCAGCTCTTGCTGGTCACGGTAGAACGGGACGTACATGAGGTGATCACAGTGAACGCCCACAGGACGAGCGTGAGTTGTGAACTGTCCGGCCGTGTGCAGGTTGTGCGGTCAGAAGAGGCGAGTAGTACGTACGCTGTGGTAGTGGCGCATGTACGTGGCCCGGATTACAAAAGGCCCGGCCGGCCTGCATTAATTTTGACAAAATGACGCATGACTAGCGCATCCAACAGTCATGCATGATCAATCATCAATGGCTCTGTTCTTTTGGTTACAATTGGTATCTTTTAGTTACAACTAATAGTTATTATTTTTGTTTTTTAAAATGATAATTTTAGGTTTAAAGATCTATTTTAAAAAACCACTTTACAAATCACTCTACTTATTTCAATTTTTAGAGAAATCCGGAGCCTAAAAAACAGGACCAATGTCTACATGTTGCCTTTGAATTGTTCAGTGCCGCGTATGTGTGTACAAGCTTGGATCTGTCTGGAATTGTATGTATAAAAGAACTTAGAAATTGCCCGGTGTACTTTCACTAGCTCATCCTATCTAGTTGGAGTTTCGACTTTCAAGATGCAGTTGTTTCCTCCTTAAAAAAGGGTGCAGTTGTTTCTAGTGCAACAAAACTGTGCTACTCCTCATTTGTATACGTGTGCATTGGATACATATTTATAACGAGAAATAGTACGTAGCCCAATTTTTCGGATCTCTTCTTTTTAACTTCTAAAAATTATTATTGGACTTTTCTACAGTAACACCTTTTAAATGGAGTGTCTTTTTAAAATAGAATCTATAAATTTATTATTGTAGTACATACTGCAACGACTTTATTTATATAGCCCAAAATTATACGTAAAATTTTGTTACTTTGACTTTTTCTCTCTTACAAATAGTAAAAACACATAAAGCACAACTAAAAATCATAAACCAAAGGAAAAAAAGAAAGAAGGCCCTCGTATGGTTTCCCTGACTTGGAGCGTTTGAAGACCCAAGAGTGGAAGTGAGGTAAAATAAGTCGTTGAGTACAATCTCCCAAGCTAGCTGTAGAAACCAAGTGTACTTACGTGCCCATCAGATCGACAGCTTACAATGCCCCCCTTTTCCATCCCGCTCTACATGCATGCCAATCAGTACCGTGGTTGACCGGGAACAAATGGCTATCAAGCTTTTGTTTAGATACAGCAAAAGAGTTCAACGGGTCACATCAATTTCATCGCTGCTAGCTCTTCTCTTGTACGCAAAAAAACAGTTTCTCCTGTATCTAGCTAGAATCATATTCTGCTACGACCACCTCCGGCCCACATTTACTACACTTACAATGGTCCCTGTGCATTGTCGTCAAGAACCACCGTTTGCTTTCAGACAGCAAGAATGACATTTAGTGTTGGTCCCCTGCTGTTTTTTTTCTAGCTAATCCTGTTGCTCTCCATCTTTTTCCCTTGATTTGTCCTCGAAACATCCGTTCCTCTGATCTACCGACTGTGTGCCATCCCTCCGTCCGTAGCCGCAGGCAACCGTATCCCATCCGCCCACCACCCAGCCCCTATCGCTGCCGGCGCCAGGCTGCCTTAAGCTGCAATATACTGCGCATAGAATTCAGCTAGTTTTTGTAAATTTATTTTTACACACGTGTATGTATGTAGATACTCAAATATGATTTTAGAGTATACGGCATAGCAAGTCCGTAAGTTGATCACACCTAGTGTTACTTTTGAAAAGCGAGGTCGCTCTCCACAACCAGATAGCCTACGCATGGGCCGTTTAATGCATAATGTGTGATGCGGAACACAACAATATCGGTGCGAAAAAGTGGACAGGCGAACTGCACGAGACGGTGGCAGGGAGCTGATCAGGTGGCTGGTAGCTGGTACGTGCTCGTCGGGATGGGGATCATCGCGGGCACCTGGTTCGGCTCGGCTCGGGCTGACTGGCCGTGGGGCACGAACCCAGAGGCAGGTGCTGGTCCAAGCACCAACCTGTACATGCGTGCGCCTCTCCCACCCCAATCGTGCGAGCGATCGACCGAGTCTACGTCTACCCATCGATCAGAGCAAACAAGACGAACACTGGAAAACAGGTATCTAATCACTCTTGCGTGGTCTAGACCCCGCTTGTTTCGGGTTTTTTTCAACTTCAGTTTCTAGTTTTAGTTTTTTTTTCACTATTCAGTAATTCGTCTTTTTCTGAATTTTTTTAGATTTTTAGACTTTTTTGTATTTTTATTTTTTCCCGTGTTCCTTTGTATTATCCGTGATGGGCTAACATATTTTTTCTATTTTTACATTTTTTTAAATTTAATTATGCCCAAAAAGCCAAATCAGCTACAGTAAAAAAAACCAGCTACAGTAAAATTTCAGCCAAAAATCATAAGCTATCGCTAAAACAATTACCCCCTTAGATTAGAGGTAGTTACTTGTACCATCTAGATCATTGGCTCCTACTCCATAATTCGGTTCCTCTTTTGCATGCAGCTCTTGCCCCTTGTCTTTTAACCGTTTCTCGCCCGTGTGCGGACGGCTCAACAAGTGAGCACCGTGCACGTGTATTTTGTCTCTGATGTTTATGAAGGGCAGGGGAGTAATTTGCTCCACCTGGACCACAAAATGTCCTGGGAAAAGCCTCTGATGATCACTAATTGCATTGTTGCCTTCATAATATTCTTTGCCATTTCATTTGATGCAAGTTTTAGAGCATGCCAAGATGGGATGTTCCAAACAAAAACCATTTATAATGATGGAATCAAACTCATAATACGTGCTTTAATTTCTTTAATACGCAGGAGGGTAGTGGTTGTATGTGTCATATAAAAAAGAGAAGTGCTATACAACATTCGCATGTTTCTTAGACTTAGATCCATTAGATCTCCATCTAATAGATCTCCTATACCCTAAAAAAGAATCTGGGGTGTTGGATCTCTATCCAACGGATCCCCCATACCTGCTTTAAAAAAATGTGAGTTATCCGAATCTAGAACTTGGATAGAGATCTAACGTCCAAAAAATCTAACAGATCCGAGTCCAAAAAATATACGAATATTGTATAGATACTTCCTGTAAAAAATATGAACAGAGCTTACCACTTGTGCTATCTAGTCACACATAGAAACAATATTATTGCCCACTGCCTGCTCAACTTAGCTTTTTTTTTCAGTTTCAGCTTTTTTTTACTATTCAGTAATTCATCTTTTTCTATTTTTAGATATTTTGGGTTTTTTTGTATTTTTTTCCCGTATTCCTTTGTATTGTCCGTGATGAGCTAACATATTTTTTCTATTTTTACATTTTTTAAAATTTAATTATGCTCAAAAAGATAACTCAGTTACAGTAAAAAAACTAGCTACAGTGAAATTTCAATCAAAAATCATCGCTATTCCGAACGCCTCTACCTTTGCTAGTACGTGTGGCACACGAAAGTTAGACTAAAGATATACTTGTGTATGCCATACTTCTTTACTTATATGTTTCTGTCTTTACTTATTAGATATAACAATTAGTTAAAAAGTGTCTAACTAAGAGCCATGACATCAAAATCTTACTAAAACTCACAAAGATTCCTTGGAACTAACTAGGTTCCACGGTGTAACGTAGCACAATGACCACAAACTGGCGGTGATATGATCTGACTTCTGACCGTGAGTGCCTTACTTGTCGGTGTACTGATCACAACATGGCAAATAGCATCATCATTAATCCGTGACTTGTGGGCCCAACAAAGAAAATGAAATGGGCATTAACGATATGCTAATGTGTACAATAATCAACAGTGCGAATACCTATTCCCCGGAGGAAGAAAACCCTCGATCAATTTAGCTTTTACTTCTGCTTTTTTTCACTATTTATTAATTTTATTTTTTATTTTATTTTTTATTTTATTTTTTTAGATTTTTTGTATTTTTTTTATCTTTTATATTGTCCGTGATAGACTAACATATTTTTCTATTTTTAAATTTAATTATACCAAATAAGCCAATTTAGTTACAGTAAAAAAAATCTATAAGCCACCACTATTTTGAACACCCTCCACTAATCACATCACGAAGCCACCGACGATTAGGGAGCACGAGGTGAACAATACTTCCTTTTAGGTAGTGCTCATTCCGGCTTAAAGTCAATTTCTGTTTTTTTACTATTCAGTAATTTCGTTTTTTTAAAGATTTTTTGAAATTTTTTGCCTTTTCTTTTTTTTCTCGTATTCCTTCACATTGTTCGTGATGGGCTAATATATTTTTTCTATTTTTAATTTTTTTTAAAATTTAATTATCCAAATAAGTCAACTCAACTACAGTAAAAAAGTCATAAACCAACATCATTCTAAACGCCTCCTTAGTATTCCTCTTCTTAGCTTCAACTTTGTTATATGATATCAATGGAGTTTCTAGAGTCACTGTTTAAATTCCCTATTGGAGATTAGGTTTTTTTGGAAAAGGGTATGTGCATTAAGTGTGTTTAAATTCTCTCTTAGAGATTAGACTTTTTGGAAAAGGGTATGTGCATTAAGTGAATTGGAAATACTGATAAAGTATAACGTTCCATTATATTGGTCCGGTTCTTTGATTAACTTCCTTTATTATGAATTTTCAGTTATCTGATTTTGGATAAAGTTTAGCCACATAGTCCTTGCAATATGCATTTGCAATTAACAATTACTTATCAGATATTTTTTTTTCTAAATGCATATTGATATATCTAGTATATACTTGCATCCAAATGGCGCAATGTCTAGAACCATGCTGCCATCACTATTACCAAAAAAGTCATCACAGACGGTTCAAAAACATCATTACAGACGGTTTCGTAAGTTGTCTAAGTTTATGGGTCAGTAATGACATGAGGTCATCACAGACGGTTTTCAAACCGTCTATAATAAGTTACAACATAGATGATTTTTAAAAATAACCTTCTGTGATATTAACATATCATAGATGACTAATAAAAAATCATCTATGATGTGTTATCATAGATAGTTTTTTAAAATAATTGTTTGTGATATTACTAATCAACATTTTTGATTTTCCAATCTTCTCCGTGTATTGGAAGCAATACATACATACATACAAATATATATATATAGGAAAAATACTTTCTACACCCAGGTGTAATTACACCCACCTAATATATATATATATATATATATATATATATATATATATATATATATATATATATATATATATATATATATATATATATATATATATAGGAAGCCTCTTTTCTACACCCGGGTGTAATTACACCCTATGTCGTATTTTATACCATAAGAAGTATCTCACATAATGGAGGGTATGTACATGTAGTATATGAGTATTTAAAATCATCTAGGTGGTATAAATAATTTTTCAAATGTAGTATGTAAATTTTTTTTGACATACTCCTTTTTATGTACATATATGAAGGTATTTACAAAATACATTAAAAACTATGAATTTCCTTACAATTTTTCCATGTGGTTCACATTGAAGTATCTTATAATTAGTATACGAGTATATCCAAAGTGATAAATGAGTATTTTAAATTCGTTTAAGTGGTATATTAGATGTGGGTGTAATTACACCCGGGTGTAGAAAGTATTTTCTCTCTCTCTATATATATATATATATATATATATATATATATATAGCTTCCAATATAAGATCCAACTCGGGTGTAACAGTTACATATGTAGTCTTGCGCGCACTACAATTTAAATGAGCTAGAGACAAAGTTAGATCTCATATCACACTTGGACTTCAAAGGGCATAAAGAAAATCACACATTGGATCTGACTTGTTTAATGCCCTTTGAAGCCCAAGTGTGATATAAGATTCAACTTTATCTCTAGCTCATTTAAATTGTGGGATATGCAAAATTACATATGTTAGTGTTACTATAAAATAAATATATATATACTACTAGTGTATGAGGAAGACATGAAAAACCAAGATGGTGATTAGTAATGGTAACAAGTGGTTCCTTAGTGGAGGTTGCTCAAAGTTTGTCCATAACAACCGCCTACAAGTTGATGATATCTGAAGTAGAAAAAAATAATTTTACACAGTACACTCCAAGTATATCTTATAGAATAAAGAATGAATTAATACGGACCATGAAGCTAAAGTGATAGAAAGCATTAATAAGTGTTGCGAAACAAATACATCATACTCAATTACTAAGAAAGCCATAGCAAATTAATAAGTATTCAACAATGCAACAATTACGCATTAAAAGGCGCGCTTTTGTGGATATATTCTTACCTTGGTGATGAAGGCACCCTTGGAGGCGAGGAACATGGTAGATATTTTGTTCAAAAAAGATAGTTGTAGACGAAATTAGACTTCTTGATGCACTGTGGATTAGAACCATCGTAAGTGTGCTAGCAGTATCAAGTTAACTTATGAATCATTTAGTGTGGGATATGAAATCATTATGATTATAAAATTGTGAAGCTCGTCAGGTGGGAGGCCATCGGGCAGGTGGGTGCACTCATCATGAGGTGATGGCATAACTCATTTTTACTCTATTCCTCAGATGATAGTGATATTAAACTTAACATATTTTGCATAGCTAAAGAAAATCAAGCGTAACTTTATTTAATTATAATTGTGCAAGTTATTGACTTTAGATATATATATAACTAATAGTTTTCTATGAAGTATATAGCAAATAAAATATATGTATATATATTGTTGGTGTGAATATGAGTACTATCAGATTCAATGATTATTATATAATTGCTTTTATTTCAATTTGGACCAATTAAAACTAAAATATGACTTATCTTTTATTTAGGGAATTAATGCATCAGAGCATTAGCAATTCATCGTTGGGATATTGACATCAATATAGCATAATTGAAAATTAATCCCAGTCATTCATCCTCGAACGTGTATTAACGAAACAACAACAGAGCAAAAGGGATAATTAGTAACCATGATGATACATTGTTCATTGCTATATCATAAACAGGAAAGAAGAATGTTACATACGACGTGCTTAGGGAGGAGGCACGCTGGGGAGGAGGTGTCGTGCTCGTGCTCGAGGAAGGGTTAGAGAATATTAAGCATTTGAGTGGGACACGGGCAAACCCTGGAGTCCGAAAATAAATAAGTTGGACATCACAGACGATTTTAAAGTATAACCATCTGTGATAATATACATCACAAATTGTTCTAAATTAGAACTGTCTGTGATAAATACACATCACAGACAATTATAAAATAGAATTGTCTATGATAAATATATATCACAGACGGTTCTAGAGTAGAACCGTCTGTGTATAGATGGTTCTAAATGCATTTTGATGTACATAATTGTAAATTCACATATATATGACACATTCTCATATACATAAATGAAAATTCAGTAATACCTCAGGAGTAAATATTATTACTTAATTATTTTTTACCGATCAGTAATACCGTCACGTCGTTATACCAAGACTGTTTATATACATAGAAGACAGTAAATATAAAATCAACCATTTTTTAGTTTTGTATTTACATATGGCCAAACAGTGTGACCACTCACTTTTTACAAAGATTAAAAAAAGTAGAAACCTAAATAATCAAAGTTTTGATCTAGTGGCAGAGGTAGCATGTTTTCTCTGTCTTCAAATTTTTGTAGGTGACGTCGTCGGCATCGGACGGTTCGAGATTATCAGTGAGCGAAGCCCATAATGCGTCCACCCACTGACGCGCTCATTAGAGTGTCTCCCGAAGACTCTTTGATTGACGAATCAAGTCGAATTGAGCCCATAAACTCTGTTCCCTTGCTTGAGGGGTCTCGACAAGGTTGACTTGGTCGCCCGCCATCTCGACTAAGTAGTCCAAGCGATAGCAAGCCTCCTAGAGACGTGCAATATCGTTGTGAAGGATCTCGTCTATGGTGAGATTAGCTCGCCAGAAGTGGGAGACCAACTGGAAGACGCAGCGGAGGAGGAGGTCAAGTCGGTGGAAGGTGGTTGTCATATGCTCTAGCAAATCCTCAAACATAGGAGGGAGGACATTGTTGGTACAATGTCCATCCACAGCATCTGCTAGCGTACGGTCGATGAGGTGCTCACACAGGATGGCCAGGTTGGTAATCAATACTGGCGACAAGAAAGACGCCATAGCCATTTGTTTGTGCTTGATAGTAGAGCAGCGATGCAAGGATTCATCTTCTATGCATGGCAGATGATCATTTTTATAAAATAAGGAATAAATTCGACGCGTGAGACAAAGAGACACATCGGGGAGTCAAAAAGATCTAAGAGACGCATGCATCGGGGAGCCAAATTCGAAGCACCATTCATGAATACAAGAGATACATATTATAAATGGTTTCAACCACAAACCTTCTGTGATATGTAATTATCATATACGGTTCCAACCACAAACTATCTGTGATATGTAGTTATCACAAACGGTTCTTATTAATAACCATATGTGGTAATGTCACATACGGTTCTAATTAAAACCATCTATGACATGTGCGATTATCACATATAATTCTTGTTAATAACTGTCTGTGAACTATCATAGACGATTATTATTAACAAGAACTGTCAGTGATAATTGCGTATTATAGACGGTTCTATTCATTGCTAGTAACATAGTGGATCATATTTGTAAAATCATCTTTGATAATTACAATACAGATGGTATCTTATGAACCATCTGTGATGAGGCATTCGGTATTGCTTGTTTTTGTAGTAGTGCATCTTCCTTTTCTTTTTCATTCTTAGTTTTATGAAATTGCTGCTTGAATTATCCTCGGAGGTTGTCTACTAGGAAAAGAGTATGTGCTGATAGATTAAGGATGAACACTTTTTAGCAAGTGTTTCATGCTATTTTGCTTTTGATGAAGTAGTATGTGTAAGATGCAGAAAATGGTTTACTGTGAAAAGCTCTAGTTGGATATAAAGTGCCATGTAACTAAATAAACAATTTAGCACACCGTTCTTTTTCTTTTTCCTATTTTCTGGTATAATGACTGGTCCAACCATCACCGGACAGTACATTGTAGTATATGTATGTTAATATTAACTATACTACTTTATTTTTTTGGGTTCTTGCATCAAAACACAATTCATCAACGAATTACAAGGAACAACGCTTGTTCTTGGCGATGGCATAATTGATCGAGTCCAAAAATCAATCGAGGATGCTGCACCACAACACTGATGGGGCAATACGCAACAACATTCCTGCAGATTTTAATTAAAATATGGAAATAAGACATTGAAACAGTGCTAATAACCAATCTTCTATTACCTCTTCAGATCATATGTTAACTATTCATGTTATATGTCTCAACGTGGAAATTGTGGTATGTCTTGTTGCCAAATCTAATCTTCAATGTTTCATAAAGGTCTGTTTGAGTATGATAAAATTGAACTATATAACTATCTTAAAAAATTTATACTCCACTTTGTGATACGGACCAACTAAGGATTAGTTGATGCGTAAAGATGGCCGTATGTTTAGGTTCCTTCTCCTTTGGTTCTTGCGGATGGAGTCTTCTGCTTGTCTTGACGTCGTTAAAAACCTTGATAATGGTGATTTGCATTAGTATGCAATGTGCACACTAGAAATAATCTACCGACTCTCCAAATCGTAAATTCAGCAACAAAGACACAAATTAGATGACATGAGCCTTATAAATTCGATGGGCAATCTCAAGAACCTCCTGTTTTTGTCTTGCACCAACACATCAAACTCCAAACGAGAAAACCTTGCAATCACGCAATCTTGCTGCCAACAACCATCATGACGATTTTCTCCTTTATTTCCTAAGTATAAAAACTTATCATATCATAGTCTAAGTTACAATGGGGCTAAGGCTCTGGCCTTATATTGGCACCAAAGGTGCAACCAATTTGAATATAACACGAACACAAAAAGTCTACACCAATACGAACTAAGAAGGAAATACCTAAAATAGACCCATCAGTTTCTCTATCGATTTGTGCTGCGACCAGGAGGTTTCTGCGGCTGGCACCTTATGAATTATATAGAGCATTAAATTATCTTTCCAACGAGTCTAAGAACACTCAAATCGGACTCCGTTTGTGAAAGTTATGGGTGTTTTAAGGTAAGCCCTGTTGGCTGTTCCGAACCGAGTCCGAGTTAGATTCAAATCTTCATATCTTTCCTTTCTTGATTTAGGAGGTTTCCAAATCCAATTTTTAGGTGGAAAGGAAATCATTTCAACCTTAGGAAAGTCATGTTATAGCCCAATATTATCCACACTTTCCTTGCAATGCACGGACTCATTATGTTTGGCATCTCTCGCGCATCTCTCTGGACAGCTTGTGCAGTGTCCAATGAAATTACCATATCTTTGTGTAGGATACTCCAAATCAAGTGCCGTTTGATTTGTTAAAAAAATAGACTTCATTAGCTTTCCAAATATATATTTTATGTGCATTGAAAACCTCAGAATTGGTGTTGAGAGCTTCATGAACCTTGTGCACAAAACTGCAAGCTCCAAGATTTGATTGTTCTTGTGTCTTCCGCTTGAGCCACACTAACTTTCTTTCTTCACCACCCACACCTTCAATTCCATGTGTTGCTATCTTGTTTGCATTACGCAAAAGAGGAATCACATAAACATCTGCATGAACTAGGATTTTCTTATCTCTGTCATAACAGGTTGTTTCTTTCTCCTTACTCCATTCAGCACTAAGTCTTGTAACTTCAGAATGTATGGATAAAGCACAAATCAATGTAGCGTTCACACTCTTGGCCACATCATAGTTTTGATATATACCCCTTTCTATAAGCAATATCCCCCAATGCTTCATATCCGAATGAAGTATGTCGTACTAATCATACTACTTCGTCGAGTTGTATATACTCGGATACATGGCTTGCAGTAACCTTCAACGCCATACTCATCATCTCGTTGCATATTTATGTTAATATTAATTATACGTCTTTATTACTTAGGTATGTACTCCTTACTAGCAAGTATATACTCCTTTGTGAAGAATGCTACTAATTTGATTGAAGCATGCTACTTTTTTTTAAGTTCTTCTGAACTAGATACTTCTTTAAGAAGCATACTACTAATTTGATTGATGCATAGTACTCTTTAGGCCCCGTTTATTCGAGCTTAGGCTTCTGACTTATTTTTCACAATTTATAATTTTCATCTTTTTCTTACTTTTTGATATTTTTTGAGTTTTTTTACCGATTCTTTTTTCCGTATTTATTTGCATTATATGTTATAGGATAATCTGTTTTTTCTATTTTTAGATTTTTTTAAATTAATTAGACCAAATAAGCCACCATCAGCTACAATACAATATCAGCCAGCTACAGTGCAATTTTAGCCATAAACCACCAAATTTCAGCTGAACCAAACAGCCTCTTAAGCAGTTCGTAGAGCGCAAGACAATGTAATTTGGAGAATTTCTGGCAAATGCGTATTTTATTGTTTCCAAATGTTTCACGAACTAGTAGTATCATTAGCATTTAAAATTTTGAATTGGGTGGTTTCATCTACTAATTGCAGTTGCACATTTCATAGGCATAATAGGAGGGGTGGTCGTGGGTTGAGCTGGGCCATGAAGATGGAGCCATGGGTGGTAGAGTAAGCGGAGGCACTCGAGGATTTTGTGCAGGAGGGCACCGCATATGACCCCAGCACGTATGATGAGTACCTACGCTAGTACGCTTCGTAGACACATACCAAGCTGGTGTGTGTCGTTGACCCACCCCTGCTCATGCACCAGCACCGACCGACGCATACACTGTGCACTTAGCGTGGAACTTTGCCCTCGTGGTACGTACTCTCGTGTTCAAAAGATTATGTGTACGGTTACCATAATTACTATTTTGATAATTTCATGTACTTCTTGCAATTGGACATCATTGTCGAGATTGTAAGGGACACCGGATCGATTGTGGACAGGATGGTCCATGGTTTTGAGGTCACGCGTGATGACCTGGCGCATGTTGTCCTTCGGGTCTACGAGAGGGCGAAGTGTGCACTTAGCCTCTCGTCGTGCAGGACGCTCCTAGAGGTGGCCATGTCAACACGCACACTAAGGTCTTCGCATCCTATAGCTTTGGCAGGAGGCTCCGGAGGGCCACGTGACTACCCCTGGGCACCGCCGCCGCCAGGCCAGGTCAGAGGGTCAGCGTGGGCATGTACCTGGACACTGGTGTCATCATCGTCCGTGGACCCCTACCTGGCATCAGTAGGGCATTACACGTTGTTCAGCCAGGGCCGGTTTGGCGGGTACGATAGTTGGCTACTTGCCATGGCCTACGCGGAGTTGCGTTTTGTCTCTGAAGATTTTTTCATGTCGATATAGTGCATAAATAAACAATAAATGTCCTGTAGGCACGTCACACCTGTCAAGTGCTGAGCTATCCCCCCATGAGTATCTCCTGGTGGACGTGAGCGACTACCTTATGGATGACCTGGCAGTGGTCCTTTCGGGTCGCAGCTCAGTAGCGTGCCAGGTCTCACACATCTACAAGTGCAGTCCACTCACAAGGCGTTGGGAGCACGGGTCAGCAGGGCTCCTGATTGTCTCACCCTGTCAGGGCACCGACATCCCGTTTTGAGGAAGGCCAAGCGGGGCCGTACGAGCGAGCATCGACCGGGGGCGGGACGTGACGATGACAAAGGAGGTGTTGCGGATGGTGTAGCTAGAGGCGACTAGTGGGTCTTCCTCCTGCTTTATGTATTTTTTGTTGTGTGCGTATTTTGATTTATCTTCCTTCGTGTACGAATTTTTTGTTGCATCCCAGTATCACTTACGTTCTACTTACTAATCGTTGCTATCTTAATAGTCCTAGCAAAAATTTTTAGAAAATTTATCGAACTACAACAACATACGGCGATCGTAAAATGTTATTACGAGTCCAACAGATTTCGTACCGTTTACAATATACAAAATCACAAAAGGATCAACCGACATTGCCTGCACTTTTATTTTAAAAAAGATACAAAATACAAATAAGATTTGCCAAATGTATTACCTACAACAATTATCATTTACTCCTCACCCTTCACAATTGTTTCTGTTGAATTAATAAAATAATTATATATTTTTAAAAAATCGCTCAACCATTAGGCGATTAGAATATTATGGCTCAACAATTGGATGACTATGGGCATTGTCGCCCAATGGTTCGGCAACAGGTTCTAATTGTTCAACAGTGGGATGATTTGGCTATGTGTCACTTAATGGTTGGACGAGTAGTTCAAATCACTCGACCATTAGATCAAAACTAAAAATAATAGGAAACATGTATAAAACTGTAATTTAAATTAAAAATTGTTTATTAAAAAAAATACTCGTACCCGTCGCTTGACAAACAGAACGCACCCTATAATAACCCCTCGCCAACCACCACACAAACCAAGAAGCGCAAGTTACCCTTCGCCTAGCTTGCTTGCCATGGAGAACCCCTACACAGGCTTCTTCAAGAATCAACACCACCACCGCTACTACTTCCCCGCCGCGCTGGCGCCGGCGGCTCCTCCTCTATCCGCCTACCCGATCTACTTCTTCATGACGCCGCCCCCGCCGCTTGCTCCAGCGCCTCCTGCTTGCCCGCCCTCTCCTCCGCTCCGGGAAGCCCTGCCTCTCCTCTCGCTCACCCCCGCCTCGCGCAGCCCGCAAGAACAGCAGCACGGCCCGGAGTCCGACGACGACGGCGACGAGGAGGAGGAGGTGGTGCCGGGGCCCGCGAGCAGTAATAGCCACCAGCAGCGAGCGGGACGGCTCTTCGCCGACCTCAACTCCAAGGCGGCCGGCGACCCGATGGACGTGGAAGGAGGCTGCGGCGCCGCGGCGGGGGACGTGACGGTGGCGCTGCACATCGGCCTGCCTAGCGCCGGCCCAGCCGACCTCATCTCGGGGCTCTCCACCGGGAGGGCAGCGCAGGAGGAAGAGGAGGACGACGACGACGGCAGGGAGAGCGGCGACGGGCCGGCCGTGGCGCCGCTAGGGTTCCCGTGGATGCCGATCGGGCGGCTGAACAAGGGACAGTACTGGATCCCAACGCCGTCGCAGATCCTCATCGGCCCGACGCAGTTCTCCTGCCCCGTCTGCTTCAAAACCTTCAACCGATACAACAACATGCAGGTGAACCACCAGCCACTCGCTGCTCTAGGCTCTACTTCTTGTCTGTTAATTTTCTCTCCTTCATTTACTTTCTTTCAGTTTTGCTATTGCAGTCATCTAAAAAAATTTACAATTTTATCGATTTTGATGTAACATTTTTTCTCCATATATACAACATTGCAATATTTTTCACTCATATATGTAACATTTCTCGCATGTATGTAATATTTTTCCCCGAAAAATGTTACATACATGAAAAAAAATATTACATATATAAGCGAAAAATATTACAAACATAGATTAATAATATTGCACACATTGAAAAAAAATATTACACTACAATCGACTAAAATGCAAAATTTTCCACTAGCCCTTCTTTTTATGGTTAGTTTTTGTTTTGTTTTACCTCAATTTACAAAGTGATAAATTTCCTGGAAATTAACCATGATCCACGAACTGGGCCGGTCTCTGACCGGAGATTAAGCTCAGGAGCCGTACAATGGCTACTTTTTGTGTGATTGAACAAGACAGATACGGCCAGGGTGAGCCATGCATGCAACTTTTATGCTTTTCTGGGAGCGTGTTAGCTTTTCGGGGCTCTTTGGAAATGCATACGAGTGGTGGATGGCGCTGTGGAGATCCCAGTGAAGACCTCTTCACTTCGCCTTTGTTTCTCCATACAAAGATGCATCTATCTTGGTCACCAGATATATCTATGGATGGAAAGAGATCTTATGAGCATGCAGCTAGTGTCTGATCTGATACAAAAGCTAGCTAGCCTCAGCTTGCTGCAGGCACAGGGCCAGCCCAGCTGCTGTTTCTACTACACTACTTTCATGATCTGATTTGATCTTATCTCGCAGTCCACTACCACTCAGCACTGATCTTTCATGTACTATGAGCTTTGCTTAGCTAGATTAGGTGTTGATCAGGACAAATAACCTTCTCTTTCTTTGTTTATCACTTAGAAATAGTGAGTTAGGATATGTATGAATGCTACACCCTTTACTCCCAAGAACTGCAAGAGATCTGCAGTACTCTTGCTGTAGCTTAGCTCTACTGTCCCTGCCAGTTCCACTGTGCACCAGACCCAAACACACCACACACAGATGTACACTCTCTCTCTCTCTCTCTCTCTCTCTCTCTCTCTCTCTCTCTCTCTCTCTCTCTCTCTCTCTCTCAACTCTTTCGAAAGAAACAACACCAACACATGTACAAGCAAGGGGCTACTAGTCTGGAAGAGCCCTCACTTTCAAAAGGCATCTGCACTCATGCGGCTTCTCCGGTTTCACCCACTGACTGCTGCCACTGCAGGGGAAGGTCTGTGAGATACTGATCAGGCCAGCCAGCCTCTCCTCTGATCATAAGCAAGCATAAGGGTTCTTTTGGGTTATAGCTTACATTTTAATTTTTGAATTTTAGCAATTTATGACAGATAGTACATAGAGAAAAATAGTTACATGTAATTTTGGTCAGTACAGCTGAACTCAGTACACTTTTTACTATAATCTTCCTGTTGACCCTACTTTGAAAACGCACCATTTGAAAATTAGTTACTGTAGTATAAATCATAAACCACAAGCTATAAGTGAAAAAAATTACGCCCAACACTAAAAACAACCATATCCATCTCAAAATGAGCAACGCATTAAAATCCAGCAGCCAGAAGCCCAACATACGATGAACTCAGGGTCTTGTAAACCGGTTTTAAAATTTTACCTGGGACCGATAACACCAACATAACCAATAATCGAAAAATTTTGGAGGATTTTGAGTCAAAATTTTCAAATCAAAATTTGAATTAAAAATGCAAAAAATCAGCCTAAATTTTTGAAAACTTTTTTGGCAAAATTTCTTCTATATTTAATAAAATTCATGTGAAAATAATTTTTTCAAATCCAGTTTGAAATTTTTACCAGAGTGAACCGATACGGCCAATAAAACTACTAAATGAATAGCTCTAGCATACTGCTGCAAAAAGAGTCATTACAGACGATTCTGAACTGTCATCGCAGACGGTTTTATGAACGTCTGAATTTATGGGTCAGTGATAATCGAAGATTATCACAGACAGTTTGTGAGCTATCTGTGATAAATATAACATAGACGGTTTATAACTAGAGCCGTCTGTGATACTCACAAATCATAGATGGCTCAAACCAAAAACCGTTTGTGATGGACAACTATCACAGATGGCTCAAACAAAAAACCGTCTGTGATACTCACATATCACAGACGGTTTTAGCTACCAACCATCTGTGATGGGTAAGTATCACAGACGGTTGGTAGATAGAATCGTCTGTAATGTGTGGGAATCACATACGATTTTTGGTTCTGTGATAGTCCTTCACAGATGGTTTATTGTATTCTATACATAATTTTTTTTCTATTTTTCGGTTAGTCTCAGAAAATGTTAGCTATGCACTTTGAAAACAAGGAAATACAACAATAAACACATCAGCACATTCTATTTTTATTAATATTAGAATTCACCATTACAACATCACAATATTACAAAATCATAAGATATGGTAAAAACATAGAAGAAGTAGAGATACCAGTAGATCTGGAAGTTCAACCACGCCGATGAGGCCTCTATGCCTAGGCTCTCTCACCCTTGATACAACACGTGAGCTGGATGTTCTTGACACCCACTATCGCAGACGCCGACTTGAGCGCCATCTTGATAGCCATCTGCTTTCACGGCGTCTTGCTACCCGTAGACTTGCTTATCGTCTACTTCATAAGGTCCATCGAGGTCAGGGTCGAGAAAGAGGATAGTGAGGAGGCTGAAAAGATTTTGAGCACATGCAGTAGGTAGGGAGTGAGTTCGGGTGAGTATTTATAGGGGAGAGAGAAGCGGGAGTTGAAAAATTTTTGTTGCGGGGATGGACAGGTGGAGCTATGATTCATAGGGTGGGAGTTGGTGCATTTCTATTGGTTGGGATTGGATTGTGGAGGATCGACAGACTAGTGGTCAGAAACCAAATTATCACAGACGATTTGAACCACAAATCATCTGTGATTTACAAACAGCTATATATATCGATATAATATAAATAGCTAGTCTCAAAATATAAAATAGCAAAGCTCTATATGGCTTATATGTACTCTTTTGAAAGATTTCGACGAGATCTTCAACTTTGTAGTTGAGGCGAACCCGAAATTCTGAAGGAAAGATAAAAATTTTTAGCAAAATCAAAAACCAAAAACTTATGACACAAATTCAAAGCCAAAAATGGCCGATTTTGGGGTCTTAGAGGGCAACTGGATCAGGCTAGTCATCGATAGCTTTCCAATGAGTACAAAAATATCGAAAACGGACACTTTATGCAAAATTTATGCCCATTTTACTAAAGGTGTCTCAGAACGAAATGCTAATTGGACTCAGCTGGAAGATTATGAAATTTTAGGGAATTACGAAGCGAAAAATATATCATAGATAGTTTTTAATACAAACCGTTTGCGATAACTTGGGAAGATGCTTCTTTTATTCAAAAGACTTCTCTAGATTTTAAATCTTGAAGATAATGTTCTATTAAGGAGGGGGTATTATCAGGCCATTGTAAAGTATTGGAGCTTTTCTGTTTTCTAAAGTTTTTAAAGCCAATGAAACCAGTAGAGAAGACAACGTTTCAGCGACTTTACTCAACCGGCTCCAACAGTGTGGATTTCATTTGTGACTACGCAAGTAGGATCGGACCAGTCCGAACTCGCTCTCGAATAAGTCCGAACTTGTTGTTGAGAAACATATCACAAACGATTTTTAATACAAACCGTCTATGATAACTTCATTATCATAGACAGTTATTAATACGAACTGTCTGTGATGTCTGCCATTGTTACAGACGGTTTGTATCAATAACCATCTGTCATTATAGACGGTTCATGAGAACCGTCATGATGTAACCGTCCAGTATAGGCTTTTTTTTGGTAGTAATGGCAGTAATTTTTACATCTCGCCTCATTCCTACATGGAAACCACAGTCACTCGAACCCTACCTTAAAATGCAGCATGTGATCATGATTCATGCATGTAGTTCATACATTGCCAGCACTGATCAAGCAATACAACTTGTTTGTGGAAATAGTTCTTGCTGAATTAACATGTTACGTGCAGTACTGCCTAATGTTAATGTGTACAAGTTCTGATCAAGAGATGCATGTTGTGTCCAGTACTTGTACTACAGTAGATAGTATGCTGATCTGTGCTTTTGTACATGTATGCAACGTACGTGCGAGTATCGCAGATGCACATGTGGGGGCACGGTTCGCAGTACCGGAAGGGGCCGGAGTCGCTGCGCGGCATCCAGCCGACGGCGATGCTGCGTCTGCCGTGCTACTGCTGCGCGCCGGGGTGCCGGAACAACATCGACCACCCGCGCGCCAAGCCGCTCAAAGACTTCCGGACGCTGCAGACGCACTACAAGCGCAAGCACGGGCTGAAGCCCTTCCTGTGCCGCAAGTGCGGCAAGTCCTTCGCCGTCAAGGGCGACTGGCGCACGCACGAGAAGAACTGCGGCAAGCTCTGGTACTGCCTCTGCGGCTCCGAGTTCAAGCACAAGCGCTCGCTCAAGGACCACGCCCGCGCATTCGGCCACGGCCACGGCCCGCTCGGCTGCAACGGCGGCATCGACGGCTTCGACGACGACGACGACGGCGCCGTCTCCGACATCGAGCACGACGGCGCCGCCGCCAGGTCGCTGTGAATGATCCGTCCGCCATGCATGGATACGTACTATATGGCCGGCCGGTGCTCGCTGTGCGCACGTGCAGTTAAACTATGTAGTGTTGTATACTAGCTAATGAGTTGCTCTTTGATTTGGTTGCTGCTGCCGTTCTTCTTTTGCTACTGTTTGTTCTCTAGTTAGTACTTAGTACATTATCTGGTAGTTGCACCGCTTGTATTAACTTGGTGATCTCAAGGGATCACGCCTAGCTTTTACTCGATCATGGAAATCTGTCGAGATTTGATCAGCTTTTGGCCAGCTTCTGAAGTAGTACTGTACTACTAATGTACGTGTATATACGAACGTACGTAACTAGCTAGCTAGCGCGTGTATGCATGGTTTATTTCACCTTTAGGGGGTGATCGTTTTAGCGATGGCTTTTGGCTTTTGGCTGAATTTCACTGTAGCTGGCTTTTTTTTACTGTAGCTGATTTAGTTTTTTGGGTATAATTAAATTTAAAAAAATGTAAAAATAGAAAAAATATATTAACCCATTACGGACAATGCAAAGGAACACGGGAAAAAAAAGAAAAATGCAAAAAAGCTTAAAAATCTAAAAAAATTCAGAAAAGATAAATTATGAATAGTGAAAAAGTCAAACTAGAAGTCAAGTTGAAAAAAGTCAAACGATCACCCCCTTAGAATCACTAACTCGTTGTTCGAGAATCCTGAAAGGCGGCTGCAATGCGTCAATTTAATCATTTATCTCGTTTTCAAAACATGGGCGGAATACTGTTGGTCAATTGCTCTATCATACTTATTAATCATGGAGTACATCTATTCAAAGGAAATTCTTATGGGAGAGTACATTCTTATGCATTTAATTGTGTGTATTGCAAATTCTCGTGTTTCTCCGGATGGCCTCAAGTTCCTGCTAGAATATTCTTTTGAATACTGTTCCAAGACTACGACAGGCATATTTTTCTAGATCAACAGTCGTTATTTTAATTTGTAGCAACATCTTCTTCCAGAAGGGAAAAAATGGTTATATGCAAGTGGATAAGTTTGCCATGCTTTCCTACATGGTACGTACTGTGCTACTGTCCTATTAATTGCTACATGTATGGCTTTACCATCTTTGCAATATTTGTCATGGATCAAATTTCACCGTTGTTCTGCATCGACATGTGGAAAACCTTAAACCTGTCTTTCCTGTATCAGTCAAGTTTCTACTATAGCTATGTGTTCTTTTTCTGTGCAGGCATCCCGACCTCCCTGCAGAAAGGCTGCGAGTCATGTCCCATTGTTCGCATGCCCTAGAAAAAAGAAAAGTGGGCAAGGGTATATATGTAGCTGGAGATACTTCCAAAAACAAAGAGGTTTCCATCCCAAGCTTAGCGCACATAACTTGCATGGAGCTTTGACCTACATGTGCATGCATGTAAGAAAAGCAACCATGAGAGAGGGGGAGAGAGAGAGAGAACAAAAGCTTGGGATCTTCTTTTCATGAGATGGAGATCAACTTTTTGGGCGCACTTGAAGGCTCGATAGAGGAATGGCCGACAAAAATATGTATAGGCAAGCTTGATGGATGGAACACCAGATGCATGCACAGTGCATGCAACACATACCATGAGATGTTCGTGTCAAATGATGAGCTTTTCCCTTGCATCTCGGATAGAAAGGGAAAGATGAGAGGGAATCGTTGATATCACGTTTTTGTCAATTTTGCCCTCGCTTAGCACGTCGCACCTAACCGGCTTGGAGTACGTACGTACGCAAGTCTACCGACCTGTCACGTTAAAACTAGTAAAATGTCAAAGCAGGCCAAACACGTCGATTAGAAGCCGTCTGGAACACGGGGATTTTACGAAGAGAAGACCGTTAATTATTGCTTTGGAGAATAAAAGAAGAAAAAAGAGAAGCGGACCTGCAGTGACCCGGCGTGCAAAGCACGGCGAGAGGAGCAGGCAAAGCGGCGTGGCAGCTCGCAGGGTCATCTCACGGGGCACAATCCATCCATCCGTCCGTCCGTACGTCCGCCCGCCCGTTGGCCGTGGCGATGCGTTTGGAGAGATTCGGTCGTGTGGGTTGCGCGGCAGCAGAGAGAGAGAGAGAGCCCGGCCAGGGCCAGCAACGTGACTGAGACTCCACCCTCTCTCTGATCCACCCTTGTCGTCTTCTCCCTCGGCCCATCCGTGCTCTCTCTCTCTCTCTCTCAGCCAGTGGCTCGCTGCGCCGGAAGTACATCTTTTCCGCCCTGTCAAATATCTGCCTGAATATTTTCGTGGCAAGAAACGGGGAAGAGGAAATTATTGCCCTGCTATGCAAAGTCTAATCGCCAGCCAAGTTCAGTTCAGTCTTTGTCGTGAAAAGTTGGATACGCCGGTGCCCAAAAGTACAACCCGACGCCCCCGCTGGTAAATTTCCTTCAGAATAAAACAAAACGGTTTTTCCTCTTCCAAGAAACTGAAGTCTCGTATGTAAACACCCCGAGCTCCGCTGATTACGAAGACTATGCTACTACTCCTCGAAAAACGATACAGATAGTCAAAAAAAAACTCTTCAAAACCTAGCAACTGAACATTCTGCTATCAAACTTACATAGTTAGGTCTGTTCAGAATGATTTTATTTTATAGCTTTTGTACTGTAAGTATTTTATTTTTTTACTATAACTAAATTAATTTATTTGATATAATTAAATTTAAAAAATTAAAAATAGAAAAAATATATTAATTCATCATGGACAATACAAAGGAATAAAAAAACAAAAAATCTAAGAAATAAAAAATTAAAAAAAATAAAATTAATAAATAATAAAAAAATAAAAATCAGAAGCTAAATTGAACATACCTTAACAGAATGAACTTTCAAATGTAAACGGACTACAACCCAGGGTAATCGAACCTGGCGAGTCCACAATACATTCGCACAGTTCAGTCCTCTGAATATCTTGCCCGTGAAACCTTAGGTCTTCCCTACCAAGAAAAAAAAGAACGGCGGCAGCACCCGGCTCCTAGGCTTGGCCCATTTACGACAGCCATCTGCACCCTAGGCGAAAGGCGGGCGCAGGCGTCTCCATGGGGCGAGGACGGCAGAGGGCGCGCAGCGTGCCGCCGCCGGCGCGTGCGGCGGTCTTGCACCATGAGTTCGAGTGTGATGCGGCATCATTTGCTACGCTTTTTAATTGGGCTATGAAGCTTGGGGCTTAGATGCTTGTAAATGTAGAGTATGCAACTACTTGTTGGTTGTTCTTGCCTTTTTTTGCGAAATTTGATGCACGTGGATGGAATCGAGTTGAACGATCCAGTTAAATATGTGCCATTATTCCCTTAATTAGCACAAAACAATTGGTACAATCATGTGGGCTGCCCCGTTTGTTTCGGTTTTTTTTCGATTTCTTTTTTTTTCACTATTCATTATTTCATCTTTTTCTCAATTTTTTTAGATATTTTAGACTTTTTTGTATTTTCTATTTTTTTTCCGTGTTCCTTTGTATTATCCTTAATGGGTTAACATGTTTTTTCTATTTTTATTTTTTTTTAAATTAATTATATCTAAAAAATCAAATCAGCTACAGTAAAAAAAATCAGCTACAATAAAATTTCAGTCAAAAGTCAGAAACCATCGTTAAAACGAGCGCCCCTTAGAAAGTTTCCTTATTTTACATTAGATGGCTTTAGGAATGTGCTTTAGAGTTCACCGATTCCATTCACTAATTTCCAGAAAATATTCATGTGTATTGAAGTTGTAACCTGTTTCTCTCACATTACTGAACTGCATGTTTGCAAGTTACTTCAGTTCTAAAGCAATTTTAAGGTTATCTTCCCATTGCCTTATAGCATGGAAATTATTGTTTATTTGTGATCATTGTGCAGATTGAGAAACTTGGATGAACAATTGACGAAGTTGATAAGCTCTATACTCTCTCTTCGGAGAAAAAAAAGCTCGGTACTGATTTCTCCATGACCAAAAGGATTCAACGCAAAAAGGATATACTCCTCTGGTGGATCTTCTTAGCGACAAGGTGGAACCAGAGCAGCAGCATTTAACATTTTGACTTGATTTTGTACTTATCTTCTCAACAGTGTGTTTGAGGGAAACATGCCTGTATTAGTTAATGATTGACAAAATCTGGTGATGAGACTTTTATTCAACCAGTAGAGTATGATTTTCCACTTTTGTTCTCATGACTGTATATGGTTGTATTACTTGTGGATGATTGTGAAAATCTAGATGCCAGTATTTTGTTCATGACTGTGCATGGTTGCACAGGTTCTTTTCCGAGTTAAATATATGCAAAAAAAAAAGAACTGAAATTTCAAAAGCATTCATCTGAACTCCTATAGTATACACATTTTTCTTAAGCGAGACAAACTCATCATAGTTAAGAATGGTATATGTCCGAATGTTGTCGTTGCATGATGAATTGCATCCAGAATGTAAATGATGCTGCCGTTGATGCTTGCTACAGTATCAGATGTTGCTGGTAGCAAAATGCAAATGATTCTGCCGATTGCTAGCTAGCTACGGCTACTGATTGCTATTGGAATGCTATAGAATCATCACTGACAACCATAGAGGACATTGCATTTATTAACATGCCTGACCTGAACATGCATAACAAGTTCATGTGCCCTCAGACAATGAAAATCAAACATTTATTCAAGCATTCAACTCAAGCAACAAAGTACATGATACGTGGTCTGATGTGGAATACATTTGGACAGATAATAAACAAAAATGGTATGACAGATTGAAACAAGTACATGATAGCATCAACTCTGATCTCGAATACATCATAACCCAGAAGAACATTGACGATGACTGCCATATCAAAGAACTAGCTGTCAAATGGAACAATCAAAACTAAAAATCGATGCCTGATGCCTCCATGATCCAACGAGCAGCAGAGACGAGGGAAGAGGGCGAGAGGAGAGACCTAAATGCCATTACTTTCTGTCCCTTGAGCGGAGCGGAGCCACACTGGTGTAGTGTGGTGTATGTGTGTGTTGGCTGTAAACGTGGAGACCAAGTGAACTGTGAAAGAACAGGGGAGAGGTAGAGAGAAAAGCTGACAGGAACCCAACTCGGAAATGCAAGAACCGAACACGACGCAGCGAAGACTGCAGGCGCTGCTCGTCTAGTCGTCTGCGCCCCTGCTTCGCTCGAGGGCTTGGCCGTCGTCCACGCAGCATCAGCAATAACTAATTGCAGTCGTCTGCGCCTCTGCTTCGCTCGGGGGCTTGGCCGGCGCCAAGGTCAAAAAAAACCAGATGGGCGGCCAAGTGCCAACCATAGCCGGTGCATAGAATCACGAACCTTCTCTTCTCCAGGCACTTCCAAGGCATAGAATCCTAGGGCCCACAGGCCACAGTGCTTAGGCTCATCTGAGAGTGCAAACGTGTTGGTGCTGCAGGTGAGAAGGGGTTGTTTCCGATGTCGCCGCCGCACCAGGGGATCGACGACGAGTGGAGCGACAAGAGTGGGGTCATCGTGTACAGGTGGAACGACCGAGGGAGCCGGCCCAACACCGGGCGGGACAACTGGAGGAGGAGGAGGAGGTGGAGCTGCTGCCAGGATGTCAGGTTCTGCAAAACAGCTCAAGTTTCAGACTCGACGCGGCACCAAGGGTATCGGTTGGCCGACTTTGTTTAATCACACCAACGGACGCGATGCACTGGAGAGGCAGACACAAGTGCGATCCAAGGGGCTAGAAGCCATTTCAGTAATCACTGTTTACCGTCATTTGCAATTACTTCTTTCCTGTTAGCTCATGTCACAGAAGAAGGTTAATTGGCATTTCAGAACTTATTAATCTCCTGTAATGATTGATGCTGAGAAGGGGATATATTACCCTAACATGTGCAATGGAAAGTATGAATGGGAACATATCTATACTATCTCTAGTCTTTCGTAGTTAGAACCCTACCCGCAATTTCTGTTCTTTGCATTTTCCCAAATGTTCCTATCCAGATTTCTCGAGTAGAAGTAGTACCACACGTCCAATCTTGACAAAGGTATCAGAGCAGCGTCGATTCTCGAAGCTATGACTGGCTTTGGGGAAAGGTTTGGGTGAAACAAGTTGTTCTCCCTATAAAATCCCTAAGCCCGATTTGATCGGAAGTTGGAGGTGGATTCTTCGTATATAGGTCTGGGTTGGTAGGCAGGCTGCAAAATCCCTAGATTTGGTGGGTGGTGAAGACGGCGGAGCAGATATGGATTCCTTATGGTGGTGACCACTCGATGTCAATCCCAAAAATCCATGGCTCAAAGGGAAGAGGTGGCGGAAATCAGAAATGAGATTTCAACTTTGAAGGAGGATATTGCATAGCTGAGGAGCAGACAACCAGATATCACAGAGATGAAAGTGATGATGACTCAAATGTGGACTAAAATGATGGGAGGTGAGTTTTCCTTCGTTCCTACCAAGCCGAGCTCACAAGGAGAAGGTCAACCCTCTTTCTCAGATGTCAATCCAATGGAAGGAGCTGGGATTCTACTAGAAAACCCCAATGCAAATGAGGTAAGACCCCCTGCACTAATGGCTACTACTGTCACTAATGTTGGTACCATTCCTATGAGAAGAAGTCAGGAAGTGCAATTCATGATAGAACCCAATGTGGTTAGGCATGAATATTACCCAATGTTTCCTGAGTCCGTCAGACAGACAGCGAATCCTACCATGCACCCCACGTCCAATGTAATGACTGGACTGAACAACCCTTTGTTGCAACCAATTGGACCCCAATTTGGTATGAACAGTGCTCCGAGTTGTGCTAATTTCAACCCAAGAGTACATGTGTTTGATTCACAGAGGCACCAAATTGTCAACCCTAACAACCAAATTGTCAACCCTAACAATCACAATGTTCCTTATGTTGAGGCAGTAATTAAAGGGCCAAGGTTAGAGATTCCCTTGTTCGATGGAGAAGATGTACTAAATTGGTTGAAATTGTGTAAACAATTCTTTAGACCATCCGATACACCTATGGATCAATAGGTAGGACTAGTCGTAGCTCACTTCCAAGGTAGGGCTGCTACTTGGTTTAAAGGGATAGGAATTTCATGTGGAGCCCTTACCTGGCAACAATTCTACTCGATGGTCAGTGATCGATTCTCTGGAGCTAGTGCCCATGAAGCAGTGGAGTCCTTGTAGAATATTAAGCAGTATCAGACCACGGTATCAAACTACATTGACAAATTTGAAGAGTGTGTGGCTTTGGTCAAAAGAGACCATCATTACTTGCAAGAGCATTTTCTATTGAGTTGTTTTATTGGCGGACTCAGAGGAGACATCAAACATGATGTTAGTGGACAAAGACCTCAGGGATTAATGGAGGCATATTGGTATGCTAGGGTGTATGAGAAAGCATCAGCTACCGGAAGAACTAATCTGAGTAGGAGTTTGAACAGAGGTAAATTTAATATGGCCAATACTTCCAAATGGGCCAAACAAAAGGTAGCAAATCCGGTTAAGCATGAGAGATAGGATAAAGGTGTAGACAAGGACAGGAAGGCCTGTTGGTATTGTCAAGAGCCATGGACACCCCAACATAAATGCAAAGTAAAGAGAACTATACATGCTTTACTTGCAAAGGGTGAAGAGGAAGATGAGACAAGTACTGATAAAACTGAACAAGCATTGGAGACTAGGTATGTCACAGCCCCAAGCAGTCCAGCCAACCCTAAAGGAGGAGAGGCAAAATTAATGCAGATCTCATCTCATGCAGTGAAGGGTACCACTGGACCCTCAACATTTTCATTAATCACAATTGTTGGGGGAAAACGAGCAGTAGAGTTGGTAGACAGTGGCAGTACCAATACCTTTATGAATACTGATCTTGCCTTGAAGCTTAATTGCCCCTTGAAGAAAACCAGCAAAAGAAGAATCATAGTAGCGGGAGGGGGAGAGTTAGTGTCAGAAGCCATAGCCGATTCTATCAGCTATAAAGTGCAAGGAGTCTGTTTCATAACTTCATTCAAATTACTGAGTTTGTAGAGTTATGATATCATCCTTGGGGCTGATTTGATATATGAATTTAGTCCCATCTGCCTAGATTTGAAGGAGAGGACCTTATCTATCACAAAGGATTTGAAGGAGAAAACCAGCAAAAGAAGAGTCATCTGAGTTCCATGGACTTCAGAATTCGTGCAAAGCGTAGCACCACATGGGCTATCTATGCAATGCATCTAGGACGCCAAGTTATGGGTGATGACCTGCCATCTAGTGTCTTCACACATGGTGGAGGGTTACACGCATGAGACAGTTTGGTTTGTACCAGGTCGTACCCCCTCTGGACGGTAGGTTCCTGCAGTGAGCCGTAAACTGGTGAGTCAAACTCCATCTAAGTAATGTTTACACTTTGTATGTCTCCTTTTGTAACATCGATCATTCTGGAAATGCAAGCAATTGAGGGTGGGTCGGCATGCTACAGACTGACAAGCAGTGCAGTAGGAGTGAATGATGGCATGGACGGACATGGCTCAGTTGGATGTCGTAATGGAGTAGCGTCCATACGATGAATATCTAGACTGGTACGTACCATGGTGGTGTGACAGACTCACCGTTCCTCCACCAGAGCGCCCGGAGCAAGTGACGCACGATGACAGCCTACAGTGCTCATTCGATCGCTATAGCGCTTCGCGGCACCACGACAACGTAAGACACTTGCAACCTCTTATCATTTCTTTGATAAAATTTGTATCAATCGTTACTAAACATGTTTCGTACGTCACTTTAGTTGGAGTG
Organism: Melocanna baccifera; assembly: GCA_036346265.1. NCBI lineage: Eukaryota > Viridiplantae > Streptophyta > Magnoliopsida > Poales > Poaceae > Melocanna > Melocanna baccifera. The sequence goes on from CM070702.1 coordinate 15,749,785, forward strand.
GCCCCTAGTTTGGTATGTTTCAGCAAGAGCACATCAATGCTTACCACACCCAGGCTGCTCTAACTCAGCCTACTGGTGCACCGCCGGCCACTCAACAGACTGAACAATCTTCATACCTCCTTCGATCTGATATGCACACCCCAGACTGGCTGTCGTATCCCATGGGAATGCTCGACAAAAAACTAGGCCGCGCCCGCGGACGCAGATGCGACGCGGAGACAGTTGTGGCTCATATGAGTGAGCCATATCCATCCAATGTTATGTGCTTTTTGTATTGCTATATATGTACAATTTTAGACAATACAAAATGCTGCTAAACAAATTACACAATCAAGTTCACTGCATAAGGATCATTCAAAAAAATTCATAAATTTTTGTGCTCATTTGCTAAATTAAATAATGCCTACAAATAGTTTATTAAATTATTTTTCAAGTAAAATTCAGAACAGATAAAATTACAAATAAATTACAAAATAAATCAAGTAAATAAATTCCCTAATTGTGCTATTAAAGTAATTAATACAAAGGCTAACACCTGCCGCATGGCTACTATGCAGCACCGGGCTCTGTCACACGGTGGCCGTGCATTCCTGTGACATATTGGCACAAGAGGCCTGCCATACGGTGACCGGACGGTAAAAACGCTATATTTATCATTGCAGTGCGACCGGCACCATTCCTATAAACACATCTCCAAAAACAGCCAAATCTGCCAAAGACTCCACGCCCACCTGACCTGCTGCGCGAATGCTATGAGCGGGTCTCTGGTGCAGCCTGTGGTTGTTTGGTTTGCTCCCTGGTCTGCTCCCAGGCCCAGCAGCAGCGCTAGGCTAGGCGTCCGTTTCTTTTCTTCGCTTCTGGCTCCCAGACCAGCCATCCAGCGTCCTCTTATTTGATCCAACGTCCTGCCTTTCATTCATTAGTCAGGCACAGATTTTTCAACTAAACGGCTTATCTTTAGGCTTGTCTGACTAAGTAAAAATCATCAAATTTCAGGCCACCTGCCGATAGCACATTTTGCCTAGTAGATTGTCCAGGCCTCCAACGAAACAAGCCGACGCCGTGCAGTTTGCCAAGCATTAGTTGCTCTTTTGAGAGAGCCGTCAGATGCTCACCGTATCTCCGTCCTCCGCTGCCGTTCGGGCAATAACGTGCGATGAATCTCCCATGTATTGCGTATGGATATACCAGGTATGAGACATGCGTGTATGAGCGCCTAAATAAATAAGCACACGAGTCTACGGTGACCGGTTGAACGGCAGTGGCGTCTCTGATCACCCAGTGCCAGCAGGCCAGTAGCCATCAACCTCCGCAATTCGATGTTTGATTCTGCTGGGACACCACGGCCAATGATAGGAGTCCGACTAGAAAAGCGGAGACAGCTCACGCACAAATGGTGTTCTGACCAAACTGTCGGTGAAGAGAGATCAATCAATCATGCTCAAAACACAAGGAACAGGCCTCTCAAACAGTGAAGGCTGAATGGCAACGTGTACCAAGGATGATACTTCTCCCAAGCTTGCATCATATTCATATTTCATAGCGAGTGTAGAATACATCATCGTACAATGGTGAAAGAGAAACGCTCTTTCAATTCCAAGTTTCGCCTATTATGCTACAAAAAATAACCAACACATGGTCTCAATGGAGGGATGAATATACAGGATAAGGGTAGCATTTTGCCGTGAGGAAATCTGACGAACCTAAGCAGACAGCATCAGCCATGAGAAATCCTTCCTGGTTGTTCCGCACCGGATGTGAAGAAGTTTCTTCACATTTGAGTACTTGACACCCAGTTTCCCACCCTTTTTGCAATTGAAGAGGTTTTACAGGTTGCTCGATCACGGCCTCTCCGACCATACTTCTCTCAGGAGCTCGTATCTTGCATTAGCCATGGAGCCTCCTTCCGGAGTACTAAAATGCGCAACTCTGTTGCAAGGCGAGGGTGGAGCACTCTTATCGTACAGGGACGTCAAGGGCGAGTCTAGGTCATCCAGATCGTCATCACTTGTGTACCCTCTCCTCTGGACCATCGAGGCCCTTCGGTCCAGCTCTGCATTCCCACTGGTGTCTGCTACTTTCTCTGCTACATCCTCCAATGAAGGGGGGTGGTACACAACAGGAGCAGCAATGCATGGGAATGTACTGATCACATCTTTCTCTGTGAAGCGCTCCAGCAAGCTCTGCAAGGCGTTAATCACCGCAAGAAACAATGTAGTGTCTAAGTATTTTGATACATTGCACTTTGTTTGCAATGCCCAACGCAATGTTTGTAGCACTGCAACATAAGGGAACCTACTTCAGCAAGAGAAACCATACCTCAGAATTCAGCTCCTCTAGAACTAAGCCAGGAACAGGATCAGGGCAGAACTCATCAGGGGTGAAGTTGCAGAGTATTCTTGTTACTAATGGAAGGCCAATTGACGGGCAGACCTAACGCAAAATTCAAAACGTTAACTACAGCACAAATGATGGTTATGTAAAAAAGAATGTTAACAGTTTAGCAGATTGCAGCTTAAGACTTGGGAGAAAGGAAGGAGCTATGCACGAACACTGACCTCCTTCCTGATGGATTTTTCAAGAAGCATGTCCTTCGGGAGCATCAGAAGATCACTCAACTCATTGAGCAGTTCAAAAGAATTGGATTCAGCTGCATCTCTTCTGTCATCACCATCTCCTCCAGCATCTTGACCATCCTTTTCAGAGTCATCAGCATCCGTGCCAAACGTATCTGTCAACCATCTGGACCAAATTCCAATCTGCGGAGGCATTTCATTCGTTAACAATAGATTTTGTTTGAAGGAGTGAGGAAAATCATGAATAGTCCCTATTCTAGTTTGTTCCTTCTCCATGCAATTGCAAGCATCAATCCGAAATAAAGTGGTCTTAATCTAAGGATATAGTTTCTTTGCAATTTAGGTACATACAGAATTCTTCAGCTGTGCGCCTGATCCAAAGCTTAAATCTCCAGGTGGAATTGGCAGAACCCTTGAGTCAACAATCGGATCGGATATAGGATCAGATGGTATCTCATTCTCTGATTCACGAAGGATGGCATTAAACATAGCAACATCTAAACGGGCTACACATTGCTCCATCACCTGATAATAACAGAAGACAACTCATGAATAAACTTCAAGAAATGATTATTCTTTTCAAATAAAAAAATCCATCTTAAAGCATACCAGTTTTGCCAATACTGGTAAGCAGCCACACACATGTCCACCAGCACGAAGAGGACATATCCTGCTCAAGGCATCATGAAATGCAGTCTTCCAAAGATTAATAGGAAAGGTGGTTTGATGCTGATCACCCAAAGCAGACCCTAACAGCCTCCCAGCCTTCGGAGTTGATGAATCTTCCACTGGGATTTGCATATGGGGTGTCAGTGCCTGGGAAGAGAAAACACCCTTCAGAATATTGATAACATGAATGAATTGGATATATTGCTCACTAATCCTGTTTTACAGCAAGCAAGCCAAATTCAGGGTTTTGAAAAAGTGCCAAGATGGTATAAGGTGAACTTTTACCTGCCACCACACAGACTCGACAATACGAGAAAAGATCCAAGATTCAATTTTCTCCAATGCAGCCAAGACAGTACCCGTTTCCTGCCAATCATCCGGTAGATGCATGATAGCATGTCTAGCATGCTTCCCATTGGAGTTGCTTTTCCATCGCATTGGCAGGGAATTCCTGTCAGGCTTCTTTGCACTATTTGTGCTGAAAGCCTTCATAACTGGAGTTGATTGGCGTGAAATGCCAAAGGTTTGTGCAATGATCTCTCTTAGGAAAACTGTGTTTGATAGCCAGAATGCCAACCTACATCAACATTAAATTCTTAAATCTTAATTGAAAAGAGTTGATACTGATGGCCATATACAGAAAATTGAGTTAGCCAGACTATAGACTAATTTACCTTGCAACATCATTGCCACAAGACTTTGCAACAAGCATAAGCCCAGAAACAGAATTTTTTGCGACAGAAGCTTTCTTATCTGAGGACCAAAACTTTGATGCATGAATATATAACCTAGACAGACGCCGAGCTGGTGTATGCAACTTATGTGAGGAACATCCATGCTCTGGCACTATAGAGTAGAGAGAAACATCGAGGGCAGCAACTTCGCGTAACTCGTGCTCCAACTTTTCAATTTTTGATTCTAATTCCTCATTCTTTTCGCATGCAACTGATTTGTCATCATCAACTATGTTTTCTTCAGTATCAGCAATTTCATCGTCAGTACCAGTACTCTGATCACAATTTGGAGCTTCATCCAACACATCGATCTCCTTTGCCTCTTCACAGGCTTTATCATCAGTTGTTCTACCCTCAGTGGCCTTATCATTAGTCGCTATACCCTCAGTGGCCTTATCATCAGTTGCTATAGACTCAATGACCTCATCATCAGTTGTTCTATCCTCAATGGCCTTATCATCGGCAGCTCTGCCCTCGATTGCCTTATCATCAGTAGCTCTATCCTCAATGGCTTTCTCATCTGTTTCCTCAGACTCCTCAGATGAAGGACAAGAAGGAACATTCACTGTTTCTGCCTTTTTCACTTCAATAGTTTTAGCACCATTAACCACTTTGTTTGGCTTTGGAGATTTGTTCTGAGTATTGTTTGAGGATATATATTGCAGCTTAGTGTGGACTTGACGACTGGAATTACTTCTGGCCGAGCGTGGGCTGTTTTCCTTCGACTCTTTCTTTGCTAGTTTCTTTGGAACCCTTGAGATTCTTTTCACTTTAGTATCTTCATTACTGTAAGCCTCACCTTGAGATGAAAGGGAATCTCTAGCTGGTTCATAGTCTGGTTCAGCTTCCTTCCCTTGTTTACCACCTCGTTCCACATCAGTTGACCAGTCATCTCTCTCTTCCTCCTTCTCTCTAGCACCCATTTCAGTAGTCGTTTAATGTATTAGAAAACTTGACACCTGCACAGAACATCAACAAGTTAGTAGCAAGAGCAAAGTTCTAGCAACTTGAGTAAGTCAATACGCAAGATAGCAAAGTGATTTTCAGGATGGTCCAACATAATGAATTAAGTCATGGCAAAAGGCACATGAGAACAACTTGCATATAAGTATATAACTTGCTTCAACTGAAGAAAATGTAAAAAGTTCAGTAGAAGTTCAGAGCAGACAAGTAACTTCCACTGTAGTCGACGTAAAATGCAGCTTGCAATTAGACATGGCATCCCCTATAGAGTATGATTGTTAGTTGCTTAGTACCTGGCTAGCATACTAAGAAGCAAATGGTCATATCATAAAACAAGACATACGACATCGGACCAACGTCTGCTCTCCAGGAAGTCTCAAGAACCGGACAGCTAGGCAAAATTTCCACCTTAAGAAACATCTCAAGCAAAATAAATGCTCTAACAAGAGAATTTGGTCCAAATAATATGTTTCCTTGTGTAATTCACTTGAGGAGGTAGTTGGGAGGCACATGGCGGTGGGACACGCTGATCTTGGATGACCATGCGATTGGATTGCATTGGAGAAATGAGGTCCCAATGGGACGAAGGAGCCCCAGACATAAAGCTGTACCGAAACTGGACTACAGAGAGATCTGACAAGCTACACATATGGAAAAGGTAGCAACGATCCATGACGAAATGTAAACTCGCACTAGTGAGCCATCCAGTACCTGATTCCACAGCAATTACTAAGTCCTAGTCGTTTCTCAGAGTTACCAATCACCACGCAAAGCTACTAAATAGGCAAGTGAGTACTTCGAGCCCTATGGTTGCAACAAATGGCCGCAGCATTTCACCATGGGTTCAAGAATATCCAGAAAAAAGAATTTATCAGATAACTAACCATTGGATCCAAAATTAACCCTCAAGATACTCTGATCCGCGTGGAATTTATCGGGTAAATGCTATTGCAGGAAAATGCTCACCCATCTCAGGAACAAGAACAAGAAAGAAACAGACTATGTATTCCAAGAAACTATCTGCTCGGTTACCTCAATCCGTGAATGCAGATCCCAAGCTACTACCAATCATCTATAAGGGTGGAAGTCCACTCCCAAGTGCTCCGATAGCATACAAGAAATGCTCAATTTAACACAAACCAGAGATAGTTGGGACACATTACGAACTAAATTTAGAGCTCTTTAAACCAAGATCCCCCTGCTACAGGTACAGCAATGAAACGTTGTACGAAGAGAAGAAAGCAACAACCAAGAACTGCAAAAGGAAACCAACCACCACATCTTGAATCGAATACTACTGCACAGAAATCTTCCCCACCGTACAAGAACAAGATTTTGGGGTGGATTCGGGGAAGCGGAACGGCAAGAAGCGGAGCAGAGTGGTCCTCACCCGGGTCCTTGCAGTTGCCGCTTCAGTTCCTGCGACGCGAGCGGGAGCTGGGGGAAGCGAAACCAAGCGCCCAAGCGGTTGCCTCTCTTTTCTTTCTTTTTTTCTAATGGCGGCAAGGGGTTTAATGCCGAGCGGAATTGGGCGCTTCCCGAGGGGGCAGGGGTGCTTGGATCAGCGCCTCCTCTGCGTGCGGAATGTCCGTGCGGCGGTCGGCGCGGGAGTGGACGACGCGGCCACAGGCCACTGGGCGGCGGATGCGGCCGCTACGGCGAGCGTCACTGGCGGCACCGCGTGGGGTGGTGGTTTTGTGCTGTCGCTGCTTATATCAACGTGCATTTCGAGGCCTCCGGTCCACCCGCTTTCTACTACGAGTCGTTGATTGATGAGGGTATATTTGGAACTCGAGTAGAGAAAAGCACATGAGTTGCATACTTGCGTAAACAAATCTTGTTAAATAATATAATGATCAGGCTAATTGGTCGGTAAGCACATGAACTATATTGTAGCATTATAATTTAGCTTTGTAGCATCTTGGTCACTCTCCTTGGCACATTTCATGTAGCCATGACTTCTAGCTTTTAGAAGGCAAAAATTATTTAGAACATATTTTTTTATTATTTGTGAAGATATAACGATATTTTTATTTTTTTCTATTTTTAGACTTTAATTGAATATTTTATGAAAAAATTAATAGTTATTACAGTGTTACTTTAGTTAAAACACGGTAGCCACAGTCATTATAGTGTCCTTTATTCATTATATTTGATAGGGTTACGGACTTGCGGCGATGCTTTTTTATAATTATTCTCTTCAGTCTTCAATGCACCATATGATTCGTCCTTTCTCGTTGCCTTCACTTTTCGCGCTAAACACATTTGTTTATTAGCCTTTTAGACTAACTAGTAAGGTGCCCATGCGTTGCAACGGAAAACCAAATAAAAGTGATGCATACTATCAAATATGATCTCAAACTGAATAATAAATATCAACTTTGTAATACATATTATCAAACATGATCCCTCAATTTTATCTTTTGAAAAACATGTATCAAGCAAAGCACATCAATTTTTTACTGACTTGCTCTAACCTTTACCTTTTTCATCTATTGCCATAACCATATATGATGCGCTTTGGCGACTCTGCACATTACTACCCAAAGAGAAACAAAAGAAAAGAGCAAGAACATATGTCAATAATGTGCTAGTGCCAAGTCACTTTTTTGTTAGCTCTTTTGAATGTCAGCAGAAGCCTCAAGAGGCTTTACCATGACATGACGCTAGTGGGGCATCGCAAGTTCGCAACTTTGCACCAAAATGTATTACTAATCGAAATAAATAACAGGTGAGATATCACTAATCAAAAGAGCAAAATTTTAAAATTAGAGCCAAAACAACACATCCAACATAAATAGCAGTTGCATATACACGAATCGGATCAAGCATCATCCTCAATTGTTGATTTGGCCCCATTAGGAAGGCTGTGTTTCCAAACAAAGGTTCAAATCAACATGTGGCAAATATTCAAGAAAGGAAATTAGTACAGAACAAAAGCTAGATGCCATCGATCTAACCCTAAAAGTTGGGTCAAGTCTAAGGCGCTTGCACTTCATGCCCTTAACTTGCTTTTACTTTAGCCACACCAAACCACCGATAATTGTCCAGTGTTTAGGTAGACAAAGGAGTCGTTTCACTGTTCACTTTGATTGGCATTTGTTGGCATCTTTGAACATTATATTTATTCTCTAACCTGTGAGCAATCATTTGGACATAATTCAGAATACAAAAGGGTAATACTGGATTGCGCAAAAAGATCATTATTGTTAATAGGTCCAAGTTTAACATAATTTCTTTTGAAAAGAGCACACTTGAACTTCTCAATCTATTGGCTGACTTGTGCTCTTTTGAGTGTGGTTGTAATTGAAAATTGATTACTGTGTTCTCGGTTTGAATAAGTTTTACTGTTATTGCTAAGGTTCATACTAAAAAATAAAACTTTGTTAAGCCCAATTATGTTAAGTTAGGCCAGCTAAATCTCAAGACCCAGCTAATACAAGAGCCCATAATTGAGCATGTCCAATTATGTTAAATTAGGGCAGCTAACTCTCAAGACCCAGCTATAAATATTTTTCACATTGGACTCATGTAGGGATTCAGGCTAAAGCCCACCATATCAGACTACAAATTGAACTAAAACCATGTGTAGCAATCCTTGGAGATGCTGCCTTATGAAGACGACGAGCAGAAGCAGCGAGAACAGCAGTGTCTTCTTGATCCACTACGTGATATGTTGCACGTCGTACCACTGGTACGCGCATTCCCCGTACACTGTGCATCAATCATAGCAAGCATGTCACACAAGGTGGTGGACACCACTGTGCATCCACACATCCTAGCGGAAGCCCAAATATATCAATACAAATTAGGATACTTGACTCCTATAATGGAAGCCCAAATATGAATTAAAGATAATCAAGGAAGTTCTTGGAGAGGTGCAGGTCATGCATGCATGAATTGGATAATCTACAAGCCATGCACGAGACTCTCTACAAAAATCCGAATCAAGCATGAATTACTATAACGGAGAAATTATGAGTCAACTACAGCTTGTACAAAATATATATCATCATTCAAAAGCCAATTCCAAGAAGAATTCTCATTATCTCTACCGAACTTACTGGAAAACAGAAAGACACTACATCACCACATTTGATAGCTAGAGCCCGTCGTGTCGCCCCCCCCTCGCCGCCGCCTCTGCGTTAGTAGATCAGTATAATTTGTAAATGAAAGATTGATTACAATTCACAACCTTCCGATGGACATAAATACTTGGGCAAAAAATTGATTATCAAAATCCAACCTTACTCCTCATTAAAGCATGGGAACGAAATCATCTAGTGCTACCATTTTGCATTATCAAAAGAAATCAAAGCCAGGCTCTTTTTTTGTGCTAACCTCTGTAGGGGCAGGATCTTCAGAGAAGAACGGAGATGATGAGTACGTCGTGGCCGGAAGGAGAGCTCCCAGCGGCGACAAAAGGTGGAGAACACTAATCTATGCATAAGGAGATGTTAGGGTTTGGAGAGGTGCCTGGAGGGAGGAGGCGGGGGAGGCGACGCCGAGCTCACCCACCGCTTGTGGGGCATCTGGTGCACTGCTCCTCGAGGAGGCGGCGTCGGCGGAGCGCTCTCCTTGGCCGGCGGACCGGGAGGAGGAGGCGCGGGGGGGAGGAGGCGGCGGCAGGCGAGGGACCCGAGGACTCGGGTAGTGGCAGGGGTGGTCGCCACCGCTGAGGTCGTCGCGGGAGAGGCCGGACATGGCGAAGAACTTCCCGGCGTCGGGGCCCATGATGCAGCTGTCCCCATATGCAGAGAGGCCACCGGAGAAGCAAGTAAGCATCGTGGCTTGGGGTTTTGGGGCGGATGCGGGAGCGAGAGCGAGACGACCTACTGGTTTGGCGAGGAGAACCGATCGACATAGATCTTCCGGTGCTCCTTGGAGCAGCCAGCGGCGGCAGATTGCGTGATCTCCATCCCGGTCTCCTCGTCGCGGCGCCGAGTGCTCGGGCGGCGCCGCAAGCGATGAGCACGAGCGACGAAACGGAAACCCACGCTCCTCTCCTTCTCTTCTCCATATCGGAGCGGAGGGGGGGGAGGCGGCGCGCAACGCGGGGTAGGGAGGAGGAGGCGGTGGCGGCGGCGGGTCGGGCGCGCGGAGCGGAGGGGTGGGGAGGAGGCGCAGCGCGCGCGGGGGGGAGGAGGGGAGGAGGCCGCGTCGCGGGGTGGGAGGAGAGGAGGAGGCGGCGCGAGTAGGGAGATGGAGGCGGCGGCGGCGACGGGGGGGGGAGGCGGCGGCGGAGGAGGAGGGGGGGGGAGGCGGCGGCGGCGGGAGGGGGGGGGAGGAGGCGGCGCGCGGGGGAGAGAAGGCTGGAGGTGACGGCGCGCGGGGGTGTGAGGAGGCGGGAGGCCGCGTCACGGGGGGGGAGGAGGAGGAGGCGCGCGTCGCGGTGGGGAGATGGAGGCGGCGCGGCGACGCGGGGGGGGGAGGAGGCGGTGGAGGAGCGGAGGGGGGGGAGGCGGCGGCGCGCGGGGGGGAGGAAGGCTGAGGCGACGCGCGCGCGGGGAGGGAGGAGGAGGAGTGGAGGCGACGACACAAAGACGGAGGGGGGAGGAGAAGGCGGCGCGTGGGGTGGGGAGAGTCGGCGCGCAGAATAGGGAGGAGGTGAGGAGAGACGGTTGGATTTAATCTCGTAATCAGATCGAATGGCTGAGAAGAGATGAGTGACGACGGACCAACCACCAATTGCTTCTTTTATAATAGTAAAGATAAAAGGACACCACACGAAACATGCACATACAACTATATGAGTATAGGACTATGAGAGGTGATCTTTAATTTACTCTTTATGTCTCTTATGTATGTGTGAATTATAACCTAAGAGCTTTTACTCACCTAAGGCTAAGGGTTATATTGTAAAAGTAAGACTAAAAGAACTAGCAACAGAAGTAATACTCTTGAATAGAATATAGATGGGTTTTTTGGACTATAATTTATGACTTTTAGTTTGTATTTTTGAATTCTAGTTGTTCACGAGAGAGTACGAAGAGAAATATTTGTGTGTGATTTTAATCAATATAGATAAAGTTAAAATAATATCTACTACGATCAATTATTTAGATCTTACTTTAAAAAACAGTTTGTTTAAAAGCCCTGCCAAACCACCCTATATGTCACAACAACTAGAAAAGGAAAAGAAAGAATTTTAAATTGCTCACAAAAACATGATTCTTGGATCACCTTATACCAGCAAAAAGAAAAGGAAGAATCTATTCTCCTCCTCTCTTTTTTTCTTAAAAGAGGCATTAACATGAAGAAAAGCTTCTGTTCTGAAAGGGAGGCGAGCGGGCTCGGGATCCCCAACCCGTCCTGTCCCTGGGTCCGTCCAGCGGTGACCGGCAGAGGCTGTCGGTGGCGGCAGCGCCACCGGCGGTTCCAGGTGACCGTCGACGTCACACAATCGGATTAGGCGGCTTTAATCACGCGCCCAAATTACCATGTTGCCCTCATTAGCCGGCTAAATAAACCAAAAAAGAAATCCCTCGCCGTTGCCGTGCGACGGCGTGCTGTGGGGACGGTGGCTGGCCGGTGCCATGACCCTTTCGTCTCACCGTCACATCTCATGACGCCGCCTACTGCTCCCCGGGCCCCGCCCCGTACGCGTATACAGCTAAGCGTATAAAAATACAACACCAGGCACAGCAACTATACGGCTGTACCGTATGTAATCCATTGCTGAACATTCCAAACACGCGTGCGGGTATTTTGGCAGAAAGCTAAGGGTAGCCACACAAATCAGAGGCTTATTTGCTAGTTTTAAAAAAAAATCAGTGTTGGAGAAGTGGCCCTATCTTATCCCATCGGCCGAATACACCAAAAAATTCATTAAGTATGTAACCATGTGAGTCATGATCAACCTAAAAAGGTTTACAGGAAAAACACATGTTTGCCGCTATAATTATAGATTTCAATATAATGTTTATGTAAGCAACCTCTTTATAACTATAAACATGTGCCTCAAAACGTCACGAGAGAGGAGAATTCACTTTTGCCAAAGCTAAAGCTATGTAATAGACCACACATTTATATATATACATCTACTATATCTAATCTCTATAGTTTTTGAGGTTTCAAGCCGCCCTCTATGGTCTCTCTGTAGCCCCTATTGTTTATTGTTTTATCTATAACCACAACAATCACAATACTCTTAATTATAAAACATCCAAAAATGGCCGGGCTGATGGTCTCCTCTTGCCTACACGGTCCCTCTGAATTCTAAGGATTTAAGTGAAGTCTAAGAAGTTATTATATATGTACGGAGTTCTCTCCAGTTGAAAATTAACCTGAAAAAGCCTTTCGATTTCAAGAATTCCGGCGCGGGGGTTGTCCACTAAATGCCACAGTGGTATCACATGCCTTCGCAGCATGTTCATGTAGTTTTTTGGAAATTAGCACGAAATAATTGAGAACGGCCCCGATGGGAGCAAGCGCAAGCGCTCTACGTACGGAGCGCCACCGCCTGGCTTCCAGTACATGGACGCATCGCATCTTGGTACGGAGATGGTTAGCTGTCCACAAAAGAGGCCAAAGCACAATACAATCAGGCTGTAATACAGGCTAATCACGTGTCAGTTAAAAAAAATACGAGACTAACGAACGGCATGTACTGTAACAGGTGACGTCACCTGACACTAGGACGGTGGAGATGGAATTTTCTCGGAGGCAAGAGCCAGGGGCTTTTGTCCTAGGGGCTCTAGCAAACAAAGAATTTTGGCCGGAGGTACCTGATGACAGGCAGATGTTGCGACTACTCTCAACGCGGACGTGCTACCGACACGCACCGCCGTGCTGCTTTACCAAAACGCCCCTACGTCTTCATAAATCACGTCGATTAACTCCGTACCGTACCTTTAGGTGACATACAAATGAACCGAATCCCATGCTAATGTTAAGACCAAACGCCTCATCAGCCATCAACACGCCAGTCGGTACGTACTGGGAATGCGAAATCGAAACACGCTGACTGAAGAAAGAACAGCATACCGCTCATTTCTACCATTTTGAGCCCGCAATGCTTGCCAACTTGCCTACAGGATATAGCATCAATTGGGGCATAAAAAAAACAATCAAGCATCATTTCGTTGCCGTGCATTCAATCTCAGATTGAATATTTGAATTCCCTTTAAATCCTAAGAAATAGAGGACTTCCATCACCAGCTGCCTAATAGGAAAATCTGACGAGAAGAAAAAGAGAGACCAACGCAGAGCCACCAATAACCGATTTCTATCTTCATTCTCCAGTGGGGCATGACATCTCAAGGGAATGGATGGCCGTTGGCTAGCAATAAGTAACAGCAGCTGTGCCAGCCATCACCTACTGTGAGACCAGTGCTTCCACATCTGCACACACATCAAAAATCCCGGGATGTGACAATTATTGTGCCATGTGAATTTACCCAAAGAGAAAGCTAAGATGTGTTCCATAATCTCATGCTTGCAATTGTATATGTGCACGGAGCTCAGATATATGAGAGTTAAACTAGAGCGAAATCTGAGCAAAAAATTAAGATCATATTAGTTTTAGCATGAAACCGCTGCAAGTGAACGATCTTTCAGAGCATCGTCAGCTGAGATGCTGGTGTGGCAACGAAAAGCAGAGAACACAACTTTAGGGTAAAATGCTGGATAGTCGATGGATAAATTACTGCTATGCTCAACTTTTGAGGCTGATGCACCTCAGTAAAGTCAGACATAAACAAGAGGAATCCGGCAAAGAACGGCGGAGTCTGTTCAAAAGCACAGGAAAGACATGCTGTAGCTTCTCTTTTTAGACGAAGACATGTGCTTTGGATCTACGCAGAGGTTAACATCTGTACTCACATGAAGATTATATATGTATAACACCTACACCTAAAAGGTCGTACGACGACGATGCATTTGATAACAAAGAAAGCAAGCAGATTAAATCTGCACCTGAGTAATGGATAAGCTGTCCAAAAGATTCAAGTTTAGAGCTGTAAAATTAAGGAACAAACGTGTAAAGGAGACATCTTTATTTAGTAGACCCGGATTACATGTGATTCCACTGACAGCAATTAGTACTGTCCATTAGATATAGGATCTTTCATGTGTTCTTAAGCTAGGATAGCTGTTTGAACCCTAAAAAACTGTAAGGAAACAAGAATCAGTCGTTACATTTACCAATTCTTCACTTTACTAGCCTAGAAGTTAGACAAAATACTATATGCCTCACGCACATATTTGTAGTCCCTAGCAATCAAATTAAATCACTCAGTTTGCTGCTTTGTTCGGAAAGAAGTCAACAACTGAGGAGAACCAGTATGGCTTCACAATTTTATGGCATAATATTCATCTCACTATTTTCTGCATAGTTAGAATTTTCAGCTCACACCTCTGCTCTCAAATTCATCCAGGTTACAGCACCATTGCTCGTTAAAATTAGAATGCCCATTTATTTAAAAAAACAACTTCATTGACATGTCACTTGTAACCAAAAAAATGGCATACATGCAAAACACAGGCAACATTTTTTCAAAAAGGTAATCAATTTATGTGAACAAAGTTGCAGCGGCAGTATTGGTGTCTACAGTTTACACAGGCCAATCATACCATTAGCAAGAGAAATAAAATGCCTGGATAACAAAAGCTAAAGTGAAGTGCACGTCCTTAAAAGATACAGCGACTGCTCAGATCCACAGTGTAAACCGCATGACATGATATTTTCTGTTGCACACCACGATTATTTAAAGAATGAGGAGCAATTAAGTTGTAAAACTTTTTCTAGGCTAACAGAGGTCTATCTGAGAAGCACTTGCAAACAAAATATGAGAAACAGAAAAACTGCTAACTGAAACGTGTTGCAAAGATTTATGCTGCAGAATTGATTTGGTAGCTTAGTTACACCTCCTGCGTCAAGTAACCTGAGCAAGTATGAATCAAACATGACAGAGAAGCGTCAGTACTGCATCATATGGCCTGTCTACATAAGAGGATTTTTTTGCCTGCTGGCATCCAGTGTTTGTTCAAGGCACCATGTGCATGTTGAAGGCAGAATGCTCATGAAGAAGCATAACAAAGACAAAGACAAGAAGCACAACAAAAGGATATGCTTGTGGTAAACAAAATTGTAATTGTGGGGTACGCTGCAAACAAGGCATGCCAAATTTTAGCCACAAAATTCGTGTACCTCTGACCTCTTGTGCACATACTATCTTGGCCTGAATTGTACATAGGCCCCTCTTTTTTTTTTTTTTGTAAAGCTTAACTGGGCCGAAATCATGCTGGACAAATATCTGGCACATGGGGATACTAGCGTGCATCTAAAAGCTGGCCTTAACTTATATCATGTTCAACAATTATAACGTCAGATAAAGCTTTCTTCTCTAGTCTGTGCACCAGGAAAGTAATAAAAAAAATTCTTAACTGGGCCTGAATTGTACATAGGCCCCTCTTTTTTTTTGTAAAGCTTAACTGGGCCGAAATCATGCTGGACAAATGTCTGGCACATGCCAGGAAAGTAATAAAAAAAATTCTTAGACCGTCTGCTATCCAAGAGCTGCCTTGACACAAGACGAGCACGGGATAGAGACCGTAGGCGATAATCGTGGAACACCGGCGGGCGGCGACCTGGACCCTTGTGCCAACCCGGGGGAGCCGTGCTGGATGGCTGGGATACAGAGGAGGCGCAAGGGAAGGGCGCCGGCAAGCGGGAGGTAGGAGACGAGAAGAGATTGGGGAAGGTAAGATTGAGATTGATTTATCCCTTGCCTTCCAGATTACATCCTAAACGCATCATCCCAACCCTGTAGCAGATCACGCATTTGTTGTTGCCGCCGCATCAGGGTGTGGAAGCTGTGCCGGCGGCCGAGCCTGCTGCATCACCCTTCGCCCGCACGCCTAGAATATGTGAGGCCTCACATGACAGCTTTTGAACCAGGCGTTCCTACTAGGAAACTTCCAATAGTGCGATGTTTTTCCCTCCAATATTGAACATTTTTTTGCTCGTAAAGTACAATACTACAATGATAAACTCAAAACACATTACACATGGCACCTTGCTGATTACAACTGGACTACAAGCCTACAACAGTCTTGATCTATGTTCGCTATTACTGGAAAATACCAAGTCAAATCCTCCAAAGTCAAGCCGATCACTAGAGCTAGGTTAAAGCACCAAAGGAATTGCTACTGTCGGCTGTTAGAAAACAGCCAGTATTCAATGAAAAATAATATCAAAGAAAGTGAATGTGCCCCCCCACAATGGTTATTCACATAACTTTTGATGGTCATATGAACATATGATACAATAATCGAAATTATGCGATACATGCTACTGTATGAAAAGAAGTCAACAATGAACAATTCAAACAGAGGAAAGACAGCTCAGACAACACACAATATCAGGATCTTGACACATGAATCAGCAGCTTCATATGACTATGCAGACAACAGAGAACATGTTCAGAAGAAACATTGTAGAGAAGGCAGGCAATCAATAAAAAAAAAGTAGCACGAACGTCATGCTCAAGGAAATTATTTGTCACAGTAACAAATCTGACCAATCAAAATATTCAAAATTGACAAGGGGGCAAGGGACTTAAAACGGACTACTTGGAGACAAGGGGGCAAGGATCATAGAACTTTCTTCTGCATTGAGAGATTTCAAAGCCCTTCAATTTTCCCTTTTCCAAAATATAGTGATCCATAGTTCATGATTTATTCAACCCACAACCTTATGCGCGAGCTATAACATCATTAATATATGTTCCACAAACTACCTTAGGATGTGGTTGGGATGTTGAGAATAAGGACGGAGAAAACTCGTTTTGAGAAAAAACATCTACTGGTTTTATCCACGGGGCTAGTTGCAGTATCCAAACAGAGTTTTCCTAGAATTGGGCTAAAACCAGTTTAAGGAAATCTGGTTTCCACAAAATGCGAGATCCAAACAACCCCTTAATCGTGAGCACTCCTTCACTGGTTTTAAGAAAAGAGAAAAAGAAATAGTTATTATTTCCAATGTTCTGAATAGTGGCCACTTTCTACAACCACATATGCACCCTCTAAGGTGTTCAAGGTAGCCCAGCAGATGCTAACCATTATTCAGAACATTGGTTTTTACTCAATTATCAATACCAGCCTAGAAATGAAGTCACTCTCCACTCTATTGTTCTCATTATAATTTTTCTTCAAAGCTTGGCAGAGAAACTACCAAGAAAAGTAAATTTTCCTATTAAAAAAAAGCTTTCATCTCTTTGTTTTCGTGTTTAGGATTGCTCATGGAAGAAGATGAGTAAAAAGTATGTTCGAAAAGCCAAAGCACTATGGTAGTAGAGATGGCGACTCCTGAATATGCTGTTATGAGACCTTACTAGGGATCACATCTATTTTCACGGAATTACCGGGTGACCATGAAAGTAAACTTAAATTTTTTTGATGATAATATAATGCTCTTGGTAGTGATAACGCCCGTTCACAAGAGTAATGTTGAAGAAGGGATAGTTCAGTACAAAGTAATCCCTCCTTACTTTTTGTCTTACTTTCAGATACCTTACTAATCCAAGAATACTAGATCCATTTAACCAACCATGCTATCCAGCATAGACTGTCTGAGATTATTCAACCTTCGCAGGCTCGTCCAAATTAAAGTATGCATGGTAACAATTCGACAATTTGAATTTAAAGCTAGACCACAACATCCATCACAATTCGAAACAAAATGTTCAACCAACATTCCACTTCGCTCATATCGACCCAACTTGTATCTTTATTTTTTTTATTACGACAAAATAAATGCCCAGCTTACCACGTAAGCTAGTAATCTACATATCTCGGTTCTGTCTCATCTACAACCATGGGGCCTAGAACATATACTTAAGTAACGCATTGCACATTACCTTCTTGTATCGCTTCAGCACTAATTCAATGCAAGAGGCGCTTAGAAGAGAGAGAGGGTATGCCATTGGGTCTTTCAAATGCAATGTATGAAACATTTCACATTTTCACAGAAGAGTTATTTGGAGAAGAGAGAGACAAGTATCATTAATCCTAATTAATTATGCTCACGAAAATTTGTAGTATAGTAAAAACCAAAGGATGAAGAAGACAATACAAATACAAAGCATTTCAGAATGTTTAGGGCACTCGCCGTCATCAGATAAATTCCACAACGAAACAGAAACAGCAGCACAGCATTTAGCCCGTGTTCCATCCATATTAGGATCGCACATCGCAACCGTCTTATTGGAAGCGGTCTAGAGTTCGAGGTGACCTGGGGCGCGCGGATCACTCCGCCGCGCGTCGGTGTGTCAGGAGTAAGAACTGAAGGTCGCCATTGAGTTCAGACGGAGCACTTCAACAGTACCAGCTTGGACGGTGGAGATTAGCCCTCGAAGCGTTCGAGCATCTGACGGAGAACTGGGAAGTGGATGGATTGAGTTTAATCTCTTCCTGTTCAAACAAAATACCTAAGGAGAAAAAACCACATTGAAGCATGGGTATAGTATCTTAGAAAAAAATAATTGTGATAGTTGCATATATAATCAGATAGCGCGGCAGACCGGGGTCTAGTCTCCATGTCTAATTAACCAACGTTACTGGTCTGATTAAGTCTAGACATGCTGGGGAGTGTCCGACAATGGATAGGATTATGCTGCTCGTTTAAACATCTCTTCAACGTACAGGCACAATCGGGTGCATGCTCCTGTACGTAGTGATTCTTCCTAACCGATGGAAGGTGCCAAGAACTGGGACCTTATCCCCTGGAAGAATAATATGACGTGATTTTAGGTAGCGAGAGCCGAGAGGAATAGAGTTCTTTGCACGATCACCTTCGTGATTGGCTGCAGAGAGTACCTTCCACCGCGACTTTTTGAGACACAAAATTGCGTTTGCCATCAAGATTTCACGGATTATTCTCACAGGGATATGTATATATCAGGGAACATTAGTGATAGAGGCATATATGGACTGCTTCAGATAATAATGCAGAGATATTCTCCGTTTCTGTACGAACAAAATGATAGGCATTATTGCCGGTATTTTCCACTGGTAGGAATAATGGGAACATTAGATTCCGGGAATGATCAAAAACTTGTGAAAATGATGAAGCATGCATGCATGTCTACATATATTCCACAGACACTAATTTGCTGATGGTATTCCACCAGATAACTACAGAGAATTCCGGAATTTCTTGCTTGCAACCTTCATCCATGCATGGGGAGGTCGTTCTCGTTGATCAAAGATACCATATGCCATCAAGAAATCCTTATCGCGATAATTATGCTATCTTATGCACACACACACTCTCAATGGGGGACCTTTTTACGCCGTTGGATTCTCGAGGAATAGCATCCTTGGATATGGTTCGTCACTTTAATCTGTTGCACACGATTCTTGATGGGGCAATTCTCGAGAATAGATTCATCGAAATTTTGTTGTATATATGCTGGCCCATAAATTATGTTATAGAACAGCTAAATACAGTTTGTGGTTATAGATGTAGCTTTTGTGATCTTGGTGTGCTGACACAATCTAAATCTATGTGAAATGTAAATAACGGCATCGGACCACGGAAAACTTTTTTAAAGGTCGATCCCCACGAGGGGACGCACATGATCGGACGGCTCCGGGGCTCACTCCCACATAGGAACCATCAGAGAAATGCGTTCATCCGACTGCAAGAAGTATAAAAAGAAGTAGAGCAATATATTATATTATTAAAGTAGAAACTAATTAAAGAAACCACCATGTACGCTCTTCAGAGATAAAAATTATCAATTAATCGAAGAAAAAAGAAAAAGATATATACTGTTGATTGATGTGGGTTCAAATTATAATGATTGAGATTAAGATGGATCCAGATTATACCGATCTGTACCGTCAATTGATATAGGTCCAAATTATAATGATTGAGATTGAGATGGATCCAGGTACTGTTTAAGATTGATCTAAATGTTTGGAAAACACCTGGAGCAGAGCTCCCGTTCAGGACAGAGTAGGCAAATCAAGGGGAAAAACTTTACATGCCAATCCAAACTAAATACGAGGAGCTCCCGTTCGGGAGAGGGAAGAAAATCGTGTTTAGGTAGAATAGGACATGTAGCCTACAAATACAGTGTCCAATGAAGACCCACGGCCTTGACTAGCCCTTTCTTACATCCCAGAAGGCAAGCTCAGCCAGGAGGAAGACGACAACTTGCAGCACCTGTGCGCTGATAGAGTTGAAGAGGATCTCCACGAAGCCATTGATCACGGCGGGCTTGGCTAGCGTGTCGAAGAACACCTGCTTGGCTGCACCGGCCTCGCGCCGAAGCTGCTCGATCTTGAGGGCCGACTTCTCCGACCAAGCCAGCTCCTCGGATGTGTAGAGGCTCGGCTTAGCAAACAAGACATAACCCGTAACTTACCTCTGGTTCCTCTATCTCTGGATTCAACTTCTTCACGTCAGTCAAGCCAGTTCAATGGATGCTACTCATGTGCATCTCCTGCCATTTGTAACACAGCGTGTAAACATCATGTACCATAAGATGAAACATGGAATTGAATCGAGGCAGTGTGTTCGTGCATAACAACGCAATAGAAACTACCAAGTGAAACTCAGTCCTAGCATCTAGCTAAACCTACAACTACATATGGCATAAAAACGCATTTATCCCTTTTCAGTGCAAAAACAACACAAAGAGGTCTCTGCATTCAAACATTAAACATGCACTGGATTACAAATTCAGTAAGAATGCACTGACATTAACCAAATTTGTCCAATCTATCACAACTCGCACTTGCAAGACCTAATTGAGCAGCAAAATGAACACAATTGAGGCAAGCAGTATGAGCAAAGGAACCATCTTGGGAGATGATCAAATCCTCGAAGGTGACACCATCTTCCCAACCAATCTACTAGCTATTTCATAGATTTCGTGCCCCCTGATCTTTGAGGCTTGACCATAAGGTTGTTTTTGAAACAGTGGAATAAAACAACGGGCAAACGACGACATCTTGCCTTGCTTCTTCAGTTTCTGAACACTTATAGAGCGAAGCTCCTGTAGTTTCTAGACCATTAGAGCAAGTTCAAGCTAGACAGGGCATATTTGAATTGGAAAAGAATTAATCCACTTGGAATAATGCATATTTTGTTGATAATATTAAACCAAAAACTTCCACAAAGAACATTACGAGCTTAAATCTAAATAAAGCAAGCCAAAACAACTAATCAACAATTCATGAACTGATTGTGTAAAAACTCTAAATGAAAGCAAGCAAGCAGGTAAGTGGACTCATGGCAAGGAAGTTGGGTTGCACTACATCAAGGACAAATAATTGATAGTTGGGTTGCACTACATCAAGGACAAATAATTGATAGTTTGACACTTAACGAATCTTTAGATGGCATCTTATAGAGATTTCCTAAATTCATAAAAAAGCCAGAAAAAGGCCACAAATAAGAATGGCAAACTTAAGGCTTACATCTTAACTTAACCTAAACTCAAATGTATAGTCCATATCAATATTCAATAGTATGCACAGATATCCTTGCAGACCATTAAGAGGGTGATCGGTTTGGCTTTTTTTCAGCTTCAGCTTCTAGCTTCAGTTTTTTTTTCACTATTCACTACACTATCCACTAACTCAGCTACAGTGTTTTTTCAGCCAGCTACAGTGTTTTTTCAGCCAAAAGCCAAAAGCCATCGCTATTCTGATCACCCCCTAACAAAGCTTAGATATCACACTTCTAGACACACACATACACAAAAAATCAGAATTTTATAAGAGGACGTGGTGTAGATGGGATGAAGCAGCAGAAGGAGTTGATGTAGTGCAAACAAATCTTGCTAATGTTGTGGAAGAGGAAGCCGAGCAGGGGAGCTGCAGCAGGTCGCCATGTAGAGGAAGTAGAAGAAGCAGGGAAAGCCAGTGTCGCAGATCCGCTGGTGATGAGGTTAGGAGCAGCAGCAAGAGTTGGTGCAGGTCGTCGTCCCCTCCGACGTGTCTTGCTGATGAAGTGGAGTACAAGTGGGGATTTGGGAGCTTATATTTGTGGATAACAGAATGCAGACTGGGCTATGGAGGTGCAGATTTGTGATGGCTTGGATTTGTTGAAGGATTTAATGTGAAAAGAAGTGGATGCTTAGATTTGGTGAAAGATTGAGCTGGCTATAAGGCTGTAAAAAAAGCTTGAGACACTTGAGTTACTCAAGCTTGGTTTATTTTAGGTTTAATTTGAGCTTGACTCGAGTTTTAAACGAGCCGAATTCGAGTTTAGTCTCAAACTCGCGAGCTGAGTTCGAATAATTCGCGAACCTCGATTCGAACTTAAATAGTAATACATATAATTTATCTGAGCTGAGTTCAAGCTCGAGCTTTTCTTATTGTTGAAAATTAGTGTATAATAAATTATTTTTAATTATTATCGAGTTTCAACGAGTCAAACTCAAGCCTACTTGAGTTTCGGCCGAACCGAGCTTAACCTCAAGTTCAAGCTCGGATCTTAATTTAAACTCGGTTTGAGGTTTTATCGAGTTCGAGTCTGAAAAATCAGACTTGCTCGAGTTAAGCTCGTTTACCGTCCTAGCTGGCTGTGTAGGGGAGGAGTGGATTTGTGGCTGCTGGTAGAGCTCTTCGCCGGCTACAGCCAGTCACAGGCGACAGCAGTGAGAGGAGGCGGCTGCTTCGAAGAGAAGGAGCGACGAGTCCATTTTAGGGGAACAAGCTAATATTGGAAAAATCTAGAACCAAAGGCCACAATGCAAGGTATCTGCTCTCTCCTTAAAGCGTATTTCTCTAATACGTTTTTAATATCCTAAAAACATATTAAAAACTACTATTTTCCAAATCAAATCTTAAACTATATTTCCTCTATATGTGCTTAGCTTATTATCTCAACTAGCTTTATATAGAGTTTATTAATTAAAAGTGTTTCAACAACAGAACTCATACAATAAAAACCATAATATAATTCTATTTCACCAAGTAGAATATATTATAAACAGGCGCACAAAACGCACTCTTAAGGGCTAGAAAAACCAAAATTAATAGGTGGAAAACAATTTGCACTGTCGATTGTGGGGCATCCAAAATATAAGGGTTTATATTAAAAAAAGACCATGCCAAGTAAAATCCAACAAAAAATAAAATAATCAATTAATCTGTATACGATTTCCAAGATGAAATCCCTAAATGACTGAATAGCCGTAATTTGCAATAAAAAGGAACGGAATCATATATTAACTACAACAGAAATTACTTCAAATTCAAAAAAATGCAATTCAATTTTCAAATGAATTCCAAGGTAAATTCTCTAAGTTATATTTTCTTTCAAGCTTCTATTATTAATACAAATATTTATGATATCTTAAAAAACTAAAAAAACTAAAAATATATATTTTCAGCAATCTCAACTATATCATTTCATAATACAAACTTTGGACGATCTAACGTGCTTTTGTGCGGGCCACCCTGCTAGTTGACAAAAAAACCATGAATTTCTCCCCTAATTTCTATACTACACTGTAATGCATAGTGAACACATTGTTGTAATATTTACGGTATAATCATATATGTAAATATAACTCCAGTATAATTATATAAACACAAGAATGACATCAATTCAAATGTAAATGATATAACATGTATGAAACCATATAAATTGAACATATCATTCAAAGTATGACACATATTCATCAAAGAAGACAATAAACTTCGAAGTATGAATATGTATGCTAATGTGTAAATCATGTATCAATTAAAACTAGCAACAAGCTCAAGTTTTAATTGATTTTAGTGTTCTCAGGAGTAGAGTTACACAAGACTTAATCTTAGCCGTCCCGCTACCAAATCATACACTCTTTATCAATTGGTTATTCCAAATAAAATTCAGTCTTTGAGCTCAAGTTAATAGCAATGACAAGATCAATATTAACTAGAGCCTACATGGGTAGCGCGTCGCACGTGGTGGAGCCGGCCGCATGGGGGAGTGGGTCTTGCAGGAGGACCGGGCCGCTGCTAGGAGCTCGCCCCCACTGCGCAAAACCTGCCGCCGCCGCTGGGGTCACCGCTCTCTCGGGTGCCTGGATGTGCGCCTGTGTGTTGGAGGCAGTGGGGAGGAAACCGGCCTCCCCCTTATCTCTTTATTTGGCCCATCGACAGATGGGTCCTCTCTCTCTCTCTCTTTTTCCTTTTAATCATATGGGAAATTCCCATTATACCCTCGGGTATACAACACACATGACATATACATATGTATATGTCTCGTCAAATTGGATTACATTTATTCCTTGCAAAAAATGGATTTCATAATGCAATATGTATAGAGAAAACTTTGTACATCAGCTCAGATATTCTAACCTTGAAATGCCGATTAGTGATAGTTATATGTGTTATGTGTTGACAGGTTAGATTTGCCTCCATTTTAGGGCAAGACTGATGAGAATCACCTACTTCAGAAAAGAAAAGGAGGCATCAGTCACAAAATATTCTTGTGTTATCCAAATTGCTAGGTCAACCTCCTTACGAAGACTCATGGGACTGTGGCCACCGCTCGGCTAGCCAGCTGGCGTCAAACTCAACCGTATCACCTCCTATTCCTTCCTTTTCTCTCTGCAGTACTTTATGCCGTGAAGCCTCCGACCTTTAAAACATCAGTGTTTTCTTCAGCTTATTTTAGTTTATAATTTATAATTTATATTTTTAAATAAATATATAGAGCAGTTTTTCTGTCATCATTTTAAAATAGCTTATAAAAAAAGAACATACCTTTTAGTGTTATTTTTGTCTCTGTTGGATCGGCGAACAAAAGTGGGAAGCCACAGAACTAATGGAACATACCTTCTCCTTGTTCACCTTTTGCGTCTCATCTCTGCATGGCTAATGGAACAGTAAAATACAAGCTTAGCACAAAGGAGAGAGAGGGATAAGAGGGGGATTTGGCGCTCATGTGGAGCCACATGGTTCACAGCATCTTATATGTTGGGCGAAAAGGATGGGATTTCCTTAATTTGATTCCTTCAGATGGGATCAAATTAGGGGTTTGATTTATCGCATCGAGGAAGATGACAGTAGGCAGCAGTCAGTTGATTAGTACTTGACTGTGTCATTATGATACTAGTTACGCCAGATCCAGCCTCTTTTGTAGTACAGGGTATGGACCAGGATTGGGGGTTTAAGAACTGACAAAGTTACAAGTACATGCGGTCCTCATTAATAATATGCTACGGCTGCTAACTGCTTAGTGCTAGCTATTAACGTGTAATCATCTTTGGAACTGTAACATCTCGATTCATAATAACATATATATACACACACACATGAGAATATAAATTAGTCTTACATTGCTAGCTTAACATGAGAAGCACTAACATATAAATCCATAGGTACCATTGGTAATAACCTCCGGTTAACCGTTTTATGCGAAGTGAGAACGAAAGCGTAAACATGTTGTTACGTGTACATGGCTTATCCATAATAGGGCTAGGCCTAAGCCAGTTTGGATTCTATGGCGTTACAAATGGTATCAGAGCCGACCCTCGCGGTTGCACGGGCGTATACGGGTCAGGGGCGTGAGCACATGACGCATGGCGCGTGTGGGCCCAGAGTGGACACCCGATATGGTATATGTACTAGCACTGGACGCACGGATATGTGTCAAAAGGGAAAGGGCTTGGTATTTGTCCCAGTGTGGGTATGTTGGACCGACGAGGACGTCGGATATTTTAAGGGGGTGTATGTAATACCTCAGCCCGTGATGATTCATGTGTGTGTACATGAGTATGTGGATTAGTCTCACATTGCTAGCTTAACATGAGATGTACTAACATATAAACTCATAGACACCATTGGTAATAACATCTGATTAACCGTTTTACGCGAAGCGATGACGAAAGCGTAAGCAGGTTATTACGTGTGCGTGGTATATCTATAATGGGGCTAAACCTAAGCTGATTTGAATCTTAGGACGTTACAGGAACACAAAAATACTGTATAGAAATTCTGCATAAATTACATTGTTCATTATAAATACATGCAAAATTCTCGTGAAATTTGTGTGTTCAAATATAGTGTACCCGTGAAACTAGGGAGGGTATCCATCGTCCAAATCCAGTGAACTGATGCATGTTCGTATTCACTTATGTTTCTAGTTTTTACTTAAAAAAACTAAAAACCAATATAAATACCTAGTATTTGAAAATGATTTTTTTATTCCTCTCGCTATTGTCTCGCTTCAAAGATAAGATAGGAGGTCATAGGTGCTTCACGTATCTCATTTCTGTCGCTTCCGTCATGTACATCCATCTCTTGCTCACTTTCTTTATCATCTTTTTTTAGTTACTATTATTTATTTTCAATCAAAAGTTGTTTGCAAAAGACAATACCAAAGGCCTGAACCGTAGCAGAGCATAGTAGAAAACAACTCGTGATGGCCTCGCCTCCCTGCAGCGTCAGTTTTCTTATCATTCAGTTGTTCTCCTGCTCTCATTGGTCAGTTTGTTTGCTCAAACTTGGTAACTCTGGTCAGCAAGATAAGTAAAATAACACATTATTTTCTTGATTTCAGTATGTTGAATTATGTAGTGCTCATTTTAGTTTTTGCTGTGAGTTTTTAGCTTTTTTACTATTTGAGATTTTTGTATTGTAGTTGCTATTAATATTTTTAGCGTAATTAAATTTTAAAAAAATAAAAATAGAAAAAATATGTTATTTTATCACGGATAATACAAATGGATATGAAAAAAAAGGTAAAAAGCCAAAAAATAGAAAAAGATGAAATTAAAAAGTTAAAACATAAAAGCTGAAACCCAATTGAGCACAAGCCTTAAACAATCCATAGATAGAATAGCAGCAAGTCGCCGTTAAACAATGCATTTTTAAGGCTGGGTCTACAAATAAATTGTATTACAAACTGTAACGAGTTCAGCTGTACCGACCAAAATCGTATACGACTATTTTTCTTTGCATATTATCTCTCATAAATAGATCAGAATTTAAAAGCTACAGCCATAAGTCATAAACCTCAGCTAAAAAAACCTACCCTTAAATATCATTATGAGATTTTTAGCATTTTTTTTCAGGTGTCAAGTGAAGATAGGTAGGCGACAAGCAAGGCAGAATTGCTTGCACACATGTGCTGCCTTGCACACATGTGCTGCCCTCGTGAATCGGTAGCTTTATTTTCATCTTCTTTCGGTACCGATTTTATGTGTTCTCTTGCTGTGCTGTGGCAACGGTGGGTCCACGTGTTCGAGTGGTTGCGGGCCGAGTTGGGTCGGGCCGAGGTGGGCGGCGGGATGTAAAGTGGGATCGAGAGGAGAGCGTGTCATTGGGCGGAAACTGGCTAAGTCAATTTGCTTGCTCAGGAGAGATTTGTAACAACCTGACACATGTGACCGCGCGGTCTGCGTAGGCTCGACGTCGAGTCGGATCATGCCATGCGATCGCACTATGCAGCACCGTGATTCATCGGGTTGCGCGATGGACAACATAGGGCCACATCTGTGAGCACGACCACTTTGAGCTATGGCTTGACGAAAGCTCGGGGGTTAGTTGGAGCTACCCATTCGCTCAGAGAGGGGAGAAATTCCAATGTTACTGAGGACTTTTGGTTTTTCTTTTTTTTTCTATTTCTTTTGATTGTGTGATAATATAAATTTTTTATTTTTAAATATAATTACACTGAAAAACTAATTGTATTTTGTATTTTCAGTTGCTATAGTAAAAAAAGTCTGAAGATTAAGCTTAGAAGTTCATGTGAGCGCTACCTAGTCACCTATTCTTAGTTTAACAGTTAGCGAAATAAATTTTGAACAAGATGGATCGAGTTTTAGAGCTATAGATTAACTACCAAGGAAAGAGAGGTTTAATAGAAAGGAGCGGTGGCTATGGCAGCGCCGCAGTGGCATGGACTCCCCAAGAGTACCCCAACCACGAGGGCACTTCCTCTTCCAGTAACCTCCAGCATTATAAATAGCGCCGAGCTCTCACTCTCACATGTTAAACTGCTACACGCCCCCAAATCAGCAAGCAGCTCCCCCGCTGTTCCACCATTAAATACTCCCACACGAAGTCACTCCCCGAAGCAAGCACCACTCCCTCCCTTCTTCCTCCTCCGTGCTCTGCTCCCCCCCCCCCCTCCCCACTCTCTCTCCACGAGCAGAGCAAGCCAAAGGTTGAATCCAATCGTATAGTGCGGTATTGCTCGAGCTATACTGTACTCGTATTGGGTTTTGTACAGCGACTAGTGTTTTCTTGGGAGGCGAGGTGGTGGAATTTGGGGAGGCGAGGTGGCTGATGTACGGAGCGCCGGTGTCCAAGGAACTCAACCTGCCAGCCCAGCCGCAGCTAGTCGCCGGTGTACGGATGCCACCGCAGATGAGTTCCCCTGGCCTGCTGCGGTACAGGTCGGCCCCGAGCACTCTGCTCGGCGAGGTGTGCGGGGACTTACTCTCGGTTGCCGGCGCGGGGCATCGATTGGGCAGCCCGGACCACGCGGCGGACACCGTCCTCTCTCGCTTCCTCGTCGGCCACCACCCTGAGGTCCGGGACAAACCTCCCCGGCCCGCCGTGGCCGCGGCCCACTTCCCGGAGGACACAGCCTCCATGGCCTCGCAGCAGCAGCTCGTGTACCAGTCGCAGCAGCAGCAGATGGCTGCCATGGAGGGCCTGTACCGCACCGTCAGCTCCGCCGGTACGGAGCCGGCCGCTGGCGGCGGCGGCAACTGCCTGCTCCGGCAGGGCAGCTCCCCCGCTGGGATCCTCAATCACTTGAACATGGACAACGGTTGGTGCTCTCTCCTCCTCGAGATTTCTTGGTTCTCGCCATGTAGCAATCATGAGCTAGCTAACTAGATACTATCTTTCCATTTCTGGAACTGACGCGTCGTGCAATTAATGGAATACTACCTGTAGGATACGGGAATATGCTCAGAGCGGGCATGGGCGGCGCAGGCGCCGTCGGCTTCAGGAACGGCGACGCGCGGCTCAAGGGGCAGCTCAGCTTCTCGTCGCGGCAGGGCTCGGTGATGTCGCAGATCTCGGAGATGGGCAGCGAGGAGCTCGGCGGCAGCAGCCCCGAGGCCGGCAGCAACGGCGCCGCTGCGGCGCGCGGATACGGCAGCATCCCCGGGTACCCGATGGGCGCCTCATCCGGCTGGGAGGATCCCTCTCCGTCGCCGTCGCCGTCGCTGCTGTCTGAGAACCTGTCCGGGGTGAAGCGCCCCCGCGACGTCCCGGGCTCCGACGTCCCCGCCGCGCAGCTGACGCACCAGTTCAGCCTGCCCAACAACAGCAAGCAGGCCTCGCCGGAGATGGCGGCGATCGAGAAGTTCCTGCAGTTCCAGGACGCCGTGCCATGCAAGATCCGCGCCAAGCGCGGCTGCGCCACGCACCCGCGCAGCATCGCCGAGCGGGTGCGTAGCACAACCCAACCCAATCCAACACCACGCATTTATGCAACAATTCGTTGTGCCTGTCTGATCAATTGACGTGGTGCAGGTGAGGAGGACGCGGATCAGCGAGCGGATACGGAAGCTGCAGGAGCTCGTCCCGAACATGGAAAAGGTGAGCGAGCTGTCGGAGACCACCGGCAGTCCGGCGCGGGGCTCCGAGAAGCCAATAGTAGTAGTAAAATCGTAGAACAGCGCATGCATGATTGATTTCCTTTACCCTATTGGGAATGGTACCTTGGTGTGCGCCATGGAAGGGCCACGAGTCCACGACCTGTGCTGGTTTTAGGATTTTAGCTTAGCCTGCTGGTCATAACTTGGTTCGTATCACTGCAGCAAACCAACACGGCTGACATGTTGGATCTCGCCGTCGACTACATCAAGGATCTCCAGAAGCAGGTCAAGGTATGTCCGTATGTATGCTTTGGTGCTCTGTTCCCTCTTCAAAATTGTAGCTTGGTCAATCAGCGTGACGATCGCGCTGTTGTATCATAAATGTTAAATCTTTCCCACTGTGGTTTATGGTTGTGGATCTTGGTTTTTAATTTTAGCGTAAGCGCGATAAACTGGATATTGATAAGTCATTTTAAAAAAACAACGAAGAAACTATTTTCTTTTTTTTTGTGTGTTTAAGAGAAACCATAGGCTGAAAAAAGAGAAGCCTAAATCAAATAGATTTGCCCAGTGAACAAGGGCAAGGGTAACTTTAATAGGCATATCCAAAGTATACATGCTCCTAGTTAATTAAACAACTTGTTTTTCTGTGGACATTTCTTTTTGAAACAAAGTCTGTTGACAATTTCGAGATTGGGACAAACACATATGAAGCTTGAAATCGGTTCAAGTCGTAAAATTAACAAATTTTCCTCAAAGTTGCTCATGGTGATCTTGTCGATTCATTGAAGGTGTTAAACGACAGCCGCGCCAATTGCACCTGCCCGGCGAGCAAGCAGCAGCAGTTCGCCGGTTAATCAAGCTTGACGGATCACTGACAAGCAGCCGCGCCAATGGCCGCAACGCAAGGTTGGGAGAAATCTGCACCTTCCTTTGGTCCTAGCTAGTAAGCAGTTGAAATGCTTGTGTACGTAGGGCAATGGAGCAGTAGAATCATCAAGATGTAATAGGAGAGGACATGTGATTGGGTTTGTACATGCAGGTCATTGAGACATTGACAAGCAGCTAGGGCCACGAAAACGTGGTCCCCACATGCTAGTGATAGACTGATAGTTTGCAAGCTTAAGTCTCCGTTCAATCTGACTTTCCACGGTTGGCTTTTAGCTAAAATTATATTGTAGTAGTGGTTAGTTTTTCTAAATTATTTAAATAAAAAAATAAAAAAACATTGTTATATTTCAAGAACAATACAAAGGAAAAAATAAAAAGCTAAAAAATAAAAAAAACTAAAATTAAAAAAATCAATGTGTTTCTTCGGCTTCTAAAAACCGAAACAGGAACGAATGGGCCTAGTTACTTTGGTTCCGAGGAGAGGCGAAACCAAAAATGTATAGTTCTGTCTTGTCCTTGCTGTTATGTTCATATGTGCAACTGTACGCCCACGTCCGTTGCATCGTCTTTATGGTAATCATTAATCAAGCTGCAGCCTTGTTTAACACCAGCCTGCGCATCAGCACCACCATCTTCTTCTCTCTCTCTCTGTCTCTCTCTGCACTGGTCAAGTTGTCGGAGCTGTTCAAGTATTACATATCTTACAATAATTTTAGGAATAAATTCATTTATCATCTTTAAACCATCAAAAAGATCCAAATAATCCCCGAACTTCAAACCCGGTTATTTATCACCCGATCTTTTAAAACCAAGTTAAATCACACCACGTGGTTGCTTTGCTGAGTTGGACATTTTTGGGCTGTTTTGCCATGTTGGCACGCACATGTGGCACTAGGGGGCTCTAATGTGGCACGAAGGGGCCACTCCCAATCCCACGTGGAGAGCGCAAACCACCCGAACGAGACGCCGGAGACCGGAGTAGGTGGAGCTGATCACGGACTCGAACGAGACGCGGGAAAAGTACGTGGAGCTGAATAGCTGATCACCGACATGCAGAAGCGGGGCTCATAGTGGGCAGCACTGGCATGCAGGGGCACGTGATGCACCCGGTGGCGACGTGACCTGCGACACGCTGGACAAGGTCGCCGGCGGGCGAGCTGCCCGTGTGGATCATCGAGCTGGACGTGAAGAAGGCGTCCGATCATGCTTGAAGAAGGCGTGGCGGGAGTGGCGAGAGGCAGAGCTGCGCCAAGTGGTCCACCAGCTGGGGGAGCAGCGCGTGAGATTGTGCCGCAGCCGCAACGTTCATGAGCATCGTCGCCGCGCGGTGCCGCTTGAGTGGCTGGGCAGAGGAGGAGGAAGACATGATGGGTTGCTTGGCCGCGGCGAGTGCAGCCATGGATGCTAGTTGGACAGGACGCAGAGCCGGGTGGCGTGCTAGCTAGCTAGTACCGATGCATTGCTTGCATCTGTTCGCGAAGTGGTCTGTCCGCCGCCATCTTGTTGATGATTGTTGACTCCATGCCTATTTCCACAACCAAGTCTTTCCCATCCATCCTGTTAAACTGGCACTCCTTATTCCGCAAGGCAGTCAGCACCAAGAACTAGTGCGCAGGTAGAAGCAAGCTATGGAAAAGTATGGTGCAAACTGAAGCAATCACACTGCAATGAAAGCATAAACATTTGAACATCAGTTTTGCAAGGCTGACTGAAAATAGATAAAAAAAAATCATCTTGACAAGAAAAACCGATCTAACTTCTAAGCCCAATCAAAGCCCTGCTACCGACATGCACCCCAATTCATGATCGAGAGGGACTGAGGGAGGCGAGTGGCTAGCGCCGTTTGCCAAACCAGAGGATGAACTCGAGGGATTTGCGGTCTTGGGGTTGCAATCTGTGCGGAAAGACGAAGGGCATGGGTTATGACCCAGCCCTGACCTTTCATTGCCTACCTGGTGGCCCCCTGTCGCCACATGTGCACGCCGACGTGGCAAAACAGCCCAAAGAAATGTCCATCAACTAATCTTTGTTTTGTATTGGGCTTAGTCTTACTAAATAGATTGGTTTGACATGCAAAGGGGTGGCCGTGAGTATCCATCATTGATTGATTTCGCTTGCCTAGATGATATGCCGAGGCGCAGTGAACCAACGGTCCAAGTGCATGGTTGCGGCTGACAAGGATCTGCCGATACTATCGAGTCTTGACTATTGGATCGATCAAAAGTGACCGCTCTAAAGTTTCATCACCGAGTTTGGTATCTTGAAACAAACTACTCCACTGATTATCTGATCAGACCGTCCAACAAAATACAACTGCGGGCAATTATTTTGATAGCACCTGACCTGGGTTGTAACAATCCTAATAACCGCCCCAAATCTGAAAAGAGAGAGAGAGAGAGAGAACGCGTACACGAACACCCGGCCATAGGTCTCGTTCTGTTTAGAAAAGCTAAAAATAACACGAATATATGATTTGTTGAAGTGGTTTTTTTTATTTTTTTACTATTATCTCGCTTTGAGAATAAGATAAGATCTCACAGGTGTATCACACATCTCACTCATCTCACTCTGGTCATACGCATACATCTCTTACTTATTTTTTCCACCACTCACCTCTTTCTTCTAAAAAACACTTCTTTCATATATTACTATTTATTTTTAACTAAAAACTATCAACAAAAATCAATATAAACGTCCCTATACCCATCGACCCCTATACCCATCGATTGTTAGTGACCGTAGGATTGTTGCAGAAACAGTGCCCAACTGTCCAGGCCTCTGATCATGCTAACCGTTCGAAGTATTTGGCCTGGCTATTTCGTTTGAGTTTGCCCAGGTCTTTCTGTGTTAAGGAAGGAGAAATAAATAAATAATAGAATCATGTGAAATACCCCAAAATTTTCAAATGTTTTTGAAACTTTCCCAATTAAGAAACTTTCAGCCTTTGTGCACTTCCCTCGTTTAGCTTTACGCTTCCTCCCCTCCTGAAACCCGCCGCCACCCCTGTTCCCCATCTCCACCCAGCCTCACCCCATTCACCGCCGTCATGACTTTGTTCACCGCTGTCACTGCCAATGGCCGTGCAGGGAGCACGTGTGGGGGCAGCGCAACCACGTGCGGTGGCCCGCGGCGTGCGCATGCGGCGCGCGGTGGTGGTATGGCCACGTGCGGATGGCTAATTGCGTGGTTTTGTTTTTGTTCATGCAAGAATTGTGCAATGATCATCTACTCTTTTCATATAATCTATTGTGCTAGCGATTTCAAGTCTGCTTGCGATAAATTAGAGTTGATTTGCACCATAGAAAATAATTTAGAAAGTGAAATTTGCAGAATTTAAAGCGATCTAGATAGATAATTCAATCTAGGAATGATTCGATGATTACCTTTGATCCACCAGAGCAATTTGTACTGATAACATGTTAAGGAACCATCGCTGACGAGTCCAATACGAGCGATTCCTCTTCTATGCAAAATAGATAGATCAAACACATAATATTACAAACAATAAATTAAACACAAAAAATTAAGGGTACTTATTTCTTTATTGCTTTCTCTGTTTTTTTGTACTATTTATAACGACTAAGACCTTTATCTATAAACTAAGTAAAGGATATACATCAACAAACCAGACTTCATGCCCTAAACCCAGATTCCCTAACACACACTCAACGTACGCGAAAACCCTCTTCTCCAGGAGTAAGCGTTCACACGCTCCTATTTCTATTGGTTGATTGGGAAAGCCGAAGTGGTCCCTAACGGATTTCCTAGAGGCGGCGGGTCTTGGGCGCACGTCTCCATCGCCGGCCGCCGTGCGGGAGCAAAGGTAACCGTTGGATTCGTAGCTCGGCCAAC
This sequence comes from Melocanna baccifera, assembly GCA_036346265.1. NCBI lineage: Eukaryota > Viridiplantae > Streptophyta > Magnoliopsida > Poales > Poaceae > Melocanna > Melocanna baccifera. Next base: position 15,783,982 of record CM070702.1, read on the forward strand.
CAGACGGCTGCGAAAGGAGTTCCCGTGATGACGATGGCTGACGCCCATCCGTTCCGTGCGAGCGAGGGACTCAACGCGAAGAAAGAGACGCATCTCCGCCCATTTTTCTTCGCTTCACATGTGAACATTTTTCGTTCTTCCAGCACTATTGCTGGCCAGTCATTATGTAAAGCGTAGCATCGAAGTATAAAAGAGTTCTGCTTTTTTTTAATGTTGAAAAAACGCTTTTACTTAGAGTACTTTTAAAAGTTCGATTTGCTTTCAGAGGGTTGGGAGGATGACAAAGAAAAGGGAAGCGAATAGTGGTCACAAACACACGCTTTTCTCAAAAAAAAAAAAAAAGTAGTCACGAAAGACATCATGCTATTAAGAGCCTTCCTCTTCCTTCTGGTTATAATTGTCTGCTCGTATGTTTAGTGTAGTGTATCATGTCAGAGGTGATATCACGTTCGAAAGATCCAGCCACAGATCTAAAGGGGCCGAACAGGCAGCATCAACAACTTTTTGCTTCGTCGCGTCGAGCTTTAGGCCGTCACCGACCGGCCGGCGAGCCGCTCTTTTGTTTTCCCTTGCCCGGAAAGGGAAGCCCTGCGCGTCCAACACCAGCAACAATTAGTACTTTGCCATGTCGATCGATCGACTCTACAAGGAAACGGTTCGTTTAATTCGACAGTTTTAGATAGCTGCCTTCAAAAACAACCAGTACGGCCGCGCGCAATTGCTGCGTGATGAACAATAACTCACGGTTAGATTTCATCGTGAATGGTCCTTTTAATTCGTACTTTGGTTCATTTTAGGATCTCAACAATGGACATCCTGTACGGCTAGGCCCCTTAACTCTGGGTCGTACTACAAGTCAAGAAGAACTTGAGACAGACACACTCTACGGTCCGACGAGGCCTGTTTACACATGCAACCCTGTGTTATAAAACGCACAACAGTATTAGACGATCAAAGAACAGTAGATGCGGATTTACATGAAAAATACTTGTGAAAAAAAATTACAGATGTATGAATGCGAAATTCACTATATAAGAAAAAATTACAAACATGGAGAACTTCGGCGTGTCTCGACCGTGTAATTACAGACATACATATATAGACTAGGGAATAAGAGTTATATGATATTATGAAACTGAGATGAGGCTTACGTATGTGTCCACTTGGATATATATATGAATTCGTATCATACTTCAACGATCTTTACCTTGAGATTAATTTGGATCACATACTCAACAATCTCTGACTTGAGGTGAATTCACTCCTGTAGCTTTAATTTGCTCATGTAGCCAAAACAAACCAACAATGATCCTTGTGTATCGAAAGTTCATAGGACTAATCAATGAGTAAAACTAGATTAGTCTTCTCCATATAGTTCTCTTGTGACAATAAATAACTATAGTGAAGAACTCATCTCATGAACTTTTTACATGCTCCACCTATAACACAAACTCGACAAACAATGATCATCGAAGACAACTTGCGCGTGTGACTATCACGTACATCAACTGCCAAATGTAAAAGTAATTGAATTTCATGACACGGTTGAGAACTATTCCTTTATAAGAACATCTGGATGAAAGTAATTTTTGTCCCGTCAATAGATCAAAAAATAATCTTTGCAATAGACTCCTTATATTGAACTATGATAATTAGAACATATTACACCTACAATGCAACATTGTAGTATCTATTTTAAATAATTAACTCCTTTTTACACTTTAAATTCTTTAACTCGAACTCATATTTAGAGTATAATCTTCACTAATGAATAAGAAATTGCGGAGAATATTATGTTAGCTATCATCAGGGTGTTATCAAATGTTGAATCAGCGGTCCCCTCAACTGACAATGATTTTTTTCAAAGTCTCCTCGATCAAGTGTAGACCAAATTAACTCGTTGTGTCAAAAACCTACAACTCCACCTTAGACTCTCTATATATAAATCTTGCCACAATAACCCGTAGTAGAAGGATCTTCAAAGAAATCTCCAATTATTAATTTTGCATGGATGCAACTAATAGTAGACACAATGGCCTAAATTGTATTGAACTCTACCTTCAACAAAAAGTGTAGAGCTGACGACATAGCTTTTTTCACGAAAGATCATGATCGATTGAGGTGGAAGATCATCGATGGAGATGATATAGTACAATGCCATGGCATGGCGCTAGGCGACGCAGCCATGATGTTGGCGAACCTAGCGCTGAAACACTCATCGAGTTAGAGCTTGGGTTGACGCTCGATATGGTGTAGATTGGCGCTAAGTCAAAGTCGAGATGTGGAGCGGAACAAAGTAGGGGCGAGTCCTCGATGTTGCGCCTCCGTGGCACGAATGATCACCTTGTCCATGCGATAACCGCCCCGAGCGTCCCCTCCTCCTAAGGCAACGGCCTTGATCTTAAAACTGGAGCTTTGATAGCACTTGTTATAAAATACATGACATAAGCAGGCGGTAAAAATGACAGGAGATACGGATTTTACGTGTAAAACCCTTGCGAGAAAAATCACAGACTCACGAAAGCGGAATTCACTATATAAGAAGAGATTACAAGAACATGCAATATCGGCGTATCTCAACTGTGCGACTAAATAGTAACATAGACTAGAGAACAAGAATTCTAAAAGATTACGAAACCGAGATGAAATCGACGTATGTATCCACTTAAATACGTATATGAATTTGTATCATACTTAACACCCTGGATGGCTGGAATACTAGATTTTATAGGCTTTTCGGAATACTGGATGTGGAACGGATCCCGTCAAATATCGTAAGTATAAACCGCGGAGGCCAAGCTTCCCCGGGCCGAGTTAGTACGGAGCTACAGTACCCCCCGGGGGGGGGGGGGTATCGCGAGCCGAGATGGAACGGGGCACACACAACAGTCGGTCAATTTCGACACATGACTCCACTCCGCACGGGCGATCATGACCTCTGCAAAAGAAAGTGGCCGGCGATCGATGGAGCCGCGCCTGTCCCCCCCTAGTGCCCGCGCGGTGCGGTGCGCTCGCGCGCGCTAGTGGCCGGCGAGGCGTAAAGGGTGGTCGCGTTTGTCCTCTTCCACCGTGGAAGCCATCGATCCACGCTGCAGTATCCTGCATGTCCCGCGGAATGCCACAAATCATTGCCATCTAGTGCCGAGAGAAGAGGCCTCACCTCCTGGACCACGGCCGTGCGTTGCGGTGCGGTGCAGGGATCGGTTCTGCGATCCGGTGAAAGGTAGGCGAGACGACGGCTCTGCGCCTTTAATGATTGACGACGCTTGGAAGCGCCCGAATGCGATCGATGCGCGCTTCGGTTGGCGCCGTTAGCTTTGCCCGGTTTTTCAACGGTCGCCGGCTGGCTGGGTAGGTACGTACGGCGGCCTGCGGACGTACGAGCCGGCGGCTCCACGGTGTTGGTCGGAGCACCACGCAAGTGGGGATGATGGGCCAAGGACGGTTGATTGTTTTAGATGCAAGCAGTCGATATGCGATTTGAACGACTTGTCAGGCTGCTCGACCTGAAATTGGTAGCAGGACACAAGCTCGTATAACTGCCTAGTGCCCTTTTAGACTACGGATTTATCAATAGCCTCTAAAATTGTATACCTACGCTAGTGGACTCGCTCGCACCTGTGTGCATACTTGGTGTGCGTGTGTGGTGGGGGTCCACACTACACTGTTGTAATCTATAGAAGTTTGTGCTATAAATAATACGGTATAAGCATATATTTAAATATAATTTCAGCATAATAAAGTTTAATTAAAGAACATTTTCAGCAGTATATAAATAACATAAATTGCATATAAACGTATAATTCTATCATGTTATTTATCCAAAAGCATATATATATACAATGCAAGTATTAACAATACTGCCGAAATGAACATGTCTAGCATTTGCTTGAACCAAGAACTGAATAAAAACAGCATAAAGCTCAAGATTTGATTGGTTAATACTCTCATAGCAGAGTTGCTCAAGACTTGTGATCTTGGCTCTCTCATGCTATGTCGTTTACTCTTTATTAATTGAGATAACAATCAAAATTCAAATTATGGGCTCTAAAATTTGCTTTACTGTGCTATCACAGAAATGAGCATTCATACATATTACTGTCGGCTCAACAGAATACCAACAATATAACCTTAATTAACAATCTTCTTAATAGGTTTTAGATTAGATGAACAACTATTTAACACATGATCTTAGCTCATTTAAAATAGCAAGAGCTCCAGTTAAAGAACCGAAAACATATGCTATAGGGAACTGAAAATTAGATATCACAGTAGAAAATTAGACATCACAATCGACAGTAATCAATCAGGATGATCAGAATCAAGTGACAGAAGTAAGCACTAACAATAGAACACAAATCTAAACTTGATAATCAAATCAATTTCAGTATACGATAAATTTCATCATAGAGCATTTAATTCCACAGCCAACAAGCATTGCATGTAATGTCTCCCACTCCCTTTTATTTTTTTCCCTTTTCCAATTGAGAAATTACCGGAATACCCCCTAGAATTACAACAGTGTCTACCCAGTAAACGACAATGATCCCGTACGTTCTCTTTTGTGCTGAATTAAGAAGGTGATGTGATCAGTACATGAATCCCGTTTTGCCGACCAGTCTTAAGAAAGGATGGTAGTTGTACTGTTGGATAGGCTTGGTCTGAAATAGACAAATAGTACCTGCATAAGAGAGTTGAAACGCAAAAGGTGGTAAAACGCAAGAGCTTGTTACAAGTGGGAAGGATGATTGAGAAAACCACTGCAACAGTGGAAGCCAGTTAAATGTTGGCACCTACGGGGTCACCTCTGCTGCATTTAGGCTGCAATGTTGCCATCGCCACCATCATACCACATCATTTCCAGGATACAATGTACTGCACTGTGAGACTGTGACCGACAACTTCAACAGCACAAGAGGAGAGCTGGCCACATGAAGACACCCCAGACTTGTCAGGTTTGATTGGGGAAACTGTCACACAGATCTGGGATGGAATGGGCGAATGACTCGTCCAATGAAAACACTGAATGCAATGGATGATGGTGATTCAGCCAAACGCAATAAAATGCAGCACCTGCAAAATCGTCAATAATGCCTCCACCATGGGGATTCTCCATGTGAAAAGGTCCAGATTCAAGGCGGTCCGCGTGAAATGAAGCCTGCAAAATCGTCTGCTTTGATGTACTCCATGGTAGGAGCTACTCGGCACTCACACCTACTTCATGACAGCAAAGCGAAGAGGCCATCTTTCTGAATAGCATAAACAGAAAAGATGGACCTTTGTCAGCATGACATGAAAGAGAGAATACAATGTAAAACTGTAACAGGGACAACAGGCAGTCAAAGCTGGACTGTAGAAGATTTTGAAAGCCTGAACTTTCGATAATAATGCTCTTCCTGTAAATTGGGCTCTCTGAATTTCAGAAAGCATTGTGGCCTATGTACAAACAAGATCTTCAGTTGGTAGTATTATGACCAAAAGTCCGATCAACTGACTTACGGAAATCAGGCATATAAGAGTAAAAAAGGTAAAAGAAGCAAACCAGCACAAGCTGATTCAGGGATCCACTAACATCCACCGTTTGAGTTATGTGACCTTTTCTGGCACTACTTAGACATTGATCCACCTTACCGTTCCCTAGGACTATTGTCAACTTGCCCTTCCCACCACTCACTGGTATAATGCGAGTCAATCACAGAATATTCATCCATCACTAGGACTTCTTTCAACTTGCCCTTACGAGTTCTGTCCACTCACTAGTCACTACCATGTGTGTGTCTTTTCGGCTTATGGTTTCCCCAAGAACAAACAAACAGAACGGCTTTTCCGCCGTCTTTTTTAAGCGGTTTATCGGGACAGCCTTTTTGAAGCGGCTTATCGGCATTTCGGCGTTCGGTTCGTTCACACAAACGCTCACATTAAAACCAAAAACCATCAGCCACAACCATAAGATAAGTCGCAGTCGAAAAGAATCCACCCTATAACACAAGGCAATCAATAAATGTCATCCTTGTTCTGACCTGATTTGACCAGATATGATCACCTTTGTTAACAGGACCATCAGCATAGTTGAGTAGGAAATCAAAGAATAAGTTACTACTATAGATTAAACACTCTAGTTCCGAGTCATGGGTCAACATAAATCAAAGATTAAGTACTGCTTCAAAAGTAAGAGTAAAATCTTACCAATAAAAAAATGGGTGAAAATTCTTTTGCATCTGAAGTAAAATATAGGCTTGTTGGAACTGAACATTGCATGGTCTAAAAGCTTTGAATCTTCAGATACAAGCATCCATAAAGGTTACAAAGGTTTTGAGATGCACTTAGGAGCCTCATGATTAACTTGTATCTAGTGAACCCCTCCGTTTCATGTACCTTTGTACACTCTCTGGTATTCAATGTGAATGTGTCCGCCTTAAATCTTCTCTATATCAAGTTTAACCTTCAGATTTTACCAAGTTGTGATAAAAATTCATTCTCACTACATAGAGGATTGAGCTACCCATGGAAATGAAGGAAGACATGATAGTCTATAATAAGTGAGTATGGAGTGCTCATAGCAAAGCAGTGGAACTTTTACGCATCAACCACCCTAACATTCTCGTCTAACTCACACAGTGCCAGAAGTTGATAGTGTTTGATAGGCAATAGCCATGTCTTTTTAACATAGCACTGACATAAATGATCATCTCGAAATTTGAACTGTACACTTTAGTCACCAAAAGTTCAATTACAAAAAAGTTAGACAAGCATATTCTGTTATATAATCGCAAAACAATCCCACAAAGAAGATTCAATAAAATATAAAACAAATGTAGGCAAGAAATAAAGTCTGCCTAACATATTTACAGAGCATCCACTAAATACTGCAGTACATGTAGATAAACATATTCCATAGCTCATTTTGCGGACACATTCAAAAATTATTATCTGTATTGTGTAGACCAGTCCTCACATCCCAATTGTACATATGCAAATATCTTGAACAACCAAGAACATACTTTTCTAAGCAGTAAGCACAAATAACACACGGCACAATTGGATAATTACTCTCCTACTCGCCCTAAAATTTTGCTGCAGTGAACATTCCCTCCCTCCATCCATGAGTTTCTGGTCTAGCAATGATCTTAATCCGCCAAAAAATAATGTATTCCAAAGTTCCTCCATGTTCAAACCAAGCACACCAGGACAATGCAAATCACGCATTCACAATAGACGTTAAAATAATTTGTCTTCTCAATTATTTTTGCCCTTTCCCATTTTGTACAAGCTCCAATGTACGAACACAGAATTTGCCAGTGTTTCCCTTATTCGCCCTTCTTATTTCATGTTCTAGGTTTTACCATTGCAAACGTGTAATGCAAGCGGAAATATTGTTTGAGACAACTTTAGTACCTAACTCATGGAAATCATTTGCAAGCCTGATATTGGATCTCAACATAATTGCCGAAAACTATCCATTAGAATTAAATAAGTGTGCTACATTTTGACATAATTATTTAGAGACAATGCGAATGCAAGCCACAGTAATCACTAGTCCATGCTGGCAGCAAGGATTGACAGGTAATACATCCTTAGATACAACAATTGTTCGTAGCGATGCAGAAAAGCGCAAATATTTCCCATCACATTTTATCAATACAGGCAACAACTCGAGACAACATCTGCAGGGAGAGATCCAAGAAGACGGAACCTAGATCAGAAGTAGAGTCCCATCTGGACGTTCTTCTCCACGAATCCGCACTTGGCGTAGAACCCCGTCAGCTCCGGCGTGCAGTTTAGTATGACCTTGCAGCACTCCCTCCCCCTCGCGTGCTCCACGAGGCGGCGTACGACGGGCTCCCCGAGTCCCCGGTCGCGCGCGGCGGCGTCCACCACCACGTCCTCGACGAGCCCCACGCGGCCGCAGCACCGGATGAACTTGCGCTCCACGAGCACCGCTCCCGTGGCGGCGAGGCGGCCCGTGGAGGCGCCCTCCACGACGAGGACGAGGTGGTCGTCGCCCAAGCGCAGCGAGCTCGGCGAAGCGGGAGCGGAAGACGTCCTCGGTGAGGGGCGGGGATGGGGAGAGCTGGGCGAGAAGGTCACAGAAGCCCTTGGAGAGGTCGGAGAGCTCGAGCGGCCGGATGCGGTAGGCGTCGCCGTCGGCGCCAGCACCTGCCTCCGCCGACGTGGGAGCGTGCGCTTCTTCCACGGGTGTGTTGTGTACGCGTGCGGCCTGAGGAGAGGCAGGGACTTAAAGCAAATGGACATTCTTATACGGGCCTGCTTTTCCTTAATAGGACAAAACTTCTAGGCCCAGTTAATTTTGAGATGGGCTGCATGTAGGTCCATGAGCTAACCCAGATAGGGCTGATAGGCCGATCACTACCACAACGCTTCGAAGACTCGTCCGTTTCGCAAACATCTCTATTTCACATTTCGAAAAGCACTTTCCCGAAATCACCCGCCCAAACACACAAAAATCCCAAATCCGAATTCCAAACCCTCCCCTCGTCGCCATGGTCGCCGGCGGCGGCGGTGGCGAGGCGACGCCGCCCCCAGGCCACCCTCCGTCCCGCGTATCCGTTCCCTCGCCCTTGTCCTCCTCCCGGCGCGGCCGCGCCCTCTCGAGCCGCTTCCGCGAGCCAGCGAGCCCGCGGCGCCACGCGTGGGTCTCCCTCCAGGGCCGCCTCGTCGGCGCCGAGGAGGCAGTGTCCTCCGCTGTGGCCGCACCGGGACTCCCGCATGATGAGGTGATGGCGTGGGAGCTCTTCAGCCCGCTCCACCGTGTGCTCCTCGTCGCCACCGTCGCTGCTGCCTCCTCCCGCTCCCACGCCGCCCGCCGCATCGAGCAACTCCAGCAATCGATCCATCTTAGGGTTTGCCTCTACCGATCTCCTCCATTTTATCTTATTTGGATATTCAGTGGCCACTCTACGCGATGAAATGCTATGTAGACCCCCCCCCCCTCCTCCTTGGTGATTAGGGTCCATTTGAATGTTATAGATTTTGATTTTCGCTGTATTATGTTATATTGTTCGACATGTTGCAGCAGCAATTCAAGTAACCTCGCAAAAGTAATGTTTTCGGTATGCAGGATGAGGTGCTACAAAGCATGCAGCAGAAGCTGGATGATCTATTCGACGAGATGAACTCCCTGCAACGGCAGTATGCCAAGTGCGACAGTTTCATTTCCTTCGAAAGGGAAAAGATTGAGTTGATAGGCAGCAAGAAGCTAGGAGACGACGACGGAGCTAGATGCTGTGTGTGCGCGCGACCGGAGACTGCAGCTACTCCTCACAAGACAAAGGTATAATGTGTTTACAGAGAATATGCGCCCTGAGGAAGTTTTATCTCACTTCTATTTTCTTATGGTGGACAAATGTGCAGGACTTCTGTGGAATGGATGATGCAAAGAGTAATGTAGTTGATAGGTCTAGCCTAAGTCTTGTCGAGTGCGAAGAGCGACGAATGTCAGACCTCTCAGACTTTTGTTGGAGTGTTGTATCCTCGGTGGATAATCAGGTAAATGGGGACAATCAGGTAAATAAGCCTACGCCTTCCTATTGGTGAAAACATCTTATTTGTGTGTAATGTCATTTACGACCTTAATTTTTGTTGTTCACACGCATCTGACTGTTTCCATGTCATATGTATTCTTGATCAACAATTCAGCATTCCTTTTTGGCTCTAAGATACTAGTTCTTTGATCAAAGTTTAAACACTCCTCCCTCTTTAAATGTTTCTGAGTGGTGACATTGTGTTAAATTGCATCCAGCTAAGTTCCCTGGCGGCAGAACAAGAATTATATAACCTTCAGAAGGAATGTGAAGAGAAGGATGCAACCATAAAGAAACTGGCAGCAGCTGCACATGCATCTAGCACTGCTGATGGCAAGGTACATATTACCTCAATGCCTGCGAACATTGCAGATGGTATATTTATAGTGAGTTTTTTCTCTGTTTGCATGTAGAGAATAGCTGAGTTGCAGGATGTTCTTAAAAGGAAAAACATGGTGATATCTAAACTGAAGAAAGACATGTCAGCTCTGAAGCAGATGGTAAGCAGTTCTTCCGAGTCCTTTTTGATACATTGTAATTTGTAATTTTTTTGTGTTCAGATGAAGTGCTAACTTCTATGTTTTTTACTTTGATAATTATAGGTTGTTGAATTAACAAGGGCTAGAAGAACATCTTCTGTTAATTTAAATCCAATCTGCTCTGAACTGCCAGTGATGTCAAACAATGTTCTGTATGATATGAGCAGCACTAGCCCATCATCTTCAGATTCTGAGTCTCTTGTAGCACCGAGAGAATACCTTGATGAACATTTTCTTGTTCATAGCACTCCAGGAGATTGTGAGTCCAAAGGAAGTTGTAGAGTATCAGTGGAAAAAACATCGCTTCCAGCCAAAAAATCATCAGTCTGCAAGCTGCGCTCGACCAGCCCATTCAAAGAGAACCGTATAAGTCCGAAAGTGGAAACAAGTTCGGTTGGCAGGCAGAAGCAACTTATCTCCTCTAACGGAGATTTTAAAAGGATTAGAAGGCAAAGTCAGCAAGACTCAAGGAATAAAGCTACAAGGAGATGGATGTAGAGTTTAGACTGCAAGTGGTTATTACCATATAGGTACACTACTTACTGCAAAAGGCTAAATTAACCTGATCTCTTCTTGAATTAGGAAATCTATCAAATATGTCTTTTGGTTCAGTTCATCTTTGTTGAATTTATATTCCTTCTCCATCAATTAAGTGTTTTTTGGGTTGCGTCCTCTTATCTTCAATCGTCATTGCTGGTGTTAGTTATCACAACTGACTGAGTCTTATTTAGTGCAAAATAATGACTTAGTGATAGCTTTTGTTAAGATCAACAGAAACTAACACTTTGAGAGACATTTTGAAATAATTGATTCAACTATGTACCAAGATTCTATTTCCTTACATACTGTATATATTGGTTTCTTGGTCCCTTTTTTCATCCCATTAGCTGGTAGCATGTGTAACCTAACAATTTTTAGGATGACACATCTAGGAACACATCAACTGCACACGTACCTTTCTTGTTTGCCCATTTTTTATGTAAGCAGTAAGCACATTTTACTTCTTTGATACTGATATCATTGCATAGTATTTCTTGTTATGATGTAACAGCTACCTTCAATCCCTTGCTGCAACAGAGTGGAACGATTCCTTTTTACAGAATCTTCATGACCAATCTATTCTCTTGCCATTTCAGAGCGGAAAGAGACGAACTTGGTAGCTTATGTTGATTTTGATGGATGATCTCTCACAATGATGCTTCCTGGCTCCTGCTGCCTTATGGTAAAATAATAATATATGGATGCAAGTGGCTACATACTTAGTTTCGTCCAATTTATGCTATTTAGCTTCGTCATTGGTATCTATTCTGCTGTAAGATATGTCATTTGGATCTGAACAGCCAGCGTCTCTGCTCTTCAATCTATCGCTTATATTTAATTACTGGGTTAATTTATCTGTTGGAATCTGGGAATTCATACTAATCTAAATACTTTATATTCCTAATATGGTTTCTGATTCCCTATAGAAAATTTGTTATCAGATGCTAAGAATTACACCCGGATTATGTCTATCAGACGTCCAAATTTACTTTCCAATAGATTACCATCTTTATTACCTGGACGGGGCTTCCCTGTGGCCGTGTGCTGAGGTTTATATGGTGGGTCCACTCCTCTAAAGAAACGGCATTTCCATCTGAGGACTTAAAAGGAAGGGATGGCTCTCGCCGGCGGCCGTCGTCAACACGATGCCTTCAGCCGCCTCCTATCAGAAACTATATGTTGCACTTTGATTTATTACCAAAATATCTTTTCTTGATCTGATCTTTATCTTTCTTTATAAATAACTATCATACTTGCTACGTTTAGATGCACCATTAGCTCATTACACGTTGGCAAATCTCTCTCATTCCAATTTCACTGGATCATGCCTCATTTAGAGTGACTATGTCATATGATGCAACCTGTCGTTTGAGTTTTTCTTAAAAATTTCCCCTTTTTCTCATACCATGTTTGGACGTAATCTTCTTACTCATCATTCTTAATTGTTCTAGACCTCAGGTCCTATTTGAGCGTAACTTTGATCCCTGCCTTCACTATAGTTGACTCCAAGTCTCTCTGCATATCTAAAAATAAAAAATCATTTTCAGTTATAAGCTTTTCACAATTTGATCTTCGTTAATTGAAACATAAATCATGCAACGTATATGTATTGATTTAGGTTAAACCAAATCAATCCATGACTAATATTTTCAAAATTCCATTTTTCAACTGAATCAAAACAAGCCAGCCGTTCAGACCGTTAACGTCAACTAATTTGACCACATGCACTAGTCGATCTGACTGCCTTCTTTGGTCGGTTGGAATGTCAGGTTTGCAAACAGTTCTGAAAAATTACAAAAAAACAAACAAATATCCACTTCTCTAAAATAGCAACTATTTATTACAATAATATTTCAGATCTTCTCACCTATGACTTCGCATCATCACATGGAAAGACTTCCATTTTTATCGCCCTGATGGAGGAGGCAACGTCCAGACCCACATGTCAGGCAGGCGAGAAGTGCTGCACAGCACGACAATGCCTATTGGGCATTGGTTGATGCAGGTAGAGTTGGTAGACTTCGCGTGTTTCAATTGGCTGGCCGGCCTGCTGAGCTAATGAGGAACAGCGCGCTCGTCGCGACACAGTGCTCGAGGGCACCGCCACACACCCCGCGCGCGTGCCCCTCATCGAACAGCCAGCCGTAGCTCACAATTTATTCCTTGGCAACCTCAACACTGGCTCAAATCCCCTGCACTTGGGATGCGAAGGCTACCTGTACATGAACCTTCTTCTCTGCAGTAGATGTATGTGTCCTGTTTTTTCTATGATTTATATTTTTTATCTATATTTTTTAAGATAATAGTAAATAATAAAAATGTGATTGATATATATAATTTTAAATTTAAAAATTCATTAAATACATTTTAAAAAGCTATCCTTTGGGCCGTCTTTTGGAAACCAAAAGAAGACGCTGGAGATGATGCAGAGGTTACTGTGCAACTGCTGAACTCTTCAATTCGGATTTGAATCCTCTGTATTTAGAGGTCTAAGGGGGGCGTTTGTTTTAGCGATGGCTTCTGATTTTTGACTAAAATTTTATTGTAGTTGGCTTTTTTTTACTGTAACTGATTTGGTTTTTTGGGTATAATTAAATTTAAAAAATGTAAAAATAGAAAAAAATATGTTAGCCCATCACGGACAATGCAAAGGAACACGGGAAAAAAGAAAAATACAAAAAAGCCCAAAAAATCTAAAAATATTCAGAAAAAGAGGAATTACTGAATAGTGAAAAAAAATTGAAGCTGAAAAAAAGCTGAAACAAGCGGGGCCTAAATGCAGATGTGTTACAATATGGTGCATTAGGAGCAGCTCTCGACCGTCCGATCAAAATTCAAGGGCATAAATTAAGCGCTACAGCAGTCCCTACAGTGTTCCGTCGGTGTAGTAAAAAGCAGGCCATAGGTAAGTATGATGCACAATGCTACAGATCTACTGTTGCAGACTCGCATGACTGTAGAAACAGTGCCCCTGCAGAGGATTTGCTTCTCTTTGACCAAGCAACCAACATGCCAAATTAAATCATACAATTGCTCGCAAGAAATTTGGAAGCAGGAGAAATTGTTAACATCTCCTTTGAGGGTGATCTGACCTTTGTTTCTAGATCCAACGGGCTCAAAATCGTGAAATAGGGGTGTAATAATAGCAGTACTACAGAGTAGCAGTGTCATACCCCATTGCTAATGGGTCTGCGTCTGCCTAATCATCTGTTAATCACTACAGGTTTCACTCACCCTATACGAAGCTCTTCAAACCTATACGAAACGCCGCACACGAAGTAAATAAAACACGAACGACTTGAAAAGGACTCGCGGATCGCAATAAATTGGGAACTGGGCACAACTTCAAATCCGACGGCTAATTTAACGAGGCGGCCGCTCCACGGCGATGGGAAGCACACAGATTATCTCTTTTCTTTTAAGTTACGATTTATAGTTTATAACTATAGTTTATACCTTTTGGTTCTAGTGTTTATGTTCACGTAAATAAATCGAAATCTTATAAGCCGTTTTAAAAAACTATCTAGATAAATCACTTCAAAACGACAACGAAGAAGATATCTTGTTTATTTATTTAAGAAAGCTATAAACTAATATTTTTATCTATATTTTTTAAAATAATAGCTAACGATGGAGATGCGTGAGTCGTTGTGCATGCCTAACTCCAGCTGATACCTCTTGATGCTCATCCTCCTCAAGGCCCTAGACTTGAACGCATGTCGACACAAGTCCTTCGAGGACACGTTGGCTCATGCCAACGCATGGCTCTACTCCTCGCAGGCCTCGGGAATCCCCATTGAGTGTATAAACAAGCAGCGCTAGTACGGTGTCATACTGTGCTAGTTATCGTGTAGACCAAAGTAAAAAAGTCGATAATTCGTAGGGAGAGTTTTCTAAAAAAAATTTAAGGATTCGTACATATTTTCGAAAAAAGGTCTTTTCTGCAAAAAAAATCAAGGATTTATACGTAATTTCGAGAAAATCTTGGGGCTTTATCAAGTAAAAGGAGGGCTTACTTGAAAAATCTAAGAACCTATACATAATTTCTAAAAAACAGAGTGACTTTTCGCGAACTTGCTGACGTGGCAGAGACCTTTTTGTAAAAATCGAGAACCCTTGCGTTATTTCATAAATAGGAGGTGTTTTTGTAAAACAGTGACGTGGTATGAGGGGAGCTAGAGTTCCCCCACTCATAATATAGGATTATGTGCAGAGTGAAGCTCTTCTCACCAAGGTGCAGATGCATGCTCTAGTCTTCAGACATTTCACAGCCTAAATTGCCAATTGATAAATTGAACCTTCAAACTTCAGTTAGGATGCACCAGACTATAACTAGGCTCTTTTTTTAGGGGGGATTTTTTTGGAGGGGAGGAGAGAATTCATGATAGTTAAATCTCTAATCTAACGATAATAAATCTAGATAATAGTTTGGAAGAAAATATCCGGGTGATGTTTATCAATACCTAACTACAAATACTTAGAAAAAATTAGATACATGTCATTATAAAGTGACCACTTTAGAAATATGCTATTATAAACTTTTGGCTTAGAATGATGCCACTCTAGAGTGTTCATCTTTTGAAATATGCCATTATGACCACTTTTATATATTTTCTATCAAATACACAACACATATTTATACATATATTTTCGTATTCCTAAAACAGCCTCTCCTCTCGATTGGATCCAACCCCTTTCTCTCGAGTCATACCGATTCAGTTCAGACCGTAGGCGCAGCTCTCCTCCCCTCTGCAGAGCCAGAGCCATTAATGGCTTGTAAGTCAAGCCCATGTAATCAAACCCTAGAAGCCAGAGCCCTTGTAATCTAGCCCAAGTTCTGCAGGACAACAAATCAGAAGCACGTAATTTCGCAGGAGATTAAGCTCATCTATGTAGCACAACATCTAACCTAGGGATCAATTCTCCAACACCATACAAACGGCATTTCTACCCAAACAAAACGAAACCCACTAAAATAAAAATAGAAACCCGAACTAGATCGATAGAATTCAAACAGCGCATCGAGAATTTCGCCGACCTCGTCGAGAGCGAAGAAGGCCCGTCCGGCCTACCAGCTTGACGCCCGCCCCCAGAGCCAGCTCCTCGAAGGTGAGACCGTCCATGGCCAGCGGCGCGGCGGGGTCGAGCAGGCGCCGCTTCTTGCCCTCCCCGGGCGCTGCTGCGAGGCCGTCGTGGCGCGTCAGGCTGTCCAGGAAGGCTGGGTTCCGGACGGCGCGCGCAAGGAAGGCCGTGCACTGCTCCTGCCACCGCTCGGTGCCCCGCAGGCGGCGTTCCAGGTCGAGCAACCGCGCATGCGCCTCCTGCTGCTGCCGCCGCAGCTACGCCAGTGCCTCCCGGTCCCGCCGCAGCCTGTCCAGCTCCCCCTCGCCGCCGCTGCCAGATCCTGCGCATCACCCCGGGTGGCACGTGCGCGTCGTCTCCGAAGTTGGCGCCGTCATAGCCGAAGCCGAGGCCCGGCGGGACGACCACCCGCCGCTTGCCGCCGGCCTTCATGGACCGCAGCATGTACTCGACGCCCTCGCACATCCCCGGTGTATGGCTCGAGCCCATCACCGCGCCGATGGCCGCTTCCGTCGCCGAACGTGTCCACAAACATCTCGCCGCCGCCGGCCACCTGCCCCTGCAGGTCGATCACCACCAGGTCCCCGGGCCGCGGGACATCGCCACTGCCGACTCGCATCTCGTAGTAACGAATTCCATTGGGCAGAACATTCTTGCTCCACATCCCTGAAAGCAAAGGAGACGTGCAGCGCAGACAAGAACGAGGGCAGTCTAGGAAGTATGAAAATACAGACTAAATACAGGCTATGTATTTGATAAAAAATATATGAAAGTGGCCATAATGGTATATTTTAAAACATAGATACTTTGGAGTGGCATGATTCTAAGCTAAAATTTTATAATGGCATATTTCTAATGTGACCACTTTATAATGGTATATACCTAATTTTTCCAAATACTTAAGCCTAGGCAAGGTTCAATTTGATCGGATACTACCAACATTTCTTATTTCTTTTTGAAAGATTTTACTAAAAGTTTCCTCTTCACACTCTGAAAAGTGCGGCTATCCGGAGAGACAGCGTCCGCAACTGTCAATTCAGGGTCATTGCCTGATCTGTCGACCGTCACGAATACGACCCTTTATGGTTCTGAAGATTACCTTGGGGTGGACATCGAAGTGGTGAAGGCAGCCCGGCTTTGGTACAGCTCCATGGCAGGAGAAATGCCGCTGGAGATCCACTTCAAGGAGGTGACACGAGGCTAGGATTTGCCATCAGCTGAGGCTCCTTTTCAGCTGCCACTGTACACAATCCCGAAATACTATAGTTCAACAGTCAGAACTATCCACGGAACCTACCATGACACATTTCTTTCTTCCAGGGTTTTATTTATATATCTTTGGTGGTCGACGATGACAAGGACATCGAGGCTCCACCAACATGGTCAGAGCTCTGCGATCTATTTAGCCGGGCCAAAGAGGCATCGAAACTGCTGGTCATATCAAGGGTGTCCAATGAGAATGTCCTCCGCTGGATGATCTCCAGTTCAGGTGTAGTCCGTTGCTTGGACACCATCTGTTGTCTGTAGAGGGGCAATATCGTAATTTCACAATTGATAAAAAGAAAAAATAAAAGAGGGAGCCCACCTGTCGGTGGGCCGAATAAAGAAATAAGGGGGGAGGCTGGTTCCTCCGGATCTGAGCAAGCGACTCAGTCCCAATTCGGCTACTCCGAGGGGGCGGCACTGGCGTGTGCGGTTTTGATGGAGATGAGGGGGGTGGTAGCAGCCCGGGATCCTCGGATCCACCCGTTAGAGGCCACCACCCTAGTGGTTCTTCCACTCCTCACTCGACTATAAGAAGGGGGTGCTCCTTTTGTGTTTGGTATCCAAGGGAAGAACTCTCTCCTCTTTCACTCCTCTCTTTTGCCTCTAGTGTGTGGTGTCTTTGTGTTTGTTTGGCATCCTGACATTGACCTCGGTTGGTTCCTCCATTGTGCTTGTGCAGCATTCCTTTACCTCGACTTCGTCGACGTGTGTACACACTCCGGCGAAGGGGGCACTGTATCTCCGACAACCACACTTCTCTGACGTGGCCCGACGGAGGAGTGCTAGGTTTTCTGAGTGAGTACCTTCGGGTGTGCCTTGCCTGGGTTCGTCGGCCAGTCTCCTTGCCGCTGGCGTAGTTGCTTCTGGGCGACTTTGAGTGCCGTCTGTTTTGTGAGTACATCGGTCACTTGTATTTGCAATCTCTGTGGGCTGTGCTAGTTTGTTAATCTTCTATACATTGTCTGGCACTGGGAGACATAGATTACTTGTGGGCTCGGATCGTTGCTCAATGATGATATAAGTCAAGTATTGAGATTGGTTAATTCTGTCTTTGAGCTCTAGTTGGTATTGTTTCTGTCATTGCTATTAACTTTGCAAGTTGACGTTCAATATATTGTTCGTATAGCATTCGGTTTATGCAGTCATTAGATCATATCAATTTCTTACATATATGTTTCATGGCTGTTGAAAATCAGACTTGGCAGTTTGACCTTGATTCATATGTGAGAATATTAGTGTGCATGTGAGAAGGGTAGATCTAATTGAGTCATTATTTGGACTGCTGTACTGTTGCTCGAATTGAGAATATATATATATATATATATATATATATATACTTTCTACACCCAGGTGTAATTACACCTATCCTCGTTGCTATCCGATTGCATTTAGATTAGTGTACGATTTAACGGGTCACAGACGCAAAACATGCTTATCTACCGCACCTGGCAAATCGAGTATGCTGCGTTCCGCTGTTTTCGCCAGATATTTTTCGATACATCAAGTCCTCGCTGTTCCCTCCTGATTCGATGACTCCGGAATCCCGGATTTGTCGCCCCATGAGTTCCAGCTTTTGCGAGTCCCATCCACATTTGCTCCGGCCATCTACCTCCCGAGCTCCGGTGACTTCCATCCCCAGTTGCTTCTCTGCCGCCTGCTTGCGAGAAGAACCATGGCACGGGAAAAGGTTCCCATATTTGCCGCATATTGGGCTGCCGCGCCGCCGCCCTGGGCCCTATCTCTGGTCGGTCGGCACCACATCGGGTCTCTTTTCCAAGCCTCCTTGACGACTTCACCAGATCACCGGTGACCAGGAAGCTGTCGACTTGGTGGCGTAGCCGGGTGCCGATTAGGTATTTAGGAGTGAGAAGATATCTTCTGTGAATTTACACGGTAAGTTCTTCACAAGAACCGTGTTTTCCTCTCTTTTTCCAATTGATTCCCACAATTTTTTAATCAATATCCGTGCCAACTTTATTCATGATGTTGGTTGCATGTTCATACCACCAGTTGGTTACAAGCCATTTTGTTTCAGGCTATTGGTTTCACGAGTGGAAGTAGGTATTCAGGAGTGTGGAGATTGCTTCTCTGAATTTGCGTGGTTAGTTCTTCTCCCTACTATTTTTGAGCAATCCATAGGTTAATACTCCCCTGCATGTATATCTATATGTTTTGTTTTTCTGGTGTCTGTTCTGATGTTCTACATTACTGAAAATAATACCTTCCAGCAGCATAATACTCCCCTGCATAATACTTTGTCGACCTTCAGCAGTATTATATATTTTTGGGTTGCTTATCAGTATTGGTAAACTCGCATAGTATCATACTGCTTTGCTCTTCAATAGTATGTTTTGTTCTTCACTAGTATGTCCATCAGCAGAATACTCCTATGCTAGTATATCTCTCAGTATATTCTCATTTCCGAATTGAGTGTATTGAGCACATTATACACTCAGATTGGTATATACATACTCCCCAACTGTCTGCAAGACCAGGGTGCAGCAAATAAACTAGAACCGTCTGTCTTTGTCTTACATACTCCCTAACGCGAGGACAGCGTGTGTTGAAATGTGGAGATGAGTCTGGGTATACACAATAGAATCAAGATGGACAGCCATGCCAAGGATCTGAAAGTTCGCCTTAACATGCTGTTTGTTCTGGGTATACATGCTGTTTGTTCTTACATACTCCCTAAGACGAGGACAGCGTGTGTTGAAATGTGGAGATGAGTCTGGGTATACACAATAGAATCAAGATGGACAGCCATCCCAAGGATCTGAAAGTTCGCCTTGACATGCCAAGGATCTGAAAGATGGACAGCCATGCCAAGGATCTGAAACTTCTGACATACTTTTTGTTTTGCATGTTCATAGTTATTTCTAAAAGGAAAACTTGAGAGAAATCAAACATTACTATACCTTTTTTTGGTTGATACTCATTAGTATTATACTCGCATAGTATCATATTGCTTGTCTGCAAGTACATCTCTATGATTTAGTTTAAGGCTTCTCCGATACGAAGAATTGCATCATTTATTAATGAAAATACTTCCTTCTATATGTTCGAATATATTTTTTTTACAAATTAAGACGATTTGGCTGTTTTTGCTAATGGAGCATAACTATTTTCACCCTCAGACGTGAGGAGAACACTCACCTGAATGGACAACTGAATGATTAATTGGTGAATATTTGACAATACAGGATACTCACTGTAACTGCTCAATCCATTGGGACAATACTCCCCTGCATGTATGTGTAGAGGATTGCTTGGTTTTTCCCCATGCGCTAGTCTCCCACTCATCTATCACATTTGTTTGAGCATTCGATCTAGAACCTCTGTTTGAACATCTAACTACTTGAGTATATTACATGCTAGATGTTCATATCATTTATTTTCTTACACTGTTTCATTGCCATCAACATTCCCCTCATTACTGATGCTACAAAACTACCATTGTAGGTCATGACCGAATCAAATAATATGACGAATCCATCTAATGGCAGTTGCTCCAAATCTGCTTTTACAAGGGCTCTGTCTCTGGCCCGCACCAAAAAAAAAAGGATGAACAGCAGAAGAGCAAAGGTGCCAACGGTTCCCAATCAAAGGAAATAAGTGTTATGAAAGTGAGGAAGGCTTGGCAGAACAAGATATACTCCAGGTGTTCTCCTTCTTTCGTTGTTGAACTGTTTGAAGATCTAGATCAACATAAGTTGGAATTAGTTAATGAGATGGGATTTCAGGGGTTAGTGAGCCTAAAACTGAGTAAGCTGAACTGACAATTTGGTGCTTGGCTTCTAAGCAAATTAGACCCAGTAACTGGAGTATTATGTGCCAGTACTAGATTGGAACTCATGATGGATTGCAATGATATCAACCGTGTAATCGGCATCCCTTGCAAAGGCAAGGAAATACTGCCAGTAGCCCATAAAGAGGTCTCAGAGCTAAAAGACTATATATGTTTGATTTTTGGTAAGTCATCATGGGATGAATTAACTATCCCCTTTATTGAGCGATTACTGACAAGAAGATTTGATGGAACTATGACTGCTGATGAAACTATCCAATTTAAGATGGCATTCATAATTTACATTGTCACAAAATTCTTGGCACCACAGTCATATAACAATTACATATCAACACGGTATCTCAATGCTGTAGTTGATATTGAAAATGTTCAGAATTACAATTGGGCCCATTTCATTCCTGAAGAACTGAAGAATGCAGCAGCCACTTTGCGACATCATCTTACTTCAGGTTATAGTTGTCCTAATAAGACATTCAGTTTTGTTTATGTAATTTAGTCCATTTGCTGATCAAGAAAGCTATTCAAACTCTAACTACAGCATTTTCTCAGGTATTTTACATAGACAATCTTGATTTTGGAAAGGACAATTTTGATCATAACATATTACCTCGTATTGGAGTTTACGACGACAAGAAGTTGGCAGACTTTGTCGAGAGGGATATTATTTCTTCTCTCAGTGAAAGTTTCGAATAACCATTTGAATGATTCAACTGTTTCTTCTCTCAGTAATACACAACCAAATAATACGGTTTGGCAATGGTTATTAGCCCCCACAAATATACCAAATGGCATGTTGTACCTATTTGTCCGATAAGTAGTATCAAACGTGACAACATCGCCAAAATGCTTGTAGCTCAGCCTACAAAATGCATGTGCCCAGAATATATTTTTAATTCTACAAGCGCTATCAACACGAACGGTGTAGAAGAAATCTTTGCTACGACACTGTAGCTCTTTAAGGTAATCAAATATTTTCTGAACATCGTCACTGCACTCATCTCTCCTTATGGCATACAATAATCTATTTAAAAATCTTCTAGTGAATGGTGCCAAAGAAGGGCCACCGTGCATTCCAGCGACTAAACCATACATGCATGTCGGTGATACCCCCTTATCTACCATTTCTGCAACGATACTCTTCGTCCCATCGTCAATAAAATTATGTGACCTATAGTGCTTAGTATGGTTCAAATCACGTTTCATGGCATGGTTATGTTCTCTCACAAAAGCAGTGATCTTCCATTCGTTAGTCTCAGATGATCGATTAATCCTAAGCATAGCCTTACATCCTACCCTTGTTGGATGATCTTTTATCTTGGGATCCCGGCCCTGCATATGTCATCAATCACCTATGTTAAATATGGTAGTGTATTTGTATATTCTAATACTGTAACTACTAGTGATGTAACCATGAGACAGACTAATGTAGTACAAACACAAGATGACAGCTGACTAAACATAGTATTCTACACCATCTATACAATTACGTTTTTGCAGAATCATGTGAAATCCATATCACATAAACCAAAAATTCATTAACTAGAAACCTTATATATGTGCACAGTTTCTACATCAACATAACAACACGAGCCAGAGTTGGTATGTAAACACGGACGTGCTGGAGTATGCTAGGATCGATCAAAGTAAAAACGACAATGGAAGTAGCAAGCTAACTAGGAGAAGCAGTAAACATTTAATGATCGATCAAAGTAAAAAAGGAGTATGAAGTATATATTCATAAGTGGTATGTAAAAGACCGTAAATCATTAAATGTTTCACAATTCATATTCCTTCTTTACTTTAATCAATCCGTGTACATAGCATTACATGATTTAAAGTTTGCACATAGCATTAAATCATTTTGAAAAACTGAGTTTTAAGAGGAACATAGCAAAAAAATATCAACGGAAGGATCAAGTAAATGCGTAATGTTTATATACGCACGACAATCATACATAGATTTAAAGTATTCTTACTACTGCATTGTTCCATTTGATCTATTGAAAATTAATATGGAGGGGTGGAAATTGACTAGTGATTAGTACATGGTTTACATTACAATTTTTTATGTATGTTGCGGTATGGTTTACAGAAGCAAGCTAGTATATTACGACGCACTACACCTGAAACATCTTTCGGAAAACAGGTAGTATAAAGCTGGGTATTGACAACCATACTAACTATTATCGGATGGGTTAAATAACTGTTAGTACAAACTGTTATTATATATGTTTTGAAAATCCGTCAATTACAAGGCTAGCCTTTTTGCTATACAATGGGTTAACTAACTGAGTACCGACATCCATACTACCTAAAATATAAAGTTAATTAACATACCTGCCGGTGGCAACAAAACTCTTGCATGGTCTTCACAATGCCTCCCTTCCTGAATCTATTCTTAAACCTCCTGATGCCGAAACCATTATACCGTGCATACAAATTGTAGAACGCATATGCATCCGTTTCCTGATTGAAAAGCTATCCTAGTTTAGGCACCATGATGGCAGGGTCCAAATACGAGCTAGGAACTAGTATATTTTGTTCTTCACTATCTGCGATAACCCTGCCAATTAAAGAAAAATGAATGATTTATAAAGCATGCCTCCATATCACAGTCCATGCATTGCTTTTTCGGAAAAACATGAATACCACCTCTCGAGTGGTATGGCATCCACGATCGTTTCTTGTTGAGCGGAACTCCCTTGCTCCAATGTCGCTCCTTCTCCCCTAACTAGTGTTTGCTCTTTCATAATACTCTCCATTATTTTCTGGCAACGTTTTTGACAAATGTGACCACGGCTTATTACAGAACACCTTTTATCTCCTAAGAGGCTCTATCGGAATCTGCTCGGATACGAAGCGATACCGAAATCTGCTCGGATACAAAGGATATCATCTTATCTTTTGCCAACCAACATTAATACGATGTATATCTTAAGAAGAATTATTACCTTGTACGCGAGATACGTTGCACCGAGTTCGGTTGTAATTATTGTACGTCATCCGAAACTATTAGCATTAAGTCTTCATGCGTTGATACATACTACTACTCTTGTTAATGAGATTGATCTATAGTACGTATCTCAATCCGAAAAAAAATAAGTATGCATACTATGTTGAGTTGGTTATTCTGTTAAATACTAATGCATACTACGTCGAGTTGGTTGTTATGTTATAAACTACTACTGCCGTTGTGGCAATATACGACTACATGCAGCACTAGTATTTTACATACTCCTTCTCCCATATTGAAAATAATGCTACTACATACTACCGCGCGTCTGTCATTACGTTAAACTACTACTACTACCGTTGAGGAAAAGGATACGTCTGCATACAACGTTAGTACTTGGTATACATATTTACAATACGTACAATACATGGTATACAATTGACGTATACATCTTTCTTCCAGAGAGAGCATCCGTTATGGAATTCCGATAATCACGGCGATCAGTGCATGCGGTAATCACGCCAATTTGGTGTCTTCAGCACGTTTAAAGAATTTGGTGTCTTCGGCACGTTTAAAGGGTATCTATCCATACTGTTAACAGGGTCGGGGGTATTAATCTTCTAGCAGACCCAATAACCCGAATCATCTGGTGGTATCTCGAGGTTGATGGACGGTAGATACTATAGGTGTAATTACACCCGGGTGTAGAAAAGGCTTCCTATATATATATATATATATATATATATATATATATATATATATATATATATATATATATATATGAACTTTAAAGATTCTAGAATCCAAATTCAGAGCTCAAAGACTAAATTCTTGTTTGGCTTAACCAATTAATGAAGAGTATAAGACTTAGTAGCGGGACCACCAAGAGTTAATCTTGTGTAACCCTACTCCTGAGAGCACAAATTATCAATTAATCTTGAGCCTGTTGCTAGTTTTAATTGGTCCATGTTTCTTGCATAGACATACATATTCAAATTTAGAAGTATATTGCTCTCTTTTCTGAATATGTGTTATTATAAGTGATATGATCAATTCATATGATTATATAAATGTTACATCATTTGTATTTGGATTGATATCACTCTTTTGTTTACATAATTATATTGGAATTATATTACTATTTATGCTTATATCGCAATTACTACAACACCATCTCCCTCGGCCAAAAGCCCTCCTTACACCGCCTTGCGGTTCGCCCCACCAAGTTGCACCTGCTCATGTGGGGGATATGTCATTTCGGTTCGATGATCTTTCAATGAGGAGCAGCTGGGTGTGACCTTTCATGCTGCAAGCTTCTAATGTGCATATCATCGTCTTCGTTTTCTCCAGTTCTCTAGGGCAGTATGCTCAGTTTTGTGCTATAGAAGTGTAGATACCTGTCTAGAAATGTTCAAGTCCTTCTTAGGTTTCTGGCATAATCAAGAAAGAGGTTTCCATAACATCTGAACATCATGTTAGGTTTCCATCACATCTGAACATAATGTTGTGATGTAGTATTTTTTGTTGATCATGGCATAACAAAGGGAGAATGTACTAATCATCTCCATATGCCTAAGAAGTGTTGCACTTAAGGTTGGCTTGTTAGTAGTTTATTCCAAATTTACTAGAAAACATATTTGAGAGACCATGTAAAAGTTTTAGTATATGTTTGTGATGAACAATTGTCATTTTGATTGAGTTCAATTTAATTTTCGCAAAAGTTTTAGAAAATCCAGTTTTCAGTTTGTATTGTTAGGGTTCAGTTGGTCTGACCACCATGGTGTCAGCAATCTGACCAGCAGACACCATGGGGCGAGCGGTCAAACTGGCCATGAACTTTTGAATATCAAACACTTGTGTAGGCTTATTTGAGAATGAGTTTGTATTTGGTGCCATTGGAATTGGAAATTGGACAAAGTTTAACTGAAATTCCAGATATGGTGTTTTTTGTGTTGTTAAGCGGTTAGACAGGCCAGTGGTTGGCGGCCTGACCAAGGCAGTTTGACTGGCATAGGAAGTGCGGTTAGACCGGTGGGTAGGGCCAGTCAACAGTGATAATGGCATTTGAGTTGAATGAGTATGTGCACAACATATGTGTCTTGGTTGGTTGTGTGGTGTTGCATGATATATGGTTTTGGCTAACATGAGTCAAGTGCATAAAATTTGCGCTCGAGATAGTTGTTTGGTCTTTGGATGTGCAGGGGGCTTGGAGAACTTTAGCGGTTGACGGTAATGGACCGAGACTTGGTGGGGGTGCTGAGGTCCAACAGATCATGTAAATCTAGGTGAGGCTACGTGGCTCAAGCGGTAACTATAGAGAGGACAAGGACTATAAAGAGGCGAGTTGGTGCATGTGATGTGTCAAGCGATGATGTCGATGCACATAGAGACGATTCAGGGGAAATCGAATGCATGAAAAATGTGATGGCCAGTTGTTGGGCATTATGGGATACGTGTTAAAGCATGTAAAGATGCTTTAGGATGAAGGTGAATATAGAGTCAAAGAAAGGTGTCCTAAAGTGTTATTAAGAGTATTTTAGTAGCTAGCCAAATACCGGGTTTATGCCTAATTAAAACCGCGGTGTGGTGAAGTGGTTTAGGTTAAAGAGCTAGAATTGATAAGTAGATTAATCGCTAAAGAGTTAACGGATTGAGTCTTATAAATGTTTTGAGAAACATGCATGAGTATGTAAAACCCGTGTTAGTAGGGTTGACGGTTTCCTTGGTAGTCTTGTTGGGTTAGACCTATTAGGATTGTTGTTGGTTATTAAAAGAGATGAGAGGAGTTGGTAGAGTGTAAGGATTTTAGATTTTAGGTTTTTGTTCTACTATATTGTCTCCTTCCATATTTGTGAGAGTAAAGAGTGGCAATTTGGCTACACCTTATAATTATTTATGAGTATATCATCCTCCACTGAAATAGATTAAAACTTTATCTTAATCATGTTCTTGTTTGCATTCTTGCATGGTTTTACTTGTTCTTGAGTTAGTTTTGTGATTTCGTGTTCGTGAGAGTTCTAGCTTGATCTCTTGCTTAAATTGTCTTTCTAAGATATTTGAGAATAGATCTGGAAGACCTCATGACTATCTCACGAGTAAGAAGTAATTTGAGTTTGAGGGGTTTTGTTGTTCTTATGACCTAGATTTGTTTCTCCTCAATTTAGGTTACTTGAGTCTAAAAATTTTGTAAATTTTGATTGGTATAGATTTTTGATGTCTTGAATGAGTCTCATACAAATTTTGAAAGTATTTGGATGAGATTTGAATAAGTTCTTAAAATTGAAGTTTTATCTCGAGAGGCTTTCAGGTTTGTGAACAGAGGATCAGTCAAACCAGCCCCACCGGTTAGACCGGACTTGTGACTGCTATCAGACCGGCTTTGGCAGTCAAATCGGCCCATTCATGGCGGTCTAACTGGCCTTGGACTGAAAGGTGTTAATTCTGTTGGTTTAGATCTATAAACTTGTTTTATAAAGTATAGTTGGTGCAATCTAAGTATGGTGACTCTAATAGTCACTCGAGTGAAGATTTTAAATATCATTGAGGGAAAAAGCTTGAACAATCACTAACCCCCTCTGATTGCCAGTATTGGTCCTACAATATAGATCAATATTTTGACATTTCTTAACTTCTGGACTGAACAGAAAAAAAAATGTTACACTCGAACCACATTAGCTATTGGTCAATGAAAGCTAAGACATGACACAATTATGCTACCGATCTAGTTGTGAGGACCCTGCACTTGAGCACTCGATCTTGGACATAGAACCCCGGCATTACCATGATCTTTACTTGACACGGATTCTGCACCTGTTGCTTGTCTAGTAGGATGTCTTCCATGTACATCTGATCAAATGCTCGGTTCTCTTCGACCCGCAGGATCGTCAGCGGCGGGCTGAAGGAGAACGCCAGCAGGTGGAGCAGCCAAACGCATTTTGCCGCCACGAAGAAGCACTGCAGCAGCTGCTCGGGCCACGGCCGCGACCAGTTCAGCGTGGACACAATGCAGCTCATCTTGTGATCACAGAAACGGCTGAAGTCCTCGCTGTAGTACTTGGTGCCCTTCCTCATCACCTCGTTCCAGCTCAAGTTGCGCAGCGCGACGAAGGAAGCGAAGCTCTCCTGGCTATCTTGCTTGGGGTCAAGGTACTTCGGCGATCCGTTCTTCTGGAATGTGCAGTTCTCGAAGTCTTGATACATCGACTGGTTCATGAGCGCCTCCAGATGATACAGTACGCCTTTCGAGCAATGCTTGTCGGCGAGCATGAGTTGATACGGTTGGAGGAGTAGGTTCAGATTGGCTGATAGGCCATTGTCAGGTTCTTCAACCTGCTGGATCAATGCCTTGCAGAACTGTTTCACCGAAAGACGCGCCTCCGACGCAATCTGCAAGAACCCTTCCACCATTGCTTCGTGACTGACCGGCATCGGGAGTTCTCGGCTTGCTCCAATCGATCTCGTCGATCTCCTTGAGAGAGACTGCGTGTTGCCTGCGTTCGTTGCTTGCCTCAGAGCCTTCTTGAGCTCCGAGCAGTACGCTTCCAAGCTCAGCAGCTTGGTGGTCAGCTCTCCCAAGGACGACCTCATCTCGGCGGCTTCTTGCATTGCAGCGTCCCGGTGCACATTGGCCTCCGCGAGCTCTTTCTTGAGGGATTCCAGAGAGAGCAAACCCCACTCCTTCAGGAGCTGCGACATGTTCTCGCGTTCGATGGCGGTCGGCGACATCTCGGGCTTCGCTTTCTTCTTCGTCTTCGCGAAGAGCCACGAGAGCATCTGTGGCCCCTTCTGCTTCGTCCGGGAGTGCGCCGAGGATTGGTGGTTGGACAATGGCACTCTGCTGCTGCTGAGGAACTTGAGAGCTCCCATGTCGATCCCATGGTCCCTGCCGATCGTCGCAGGCCGGAACGCGCTGCACGTCGCCGGCACCTTGAGCTCCGCCGTGCTGCTCACCCTCCCAGCCGACGCGAGGAAACGGTCGGCCGACGGCGCGGACTGCAGAAAGGATGGATGGATCCTGTACGGGCCTCTGCTCCGGAGATGATCGTTGGAAGAAGGGAAGCGGGCCTCGCTGTTCGAGTAAGAGAAGGCATTGAGGTTGTCGTAGTCCGAGAAGGCCGCCTCGTCCCCGCCGCGGCCGTCGCGGTCCAAGGCGATGCCGCTCCAGTTCTCCGATCGGCTCCGGTTGTCCTGGCAGATGTGGCTCAGTTCAGCCATGGGCTCCTCGGCGTAAGCCTGCCCAAGTTTAGCAAGCCAAAAATGCTATTTGTCACGGGTGAATTGGCGCATCATGCAATGATGCAGACAATGATTCAGTGACAATAAGCTTAAAAAAAATAGTGAGAAAACTACAGCTGAGGCTGCTGAGCCAACACACGGCGGTAAGTTGGCAACCTAGCATTTCAGTAATCAGCATAGAGTTATTACTGGTACTACCAAATTTACATTCTGTGATAAGCTTCCGGATCTGGTGTTCCGCCAAGAACCAATGGTCTTAGGTTACAGCAAAGCAAGAGACTACTCTACAGATCTATGGTAACCACAAGACATTCTGAAAGAACATAACTTTAACTTCACTGTTGCTAGTACTACGGTACTACCTACTACTAGTACTACTATTACTATATGGGATTAGCCATTAAGAAGAGCAAGCAAGTCACACACCACCGCTGCATCGAGCAATAAACATAGACTGCACGAACTGCCGCAACAAAACATTACCACCAACACCTCTTAAACCGTGAAGAGACCAAGAACGCGCACCAGCAAAGAATCGAAGCAGCACAGAGATTCAATATTGCAGCGACCGTCCAAGAACTCTGCTCACCGGAGTAAAGACGGGGTAGTCCTCGTTTGCGGCCACGGCCGTCGCCGTCCTGGAGAGTGCAGGGGACGCGGCCGGCGGGAGGCGGATGATGGCCGGGCTGTGGCTGGCGCTGGCGTAGGCACCGGCGCTGGTATTGGGCGCGCCGCGCTGGAGGAGGGAGGCGTGCAGCGCGCGCAGCTCGACGGCCTTGGCTATGGCGGCCTGGACATCCTGCCGAGTGGCCGGGAGGGGAGGCGGGGATGGCGCCGTGTGGTCAGAAGCCTCGGCGGCCATGGCCATGACGATGCTAGTGGACCGACGCTGCGGGTCAAAGGCTGCGTCTTTGGCTCCAAAGCTGTGCTGATGCTGCTGGAGGGACGCAGCAAGGAGAGGGGTTCTTGGGATTCTGGAAACGTGGGAGGAGGGAGAGGGCACGGGCGAGGAGAAGGAATGAGGGGAAGGAATAGTTGAATTCATCAGTGAGAGAGAGGGAGGGATTGGTTGTTGGCTAGTTGATGAGGTGAGTGAGGTGGAGGGAACTGCACATTTGAAGAGTTTGGCGGTGTTTGCAGCGTCTTTTGACTTCTGGGCACTTGTGGAGAAAATTTATGGTAAGAAATTGCTATACAATCTTTACTACTTTAAAAGAAAGAGTTGGTGGTTGATGAGCCCTCCTTTACTTTTTTTTAACCATTCGATCTGGTTATGAGATAGCATCTCAACCATTTACACAGAAAACCCCAACCCCCCGCCCGCCCTGCCTCCCCCTCGCTATCCCCCCGCCGCCACGCTCGCTCTCTGCGCTCCCCCCGCCGCCACGCTCTCCCCCCGCCTCCCCCTCGTTCTCCGCTCTCCCCCCACCGCCTCGCTCTCTCCCGCCGCCCCGGTCTCCCGCCTCCCCTTGCTCCCCTGCCCTCCTCGCTCTCCACGCTCCGCCGCCACGCTCTCCTCCCGCCTCCCCTCGCTCTCGCTCTCCCCGCGCCTCCTCTCCCGCCGCCTCCTCGCCGGGCTCATCTGCGCTCGATCCGGCCACCGTCGCGGATCACTTCCTTCAGCCGCCGTCGCGGACCTTCATCGCCGGAGCACCGCCGGTGGGCGCCTCGTCGCCGGCGCTCGATCTTCACCGCCCGGCCTTGTCGATCCGCGCCTCGCTTCTTCGTCCGCGCGAGTGCAGCCGGCCGCCGTTCTTCCACGAACACTTCGTCGGTCCGGCCGCCGCTTGGTTCTTCATCACCTCGCCGTGGCGCCGGATCTCTCCGCTCGGATCCGTGCGGGCCGCTGCTGCCGCAGGCGTGGGAGCCTCCTTGCCCCCTCCCGCCTAACCTCTCGCCTCGCGCGCCGCCACTCCTCTGCCACCCCGCGTTGCCGCATCCTCCTCCCTAGCCCACGCCGCCGCCTCCTCCTCCCCGGCGCCTCCTCCCTACTCCCCAACCCCGCGCCACCACCTCCTCCTCCTCCCTTCCCAATCATAGATTTTAGTCGATCTACTCCATTGATTATACATGTTTTCTGTTTATTTTTTCTAATCAAATCAATGATAAGAAGTTTTCATTCGCCATCCAAATTTTTGTTTGTCTTGATAAACTCATGTTTATTTTTGTTTGTTTACTTGATTCATTTTCACCGGGCAAATGGAGCTCTTGATCCGAGTCTTTGCTTCACACAAAGAAGTGACATCTATTAAGAGGTATGGTTGAAGTCATCTCAAATTTTTACCGTCTGTTTAGGTCAGTATTGAAGTTAAACACACGTAATGAATACATTTATCCAAGAAAAATCAGTTACCCTTGCATGCCGATGTCGCCTTTTGAGCTTGAACCGCACTCCTCGTAGCATTGCATGATGATTGGAGAGAGTGACACTGACTTATTTTCTCACTGACACTTTCCAGGGGTGTCTGGGCTATGATTGCCGTCTTCCTTGCCTACTGCACGCTCCAAGCACATTCAACGTGAGTTAGTATTCCTCCTTTCTTTATGTAAACCAAACATTAGTGCTTTATGAGTGCAGCGCTTATCGTTTGTCAGGTTGTTTAAGTTGCAATGTCTGTCCCTTCTCCAGCTTTAGTAGTGTAGCACTTGTTGTTCGTCAGGATGTTTCAAGTGGAAACAGCCAAATTACCTAGAGGTCCCCAACTATGTTTTATACATGCAAACTTTGTCTTCCTTGATTTCATAACAATTTTGGATCCTATAGTAAATCTTCGTATCTTGATATTTTTGGATGAGAATAATTCACCTTATCCGCAATATTGTCACAGATACTTATTAGGCCCCATTCTCATGCAGCGTGCCCGTGCACGGTGGTGTTGTTTACCTTGTTGCTCTTACCTTCCTTCTTTTTCAGGTTAGCTACCTTCACTATTGGGTATTGTTCTCTTGGATTCTTAATGCCAAACTACTTGATTTTGACACTTTAGGATAATGGCTATACACCTTGGATATATAGTGCAGTCTGCTGTGAATCTAATTTTTTGCTCATTTTCCAGAATCGTGATGATGCTCGCCAGTTCATGAAACACCTTTACCCTGATCTTGGAGTTGTAATATATTTGTATGAAATAGTTTCACAATGTGCAAAAATTGGAGTTAACAAACCTTTCTTTAACCTAATGTAGAATTACCATAGAGATCCTATGGGGCTGATTGCCGTCTGTATGTTCCAGAAAACCCTAAAAACAAGTTCATAAATATTTATGTATGATTTTCCATGTGAACCTTCCTATTTTATGAAGATGCCCTGCTTGTTATTGTTGTTGTTATTCCATCAAATTTGACGGTTTGATCTATGCATATGAGACATTGTTTGATGAATTTGTTATTGCCCATGTCTTGGGTTGGTGGGAAAGGTCAGAATGATCTGAAACCAACCTCTTCTTTGGGTCTTGTCGATTGGCTTTGAGCTAATGGAGGTTAAATCTGGTTGCCTTGTTGAAAACTTTGTTAGTTTTTCTTCTTACAGTCTCGTTAACAAGTATGCTTATTATGACCTTTGCACTTATTATGATCCATGTTTTAATTTTTAGTAAGCTATTTTATCTGTTTCCTTTGCTAATAACTTTTCCACTCAAAGGTGCATGTGTCAGTCTTGATGATTTTGAGTTGTGCCAAATTGATGTACTCAAGGATCGTTTTCTGTTAGTGAGAGGAAAACTCGATGTAATGGATTCAAGATAGTGGAATTCAGGTTTGTTATGTAGGATAAATTCACGATTTAGAAGTTGAATAATACAATTCCACATTATGATATAGAATCATCCATTGCAAATAATGAAATAATGCTTTGCTATGCAATCGAATCGATGAATTCTCGGATGTAAGGTCTCTGTTTCCAATGTTGCATTGTATTTATTTTCATAACACTTTCTTAACTTCTCATTCTTGGGCTTTTTCAGATTGTTGACACCTTTGTTCCAGACCCTTTGAATCGAGAACCCTTGCTTGTTGAAAATATCCCAAATCCTCTTGCAGGGGAGCAGGTGACCTTTTCTTTTCCCATTGCGCTTAATGAGATGTAATCATGCAATATTGACAAGCCATTGTTTTATGTTCTGTTGCTTATCGTTCGGTGTTGAAAATGAAAACAAAAAGGTTCTAACTACTGTCGCATGGTTCTTATTCTTAGGAACTTCTGCGCCGCCGCCTCCACCTCTCCGTCCCCCGCACCTCCGCCTCCTACTCCCCCACCCCTCGCCGCCGCATCCTCCCCTCCTCGCGCCGCCGCCTCCCCCAACCCCCGCGCCGCCACCTCCCTACCTCCTCCCCTCCACCTCGTCCATGGATGTTTTGTTTGATAATGATGACGTAAGAAAAAGTTGATATTTATTATTTAGTTTGAGATCATATTTGATAGTATACATCACTTATATTTGTTTTTCGTTACAACGCACGGACGTCTTACTAGTATTTGTATATTTTTAAGAGCAAAATTAGTTAGATTTTAGAGCGTTAGATTTCCATCTAACAAATCCCTTATACCCTCCAAAAAAATGAGTAGTTTGAATCTAGGACGTTGAATCTCCTATCCAATGTTTTAAAATCTGACAAATTTTACCCTAAAAAACATACAAATGTTTTATAGATACTCCCTTTATGGTATACCACTTGAAAATGATGCAACCTAGAAAAGGACTTACATCGTATAGACGTATACTACTTTATCATATACAACTCTAAAGAAGTTTTGGTTTAGCGTATATTGTTTTTGCAAATTAAAGCCTTTTCACCCTTTTGACTATAAGAATGACTATTTTGCCTATATGTACCATGTCTTTATGATTTCAAGGAATACCACTCAAGCTGTTTTAACCTTGGTGCGATCGATTCTGAGACTAGGTCACTTTCATCGGTCTATAGTTCGTGTGTAACCACGTTGGTCTGGACAATGCCGACCAGCCTCACTTCAAGTCCATGGAGACCATGCCGAGCGATCAAACTAAAGGCATCGCAGAGTTTTGCCTTTTTGAACATGACAAAAGATCCGTGACATTCACTAAACCAAAGTTTTGCTTTTCTGAAATAGAAAATATGATATTCTAAATGAATGGTTTTTATAATATATATAATATATCGTTCCTCATCACAAAAAAATAATTATGTGCATATATTTGGACTTAGGTTATATTAAAATGCTCTGCCCACAACAGGTTAATAGAGATGGCACCAATTGGGTATGGAGGGACTCAATCTCACTGCAACAAAAAGGCTAGTTTAGTCGCATGGCTTATGTAGTATTTACTAGAATCATTAAAACATGAAATACATTAGCAAAATAGTCATTTCCAATGGCAAAAAAGGGTGAAAATGCTTTAATTTACAGTAAAATAGAGGAAAAATAGTTTATGCTGAATGTAAACTTTTTTAAAAATGGTGTGTAGTGATAATCATTCTCGGAGTGGCATTTCGAGCTATTCCATTCTTTCGAGTGGTATATCATAAATTATCCAATTTTGTTTTTATTGGACTATGATATGATTCGCTTTTGCTGGGTGTACTAAACTTTTCTTGCCGCGTAGGAGCACCAACTTATCCCTTGAAAAGTAAGATTAGGGTATTTCTGGGACAGGAATGCAAAAAATAAATAGGGAAAACGGAATAAGAAATGAATGCATGTGTAAAACATGAGGGCTAAAAAAACATAGAAAAATTATAGGAACGAATGTTTGGATGGGTGGAAGAAAAAACACAGGAAGTTGGAACAGGAATACATAAGAAGAAATTCAATTTTGAAAAAAAAATAACACCTAAATATGTTTTTAGAAAACGCCATGTACAAATCTGATTTCTTCAAATACGGTTCTGGTGAATTATGAATCATTTTTTTCCCGTGTGATCTTATCCAATGTAGTTTCCTATCGACCATGCCTTCCGCCTCCATGCTTCATCCTCTCGTGTTCTTGCCTTCTTCCTCTCGTGTTCTTGCCTTCTTGCTCACAGCATCGCCGCTTCCGATCGATGTGGCGGATGCAGCCGTAGGCGAAAGAGTAGAGCGGCCTCAGCACGTGCACTAGGAGCTCAAATGGCTTCGGCGGCGGCAACGGCTTCGGCTCTAGCGATGAGTCGACGGCTCCGTTCCACCTCAGGCGACTGGACGGCCTCGGCATCGACTTCGGCGATGAGTTTCTGGACCTTCCACCTTTTCTCTCCCACGCACGGGTTCGCTCATTGGAAAAATAACATCCAGTCGGACTGAATGTTTTTTTCCCGTGAAATTCCTCCAAAACCGAAGGAAGTGAGCAGTGTTCCTATGGAATTTTCCCTGCCATTTCCTACAAACCAAAGAGGTGTACAGTAGCTAATCCTGTGATTTTCCTTCAAAAATCCCTTGGTCCAAAGAGGCCTTAAGGTTTCTTTTGCGGAAATTTTACAAGAGGAAACACCACAGTTGCTACGAAATTCAACATTCTAAGCGGAGCCTCGTTAAGAGGGTGGCAACTGCAAAAGAGGAATGTCAGACTCAGATGGGCTACTCCCCAGCCTTGTTAATACTGCTCGCATTTTCACGGGTGCAGTTGGTAGTTGGGTTGGGGCGAATATAACGTCTGCTACTCTCTCTCTCTCTCTCTCTCCTGGGTAAGAAATGAGCGAAATTAATGAGCGATGCTGACATGCTGTAGTGATGCCTCGGAGGCTTTCTTGCTCCGCCGCGCCCTGCCTCTCCTGGCTGCCCTGCTGAAGTTGTCACCGCTCGGGATGTTCTTAACAGCCACGCAACCATGGAGCTCCACGAGCCCGCGCGCGTCGTCCCTCTTGCGCGGCCCATCTCCCCCGCACCGCCCCCACGTCGCCGGCGTTCGTGCGCGTGCCGGGTGGTCATGGGCTGGACACACTCTGTTGTCTAGCTCTTGACAACATTTCGCCTAGCTGGAGGAGTCATAAACATTTCGATTAGCGGTGCCTGAGACAGAGAGACATTCTGGCTAGCGCACGCAACATGGACTTTAAAAAAAGGGTACGGAATTCGCTAGATCCGAATCAGAATAAAACCTAAAGAATTAAGAAACCCCTGCAAGGTGCGATGCAATCACCTGCCTCAGGGCATGTTGTAACCATTTTTTTAGAGAAGAAGTCTGTGTAGTAGTACGCAATCGTCGTCACTAGTCCTTATCAAACTGAAATGGACACCCAAATCCCTCTACATTAATACTAGATTCTATGATCCGTGATGAACTCAGTTCAATAATACAGGCGAGCTCCATGAAATGAGAAATTGTTTTTTGTTGATTTTTTTAAAGAACGGGGGAGATCTGAAAAGCCTGTTTTTCTTGACATTGTTTTGAGCCCAGTGATTAGTCAAAAGTTGGTCCTGAAAAGTTTGCAAGATCCAAGTTAGTAGGTTAAATTAGAACCTTGGGACAAGCACAGTACATAGATGTAAAGCTCAAGGTCCTAGCTGTATGGCCAATCCAAAAAGCTCAAGAATCACATCAGGGTAAGTTAAGGGGGTAGGTTAACCATTCTTAACTTTATCCATGGAAATTTCTCAACACTAGACTACATTATCATATATCAACCGCAAAAAGATTTGCAAAAGATTCAGTCAGACAGCACAACCAACAAAAAGGTGATCTATCTCTCCCTTCTCTTTACTTCTTTAAGCCTTTATTTTCCTTTGCAAACTTTTCCAATGGCGCCTAGCTACATGGATCTTAGCAGTTAGCACACTAGCAGCATGCATGGAAGGAATAAGATGGGACGTCTCATTGTCAAACCACAGGGCGGTGGCACTAAACCTAAAGGGCTAAATCAAACACTTTGAGCGTATCTTCTCTTGAAAAAAAATGAAACGTTGATGTGAAGTTGTGGCCCTTTTCATTGTCTCGTGTCTAATTTTTAATCGCCATGTTGTTCTTTCTTAAAGCTGTAAAGAGGCTTGTATGAGCAAGAGAACGAAACCAGGTAGGCAACCTCATTGAGGCCTTTATCTTGTCACAAAGCAATGAACAAAATAACAGCTTTGGAGAGAGTAGGCAAAGCCAAGCAGAGCTGCAGATTGTTCAGAGCCTTCATACCTGGAAGGATGTCTGTTCCATGATGGTGTTTGTTTAATCAAAATGGCCCCCAGTTACACCACCAACTATGCTTGGGATGTGTGTTGTCTTTGTTCAAAGGTAATGCCTTTGATTGATCTTACGAATCACAACAAAATAGGCATAGAATCTTATTTTGTCTGGGCTGTTCTTCAGGACAAGGTGGCATTAGAAGGTGATTCAGAATTAGTCCTTTAATTAAGTATGACAGACGCATGTGAGCTCCTAGTCCTTTCTGTCCAGTGTTGGTTAGGTTAGGTTAGCCTGTTCCTTAATGGCTTCATCCATCAGACCATCACCAGTGTTCTTGCTGCACGCAGGTACTCTAATTGCTGAACAAGAACAAAAATACACCTTCCAAAATTCAAATTGCATAACTGCATGAGAATAAAAGAAGATAGAGATCCAAGTGCAGAACGGTTTAACAGATCAGAGCTTACTGATAACTCTGCAAGAAATGGTACTAAACGAGTGACCCCGCCCTGCAGACTTGCAGTGCACACAGTACAGCAGCACACAACACTCTGAAAAGCTACAAATGCGAAGCCAAGCAAGAAACTGCGTTCCATGGCACGGACAAAGGCATCGTCAGACCAGTAGAGGTGGTGCCATGCCATGGTGGGCACGCCTTTCAGGGGCAACTCAGCGTCTCAACCCAACGCAGCGCAGCGCAAAGAGGGCGTCTAGTGCAGCTTCTTTTCCGCGGCGCCTTTCGTCTGGTCCAGGGGGTGAAGGATGGTAGGATGCTGCCGAAAGATAAGATGCCAAAAGAATTAATGTAGATGCCTACTATGCTATGGATGCTAGGCAGGCTTTTGTTGCTAGTACTATGGGGCCCTCTGTTTTCTTTTCTTCCTTTTTCTTTGCTATTTGTGTGTCTCAAGAATGAATCTTCAGTGCTTTCTTGTTCTTGAAAACAGTTAGAAAGCTTAGCACCAGAATGTCTTTGCTGCTGTTTCAAGGGAATTGAACTTGTATGATCTCACCAACTTAAACATATGTTCCTACTAGGTTAGGGCCGAGCTTCCAGGATAGTGGTGTAGGCTGAGCCCATCATGTAAGTATGCAAACAGCTAATGCCACTTGCAAGAAGTGACAAGTTTAATATGCATCGGTATCAGTTGTATTCAGAGTTTTTTAAAGGAATTTACAAGAATGTTACAGACCAAACAGTAAATAATAGGTATACAGAGAGACGATAAAGAGACTGTCCGTAGCCTTAGAAAATGTGAAGATAGTGTGTAGAAGGTATTTGTATTACATAGTCCTCTTATCTCTAAAAAAAATAAGCCCCCCTCTCATGGTACCCTATGGCACATATTTATAGCCATGAGGAGGTTGTTTATATAAACGCCTCTATCTAAATCTATAATTGAAGGGGCAGTTATGTATTTTCCACTGTGACAGCCCTCTTAGGCCAGCCACGTAGTCACATGATTATTAGGCCTTTTGGTGCAATGGGCCACTTGGGCCAATGTAGGGGGCCACTCTCCCAACAGTAGCCTCTCATAGTTAAAGAACCTCGATTTATATGGGCCGACATCATATCAGTTGCTACTTGGCCCCCTCCATCCCTCTGGCCCATCGAATCGTCGCCTCTTCGAATTCTCGCCTGATTGCCGCCGACAATGTTAGCGTGTTGACACCCGAGGCCTCAGCTAGGCCATACGTGGCAACGGTTTCTCTTCGGGTTGTGCGCTATGAGCCATCGCACCAGTTACGACGTTGCGCATGTCCCCTCGATTCTCGCACCTGCCATGCCGGTATTAAATGGCATTGTCATATTCTAAACTTAAGTGTCATGGAGACTCCATTTCTGGCTATTTGCTTCCTCTCTCTCTCTCTCTCTCTCTCGCCTGTCCGTCATTGCTTGCGATCTTTCTCATCGGCGTTGCTTGTTGTTCATAGAAGTTTCGTCGTTCACCTTCTCCTCACCCCGCGTTTGCTTATTGAGATGGGCCATGGAAGTGATCGTAGCAACCACAGTGGTCGTTGGTGTCGTTAAGCAACCATGCCGGTGGAGACAAGCATTCCGAGGTCGCTGTCGGCAAGCACTAGAAGGCATCGGAGAAGGTCAGCAATGTGTTTGTGAACACACTCGGCCAGTCGCTCATGATGGACGAGATAGTGGAGTCTCTCGTGCGTGATGGGAAGATTTCGTCCTGTGAGGCCGTTGGCCTCCCCGGCAGTGACGAGATCGTGCCACAGCCACAATAGGACTAGACATTGGAGTTTGGTGCCTACTTCAACACTAGGCTGCAAATCCCCACCATGCGCTTCGTGGGCAACCTCCTCTGGCTGCACAAGCTGGAGCTTCAGCAATTGACACTAAGCACCATCATATGCCTCATCATGTACTCCTAGGTGGCCCATTCGGAGGGCGCCATCACTAGTGCCCCTGTCTTCGCGTCCCTGCACGATGCGTGATGTGGCCAAAGTGGCTAGGTGACGGTCAATATTCTAACTTGTGCAGCATCAGCTTGCAACTCCGTGCTGCTACTTCGAAGGGCTTCCCTTCAAATTCGATGTGGACAAAGTGAGAGTCTCACTGGCTGCAGCAGGGGTTCTACCACAAGATCTCTTGGCAATAGCCTTTGCTTCACCTGGCGCATTATGGACTTCATCCAGTCGTCCCATGTGAAATTTGACCGGGACGACGAGACACGCGTCCGGAGGCTCCTCGCTGTCGAGCTTCGGCTGAACATATGCGGCTGTGCTGAGGAGTTTTGCATGCTCCACTTGTCTCTGCTATCCCAACAATTGGGCGTGAAGACAAGCCCTGCTCGGATTGATGGGGTTCGACCTTCACTGATGGTGCTGGCAAAGCCGATGGGTCCTGATAAGCTTTTGTGCTTCGATACGGACATCATTGGTAGAGATGGCAATCGGGTGTAACGGGCACGGGTAGTACTCGCTCATACCCATACCTATGACCCTACTTTACATATAACCATCATATTCAAATCAAATATATGTGTCCTTAAGAAAGTAATTTTCACACATACATATCATTCGACCTGTCAAATCGTGGACTCGCGGGTAAACAGACGAGTGGATATGGGTGGAGCTCACCCATACCCGTACCCGTTCACCCAATGCGTAAAAAGTTTCTCCCGTTTTCATACTCATGAGTAAAAAATACATCACATACCCTGTTCTATTAGGGTATTTACCCGTGAGTACATGGGTAATTGGGTACAATTGCCATCCCTATTCATTGGTGAGCCCCCCTGCCTACTAAATGTGAGTGCTTACAATCCATCCATTGGCGGAGGCAGGGCGCGCAACGATTGTGTTCCTGTGGCCCTACATCTTCAAGGAGTATAGCCTTCAAGCATCGGCCACATCAGATGGTCTGCACATCAACCGTGTATATGAAGCCTTGGGCCTCGCCCTCCACCTCTGGGCTTCCTCATCGAAGACCTCCGCGTCGTCGCCGTCACTCGGGTCGAGGTCGGCGCGGAGGAGGTTCCCCCCATGATGAGGCCCATGTCGAGCGCCCGGAGCGCCACGCAGCAGTCGACGGCTGCCGGACGGAGCCGTGCGTGCCCCACCTCGGTCCACGGCCCCGAGTGGAGCTGCTCCCACGCCATCTCCCGTGCAGCCTCGGCCACCCCGAGGTCCCCGGCAGCCGCCTTCTCCATCGACGCCACGAACGTAGAGCCCTCCTCCGTTACCTGCCTCATCAGCGCCTCCCACCGCTTCGCCTTCGACTCCGGCAGCTCGCCGCCGGTCATCACGAAAGACACATTGGGGGGAAAATTTTAAAAACAAAAGGCGCAAAAGCCAAGGAGATATTTCTGGCTCTCGTTGCTCCGGATGCGTTTGCCTTTTTTGGTTGGATATTTGCTTACAAGCGAAACCTTCCCCATTTGGTGCCCGTAGCTGTATTTTCTTCCCCTTCATGGTGTGCTCTCAGCAGTACATGTGTTTCCAACTTGGGACAAGCAATGGGCTAGGCCCATGTTTGTGCACACTTACAGGTCCATATCCAACTCAGATGTAATATGGGTGGTGGACCGCGATTGCTCCCAATTAGACGGAGGAGGAAAGGTGATAGGTTTTATTTCCAGTGGGATGAATGTCAAGGATCAGATAGAAAGCCCATGTGCCTGGGAAGTTCGGCCCATTAACAGGTGGGATACATAAGACCAGCTCCATACCACAGGCCCAATGGGGAGTTAGCAGAAGATGAGCTAGAGCCTAGAGCCCATTCACCGACCCCAACGCAGTTTTTCTTTCATAATTTTGGGAGAGGTCCTTGTGCGGTTGTGCTGCTGTGCATTGCGACTGACGTTCTTCTTCAGAGTTCAGACTTTCCGAGCTGAATCGTGCATATGGCTGTTAAGGGTTTATAGAAAACTCTGGAACTTCACACGAATTCCGCAAGAGTTGCTGAAGCAAAAATGCAATTCCGTGTAGTTCCTGCGTTCCAAATGGGCCCTCAACTCTCAGGCGAACGCGAAATCTATGTAGGATTAATTTACGCAAGAATTCTGAAGGAATAGTATTGGTTCTACCGGGTCCGAATTCTTGCATTCCGAATGGAACGGGTCACAATTCCGTGGGTATTTCATATGCTTGTTCGCTGGTGCGTGTGCGTGCACGCGGCACGCCGGCCGCAAACGAACAGTAGTGTGCACGGAGGACAAGTTCATCAGCAGTTTGAAGTAAGCTGCATTAGTGTATTTCATGGGCGCATGCATACATCAAGCACCCCATCCATTGTACCGGAGCACATGAACCAGTAATTAAGCGCTGCATCTCAAAAGTCGAAGAAGACGCATCCGATTAGCTAGTTAAGATCGATCGATCATCCGAGTTGATCGATATACCGATCATATATACCTGACCACTAAGCCATGCAACAAAGTACATTCTTTGGTTTCTTTCAGTTCCCCTCCCTCTCCTGATCTCTCTAGCTGCTGGCTAAGCTTGCACACGGTCTCAGTTTCTTTCAACTGACGATCGAACACCATGCATTGCATTGCAAGCATGGTGCTGATGCATCGATCGAACTTTCGATGGCGATGACGATGATCAGCTGTGAGGGCCCTGCTGGTCCTGCGGCGCCCTCGGGCGGGTGACCCAGAGCGAGCTGAGCGTGCGGAGGCGGTGGAAGTAGTCGGAGACGGCGAGCAGCGACCGCGCCATCTGCCGCGTCGTCAGTATCTGGTTCAGCCGGTGCAGCGTCTGCTGCCTCAGGTTCTCCGCCTGCACGTACGCATGCAAGAAACTTTCATCAATCGTACGAGAAGCTAACGCAAACAGTACACAACGAACTAAGAGAGTAGATAATATTTATCAGCATTTGATCGACGTTTTGCCATCGTCACACTAGAATTAGCCAGTGCTGTATATTTGCATGTCGTATTAGGATTCGTGCGTATGTAAATCGACAGACAGGTGGCTTGGTTTACACTAGACAAATTGCAACTTGCAAGAGGGGCATATGAAACGTATATCCATAGTTCTCTTGTGGCATCCATGGGCAGGTGAAGGGCGGCCTAAACAATGCAAGCATCAAGGCACACCTACCCAACATGGAAAGAACAATGAACAAAGGATCCGCTACTATTTGTTATTCCTGCATAATTTTGTAGTTATATTCATGCGCATCAACACTACCTCAGTCTCCGTTTTTGGGATGGAGACAGTCGGGTGCCTTTTAATGGTCACTACCTAATCCATATATATATGCACCTGTCGACAGTACTAGCCGCCTGCAACTGGCGTGTGCGCTATGCACAAGTAGTTAAGCTAATCAAATGCACTGTCGTTCTCAATTAGGTTAACCATCCATCGTACCTTGCCAACTAACGAATATATAGTGCTCTCATTGGTTGCAGCTCTAACTAACCAACTAAAACGACAGGAAATTAATCAGGACTGGACTACTGAAGACAAATCAACTACGGGTTTGTTCTTTTTGGCTACGGCTGATGGTTTTTGGTTGCGGTTGATGGCTTTTTAGGTGTTTGTGACAGACATTACGGAAAAAGAGATCCTCGCTTGCGATTTTTAATGGTACAGATATTAGTTTTTTAACGTGTACTACAATTAACTTGTAGACCTCATCTTAAAAAATACTCCGTTTAAAAGTTAGTTACTATAGTAAAAATCAAAAACGATTTTTAGAAGCCGTAAAGAACAGGCCATATACTGCATGCGTGCGTGTGAATTGACTACTACTTGCTGGTAATGAGGTTGGCGCAGGATTGAATGGCTTCAGTTAAATGGTGAAATGTCGATCGATCTGACCTGTCGGACGAAGCCCTCGAGGGTGGAGAGCTTGTTCATGGCGACGGCCATCTGGCCCATGTAGTTGGCGACGTTGGCGGGGCAGCTGAGCGCGTCGGAGACGACGGTGTCGGAGAGCGACTGGTAGAGCGCGTCCAGGCCCTGGCTCAGCGCCTCCTCCGTCTCCAGCGCCGACTGCTGCAGCCCGTACACGCCCACGATCTGCTGCTCCGTCAGCGGCTCCACGTGCCCCAGCAGCATCTGCTGCATCCATCCATCCACAACAGAATCAAATTAATCGATATAATCGCCACCGTGCAAAAAAGAAACAAATTAAGCAACATATTTCGGTATATAACGATATATAAGTGTACGTGGTCCATCAGGAGCATGCATGCATGCCGATGTGACTGGGGTTGACGATGCCGTACATTGGGGCCAATTTACACCTAAGCCCACCAAGGCGAAAATGATTACTTACAAGTCCATGGTAGGCGTGATCTTAATTTCTACTTGCAAGAACACTACAAGATCCTGGATTAGCTTCTAGAACGGCTTGATATATTTCTAGAATGCATCAACAGTTGTGGCTTGCCTATATCCATTTCTACAAGTAGGAGAGAGAGACAGAGCAAGCGCTGCTCGTCTTGCCATTTAATGTGTCCCGAAATGCAGGCATCGATCGATCGTTGATCGCACGTATGTACTGCATGCGCCGCGAACATGGCGGAGCATGCTTGCACGGCTCGAGAGAGACCGAGGAGTTTCGATGCATGCCATGGAATCGCCCGGCCAGATCCATGGGTGAGTTATGGAGGTGTGCCGAGTAGGGGCAAGTTTCTCCTGCCCGTTGTTGGAAACGAGAGGATTTTGGCACTCGTCATGCTATGCTTAGCTAGTTTAACCACTAGTGTACTGCTACTCAGTGGCATGACGGATCCAGGATTTCGTCACATCTCGAGAACTATCCGGGCGTTTGGGCCGCCCGGATAGTTCTTTCCAGGACTAGGATCAAGTTTGAGATATGTGCATGTGGAACATTTCGTTTTGGTGCATCTTCCACACAAAAAAATGGTCATGCATGCCACAATCTTGTGAAAGGTGCTGCTATATTTAATCAACTTAAAGTTTTTTTTCATGAAAGAAGAATTAAATTAGCTTTGGTGAATCGTCTTATATATGTAAAAGCTTACACGAGGTCCCAATTTTCCTGGTGAACAAAAGTTGAGACCTTCTGATTTTTTTTTCCTCTTTCAGACGTCCCCAAAAATATATTTTAGAGGAACACATCTTCTGTTTTAGTTA
The DNA here is from genome assembly GCA_036346265.1 of Melocanna baccifera. Classification (NCBI taxonomy): domain Eukaryota; kingdom Viridiplantae; phylum Streptophyta; class Magnoliopsida; order Poales; family Poaceae; genus Melocanna; species Melocanna baccifera. The sequence continues at coordinate 15,828,588 of CM070702.1, forward strand.
TATATATCGTGCTCCTATTTACTCTCTGTTTCTAGATAAAATATCTTGCTCCTAACGGCTATAGGGCTATAGCCAAAATAAAACTTCTTCCTGTAAAATGAATGAAAACAATGGTGGGATTTTAATAAGTCTGAATTATCTAGCTAGACTATATGTCCATGGAAATCCACATATTATAGGCAGTTTAGAATGGATAAATTCTAGGAGAATTATTATGTTTCTTATAAAATCCATGCGCGCATTCCCCTCAAAACCTTCTCACCCGTGCCCTCTGGAGAACCGATCGAGCTACCTTTACCACTGTGCATGGGTACGAAAGCAACAAAAACAATTATGTCAGGGGTTGCCAAGGATATATCCACTATTTTAGTTTTTCGTCCTTAAAAGCAAGAACCACGACATAATGTTAGGCAAGAATCATAGTTTGCTTCATTTATCTATTTGATGCCGTCGTCAATTGCTGCGATCGCATATAATCGTGGCCGACCTCTAGGGGTAGGGACTTAACGACTTAGGGTTAATCCAGATGACCTGCCTGGCGATACGAACGTACCTTGATGACCTCGGATGGCCGGAAGCCGCCGAGCCAGAGGAAGCAGCGCTCGGCGGGGCTCCTCCAGACGCCGGAGGTGAGGTGGAAGACGTCGCCCTTGATGACGCCGTCCTTGATGGCCATCACCTCGTCGTGGTGCGCCAGGCAGCTCTCCACGTACATCTGCAGCTCCTCCTCCGGCAGGTGTTGCTGCAGCGCCGCCCGCAGCTCGTACATCAGCCGGTAGTGCTCCTCCTGCCACCGCCCGTACTCCACGTCGAACATCGCAGCCTCTGTAATTAACATATATACATGTATAAGCATATATACCAGCATCAGCGACTACATTAGTAGCACAAGATGTGAAGCATGATGGATGGACACCTGAGCTGAGGCCGTCGATGCCGCCGATGCGTACGACTTGCTCGGCGAGGAGGTCGCTGCTGGGGAAGAACACTCCCTGTACATAGTATATACATGAGTTTGCATATATAGAGATTAAAAATGGTCGATGCACATATGCGTGCATGGCGAACCAAAAAGAGAGATCGTATATGTGGAGCTTTAATTTCCGTGCGGTTCAATTAGCTACTGGTACAATTTAATTACCTGAGCTCTTGCTGTGTGCAGTTCTTGTTCAAGCTGAGCTAGCCTGATTCTACTGGACTCGAGCTGCTGGATGTAAGCCTGTTGCAGTCAAGAGAAAATCAATTAATGAAGGAAAAATTCTATATAACACCTTGAACATTGCTTGAAAGTTCGTTTAGTACTCTGAACTATAAAATCAGATATTTGACCCTTCAAATTTTGCAATCTAGATCAAATAACACTTTGACCCTATTTCAGATAGTGTTATTATCCACGTGGTAGGATGAATAGACGGTTTTACTAGAATGACATGTTGATCAAGTTTAGATAAATTACAGATAGAGCTTATAGAATCTTCTCTCTCTTATTGAAATAGAGATAGAGCTGCAGGAAGCAGTGGCCAGGGAAGAACGCTAGGAGCTCGGTAGGAGAGAAGTCTTTATGGGCCCATATGTCAATGACCTAACTTGGCTAGTTTGTCATCTATGTCGCAAAATCATCCACTCATCGCACCACGCAAGCAATACTACCATGCAAAATCGGGTCAGGGTGTTAAACAGACTTTTAAGCAAAGTTTAGGATGCTATATGAACATATTCCATTGATGAAATGGCACAAACATTTTGCGTATTCTCAAGAAAAAAACTCGATTAATCAACGTTCTATAATGAGTGCATTGATCATGGAGAGAAGAATTGTAATGTTTGGTTTTGATATTGTCCTTTTGATTTCTCATGAATAGGACCTTTCTCTATTCTTATTTTCCTTTGTTTCTTTCTACTCTGGTGTTAACTGTTGTTTCACTCACCTTCTTCCTGAGCCTGCTTTTCCTTGCTGCCTCCCTGTTCTGGGCTAGCCTTCTCAGTGTCTGCATGTTGGTTAATTGCGGCGTTATATATTACTAACATTGAACACAATTACAGCAACATAACTAGAATCGTGTTCTTCTATAAAATACACAATTAATTCATCAAGACTTGAGAAAATCGAAATTTGTTACTTTCGGGTCACGTTCACCAGTAGACGCGCCCCTCTTGTGTTCCTTCTGCAATCACCAACAGAGATCATTCATGTGTTAGTTAAAACGAGAACATAAACAATGCGCCTTTAATTTCAGTGCGCATGGGGATAGCTACCACTTAACAAATCGGTGTAGCTAGTCTGCAGGTTAGTTGTTTAAGTGGTTAACTAGCTACTAACCTTGGCCACCGGCTTCATATCCTTATTGATCCTTGCAGGCTGATCATTAGTGAACGGTTGATGCTGAAGGTGGTGATCCTGTCTCCTGCTCCCTTCCAACTCCTCCATGGCTGCTTGCTGCTGCTGATGATCAGGTGACCTAGGCATCTTGGATCCCACAGGTGCTGGGAACAGAACTAAACTAATCTCCCCCTACCAATCAGATCAGAATATTAAACAATCAAACAGCGACCATTTATGCATGAGCACTAGTACATACATTTGGAAAGACACATATCCGGTACTAAATCAATCATAACCCATAATCATCATAGCTAATGTGAGATGTAGTTCGTACCTTTGATGATGGCTCCACATGCATGGGCTGGGAAGGGAAGATGTTGAGTGTCTCTGCATCCATGAACAAGACAAAGGAACAAACTCAAAAGGCCTGAGACCGAGAAGGTCATATATATCCACTGAAACTCTGAAGAGTTTGAAATAAGGCTAGCTACTGATGCAGTCAGGAACAAAACAATCATGGCACAGCTAGCGAGCAGTACAAGGCACACACGAGAAAGCTTGGGTACGAAAGATACGGGGCTTGCAGGGATCGATGCACACAGCTAAGGCGTGCTTGCTTGCTTGTACCCAAACCGAAAGAGAAATGGACAGGATTGGGTCAAACGCATATGCTAGCTAGCTGCAGGAGAGCTAGGAGAGAAGGTAGCTAGCCAGCCACTGCATGCAGGCGTAGTAGTACTGGAGATCATCCCCTCTGCGTGTATGTACGTCCTGTTCTGCCGCGGCCACATGCAGCTCGACCGCGAGGAAATCATTGAGCAGTTTGTTACATGTCACAGTCCAACCGGCCGGAGGGGGGTGGGGGACAAAGGGCAAAGGCTAGGGAGAGAGAAGATTTGTTGGTTTCATGCTTGGACTTTGAGCACGGATGTGTTCTTGATTCGCTGGTCCTCCAAGCTGGGGTAGTGCTGCAGATTTGCAGGAGATCCTGGTCAAATGGGGTACCTGAGAAGCTGCTGCAGGCCGGCCATATGATCGTTTGCCCTCTGGCCTGACCCCGGAAAAGGATGCGCTTTTCTGCGTGCACTGATCAGAGGGGAGGAATATATCCTTGCAGCTATCTCCTACTGCTCCTACATGTGGCAAATATGTTTCTGAGACTGCTAGCTACACTACTACTGCATGCCAGAAAGAAAAAGAAAAACATCAACTGATCATTTGCATCTGGCTCCTGCAAAAATTGGCAAGTATACAGACATGGATCTAGATGGAGTGGCAAATAATTTTTGATAAGCGAACTGGAGTGGCAAGTATACGTACGCCTTTGTTCTTGATGTGCGGAGGCATGGCTGCCATGATCTAGGTACATGAACAAAGCCTCGTCAAGCTCTCCCAGATGGTCATAAGCTCCTGATGCCTCCTTGGTGCTCCTGGTTCTATGCAACAGAAATAGATTGATGGTGATGAGCTATGTATGTAAAATAAAGAGATGCATGCATATGCATATGCACATGGTTTGAGGAACTGAAGGCACCAACACATCATCATGAAATCATGCTGCTATAAGCCTATATATGCGTGATGATATTATTAAATGGTCCAACCTCTGCAGGAGTGGGAACAGGAGAATAATAGGGGATCTTCTCTAGCCTGTAGCATTTATTTGGCAATCCAGGAGATATGCATATGACTAGTCTCGAAATTTCATGTGTGCAAGTTATGCTCATTGAAAAATTAATGCAATGATGGGCTGGTGTGTGTATACTGTATATCAGTTACTACTTAATTATACTACTACGTGTCCTGATTAATATTCCTGCCATTCTTCTGAAAGCAATTAGTGGCCTCTATAATTTAAAAGAAAGACTAGTGAGTTGTTAATCCACAACAATTCATCTATCTGGCTCCAACCTTCAAAAAATCTGGCTCCAATTATTTAAAACAGAAGTGCCGATTTTAAATCTGAGTTTGTTTTAATCATCATCAACCATTCCTCTTCTTAGAATAAGAGCAAGGAAGGAAGGGGGGAAAAACGAAACAAAGAAAAAAAGAAGAGAAGAAGAAATTAAGAAATAGGTCTGATCTGTAATTTCACAACCACACTAGTCTAAGAATCGGTGGACTTTCCACCAGCACGCAAAGGCAAAGTTATCAAAATGAAAAATTCAGTGCAAGAAGGCCCGTACCCTAGCCTTCCTATTAGCTAGAGCTTTGTCAAACAAAAAAAGAAGGAAAGAAAGAAAGAACGAAAGGAAAGATCAGAGACAGTGCAAGAAGCCAAGAAACACACAGATCAGGCGAAGAAAGAAGATCAAACAAGACACGACTAATTCGATCGAATTCCAGTACACGGATCGATTAAGATCAAGAAAGGCATGCAAATAAAACAGAAAGAAAATTAAGAACTGTACTTGAAGCTTGCAGCGGCTGCATGCATGGAGGAAGAAGACGAGGAGGAAGGAGGAGGGTGATGGTGGTTGTTCATCCCAAAGGAGATGTTCATCTCCTGCTGCCTCTCCTGCAGGCTCTGGCTGCCACTCATCATCTCAGGGGAGGCGCACGCCGACACATATACAGGGCTCTATACGTATGTATATATCACTCTATCTCCAGACTCCACAAACCTAAATATATACGCTTTGACTCTAGGAGGCAAGCTGCCAAGGAACACCTCTATCTCTTAATTCCCTCCACACTAGCAAACTACCCCATGCATGACCTCGATATATCTAGGACTCTAGCTCGTGATGGCAGCTTGGACCCTAGTACCAACAAACTACTAGTGGTGTTTCTAATGCTTGCTGGTGACGGTGACATTAGCCTCTTTTGCTGTGTGTGTCCATGGGTTCCAGAAAGGTGAGAGCCATTAATGGAGAAACAGACTTTCTGTTTGGCTCCATGCTCTCTCTGCATCTAATGATATACTACAAACAGCCGACTTTTTCCTCTCTGTCTCTCTCTCTCCGTTCTTTGCTTGCTTTGCTTCCAGTATTTAACCCCTGTGGAGGGGGAGAGAGGGCAGGTGAAGCAGAAGACGTCGCAACCTTTACTTTTTCTCCCGCCCGTTCGCACCGAAATCCGTATCGTTTCTCTATCCCCCCCTTGACAAGCATATCCAGCCTATTAGGGGGCATTCGGAATAGGATTCCCCACCGATGGTGGAATTTTTGGAATTATTAGAATTTAAAGTAACTAATACACCTTAGGTAATACTGCAGAAACCGAGCCAAGGAACGAAGATATTGCCCCGGAAGAAATTGAAAAAGGTTATTTATGGTGACGGTTGCAAAGGCAAAGATATTATAACTCTCTTGGATTTTCAGTAGACGTTAATATTTATTTGACCGAGTATTCTAAAAGTTAGTCAAAACACGCATATAAAATAGAGGGTAAAAAGGCATGACACGATGACGTTCAAAGGGAAGTGGTCTCATGTAAAACCGAGCGGCTATTTAGCTTGACCGAATTCGAGCGCGCCACACGACAAGAACCGCTCGCCTGGCCATGGTCCAAAATTGACGCTCGTTTCAGCTTTTTTTTAACTTCAGCTTCTAGCTTCAGCTTTTTTTTACTATTCAGTAATTTATCTTTTTCTAAATTTTTTTAGATTTTTTAAACTTTTTTACATTTTTCTTTTTTTCCCATGTTCCTTTGTATTATCCGTGATGTGCTAACATATTTTTTCTATTTTTCTATTTTTTTTAAATTTAATTATATCCAAAAAGCTAAATCAGCTATAGTAAAAAAACCATCTACAGTGAAATTTCAACCAAAAACTAAAAATCATCGCTAAAATGATTACCCCTGAGACCTGTGCCTTAAGACTCTTAAGAGTAGAGAGAGACGGGTAGAGAGAGAAAGGAAGGAAGCATTCGTGGAGTTTGTGAATGCTCTCTTTGCTGCCCTCGAGGCACGTCCCAACTCCCAAAATCATCAGTCTGTTGAATGAACGCTCCCACGTTACGTGGCCGCAGCCTCATTCTCATCCCCTGCACGCGCATCACTCCGTCGCGCTGCTCCAAACTCTCCAATAAAATAAAAAAAACCCTCTTTTTAAATTGTTTTGAACATCTGAAGAAGTTAGTACATTCACTTTGTGGACCTGTGCTTAATTATTAGTGCTTGGCATGGAGCGATCAGAACTGGAGGAGTTCTGAAGAATTTAGTTTGTATGTATGACATCTTGACATTGGCGATCTCGAGATGCTAACTCGTGACTATTTCTGATTCTTCGGGCCCCGATCAAAATGGTATCAAAAATACTGTTTAACGATTAAAACACTATAGCAGCGATTAAAACACTGTAACATTTTTGTCACGTAGTGAATTTTTTTTATTTTTTGGTTTTTTTGTGTTCGTTTTTTTTCTCATATTCCTTTGCATTGTCCGCACTAGACTAACGAGTCGTTTTTATTTTTACATTTTTTAAAATTTAATTATGCTTAACATACAACTCATTTCTGATGTTTTTTCAAATAATCTGTTGTTTTTTCAAAGAAAAACCAAAACCATCGCTGTTCCGATCACCCCCTTCATCTCATGTAGAAAAATTGATCTTTTTAGACTTTGAATAGTTGCTGCTCATGTCAGCTGGAGACTTGCAGCCTGTGTAACCACACCACACACAGGTCGGCTCCTGAACTTGAAACATGCGTGCATGTGACCCAGGATATAGAAGCCGTCACGTCAAGTGCTGCCTGATGCTGGAGAACGTTTGTAGTTTATCTAACAATAGTCATATACGTACGTACAAACGGACCGACGAAGCAGATTATAGAACATGCTCGTTTCGTCAGTTCAGATAAAACCATGAGAATAAATGATTCAGTGAGCAATGCAGCAGTTGAATAAATTGTACAGACCGGTCCATGACTTATTTCTTTACCTGGCGTGCAGGATGAAAAGAAGTATTCGAGCCTGGCTGTTCAAACAAAAAATCTTGAACAAGTCTCAAAATAATATCATTGCAATTGCCAAACGACTCACCTCGATAGGGGTGGGGGTGCTCGCGTCACTGGTGGTGAAAAGGCTAAAAAAAGAATGGATTTGACACTTCTCCCATGCTGTTTAGTACGTTCCTCTGGTTTCTAGTACAATCCCTGGGTCAACCTGTTTTCTGAAAGGAAAAAAGGGAGACATGCACGTAACTACCGCTGCCGATGGAGCCTCTAAAAAGCGTTTCCCGGTAGAAGTCAAAACTGTTACCTGACATCCCGGTTCACAGGCAGGGCAAAACTTAATGCCAAAAACCGCCAGTTATCGGTGTGGTCCGAATAAATCTTCAAACCAGGCAAAAAAAACGGAATTATCTAATTTTCATCAAATATAAAGGAAATTTGCAATTTTATTCAACTTTTTCCTTTTTAATCTAAAAATTCAAAATTTTCGTACGAAAAATCCAAAAAAATCTGGTAACCGCCACTTACTAGTTGTATGGCTACCCTCCGATAAAATTGAAAACCATAGCATTTTCCCTGTTCACAAGTCGACATTCTACTCACCAGAGCTTTTCACTGATCCAGTCGTTCTGAATTCTGATCACTCGATGCTTCAGCGTGTAGCAGGTCTGCCATGTGATAGAGCTGCAGCTGCTGCAAAGGGTTTAGGACTAGAGGACCCCACAATTGTTGGCCCCTGCCACTTTGTGCACAAGAAGCTCAGTCCAACAACTCCCAGGCCAAGAGATATGAATCATGTATCTTTAACACAAAAGAACAAAACAAAAGGAACGGCAACAGCATGGGAAGCAAAGCACGATGCTCAAAAACAATCAGACTGATTGCAGATTACAAATAAATAACAGCAGTAAAACACATTACACATACAATAACAAACCCGCTCCTCGATGGTAAGATGCATGTGTCAAACGGCTCTACTGGATTAACTAAATTTTTCAACAAAAAAAGGACTGTCGACCCCAACACACACACCCAAAAAAAAATCATAGCAATGACTGGTACAACATGGCCAAAGAAAAGTTTTACTTTTACCTGTTGTAAAAGCATGCATAACAAACACACTGCCTGATATCTTAATCTCAATACTTCATACTTTATCAGTTGGAATTTTAAAATGTGTAACAACCATACTCATTACTAGGCTTGATCTCTTACCTTTATTATTGAACAGAAAAATAGTCACTAGGCATTAAGGACGGAAATCAACTATTCTGAAAATCAAAATGACATAACATTCTCAGAAGAGAGTATAACAGTTCACACTAAACGTTACAAATACAATGATTGCAAAACTTCAGTAGTACAGCAAGTAACACGTTTCTTTAATTTCCTTAACAACAAAACATACCAAGTGATTGACACTTGCAGGCTGCTACATATCCATGCATTTCTTTGCAAAAATATTTATCAAGATTATTTCAACTTCAAACACCTACTCCCAACTTAAGTGCCCTTATTTTAATCCATTGTCGCAATCAAAGTTTTCTACAATATTTGCTTAGCTTTGGACTAATAGATGTCAAAATTGAAGAAATACCTATCTGGTCCAATTCAGAGGGTTATTATTGGATTAGGTGGTATCAAGACACCACCCCAAAGAAATAACCAATAGTTCAGTGCAACTGATTTGACAAAGACTTTATGGAAGCAATCTATACAAACAATTTCAAATGGTATTAACGAAAGAAAAACATGAGCCAGCTGAATAATACATTTTAAAATACACTGGTGGAAGCACAAACAATATTTGAAAGGGTCAAATCTACTGTTTGTGGATCTAATATTTGCCCAATCTAATCGGGCAGTCGACAGGATATGATAATACAAGGGAAATATGCTAGAGTAGCAAAAATAATGCCCCGGAAGGGGGGGGGGGGGTTAGTTGCTCCCATTTTTAGCTGTAGTAATTAAGATACCAACGTCCACTTTGTTTTTACCAGTCTGTTGTCCATGATGTATATGCTTGCGATAGATTGATTTATCACTTCTACTGTAAGTCTACAACTAGAAGTCAGCTTCAGCTTAATTGTCTATCATGGATAATGTTACCAGACAATGATCATATATATCTTAGTTTTGCAACAGTCAAATCAGTTTAGTCACTCATTTTTCAATAGCCATCAGCTTCAGTAGGCCTCAGAAGCTTCCATTACCTGAATAGAGTAGTTACTGATTTGTACCAGATATAATATATACTATGCATCACTTTTTTTCTTCCGTTGTAACTCATAAAGCAGTGAGAAATGCTAATAAATCATTTGCAGACCGCAATGAATGGAGACAAAATTAGTTAACTGAAGAAATTTCCATTCTTTTTGGACCATCCACTTGTGTGAGATCAGATATAGGAAAGTGATGCTATAACATAGAAAAGAGTACTGTTAAGAAAAAGATTGTGCTATATCTGTTGTTCTCAAGGATACATATGAAACAAAGTCAAAATTAAGAGACCTTACACTCTGCTTTTGGAAGAACAGCTGGGGTACATAAGCTACAGCTCGCAGGTCTTGGAATGCATACAGATATATATCATAACACTATCAACGACAACAGTGGTCAGAAAACATGCAAATAATCTTCAGATAAGAAGACCCAAGCATTAAAGAAAAGTTACATGACACAAGGAAGCCAAGATACATGGTTCCCCAGGAAAGAAAATTGCCTTGAAACCATAGTTGTCACGGCGTCGCCTAGGCAACGCCAAGTCATCCTAGCGGCCAGAGGGGGACGCCAAGGCTGTTCGCCTAGCCTGCTCCCGCCGCTGGCGCTGATCTCCAGCCTGCTCCCCCCACCGACACCCCTCTCCACTGTGACTGCCGTGTTGGCCCTCTCTGTGCATATCCCTACTCATGACGTATATGTATGCATGTACCGTATGCGTATGTCTCGTCGTGCCCTCACCATGGTGTCCCTACGCCTCTTAGGTGCCGTGGTCGCCAATTACGCCATGACAACCATGCTTGGAACTAATTTCTATATTTCATTCAGGAATATATTGATGAACAAATCAAGCTGAGTGATGAGCCAGCAGCCCACAAAAATTAGCTAGCATGATGATATTAAAATAATCAACATCGCAAGAAGCTAGAATTCCACATGCTCAATGGCACGTGGGCAGAACGTGTTCTTCAATGTAAGCACACTACACGAAAAGTTCATCAGCGTGGTACTAAAGAAATTACTGCACTGATCCACATCAATATAGTCAAAACTCAAAAGATTGGTGGGTCTCTTGGTCTAATGATCTAAACTAGGCATGCAAAACTGTGCTCAGCTGACGATATTATAAGTGTTTGAAGTAAATTGTTCTTGGTATTTTGGGTGTGAGACAATCTGCAAGCATAGGAAAGGTGAAACTGTTGCCAGGGGTAAAAGATTAGCTATTATCAAGTATAATGGTGAACCATGTTTTGTTTATTATCGAAAGAAAAGTTATAGGATACAAGAAAATGCCTAGAGATATAGCATGAGCCTTGGGGGAGAATTTTATGCTGAAATCACATCTTTACAAAGAAGACTACTCAGAAGATCTGTGATTCTGTGGTATAAAGGATATAGGAGGTACTCATATACAGACTCCAACAGAAGGGACTCCAGGGCTCTTATTCAACAAATGGATGTTGTCGGACCCAGATTTTAGCGAATCCGAATCCTCTGTGATTACTCTGCATTATTGCCTAAATCAGTAGATAGTGCTTCATAGATACATGACTGATTCATCTCATACACAATACTGACCATATTATTATTACATATCAGAGTTTAAATAATCCACACCAGCATTAGCTTTACATAAGGGCCGTTGGACCAAATGATTACATTACAAAAGATAGTGGAAGCTGTAACAGAAAAGCACACCTCTCCACAGGCAGTGATTGGGATAACCTAAGTAGAACCGATATTGATTAGGCTCTAATCAATATTGGAACCACTCAAAAGTTAGTGTGGTCGACTAGATTGTGAAGAGAGACTAGGCTACTAGGTTCTACGTTTAGTTGCCACACAGCGGCTTAAACCAGCAACACGACCCTTGTCCATGACGGCTTAAACCAGCACCACAACTCATAGGTCACTCCAATGGTGTTCTCCTACTGGCAATGCAAATTAGTTAGTCATGCCTATACTTTGCCAGCTTATGGTTGTACTGTTTTATACGAAGAAGTCATCACAGGATTAAGTTCTTAATTTGTCTAGGCGATGCTTACTACAAACCACAAGTTCTCGTGTTACATTCACACCAATATCTCTTTCCATCCGCCTAGACGGTGTAGCAAGTTTAGGGTTTTGAGAAGCATAAGATAAGTTATAACAAAGTATCAATCATCTACATCCCATGACTACCCCAAAACAAGATTTTATATTTAAAGGATGATATTCAGGGCAGCTACTGCCCTGGCTTTGACTCAACCAGCATGGATTTTAGTTAATACTTATAGCTAATTCGGTTTAGACATAGTACCTATGGCGACAAGGATTATGGGATTATCAAGTTACCAAGGACGTTGTACGTTGTAGTTATGTAGTGCTAAATTAACAATTTGGGTAATAGCTATCTTACAAGTGACATATAATTGTACTGAAAATCATGCATGCATTTTGATTAATTTCAAACGAACATAATTTGCATAAACATAGGAAAAAAATGATCAAAATGCTGACTCGCCTTGGTCTCGGGTTGGGGGGGTCCAGCGGATCTTATGTAGCGTCGGCTTGCGGGTCAGGGGCATCCTCGAACTCTACTCGAAGGGAGACGCCAAAAGTAACCAACACACAAGAGAGCAAATAAATAACCCAATAGAATTCAAATGAACTCCAAACTGAACAAAAACGCAACGAATAGAAAGAGCTTGAATTTAGAAAATTTTAGAAACAAATCTCACTAAATTCCGGTTTACGATGAGGGAGAACAAGCTCTCCAATGTTTATGTTTGGGAAAAACCCCAAAAGAAAGAGAGGAGAGGGAGTTCTCTCTCTGACATATGGGCCTACACAATTTAAGTTCGGACTGTCTAAACTGCCAGGGTGTTCGAACCGTCCGATCAGCGCTTTGGATCATCCGACCTTCTGAGGGAAAGTTCGAACCATCCGAACTGCCAAGATGAGTGCAACCGTCCGATCAACGCTTCGGACCATCCGACCTTCCGTGGGAAAGTTCGGACTGTCCAAACGGCCGAGACGGGCGCAACCATAGGCAGCGGTGGCGATCAACGACGACCATAGGCAGCGGTGGAACAAGGGAGGGGTGCAGTGGCGATACCGGAGACAGGAGTTCAATATAAACAGGAAGGGAGCTCGTGGGGAATGACAGTAACTCATCGGAAAAGGACACAGGGTTTGGGGATGCCTGAGGTGGGCTGGCGACAGTGAGCTCGATCGGTAGGAGCAGGTGATCGGCATTGGGGAAGAGAGGGTGGCAAAGCTCCAAATTGGTGCTAGGGTTGCCTTCACCGCACGGCGAGAAAGCTTCCGGTGAATGGAATTGGTGGGCGGTGGTCGGAGTCGCCGACAAGGGGGGTCGGCTGGAGTTGTGGAAGAAACGTGCTCCGGCAAGCTACGGAGAGAAAGAGTTCAATTAGGTCTCATGGAAGTGTTAGGGGAGTAAGAGGAACTTATGGGAAGGGTCAATGCGCTTGCAATACTCCAAAGAGGGCTGGCAACGACGACGGCCAAAATAGCTCTCGGTGGCGGTGAATTCGCGTTTGGAGACTAGAGCGGAAAGATGGGTAAGGTGCAATTAGGAATTGACCGAGAATTTATAGAAGACGAAATGAAGTGGAGAGCGTTGGCTGGGAGTTAAGGCGCGCGCGGTAATGGCTTCACTACGGTGCACTCGAGTGGGGAGGGTGGCGAGGCCGGCGTAGGCTAGCACCGAGCTAGGGCAGAGGGGAGGTGCTGGCGCACACAATAGCTCCTAAGGAGTCAATGTGCATGGGGAAGAGGGCAACGTTGACTAGCATTTGTCGCCTGCATACGGCCTGGCAATGGCGAGACCACGGGGCGGAGCTGAGTGAAGGGACGGCAGGGCTAGGCAAGGGGAAGGCGTAAGCCCAACGCGGGTGGCGTTAAGGCGGTGAGGTTTCAATGCCGATGTCGTCTCGAGCTGGCTCAGATGCGACGGCAAAACCATGGGTAGTTTCGGCGGTGGTGCGGTGGGGAGCAGAGGGAGGCAACGCATGGCGGAGCTAGCGGCGAGACGAGGATCTAGGCTTGGCGGGGAAAGTATGAGATGGTGGTGAAGCTAACACGAAGAAGGCTAGCGAGAGGGAAAAGGGAAGGGAGGCCGGTCGGCTAGGCCGGAAGGAAAAGGAAAAAGGCCGGCTGGGTCAAAAAGGGATAAAGGGCCGGCCTACTAAGAAAAATTTTGAATTTCAGCGGGAAAGGAAGGAAAAACATAAAAAGGGACTGAAATTCAATAGCAGGTTTTCGAAATCTGAAGATTAAACTCAAACCAAAAACCCAATTTACAAGCATAGCAACATACCCTAAAAATGGGATGTTACAGATGTTTTCGTGTTGCACGAATAGAAGTATAGAACTATTTTTTAACAAGAATTATCAGCATGGCAGACAATTTTTCACAAGTATTGGAATATATACCATCAGTACTTCAATAGTACCAAAAAGGTCAGCAAAACAACCTATCGTACATATTACTAGGGTTATCTCAGCCATATCGAAATATGATGATGCCAAATAGCACAAGAGGTGCTACTATATTAGGTATTTCTGATTTCTGAAAGTTTATCTGCAACACTGATCATTTAGGCTGCGCTCAGCGTCAGCTGCCGCTGGCGTTGGGCGTTCGGCTTTTGCTTTTTTTTCCTATTCACTTTTTTCTGTTTTTTTTTGTTTTTTGTGTTTTCTTTTTTTCGTATTCTTTGCATTGTCTGTGATGGGTTAACATATTTTTTCTATTTTTATTTTTTAAAAAAATTTAATTATGCTAAATAAGTCAACTCAGTTACAGTAAAAAAAATCAGCCAGCTACAGTAAAAAAACATAAACCATCGCCATTCTAAACGCTACCTTAAATTGTCTTATTATGTAACAAAAGTCATCGTTGTGTAACTACCATCAACGAGTGACACAAGCAATGAACTTTGTTTTGCTACAAAAGATATTTTTTACTTCATTAAAATCGAACACATGGAAAAATAAGAGATACAGAGGTTACCCCTCAATTGATGATATTTCATTTCTTCATTGCACATACAATGTTGGATTTCAATGTTTCTGTATAAATCCTTAAAAGAATATTTCTGTAGAAGGCAAGAAGGGAGAGAATGGGAGAATACAAGAGAGCAAGACATTCATATCTCAGAGATTCCAAAATTACAAAAATCTTGCCCTTTCTCCATTATATAGCTTCTCCAAAAAGATTTCATATTTCAAACTTAAATCTTGTACACCTTTCCCATTTACAATTCAGTCATAATTTAATATATTGTTTCCAAAGAATGCAAGTCAAGTATCATTGAGCATACTACAGATGGTCTCAAATAACAAGATTGACAGCAAAATGAGAAGTTTAGCCTTCCATACTCAAGTTAAGATGGTAATCCTGGTGAGACAAAATGGATGACAGAAAAAAGCGCAAGAAGCTTTATTGCCTAACCTGAAAATGAAAAAGGGGAAAAACTCAATGATCAAAGAGGAAGAAGCAGGAAACAAATGGATATGTAATGAAATTACCCATGTTATGTTCCCAGGTATTCCATTAAATCATCATCATGCAGCAGCAAATCATCAATATCTGGTATCGGACTACTGATACTGATATAATCCAAAGGCAATCCCTCAAAGGAACTGCCAACAAACTTATCTTGCTCACCGTAGAAAGGATAATCTATGAGCTGCTGCATATCTCCAGGAACAGAAGCTGAATTTCCACTACCAATTACATGATCACCATAAGGACTGTTATCAGCTGATGATCTGATACCCATGGGAGCCGCATGATGATCCATCATAGATAGTGGTAGTGATTGTTTCGGAGGCAAAGTCTGATAACTACTGGGCAAATTATTAAAACCAGAATCAGCATCCAGTGTAAAGGTATTTCCAGACTTTGACCTGGCATTATCACTAGTTTGATAGGGTACAGGCTGGCCTCCCATGTATATGCTTACAGGAGTAGCATTCGCAGCTTGGGATCTAGCAAAGTTATTAACCCCAGCACCAGGAAGATGGACCTGTCCTTGAGCATCTCCTCTGTGTTGTAAAGCTTCACTTGTATTGCCTCCCTGACTGAAGCTGGTAATCTGGTTAGCCATGCCTGAAATTTCAACTTGGTCTAGTCGGTTCATATCAGGAATCAAATTTCTTGAATTTTCTGGCACGACTTTGGTTCTTTGTACCTCATGATCAATAACAGTGGAACTGTGATGTGCTCTCTTTCTCTTTGGTGGTTCTTTTGCTCCTGCCTTAATAGGAAACACCTGATTAGGGCGTTTAGTGTTGGCCCCTTCTTTCCCTCTACTTGGGGCATGCTCCTCACTGGACTGTGCAACTGGAGACAGACCTTGTTCATCATCTTTTGATGATGTAGAAAGAGGAGCCTCCTCAAAACCATCAACATCATACTCATTACTGCTGCTGTGTGTGTCCCCATTTCTGTCCTCTGGAGCACTGTGGTGAGAAATCTCCGATACACCATTGTCAATGCTGTGAACAAGCCTTTCCTCTGTCTGTAGGACTCCCAACCAAATCAGGCTCTCTTTTGCAGTCATTTTATCCTGCAAGCATTTTGATTTGCGTACATGGTTTCTGATCTTATCGAAGTTGGGAGACATGTGCTTGATCACAGCTGTAAGCACACCAACTTTCCAAACCTTCTTAAGATCGTGTGGTTTTTTGTAAGGGGGTATTTGTCCCCTTGGAAGGCCCAAGGCGATCCACCATTCCTCATTCCCTGAAGGCCACCATGGGGGAGGAGTGCCCTTCTCCAATGGGTACTTGCGCTGCGGTGGATTGCAGTGCTGCATCAATGATGAAAGCAGTGAACCCAGAGTGCCATCTTGGAGATCCATCAAGCTGTGCTGGTTCTTGCCACCGCTACTCTGGGCATTAGCAGCCACCAAGTTGTCAGCCTCGTACTTGGCGATTGCCGCTGGTCCATTCTTATCAAACTTCACCTTCTCCTTCCACCAAGCTCTAATATTATCCGAAGCGCCACTGACAGGCTTCCCTTTGTCAGGGATGATCCCGTAAACAAACCCACGCGCATTGCACACCTCCATCAACTTGAGCATGTACTTGAGGATCCCGTCCTGCGCCCTCGACATCTTCTTGCGCAGGGCCTGGTCGGATATCGGCTTCGGCCTCGACTTCTCGAACTCAGCCTGCTGCAAGGCAAGCTTGTGCTGCCTCTCCTTGATCCTCCTGAGCCTGACCCTGTCCTTCCACATGCGCCGGGACAGCTCCTCGGGCTCGATCTCCTCGTCGCTGACATCATTCTCAGTGAGGCCCTGGATGCCGTCGACCTCGAAGTCCGACAAGTCACCCAGCTCCGTCGCAAGGATAGCAAGATGCTCCATAAGAACAACTATACTAGTGTTTTGGCAACCCGATCACATCCACTCCACTCAACCTCTCCTGGTGGCTAAGCTGCCTCGCGCCATCGAGCGAACCATCACAGCAGCCGGCCCACCCAAATTGGGATCCTAGCAAGCTAAAAAAAATCAATCATTGCGAGAACAAATTTGACGGAAATGTGATATTATCAAATTCTATTTCTATCCACTCTACTGCTGATATTTGCTAATTATGTGTGACCTAACGGGGAACTGGGAATCCATACCTTCCTCAATGATCCGCGTGTCAATTGGAAAGGCGATACCAATCCGAATCCCAGGACAACCCTCAAAACGCCTACGAGCGAAAAGGATTAAGCACAAAAAACCACCCACCGCCGCTGATCCGCGGGCACAAGGAGGATTAAGAACTAAGAACCCTAATCAGACGAATTAGCGCGTACTTAGCAGCGGACGGTAGGGGCGGCGCGACGCGAAGGCAAGAGAATTCGCTCGTCGACTTGATCTGCTCGGGCGGAAGGGGATTTTCTCCGGGAGGTGGAAAAGATGAGTTTTTCTTCTGGGTTTTTTATTCGCAGATCTTCTGCTCCGGCTCCCTCTGTGAACCACCTTGTGGGGATGGCCACGGCTCCTCCTCCTGGTCGTCGGCTCATCCTCCAGCGAAGTGTGCCATTGTATTTATAGTTTAGAATTTGATCTTGTAAAATACTATTAAAATTTTGATATAATACTATAATAGTTTACTATGAAATAATGTAAACATTTTGAATTCCTTTTAGAAGTCACCTTCATCATACCTCATCGGCATAACACCATCATGCTTGAGCTACTCTTTAGAGAGGAGGTGTTTGTCATGGCCCACCGCCTCCCTGAGCTCCTATCACCGCTCGCCATAGCCGCCACCTCCTTGAGCTCCAACAGCTGCTACTTGCCATGGCCCACTTCCTTCCCGATATCCAACAGCTGCTTGCTCACTAGGGACGCTGCTCGCCAGAGCTGTTAGCCATGGCCCACTTCATCCCCAAGCTTCGGCCATCGTCGCTAACCTTGGCCAACCTCCTTCCTGAGATCTCCTATATTAGCCTGCTCATGATGGACGTTGTTCACCACTACCGTTGGACATGGTCCTCTTCCTCCCCGAGCTTCGGCCATCGCTGTTGGGCGTGGTCGCTGCTTGCCGACGCTATCCATTCTTCAATTTTGATGAACAAAACACTTGGCTGATCTCTTTCATCTATTAGTGAGGAGGGAGGGGAGAGGGTGGCAAGGAGAAGTCGCAAAGGAAGGTGCCAACGTGCGGAGTGGTGACGCTGGTAGGGTGGTGGCCATGAGAGGCAGTGGAGGAGGAGGAGTGAGAGGTGGTGGAGGAAAAAGGAAAAGAGCAAGGGTGTTTTTGGTCTAGAATGGCATATTTTCAATTTCGTTCACTTAGGAGTGGCATATCTAGAAGAAATAAACTCTATAGTGGCATATCTCAAAATTAGAAACTTTGTTGTAGTATGTATCTAAATAACCTTTTAGATAAGCATGCATCCATGTCAAATAATATCATAATTGTTTACATATCGTTAGCAAATCCAATAATAATCTAGTTTTCGCAAAGATGACTCGTAATTTCAATTATGGTCTTAAGGGCACTCCCAATAGGTCCTAACTAGCAATATCTATATTATTAATTAGCACATCAACTAAGATTTGTAATGAGGTGAAGGGAGAATCAAATAAGATAAAGATATTAGTGTCTCATGCAAGATATTACTTGGGCAGAAAATTCGACAACCAAACACTAAATCCAGCAAGGTGGGGGAAGATAGAGAGAGTTAGGTGAATTTATTGCTTGGGCTTTGAGATAGACATTATCTCTTGAAGAGGTTATATCTACAGCTATTTTTCTAATGATATGAAGAGGCACGGAGAGTTAGGGGTGAAAATGGATCGGATAGTTTCCGACCAATTCGGACGAATACGGATACGGATTGCGTCGGATTGTTTTTTCGGATAATTCTCGGATTGGATACGGATACAAATTTTTTTTATCGGGATACGGATATGAATACAGTAAGCCTGGTATCCGTCGAATACGGATTATCCGGATATTACGAAAATGGATATCCGGGATTTTAGCCCAATAGCCATCTAGCCTATAGTGCCTCCAACAGTCCAGCCCAATACATACAGCCCATGAATATGAAAACAAATATTTTGGATGTTTTGAATATGAAATATTTAGATTTCATGAATGTTTTGACAAGATGAACTATTTACGTATTTTCGTTAATTTTGGATATATAGTTTAAGGGGTTTTCATGTTCCGATAAATATTCGTAACTGTATTCGTTTCGATTCGTATTTGCTCCGTATCTGTATTCGATATTATTTGTATTTGTATTCGTATTCGAGTTATCCGTATTTGTATCCGTATCCAAAAACAAATATGGTAGAGACATTATCCGTCCGTATCCAATCCGTTTGCACCCTTACAGATAGTACTTTACGATGTCTTAATTGAGAATACTATGGGGGTGATCGTTTTAGCGATGGTTTCTGGCTTTTGGCTGAAATTTCACTGTAGCTGATTTAGCTTTTTGGGCATAATTAAATTTAAAAAATGTAAAAATAGAAAAAATATGTTAGCCCATCATGGATAATGCAAAGGAACACGAGAAAATTTTTTTAAAAAAAGCCCAAAAAATCTAAAAAAATTTAGAAAGAGACGAATTACTGAATAGTGAAAAAAAAGCTGAAGCTAGAAACTGAAACTAAAAAAATACTGAAATGAGCGGGGTCTATATAACCAGCTGACTGTTTGTACTCTTTCGCAACGCTTACATGCATTGACGAATGACGCTCAACCAATATGCGTGCTAGCATTGTTGCGACCGAATTTCCAAAGCATCTGCTCGCAGGGCCACGAAAACCGCAGCTTCCATCTCTCCGCAGAAAGATCCCATTCTTGGGACGGGTCAGCGATGATGTTCACTGAACGCAATTGGGAAGGTGCTATCTGCTTTCGGAGTCAGTCCGTGCGTCCAACCACTCAAGTCAGCCACTGAACCGCTGAACCTTCAACTCACCGCCCTGTGATTTCCCTTCACTCGTTACGGCAATGGGTGTTTAGAATAGCGTTATTTATATATTTTTTTACTATAATCAATTTTTATACTGTTATTGAGTTAATTTATTCAATATAATTAAATTTAAAAAATATTAAAAAATAAAAAGCATGTTAACTCATCACGGATAATGCAAAGAAATATAGGAAAAAAATCTAAAATATAAAAAAAATAATCGAAAAAAGACAAAAAAGTAAACAGTATAAAAGTCTAATGCCGCCGCCTGACACTGTATTGAGCGCGACTTAAATTTGATACATATATCTAAAAAAATATATTATTTAATTAATATTTAACAAAATTAGATTATATTTATCTTTAGTAGAAAAAGTAGTACTATATATATCTAATAGAACCAATCATGGTTCAATTTCTTTAAATATTATTTAAATAATATGTTTCCTAGTTATATGTGACGGACATATATTGCGAGATGGGGGAATATACGGTAACACCACGGATCACTACGCAGTGGCACAAGAGCGAGTGCTCGCATATTTGGCTAGGTACGTGTCAACAAAGAGGCTCAAAAAGATTGGTACTATATGAGTCAGTTCTTTTCGACCATAGCTGGTGGTTTTATGAACCGAATGTCGATAGATCATTTTGAAAAGACTATTCCGATAAGTCATTTAAAAAATACGATATAGAAATTATTCTGTTTATTTATCCAAAGGAGCTATAAGCTTAAAAATAAAGTGGGATGTAGCACTGCTACTGCAACTAGTACACCGAGTAGTTTGTTTGTTAAGCTGCTAAATTGACCAGTCCAAAATTGTGGCGAAAAGATTAGTGTAACAGGCTGTAGATGTATAAAGGCGCAAGCTGCCAAACCGAGTATTTGTTCGTGCATGGCACGTATGGTGAGTGAATGGCCAGGTCCCCTGAACGGGCAGATTCATTGAACGCCCGTGTGGAACATGTGCGAGCATTATGTGTTTCCAACAGGTGCTCCGACTGGAAGAGCTACTTGAAACCGGTGGGCCACGGTGCACCAAGCCAGTATGGGCCTTGTTTGTTTAGGCCCAGAAGGGATCCAGTCGGTACATAGCTGTGGCTCCAAAAAAGATTAAAACCAAGCCAGTATAGGCCTTTTCGTAATCTAGAATGGTGAAGAAGCGAATCCTAGGTCCGTGAATGTTGTAACACGTAGCCCGTAATTTAGCGGTTTTAATGGTTTGGGCTGGGTATGTTTTATAGGAGACGGCCCATCGCTGGTGCTGTTTGCTTTCGGAGACGCAAACACACCATCCCATCGTGTGCCCTCGAATGCTAGCCCTCAGATCAAAGTGGATGGCCAGATTAAGGTCCTATTTATTTGGATTTAGACTTCTGATTTATTTTTTATTTTTATTTTTTTTCGTTTTTAATGATTTTTCGATATTTTTTGAGCTTTTTTACCGATTTTTTTCATATATTTATTTGTATTATATGTGATAGACTAATGTGTTTTTTATAGAATTTTTAAAATTAATTACGCTAAATAAGCTACTGTCAGATACAACGTAATTTTAATTAACTATATCATAATTTTTTAGATATAAGTCACTAAATTTTAGTCCAATTGAGCAGCTTATAAGGATAACCAAAATCTATGCAAGGACTTTGCACAGGGGTTCTCTTGTGTTGTGGCCTTTTCTTTGACATTTGCCCTCGTCGTAGAATCATCGTGAGTTAAAGATCGATCGATCTAAGTGTTTGGATGTATTGCGTTCGATGGTTGGCACTTGTTTAGGTACGTAACATGATTTATTTTGCTTGAGAGAACATGATGAGCTGACAAAAATAGCTCGGGATCGAGCGTTATTAACTCCTTCCCCGGTCACTCGGCGGGAGCAAACGGGCGTACACAGCAGATCAATCCGAAAAACTCGCAGATTGACATGTTATTTACGCTACGACAACACGGCTGGACATCGCCTGATCGGTCGAGATGGAGGTCAGTTTCTCTTGAGGAAATTGGCGATCCAGTAGCTGGACTCCTTGCGGTAGCGCTTGAGCGTGCCGCGGTCGATGTAGATCAGGCCAAAACGGTCCTTGTAGCCGTCGCCCCACTCGAAGCAGTCCATAAACGTCCACGTGAAGTACCCCTTCACGTTCACGTTATTCCTGGCAAAATAGGGCGAGTAGTGATGAGATCGATAAACAGAGATGAAGTGCCTCTCTGCAGGTACGTGTCCTAAACAAACATACATATATATATATATATATATATATATATATATATATATATATATATATATATATATATATATGTGTGTGTGTGTGTGTGTGTGTGTGTGTGTATGGTGTTTGTATTGGTTTTGATTTTTAGTTGAAAATAAATAGTGATAATTAAAAGAAAGAACTTTTAGAAGAAACGAGTAGAAAATGGAAAAAATAAGAAAGAGACGTATGCGCATGACGGGAGCTAGAAGAGTGGTGTGTGATGTAGCTATAACTCCTGACTTATCCCAGAGCAAGACGATAACGAGAGAAGTAGAGAAACCGTTTTGAGAAATTAGTTGTTGGTATTGGTTTTTCTAAACAGAAATCAATACAAATAGTGCCATAGCCAATGATGAATAAGCACGCGTGCCTGATGGCGTGCTTGACAAACTGGAGGTGCTTGGAGTGGAACGAGATCCTGTGGCCGTCCTTGAGCGCCTCCGAGATCGGCAGGCTGCTGTTGTTTCCCTCGTCGATGCCTGCGTATTTGCGCATGCATATCACAAACAGTTGCAGATTGTGATCCTCTTGACGAATTAGTAAGCAACAGTGACAGTAACACGCGTGGTTTTACCGTTCTCCGTGACGTACATGACCGGGTTGTTGTACCTCCTCTTGGTGTAGAGCAGGAGCTCGCGGAGGCCCGCCGGGTAATTGAAGAAGATCGGCGTGAATTCCTGGTCAGGCCAAGCGGTCAATGTAGTACTTCTTGAGAGAGAGAGAGAGAGGACAGGGCGAAGCAGTACGTTCAAATACTTGACGTGTCGCGGTGCAATCTTGAGCGATGGAGACAGGGTATATAAAGCGCACATGCATACCTGTGGACCGATGGGCTTGCCGTTGCGGAATCCCGTGGTGTTGACCCGGATGTCGGCGTCGTAGGACAGCTCGAGCGCGTTGGGCGGGGGCAGGCTGATGGCGTAGTAGGCGGTGTAGTAGTTGACGCCGATGAAGTCGTAGGAGCCCTTCACCGTCGCCGCCTGCTCCGCGGTGAACTTGGGCAGCCGGTTGCCGAGCCACCCCCTCATCGTGCCCGGGTAGTCGCCGTGCACGATCGGGTCGAGGAACCACCCGTACATGAAGTCCAGGCTGCGCTGCACGGCGCCCCTGTCGGCTGCGGTGTCGCTGTTCGGCACGAACCAGTGGGACACCACCGTGATGCCGATCTGCCCCTTCTGCGCGGCCTGGTACTTGTGGCGGTACAGGCGCACGGCCTCGGCGTGGGCGAGGAGGACGTGGTGCGCCGCAACGTAGGGCTCGCGGCTGGAGTCGCCGGCGCCGCAGGACTTGGACACGTAAGGAGAGCACCGGCCCGGAGCGTGGACCCCGGTGCCGTAGCCCTGCGAGCAGTAGGTCCATGGCTCGTTGAACGTGGTCCAGAACTGCACCCGGTCGCCGAACTCCCTGAAGCAGACGTCGGCGTAGTCCACGTAGTCCTTCCTGTATACATATGTAACCGTGCAACTAGTTAAGTCTCCCGTGTGAGTGCTAACTACTAAGGCTTAGCTTGGCATTGCAGTGTCTTGTATATATATAACCCGTTCGTTGTTTTATTTTACCGTGTTTGGATATATTAACTACTACTTTAACTGGTAAAGATTCCTGTTACAGTAAGTATTCCACATCGCTATACAGTATTCACAAAACTGGCCATGTATAAGTAAGCAAGGAGTAATGGCAACTAACTTACACAATGTTTTCGCTCAGGAAGCCTCCGTATTTGCTCTCCAGAGCCTGGGGTGTGTCCCAGTGGAAGATTGTGACAAATGGCTTCATCCCTGTCATGAAAATTGTCAAAATCAAAATATCTAGCAGAAATAATTCAAAATCACCCATGCTTTTATAATAGCAACTGGTAAATGAATATACTTCAGGAATGTAAAGGGAAAAACTGAACGAGAGACCAATTACCTTTGGCGATGATCTCATCGATCAGGTTGTTATAGAAAGCTACTCCTTCCTTGTTCACTCCTCCACTCAAGGTCCCATCTTCATGCAAGAGGCAGTGACACAACAAAAGCAAGTTACTGAGTGTGCTGATCAAGATCACTGGGGATTGGATGATAAAAATTAAACAATTTTGATGTAGCATATACGCATATAAATAACTTCACTCACTTGGCAGGATCCTGCTCCATGCGATGGAGAATCGGAAGGCGTCCATGTTCATATCTTTCAGAAGGTTCACATCCTCCTGATATATTTCAAATTCATCGCAATGCGTTGCTCAGTTCAAATAAGTCAAATTCTCTGCATCCTATAACTATTAATAATTCAACGAATCGGAAGACTACCTTGTAGCGATGATAAAAGTCATCTGCTACATCGCCAGTATCACCATTTAAAATTTTACCTGCAGACACGAAATGGTTTCTACCCTCTCAGATAATGGATAATTCATAATATACTACTCAAAAGAATGGCATGGTCTGGAATGCCACTCCAAAGAAATTTAGATTCGCATATACTATTTCCTCTATTTTATTGTAAATTAAAGCATTTTCATCCTTCTTTACTATAGAAAAAGACTATTTTGTCTATGCATATCTCATGTTTTTATGATTCTAGGAAATACTACACAAGCCATTCGACCGAACCAACCTTTCTATTGCAGTGTGATTGAGTCCCTCATGCCCAACTAGTGCCATATCTATTAGCTTTTTGTGGACACAGCATTGTAATGCAACCTAGGTTTGAATCTGTACAAGTAATTATATTTTGCGATGAGGAACGATATATATATATATATATATATATATATATATATATATATATATATATATATATATATATATATATAAAATGAAAAAAAACCCAGGAGAGATGCTAATTCATTCATTGAGAATACTATATTTTATGTTTCAAAAGGTCAAAACTTTGGTTTGGTGAGTATCACAGATCTCTTGTCATGTTCAAAAAGGCTAAACGTTGCCATGTCTTTAGTTTGATCGCTCAATATGATTTCCATGGTCCTAAGGTGAGGCCGGTCGGCATCATTCAGACAGATACGGCTACATCCGAACTATAGACCAATGAAAGTGACATAGTCTCAGAATCAGTCACACCAAGATCCAAACGGCTTGAGTGATATTTCTTGGAATCATAAAAACATGGTACACATGGCAAAATAGTTCTTTCACATAGGCAAAAAGGGTGAAAAGGATTACTTTCCAAAAAATATATAGAGAAAATAGTATATGCTAAATTTAAACTTTTTTTTGGAGTGGTACATGGTGTTAAATTTGAGCTTGAGCTACGTTATACTTTCAAGTGGTATATAATAATTATTCTATCAGATAATTGCAAGTACTTGTAACAGAAATCTAGACAGGTGCAAGTTCTTTTACAGTACTGCACGCTTAATTAATTCACTGTACTTCATCTGGCAGAGATAGGGACAAAAATCGGTGATATAGCTAGGCCCACTCAAAACTGTTTTTGGGAAAGCTGTTTTGAACGTTTATTTTCTTTTTTTTCTCCTTTGCATTAATATAATATTTTTTTATTTTCTCTTTTTTTAATTGAATATCTTAACCAAAGGTTAACAATCAATATAGTGTTTATTTTACATAAAAGTCAATAATCGTAGCCAAAATATATAAGCAAAAATCATTTTGAACGAGCCTACATAGATCGAGACCTGGAATGTGAGAGAAAGTGTCCCATACAGTAGGACCCCTGCCGCCTTCCTTAACGGCTCCCTCGTACTGCAAATGAGCAATGCAATGATACATCATACATACTGAATTTGTTCAGCAGCTAAGAACCATATGCATTGTTCAGCTAATCAAACAAGATAGCAACAATCCATGACTGAATACCGATGCACAGTTTGGACTTAGGACCAATGTATGTGCAGTGCAGTCAAATGATCACCTGATACGCTGCCGAGCCGGTGCCGAAGACGAAATCCTTAGGGAAGCTGTACCTGTTGAACGCTGCATAAGCGCCGTTGCACACTAGAGCAAGGAAAACAAGAACGGGAGGAAAATGCTTTCCCATTCTAATTCCGAGACCCATTTCAGATCTGGAATTAACCGGCCGGACTGGCTCCTGTCAAGCTAGCCAGCGGCTGAGCTGAATTGCACACTTGCATGCAGCACCTTCGCAAGGGTATTTGAAGAGGGAGCGACAGAGGCCGACAGGTGGGCCGGATCTCGATGCGAGAACCCATTGGCTGGTTGTGCCCATGCCGACACCGGTATCTTTCGCGATTATTAGGCACTCGCTGTTCCGATCTCGAAGACTTTGTGCGATGAGGCTATTGAATTCATTGGATACGGAGCTCGAGTTGGGAATTTGGATTTGTTTACTTCAGCACGAGGGGCACGCTGGCATCATGCAGGCAAACTAGAAACTATGGAACTGTTCGTCTCGTCCTCGCTGTTGAGTGAAGACTACGCGCCACCTAATTTGATGTGTCTGTCGATCTGTTATGATTTACGAACAACGAAGTCGAGATCCTGAATTGAATTGCATGTGGACGATATTGCATCGATACAAATAAAGGTAGTACAATATGTACTAAATTGATTAGTAAACTTCGTATTACAAAGATATACTATTTAAAAGCTAAGTACTATAGAAAAATTATTTATGATAGAAAAATAGCTTTTAAAAACTAATAAAAATATGTCAATTATGTTGTCTATCAATCGGTAACTAGCGTACTATCTAAATACAATAGTTTTTCTGCTCAGAGGGGTATTTGACTCGAATATTGTGGGTTACGTACATCAGAGCTGATCTATTATATATACATATAAAGGCAAAACAAATTTTTTTTAAAAAATAAAAAATCGCTCCTAAAGTGACACCTAACTGTCCATGCACATTGGGTGATTCTTTTGACTGTAGCTTTTGACTTTTAATTTAAATTTTTAAATTCTGACTATTCATAAGAGAGATTACAAAGAGAGACAGTTGTATGTGATTTTAATCGGTATAACTGAAATCGATACAATTTGTACTATAATAAACTAGTAGACTTTATTTTATAAAACTCTGCTGAACCCACCTTTTTTTTTTTTGCGAGAAGCACATTTGAAATTAATGGAAGACTCTATCCGGAATTTTATTTTTGTGCGTCATGTCCTCGATCCGGCGCCGACGGAACATGCAAGCAACTACGAGCGTCGGACCGTGTGCGTGTCGCCCAGGACCTGACGCCGACTGGTCGGCACGTCTCCCACGAGCGGGCGGCGACACTAACGGATGGGCCGGGACAGCCCCTTCGCGGCCCGCCGTGCCGTCCGCTCGCCGCGCGACTCTCCGCCCGACCCGCGTTTCCAGGGCCCCGAGCCTCCGCGCGCGCGGACCCAACTCACTCGGCGCACGAAACGCAGCCCCACGTACGTGCCGGTTGCGCGAGGCCGTGGTTACATGGACCGCGGCCCGCGGCGAGGGCGTGCGGTACTCGGCGATCGAACGAACGTGTACGTCGCAACGCATGGGCTTCGGTCGTCCGGCCATCAGCCCAGCAGCCCAACGGCTGAGTGCCCGAGTAGAAGATGCGGGAGAACCGTGCAGCCGCCTCCTGAGCGAGCAGAGACGCGCCCCATTGCACTGCAGTCGACTAACCCTAGAGGCTAGAGCGGCGAAGGCGGCAAGGTCCAATGGGGCGCGGGCGCGCAGCGGTGGCTGGCAGCCAAGGGGGTGAGGTGGCTACTAGCCAGGGGATGCACGGTGGCGGCACGGCGCGGCGGCCAGGTGTCAGATCCCAGATTTCACACCCAGATTTCCAAGAACAAATCACCAGAAGAGAGCTTGAAAAGAAGGCAACGAGAGAAGGGAAAGTTACGCTAGAGCTAGCTACGAATATGTCGGCAAAAGCAATACCTCTTTCAATGCGCAACAGCGTATTTGAGTACAACTCTTAAGTTAAACTGGGTAATTATTACAGCGATTATGCCCAGGTAAACACTGAATTAAACATCAAAGTAGCAAACATAAGTAAGACTAATATGGTCCGTTGATACTGCCCCTCTCATCCTGGCCATTGATGTATGCGATCTCAGTAATGGTTTTCCCAGATTCTGACATTTCCTCCCCCTCAAAACAATACTTGTCCTCAAGTATTTGAATCAGGGAACCAAGATCGGATAGTTTGTGAATAGAATTCAGGAAATACCCCCTTAATGAAGTCAGCATCTTCCCATGAAGCATCCTCGGTCGGCAAATTCTTCCATTGGACCAGCCATTGAGTTACCAACCGATCTTGCCTAGGAAGAGCTCTGGTCTCCAATACGACAGCCGGCTCAGTCTTCAATTTTCCATCCTTGCTGACTAATGGAAGATCTGGACTGGGAATTGCATTTGGACCACAGTGTCTTTTGAGCTGGCTTACATGGAACACTGGGTGAATACCTACTCCCTCAGGCAAATGGAGTTTATATGCCACTTTTCCCACCTTTTGTATCACCCTAAATGGCCCATAAAACCGACTAGTCAATTTTAAAGCTTGCCTGAGCCCAAAAGCAGTGGTTCTATAAGGTTGCATCTTCAAATATACCATGTCCCCGACTTGAAAGTGTCTTTCACTGCGATTCATATCGGCGTACTTTTTCATCCTGGATTGGGCCTGAACTAGATTCTCCTTCAATCTTCTGAGCATAATTTGCTTTTCTTGTAAGAAATTCCTTACTTCATCATCCTGAGGACCAGGTATACTCACTTCATTGATGAGGGGAGGAGGGAATCCATAAAGTGCCTGGAATGGGGTTATCTTCAAAGAAGTATGAAAAGAAGTGTTATACCACCATTCAGCAAGTGATAACCAATATACCCATCTTTTCGGTTCTTGAAAAGCCATGCATCGCAGATATGTCACAACACACTGGTTAACCCGCTCAGTTTGACCATCCGTTTGAGGATGATATGCAGTGCTAAACCTTAACTCTACCTTTAAAGATTTAAAAAGTTCCTGCCACAATTTGCTGGTGAAGATGCGATCTCTATCCGAAACAATTGCCATGGGAAAGCCATGCAACTTGAAAACATTGTCTATGAAAGCCTGAGTGACAGACTGGACTGAATACGGGTGAGCCAATGGGATAAAATGTGCATACTTTGTAAACCGATCAACCACAACAAAAATTACTTCATACCCTTTTGATTTTGGCATCCCTTCGATGAAGTCCATCGAGATATGAGTCCAAGCCATGTCGGGAATTGGTAGAGGTTCCAAGAGACCAGGATAATGACAATGCTCAGCTTTGGATCTTTGGCAAACAGGGCAGTTCTGAACAAATGCGTGCACATCTTTTTTTAATCCCGGCCAGTAGAACAACTTCTTAACCCTTTGGTAGGTGGCCACCATGCCAGAATGTCCCCCAATCGCTGAAGAATGGAGTGAATGTACGAGTTGCTGTCTTAACTCTGCATCACCGCCCACATATAGTCTGCCCTTGTACCTTAACACCCCTGAATGAAGAGTAAAGCCGGATTCAGCATCCGGAGCTATGGAGAGGCGCTCCAACAATTCCTTACAATGTACATCTGAGGTATAACTGTTCTCAATTGTTTCTATCCAAACCGGAATAGCCATTGAGATAGCTAATATTTCGCTGCCTCTTCTGGACAAAGCGTCTGCCACTTTGTTCTCCTTTCCTTTCTTATACTCAATCAAATAATCAAACTCAAGTGACCTTAACATGAGTTTGTGTTGGATCCCTTCACCAATCCTTTGCTCCATCATGTATTTAAGACTTTGCTGGTCTGTTTTAATCACAAGCTTAGTTCCCAGGAAGTAATGTCTCCATCTTTTTAATGATTCAATTATGGCTAAAGCCTCCTTGTCATAAGTGGATAAGGCTGCAGATTTTACTCCCAGTGTTTTGCTGAAATATGCAATGGGTTTCCCATTTTGCATAAGAACTGACCCAATTCCTTTAGCACTCGCATCTGTCTCAAGTACAAAGGGTTCCGAGAAATTGGGAAGAGCCAACACTGGTGCAGTAATTAATTTAAGTTTTAACTCCTCGAAAGCCTTGTCTTGAGTAGTATCCCAGTGGAAACCTTCCTTTCTCAACATATCATGAAGAGGCCGGCATATCAACCCATAGTTTTTGATGAATCTCCGATAGTATCCCGTCATTCCCAAAAAGCTTCTTAGCTGAGATACATCTTGGGGCTTGGGCCAATCTTGGATAGCGCTAATCTTCTTTGGATCGGTAGCTACCCCTTGTTCAGAAATGATATGTCCCAGATACTCCACCTGATTAGCTGCAATTACACACTTGCTGAAATTGGCAAACAATCTCTGTTGTCTCAAGGTTTCCAATACAATAGTTAAGTGCTGCAGGTGCTCTTCTTCATTTTTGCTATACACTAGTATGTCATCAAAGAATACTAGAATGAATTTCCTCAGGAATTTGGCAAAAATGGTATTCATTAATGATTGAAAAGTAGCTGGTGCATTAGTGAGACCAAAGGGCATGACCAAGTATTCAAAATGACCCAAATAAGTTCGAAAAGCTGTCTTGCTAATGTCTTCTTGTTTCATACGAATCTGATGGTAACCAGATTTCAGGTCTAATTTGCTAAATATGGCTGCCCCATGTAGCTCATCCAATAAATCTTCAATAACGGGTATTGGATATTTGTTTTTAACGGTCAATGCATTAAGCTTATGGTAATCCACACATAACCTCCATGAACCATCTTTCTTTTTGACCAAAATGGCTGGAGAAGCGAAAGGACTGCAGCTAGGTCGGATAATAGAAGATTCCAACAGTTGGTGTATCTGCTGCTCCATTTCGACCTTCAATTGATGTGGAACTCGATAGGGACGAATATTAGGAGGATGAGACCCTTCTTTAATGGGAATAGAATGATCACATTCTCTTTGAGGTGGAAGATCTCTAGGGTCCGAAAACACATCTTGGTATGATTCAACCAAGGACTGATAGAGTGGGTTCACTGAAGTAACTGCTGCATGTAATTTTTGGTGTTGAAGATCAACCATATACCCACAAACCCCCTTTTTTGCTATTTTATCCCAGCTCTTCCGACTTATCATTTTGACCACAGGAGTAGGTTGTGGGTCTTCAAAAACTACCTCAGTGATTCCATTTTTCATAATAGTTAACCTTCTGGCCTTCAAGTCTAGCTTCACTGGACTATGACGATATATCCAATCACAACCAAACACCAGGTCATAACCTTTCAGTGGTAATACCTTAAAGGAATCAGTAAATTTTTCTCCACGAATACTGTAATCTTCTTTTGAAAGGAATGAACCAGTCATCAAAGTACCACCCCCAGCCACTGTTACCTTTTGCAAGGTAGTAACTCGGATTTTACACGAAGTCCTGGTAGCAAAATGCAAATCAATGAAAGTGTGAGAACTCCCACTGTCAACCAATGCTATCCCATGTCTTCCCCCGATGTAAACATCCAATGTGTAAGTGGTTATTCCAAACTGCCCATTAACAGCTTGAAGAGAGATCTGCATCAGCTGTTCCTTTGCTTCAGACGGAGAAGCTAGTTCTTCACATTGTTCAACTTGCAATTCTTCCTGCTCAATTTCAACTGGAGTTGTTTCTTCACTTTCGGCTGCCATCAAGTTTACCTGTTGATATTGCTTGCACTTGTGACCTAAAAACCACTTGTCACCACAGTATCGACAGATTCCAGGTATAAATGGCTTAGTTGTTATCTCTTTCTTCTTAAAGTTAGACTCAGGTAAAGGTTTGCTCTTTACAAAGGCTGACAAGTTCTTGTGTTGACCCACTTGAGCACCCTGAACACCCCTCTTGGTCATAGCTCCCTTTTCCATATCCTTAGCCATCCAGTATGCTTCACAAAGATTTTGTGGCTTTAAGGGTTTGAGGAAATGTTTGATATCATTTCTCAACCCATTAATGAAGCACTTAACAAAGAAATGTGGGTTCTGCAAAGGGTTCTCATTCTTGTACACTGCCATCAATTCTTCAAATCTGTCTATGTAATCAGCCACACTCAAGATGTATTGCTTTAATGAATGGAAATTCTCAAGTACCTCATAACCACTATGCTGTGCAAAACGATCACAGATCATAGCACAAAAATCTGGCCAAGGTGGTGGGTTCCAGAGTAATCCAGTACTCCTCAACCATCTGTCAGCCCTTCCTACCATGTACATCTGGGCTAAATCAAACTTAGCTTCATCTGGAACATTGGCCATTGCAAAATAGGTTTCACTTTGTCTGATCCACTCCAAAGGTTCTCCCCCATCAAATCTAGGGAAATCCAATTTAGGCCCCTTAGCAATAGACTTATAAAAACTGTGTACTCTTTCATTGCTAGGATTTGGGTTCCACTGTCTAGCATGGTACTGAGAGTGAGGTTGACTCAAATACTCCCTAGGGTTCTGAGGCCACTGTTTAACTAAAGCTGGTTCTTGGTTAGGATTTAAGTGATTCAGTGTGGGAGAAGCCAAAGAAGAACACGGCAATGGATCTTGACCCCAACCTGTGGCAACTGCCGAAAAACCAGTAGAAGGGTGGTTGTAATTACCTTCAGGAGTACCCATCAAATGAACCCCTTGAGTGCTGTTGAGGTTTATATGCCTCAGATCTTCGATCCTCCGAGTCATCTCCATCTCAAATTCACTAGATTGTGCCAACTCTTCAATATTGCGAAAATTTGAAGTACCTCTTCCATTCACCTGCTCGGTCATCCTTGTCGGGGGAGGTGCTAACCCTTGTAGAAGAACCTCCATCCGATTCATCTGATCCTGCAAACCCGACACTTGCTTCTGTAAATCTCCCATTTGACGCTGCAGCACATCGGCCTTGTGACTCGCCTCCATCGCTTCTTGCCTGACTTCCGAGAACTCAGAAACTTCCGCTTCATTTCTTGCCGCCGTTTTTGTCATCTTCCACAAATCGAAGCGAGGTTTTAGGGATTTTACCACGGATTCGAATCCGGAACCTTCACCCAACTCTGATCTGGTTGGACGCCCAAATAAGATGTAGACGGGGATTTTACGAGGAACTCGAGAAACCCTAGTTCCCAACCCAATCGCTCCGATCACTTCTTGCCGAGAATCGAGGGCTCTGATACCACAATGTCAGATCCCAGATTTCACACCCAGATTTCCAAGAACAAATCACCGGAAGAAAGCTTGAAAAGGAGACAACGAGAGAAGGGAAAGTTACGCTAGAGCTAGCTACGAATATGTCGGCAAAAGCAATGCCTCTTTCAATGCGCAACAGCGTATTTGAGTACAACTCTTAAGTTAAACTGGGTAATTATTACAGCGATTATGCCCAGGTAAACACTAAATTAAACATCAAAGTAGCAAACATAAGTAAGACTAATATGGTCCGTTGATACTGCCCCTCTCATCCTGGCCGTTGATGTATGCGATCTCAGTAATGGTTTTCCCAGATTCTGACACAGGGGCTGCTCTCTCAGAGTCAAAACTGAGGAAGAAAATTAGGTATCTCAGGGTGCAGAAGTGCAGATTACCATGTCTCCACTGATTCCGGTAGGTCGAACTTGCATCCTGTAAGGCACAATAGCAAGAATTTTGGCGAGGTTCCTTGGATACAGTACCTGGGCTTCCATTGTATGAATCATTAATGTTTTGAACAATTAGAGCTTAGAACAAACCACGATTCCTGTTGATATCGAATTCATTTTCTCTATCAATGGTCATGTAATTATCTCTGTAAGCTAGATTGTTCTGTTACAAACATGTCAATAAAACAAGGCCCTTCTCCTTAAAAATGGGCGTTCAATGTAATACATATTTAAATTCGTACAGCCACACAATCTAACTGCAGCAGGAACAGGGCATGATAGTACAATGCTCACCATTGCAGATGTATGTAAGGCAACCGCAAACTTCAGCGAGAAGAACATAATAAGGCAGGGAACTTCTTATAGCATCTACGAAGGGAAGCTGAAAGATGGGTCTCAAATTGCCGTCAAGTGTGCCAGAAAGGTTAGGAAAGCAAAGATCATACATATTTGGCAATTGTTCATGGAGTAGTAGACTTGTAGTAACTAGCTATATCTTGCTGCAGCAGTTAGATGGTCGGTACCTATCAGCTGAACTTCAGAGGGAACTTGAAACTCTTCCAAAAATTGAGCATCTGAATTTGGTGAGATTCCTCGGATACTTTGAGCATAAAGATGACATCATGATCGTCGTTGAGTATGTCAGCAATGGTTCCTTAAGGGAACACTTGGATGGTACGCATTGCCACTGATCGTCCGTGCTAGTTTTTCATTCACATGATTAATCGCACTGAACTACAATGTTAAAGAAAAAAAGAACTCTATTCTACAATACTATCTGTTCCAAAGAAACCATCAACCTATGTATGGCAAGGAGGAGGATACTGATTCGGAATTGTGTGTGATACAACATAATGCAGAATCCGATGGAGATGGCTTAGAACTTGTGCAATGGTTTCAGGACATCAAATCTCGGAGAATGAAAATGCTTCCCTCTTCCAGACGTACTTAGTTATTTAACGGTATATCTTCTGTATTGTATTTTTTATGTCCTGTTATCATGTGGTTGAAGCAGTCCTGGTAGCCGTCGACTCACTCGAAGCAGTCCATGAACGTCCACGTGAAGTACCCCTTCACGTTCACGTTGTCCCTGATTGACAGATCGATTCACAATTATTTGTTTGCAAAACTGCGAGATGCGCTCATATGTATTGCGGACAAATAGAGTTTGCAATAGACATACCTAGTAAATTAATATATGTACTTGCTTGATAGCGAGATTCACAAATAAGTCATTTAGTCCGATCAGATATGAACTGATCGTATGTGTACATTGACTAATCGTGAACTGATCGGATATATCACAAATTGATCTGCGAATTGCT
Organism: Melocanna baccifera; assembly: GCA_036346265.1. Lineage (NCBI taxonomy): Eukaryota > Viridiplantae > Streptophyta > Magnoliopsida > Poales > Poaceae > Melocanna > Melocanna baccifera. Next base: position 15,863,556 of record CM070702.1, read on the forward strand.
CGTATAGAGATACAAACTGATCATAACCAAATAAGACTTGGTCGTAAGAAGTTATGAACTGATCATGAATGACTATGACCTAATTGTAGATCATATTACATAAGGTTAATTCAGATTGGTCTTTGTGTATATTTAAGAGTCGATACGTCATGCTAGAAATTGTTGAATATTTAGTCAATTTTTGGCATATTTTAATCCAGAAATTCAGCATATAAAACATGACATACAAAAGCATGAGTGATTTAACAATGATGTATTCATATTTGCTTATGAACAAGCTAACAGCAACACCTATTATCAAATTCATAACATACAAAAACAAATACACCAGAGAAGTGTTCATGTTATACCCTCGGGCGGGGCCAGTGTCGGTGACACCGGAGGCGCCGTTACCATCAGTCGACATGATGGTCTATTCGATGTAGTCGATCGAGGCGTGATGCAGGACGAGGCGTGATGCAGGAAGATGTTCGCCGTGCAGTCTCGCGAACAGTTCACCACCGAAGTAGATGGCGTTCTTCACAGATTGAGCGATCGCGCCAATGCGCTCCCAAAAACTTGATTGCCCGTCTACCCGCAGCAGTGCGAACGGACGGAGTTTCGAGGCCTACTGCCGAGAACTCTTTGCACGTAAAGTTCGGACCGGAGATTTCTTAGCACAAAGACAAGACGAACTAATCCTCTTTTATCATCCCGTATGGAGTGGAGAGAGTTTTGTAACAAAGAAAAACAAAGAGCCGAGTAATCGCAGCCATTAGTCACTAGTAATCGTAGTCATTACTCGAAAATAATCGCAGCCATAATTCACTAGTAATCGAACCGTTCTCGCCAATGAGTCGGTGCGTTACGATTTTCGAATAGATAAAGAAAACGCGCGACGCACTCGACACGCTGCGCAAGCGCGCTGCGCCGCGCACACGCACACGCACACACGCACACGCACACGCACACGCACGCACCGCATCGCGGCGGCACGGCTCGGCTCGGCGTGGCGTGGCGAGGCGAGCGAGCGAGCGCGCGCGCGCGTGTTGGCTCTTTCCAATTCCACAAGGGGGTTACCACGTTCCACCTTTTAAAGTGGTGTAACTCCCATTCAACTCTCCATATGGGACTAAACAGTTTTTCAATGTGGGCCTAGGAATTTCATTTGATTAATTGCTAAATTAAATGGACCAAGCCCAATTAATCCAACAATCCCCACCAAATTTCAAGGCACACGAGAAATGTTCTCAGTTCTGCTGTTGTTTGATATACCAGTGTTTCGATGGAGATGTTAAGTTGAACATCCACCTAGAAAGGAGTTACACTCATCCACAATCAACAATGGACTATGCCTTGAATTGTGATTTTGTGCGAACAAGTTTTACCTTTCCTTTACTAGTACTAGGTCGCCAAAAGCATCCTCTAGTTGGAGCGTATAAGTCATACTCCAAGCCTATTCATGAGTATCTAGAGATCACCCAAATCTCATAGATCGTGACCAAGAAATCGAACTCATACAGTGTGTTCCTTCTAAGATGTCCTGTAGGCCGACATCTCTGCTCTAAATAAGCCACTCGGATCACATTGAGGTAAAACCAACCTGCCATACAGAATAGGAGAGAAGCGCATCATTGAAGAAATGGGCCTGTAAAGGTCTCTCCTCCCATCAACTAACGACTTGTTTCACCATTCTACTTCACGGGATCTCCGATCACGTAGAACAAAGTTACCAACGTGGTATGACTCATGTGGGTCTCGGGCCCATCTCACTGATGCACTATCTATCACATTACGTGATAGACCCTTTGTAAATTGGTCGGCGATTTTTAGTCGTGCGGACATAGTCGGTGCTATCACTCCGAGTTTTTCAGCTTTACGCGGACTTTAACCGCCTTTTAACATGCCTAGATGACTTCATGTTGTCCTTAGAACTGTTCACCTTGATAATTACATCGATTATCACGGTTCATCGGGATAGCGTATCGGTTTTTCAACCACCGCAAATCCATAAGGAGTTCGCGGCCACTCGGCCTCAACGATTGCGGTGTCTAATGCCGTGAGTTACGCTTCCATGGTTGACCTCGTTAAGATGGTCCGCTTGCAAGACTTCCAGAAACAAAGACCACCTCCAAGTGTGAACACATATCCACTAGTGGCTTTTATCTCATCAAAGATCGTGAGATCCGGTTTGAATCATCAGAGCCCTCCGGTACCTTTGGGTACCCGGCATAGTGAATACCATAGCTCACGGTTGCTTTTAGATAGCGCATTACTCTCTCAAGAGCACGCCAATGATCATCTCCCGGATTTGAAACAAATCGGCTTAGCTTGCTCACAGCAAACGAGATGTCAGGTCTCGTAGCACTAGCTAAATACATCAATGAGCCAATGATCTGGGAGTATCTTAATTGATCTCTTGTTATTCTTCGGTTTTTCCTCAATAACACACTAGGATCATAAGGAGTAGAAGCAGGCTTGCAGTCCCTATAACCAAAGCGACTCAAGACCTTCTCTACATAGTGAGATTGCACAAGTGTAACCCCACCATCACCTCCTCTCAGTAGCTTAATATTAAGAATCACATCAGCCACTCCCAAATCTTTCATCTCAAAACTCTTGGACAGAAAGTCCTTGACCTCCTCAACCACATTGAGATTGGTCCCAAAAATCAGTATGTCATCAACATACAAGCACAAGATCACTCCTTCTCCCCCACCATAGCGATAGTACACACATCTATCGGCTTCATTCACAACAAAGCCAGCAGATGTCAAAGTTCTGTCGAACTTCTCATGCCACTGCTTAGGTGCTTGCTTTAGGCCATACAAAGACTTTAACAACTTGCACACCTTTCCTTCTTGACCTTTTACCACAAATCCGTCTGGCTGATCCATATAAATCTCCTCCTCCAACTCTCCATTTAGGAAAGCTGTCTTAACGTCCATTTGATGAACGAGTAGACCATGAGAGGCAGCCAGGGCAAGTAGTACTCGAATTGTGGTCAATCGGGCAACAGGTGAATAAGTATCAAAGAAATCCTCGCCTTCTTTCTGGGTATAACCCTTGGCCACAAGCCTTGCCTTATACTTTTCAATTGTACCATCAGGCCTAAGCTTTTTCTTGAAAATCCATTTACATCCTACAGGTTTACACCCATAAGGACGGTCAACGATCTCCCAAGTTCCATTAGACATAATAGAGTCCATCTCACTCCGTACTGCTTCCTTCCAATAGTCGTCGGAGAAGAATATGCCTCTTCCATGGTTCTTGAGTGTCATCCACGAGGTATACAATGAAATCATCACCAAAGGATTTTGCAATCCTCTGTCTCTTACTCTTTTGAGTAATCTCATTGTTATCCTCCTCGGATTTTCCATAAGTGTTTCTTGACATGTTCTATCGGCACAAAAGAATCAAGGGAAATTATAGGTTCTTGACTAGATGAGCTAGGTACATCACATTTCATAGGAAATTCATTCTCAAAAATGTGGCGTCTCTGGACTCTATAATTGTACCAACACGCATGTCGTACTCAGCTTTTATAATTAAGAACCTATAACCCACGCTGTGCATAGCATAACCAAGAAATACACAATCTACGGTTTTGGTCCAAGTTTGCGCTTCTTGACAATTGGCACGTTAACTTTGGCCAAACATCCCCAGAGCGCAAATATGAGAGAGACAATTTCTTCTTTTCCCATTCCTCGAATGGTGTTACTTCTTTATTCTTTGTAGTAACTCTATTCGTGACATGACACGCGGTCAATATAGCCTCACCCCACCATTCCTTAGAAAGTCCCGCAGTTGTCTAACATAGCGTTAACTAAATCGCTTAGAGTGCGGTTCTTTCTTTCGGCAACCCCGTTTGATTCGGGAGAATAGGGAGGCGTCCTTTCATGAATAATTCCATGTTCCTCGCAATGAAATAAACTCATTCAAAAATACTCTCCCCACGATCGGACCTTACCCGCTTGATTTTTCTCTCAAGTTGGTTTTCTACCTCACTTTATAGATCTTAAAGTAATTTAACGCTTCATCTTTTGTTTTCAATAAGTACACATAGCAAAATCTAGTGCAATCATCTATAAGCGTCATGAAATATTTCTTCCCACCTTTAGTCAACACGCCATTCATCTCACACAAATCAGAATGAATGAGTTCTAACGGTGCCAAATTCCTCGCTTCTTTCGCTGCCTTGTGAGGCTTGCGAGGTTGTTTCGATTGAACACACGCATGGCACTTAGAACTTTTGACCAAAGTGAATTTCGGGATTAAACTCATATTAGCTAAGCGCGTCATACACCCAAAATTAACATGACAAAGTCGTGAATGCCAAACATTAGATTCATCATCATCGTTGCACACATGGTTCACAAATTTATTATAGAAATCCATCAAAGAAAAACGGAACAAGCCTCCGCTCTCATAGCCTTTACCAACAAATGTTCCATACTTAGACACGACACATTTATTGGACTCAAATGCAAGCCTAAAACCATCTCTACATAATAGAGATCCGCTGACGAGATTCTTCTTTATGGAGGGACATGCTGCACATTCTTGGCACGGTCTTTCCCGAAGTAAATTTCAGATCGACCATACCAATACCATGAACAGTGCATGCGATCCGTTTCCCATCAACAAGGAGGAACCTCGACGGACTGATAAGATGAAAACAAGGAAATATCGGCACACACATGAATATTAGCACCGTGTCAACCCACCACTCGGGTGATTGACAAACGAAAGAAGCGTAGGTAAATAATTACCGTACCCGATGTTCCTCCAAAGATCACTAATAACCATGTTGGCGACTTCTTTTGCTTATCCTTGCGGTCCGGACAATCCTTAGCCCAATGACCGAATCACCGCACACAAAGCAAATTACCCTTTCCTTTGCTTTTCTTCTTAAATTCATGAGTAGCCTTGGGCTTGCTAATAGGCTTATTTTTCTTCTTATTGTGGAAAGCCCGAGGGTTCTTTTTCTGCACCAAATTGGCACTAGAACCTCCTCAGCAAACAACTTTCTTGCCACGAGTATCTTTTGCCTCGCCTTCTCTTCAACACCAAGAGAGCCAATGAGATCGGAACACCGAACTCCTGCCTCTTGTGTTTTAGAGAGGTAGCAAAATCCGACCAAGAAGGTGGTAACTTGGCGATAATACCGCCAGCCACAAACTTGTCCGGTAACTCGCACTTATTATTCTCAAGCTCTTTTGCCAGCGCCTGAATCTCATGAGCTTGTTCTACTACAGAACGGTCATTGACCATCTTGTAGTCATAGAACTGCTCCATGACATACAGCTCACTGCCAGCATCAGAAACTCCGAATTTGGCCTCAAGTGCATTCCACATCTCTTTGCCCGTAGGCAAATGCATGTACACATCCACAATGTTATCTGCCAGTATGTTAATAAGTGCACCTCGAAACAAGTTATCCGCTACATTGAACTTGCGTTCATCCTCAACAGATAGAGGCTAAGCGGGCTTGCCTTGTGCAACATGAAAACATTCCATGGCAGTAAACCACAGGATCGCACGTGCACGCCATCTCTTAAAATTTGAACCATCAAACGGAGGGTGCGGTTTAAGCGACGCAAGAAAGCCAACTACCGAAAAGACCTATCAAGTTTTTGGATTGTTGAATATTTAGTCAATTTTCGCATATTTTAATCCGTAAATTCAGCATATAAAACATGACATACAAAAGCATGAGTGATTTAACAATGATGTATTCATATTTGCTTATGAACAAGCTAACAAAGAACACCTATTATCAAATTCATAACATACAAAAACAAATACACCGAGAAGTGTTCATGTTATACCTCGGCGGGGCGATGTCGGTGACACCGAGGCGCCGTTACCATCGATCGACATGATGGTCTATTCGATGTAGTCGATCGAGGCGTGATGCGGACGAGGTGTGATGCGGAAGATGTTCGCCGTGCGATCGCGAACGATTCACCACCGTGAAGTAGATGGCGTTCTTCACAGATTGAGCGATCGCGCCAATGCGCTCCCAAAACTTGATTGCCCGTCTACCCGTGCAGTGCGCGAACGGACGGAGTTTCGAGGCCTACTCGCCGAACTCTTTGCACGTAAAGTTCGACCGAGATTTCTTAGCACAGCACAAGACGTAACTAATCCTCTTTTATCATCCCGTATGGAGTGGAGAGAGTTTTGTAACAAAAAACAAAGAGCCGAGTAATCGCAGCCATTAGTCACTAGTAATCGTAGTCATTACTCAAAATAATCGCAGCCATAATTCACTAGTAATCGACCGCACGCCAATGAGTCGGTGCGTTACGATTTTCGAATAGATAAAGAAAACGCGCGACGCACCGACACGCGCACTGACACGCCAAGCGCGCCAAGCGCGACGCCGCGCGCACACGCACACGCACACGCACACGCACACGCACACGCACACGCACACGCACCGCACGGCTCGGCTCGGCGTGGCGTGGCGTGGCGTGGCGAGGCGAAGCGAGCGAGCGCGCGCGCGCGTGTTGGCTCTTTCCAATTCCACAAGGGGGTTACCACGTTCCACCTTTTAAAGTGGTGTAACTCCCATTCAACTCTCCATATGGGACTAAACAGTTTTTCAATGTGGGCCTAGGAATTTCATTTGATTAATTGCTAAATTAAATGGACCAAGCCCAATTAATCCAACAGAAATCACTACTGACTAGTGATAAGATAGGAAAGGTGTTTTATTGTTACAACCAAGTATATATGGACTTATAGGATCATACACTCAACGGGTTGGAATAGTAAAGGATCCGATCGGAGGCGTTTCGAGTGAAATATGTTCTCTATTTGTATTGGATAAGAATTCGGTTGGAGACTCTCTAAGTGGGATACAATCTCCACTCGTGTCTCGTGTTGGGTTAGTATTCAGCCGAAGGCTTTGTATAAAGCGGAGAATTTGGACTATGGGTTTAAGTGATATAAAGAGATACATCGCAACACCCCCGCAACTCTAACTGCCTCCTTCCGAAAGTATTGTTGTGTGTATTGGTGTTAACACACCAGCGCATGGCGTTCCATTTCTAGACGTGTAGACTTCAGTAGAAACACTGCTACGACTGCGGTACTACGACTACGGTGCTGATCAGGACGATCCGAGGAAAAGACAATCGGCTCGTAGAGATCGACTAACGCTAGAGGAAGACCGGCTTTTGAGGATCGCTTTCCAAAGATGATTGACGATCAATTACTTCTACTACATCAATACGCGCTACATTAAATCAGGTTGTTTCAACTCTTTTTTTGCTGTACTACACGTCTAGTGGTAACGATATAAGATATCTTACTCGTATGGTTTTCTAGTTTACATGATAGAAATTTTAATTCGTGTTAGTATATCATATCCATATCCCAATAGGTGCATGCTCCATCTATTCCATGTGTCAGATTTCTGTCTACTCTAATTTACCAGCATCTTACGCATAGTAAAACGATAGGGTGATGTAGCACCTCATATACTAATATGAGATACTACTATGGAATATCATCGCCAAAATAAAGAATAAGTAAGAGCAACAATACAATCACAAAGAAATTAAAACTTTATTAGCACTTTATTAGAGAACCAGCGAAAACAAAAGAATATGTTTGAAACATGAGACCAGTCTATTTCTAATCAAATAAAGAGTAAATAAGATAACATAAATAGTGACAAGCCACAGTACTGAATGCATATTGCAATCACTCCACTAGCTATGTATCCAACAACGGTTGCAAGCAAGGAGAGTAAAAGATAAGTAATTTTATCAAGTAACTGACACGGGTTAAGTGCAATGTAACTAGGTCATCGAAAAAACTAATAAATGTCAGAGATAGAGGTAATAGGAACAATGAAATTTAAGATAATTGTTATTTAGTAAATTATGGTAACAACGTCGGCAATTATTTTCCCACATACCCGATTATACGAGAATAGTCAGGTACATCCTTGTCCTTGACTATATAACCATAGATAGAGTGTAATATCTTACGTAACGAAAGTGTACACCCCCATACGTTACCAGGTGGGTAGAAATCTCCCCTATATATGAATAATCCTGAGCTCAGAAATTGTTATGTTATCAACAAGTTACAGGTATGAAATAAGGAACCTAGAGGAGAGGCTAAGATCAGGAAGGATTCGTCAAAGGGGTTGGAAAGGAGCACTAGATTCCGATAAGAGGAGATGTGAAATGTAATATAGCAAAAGAGGTCCAGTAATCCTTATAATAGAGGTAATATAGTATAGCTCACTCAAGGATTGACAATCAATCAAGTTTTATGACGTGATGAGTAATTATTAGTTAAATTCTCAATTATGTATTTGTAACAACTAGCAGTAACATTGGAAATCCTACAAGCATTGGATCATGATACAAAAAGATATAATATGGCAACTTTAATGTTATAAATTATTGATGTTCTATACCTAAATCCTATCACATGCTCATATGCTATTCCCAATAATAATTGTAGCATGTTAACTAGAACACTAACAACTAAGTAAAACTTGTTTATATGCTACCCCCATTATTAACTTTAGTATGCATACTAAAACACTAGCCACGGAGTATTCTAATACACGTAAAAACATGCAAAACAAAATAACCACAAAATACGAGGGTATGAGTATAATAATAAAGAGATTATGACTAGGCCAGCAATAGTAACACGGTAAATGTAATCAAGGCAATGGTGACAAGTATTATACAGAACAGAAAGGTTGACGACCACGAGTTACTTGTCTTATGCACGTTTGATAGACTAACTGCACGAAGGATCTAGAATGCACGACTGATTGAACGTTTCCTTAAAAGCTGTGTGCTAACCTATACGATAGAACGGTAGTGAATCAGAGACTACCAAGATCAGATTGATAAAAGATAGAAAGACATTTGCTTGCTCGGTCAAGAAAGAGTGGGTTTGCTAAGTTTTTATCATGCGAATCGCTATTCGGCCGAGCAAACAACTCATTCCGCCAAACGAACCAAGATCCACTGCACGCGCTAAAAAAACATGCTCGAAACTCGATTCGGCCTGTCCACGGCCGGCCGAACCATGTCGGCACTGCGTGACGGCCGCCTGCCTCCGCCGGCCACCGGACCCTGGCGCCTCGGCCACGGCGCCACCCGGCCGCGCTGCCTTGGCCACGTCGGCGCCAGACGGTAGCGCCCCGGCCACGCCGCCACCAGGCCGTCGCCCGCTGCGCCAACTCCCGGCTGCGCCGACTCCCACCTGCGCCGCCCGTCGCGCCGTCGCCCGGCCACCCCGCCTGCCGCGCTGTCTCGGCCACGGCGCCCCCGGCCACGCCATCAACCGGCTGCGCCGCGTCCCCTGACCAGAAGGAGAGAGAGAGAGAACCTTGAGGGAGGAGACTGCGCAAGGTAGAGGATACGGAAGGCCCCTTCAATTGGCAAGGCCAACCGGTTAACAAGCAAGGAAAAATTCCTTGATTGATGCTAACCGGGAAAGCTAGAGCACTTCCTATGTATTTTCCTAGGGTGCTACAGGTGGAGGATAAGAATTCCACATTCAGATCATGCACATAATCGGAAGCCAAGTGTATAATTGACATATGATAGCTCGACAGGAGAGTCTTTATTTTCTTCGCTGGCTCAACGTGGAGCAAACACCGAGTACAGCAATCACTCGACAGGAGGAAGTAATAGAGCTGGTCACATCGTCAGCACAACACAGACCATGCAGCCAAAACTTAGGCCGGAAATCGAGCTTGCTCATGGATGATATCATTTCTTGAGTGTCGTGGTTGCGCGCTAAACAATCGTTAACGGAGCTTTGGGAGGCACGAGGAGAGTACGAAAAATCTAAAACTCAAAAAGGGGAAGATGTAGATTAGATACACTGTACTCAATAGTCTTTTTCATCTTAATGTTTTCTCATTCCTCTCTGTGGTGTTCTATAGGACATATTTATATATAGTTATGTGTGAGGACATTTATACAAATATCTCTTTTGCAATCTTTACTAACAGAGGAATACATATTTTTTTCTTTGTCATGCTCTATATAAACCTACCTTTTAGGCGCATATATACCTAAACTTATATACGATGGGCTGACTAGACTATGATAGGGCCACTCCCCCAACCTTGAGGAAATTCGCGAACCAGTAGCTGGACTTCTTGCGGAAGCGCTTGAGCGTGTTGCGGTCCACGAAGACAAGGCCGAACCGGTCCTTGTAGCCGTCCCCCCACTCGAAGCAATCCATGAACGTCCACGCGAAGTAGCCCTTGACGTTCACCTTCTCCCTGACAAAACAAATTTACAAATTAAGATTGCATGCAATTGTTAGAGATAATCCTGTACTTCGTATACATGTGAGAGCTGCAAGACTTGAGACGCATGATCCAAATGAGCAGCACGTACTTGATGGCGAGGTTCAGGAACCGGAGGTGCTTGTAGAGGTAGTTCACCCTGGTGTCGTCCTTCAGAGCCTCTGAGATCGGCAGGGTGCTGTTGTTGCCCTCATCAACACCTGCGTCCGACAGAAACAACACACAGCTTCTGCCCTTCAGATGCACTCACGGTGTAGCAGTCTATGGACTGTTAACCAGTACTGACAAAGTGACAAGTACTGCAACGACAAATCGATAACGTTGAATCAATTAGCTTTTAATCATTTACCGTTCTCCGTGACATAGATGGCTGGGTTGTTGTACTTGCTCTTGGTGTACAGCAGGAGCTCGCGGATGCCCGGCGGGTACATGAAAAGCATGGGAGTGTAAGCCTGTGGACCGATGGGCTTGCCGTTACGGAATCCCGTGTACTTGGCGCGGGTGTCGCCCTCGTAGGACATCTCGAACGCGTTGGGCGGGGGCACGCTGATGGCGTAGTAGGTGGTGTAGTAGTTGACGCCGATGAAGTCGTAGGAGCCCTTGAGCGTCGCCGACTGCTCCTTGGTGAACGCCGGCAGCCGGTTGCTGAGCCACCCCTTCATCTCCGCCGGGTAGTCGCCGAACACGATCGGGTCCATGTACCAGCCGTACATGAAGTCGATCCTGCGCTGCGCGGCGGCCCTGTCGGCCGCCGTGTTGCTGTAGGGAATGTACCAGTGGCACACCAGGGTGATGCCCATCTTGCCCTTCTGCGCGGCCTGGTACTTTTGGCGGTACAGGCGGACGGCCCCGGCGTGGGCGAGCAGGATGTGGTGCGTCACAATGTACGGCTCCCGGCCGGAGTCGCCGGCGCCGCAGGACTTGGAGACGTGCGGAGAGCACCGGCCCGGCGCGAACACGCCGCTGCCGTAGCCGTAGGTGCTGTACGTCCACGGCTCGTTGAACGTGGTCCAGAACTTCACCCGGTCGCCGAACTCCCTGAAGCAGACGTCGGCGAAGTCCACGTAGTCCTTCCTGCATTAATTCACGCGTTTAGTTTAGGGACCGAGTTGATTAACTGAGCTTTAGGTACTGCTGATACATTACGCTCACGAGCAAATTAACAAATAACAATGTTATCCGTAAGTTCATCCTAAATTCAGCAGAAATTTGAACTGAATGGTCTAAACTGACGAGTCCCTTGTACGGTGGATGATCGAATTGTTTCAAGGAGAAATATGGTACGAATAATTAATGGAGTATGATCACTGATCAGTACTCCTGTATCATTACTGCAACCGAATTTGACATCTGAGAGAAACGTTTGGTCCAAAATATTAAATGAATGGGCACAAAGGATGAATCAAAGGCAATTATTTCTGCAAGAACTTTCTACCACTAGTTCTTTAGTTTTGTTGTTTTATTTAAGGCAGCTGTTATTCATTGAACCTTTTTCTAAGGGGAAAAAAAGAGATACTGTAATTTGACTAACTTACACAATGTTTTCACTCAGGAAGCCTCCGTATTTATCCTCTAGGGCCAGGGGCGTGTCCCAGTGGAAAATTGTGACATATGGCGTCAACCCTACCATGTTGAAGAAATAGCTAGCTTTAGTGAAAAGATGCTGTGTACATATGCCCTAAAATACTTTGAAGAAAAAAAAGGAGCAAAGACAACACCTTTAGCTATAACCTCATTGATTAGGTTATTGTAAAAAGCAACCCCTTCTTTGTTCACTCCTCCACTCAAGGAACCATCTGCAAGTAGTAATCTCACAAAACTCAGCTACATGACCTCACCAGCAAAGAGAAGATAGATGCTGAAATGGTTGTACTTCGAACAATTTTGTCTCGCTTTTGTGTATTCAGATTTTAACTCTTACTTGGCAGGATCCTGCTCCATGCAATGGAGAACCGGAAGGCATCCATGTTCATGTCTGTCACGAAGTTCAAGTCCTCCTGTAATTCCGGATTTAACTCGGTTCAAAGATTTTTAAATGCTCTATATTTTCACATGAACATGATAGTTCAGTATATAAGAAAATTCACCTTGTACCGATGGTAAAAGTCTAGTGCTACATCTCCGTTGCCACCATCTGCAATCTTACCTGCAGGCATGTAGTTTTTACCTTGTCAGCCAGTCACTGTTACCTAATAAAAACTGTCTTTCCTGTGTGTGTGTGGAATAGAGTATAGATTAAAATAAGATAGCCCGTAGAAGCTAAATTATATATTTGCGTTGAAGACAGCAGTATTTTAATATGTGACGAAACTGAACTTCTTTCGAAGCCTCAATCAGAGTTAACAAAGACTACTAGACTACTGGTGGCAATCGAGGGGTCTCCATCACTTCCATTGTCAGACTCCTTGCAATTATGTAGCTTGATCTGTCCTTGTCGATCGACTATAGGAAAAACAAATTGGCGCACGGCTTCGTGTCGAACTGACAAATCTATGTGTCACGTGTGGCTCACGCGGTCCGTGTAGAACAGTCAGAAATAATCGCAATCAAGGACCATAACACCAGGTACTACGAGATGCAGAAAATAGTATATAACATGCTGAGACGCGTACTACTGTCCTTGACACTTCGCACACTTTTACTCTGTACTTTACAATGGAAAGACGAAGGTTTAATGATCTGATGTACTACTTCGCAGTGCAAGCATGGGGAGAGAGAGAGGGGGGTGTAGATCGATCGGGACCTGGAGTATGAGCGAACTTGTCCCAAACAGTCGGGCCTCGGCCTCCTTCCTTAACGGCGCCTTCGTACTGCAAATGAAGTGAGCAATGCAACGTTAATCCAACCGATTAAAACTAGCAGTAGTCACATTCGCATACATATACATCAGGGAACATCTAGTGCAGGCACCCGTCGCAGTGCTGACATGCAAACCCTGTTTCGAGCCGTCCAATAGAATTATTATCGTCCATCGATCATATGGAGCGCTAGCAAAATGAACCGTTCATTCTCAGCTCAGAGAACAGCGCAGCTTGCGTGACAGTAACGCTCAATTAGGGGTTTCAGGTTTTGCACTGGTTATTACCGTCAGCCCTGTGTACAGCAATGCAAGTGCTCCTTCGACAAGCCATTACTGACGGGTGATGATGTCGCAGGCAGAGAGGTCTGAGTGCACGAACCTGATAGGCTGCGGAGCCGGTGCCGAAGACGAAGCCCTCTGGGAAACTGTGCCTGTTGAACGCTGCATGGGCGCCATTGCACGCCGCCACCGCTAAGAACAGAAGCGTAGAGAGAATCTGCCGACCCATTCCTACTCCAACACCTGTGTTCTCTCGCCAAAGTCCTGGCTGCATGCTGCACTTCCATCGACATATATTTATACAGGAAGCAAGCAGTGCAGTGCTCCTACTACTAGCTTGCATGTGCCAGAAGCGGACAGGCCGGTCCCTCTGTGGTGAGGTGACTGATAGTGGCACGTGACCACCGGACGCGTCGTGACGCTGAATTGGTCAATTGGATCCTGCCCATTGCTACTGTCAGGGACGTTCATACTGACTGTGACTCGTTATTTTTGAGACTGATAGTTTTTTATTAAAAATAAATAGTAATAGTTAAAAAAATAGTTATCAGTCTGAACATTGCTAAAGAGTTAAACCACTTCAGTCGGATTAGTTTAATTTGGCATCAGATGCATGTGAGCATGTTAGAACGCTACATATGGACTAGGAGATTCAGACGGCCACGCGGTTCAGGACGTGAGGCACTTCACCGGTATACATAGGTCCTGTGTTTTTAGCTGCAAATGATAGTTTTTTTTTTACTTTGGTTAATAGTTTTGGTTGAGCTTTTTAAGATGATTGTAGACAATGAAGTTGTTGACACTACTAATGTACGCACCAATAAGCTCAGCAAGCTATTTAAGAAAATGGTTTTAAAAAGTCACTCGAAGAAACCAACTTAATTATTTTGATTTTTTAAACAATAGAATCCAAAACAAAAAAAAAACAAAGGAACAGAGTCGTAAATTGATCACCATTCAAAGGGCATGTTTGATATGGCTGTGGCTTTAGCTTTTAATTGAAAATTTTGAATTTTAACTATTTGCGACAAAGTTTACGGACAGAGAGATAATCGCTTGCGATTTTGGATTATACAGATATTGAGCTTTTAATGTGTACTACAATTAACTTATAAATACCGTCTTAAAAAAATATTTCGTTTAAAAGTTAGATACTGTGTAAAAATCAAAAACTACTTTTAAAAACAAAAAAAAACAGATCCAAAGACTACTACGGAGAACAAGTTCTTCAATTAATTCACCGATCGATACACATTTCGATCTCAAAGTCCCAGCATTTCATACTGTCGACTGATAGCGACTGGTGGTGTATCTTCAGCGCTACTTCAATTCGTGACGTAGTAGCACAAGTGACTGATTTTTTACGGAAGAGTCCACCTCATGCTATCTCATTTTATATGTCATATATTTTAAGAATTGATAAGAATATTATCTTATAAATTATCTTATTTTTCACTTAGCTAGACAATACGATAATAAACCATATATACTTCAGAATTTTTGAAATAGGCCTCACATCATGAGTAGGGAAGCAAATGGAGCAGATAATTTTCATTCGACCGATCGACTGAAGGCTCGCGGAGCGAATACGGAAGAAATAAATGGGTATCTGGCATCATTCATATTCGACTCTGACTCCAAGAAAAAAATATAAAATAGGATACGATATGAGTGATATCCGTATGTCAAGAGATATGAGGAAGTTTATTGCGACTTCACTTATGAACAAAATAATATGTTGACAGATTATCAAATCTAATCAGGCAAGGAAACTGAGTACTCTTTTTTTGACATCTCGACAATTAGTCTCTCCATATTCGCTCTGATCACACACTACTGTTCAATGTTATGTATAAGAAGTGGATAATTTTCGTCCGATCGGCCGTCTAAAGGCATATGGAACGAATACAGAATAAAAAATAGATATCCGGTATTATCCATATTCAATTATAACTCTAAAAAACATAAAATAAGATACAAAATAAATAATATCTGTCTATATCTGCTCTGATAGTATTCGTACTCATGAGCCAATTTCTAATACACGCACGTGAGCCTATCCCGCTTGCCGGTGACTTGCGCGTGAATGCTTTGGTGATTTTTGTGCTTGGTGGGTGGCGGGGAACAATGCGTGATGACGTGGCTTGTATACCGTTAATTACTTTGCACGAGTTTCTAGTGTGGGAATACGAACCTTCTAACTACGTAAACGATGAGATGGTTCCTGTGACGTGCATGTGAATTGTCGGACGATTTTGTGCTCGATGGCTTGCAGGGTTGCATGCAGCTTCTGTTTCGCACGTTAGAACCATGCGTGATAACGTGGCTTGCATACTATCGACTAATTTGCACGAGTTTCTAGTGTGGAAATGAATGTACGTAGACGATGCTGAAGTAATTAAACAGATGATTGATCTTGGTGTGCTTACCACTCACAAGGATGCAATGAAAGGTCAAACATGACGTGTATATATGCTCGCCTCACTCGAAAGGAAATATCTAGAGGACGCGTCAACAATCTGATTATTGGAGTTCAATTAGTCAATTACCCGAGATTGCAACAGCTTATCCATTTCTCTAGCTACCAATTGATAGTTCGAGACCACATGCACCTGCACGTTCATGCATATACCGCGTGACATGCACGGATCGACGGACACGCCCCACACTCTGGAAACTCGAACAACGACGCCTCAACGCGCTAGATAGTTTCAGGAGCAGCCACTCGGAAAGCTCGGTTATCCCCCGCTCCAATGGGAAAATTTTAGATTCTAGCTTTTTAAATTTTTTGGTTTTTTTATATTTTTATTTCTCTTACTTCTTTGTATTATTCATAATTATATAATTTTTTATTTTTAAATTTAATTACACTAAAAAACCTAATAGCAACTACAGTGTAAAATAAGACTTAAACAATGTAATGACATCCACACAACAGGGGTACTTGGTACCCTTCTCCATGAGATGAGGTAAAAACTAGAGAGAGCTAACCATAATAGAGAGAGCTTGTGAATAAATGAGTGGATCTAGCCCTCTCATACCCTCTTAGTGGTTTATATACATGAATAGGGTATAATGAAAAATCTCTATTCTACCCCTTAATAATTACAAAAGAAAAGGATACATCAATATATTCATCTATACTATTGGACCTATTACATATTAGGCCTAGTTAGGGGGGCTGGACCACCCCCACAACAGTACACCCTCAACATCAAGCGCGGAGGTCCTAAGGGCGAGCTGATGTGATCAATTTGCCCAGCCCACCGTCTCCTGTCAGCAAGCACGCAGGTGCCGATAGGCGAGCTGATGCAGCTGGTAGCCCCAGCCTCCAGGGGTGTGGATGGTGACAACCTCCTGGAGAAGGGTTATTTGACCGGTCTTCACTTGAACACGAAATCTCACAACAGAGTCTGAGCTGGCGTGTCAAGGTCGTGCCCCAGACTTGGGCAGTGCATATGCGCGGTCGATGAAGTCCCACGCCAAAGGCACGAGTGCCCCATCGGGGTGGTGCCTCCAACACAGTCGACGCGCAGACGTGAACGATGGTGGTCGGATGACCACGTGGTGGTTCGACAAGGCCTCCTGGCTACGTCGCTCATGACGTGGTCGTATATGTCGACGAAGTCACGGCCACGATGTGGCCGGAGAAGTGTCGGTGAAGTTTGGGGCACGAGGCGATCGCAAATGTCAATGGGGTCTGAATCACGAGACGGGTGTCGACGTCGACAAAGCCACGACCACGAGGTGATCAAACAACAGTCGACGGAGTCTTGACCGTGAGGCAGTCATAGACATCAATGAAGCTGCAACTATGATGCTCGCGGAAGTGCCCCATGACTACGTCAGTGAAGACATGGTCGTAGGCGTTGGCGAAGTCGACGACAGGGCGAAGACAGGCGCGCGCGGTTCGCTCGTCGAGATCCTCAAAAGGTGCCGAAACCAAGATCGCCAACGCATCTTAAGTCAACATCTTCAATCGTAGTCGAGGTCGATATGTTAGACCGTAGACAAAGTCGCGACCTTCAACCGCTAGCAAAGTCGACGTCCTCAATCGCTGTCGAAGTTCAGATCTTCGACCACAGCCGAAGTCAGCATCTTCGACCTTAGGCGGAGCCAAAATCTTCAAACACCGACAACTTCGACGAAGTTGCGACCACGAGATGGTCGTAGAAGGGCATAGTTGATGAAGTTCTGACCACGAAGTGATCGAAAAATGACTCAAGATCACATGGACATGGGCATCGACGATGGCGGTTAGACGAAATGGCAACCACGAAGCAGTCAAGCATCGACAAAGTTCCAACATGGTCAGACGAAGTGTCTACGACCATGATGTGGTCGAAAGAAGCGTGCACGTCCACACGACGATCCGACGAAGTCCCAACCGCGTGGTGGTTGGATGAAGCCTCTAAGACCATGTGGCTCGGTCGAACGAAGCTTCGAACAAGGCGTCGGACGAAGTCGGTGGTGTGACAAAGCTCCAGGGTGCACGCGGTCCGTCCCCCACCATTCAGACTGGTCATCGGTGAAGTCAGCAGTGAGACAAAGCTCGGGCGCGCGTCGAGACGAGGCTGTACGACCACGCGACTGTCAAACAAAGCGTATCCGACTACGACATGGTCAGATGAAGTCTCGGCCACGCATGGTGGTCAGACGAATTGTCTACGATGAAGACGGCGGCAAGACAAAGCTTTAAGAACGCCTTGACCACCCTTTGCCCACCCTTCGAACTTGAAGTCGATGAAGGATGCGGCACGACGAACCTTTAAGAACGCCTAGCCCATCCCCCAAGTTGGTGGCGAGACGAAGCTTTGGCGCGCGCATCCCATCTCCCACCCTTCGGACTCGACGTCAACGAAGACAGCGAAGAGCCTAAACTCTGATGCGCGCGCCCCGTCTTCCACCTGACGTGCATGCCTTGTCCCCGCCCTTTGGACTTGACATCGAGGAAGATGGCGAAGAGACTAAACTCTGATATGCGTGCTCCATGTCCCACCCTTCGGACTTGACATCGACGAAGACGGCGAAGAGACGAATTGCTGACATGCGTGCCCCATCTTCCACCCTTAGACTTGACGTTGACGAAGACGACGAAGAGACTAAACTCTGATGCACGCCCTGTCTCTTACCCTTCGAACTTGACGTCAACAAAGACGACAAAAAGACGAAGCGTTAGCACGCGCGGTAGGACGAAACTCTGAGGCACACGCTCCATCTCCCACCCTTCGGACTTGACATCAATGAAGACAGTGAAGAGACGAAGCATTGACGCACACGCCCCGTCTCCCATTCTTCAAACTTGATATCAACAAAGACGGCGAAGAAACGAAGCATTGGAGCGTGCGGCGGGACAAAATTCAAATGTGTGTGCCCTGTCTCTCACCCTTCAGACTTGACATTGATGAAGATAGGAAAGAAACGAAGGGTTTACGCGCCCCCCGTCCCCACCGGTCCATCCTCCACCTCTTGAACTTGTCATCGATGAAGTCGGTGTAGAGACAAATCGGTGAAGTGAGACATCTACGATCGTAAGGTGGTCAGACAATGTCACGACTACAAGATGATTAGACGAAGTCTTGACCACGAGGTGGTCGGATGAGGTCCATGACAACGAGGTGGTCGACGAGCATCTACGACCATAAGATGGTCGGATGAAGTCTACGACCATGATGTGGTCGGACGAGGTCTCCAACCAGCAGATGGTGGCACGAGGTCTACGATTGTGAGGTGGTTGGACAGGTGTCTACGATAGTCGGAGTCACGACCATGACGCGGTTTGACGAGACGGTCCACAATGGCAAGACAGTTAGATGAACGTCTACAACCATGAGGCAATCGGATGAAGTTTACGATCACGATGAGGTCGGACGGAGTTACAACCACGATGTGGTCAGACGAGGTCTACGACCATCGACGATGTCGGCGGCCAGACGAAGCTTGGGCACGCGCCGAGACGAAGCTGTATGACCACGCGACTATTGAACGAAGTGTATCCGACTACGGCGTGGTTAGATGAAGTGTTGGTCGTGCAGTCGGATGAAGTCTCGAGCGTATGGTGGTCGGACGGAGTGTCCACGACCACGACATGGTCGAACGAAGTCTCACCCGTGTGTTGGTCAGACGAATTGTCTACGACCTCATGATGGTTGGCATCAACGAAGGAGGTGGCGAGACGAAGCCTTTTAAGCGCGTGCAGCCTGTCACCCACCCTTCAGACTTGAAGTCGACGAAGGATGCGACACGACAAACCTTTAAGCGAGCATGGCCCATCCCCGATCTGTACCCCAAGTCAGCGACGAGATGAAACTCTGACGTGTGCGTTATGTCTCCCACCCTTCGGACTTGATGTCGATGAAGACAACGAAGAGACGAAGCGCTGACACATGCACCGCATCTCCCACCCTTCAGACTTGACGTTGACGAAGAGACGAAGCGTTGATGAGCGTGAAGGGAAAAAACTCTAACATGTGCGCTCCATCCCCACTGGTCCAGCCTCCACGTTTTGGAGTTGGCGTCGATGAAGAGATGAATCAGTGAAGCACAAAGTCTACGACTGCAAGGTAGTCAGACAATGTCACGACCACAAGGTGGTCAAACGAAGTCGCGACCGTGGGACGGTCAGATGAGGTCCACGACGGCGAAGTGGTTGAATGAGCATCTATGACCACGAGACGGTCAGACGAAGTCTATGACCATGACGTGGTCGGATAAGGTCTTCGACCAGCAGGTGGTCGCATGAGGTCTACGACTGTGAGACGTCGGACGGGCATCTACGATAGGCAAAGTCATGACCATGACGCGGTCTGACAAGGTCTACAACCGTAACGTGATCGGACAACGTCCACAACGGCGAGGCGATCAGACAAGCGTCTACGATCATGAGGAGGTCAGATGAAGTCTACGACTGCAACAAGGTTAGACGGAGTCACAACCACGATGTGGTCAGACGAGGTCTACGACCATCGACAAAGTCGACGGCGAGACAAAACTTCAACATACGCTCCCCGTCCCCAACACTTCCAACTTGACATCGACGATGACACGCGAAGAGACGAAGCGTTGAAGCGCACGGTCCATTCCCACAATTCGGACTTCACATTGACGAAGTCGGCGGCGGGAGGAAGCCTTGAAACATGCGGCCTGTCCCGACCGGTACAACCGCGAGGTGGTTAGACAATGTCACGACCATAAGGTGGTCTGACGAAATCGTGACCGCGAGGCAATTGGACAAAGCGTCTATGACCACGGCGTGGTCCAACGAAGTCACGACCACGAGGTGGTCATTGAGCAAAGTCACGACTGTGAGACGGTCGAACGAAGCGTCTCTGACCACGAGGTGGTCGGATGAGGTCACGACCATGAGGTGGTCGCCCGAGGTTGTGACCGTGATGTGATCAGACACGCACGCGCCCTTAGCGCAGCCCACTCCCTGGTGAGGCGCACAAAACACGCGAGGTACACCGTGTGATTTTTTTATACTTCATAGAGTTGCTCAAGACGGCTAAGTTTCTAGAGCTTTATACTCCGTAGAGTACGCCGGGCGCGCGAGTCAACACTGTTTGGTTTTTTTGTACTCCATAGAGTTGTCCGGAATGACTAATTTTTCAGTGCTTTATACTCCATAGAATACACTGGTGTGCTAGGCAACACTTTTATACTTTATAGAGTTGTCCGGGACGGCTAAGTTCCCAACGCTTTATACTTTGTAGAGTACGTCGGGTGCGTGAGGTAGCACCGTGCGATTTTTAATACTCCGTAGAGTTGCCTGGGATGACTATGTTCCCAGGGCTTTATACTTCAAAGAGTATGTCAGACGTGCGAGGTTGCACCTTGTGTTTTTTTATATTGCGTAGTGTTGCCCAAGACGGTTAAGTTTTCGACGCTTCATACTCTGTAGAGTACGCCTGACGCACAAGACTGCACCGTGTGATTTTTTTATACTCTATAGAGTTGTCTAGGACGGCTAAGTTCTTGGTGTTTTATACTCCGCAGAATACGCCGAGCGCGCGAGGCTGCACCGTACGATTTTTTTATATTCCGTAGAGTTGCCCAGGACGACTATGTGGCAAAGCCCATGACTATATTCTGTTCGTAGGCAGGACACACGCACGATGCGCACAGCGCATGCGATGCCATAGCTCACGATGGTCGACACCGGCGGAGACCACACGAAGTTCAATAGAGGCAACATCCACGTGGAGTCCAGTGAAGATCAGGCGAGGTCTGCCGTAGACCATGCGGTGTTTGACAAAAGTGACGTCCATGTGGAGTCCGGCGGAGGTCGAGCGAAGTCCGACGAAGACCGAGCGGAGTTCAAGCGCAGCGACATCCGTGCGAAGTCCTGTGGAGATCGCACGGAGTTCGGTGAAGGCCACACGAAGTTCAGCAAAGGTGACCTCCGTATGGAGATGACAGCAACGAGAAATGCCACCCTACCTGGGTGGGTGCGATGTGGCGGCCGTCGAAAGTATCTCCGGATGTGGCATCGCGTCCGACGCTAGGCCGACTCCCTGGTGTGGTGATGACAGCGCGATGAGATTGACGGTCGCGCCGGTGCGAGTGTGGTGGTCAACGGTCGTGCTAGCGCAGGCGACTTGAACGACAATCGTGCCGATATTGGTGTCGGAGCTAGCTCCTTGCGTTGGCGCTAACCACCCACTACCCGTGGTGCTCGGTCGTCGCTGTGATGGGGGTGATGGCCCTTTGATCACAGCCCCCTCACACTGGCCTTGACGGTCGTGGCTGCCGTACTTCTCTTTCACTTGGTTGTTGCCGTTGCTTTCTAGTACTTTCCCTTGCGCAGTTTCTTGCGCTGCGCCCACAAACGGCACCAACAGTTGTAGTATCGGCACAACTGGGGGTATAGGATACCATTCTCCATAGAAGGAGACAAGAGCTAGAGAGAGCTAGCCACAAGAGAGAGGGCTTGTGAGTAAATGAGTGGATCTGACCCTCATACCCCCTTAAGAGTTTATATATATAAATAAGGTAGAATGAGAAAATCTCCATTCTACCCCTTGATAATTATAAAAGATAAGGATATATTGGTATATTTATCTATACTGTTAGGTCTATTACATACTAGATCCATTCCAAGACTCAGTTACAAAGGATTGGACCATCTCACAACAGTACAATAAACTGAAACTATTAAGCCCAATGCAGCGGGACCGAGCTCGTCTTTACAAGAGTACGTAGAGAACCAACACTGGACGTTGGTTTGCGATGAAAGGAATGCTCGGGATTGCCGAACAGGGGCTCGCCAGCTCGCGCGGTGAAGTATGAAGTTGCGTGGTATAACTAAAGATGGCAACGGGTAGATACCCGTCGGGTATTGCCAACCCATACCCGTACCCGATACCCGCACCCGCACCCGCTACAATACCCGTACCCGCACCCGGGTATGAAAACCTACCGCACTCGCACCGCGCGGTATTTATACCCGACGGGTAACCCGTACCCGAATTGATAAAGGTATATACGAGGCACATGTATATACGGGCGCGGGTATTTCCATCGGTTTCGTTTCGAATATATATATATACGAGCCACATGTATATGTACCCGTTGCTATCTCTAGTATACACCCGGCCGGGTATATTTTACCCGCGGGTATACGGGTACGGGTAGTATATACCCGTACCCACACCCGCATATCCGATGGGTAGAGTTTCTTACCCATTAGCATACCCGCGGGTGAAGTTATCTTTTCATACCCGCCTCCTTATCGGGTAAAACCTATCGGGTATTCGGGTTTCGGATACCCGTTGCCATCCCTAGGTATAACCAAAGTGCAATGCCTCCGAACGCGACACGGGCAGGACAGCTCAAAAATTTTTTTTTTTGGTTGGTTCCAATCTTCCAATCATTCCCGCCGATCGAGACGGCATGGCGAAGAAACGTTTCACGTGCGTGCCCACAGGCAGCAGCGCCATGAATGGGCCGGGCCTACAAATTACGTGCCCTGACACGGGCTAGTGACCGGTGAGGCGTCGTGCTTAACGTGGTGCTCGCTTCTCTCTCCACCGCGTCGCTTCATGGGCACAGAAGAGGGAGCGGAGAGAGTGTGCTCAACCAAGAGGCGGGTATATTCATCTATACTATGAAGGACAGGACTAAGAGTATAATACGGCTCATTATAGGCACACTTAAATCCCAGCTGCTCTAGGCGATGGCAACGTGGTCCAATCAATCACAAATTCACGAAACTAGCATGTGCAGCCCAAGCTCTAGTTGCTTGGTATACCATCTTGGGGAAATATCAGGTGAAAATGACATCTTTTTTATGAAAATAGTGCAAAATCTATTAAAATCAAATGCTCAAGTTTTAAAAAACTCTTAAAAATTATCAGCTATAAGTAAATACATGATCTATATCTATGCAAAATTTCAAGAACAAACTTAATTCTATTTATGCGAGACATGTAATAGTGCACCATAGTGGTGACTATTAACCTTAACCCTAAACCTAATTCTCCTCCCCCACATCAGCAGTCGCCGCTGCCCCCAACGTCCTACCCACGCGCCGCCTCACTGGCCAAATCTTCCCCCTGCCACTCCCCTCTTTACGTCAACCACCTCCCACACCGCTCATCTTCATCCTCTCCGACAAGCCACCCCGCATTGCACTCCTTCCTCGTCTCCCACTGCTACGACCAATGGATCTACCATCGCCTCCTAATGTTCTCCTCCTCATTGCCCCCGCTGACCACCACCGCTCTCCTCTTACTCACGGCTCCGATAGCAATATAGCACCACCGCCACCACCCACCGCTATGCTTCCGTTGCCCCCTCGTCCCTCTAAGATTGGGCTCTAGTGAACCCAAACTCTAATGGGTAAATGCGAGTCCTAACCCGGCGGTGGCGGAAGACGGTGGCATCGGAGAGAAGGGAGACGAGTCGGAGTATGAATCTTAAGATCCAAATATTAGAAAATTGACCGTAAGTTAAGAAATTTTCATGTGTATTAGCGAATCCGTACTAATAACACACCTGTTACTGTTAGTAACGCTTCCGGATCCGACCTCGAACATGGCAAGGATTCTTGTCTGCTTCGGAGCTCGTATTCGATCACTCATCGGCTTTGACTCGAAGTCTCGAACAATCTCGAGTTCTATATAAACTTACTGCAGGTAACCAAAGAAATCTCCACGTAGAACGTATACTGTCGCTGCCTTCTCAGTTTTAGTTTCGGCAAGTTAATCTCTGCATTGGTTGATTTGCCCATGGCCACTGACGATCTGTACACGATAATGTCTGGCTGCTACAACACAACGGGCAGCAATCGCCCCGGCAGCGGCAGCAGAACCGTCGTCGATGACTACTTCAGCGTGGAAGGTCTCTGTCCGCGCCGCCGGCGGGCGGGTGCTTCGGGCACGGGCAAGTGGGCGGCGCGGTGCCTTTCCGGGAGGTGCTGGCCTCCGGGTTGCGCGGCAGCGGCATGTGCGTCGTGCCCGTGGCGTGGACGAAACACCCCGGACGGGTGGGTTGCGGTGTGCGGGTAATGCAGCCGGCTTCCCGCTGTTTAAATATATATAGAAAGTGCTGATTTCTGCAGATAGAAATCTCTCCGTATATAATCTGTATTTAGTTAGTTTCTATTTGTATTCAGCCGTATCAGATATGACCATGTAATCCGGCTTGATTAGCTGTACAAACTCTGTATCTCCTATTTTGCCGTATGACTGTTGGGCATCCGGCAAGAGTGTTAAGCTATACGATCTGCTCCCTGGCATCGCAGGCAGAGCACCGTGCAGCCAAATACGCCTCTGAAACTCTGCTCCTTTTTCACCCGCGCGGGCGCGGCCCCGCGGTGCCCGCCGTGGCAGCGAACGGGGAGCAGCAGCTGGAGGAGACGTGGAAATGCTGGCTGCCGTCGTAGGCTGCAAGGGTTCAACGCCGCGTGCATGCAAGTTACATGATTACCTGTGGAGTAGTACTACTACATTGATTTTTGTGTGTGTGTGTGTGTGTGTTTCTGCATTGTATTTTCCGGGGGGGTTTTCTGGCACAACTCTTGTACTACCTGTAACGAAAGGTAGTATGGGAGATATCATGTGGAAATCGTGACTTTTTTTTGTGAAAATAGTGCAAATTCCTCTAATAGTTCTCATAAAAGTGTTTTAGAAAATCTCAAAAAATTGTTAGCTATAGGTAAGTATATGGTACATATCGATGCAAAATTTGAAGAGCAAACTCAATCCTGTTCATTACATAAAAAAAGAGTGATGTGGATGGTTGAATCTAGATCCAATGATTGAAAAATTGACCGAAAGTTAAGAGATTTACAAGCAACTGTGCAATACATTGGCCCTTGTTAGTACGGAGGTTTTCGAGTTGATGATCGATCACTCCCTTTAATCCCAATAGCAATTTGACGAAATTTTGAACGGTCGTTTCGACCCATGCATTTATCTTGCTTGGATCAGGCCCATTTGTGTGCAGGTGAACAGCCACATGGGCCCTAAATTTGGATTTGGCCCGTCTCTAGAACATCAGACCCGACCCGCTCAACAACTTTTGTTCGCGCAACTGGGGAGATTTCAGTGCAGAGTGCCAAGTACGAGAAGAAGAGATGTACGCACACTCCCCAGATCACTCGCCCGGAAAAGATTTGTCGGGATAACAGGATTAAGGTCATGGTACAACCTGAAAAAAGGAAATCCACTGCAGGATTAAGCTACCATTAGTGACTAGTACCTTTGTCAGTTGTCAGCCACATAACGTAACAATAATCTAAACTGATAAGACACCCACTAACGGAGTTAGGCTCTGCTCATTTGTATTTGAATTTTTAAGCTTATTTTTTTAGTATTAATATTTTTTGTTTTTTTCTAACTTTTCAATATTTTTTAAACTTTTTTAAAATTTTTTCTTATATTTGTTTGTATTATATATGATAGGCTAACATATTTTTTTACATTTTTTAAATTAATTATGCCAAATAAACTATCGTCAGCTATAATGTAATTTCAATCAATTATAATACAATTTTAACCATAAACTACTAAATTTCAATCCAACGGAACGACCTCTTAGTCAACAACAATAACCTTGAAACAACCACACGAGGGTATTTTATATTAGCTTATACTTTCGATTTCAGTTAATATGAACACTAGCTTTTCAAAATAACTTCTCTGCTCCTCTCGCTCTCATTTGGCTCTAAGGATAAAATAGGTTATAGGAGCATCATGTATCTCACTACTCTCACTCCTGTCTCACACACGTATCTCTCACTCACTTTTTACACCGCTCGCAGTCCCTTCTAAAATTCACTTCTTCTAACTACTACTATTTATTTTCAATCAAAAGCCATCAGCCACAGTCAAATACGAAAGTCAAACAATGAACAGAGATTAATAGGTCAAGTAAAAGTCCTTGACAAGCATATTCATACTTCAAATCATGCAGTTTTACATATATAAGGATCAGGTGTCGAGTTCATAGACACATTGGGCTCCACGGGAGGAAATTCCTGGTTTATCAGTTGAGAATTTCCTCTCCATCCTGAAAACCAAAACGGCAAGGTAAGGCGCACAAAATCAGGCCTCCCAATGTTCCATGTCTCTTGGCGTGGCGAGACGGTGCGCACGAACTGGTCCCTACAGAGACCAGTTCATTGCATTGCTGGAGTGGCTGAAGGCGCTGTCGGACCCGTGCTCGACTTGCGGCTGGTTCGGCGGGCCGCTTCCCTGCAGCGCAAGCTCGAGCTCGCCGGAGAACTGACCGTGATGAACTGAGCCTGGATGGACCTCGTGCAGCGCAGCCTCATGCGGCAGGTGATGCTGCTGCACGTTCCTGGAGCCCTCGTGGCCCCGGGAGCTAGTCCAGGCGCTGCTTGCCGCCATGTAGTTGCTCGCCATGACAGAGGGGGCCACTGGGTTGCCTTCGAAGGTGCTGGTCGCCGACGTTGCTGGGGACCGGTTGTGGCTGGCACTGTGGGTACTATCCCATGGCTGAGTTGACAGAAGAGAGAGAGCACAGCTGGAGTCGGTGGCAACTCCTGCAAGATATCCGCCTGCGGGGAGCTCAAAGGCCGGGAGCATTGGTGCCCCTGCGGCTGAGCCGCCCTGGCCGTTGTATGCGTGGTCGCCATATCCCGCAACTGTACTGCGGTGAGGATGAAGTTCATGGTTCCCTTGCCACTCGATAGTACCAGACATGGGATCGCCGGGCTGAATAGCTGGCCACGCATCCCTCACGCTGCTTGGAACCCTTGGGTACGAGAAATCCAGTAGAAAGCTTCTGAACCTGCTGGGCTCTTCTGGACCAAAAGTTGCAAGAACAGGGCGTTAACACATTCAATCGAATTGCAAGCGCATGGATACGTAAAAAAGAGAGGCACTTGATACCATGGAAGGATGCAGCAAGTCGACCATAGCGTGAAGAGAGAGGTCCAGGTGGTGGCTTCCTCCGGCGCTCATTGTGACCTGCGAGGCGTCTGCGGCAACTGCGTTTTCCTTGGTCAAATTCAGGCAACTGGTGGAACCTGTGATTTACATGGATAAAGGAATTACATATGGTCCAAACTCCACAAATGATTTTACTAGTGCAAAGTGGCAAGAGAATAGGCAGCATCTAAAAATATGATCAGTTACACTAATGAAGAATATCACATTCCTAGAAACATATACTGAAAATGGTAACAATAATCAATTTCACACAACAAAAGCAGAGTGAAGAATATCCGTAGATCAATTGCATATAATAGAGATTCTTACTGTAAAAAACTGCATGCACATGAAAAGAGGGGACATGCTAACTCTGTAATCAAGAATCAGCTACTTGCTTAACTTAATACCAAGCATGCATCAGATAAATAAACAAAGCAAACCACATGCCACGTGAAAAGCTGCATCGATGCAAGCAGAACATTTGTTTTTTATAATCCTAAAATTAGTTTTTTTATAATCCTAAACTAATTCGCATTTGTTCAAAGCAGCAACACCAACCAATGACACACCTTTCATGATTAGATCCATACACCAGGACCGGGAAAATAAAAGGTAACCATGTGGAAAGAGCACCTGTAACCATTCCTGACAGTGGACACGTGCAAAGGCTTATAGTACAGTAATAGTCATCGCTTGTTTTATCTTTCAAACAGCAGCGAGAACCTTCTCTTTTCTGATGATTCATAAGGCCACAGGACAATGTGAAATGGTATGGCACAATATTTTTTCTTCAAAAAGTCCACCAATGCGCAATATATAGCAGCCGCTTTTACTTCAGTTCGGCATTTAGGATGGTGGTGTACGCTTGTACTCTCTAAATAAAAAAATACTCTCCAAATAATAAATGATAGAAGGTTCTCTAAAAATAATCAAAGGCTACCAAACCAATCTCGAAACAAGAACTACATGTGACCACAGATGAACTAAATAAGAATTACTATTGGTATTTGATTACTGCTGCCTTATAATGATTATTTTAAAATTAGTACTACTGGTAATTCTTTGCTATTCTGTTTTATTTGTTCCAGCCCAATATCTCCCCTATCCAACTTCTATATCATTAGGGCATACATTAAATAGTGTAGTAGTAGTAGAACCAGTGTACCACCCATTCGTATCCTACCATACAGTAGAATACGAAAAAAGAAATCTAGACTTACTATGTATGCTACTCGGACAAGATATTCAGGATGCACACTTTTATGTCCCTTACTATTCTGGTCAGAATCCACATGTCCAAATTGCTATCCACCGAATGCACACCAGCAGTACACCCATGCATCACCATGAACACAGCACCTGAATTTCTGAATCTGTTTACGAGAAGTAGCTGAACTGAATCTTACTACTACAAGATGCATATGAATGGCCGGCCAATCCGAGGACTCGTTTTTTTTTTTGTCCTGAGAAGAGCGAATTGCAGAGCTTGAACACCTTACTCTTGCAAGCTGCGACTGACCTAATCAACTCTTGCAACCAATCTATGGAGAAGTTCCTGAATTTTACCGGCATCCGTCCACAACTACACTAATCACCATAGCTGGCGAGCTTCTGAGGTAGGAGTATCACAAGTGGAACAGTGGAGGAAATTAGCAGCAGCAACTCCAGAAAAAAACAAAATGGAGTAACTGGAGGCGCAGCGGAGCCAATTGCTGGAGCCCAAATTGGGAGCCCACCGGCCACCGGGTCGGACACCGCATCTAATGCGGCAATAAACACTTGACCAAACAAACCAATGAAACCACCAACTCCATGGGAGGGAGCAGGGGAAAAATTTACTGCAGTAGTAGCATGTGTTTTATTATTACCTGCTGCATTGTTGGCAGAAGCGCTGCTCGAGGCCGGCGACGACGACGCGCGGCGCCTTGGAGTGCATAGCGCACACCTTATGCCGGCAGTAGTACGCCTTGGCGCCGCTCAAATCCACGCCGCAGCCCTCCACCTGGCACCTCGGCGGCGGTGCGGGGGCGGCGGCGGTGGCGGCTCCACCCGCCCCCGCGCCGCCGCTCGCCGCGCCCTTACCCTTCTTGCCACCCGCCGCCGCAGCGGCGCTCCCGCTCCCGCCAGCCGCGTCCTGCTCGAAGTAGATCTTCTTGCCGAACTTGAGCCCGTGGACGTCGTCTCCCCCGCCCCCGCCGCCGCTGCTGCCGGACTCCATTGCGGCCGGCGGTGCCCCGTTCCCTTCCCTCCCCTGCTGTGGTTTAACCGCGCGGGGAACCAAGCAGTGGTGGCTTTTCTTGCCCCCCTCTTCCCCTCCTCTCTGGCCAGAGAGAGGAAAGAGAGGGAGGGAGGAAGCGAGAGGAGAGAGAGAGAAGAAAGCGCAGAGAGCAGGCGGGGAGGGAGGCGACAACAGTGGTGGCACCGCCCTTAAAATTAAGCTTTTTTGTGTGTGGTGCAGTGTGTGCGCGTGTGCGCTTGTGTGTTGTCTCTCTCCCCCCCCACTTCACGCACTCCCACTATTCCACACACACTTGACACTCCCACCCTCTTTTCTAGCGCCGCTGCTGGGCTCCTACTCTTCCACTTTCTCGGCCTCTTTTTTAACGCTATAGCTCAGTATGGTGGCAGCCGCCTCGTTCTCGCTGGGCTTACGGGGTGAAACGGCTGTGCGGGGCGGCTCCACCTTGTCGACGCGGGCGGGCGCGGTCCGCGCTCCGTGGAAAAGTCCGCGCGCGCGGCCGCAGTTGCACGCGCGGCCCGACCCACCCGGCGATCAAATCGCGCGCACTGGAGACGGGGAAAGAGGGGGGGACGGGCGGGAGCAACAGGAGGCCACGGGGCGAGTGGCATGCGCCACTGCGCGCGCGCTGCGCTGCACCGCACCTGCTGCTGGGCGCTGCCCACAGTGGATGACTGATCGATGTAGCCGCGCTAGCCTGCCCCTCCGTCTGCGCGCGCCTGCGCCTGCGCCCGCTTCCCGCCTCAGGACGGTAGGGCCCGACCCCGCGCCTCGCTAAGTCCACCCACGGCGACAGGTGCGAACGGAGCCGATGGTCTCCGACGGTCGCTCTGGCTGAAAACATTCGGATCTAATTTTTTTTTTAATAAAAAAAACAGATATCCAATTTGTTTCGGATTTTGGATTTGAAACCCGATAGTTTTTTTTTCAGATATAAGATCGTATTTGGAATAGAAGTATCTATTGGATTGGAAGATTTGATTGAATCTAACTCGGAGCTCGCTTAGCAGTGTTTCGGCCAGAAGGTTCGGCCAAGCAGTGATTGGTCTTAAGCCCAAACCGCAGCATTTGTTCTCGGTTCAAGGTGATGGCAGAGAGTCACCAACCAAGTCCACCCGATGACCATCCGGTTCAGCAGGCTAGCAATTCCAGTCGTGACAGCTATATTTGGAATCCAAACTCCACGTCGGAAACCAGAAAGGGTTCGGCCGAGCGATGTTCGATACTGTTCACTGCATGTTACTGTAGCAGAGCGTTTTTTTTTTTGCCCAAAGATTTCGGACAGCCAAACAGTAGGGTGTTCGGATTGATCTCCTAAAGCTTCGGCGCACAACTTCAACTAGGGGCGGCTAGTTTTTTTTTCCCAAACCGATCTGAACTCCAAGCAATGTTCAATCAAGTATTCGGCCAACCTAAATAACTAGTCCGAGCAAAATTTATGGACTTTAGGAAATTAAATAAAAACAGCAAGGAAAATCAATCTAAAAGCTAGGGTAAATAATTCTACCGAATAAATCGCGTTCTGATATCAAGATGATATGAAGTCGTCCGATCTTCTTGATGTAAGATCAAAATAGTCACGTGTAGTCTCTTGAATCGTAGTGATCCTCCGTTGCTAATACAAGAATGAACAATTTTTAATTCGCAAGAACATACGCGTTGGACTTTACAATCATAAGTGAAGCTCTATCGTGTTCCTAATTTTCAGCGAAAAGATTAAACGATCTTGATTATTGATATATTCTCAGTTTCTTCTCAAAATAGTTCATCCATCGTAGAAGAATAAAGCAATCTGATATTTCAATCTATTATCAAAATAACTAATCTAAGGTTACAATGAGATGGCCGCATAGGCGCCCCCACCTCCTTGACGTGATCACATGTGGGCTTAAGCAAGTCTTAATCTATTCGGCCCAAAGAATCCTAATCGATCTCATGTGCTCTAATTAGTTCGGACGCACTCAACTCAAAGTGGGTTCGGACTCAATTAAAGACACGTGACCGAAGTAAATTACGATTACATGGCCGACATGAATCAGTTCGACTTGATCTCCATGTCATTGATGTCCTCCTTTTTGGCCATGACTTCCTCATGCGGATGGGTTTGACTACTTGGTCTTCGCTACAGACAGGAAAGCCTCATTAACGTGCTCCCATTCCGTGACGATGTTAGCCTTGTTGCATATACAGCGAATAGCCAAAAACACCATGCATGGATGCAGTTTCTTCTCATGCACATATACATATCAGTTTCTTCTCCATGGGTTTGAATTATTTCCGATCAAATAATATATTTAACAGAAAGATGCTAAGTATATCTTTATCCGTATCACTATACATATTCATATTTATATCAAGCACAATAATTATTTTCAGTTAAATAATATATCTATCAGAAAGGTGCTAAGTATATCTGTATCCGCATCACTATACGTATTTGTATTTATATTTAGTACTGTTTATGTCACACTTCGATTCTGAAAATCATATATAATGGAATTGGGATAAACAAAATCCGTCCGTTCCGAACCCACTTGAGTTCTTAAAGGGAGGGAGTGAAGCACTGTTGATGGTGGGTGGTGGTGCGGGCCCGGTGAATGGTAGAGGGCGTAGAGCTGCTCCAGGGGCTCTCTAAAAGGGAGGTGTAACTTTGAGAGTAGCCTTTTTTTTTTCCAAAGGCTTTAAGAGGCTTTTTAAGTGGTTCTAAAAGGAAGGAGAGATGTAACTTTGAGTTCAATGCTTTAAGGGGCTTTTTTAATAGGTTTCTAGTGAGATGTGATGACTTTTAATGTGTTCTAAAATGATGGTATTGTGCAACTTTTTATTAAGGTTAGGTATTTTACCTCTTTTGGAGGTATAGCATATTTAATTGTTTCAAGTACACTTATTAGCTTACTACTATATATATAGTACACTAGTACGAACTAGACACTGTAGTTATATTCATTCTATATTTCTATTTTTGCACCAAGTCATATTCTCAAAATAGAACTCATATGATTGTTAATTGTCGTTTTTTGACTATATATATTTTTGCTATTGATGATTGAATATATTATTGCTTTCGTTTGATAAGCATAGCAACGATTATTTCTTTTTACATATTGTAATGTGGATAAAAGTTATGATGGAGGGCTACCAGGAATGCTCTCCTAAGACAGTCTTGATAAAAAAAAAAAATTGAACGTAGCAAAACGGATGGTTGCATGGAGCCATGGACGTGCTTGGCCTCAGGCCTACTCCAAAGACTTCTCTTTCTGTCTTCTAAACGTATCAGTTTCTTAATTGCTTTTTCCTTTTTTTCTTTATTTATTTGAATTATTCATAATAATATAATCTTTTCTTTTTTAAATTTAATTCTTCAGAAAATACTATCAATTATTATTGTACGTTTTTCAGCCGTTATAATGCTAAAAAGGCAGAAGGCTGTTTGGGAATTTTGGACATATGTAGCTCTTTTGATCTCTAAAATTATAATACTAGCCTCCAGAACATCAAAATTTTATTTCTAGCCCCCTCTCCGATAGCATGTCTACGCGGTGCCAACACGTGGCTAATCGTGCGATCGTGGACCACACCACCTTGGTCTTACACATATAGAAAACTATGACAATCTTATATATAAGAATTCTACATACACTATGTACAAGACTAACTAATAATACTTAAGATTATAATAATTCCTGCAGTGCCACATGATAGGTTAATCCAATATCAAGTTTTTAAACATGTGTATATATTATTGATTTGATATTCCCATATCTATAATCCGTAAAACATGATCATCAATCAATACGTATACTAATCTATAAATTATAATTGTCCCACATAAAGATATAAGATCAGAGATAATTTAAAATAACATCAAAACATGAATAAAGAGTTTCACGAATAAGTCATATACTTATTGATTAATATGAAAGATATTTTTCAAGTGATAAAATAATATATTATTCAAAAGATCATAAATATAGAAGGAATACAATCATCTCTATATCATCTCTAGAGTATATCACTAATAAGAGAAGCGGCCCTCGCCGACAAGGCAGCTGGCGACCTGGCATGACAGTTTGTGGGTGGTGCACATGGATGGAGGAGATGACGAGAAGCGCCAGAGGCCCTCTCATCGGTGACAGAGGTGAGCCGGCAAGCAAGTGTGACTGTAGTAAGCAGGACAACTGTGTAGGTTGCTTAGGGTTTTTGTCCATGAGAGAGACGAAGAGTGGACAACTGGTTGGTAAGAATGAGCCATATCCAACACTAGCTGGTTAGGTGCCGATCGGATGGCTTGAACGGTGCATGTTTGTTGTCAAATATCTGCTAGTTCTTGAGCAAGCAAATTAACTAAGGACCATACATCATACGATTATACGAGTGTTATTTATAGATTTTTTTTAGATTTAATCCTATGACGTCTTACGTTACGTGTAGTAAGTTTTAAGATATAGCAACAATCAGTTGCTAACACTGAAAAGAACATAGGTCTTAAAAAAACCTAAAAGGAAATACGCAACTCTGGTATGGCTAGTTTGTGGATTAGAGTTTGAGCCGTATGAATGCATGCACACAAGCACACATGGAATATATAAATGTTTGACAGGACCACACACCAGAGAAAGCGAGAGTAATATAAGATGAGAATGATATGAAGCATACATCTGATACCATGGTATGCGCTCCATCTATTCTACAGTCCACATGTTTGCCCGAACCGCCCACGACTCATCTACCATCTAGATTTTGTGTCGATGGGGGAGAAAAAAAATCAAATAATCTTAAGGGCCTGTTCTTTTTAACTGCGACTGATGGTTTTTAGCTGCGGCTGATAGTTTTTTGGCTGTTTACGACAGAGATTGTGGAAAGAGAGATACTCGCTTGCGATTTTTTATGGTACAGATATTAGTTTTTTAACGTGTACTACAATTAACTTGTAGACTCCATTTAAAAAAATACCCCGTTTAAAAGTTAATTACTGTAGCAAAAAGCCAAAAGCGGCTTTTAAAAGTCGCAAAAGAACAGGACCCTCATGATTCCTACCTACTTGTTCGCACGAGCTTACTCCTCTCTCTCTCTCTCTCAATCCTCATACCCAACGGCAACTACTTGCACCATCGATAAGCTGCTCCACTGTTGACTGCTAGTTAGAGCTCGCAACCACTCGCACTTGACGAGACCATTTGTTGTACCTGGAGCTCATGTGAAGGACTTCCCATGCGAGGAGCTCCTCAGATCTAGCAGGGCTAAGACCAGAGTAGGTGGGGAGGTAGATGATGAGCAAGGTCGTCTATGAGGCAGCACTGTGGGGCAAAGATCCCTCATCGACATTGGACATTCAACATCACCGCATGCCATCCTTCCCCAGTAGACTTGTTATGGATATCTCTCTAGATTGTTGCAACACTTTTTATTAATTGTTGTATGAAGTGTATAATTTTATTGCAACATGTCTTCTCAAAATTTGTCATTGGAGGTTTTTGTTGTGGTTCACATTTTGATTTCTTGCACAAATATTTTTTTTGTTACAGTTAGGTTATAGGTTTGTTGCATAAGAATTTTTCTTTGTTACACAATTTTTTTGTTGCAATTGTTGTTAGTTTGTTCCGTCATTTTTATTTGTGATTGATTGTTGCAACCATAGAGAATTTTGTTGTATGTTTATTATATCAATGTTGCACATTTTTGTTGTAAATTTATTGCAACCAGTCGGCTTCCTCCTCCTCTGCCCCTCCCATTCCTCCAATATAGTTGGGGCTTTGGTGAGCCGATAGTGGCCAGGAGACCGTCCTCTCCCTCCCTGTGCCTCCTCCTTGAAAGCAGACTACGACCACTAACACCATAAGCCTTGATACCAGTATCCTGAGCTCCAACGCTAGTCGTTGGTCTAAGGTTGCCGACACTCGTGCTTGAGAGAGACCATCTGCCATGGTCTTCTCCTCCTTCTGCAAGCTGGAGCTCTAGCGAAGCAACGACAACCGAAGATCGAGCAAAAATGAGCTTCTCTATTGTGCCAAATCAAATACTCGAAATTCATACAAGTTAGATGTAACGGTGAAGGAAAGCGTACAATGGAAAGGACGCTAGTTACCCCATATAAGATAGAAGGTTGTATATACAAACGAAGAGTCACTTGGCGCATTAGAGATTTAGGAAAGTAAGATACTATAAAGCATAACGATTGTTATCCTTGTTTGGTGCATTCTTAGGGGCTCTCTGAGCCATGCCCTATACTAGGTTCCTTCTGGAAGGAATCTGCACAAGCGGATGTATGTTAGTATATACAAACAAAAAAGTACGAAAAAAAGTATACAAAATATAAAGAAAATATGGACATCTTCTTTTCAGCTTTTAAAAACTGCTTTTTTGGTTTTTCTACAGTAACTAACTTTTAAATAATATCTTTTTAATGTGGGGTCTATAAGTTGATTATAATACATACTGTAGCAACTTTATTTATATCGACCAAAACCATATGTGAGTTTTCGTTACTCCGTATTTTATTACAAATAGTTTAAAAGTTATAAGCCGTAGTTGTAAGCTATAAATCAAAATAAAAAAGAACATACCTATGTATGAACTTGTAACCAAACCTTTCAGGTGGCCATGTGTGTCAAATGGTGAATTGATGATTGAGTAAACCGAAATACAGTAGGTAACAAAACACTAGCATCCGTGGTGTCTCTTCAAAATACTATGGTTGGAACAAAAAAAGGTTTCTAGCAGTCATGTCCCTTTCTTTTGTCCTACATGTTGTCTTTGTTTCCGACATTGGGCTAGTTTGCCATAGATGGACCATATTTATAGTGAGCTACCTCACACTTTCACAATACTCTAATAAGCAAGCCCATTCGTAGGATTTATGTGTTGGAATTATGGGTAAGCTATACTAGCATAAATTAAAATTTCTACAATATAAATAAAAAAATCTTGCAAACAAAAAGATAATAAATTGTTACAACTAGACAACAATGCGGCGAAAAAAGAGTTGAAGCAGCCTTGTTCAACATAGCGCGCGTCGATGTAGTGGAAGTAGTCAATCGTCCAAAATCTCTCGAAAGCAATTCTCGAAAGTCGATCATCCTCTAGAGGTAGTCGATTTCTATGGGCCAATTGTCTTCTCCTCGAATCGTTCCAATCAACGCCGTAGTCACAACAACGTGTCTACCAAAATTCGCATATCTAGGGATGAAATACCGTGCGTTAGTATATTATCACCAGCACGCACAGTAAGGCCTTTGGTAGGAGGTGGCTAATGTTTTGGTGGGTGTTGCAATGTCTCTCTTTTCCATAACCATTTGCACTCCTTTATATAGCTTCTTATCGGATCCTTATACATTACGAGTAGAGATCGTATTCCACTTAGTGAACCTTCGACCGGATCCATATCTTATAGGAGTAGAGATTGTATCCTATTTAGAGATTATTATCTGGACTCTTATTGTTTTAACCCGTTTAGTGTGTGGCCTTGATGGTTCATATATACTTGGTTGTAATCCGAAAACACATTTCCAATCGACAGTTGGTAGCGATCCCTAACAGAACATATTGACTCACAAATGCACATAAAGATCAAACTGGACGAACCTTATGCAATATGATCTATAACTAGGTCTTAGTTACTTATGATTAGTTCATGTATTACCATATGACCAATTTGTGGTATGCCTCATTAGATCACGACCAGTCAGTATACACATATGACTAGTTCATATATAGTTGGACTAAACAACCTGCTTGTGTATTGTTCTTTTGCTTTATGATACCTAATTGAACTCCAGGTGTGAAACATGTCATCTATGGATTGTCCAATCTTCCCCTAATCTAGTGATAGATAACTTTATATGATCAACTCATCAGCCACTCGTGGTATAGCCATGCAATTCCTTTACCCGACCACATCGACGGGCATAAAGATATCTCTCCTGTTATGCCGAAGGGGCAAATTTTATATCCGATCAGTCACATTTCTCTACATGTTTCTAGCATAACTGAAAACTACCTTTATAACTATCTTGATACGGAGTAGCATTTGGCAACCCCTAAGTGTAATACTACACATGTAAAAAACTATGTTGATTTCAGGTACAAGAATTATACATCGTCATTCCTTGAGACTAGCTGATGATATATGAAAATATAACAATCTCGACAAAATGTCTCAAGATGGTTGAATCCAACACCATGTTCTCTAATATGTGTCCACATTATTAATTTGGTATTTGTATATCCATGATCCATGAAATATGAGATATCAATATATGTGCTAATCTATAAATCATAATTATCCCCATATAATGATATAAAATTAGAGATAATTTAGAATAACATCAAAATATGACTAAAGAGTTGCACAAAAAAATTGCATACTTATTGATCAATATGAAAGATATTTATTCTGTGAACAAAATAACATATTATCCAAAAGATCATTAATATAGAAGTGATATAATCATCTTCATGATTACCTCTAGGGTATCTCACTAACATCGCACGCGATCGCCTAAAGGCTAAAGCTAGTGTTGATTGTAGGCATAATTGGATAAATGCCACCACAATCATCTCAACTTTAAAAAATACCACTGCAATCGTGTTTTTTGAAAAATAACACTCCAATCATTTAATACTCGCATACTTCCTTATGTTAATATGTATTTTCGTATATATGAACGTAAGTGCCCCTTGAGCCATCCTTGTGTATTTGTTTCCTTGGCCCGTCCCATTCAGCCATCGGTAGTCGTTGCCTTTCCAAACCAGCAAGCTGTCGCACTGCTCGTCCACCCTTGTTCGTAGCTTGCACCGACTAGCCACCACGCCGCATGTCCGCCGTCAGTCCCGTCCGCCATGCCGCGCCTGTCTTCCAGGCCGAATCACCATCCGTCGCGTCAACCCCATCCGCCAGGCCGCACTGACGTCG
Organism: Melocanna baccifera; assembly: GCA_036346265.1. NCBI lineage: Eukaryota > Viridiplantae > Streptophyta > Magnoliopsida > Poales > Poaceae > Melocanna > Melocanna baccifera. Next base: position 15,902,472 of record CM070702.1, read on the forward strand.
TCGTCCAGGACCTGCTCTCTCCCTCATCTTTCCCCATGGTTGTTAGCTAGTAGTTGGTTGGATTGGTCATCTTCCCCCTCGTTGTTAATGGCAAATTGGTGCCCAGAATTTAGGTTGCTAGGGCAATTGCAGGATCCAAATTGACAAGTAAGTTTTGTGAATCAATGATACTTTACGAGTTTTCTGAATCTTTGCTACCAGCTACATTTTTGTTAATGGCAAGTATAATAGCCAAGCTTTGTGGCGACACAGTTCAGTTGCCTTTTCATAGAACTTTTTCATACTGCTAGGTTTTCTTGAGCTAACTAGGTTGTAAGCTAGAGCCCTTATATGGCGAATTGCGGTGAATGGAAGCTTTGAAATGGTGCCACAATGTCAAGAATTGATGGGAAGCTCTGAACTGATTGAAGACGAATAAGCTATTTTAGCAAAGGGGTAATGCTAGGAATCGGATGTTCTTCCGGATGCTGGGATGCAATATTTTTTTACTATGTTTATAATATTTTTTAGCTATATTTACAAAAAAACGAAGAGCAACGTGAGTATTCCCACCCGCAATATTTGTCATCTATGTATGCAACATTTATCAGTCATATATGCAACAAAAAAGAAACAAAATATGAGTAATCGCATCATGTGCTCCGATGCAACATTCTTAGATAATATGTGCAACAATTATAATCAACGTATGCAACAAAAAATTGCGATACAAAAGTCGATGTTGCATACACGAAATAAAAAATATTGCAAGAAAAATACAGACAAAAAATATTGCAAATATAGGAAAAAAATATTGCAAATATGGCAAAAAAATGTTGTATCCGAGCGTCAAAAGTGAACACCCGGATCGGATGCCCGATGCATAGCAATACCCTTTAGCAGGGGCGGATCCACACCTTAGGCAGCCTAGGCTCCAGCCCAAGGTGTGCGATATTTATCAGTGTAAAAGCCTAGGTAAATCCAAGTAATCCAATTACGCAACTTTTCTTTCCAGCTCAGATAATAGTGACCTTTGACCCTCCTTAATTTGAGCGTGACAAAATACTAGATCCGCCTCTGCCCTTTGGCAAATGAGGAAAATCATTGTGATTTTGAGAGATATCACTGTAACTGAGAGATAACTGCAAGTGCTTGGTTCGTATGACCCAGTGGGAATCCACTCCATCTTGCACTACTTCAACACGGCTGGGAACGTGAGAAGCATGACAGGCGTGTGTTGTGTCCTTCAAAAGGGCAGAGGAGTGAGGGCGTGGCGCTGCCGCGGCCTGGGCTCACGACGGCGTGAAGAGGATGGGGGAGGAGGCACAACAGTCTGGGAGTGGGCGCACCGTGGCTGTCACAATGGGCCGGCCACCGCTCGCTGGGTTTGCTTGATCCTGGTGCGCGCCCACCTGGAGATTCCAGCTCTGGGTGTATGTTTTTAACTTTTTTTAGAGAGAGTGTGCGTTCAGGGTATGTGTTGGAGAAGGAATGATAGCCGGGTTTGTTTGGGTTGAACCGAATACACAACGATGGCTGGAGGGACACTTATGTCCGTACAAAAATACAGATCGAAATATGAAAAGTGTATTAATATAAAATCATCTTGTATCGATCATAATGACATCTATATAAATAAAAATAACTAGTGAGATTCAAGACACCTCATCCGTTTTGAGGGTAAGAAAATTCTATAATAATCCTAAAAAAATCTTTGAAATTCTCACATTAATCAAAAAAAAGATAAACATCTCCATAACTTATTTTGGTAACACCAAATTATAATGATACAGATTAATCTTATATGTATATTAGATTTATGGGAGGTACTTTAATGCTTTTCTTAACAGTGATTTGTATAATTTTTAAAGCATGATAAATGGTGAATAGATGTTACTTATCTCTTTATTTGCTTTAAGATTAGTACTACTTTTGTTAGAGAAGAAAGTATTGAAGCACCTCTCTAGATTTATATAGCAAATAGTATTGTATTTCAATCATAGATAATAGAGTTGTATATCAAAGATAACTGTATCATAATAACTATTCGCGTATTTACGCGGTCTATTCGTGATTGTTAAACGGAAGTAATTCTATCTATAAGATGGTTAGGATCCTGACTTCATGTGGGAAAAACACGTTGACAATCGCTACAACCGAAGATGTACTCCTCAAAGATGACGACGAAATAGCAAAAGCACATGAATCTTTGCGGCTGGAGTCTGGAGGAGCGAATCAATTCTGAGGAAGTTGTCAATGGTGGTAACAGAGAAAAAGCTCAAAGAAGAGGATGGATTAAGCCGGAGATAACGAAGCTAGAGGCCGCGGTGAAGCGAAGAGGCGCGTGGCCATAAAGTTGAGGCCGAGGACAACACCGGTAGAAAAACAGTGGCATTATCGCCCTGGCATGCAGGCAGCAACGCCGAAGAAGATGGCTACGGCGATCGATGCATCGGAGGCTCTAATACGAGGATGGTAGCGCCAACAAAAAAATCGTAGTCAAGAAGATGGCGCGCATGCGTCTGCTGGTATGTGCGCAGCTCTACACGCAACCATGCAGTCTCAGAAGGCCTAGAAAGCTGAGGACGGCAAATCAGATCGGTCTGTGCGGTGAGAAGTAGGGCAAGTGGACAACACAATCGAACATCCAGGCAGCAGCACATCGGAGCAGAAGAAGGTCGCGGCGGCATCAGGCCGCCGACCTTGGTTATGTTGGTGCAAAGAGCTAGAGGCCGCCGACCTTGGTTATGTTGGTGCAAAGAGCTAGGACTATCTGGAGACGAGAAGTGTATGTAGTGATGCAGGTAATAGAAGGCTTTTATACCTGGGAATAAAACCCCGTGAGACTAGGCCGCGCTCACTTCCGCTGCAGCGTTCGGCGGCAGCGTCGAGGTAATGTTCATTTTTTGTTTTTTAGCTTTTTTTTCACTATTCAATAATTCATTTTTTTCTGATTTTTTAGATTTTTTTAGCTTTTAAGCTTTTTTCTTTTTTTTCCCGTGTTCCTTTGCATTGTCCGTGATGGGCTAACATATTTTTTTTCTATTTTTACATTTTTTAAAAGTTAAGTATGCCCAAAAAAGCCAAATCAGCTACAGTAAAAAAGCCAGCTACAGTGAAATTTCAGCTAAAAGTCAGAAGCTATCGCTAAAACGAATGGGAATTAAGATCATGCAGAGTGCATATATGTGGAAGATGAGGTACTGTTCTTTATTTGTGTTTATTTTCTCACTCATATTTGGTTTTAGCTTCAGCTAGGAGGGGAAAAAAGAAAAATTCTAACCATATATAGATAGGGTAATTAGATTTAGATATTACTATACAGATTGTTTATATGACACGTGAAGCCACCAACCTTTTCTTTCTTAATTAGCATGCAAGCAAAGTAGCTAAATTTTCTACCATCTGTCTCTCAATGATGCTTTGGTTTCTTCTATGTTGCTTCAACACAAGTGTTATAGACCTTGTGCATATCAATTCCCAAGTTAAGTAGCACTTTCTATTCTTTATAGAACTTCGACATATTCTCAATTATTGAAGCTTGAAGTTACGATCAATATTAGTTGTACTTTGAACGCCGAGCGTGTGGATTGATCAGCAACTCCTCCGTGCATGTCATGTGTAAACCCCACAGCCACAAGGCGGCGGCTAATCAACTAACCGGCCCAGCATCTTTGAATTTTTCCCCCTCGTTGGCGCGCGAACCCATCCATTCAGACGTCCATCGACAGATCACCGTCGTCTACAGTCGTGCGCCGTGTCGCCATCGTCGCGCGCAACTTGCAACTTGCAAGACGAGAGCGCCCATGCTGGGACCGTCGTATGCGGCAAGTTCCCAGGTTCCCTTTCCAATCGTGGGTGACGTCGTCTTCACCGCCGGGACAGCAGCACGCACCCGAAACTGGATCTTTAGCCGGATCGCCGTGGGCATCGGCAGCGCGCGACGCTCTCGCACCTACAGGCGCGATGGGTGGCGAGGCGACGGGGGGAGCAGGTAGCGGCAGCGCCGTGTCACGCGGGACAGACAGGCGACTACACGAGAGGGAGGGGGCGCTGCGGCCTGCGGGCCTGCCGCTGGACGCTGGCGCCGGAACTGTTGCTGATGCTACCGGTGACTGTGCCCTGGCGCGTGGGTGCTGGCCTGGCGCACGTGGGCGTCCCATGTTAGGGCGTTACTGTGTGCCTGTGACTGTGCTTGCTGGGCCGGGACAGAGATGGACACACGTGATTTGGTTTGGTTTTGGAGTTTGATAGACCGAAAGTTTTCATCGGCGAACATACGGCGTGGTTACAGGGTTAACATTCACTCTGTGTGATTTTAGTCGATATAAATAAAGTTATTATAGTATATACTACAATTAATTTATACACACCGTCTTAAAAAGATAATTCGTTTAAAAACTAACTACTATAGAAAAATCCAAAAATAGCTTTCCAAAGGTGAAAAGAAGAGATCTATAGCCAAGAACCAAACGAATACTGTAGCACATTGATAGCCGAAGTTCTGTTGTACAGGAAATTGCTGTGGCTAGGAACATGTAGAGGACATAAACCACGCCATCAAACAGATACAACTAGCTGAATCTCGTTGGCTGACCAAAAGTTTGATGTAGCAGCAAGCATGGCTACTGATTAACCAAACATGGTCACCCTGTGTTCACTCTGAAAACAACGGTAACGAAGGCAGTGAACGTCTACCTCTAACCTTATATGCCACCCCCAAAAACTAACTAAACCCATACAGCCGGTCTCCGATTAGCCGCCGGCGTCATTTTTAACTCACGTAGACGCATGTGGCTCAAGCTGAGTTGACCGACTAGCGGAAGACATCCATGGATCACGTACGGAGGATTGATCGGACGGTGGAAAGATTAGACTGGGAATTGAGAGAAATCAGAGGGATTGGGGGCAGAACAGGGACAGGGAGGAGATGGATGAAGCCTCGCAGGCAAGTTCGTTTCTGTTCACCTTATCCTGATAGTCTATGGATTTATATTGCCATCCAACTCACCCCCAGGCCCACCTGTCAGCCTAATGTTTACAAGAGCCACAAGATAGGTAAAAGTTCCACTGGTACAGGGCAGAGACGGGTAGAGACAGAGAGCCCAACATGAGCTCTGTTTTTTCTCTAAAAGGATTAAAAAATGATTTCACACTAGTATCTTATCAACTATTAATACATATTTTCTACTTTCTAGTAAAGTGGTGAAGTGAACTGATAACCGTCTACCAAAGTACACACAACTGGGGAAAAAAGCAAACCAGATTCGCTTGCTTCAAACTGACTGAATGACTGTCATCCGCATAAATTTGCTTACTTCAAACTGATAATTCGTTTGCTTCACCACACTACAGCTAGACAGCTAGACATGTCCGATGACATCATGGAACAAAATCAATCTATTTTGACTATTAAACCACACTACATTTGCCGACGATGTATGCAAATCAAACAATTCATTAATTTTAGGCGAATACAGTCAGCACAGTGCAAAACACGAAGGTGAGTTAATATGTCAAACTAACCAATGCTGTATGCAAGTGCTGAAGTTTCCAAAGACGACGTGCTCAGCACTCTAGAATCAGCATCTGAGACTAAAAATACTTATAATGCTAACTGCACACGTGAACAAGAGAACTAAAACTTCCTGTAGAATAACAAAAAAATGAAGAAGAAACTCGTTAAAGTAATTACTTGCAATTACCTACCTTTCTGGGGCAACTGAGCACAAATGAGTACAGTACAAGATACATTGGGTTGCCATGCTCTATCTGTTGGGAAGCTGATATCAATCTCCAGTTAATGTAAAACAGGCGTGACATTTTCCTTGGTACTTAACAATTTCCTTAAGTCTATTCAGGCCAGCCATGTTCAACCTTTTTTGCATGCCAAATTTCTAATCTAATCTTAGCTGAATCAGGATCAAGACTTCCAGACACCAACTTAAGGAATGAGATTCAGAGATACGAATGCCCAGAATGTTCAGTGATAAGAAAATCCAACATATGCTTGATTTTACTGCCTACACCAGCACAATGCAGATTTTCAACATCACCGATGGGGTTGACATCAATTTATTTCATTCATTGAAAAACAGGTGGAAAATGGTATATCTGTCAAGTAAAGCCACTATTTCTTGATGCTGCAGACAGAGAAATGGAGAAACCAAAGATGTAGAAGACAACCAAAATAATGTGACTAACGCCTCATCGGATTTCCCCGAAGAGATAATGTGGTGTATAGAATGTTCATAAGAAGAAATTATATGCACATCAATGACGTTGAAAATTATATGATCCCCATGTAAGTAAAACCTGATATGGTTAGAAAGATATCTTGAAAAGGATGCATGTCCTGCTATCAATAGTGATTCAGCAAAGAAATTGTTCTTTTGGTGGCATCAAGTAAACAAAGTGCCAAGGTGTTGAAAGATTTACAGTGTACACTCCAATATGTTTCTATGTGGTGCAGTGATGGATCAGAGGAGCTCTTCTTGTCTACCATGCACAACAGCACAAGTGCTACATGTATATAGTTTTTAGTGCTTTACTCAGTTGAACAGAATAATCTAGTTAAAAGATTTGTTGTCACAAAAAGTATTACTACAGTATGGACGAAATGTTTGGAATATATATGATCTTAGTCAACTGTAATTGCGGTTTTCATCATGCATGATCACGAACAGGGAAGCAATTAACATTCTCTACGTGGAGTTCCTCTCAGAAAATTAATCAATACGCTAGTGACTAGTACTAACTAGAGAATTAACTCACATCAACTCTTGAAGATCCGTACTGTCAATAATCTAAATACTACTAGTAGTGCATTTTAGTTTAAAAAGCTAACAGCTATATAACTACTTACTGCAATTAGGCAGCTTATCATTAGCATTCTCACAAATCATAGCATGTTCATGCCAATGGAGAAAAGTCAACATAGACTCCTGGATGCTCAATCTATGTAACAACGGGTAAGATAAGAAAAAGACATAATCACTTATAAGCTCACATAGCTCTTCAGAACCTCACATGCACTCCACTCCTGCCTCAGCAGCTCTCCGTGGGGTGCTCTTCCGCCGGCTTGCATTTTGCCGGAAGCCATTTGGCCTCGAAGGATCGTCCTTCTCCATCACCGAGACGGAGCTACGCTTCAATTGCCTCCTCTTCTTTCCTCCATTCTCAACTGAGCCCTTCGAGTCCTTGCTTGGCACAATGGTTTTTGTGCCATCACCGTCCTCCTCAATCTTGGCAATGTCCTCTTCCTCACCAATGTCATCCTTAAGAAGCTTTTGAGGCCTTCCCCTCCTCTTGTAGGCTGGGATCAACTCCTCACCTCCGCTGCCAGCATCCTCGTTTTTCGCTGATTCGATCGATTTCTTGCCCTTTCCACCTCTAGGCCTACCCATCCAGGACCCAGGAAGCCCAGCCAACAAGAAGGTGGTGGCGGTGGTGATGTGCTTGTGCCTGTCGATCAATCACAGAACTGCAAATAGCCGAAATAAATCGAGTCAGGACTCGGGGCTTATTCTCTCTGTGTCTCTACCTCAGAAAGAATCACACAAATAGCTGATGAGGCTAATCAAGGATATGAGGATATCACAAGATATGCATCTATGCTATGCGAGGAGGGATAACTAGACATGATTCTAACACCTGAAATCTGCAACTACAAAAGGCTAATAGAAAGTACAGATTAAGAAGCTGTTGTTTACCTATTCGATGTATCCTTAAAAACGACATTAGGGTGTTGGGGATGCAAGATTTCAATCATACAGGTCTGCTCATGATCTCACCACAAATCACTCACTAGCAACTAGCACAAGAACTTCACAGAACATATTCGTCTCCCAAATATTCCAGGTGGGAAAGCAAGTTTTATTGGTGAGTACCAAAGGAGAACCAACTGAAAAGCAAACTACTGTACCATCTAATGGAACAACCTAAACCAAAGGCAAGAACCATGTGAACAGCCTCATATCTACTATCTAGAACTCCAAGCCATTACCACCACAAGAAACCCCTATGTCCTAACTAGGGATTAAAGAACAGAAACACGATCAAGAACAAGAACAAGGAACTGACCTGTCATGGTATCATTCCGAATCTGGCAAACCATCAACTTCTTTGAATAAAACCCCTATCTCCTGGATTAAGAGGTTTCAACTTGCAGCAGGGAATCTTCAAAGGCTAGTAGAGGCAAGAACAAGATACAGAGCAGAGGAGGCACAGGAGATGCTCTGGTAATGGATTTTGGATAGCAGATAGGGCGGTGAGCGTTTGAGGCCTTGTGGCCGGTTGTGGGTTGTGCTAGAGTTTGTGCACACTGCACACAGAAAAGAGAAGAAACCAAGAGGCAGGAAGAACTGGCTACACTGTTTTGAAGAGAGAGAGAGAGAGGGGATTTTTGCTTGGCCTGGCTGCCGGAGATATACCCAGTATTCCAGTAACAACGTGGAGGAATGTACCAGGACCCCAGGGACAGCCTCACAGTAAAAGCATTTCTGTTCGCAATTTTTTACTGTTTCAACTGGGAAGAAATGCATATACTGCTACTTTAGACTGGGGTCCCGGGTGCAGTGGCAAAATTTACCGCAATGTTCAGTACATTGGAACTTCGAACATGAGAGATGAACCTTAAAAAAAACATTAGAAATGAGACACGCCAACGTGAAATGTCCCCTGCTGCAGTACATGCAGTCATGCAGAGCCGATTCTTGTTTGGAGAAAAAGATAGGAAACGAAGAAGAAAAAAGAGCCTACCATTTGGTGACCAAACGCCTGTGCGGTAATGTCGTAATGAGCCCAGCTGCACGGAGGACGAACCAACCAGAGTTGGATTCCACCACGGGTGATGGTTTTAGGCAAAACCGTGTGCCGGAAAACCAGAGTTATTATTCGCCCCGAAGTTTGGCAGTACTGGGAACATACACCAGCTGACTAGCAGTTTGCGACCAGTAATTTTTTTTTGCACTTTTGTATTTATAAAAATAACTTTCTATGTACAAAATTAGTAAAAATAACATTTCTATCATCTAATCACCAATCTACTTGACATGCGGCTGACACATGGGCCACTGGAGCCTGGCCATTGGACAGCAGGGGCTTGTCGTCTGTCCACCGGGTGACCGCCTGCCTGCTGCACAGTCATCATGCGGCGCCCTCCCAGCCGCCTTGCCACCGGACGACAGGTGATTAAATCAGTTAAATCACCTGCTGAGTTAGAATTTTTTTTATTTACCACTTGTTTGAATTTTTCAATATAGCAAATGAGCTTAAAAACTATAAAATTTTATGTGCAATCTTCCGACACAATGTACTTCATTGTGTAATTTTTTGATACTTTTATCCACTATGAATGTTACTCAAAAATTCATAGGATTATGATATTATTACGATTTATTACATATAGAAAACGAGCTTCAAAAATTACAAAATTTTATGTGTTGCCCCCGACATAATCGACCTAATTGTTGAATTTTTTAGAAAGTTTATGTGCTATGAATTTACCATGTTGTTTGTTGTTAATTTAATTGTAATTAGCTATAGGCGGCACTCATTTAATTAGCGATTGAAATCGTCTACATGCGTGATTATAGTTGGTTTGTAAATTATAAATCGATGTAATAGTTCAATTTAGTTCGGACTTGATTTATGAATTTTGGAACCTTAGAATTTAGTCGTAAGATGGTAACAAGGTACTTCCTCTTGAAGAATTGAATGCGAAAAGACGACGAGATTTGATGTTGCTAAATAAAATAGACTTTATAATAAAGCAGAAAATAATATGACACACATGGTTTGGTTACGTGCATAATAAACAGCATCATGTACGATGGAATGAACCGAAGTACTCCTACGATACATATACGCCTTTTTGGAATGAAAATAAATTCGACCTTCGGTGGACTAATTCGGAATGGCTCGACTTACTGCGTAGATCATGACTATGTTTCTTCCTTAAGAGCTCGGTGTTGAACTCCTCATCAACCTCTTTGGCCTTGGCCGTCAATTTTCTCTTTTTCTCGTGCTTTCTCGCGAGCCTTGCACTCCCTGCGCGTGCATGTCTTGAGATGTGCTTTCATCTCCCGACGTATATGCTTAGTTTGCTCGTCATTGCGACGCTCCTTCTCTTGGATCTTGCAGACCCTTTTAATATCCTACTCCTCGTAGTCGAGAGTCCACTGGTCATGTCGGTGGTTCTCTAGGTTGATCCACTTGCGGTAGTCACACAGCGGTCCCTGAGACTTTGGGTAGATGGAAGAGGTTGTTAGTGTATACTTTGAAAGATAATTAGTAGGGGAACACACTGTAACTAGTCTTTGCTGACTATCGATAACTGCTTATGTCCCGACGGCTGTTGAGATTGTCACAGGACTAGTTCACACAACCTCAGTAATGCATGCCCAAGCTGAGCCGCTGCGTAGACTTGAAGAACCTGCATAAATCCCTGCACCAACAGAGGAGCAGGGTCTCCTTCTCGGGGCGGGTGTTGCGGTGAATGCTCGGTTGGTGTAACATCCAGGTAAAAAAAAGAAATCTCCTAAACCCTAACCTAACCCTAACCCAGTCCTTAAAAGCTAGGAGGCTCTCTCATCTCCCGAGCAGCCGCCACGGTTGCAAGTTCATCTCTCTCTCGGTATAAGCAGGCGGCGCTCGTGGGCATGGCAAGGCCGCGGGTTGGAGGCACGGCGCAGGCGGCGCAGCACAGCGCGGGCGACGGTGCTCGGCGCGGGAAGCGGTGTGGCATGGCTTGGCGCTGGCCGACGGCGGCATCAGCCGAGTGGCCTTCCACGTTTGTATGTGTGAACGGCGTTCGCATGACAAAATTCGCATGAACACGCTTCCTACCAGGCGAGTGGCGATCGTCCGGCCGAACGACCTTCTGCACGGTGGTTTCTTGTGAACGCGAAACTTCCGACCAAGCGGCCTCTGCAGTCCTTTCACAACTCAAGCATAACCTTAATCTGATACCATACCATTCAATCGTATAGGTTCTCATGCAGCTATGGAGGGAGTTTATGGGCAACGGTGCATTTTAGATCCTTCGTGCAACGAGCCCACAGAGTGTGCCTTAGGCAAGTACCTCACGACTGTAACCTTTGTACTTAACTGTTGCCTTATCCATTGCTCCCAATTAACTGTTGCCTATGCCTTGAGTATAAATTGCCATGCTTGCCGTTCGGATCTTGTGAATGTAGTAGTTATATTATGACGACTTAGTCAGCCGATGCTGTGCTTTAGTTCTATTAAATACTCCGTTTTAATATTTTTCATGCTATAATTAGAGATTTAGAGGTAAGGCTTCAGGGATCAATGGAGGGTTAAATTACGAATATGATGTAATATAAGTTAGTTGGAAGTACCGTACACATTAGGACTGTTAGGTTTCTCATTTAGATTTATGACTGTTACTTGATTGATGTTGTTAGCTGATGGCCGAATCAATCACCGAATATCTCTTATTAGATATCTATAACTTGCCGTGTAAACACTGTATATCGTCTTGTAACATAAATAGTAATTGGGGCCATCTTTGATTAAGTTGCCGAAGCTATTCCAATACATACCGTGCAGTCTTGCTTTTTACACCATCTCGCTGCTCACGGCAATGACGATCTCCTCAAGGATCTGGTCGATCCTCTCGAACGCCCTCTTCGCCTTGGCGTCCGTCCGGTCCACCGCGGCCACCCACGCCAGCCACGGGAAGTAGTCGCCAACATGGAACGCCCCAAGTAGCGCGTTGGCCTCCTCCAATAATGAGTCCACCTTGGCGTGCCACCCTGAGCCGCCGAGGCGCGCACCCCGAGCACGATCCGCCCGATCACGTCCTTGGCAAAGCTGCCTAGGAGCTCGCTGAGCTGCACAATGCCGCCGCGCGCCCGCTGCGCTTCCACCCTCCGCACCAGCTCCGCCACCTCCTCCTCTCGCACACCGCGGTAGGCCTGCACCCTCCTGGGGCCCAGGAGGTGGAGCACGGCCATCTTGCCCGCGTGGCGCCAGTACGCGCGGTGAGGCGTGAAGGCGATGTCCGTGCAGCCGTAGAGGAGCCGCCTCGTGATGGCGAGCGACGGGCGGTAGGCGAAGGCGTGGTCCTGGAGCTGTAGTAGCTCGTGCGTCGTGTGGGTCGAGGAGATGACGAGGGTGGGCACACGCCTGAAGCTTACAGCATAGCCCTAATTAAGCTATATACGAACATTATTTTCAGAAGATCTAATGTTAAAGTGTCATATAGATCCTTCAACATGTTATATAGGAGTAAAGGTGGCAATGGGTACCCATTACCCGAAACCCGATGGGTAATTACCCTATTAGGGTACATATATGGGTTAAAATGTCTACCCATGGGTCTACTAATGGAGAAAAATAGGACCCAATGGGTATGCGGGTATGGGTATGATTTGATACTACCCATACCCATTACCCAATGGATACCCGAGTATTTATGGGCCATCTATTTGTAGCCCAGCCCACACAACAAATAATTATATTTAGCCCAGCCCAATAGATGGAAACTAAATAGTATAGCCCAGCCCAGCCCATCTATTTGGAAACCCTAACCGGCTAAGACTGCTAACCCTATTCGGCTATTCCCCAAACCCCAATCCGGACGGCCGCCAGAGCCACCAGATGGCCAGCGCCAAACGTCCAGAGCCCCAGACCCCAAATCTGTTCGCCGGCTTCCAAATTCCCTATTTCTACCGGCTTCCAAATTCCAAACTTTGAACATGATGCTTCATGATGCTTCATCTTTTGTGCAAGTTAGCAAGGCAACATCTTTTGGTTTTGTGGCATTCAGCAAGTACAAGGGCAAAGAAATATTTATGTATCCCTTTTGGTGTGTATTTATTAAGTGATTAACTAGTAATGTGTAGTGAAGTACTGTTATGTGGCAAAATGCAATGTGCTATTGCCTATTGGCCACTGTCCATTGGCCTTTTGATGTACTGATTACTGAAGTAGTGAAGTGAATGAAGTCATATAACTCCTGATGGTTGTATTCTGGAATGGTTTTTGCACTATTATGTTGGATTGGATTATGTGCTATTATGTTGGGTATGGCCTTAATATTGTATATCATGTCTCGGGTATGGGTCACCCGCCGGGTTTATTTCACCCACGCGGGTATGGGTTTGGGGGAAATGTTGTACCCGCCTGTGTTATTGGGTCCTCCAGCGGGGATGTTTTTGCTTAATGGAGGTGGGTTTGGGGTGGTGAAACCCAATGGGTATAGACCCATTGCCATCTTTATATAGGAGGAACAAATCCTATAGAGGAGTCATACACTTTCTTTATCTTATCACATCGAAGAGTCTAAAGATACCTATCTTGTTATGTATGAGGGGGCAAATCCCATTTCCGACCATACACATTCCTCAACATATTTCATAGCACACCTAAAAGGCTAAAAGCTATATTTATAACTACCCAGTTACGAAGTAGTATTTGAAACCCCTAAGTGCACTATTACACATATAGAAAACAATGCTGACCTCAAGCGCAAAGATTATACATCATCATTGATTGTGATCAACTGATGATACATAAAATATAATAATCTCAATAGTATTTAAAGATAGGTCAATCCAACACCATGTTAGATTGTCCATATTATTGATTTGACATCTTTATATCTATAATCGATGAAACATAGTCATTAATTAATATATGTGATGGTCTATAAGTCACTAGTGTCTCGATCAGGGACATTCGACCAGAGATGTTTTAAAATGAAGGGCTTCATCAATAAATCATATACTTACTAATTTTTATAAATAATAATTCATTTAAAGATATAATAATATCTATTAAACAAATCATAAAATATAGGAAAGATTCAATCAACTCCTCTAGAACATATCACTCCGCTGGATCACTCTCGATTCTCTCCGCTTTATTCAACGTACCAGCGGAACGAAAACCGCGCCGATCCGTGCAGGATTCTCCAAAGATGCCTGATGACGTGCCTGAAGGTACAAAAACCAGACGTTGGTTACCATCGAACATCATTCGGATAGTACGTGAGAATTCTTTGAACTGTACGAGACGCAGCCACATAGGTCTCCGAAGCAGAACCCAATAAATTGTGGAGATTGCTGCCTGGACCGGTAGAAGCACATGCTGGCAAGCTGCGCCGATCCCAGCCGGACCTGCCGCAAGCCAACAGCGCCCCCGCTACATGGATGAGCATGACGAGTGGACGAACGGTAGGCACGAAGCCAGAAGTCAGCGCATCACTCGCACGCAGAAGATACACAGGTCGGCCAACTCCTGGGCTGGCGCGTAAGACGTTGAAGAGAGCGTTAGAGCGCGGTGTTGGGAGGCCGGCTCATCGCGGTGCCCATCGGGACCACAGGCCGCACGGCGCGTCGGCCTTGGGCCTTCAGCCGAAACAAGGCAGGCGCGCGCGGTATGGCGCGGTTTCCTTCCGTGGGCCATGGCTGGTGCTCCACGCGCGGGTAGCCGGCCCAGCTCCGCACGCGCGGATCGGCTAGTGGGCAGCGAGCATTCTCCTCGCGTGCGACTAGGGCTGTAAAAAAAAGCCTGAGGCTCGCGAATTATTTAGATTCAACTCGTTTTAAACTCGATTCGAACTCAGCTCGAGCTCCAAACGAGCCGAACTCGAGCCTAATTTCAAGCTCGCGAGCTTTAACGAGCCGAGCTCGAATAGCTCGCGAGCTTGAGATATTTTTTACCTCCTCCCGACCTCCCGCCTCTCTCTCCCCATTTCCACCCGTCCGCTTTGCGCCCCACGCCAAAATCCTGCGCCCTCCACGCCCAAATCCCCCCTGTCGCCCCCACCACATCCCCCTCCTCGGCGACTCGGGCCCCCCGCCGCCCCTCTTCTTCCCGTCGCCTCCACCTGTCCTCTCCTCCCCGCCGCCCTTCTCCCCGCTCCTCCTCTCCCCGCTCTCTCCTCGCCCCGGCGCCCTCCTCCCCCTCCTCCTCCTCTCCCCGCCTCTCTCGCCCCGCGCGCCTCCTCTCCCCGCGCCTCTCATCGCGGTGCCCACCGGGACCACAACGCTAGGACTCTCGCGCGGGTCTGATCCGTCGGTGATTTGGAAAGTTCGACGTAAAGAGATCCCTACGCCGGCTGCTAGTTGCCATCTATGCTCAGGTATTACCACATTGAAATTGCTGTGGTGCTACTTTGCTAGCATTACTGACTTCGAATTTTAATGCGTTCCTTCTATTCATCGTCACTTACTAAATTTTTTTTAAGGACTAGTACTAGGAGAAAAGGAACCAAAGTACCGCTCGAATCTGTATCTCATTGTATGACGATGAGACTCGTACTCGCACGTAATGACCGACGTGGGACAGCTATAAAAGGCCACGTGGGACATGCCATATGCAGAAAGCCCCCAAACTTCTCATTACATATACGAACCCACACTTGGAGAAAAACTGAAATTTGCAGGGGGGCAATCGCAAAATCACTTCCTAAAATTCCCCATCTGCTTGAACCCTACCTGCCGTCTCCTCGACCCCCGCGGCCCCGCGTTCCCCAAATCCTCATCTAATTCCAAGCCCCTAAGCCTCCCAAATCGGTCTCCAAGTCTCCCAGGTGCTGCTCGATTCGGCCTCAGATCGCTCCATATATCCCTGGATTCGATCCCAGGCGGGCCAAGCCGTCCAGATCCGGAGAAGGCGCGGCTGATTTCTAGGGTTTCTTCGTCTCGTCGCGCCCGCCCGGCAGGTCCATGAAGGCCATGGGGTATAACCCCTACGATAGCAGCGGTGGGTTTCACTGGACTAACCAGCTTGCTGTCCTGGTAAATTTGGCCGGGCGGGAAAGTCCCGTCTCGTTCGATTTGTGTTGCTTCGAATTGGTTAGTTATTCCCGCGGTTTTTAATGTTCGAATATGGTCTGGTGTTGTGCTGCCTCGCTGCGATACTGTATATATGTTTTGAGAGTATTGCTTCGATAATAATAATTGAATAGATGCATCTTGTTGGACAGATTGTATCTTTGTCAATTGACGTGAATTTGTATCCAGGCGGTGAATGCAACGAAAAAACGGTCATTCAGCAGTTTTTGTTAGGCATTTTTGTGAATAATGGCTTTGGACTTCCCGAATAAAGTCTTGAGAGAAGATTGGCATTAGTTGCCACTGAGTAATGTAAATGTCCAGTAGATGCAAGTTCTTGCTTTCTAGCAAAGATGGGCCAATAAAAATTTTGTTTAAATTATGTTATATTTAGGAAACCAATGTCGTCATTTGCATGGTCCTGATCATTTTTTTTATAAAAAAGGCTCCTTTTGCCAAACACTTGGTGTAGATGATTGACTTGATGGCAAATATCTTGCCTTTCCTGACCATTTATTGGCCTCTAGAACCTCTTGTCAAATTATGAATTCTAATCATAGTTGGATCCTGCAGTAAGTGACCATTTACACCGTGTTTTCTGACCTCTTAGTGGATTTCGTGATATGATGACTTGCAGTCAAGTTGTGTATTTACATTTTCTGCAGTATTGATTCCTCGCCCTTGGTTTCAGGGACAGATGATGATCTCCCCCCAACACAAAATAGAGGACTAAGAGGACGATCTTTCAGTGGGAATGGCAGAGCATCTGTTGGGCCATTTCCTTATGTGAGAGCACACAATGATTTGGAGAGCGAAATACATCGGGTTGAACAAGAGGCGTACACTGGTGTTCTTAGAGCATTCAAAGTGCAATCTGATGCAATATCCTGGGTACATATAGCAAAATGAAACTTGTGCTAACAATTTCAGTATCCACTCCTTGTCCGGCTGTTTGTGCTGAGAAATAAATATGCTTTTTCTCAGGAAAAAGAAAGTTTGATTACTGAACTCAGGAAAGAACTGAGAGTTTCTGATGAGCAACACAGGGAGCTATTAAACAAGGTTAATGAAGACGGGTCCATCCGTAGAATGAGGTCTTTGCATACAGCACTCATTTTTCTTATGCACATGTTTCAATTAATCATCATATTCATCATTAATTGGTTACACTTCTAAAATTTCTGCAGGGAGCTGAGACAGGGAGGTGGAACCCTGAGTGGTCAGCATCGTGGCAGCGGAGTTCTTCATGATGCAGAACCTGGGCCGACCGCCAAGAGGCAGAAGACATCTCATTTGATTCCTTCACAATGTGCAGGCCTCCAGTCGCCTCTTATGCCTTCACACTCAGTTCCATCTTCTGCAAAGTGGGGACCATCATCAACAAAGGGCAAGAAGGCAAAGATGGTGTGTTTAGAAATTAGAATACTATGCATCACGTTTCTTGCATTCTGAGATCAATTTTTTGATGATTTCTCGGTTTTATTGATGCATATGCAGACCACGCCGCTGGCATTACCGTCCGTGGATCCAACTTCGTTGATTCACCGAAAAATTTTTACAAGATGGCCAGAGGACAACAACTTCTATGAGGCCACTATAACCAATTATAATCCTGCTACGGTTTGTTTTAAACTTCACTACTATTTGCTCCTTGATGCGGATGTGCATCTGTGTCAAGTAATCTTACCTTCTCTCCTGATCCCTTTCAGGGTGAACATGCTCTTGTCTATGACAAAGGAACAATGGCTGAGTCTTGGGAGTTGGTCAGGCTAAGTGATGTAAGCATCGTTTTGGTCTGCAATGGTTGTATTGTTTTGTATCTTACTTTTTCTTACTCTTTGTCTCCTTATTTTGTTGTGTGCTCCGCACTTCACACTGATTATGCGTTTCGTTTTTGGTTATAATTTTCATCTGTAACTCTTTTCTTCTCAACCCTGGGCTCTGAATTATTTTTATTTTTATATTCTACCTGTTAGAGTTTCTGTTGATGTACCCCAATAACCAACCGGTGACTGTGCTCTTGTGCCCAATAGCATATAAATTAAAGAGGAAAGGACTTGTTATTGTTGCACATTTCTTGTCACAATTATGTTGATAGTGGTACCATGACATAAATTTTAATACCTTTAGTGATCTGTTGGGGCTGAAAATTTTCCCTCAACAATTAGTCTCTTTAACCAGAAGTTTGGTGTATAGGACGACTGAAATTTGCTTAGTTCATTGACTAGAGTACGGATATTTATTTAATTAACTCGTATGATCTGTTGGGGAATTAAATTGTACTTGTTGATTTGGCTAGAATATGAAAAATGTGGAATTATCCTGGCTGATTTCCACCTTCGGTTAATTAATCAGTAGAAGATGAACAATCCTTTGACAGATGGCACCTGAAGATATAAGATGGGGCTGCGATGATCAAGGCATCTCAAATCGAGATGGTAGGGGTCCTTCTGGTCCTGTGTTGAAGAGGCACTCAAGCAACAATGGTACCATGGCATTGTCGGGCAGGGGGAGAGGCAGGCTATCTCAGAATGAGCCTATAAAGGATTATGCTCACCCCCAAAATGGCATTAACAGGAATATCGGTCACATTGACGTACCTAACACTGACAGTGTTGTGATAGAGGTAAATTTCTCTCAAGAGACCAGACATCAAAAGTTAGTCAGACACTATTTGTTCCTCACAATTGTATGTTCCCAACACAGGTGGAGGGGGTATTGTCCAATCCAAATATGCGTGAAATTGAAAAGGCAAGGAAACTGCTGAAAGTGAGTTGACCTGTCTGTTTCCATGTTGTTCCCTGTAGAAAGTAGTGTATGAAGGAGAAAAACTGCTTAGAATTCCTTGTGTCATTTATTTGAGAATCGTAAATGATTGTCCTTGTAGGACCAGGAGCAGTCATTACTTGATGCAATCGCCAGACTTGACGAAGCATCAGATAGCGAAAGTGGTAAGTTATTGGTCGATTCTACCTTTGAAGTGCACTGTAAAAGCAATATCGTTGAAGGGCAAGTAATATTGTACATGTTGGCGTAGTTGGTTTTCTGAACTGATTACACATCTCAATCAGTAGAAAGTAGTAGGATAATTGAAATTCTGCCCAAAATCTCGACGAATGTTGGATGAATTTTGGTGAGTTTGAACTGAAATTTCAGTAACATTCCTAGATACTGGTTACTTGAGCATATCAGAAATATATATTTCTTGGTTGATACATCAAACCTATTACATTACTACTTTACCTATTTCACTAACCATTCTTCATATGGCAGAAGATATGGCCACAAAAGGCCGAATGGGTTCTGCTGGTGATCACATGGGTAGGAACGGCAGTGCTTGTTATACCAGCAATGTGTTGGAAGATTAACATGACTTTATGGACCTCCTGCCTTGATCACTGGACAAAGAAACCATGTAGTGGAGAAACTGACATGCCAAAAGGGGGTGTACTGGCCAGTTGGCCCCAGAGATGAGTTTCGTTGGCTACTCAAAATCCAGCACATGAGAGGAAGGATGATGCGAATGGAATGGAAAAACTTCTGGCACCTTTCCTTCAAGTGATTGTGGTGGTGGTATTTTCGCTGTCTAATCTTCTCAAAATGGTTATTAACATAAGTCAGCTTAATATTCCTGTGTTCAGTGCCCACAACCATTGGGCTTAATCTCCGTTCTTCTTGCCCCTTCGATGTACCCTGAACTCCGGAGTGGTTGTGCTCCATATTGATCCTACAAAGTTGGCTGTACTGTAATGTAGAATAGTTGTAGTATTCATCAAACACTGATGGGGATGCCATTATGTCGATGCCTGCCTTCTCTATCCTGCAACGGCACCTATGAGAACTAATCAATCGGCCGCAATGCCAGTGCGGGGATAGCTCAGTTTGGGAGAGCGTCAGACTGAAGATCTGAAGGTCGCGTGTTCGATCCACGCTCACCGCATATCTTTGTTTTGCTTTTTTTTTTCTTTTGATATTTTGTTTCCTAGTGGAGCCTAAGAAGTATTTGACATAAGATAGGCCTGTAGGCCCAAAACTCGGCCATCTAACTCGAATTTTTTCGCCTGAAAAAACGAGGTACAAGTACAAACAAAACTGTCCTGACACACTACGAAATCACCTAAACAAATAGCAATCGCTGGTTCACAAAGCACAGATTTTGAGCCCCCAAAAAGCGAATCACTAGACAGCGGACACGGCACGGGCGAGCCTGCACGCAGCGAACGACGACGTCCCCGCGCTCCAGAACACGCCCTCCTCGGCCTTCCACACGCCGTCGTCGAAGTTGCGCGCGTAGCTGGCCGAGTCGTACTCGTACCCGGCCGCCACCTTTGCTTGCCGCGCCCGCGCCAGCCTCCTCGCGGCCCATCGCCGGCGCGCGGCGTACAGCCGAGCGAGCCCCGCGGCAGCCCGCCTCAGCGCCGCCCACGCCCACGCCCGCGCCTGCGCGCCCCGCCGCCGGCTCCCGGGTTCGCACAGCCTCTGGTACGTGAGACCCATCACCAAACGGTAGCCGACACGAGTATTGTTTCTTCTCAGTTTAGCTAGCTCCCCACGACTTGCACACGCCGAGCGAGGGAACTGGTCGCGGCCCGGGTGGTTTTATATAAACGTGGTGCGAAGGGTGGGGGGACTGGCCGTGATGCCACCGCGACGGACGTGCGTTTCGGCCGGTATTATGGGTGTTTTTCGAGGGCGTTTTCGCTGGTGTTGGATCGCACGATGTTTTCTTTCCGCCGAGCTGGGCGATGGGAACCCCCGTCCGGAGGAGGACCTTTTCTCCGCTTCTCCAGCTGCCAAATGGACCCACCATTACGGATTGTTCTCTGTACTCCGATGATCCGTGTTAATGGCATCCCAAGGCTAAACAAAATGATTTTTTTCCCCCAAGATGGCAGATTGGCATCGTCTCCAGATGTGTGCATAAACTCTCAACTACAGGCTGTTCGATTGCGTTTGGTGAACCGAACTGGGCAACATGCCAGTTGCTGCACTAAGCTTTGTTTAGGAGAAAAAGGACTGGAGATGAATACTAATATCCAAAGTCGTTAAGAACGAGTTAAGTCGGCAGGAATTTTTACAAGTATGCATCCGATACATAGGGGCCGCTGGCAGCTTCTTAGCATCCAATTAGCTGGGACACCGACATATTAATCTGATACCCTAGTACTACAAAGTGATTTTGACCAATCAATACTCGCATATTCATAGCGTCAGCACTGAGCTGGTCTAGCGGGCAACAACCTGTCAAACATAACTGGGATGGTGTACTAGGCAATGACAACTGACAAGCAAGCCTCCATAATATGTGTGACTATGTCCCATTGCAGCGGTTAGCCTGTTACTCAGCAATAACTACTATGGATCTGTTACTCTGTTTAAGCACATATCAGAATTTCCTGTACAAAAAGAATTCAATTTGAATCAAGATACGGTTTACCATTTCTATGGCTCTACCTCAAGTCCAGTACACAACTATAAACTATCTCCATGATTCCTAGTTCATCTCTCATTTCTTTGCCTTTGAGAAACGAAGGCACCTGTACTTCTCACCACTAACTGTGATCTCAAGGGCTCCATCTTGGTTGTCTTGATTGGAAGCAGTTCCCATGAGGACGCTCTTTTCCTTCTCCAAGTTCTCCTTTTCCATCTTCAGCCTTGCCTCTTGCCGTGCAATCTCGGCCTGTGAAAGATGCAATTGAAACAAGTCATGATACAGAACACTACAATGTTGATGTTATCATTTCATCTCGGAAGGAAATGATATGGTTAAGTCATCAGGCAGACTTCACTTTCTGCCTGTCAAAAATGCTTTCTTAAGATCAGGAATATCCTGCTTAAATTACCATTGCTATAACACAGTTCAAACAAATGTGTTAAGATCTGAAAGAGCAAATGTGCACCCAACTTATTCTGCTCCTAGTATGACAAAGAGTCAATAGTAACAGGTTTCACTACACTAATACAGGGCTAAAAAACACTGTAATGATATGAACCAGAAAGAAACCAAATGATTAAGCGCTTCATTTTCTCAATTGAATACCTTGTTGCAGTCAAAAGACAATTTTTACAAATCTTCATTCCTATAACAACATTTGGCACAGATATCATCCATTTAACTGAATAATGCTCAAAATCTGCCAAGAGGCCACCGTATCTTTTTGATATCACAGGCTCACAGCACAGGATATAAGCACTTGTATATTACAAATATCTCAACAACATCCTTAATATGGACCCAAGTTAGGATTCAGCATTTTTGCTAATTTGCTGACCAGTCACCAGAACATAATCCATGGATAGAAGTGCAACGTATTAAGTACTAACTACAGAGACATGACCACACAATTGCAACAACAACAAATAAACATGTAAGGAGAAACAAGCCAAATGGGTGCAATCAACCTCAGCAGTGAAGCAACAATAGACATATATTCTTCTAGAGGTGCTAGCCATGCAAGAAAGAAGATAATAACACTGGAGCGAATCCACAATTTTACACTATTTAAGAAAGCTTCTGCCCTCCCACAAACATAGTTGAGATAAGTAACAAATCATACTGTATTCCTACCCTATATTCAAGTCTTCGTATGCATATCCTCGCAATTTGACATCACCACCATGTCACTCAGCATCATTAGCAGTTTAGCAACCGAAAGCATGGCATGATCAGGGATATCACAACTGTTTAGTAAGCTCATTGTACTGCAAATTTTATGCTTGCGCATCTCAGAGAGCTCCATGGCAACAATATTCCAATTGAAACGTGGAGGGGGGAAGCTTCTCCCAACGCACAAGGATTACCGATTAGTGAACCATTGAGAAGGTACAAGTAATCAACATACAACATAACGAGCATGTTCTATTGAATTTGACCACCTCATTTCAATGGCTGAACATTGGATGTTCCTCCAGAGAACCGGAGATCGAGTGACTGTATGCGGGTTAGTGTCTTAGTGACGAATCGCGAACGCAGAATGCATTCAGCAACAAATCCATCAAGGAATCAGCAGACTGCAGTTCAGCATTACCCAAGAAAAGAAAGGCGCACAAGTTGTTTCAACACAAAGATAGATGGAAAGATCTTGTAATAATTGAGAAACAGGAAATGAATGGGACTGATGGAAAGGGAGGGAGGGAGGAAGCAAAGGGATTGGTTACCTCGCGTCGCGAGAGCTCGGCTTTCCAGGCGGCCTCCCTCTCGGCGACCTCGCGCTCGCGCTCCTCGATGTAGCTCTGCATCTCGCGTTCCTTCATGATCCGGTCCTGGATGTCGGCGTCCAGCGCCTCCTGCAGCTCCTTCACGAACCTGTCCACCACCGCCTTGATCCGCACAGACATCTCCCCCCTCCCCTCTTAATCAAGGAGGGCGCCGCACAGGTTACAGCTTACAACGGATGGCGCACTCCTCCTCCTCTTCTTGACTCTCGCTATTGGCGCCGGTCTCCGGCGACCTCCACGGGCGGCTCGGCTAGGGTTCCGAGGTGGCGTGGTGGAGTTTTGTGGCCCGCTGGTTTCTTGGTCGTTTGGGAGATAATTGGAAATTTGCGATCGCTAACAGTGGGTTTCGTAAATTTGCTATTTTTATCGTAGATTTCGTAAAATTACCATTCAGTATATGTGTTTCTTATATTCTCTGCCATTCTATCATTTTTTATCTTTTTCTTTATTCTCTCTCAAAATTAGCCATCTGAAATACCATTTTTGCCCCTGGACTAATTAACCTGTACTTGACTCATTTTGACGCTGCCTGGCCGCTGGCACTGTAGAGGTGAATATAGCTAACTATCTAATTCCCTACTTGTGTCGTTTTCATAATTTTATTTAATTCTTATTACTTGTGTAATTTGCAGGTCACAGTTTTAACTGATTACCATACCTGTGTTTCTACAATGAGGGTGAAAACTATAACACCATCAATTGGGTAGCAAGCAAGGCCCTGAGTATCCTCAGGGATTCTCCCAACATGGGTGCTAAAGAATTGCAGGACAAGTTAATTAGCCCAGGATAAGTTTGGACTCCAGCGGTCAGGCAGCGTCAAAATGAGTCACGTACAGGTTAATTAGCTCAGGGGCAAAAATGGTATTTCAGGTGGTTAATTTGGAGAGAGAATAAAGAAAAAGATAAAAAATGATAGAATAGTAGGGAATACAAGAAACACATGTACTGAATGGTAATTTTACGAAGTCTACGATAAAAATAGCAAATTTACGAAACCCACTGTTAGCGATGGCAAATTTCCGATTATCTCGTCGTTTGGGCACTAGCGCCTGTGCCTTGCCGTGTGGAAGAGAGGAGGCAGCGCCCAGCAAGTAGAGTCAGCGTCTGTACTTTTCTGTGATCAAGAGACCGTCTCCTCGTGTGGAAGACGTATTCTCATGATACGATGGAGACGGAGTACGGCCGGCTCATAAAGCGCAAGGCCTAGTCCTCAGAAACTTTGTCATTGCATTACCAAGGAGTTGGGCAGTTTCGATCTATGCAAGCGGCATTGAGTTCTTACAAATCAGTACCACACCTGCAACTGAAGGGTAACAAAGATATGCAACAATGCAGGCAAGGCCCTGAGATCATTGGACAAACACACACTGCTGGCCGGCTCCTGCACAACTGAAACCATGGTCCTTACTTCACAGTACTATGCTCTTTGTACTTGCATATGGATTAGCAGCAAAAACACCAGACAAAAACTCTGCAAAACATTCAGCTTCAGGGTCAAAACCAACAGAGCATGATAAAAGTGAAGAATTGCATGCACCACGAGTTATGAAGTTAAACGCAACATCCAAACAATGAGCTTCCAACATGCTGCATAGAGCATATATATATCCAGTACACGGCGTCCAGACGACAACAATAAACAACGACCTAATAATCCACGAGCCCCAGAGTAAGCCTATATCAGAGCTAGAGAGTCGACACCACCTACAAGCTTCTGATTCTTCCCTGATTAAGCTTCACACATTACACTAAAACACGAGCTACTTAGGTTTTGAGCCGCACAAGAGTGCAGCCACTGCATTTTGACGGTCCTACGACGGTCAGACGGAATCTGGGTCTGGTCACTGATGCAGAGCTCACTTCCAGGACATGCTGGACAGGCCTGCCTGGCTATGGTTGCTGGCCGTGACCCCTTGGTTCAGTGGGCTCCCAGGGCCGCCTGATGATTCACTCAAGGTGCCTCTGGACGACGGGCTGCTTGGTCCCATCCCGCCTATCGGCGCGATCTTTGATGGTGCGGACACAGGGTTTGAAGGAGCTTTATGCTTTGGCTTCTTCTTTCCATCGGTGTTGAAGCTTCCCACCACAATCTGTGGACATAATGATGGCAATTAGTCATTCTCTAGTGTGTAATACCTTGCTAATCGCTGGGTGTCAATGACGTGGAAAAGTCTTGAAGAAAATTATAAGCAATCGGACAGCTCTATGTTCATTGTACTACTGAGACATAAAGCCAAGAAGCTGCAGCTTCCACAATGCCCACAGAACATCAGTCAGAGATAGGCATGTCCTTTTCAAAAAACAGCATGAAGCCAAAAAAATCTAGGACACAGAAATAGCGCAAATATCCATCGCACAGCTTGCTAAAGAAATTGAAGAAATTCCAAGGCACAGAAGGAAATTTGGAAAACAATATACTTTTAGTTAGCATGAAGTAGAAACGATCAGAACATTATAATGAACAAACTTACATAAGAGAAGTTCTAGAGGAAACTACGACTACACATCCGATGAATGGGTTTTAAGGTTTGTGTGAGAAAGGGAGGACCTGTACTGGTGAAGCAGCTGTCAGGAGTCCAGCAACTCCGCCACCCAAGACACGACCATCAGGACCTGCAAGTGAAACACTGAGCCCACCAGTTCGACTACGATGCCCTCCATTCTCTGATAGAAGGAATGACCCAGACAGTGACAGTATCTCAAATCGGCCCTGTGCAGAAACAAGGTGTCATCACCTATTTTACCTGTAGAACATATACCATCTACAGTGATAATTATTCGACATAGATACTTCAGTTAGATCAGGCCTCTTAATATGACAATATTTTACGATATAATAACCCTGTATTAACAGCTTCTGCCATGCTTGCCATTTCAAGGAAAGACTTGGATTATCTTGATAACTTCTGACGGTCAAAAGTACATACCTCATATGTTACCGTTCCACCTGAAGTAGCAGCTTGCTGAAGTGTCACATTTGATATGGCGCCATTTGCTGAAAGAATGCATACTCCACGAGTTCCATGGTGAGAGAATGATATAATCTTTGCAGATACATCCTGAAAAGCAGAATAGAAGTTATTTCCCATGGGAAAACTCTATTAATAAATAATCTATGCAACCTTAGTCTTGCATCTATATACAATCACAACTTGCCAAGTGCTCCTATAGCATATCTCACAATTTATTTATTTATTTTGCAAAAATGCAGAGAATTAGCAATGATTAAGATAACATGACTGTACTGAAAATATGTAAATCATGAGAATCGTGAAAGATGGTATGTCTTTTTTGGAAATAACTATTAGATGGTCAATATAATCAAATTATAAAGCAGAAGATAAATCCAAGTCAAGGACACACCACACATAGGCTCTACTAAAGGATCATATGATGTATATCAGTACATGGACTTTATAGTTTACAACACGTTATCAGAGAGAGAAAAAAAAGAGATAAACTGCATTGAGCTAATGTCTGTTCTAGAAATGTAGAATGGAAGCATAAGGCTATAATTTCTCATAAATTCAATGGAAAATTAGTAGTTACAATATAAAATAGCCAGCTTTTAATCACAATGTATAGTTTAATGAGTTTTTTTAAATGTATAGCTTAATGCAAAGATAGATTGTTCCAAAATAAATAGCCGAATTAGAAAGATGGTAACTGTACTAAAAATGGTAAATATCACTTCAAACAAAAACAATCTAAAATGAATACTGTACAGCCCAGCATACAAAAAGTGAGCAGATATATGGAAGAATCCAGGAAAGGAAATATTAAGGATTTGCTTTACCTCTCCAACCTTAACAAAAATAACATGAGGTGTAAGTCCAGCTCCCGCTGAACCTGCAAAATGTAATTGAATCAATACAGATTGAAAACATGTGCAGAACTAAAAAAGAAGCATGGTAATACATTTTAAAACTTCAGTTAAACAGATGTTTCATAGTTGAACAACGTAACCATATTAAGCATCCTTAACTATATATTCCTATATAAATCACAGAGATAATTCAAGTAAACTTGCTATCCAACATTTACACTAAACAGGATGTTTTTGTTTTAAAAAAACAGAAGGATAGAAAAGTAATTTCCCGACCACTCGACCTGCAGTCTGCATACAGTGCATCACCCCCGAGGCCCAAGATCTAATCAAAGCCAGTCAGCAATCCTGAGCAAGTCGAGAGTCCATGCAGTAATTTTCTAATTTCAAATAGACAATTGCAAAAGGAAGAGGCAAAATTTTCTTCCAAAGTCCCTCTTCTTGAGCTCCATAAAATAACGAGACTTTTTTTTTAAAAATGGAGTAGTTTAGAATCGATATGTACCAATGTTACCAAGAGCAGGCACGTGCTTCTTGTTGGTGGAGCCCTTAGGTCGACCTCTCTTCTTCACCCCGTCCGGCGACGCCGACGGCACAGTGTCCGCCGCCTTCGCGGCGGCAGGCGAGAAAGGCCCGGAAGCGCCGGCCTTGGACGCAGGCACCAATGCCAGCGACATGGAGCCGTCGGGGCCGTACTTTCTTGGCCGGCCGCGCTTCTTCTTAAGCAGCGGCTCCCCCGCGTCCACTGGGAGTGCCGCGGCGCCATTGCCTCCCGCGGCAGCCGAGTTGGGGCCAGCAGGGGCGCCGCCGCCCACGGCCTGGTACGTGGCCGTCGCCGGCGGGGCAGAGCTCACCGGAGTGAAGACGGGGGTGCCGTCCAGTGTGTACGCCATGCGCACACTCTGCATGGCGCCTGGGGACGGCGGCGTCGGCGGGCTCTTGGGCAGCCCGAACGGCTCCCTTGCCGCCATCACTCCTTGCTCCGACGACGCCCTCACCTCCATCATTCCTCACCGAGCAGAAGCAGAGCTACCAATCCACACTCGCAGCGACACTCCCAGCGACTTCTGGGACCAAAGGCCGCAGCTTTGTCGATACAGACGCAAGCTCACGAGCGGCGAATCGAGGCGAACTCAGGAACTGCAAAAACCCATAAACCCCGCGTTGCTCAAAGCTCGAAATTTTCAAGAACGAACAGAGGAGCACAAATTTTACCCCGTAGGGTGGTGGTATCTTGGAATGGGTGGGAAGAAGCCGTAAAGAGCGGAGAAAACGATGAAAAATTGGAAAAGAAAATGGGAGGAAGAAATGGTAAACCAAAATAGACTGGAAAAATAATGGGAATGCGTTAAAAATCCAAGCTTTGGTCAGGATTTGGCAAATAAACACAGAAATTACATATCCCCACCTGAGCAAGGAAACAGCAAAATTACCAAGAAATTACCACAAATTAGGATAGTACTGGGGAAATATAGACAAAAGACAAGAAAATAATCAGGAAAAAAGAAAGCAAGAAGCAAGCTTTGCACACTCGTATGAGGAAAGATGGAGCTCAAGAGTCCTCGCAGAGCACTCAAACAACTCCAAACAAGGCGAGGAGAGAAATTTAGGGATTTCGCTTATCTCCCACGTAATTTCCCCTCACGCGGCCTCCTCCATTTTTCTTTTCTTTTCTTTTCCTTTCCTTTTCTTACCTCCCCTCCTCGCACGTAATCTTTTGTGAAAAGAAAATGCTTTAATTTCGGAAATAAAAAAATAAGCAGGTAAGTGAAGCACGTCAGGATTGCATTGGTAAGGCTCTACCTTATTTGACCCCTCTGCTTATTTTATTTACTCTGTGACTTCCCCTGCTTTTGGCTTTATCCGCTCCTGTATTTTTTTTCTTTTGCTCTGTCTGTTTTCGATGTACCTATGGACCTAACCAAACCATTTCCCTCCCAGCCACATGTCGACTGGCTTGCAAAACCATAAATAAGAGAGCGTGGTTTTGTTTAACGTCATTCATATGGAAAATCTTTTGTCTATAGTTTACGGCTTCTTTTTAACAAATAAATAAAATAATTTTTTACGCTATTTCTAAGCAGCTTATTTGGATAGATTTTTTGAAGTGAATTATGAGCATTCGATTCGTTTACACAAGCGCTCACGCTAGGGTCAAAAACTATAAATCACAATCATAAACTATACGCCGCAGCCGAAAAAAACCCACTCAAACTTATCGAACATGCTGAATTAATTTTTGTAGAAGTGATATCAATAAGCAAACATATCTAGGTTACCAATAGTTAAACATCATTGTTTGATGTAAATTTATTCCACTGCGAGTCGGACAATTTGTTTGCCAAAATTAGCTATACCCGGCAAATCATGATCAAAATAGTGTTACATTAAAAAACTGCATAAAAACTTAACAACTAAGATAAATATTGAAACAATACCTTTTATGTTGAAATAGTATGTGCTCGACAATGATAACACTATGACAAGGATGATCGACGATCGCACCAAGCCCCCGTAGGGTTCTATATCCACTCTCGACCTTAGATCCCATGGAGTGGCATCATCGATCACTTATGGAGGCATGAACTATGACATAGGCCAAAAGATAGGGGAAAGATGCTACATATTGAGATATGACGACATTGCGGTGAAGAGGTGGGAGTAGCTTGAATAGCATGTAGATTTGGGGTTGGTGATGGCACCACGACCACGACGAGAGAGGGGCTTGTGCGCTGCTAGAGTATGGTGTGGTGGCGGCGTGGTATATAGTGGGTAGAGGTAGGGTTTGATAGAAGGACCCACGAAGGGACGAGGGGTCATAATGTAATAAGAGGATATGAATGGTTAGATATCAATTGAACGGATTCAACTTCTCCTATCCAGAACATCAAAACAAAAGGGAGCCCAAGGATCGGTAACTCCTACCAATTAGATGTGGACAATTGTTATGCAGTTACATATTTTAGCTCCCGCTCGCTATTTCAAAACTCCAAAACAAAATTGGACTTCTTTTCGAACCAATGCCTTTCCCCCCTAAAGGTATATGTGAAACCAATGGCTACAATCTTATAAGAGTAAAATACATAGTGAGTCATTAAACTTATTCAGGTGTGTCAGTTAGGCCACGGTACTTTCAAATACTCGTTTGAGTCGCTGAAGTGCATAAGTGGTTCATCGAACGGTCACAATTGCACACACTAGCCCCTCCCCTAGCTACAAATAGTTGTGCCATGCCAGCCCTATATACAAACACGTGTCCATGCTGCCCGTTGTGGTTGCAGCGGCGGTCACACGGGGAGGTGGTCGCCATCTGTGTTGAACGTGCTTGTGGCGGCTATCCACATTCCACCATCAGCCATCCCCAACTTGCCTCCTCATCCCTTCTCTTATGTTTCGTGTGCATCCCATCCTACACTCCTCTGCAAGAGCAGCAACAACAATAATAACAACGACATCCACAACTCACCCCTGTTGTCGACAAGCTCGGTCGACACATTTGCAAGGTACCCCACCACCGGTTCCCCACCTCACTACATAGAAAAGGAAGAAATAGAAGAAGGAAGAGAGGTAGAGAAGAAGAAAAAGAAAGGAACAGGGAAGAAGGAAAGAAAGGAAATAAAAAAGAAAGAAAGGAAAGAAAAAAGCTTTTTTTTAAAAAAAATCTAGCCATGACGTGTTTGTAGGGCTGATGTGGCACTACCATGTGTGTGGGAGACACAAGAGCTTGTGATTGTGACCAGCTAATGAACCACTCAACATATTTTAGTGACCCGAATGTGCATTTGGAGAGTACAATGACCTATCTGACACACCTGAACAAGTTAATTGACCTGTCTTACATTTTACTCATTTTGCAAAGTTAGCAAGTTTTTTGACAAGAATTGAACCATCAACCATGTTTACATAATCTTTTTTAATACAAAACATGATCAGGGAGCACGAACCATGAGAACCAATCCCATAAAAAAATTACAAGGAAATTCCAGTGCCAGAGCCTTTCTGTTTGTTAGGTGACACAAAAATCGAGAAAAGTCGACACCAAAACCACTGGACCAAGTCAACAAGTCAGGATTTAGGGGCAGAAACGAAATCAAAATAGGATTATGGGCCTGTTCTTTTTGGCTGCGGTTAATGGCTTTTAGCTGCGCCTGATGGCTTTTTGGCTGTTTACGACAGAGATTGCGGAAAGAGATATACTCGCTTGCAATTTTTGATGATACAGATATTAGTTTTTTAACGTGTACTACAATTAACTTGTAGACCCCATCTTAAAAAAAACTCCGTTTAAAAGTTAGTTACTATAGCAAAAAGCCAAAAGTGGTTTTTAGAAGCCGCAAAGAACAGGGCCTATAGCATCCTGAAAAACAGAAATGGAATGGTAGCGTTTCAAAATCCTCCTATCTCTCCTATCTCAACCCATATCTCTCTCTACCATATCTATCCATCCATATCTCTCTCCCCATTCTTTCCAATCTCTTTCTCTCCAACTTATTGCTCTCTCTTGTCCTCCCCGTGAGGCTGTTGGCGTGTGGGCGGCCAGTCGGGGCAGGCGACGCTGGCTATAGGCAGCATCGGTCGATGCATGTGGCGGCAAGGTGGCGTGCGGCAATATGGTAGGGCGGGCACGGCTTGGCGACGCGGGTGCGGTCTAGCGACGCCATGGTGAGTGGTGGCGTTGGCGACTGTGGACCACGGCAGGCCAGCGTCGGGCCTCAGTAGGCGGTGGTAGGGCATTGTGGGCCGACGGTAGGACTCGGCAGGTGGTAGCGGCGCCACCATGGAAAGCTCCGGCGGCGGTAGCTGCTGGCCATGGCAGGCCGACGTCGGGTCTCGGTAGGCGATGGTAGGCCTTGGCATGCGGTAGCAGCAACGCCATGGTGGGCGGTGGCGCGGCAACAGTGTGGGCTAGGCGCGACTGGAAGGTGGCGGCGTGGGCCGACAGCAACGGTGCAACTGACGTGAGCTGTCGACGTGGTTCGGCCAGTTGGGACGTGGTTGAATCACGTTTCGCGCGCGGCTTCTTTAGCGTAGGCCGTGGAGTTGGGTTTGCATTTCCGTCCATTCTTTCCATAAGTTATCCCAGCTTTGACCTAATCTGTCACCGTTCCACCTTGTAGGTTCGCACATAGCTGTTGAGAGAGTGTTCGGGCAGTTACGTGTTCCAGACCCGTCATGCAGCGAGTCTGTCGAATGTGCCCAAGGCAAGTATCTCGCGGCCGGAAACTCTCCGTTCCGCATACCACATTCTACGTGATTATTTATCACCATTGTCATTGAGTACGATTATCATATTGCAAAAGCTTATCTGATTATTACCGTATCACTAAATCTCACCTGGTCATTATCATATCACAAAAGTTTATCTGGTTATTACCATATCACTAATTCTCATCTGGTCATTATCATATCACAAAAACTTACCTGGTTGTTACCATATCACTGAATATCACTTGGTTAATATTATTCACTAAATCTCATCTAGTTATTATCATATCACTAAAGTTTACTTGGTTATTATCATATTACTTATTCTCAGGTAAAAGGCCAATGGAGTGATAGCATTATGTATGGGTGGGAGTACTCGAGTTTTCAACACCATGACTTGCCACTATTTATGTTATTTTACTTATTCTTTATTTGGTTAGAAGTGGACTGGTCCTATATTTTAAATATTTATTTTAGTTTCCACTGGTTCTTTAATAAAATACTTTTAAAGTTTTAATTCCCTCATGATTTCTATTGTTACTTTTATTATTTTAGTTTTTATTCTTTACTTTGGTGATAGTATTTTATAGTAATATCTCATATATGTATGTGAGATGCTACAAGAACACACCATCTCGATTAGATCACTTTTATTCCCCTAATGATCCAAACACAAGCAGTACCAATAGCGAGGCCCCCCTTTGCTCCCAAAGTTTTTATCTTTTCTTTTCCCATGCAAATGATGCAATGTTTGATCCTTGACGGCAAAGTAAATTTACACGTACATTTTTCTTTTATTATTCATAATTCATTCATGGTGCTTTGAAATAATTGAAGTCAATTGGGAAAAATTATTTGGAACTGGAGAGAGAGAGAGAGAGAGAGAGATTGAGTGCATGCCAAGAATTGGCCTGCAAATCGAATAAAGCTTTACACTTTATTTATACCACCACTCTTTATCTAACTTGTCCAGCACGTGTCGTTTGCATCGTCCTTATCGCTCTCTCTGGCTTTACTAAAAAAAGATTAATATGATTAGCATTTGTTAATTTTTAATGCTAGTTTGGTTTGTAATTTAGCATGCTGCTTATTTTTGCCGTCCTGATGTAGTAATGAGTTCTTACTGCTTATTTTGCCGTCAGAACAAGAAACTGTGGTTAAGTCCAAGATCCATATGAATATGCCTGCAGGGAATATTTGGGAATAAACCCCCATATTCATACCAGAGGCGGATGTGTCATGGATATGTTCAGTTGTGGAATAGTTTTTGTCGACATAAATTTGCAGACGACATGCAATGAAAAGACGTTTTTGAAAAAGAATGACGTTTCCCTTCAAAAAGGAGGCAAAAAATGATGTAAAGAAACTGGAAACAAGAGATTTTGTCGAAGAAATACATTTACAGGAGTTACGACAGGCTGAACTCTGGACAGTGAGGAGCAGTGTATTGAGCTAACACCACACCAGTATTAACTGCATCTTGCCGAAAAGAAGAAGATAGACTACCAGCATTAACTGCATCTTGCCATGATTGATTTACGTTGAGCAAAAGGGGAGAAAACGATGAAATTATCGACTGCATCTGCATCCTGGTGGCACCTATCTCTGAAGTCTGGAAGCAGCAAGAATTTAAAGTATTAAAAGCTATTGGGTTTTGATCGATAGAGAACGTTCCACGGCGCGCGAGAGAGAGCTGGCGGCGACGCGTGGCTCCCCCAACGCGCCCCCTTTCTCGGTCCCTTCTCCAGCCTTCGCCCATGCCGCCCGTGCCCACTCTGCCCCGGATTTGCGCTCGCGCCCATGCCGCCCGTGTCCACTCTGCCCCGGATTCGCGCTCGCGCCAGCATCGCCCGTGCCCTCCCCGCGCTTGCGCTCGCGGGTTCTTCCCCCGCCGCCTTCGCCGCCCCCTCCTCCCCCGCTCCCCCGCCGTCTCCCCCGCTCACCTGCCGGCCGCCGCTTCCCCCCTTCCCCTTCCTACCCCGCCGCCCCCTCCTCCCTCCTCCCTCCTCCCCCCTCCCCCGGTCCCCCCTCCTTCCCCGCTCCCCCCAACCCTCTCCTCACCCGCTCCCTGGCCGCCTCCCCATCCCCCGCCGCCTCCTCCTTCCTCCCCCGCCGCCGCTGCGGGATGGGATGCTCGCGGGAGTGGATGGACTCAGCTGCGGTGCCGGTTCATGCACAGTAAACTCCTTCCCCTCTACTCCATCTCTCTCTCTCTTTGCTCTTTGATGTGTGATGACTTGCGATGGGTTGGCGACTGGAGGGCAACGAGAGGCGGCAGCGGCGGAGGAGGAGGTGGCGGCGGAGGTGGTAGGTGTGCACGTGTCGGTGGGTCCTCGCTTTTCTCTTCCTCCCTCCTCCCTAAATCCGGCTGCCGCCGCCATTTTCGCCGCCGCGACCTCCTCGGCTAATCCCCATCCGATTCCTCACAGTGGGAGCTTCACCCCGGCGCCCTCGAGCTTCCTTGACGGTCACCCGGCCTCCTCGACACCCGAGCAAACCAATTTCTTCGTGGAATTATTTTGTTCGAAATTTTTGCAGGGTTTGCTCAATCTTGGGAAATTAGAGAAGACGCAAAGGAGGCACCTTTGTTCTGCTGAGCACAGACCGACGTCTTTCTGCTTCTTAGCCATGGCAGCTGCTCCAGCAATGATAATGACGCCGATGGCAAGGCTCGCAATGTGGTTGTTCAATCCGAAACCGTGGGCAGGGAGAACTATGAGAATAGCGTGCTTCACTCCGCCATGCCTGTCAGTGGTGATCCAATGGAGACATTTGGCTCTCTAGGCAACATGGGTGCTGATTATCTTGAGTTTACTGAAGATGAGCATGGGGGGAGCACAGAGTACTCAAGCTCATTTGGGGCCTCTTGCTCTGTATGGGGAGATGGTCAGGTGAACATCTGTTTGCATGGTCCTTGTAAATTGTTGATTTTATGAATCGTCTTCTAATGCAGTTAGAATGGTGTTGTTCAAGCAGAAAAGAAAGTAGCAATACTAAGTTACTTAATCATTATGGCTTGTGGCATCGTGCGGAAAAATGGTTTTCTAGAATTGGCGAATCTAGATAGGATATCCCTGTTGAAAACCTGTATTAACTATCTTTACTCGGACTTGGCTTTTAATTCTTTGCTTTACTGTAGACATCTCTACTGACTTCCACTACTGTCATCTAAACTAATTCTCTAATATCGTTCAATGATTATTGGTTAGCGTAATTTAACAATTATGTAGAGGTTTTACCTAAGCAATCAAGGAGTCCTATTAAAGCAAATGTAGATACATTTTCTCATGTTAGTGGTATTGAAGAACAAGAAAAAGGATATCCAAGATAATCTTGCTTAGTACAATTTTTTGCTTGTTCTCATAATTGCCATTTTTTACCCTCATATTTGGACTGGTGTTACGGTTGCAGTTCCTTCTCAATGCCGCCATAGAACATTATTTTGAGCTAGCACAAGATCGTCAAGGCTGTTGCATCATCCAAAAATGTATTGTTCATGCAAATAAGGAGCAGAAGAACCAATTGTTGTACAATATCACATCCAGGGCTCTTAACCTCTCAGAACATCAGTACGGGTATGCACATTCTCTTTTGCCTTCTGAAATTTAATATTGATGGTAATCTAATCACAATCCTGCTACTGTCTTGCCTTCGAATGCTAAGCACAGATTGTAATCTAATTACAATCCTGTTGCTGTCTTGCCTTTGAATACTAAGCATAGACCTAAATCCTTGCAGGAACTATGTAATACAGTATATACTCGAGCTCAACATTACATGGGCGACGGATGAAATACTAGACAAACTTGAGGGTCACCACGGATATCTATCAATGAAAAAATGCAGCAGCAACGTGGTCGAAAAATGTCTAAAAGAAGTGCAGGAGCCCAAACGTGTGAAAATGATTGATGAGCTTATCAATGACCCCAAACTACTACAGATCTTGCTTGATCAGTATGGGAATTATGTGATTCAAACAGCAATTCAAGAGTGTGAGGTAAAAACAGCTCTACCACTCTGCGATAAAATCTCCTTTGAAACTTCTAAAACAATTTCACTCAAACTGTGTTTAATGTGCCACTCTACGGATACAATTTCACTCAAACTGTCACTCTGCAATTGAAGTCATGATAAGATACGCAAAGTGCACCCCATGTTCTAGTATACTGAACTTTCCCTGAGAAAGGAAAGGAGAATACACTCAATGGCCACCTGTCTGGCTGCAGCTTCTACGTACAGCGCAGAACAATCGACATTCGACCGTGCAGTTCAAGGCTTCAGTAAAAATAATACCACAAGGTACAAAATGAACATGCATGCTAGGAGAGAAAGGAAGAATGTAATGATATATTAACTTTTCGTTGAAGAGCTAACATGCAGGTATTTTACTAACCCATTTAAACACACTGGCTTTTCTAGTTCAGGATTAGCCTAACGCCGGTAAAAGTTAACATTAATAAACTCTGTATTTATGCTTGTTAAAAAAGCTTAGGCTAGCTAGGATAAACTAGCCCGGTTATTGTAAGGGGCACTCAATACAGCTTCTACGATCGCTAGCGGTGGCGATTTTTTACCGTAGCAGGCTACAGTACCTGCTACAGTAAAATTTATTTTTTCGTTTTTTTAATTTTACTTATACTTTTTTCGTTTTTTTCGGTTTTTAATATTTTTTTACATTTAATTATACTTAATAAACCAACTCAGTTACAATGTTTTTTCAGCCAGCTACAATATTTTTTCAGCAAAAATCAAAAGCCATCGCTATTCCGATCACCCCTTAATTCCAATAACTGTAGAGAAGCTATCGTGTGAACTACAAAATGTTCAATAAGAAACCACTCCAAAGTCAAAACTGATCTTTGAATAAGACTATAAGAAGCTAGATTTTCTTGATACCAAGTGCCGATATTAAGCGCAGAAGATCACTCAGAATATTACTAAGTGTCTTCGTCATCTTTAAATATACACATTTAGCATAAATTTAAAGTGTGAAATGTTTCCCTTGCCGAAAGCGTGCACCAATTGCACACTGTGATGTTTGCGTGCACCTATGGACTACTTGTTCCATAATTAAAACAGAAGCGAAGTGAGAACAAAATAAGTCCGAGTTGGAACAGGTGTATGTATTGCAACTTGCCTCCAATTTTCTGATGGGCACGCCATCCTTTTCTTTTTCAGTTAGATACAACCACAAGCCGTCTATTTTCGTGTATCTGCATGTTCTGACTTTTTTTTTTGTTCTAGTGCGGGCAAGCTTATCCTTAGAGAGGGAGAGAGAAATCTTTATCAAAAGTAACCTGTCCTTGCAAATTTTCATTTCTCTTCTCAACGTATGTGTGACAGTGGATTTTTTGACTGTGACTTATGATTTTTGAATTTTATTTATTCGTGAAAGAGATTACGAAGAGAGAGACAGTTATATGCGATTTTGGTTGGTACAGCTGAAGTCCGTACAGTGTCTACTATAATCGATTTATAGACCTTGGTTTAAAAAGATACACCATTTTATTACAATCAACTTATAAAATTTATTTTTAAAAAATATATGTTTAAAAACTAGTTAGTGTAACAAAGTACAGAGCCAAAAACCAAAGCTCCGCCGAACCCGAACAAGAACAAAATGGAGCCACAATTTTCCAAGAAAATATCTTCTTTAGCAGATGGAATCTTGGTGTCATTTTAAAAACCTAAGTGAAAGACGACAGTGAATAGATGGGTGGTCTCTGTGGCTCCAAATCCCCCACTGTGGTGCTGTTTCCTTGCAAATCAATTATTGGTGGGGAGAACTAAAAAAGCTGGACAAAAATCGACCACTTGTATTGACTATTTCTCCTGTTTATGTGTTTTTTTCTCAAGAAAAAGAGAGGTGCCTAGGGGGTATGCACATGCGAATTAGGTACTAGAGCATTTTCTCCTGTTAGGCAGAACTTTGTTGGAAACTCTATCTCTGCTTATTGACAAATCTAGGACAGTGATATACTTGACTCACACCCTCATAAATAGATTGTTCCAGTTAGGTAGAAAAATGTGCTATATTTAATTGAAGTAATATAAAATTGTTGTTTGCATTGAGCACAATAATGGTGCAGGACTTATGTGGAGCCAAGTGGCATGTCAATTTCAGAGAAATACAAAAATGTTAGGAAAAAAGTTCCACCTAATAGACAATTATAAAGAAAAAACCAATACAACAAATCTCATCATTTTTAGTTATTTTTAAAATCAACACACTTTAAAGTATAGCAGGGCTATTGTCAAATCACAAGTGGGAAAACAAAAGCATGATTACTACTGGAAAAGAAAAGGAAAAAAGGGGAAAAGAGAGGAAGAGTTCCCATGTGAGCCTCCCCTAAAGATGAAATTCCATTCATCTTTCACAGCAGTTGGTCATGATAGCTTTTGGAGCCTTGTACCTAAGGGCAAATACAACGCTACACGCTGGATAGTAGCCCCAAGCATCCATGTCGGAGCCGAGTCCAACGTGGAGGAGAGAGTAGGCAAAGCGGTGGCTTGCAGAGGTGTCAGAGTTGCTTCTGCAAGACACGGTGGTTCTAACTTAGGACCACAAACACACCTGGTGAAATGCCCCGCATTCTTTAATTAGCTAAAGAGATGTGATTAGCGGTAATCGTGTGGGTTAATTAGTAAAGAGATTAGCGAAGATTTCGGTAGAACCCAAATTAGTGGCAACCATTGCACACAGGAGCACAAGGGAGATAATTTTCGAATAAATTTATTCCTTATTAAAAGTGTACAATTACATTAGGGGGAAAACTAATTACATATAAGGGTCATCTCATACATCCGCATATACATAAGAATTATGCACACATTGTTGCATTGCCACAAGAGTAGATCCTATTGCACGTTATGCATTTCATACATTAGGATTCACCGTCGAACCACCCCCCACCCACATTGTCTTTTGAAGCCACTCAATAGTTGATATACCAAGAAAG
The DNA here is from genome assembly GCA_036346265.1 of Melocanna baccifera. Taxonomy (NCBI): domain Eukaryota; kingdom Viridiplantae; phylum Streptophyta; class Magnoliopsida; order Poales; family Poaceae; genus Melocanna; species Melocanna baccifera. The sequence continues at coordinate 15,941,468 of CM070702.1, forward strand.
GCCGAACAAAAGAACTTATGCACTTAAGCGAATAGAAAGAGAAGAAAGATTACCGTCAGAGCCCTCGAGGTTAATCTCGGGCGGGGTATTCCGTTCACGGAGATACCTGACCGTCCGGGGGCCAGTCGACACCTCTCACAACCATAGGATTCATCATCTGGTGGAAACAAACATGTTTTTATAGCAAACACTGTAGCAAAAACCCCAGTTGTCAAGCAGCCAGTAGGCTCAATATGGCCCCAGTTAGAACTCCACCAGCATAGACAACGGCCAGCAAAACCTCCCCCAGATAGCACTGCGCAACAGCTCGGTCAAACAAAAACCAGAAGCCAACTCAACTACTCAGAAGGAGCAGCCCCAAAGTAACCCCAGAGCCCAGTCACGAGCCAACAGAAGAGAGCACTCAGTACTCTTCTTCCCCCTTATCCACAAACCAAAACCAACCACAGCCAGCCTCACTCACCATCACAGAAGCACACCAACAGCAGCCAACCGAAGTCAAACCAGGAGCAAGACCACAGGACCGCAAGCCACCGGCAAGGGAGGCCACCGCGGGGACCATTGGCACGCTAGCAGCTGGGACAGCGACCACAAGCATCATCACCACCTCAGCCGAGACCATCCAATCATTCAACCAGAAAAAGGTAGCCCACAAACCTCTTCCCTACCAGCATATTCAGTAGAGCATTATACCCAACCAGTAATCCACCGTGTAGCATAGCATCACCATTATCCCATAAAACCGGCACAACTTTTAACCGGCAGTAAAGGGGAGTACAGAGGAGGGAAGTTACTATAGTTGAAGGTCAGCAGCGGCACGCCACCAGCAGCTAAGCACACACCCTCGAGAGCCACTGTGCATCCCCCCGGCATACACACGGCTTCGAGCTCCACCGTGCTGAGCCGTGGCAACATCCCTCCAGGCCAACCCTCGTCCAGTGCCAAAAACGAAAGCAACCATAAGAAAACCATTAGCTCCCAAAGAACCTGGGGGGAGGAGCAATCGGGCTTAGAGGGGCCAGATCCAGGCCGTAGGCCACGGATCCGGCGACTGGGGGCAACGTGGCCACTGGGGAAGTCGACACGCACGAGAGGAGGAGGACCGGATCCGTGCCCTAGGCTCCAGATCTGGTGGCAGGGCCATGTGGCAACCGTGCAGCAGGAGGAGCGGCAGCGCGGCACTGTAGGCTGGCGGCAAGGCCAAGAGGGGAGAGGAGCAGGTGGAGAGGAGGGCCGACGGTGTGGAGGAGAGAGAGATGAGGGGAGAGAGGGGAAGCGAGAGAGAGAGATGAAGGGGCAGCAGCAGCGGCGCAAAACCAAAGGAGGCGGAGAGAAAGGGACGGCGGCGCAAGACATGAGGGAGGAGGGTTAGACGGGAAAGAAAAAGGGAAAGAGAAGGAGAAGTGGGCCGAAGGCCGGCTTGGTTGGAAAAAAATAGAAGGGGGAGAGAAGAATAAAGAAAAAGGAGGCTAGAGAATGAAGGGAGAATAAAGAAGAAGTAAATAATTCCTAAACCTGTGTTTAGTTCTTTAGTCGCATAAAATAGTTGTAAATCATGTTAAACTCATCTGAGGTCTTAATTTTGTTTCGCATCCGATTTAGTAGTAGGAGCTGTAAGCTTTAGACTAGTATAAGTTAATCTGGTCGTTAGCAGGATAAACTAGGTCAGCACTTCAAAAATCCGACAGCCACCAAACCCAAAACTTAGAAGACTTAGAAGTCGTACGACGATACTTTAGCATTCTATTATTCCTACTATATCCGTTATCATTACCATTAGTGGCCCAATATTATTGCAGAAGGCATTCCGAGCTCGCAAGGGAAAGAATATTTGGGTAGTGCGGAGATTCAAAACTCTTTGATTAACTCAGGCAAGCATTCCGTTGACCAATTTCTCAAGTATTTTCAATACCCAAGTATTTTAATATTAATTTAATATCACCCTGCATATCAAGGAAAAATCTTTAAATCAAGAGCATTCGAGAAAGAAAAAAGCATCGGCGACTGACGGAGCAGTCAGCCACGTAGGTTAATAAAGGGTGGGCAGAGGTTGCCGTGGCAAGTTGGGAACCTCTGCATAGGATATAATATAAGTAATCACAACCTTCATCTGTATGAATAGACCGTATCCAAACGTATCAGGCAACATTTTGTCTACGGACGGACAAAGTTAGAAGTGTTGTCAAGGTTATTATATTCTCCACATGGATAAGTATATATTTAGGGAAGAACCCAGAGCCGGTAGAAAACTGGGAGTGAGGGATCTACAGCTGGAAGAACTCAGAACTGGTAAATAGGCCAGAAGTGGGGGATATGGATCGTAAGAACCCGAGAGTGGGGTACGCGAAGGCGATATATTACACAGTTGGGTGAAGGTCAGAAACTGTCCCAGCCAATAGCTATGTCACTTTTGGTGGGTCTGGGCGAGGGTGGTATACCGCCCCAGACTACCGATTGAGAGTAGCTGGGTGGAGATATGATATACTGAGATAGTTACAAAAATTCTGTTTTCTGATCTGGGCACCACATCTTAGGAAATATGGAAATCCATGACCACGAGGATCAGAATGATGATGTCTAAAGTGATACAAGCTTGCGCAATGCTATTTAAATCATGAATTCATGCCTGTCTCTGGGAAAGGAGATTACGGGAACCCATGGAAGTTCTTAGCTGTTCATACAAATGTTCAGTAGCTTTCAAATTAATAAAAATCAAAATCTTTCACACCTAAAAACCTTATTTTCTCTATGTGCATAAGCTTGGTATTTGAGTATGAGAATAAAGGAAAAGAGAAAGGATAGACAGAGACATGTGATGCATTTTGTTATATAAGCTTGTTGAGTACTCTGTACTTACCCTTGCTATTATTTTCTTTTGTTAGAGGATAGCCAGTATACTGGCCACATGTGCTCATTGGTGAAGGTAGCGAAGGGACGGCGGGGGCGTCTGTGAAGATAGCAGTGTAGCCGAGTAGGGGCGGCTAGAAGGACGGCAGCGATGGCAACTGGGATCTTCTATGGTGATGGCCTTCGAATCTGGATGAAGACAACGGTGGGGGTGATCGGATTTAGCCTTCGAGTATACTACGATCGAGAGAGATGAGACCGGCCAGGAGGAGCCCTACTCCTCGGGAGAGGGCGATGGTATGGAGACTGAGCCATATGAGGATTACCCTTTATCCGACAGTTGGGAGGACTAGAGTTGTAGCAGCAGTCCGGGCTCCACTTCGTCGGTATATGTATTGCCAGTATATTGTATATGTACTCTCTTGTATTGTCTAGTTAGAATTCTGTCAGACTTTTGTGCTAGTATTGTAATGACTAAGATGTTTATGTTGTATGAAGCTCTAGTCCTGCGTGGCTATGTAAATGTATGTATTATTTTATCTCTAATTATTGTTCTGCTGTTATACTCTGACAGGCTTATTATTCGTTAGAGCGATGTTCTATTGGCTAAAACGAATAATAATCCGTTGACTAGCATTATTACCCCGTGGTAATAGTGCGGGTCGTTTCACTTGGCTCCAGCATGGTGGCCACATGTGCTCATTGGTGAAGGTAGCGAAGGGACGGCGGGGGCGTCTGTGAAGATAGCAGTGTAGCCGAGTAGGGGCGGCTAGAAGGACGGCAGCGATGGCAACTGGGATCTTCTATGGCGATGGCCTTCGAATCTGGATGAAGACAACGGTGGGGGTGATCGGATTTAGCCGGATCTGGGTGGCTGCAGCCAAATCTACTTGGATCACGACAACGACGAATCTAGGCGACGAGGATAAGGCCACGATGGCGTTGGTGTTGGGCAAGTGCAGAGGGCAGAGACACCGACAGTGAGCGAGGGAGGAGGCAAGTGAGTGGAGGCCACGCAACACTAGCCGGAGGTCGCACTCGCTGGATTCACGGTGATGGTGTGGCGAGAAAGATAACCAGGGCATAGGGGTGGCAGTTAGACATGAGAGGGGAGGTCGGAGCGGAAATGTATGTGGGGGAGAGAGGAGGGAAGAAAAAAATATAGTCTGACATATGGATCTAGGGTGCTTTGTGATATGTTTTTTGGTTGTAGGGTTCCCAATGTAAACTTTTGAATAAAAATATAAGTAGAGGGCTGAGATAGAAAATTTTGTGTGCTAAAATGCTAATAATTTTATTGTGGGTCCGTGAAACCGCCATGCATTAAGTGGGTGGGAGTTTGGATGGTGTCTAGAGTGAAATATGCCTAGGTGGAGGATTAAACCACCGTGTATTAGATGGGTGAGCTTGGAATGTATTTAGTGGTTTTTGCCTGGGTGAACGGTGAAATTGTTGAGAAACCCCTCGCTGGCGACCAGTCCAAGAGATTTCTCTGCTAAGTACAAGAACGAATCAATCACAAAGCGACAGAATAATAGATTGAACACAGAGAGAGGTAGAGAGAACTCCTGGTCTTTCTTTATTGCTTCAATTCAATGGAGTACAAAATCAGCCATATGGCTTTCTATTTATAGGGGAGGGTGAGGTGCCCAATATGAATAGGGACTCGTTTAAACGGAAAGAATCCGTTTAAACGGAAACCCTTATCCCTGGTTTCCTAATACTCCCCCTTGGGCACTCATCCGACATACTCATGCCTCGTTAAAACTCCATAAAAACCCAGTGGGAAAAATTTGGAGAAAGAGTACATGATGCATGTTATGTCACGATTACAATTGCCTCATTAAAAACCTTGATCGAGAAACTTCAGAAAACTCGTCAAGGGAAAAAGAGTACAATTCACCCAACTTCATTTAGTCTTCGTGACTTTTATTCTTTGGGTACTTGATCTTGGGATCAAGATTTACTAACGGACTTGAGAGAATTCTCCCCGACTCTGCACTTCTCTAAGTCTCATCATACCGATCCCTCGCACGCACCTTTCAAAACTAGATGCGGGGAGGGACTTTGTGAATAGATCTGCTAGATTTTCACAAGACTTAGTATGCAATACTTTAATCTCGTCCATCTTTTGCAATTCATGAGCATAGAAGAACTTGGGGTTGATATGCTTTGTGAGATAACTCTTCACATAACCCGTTTGTACTTGTGCAACGCAAGCGACATTATCTTCATAGATAATTGTGGGGTTTTGCACAATGTTCATTCCACATGACTGCTAGATGTGGTGAACCATTCGGCGTAGCCAAGCGCATTCACGTGCTGCTTCATACAGCGCTATTATTTCTGAGTGGTTCGTCGAGGTAGCTACAAGGCTTTGCTTAGACGATTTCCAGGAAATTGCAGTTCCACCACACAGGAATACATAGCCTGTTTGTGACTTTGCGGTATGCGGGTCAGATAGGTACCCAGTATCTGCATAGCCAATCAAGTTCAGATCTTGATTCTTTCTGTAAAACAATCCAAGGTCCTTGCTTCCTTGGAGATATCGGAAGATATCCTTTATGCCCTGCCAATGCCTTTTGGTGGGCTCTGCACTATACCTTGCTAATAGGTTCACGGCAAAGGCAATATCCGGTCTAGTGCAGTTTGCTAAGTACATGAGTGCTCCAACTGCACTCAAGTATGGGAATTCGGTCCCAGGACTTCCTCCCCTTCTCTAGGTCGGAAAGGATCTTTTCTTGTCAGTAAAGATCTCCGATCATAGGTACTTTGATGGGAATGCTTTCTCAAAGCCGAATCTTTCTAGCACCTTACGGGTGTAGGTCGACCGATGTACTAAGACTCCTCCAGGACATGCTCAAGCTGCAGGCCTAAGCGTAACTTGGTCTTACCCAAGTCTTTCATTTCAAACTCGACTCCAAGTAGGAGCTTGCTTCTTTTATATCATCCACTATCCCGATGATATTCAGATCATCTACATACACTGAGATTATACAGAATCCATTCTGGGATCGCCGTATAAATACACAAGGACAGTTTTCATTGTTCGTGTAGCCTTTCTTGCAGAGAAAGTCGCTTAAGCGATTATACCACATTCTGCCAGATTGCTTTAGTCCATACAGGGACTTTCTAAGCTTCACACTGTACAGATTTCTATTTGCTCTGTCTTGGTTCGGGAGAGGAATTCCTTCAGGGACTTTCATATAAATCTCCGAATCTAAGTTACCATAAAGGTATGCAGTCACAACATCCATCAATTTCATTTCTAAATTCAAGTTCACTGCTATTGAGATCAAGTATCTAAAGGTAATTCCACTCATGACTGGGGAGTAGGTTTCTTCATAATCAACTCCAGTACGTTGAGTGAAACCTTGTGCTACCAGCCTTGCTTTGTATCTCACTAATTCGTTTCTTTCATTCTTCTTTCGAACAAATACCCACTTGTGCCCTACAGGGTGCACATGGGGAGGAGTGTGGCATACGGGCCCAAACACTTCTCTTTTGTTCAGAGATAGCAATTCGGTTGCAATTGCCTTCTTCCAATCTTCCCAATCTGATCTTTTCTTACATTCAGCGAGCGATGCAGGCTCGGGATCAAGATCAATGATTGTGCCAATTTTCTTTGCGAAGTAGATATCGTCATTGGCTGTTGTCCTGTTCAGAGACTCTCCCGTGTGCACATAATTTATAGCTATTTCTTCATGAGTTGCTTCTTCTGGAGCTTCATCTTGCGCATCGCTTCTTTCCATTGCGGTGGCAAGTCCCTTTAGTTTTTCGGCTCCGATGTGTGCGCACACATCCATGCCGATGGGGATATTCAGATCCGGTATGTCCTTTTCAACAGTGTCATACTGTGCGTGTCTCAAGCGGCTCCCCTTCTCATTCTAGGGGATTTCAGTGATCGGCTGTGATAAGTCCTTCTTATCCTTTTTCGCCAGGCGTCCCCGGTTACTTTGGATTCGAGGGGCCGGAGTTCTCGTCCTTTTATTCTGAGGCCTTTGGACGGGATTAGGGATACCTTCAATTTTCTTTGGTATTTCGACCCTCTCCGGTGCATTGCGTGCAGGCACATGCGACTTAGTCACGCTCTTCAAATCACTAAAGTGATCGAGCGATTAATTTGCTAATGCTTGCAAATCGATGATCTTCGGACCTTTTTTCGTTTCACTAGTGCGCGGGTCATGTGCAGGAATTCCCGTGGCTTCCCACGTAATTTCCTGATATTTTTCATCAATGGGTTGATTTCCTCCCCCTAATGTCGGGAAATTATCCTCATCAAAAATGCAGTCAGTGAAGCGGGCAGTATGCAAATCTCCCGACATGGGTTCCAAATACCTGATTAAGGATGTAGTCTCATAACCAACGTATATCCCAGTCTTACGGAGAGGACCCATTGCAGTTCGCTGTGGAGGGGGTATAGGTACATAAACCTTGCATCCAAACCTCCTGAGATGAGAAATTTTCGGTGGTGACCCTTGCGCTAGTTGCATAGGTGAATGGATGTTGTAGGCCGAGGGTCTAAAGTTGATGAGATTTGCTGCATGTAGGACTGCGTGTCCCCAACATGTAGCTGGCAAATTACAATTCTGCAAAAGTGGTCGGGCAATAAATTTAATTCTCTTGATCAATGCCTCTGCCAAACCATTCTGGGTATGGACATGCGGTGCAATGCTCAATCGCAATCCCCATTGCCATGCAATAATCATCAAATGCCTTTGAAGTAAATTCTCCGGCATTGTCCATTCTGATGGACTTGATGCGATGATCAGGGAACACATTTCTGATGCGAATGATCTGCGAGATCAATTTGGCGAAAGCATGGTTTCTTGTGGATAATAAACCCACATATGACCATTTTGAGGAAGCATCAATGAGCACCATGAAATACCTAAATGGCCCTGAGATGGGCTGAATAGGACCGCAAATGTCTCCCTAGATGCGTTCCAGGAATGCAGGGACTTCATCGTTCACTTTCAGAGTGGAGGGTCTAATAATTAATTTCCCGGTGACACATGCAGGGCACACAAAATCTTCAGGATTCGGAAAATTCTTCACATTAATATTATGCCCGTGAGAATTGTTAATTATATTCCTCATCATCCTAAGACTTGGGTGGCCTAATCTGTCATGCCATGTGATGAATAGTTCGAGTTTCTAAATCATGTCTTGAGCGATTATGCAGCTGCAGCGCCTTAATGTTGGTATAATATAGCCCGTTTCTAGTGAAGGAAGTTTTCTAATACCCTTTGCCATTCTCTTCGCGCTTTGTGATGAGTAGGTATTCCTTACCGTACTCTTCTTCTGTCTCAACGTGGAAACCATTGGCGCGAATATCTTTAAAACTTAAGAGAGTTCTAGTCGAATCTGGGTACAATAATGCATCTTCAATGACCAAAGTTGTGCCCATGGGAAGTATAATTGTGGCTCTTCCGGAACCAATTATACATGCATCGCTTCCGGCGATTGTCGTAAGGCTGCCATTGCTCTTACGAATCGACTGAAAATATTTAGTCTCTCTTAAGATGGTATTCGTGGTACCACTGTCGGCAAGGCATACTTCCTCCATAGGGTGCCACACGTGCTCTTCGTTCACCGGAGCGATTCGTGCTGATAACGTGTTGAGAAACCCCTCGCTGGCGACCAGTCCAAGAGATTTCTCTGCTAAGTACAAGAACGAATCAATCACAAAGCGACAGAATAATAGATTGAACACAGAGAGAGGTAGAGAGAACTCCTGGTCTTTCTTTATTGCTTCAATTCAATGGAGTACAAAATCAGCCATATGACTCTCTATTTATAGGGGAGGGTGAGGTGCCCAATATGGATAGGGACTCGTTTAAACGGAAAGAATCCGTTTAAACGGAAACCCTTATCCCTGGTTTCCTAATAGAAACCACCGCTTACAACTAGCATGCATTGTGCGTGTCAATCCATTCCAGAACGGCAGCGGAGACTCACCAGTATTTGACCACGTAACCAGCTCTAATGTGGTTGCTCATCCATAATAAAGCCCTTTTCAACCACTTCCCCAAAATATCCTCTCCCTGTAACGTAATTTTGCGGTTTTACCGCGCGGTAATATGTTGCCGCTTTTGTGTTCGTGCGCTCATGGCTTTTTGTGTGTCGGTGTAAATATCATCATCTGACAAACTCCCAGGACGGTATATTCGTTTTACTGAGGGAGTGAGACTTCATTTCCACCTCAAACCACACGAGCCAGCGCTGCTTACAAATCAAGACCACATAATAGATTGTTAGCTAACTTCAACTTGAAAACGAGCCAAGCTGAGCTCACTCCCCCAGCTTGGTTAATTATCAGCTGAGCTTGTGCAAAAGGAACCATGAGCTGACGCATGTCTGGAATGCATAAAATTGACATGAAAATGTTTAATTCTTATAGGAATATGCAAAAATTTCCGCGTTAGAAAGAACCATGAGAAGATGTCCAGTCTATAATGCATGAAACTCACATGAAAAACTTCAATTCATGGGGCAATATGCAAAAAAAAATCAAGCTCCACGCGAGACATCTCCCCTGTGAAGTCATCTCATTTGAATCTGGCTAATACTTAACTTAAATGAACATCTTGAAGCATGCAACGTACATAACGAACCTAAGGCAGCGCTTAAAAGAGTTGCACGATGGACGTCAGCGACTGCATCCGCTTCTTTTCTTCTGTAGCTTTTTTGTCACTTTTTTTTGTTTTTTTCGAATTTTTGTGTTTTATTTTTTCCCGTATTCTTTTCCGTTCTAAATTAGTGTGCTATTTTTATTTTTATATTTTTTTAATTTAATTATGCTCAATAAGTCAACTCAACTACAGTAAAAAAATTAATTAATTATAGTAAACTTTTAATCAAAAATTAAAAATCATCATTATTTCGAACGACCCCTGAAATCCAAAATCGGTGCTTGTGACTCGTCAGTAAATTCGCCGACTGCACTGGGGAAGTAGGCTTGTACTGGCAATTCCGTGGGGTGGTTTGGTCCGGACACCAGCAAAGGCCTTAAAAGAGGAAAGAGAGAACGAACAGCTCCCGTGCTTGGAGTTACTCGAGGGCCGTTCTCTCAGTAAATGCAGAGAAAGAGATGGGGTGCTCGGTCCTGTCGCGCCCTCTCTCTCATGCAAACGACTGTTTGTTTGCTTCGGAGGTAACAAAAAGTGAATCCCAAGACGGCCGTTAGGGTATCTCTAATAATATACTTCAGTTAGCTATTTATGTGTATATATTAGTATAAATTCTATATGAAGGAAAGAAAGTATACAAAAAAAACCGAATCAGCTCTTCCTTAAGCACTAGTCTATAACATAAAACGAGACAGCCTCTATAAATGACTATGTGTGTATGTAAATATCAAATAGCTATCCTTATAGATAGTTCTTTGGAATGCTAGTTTTTAGTGTATACTATATAAATAATATGAAAATTTTCTAATTAATTACTAATTAAGACCATTAAAGATACCCTAAGAACGATTTGGTTGAGAGGCATGTGCTAATGCTCGCCTCTACAGGCCTTGCTTGGCGAGGATGTTGCATGTTGAGGATTTTTCTGAATGTGTAAATCATTATCCTGTAGAAGAAACTGGTTATTTTCAGTTGTGAAAAAGAAAAGGAGCTTGGATGATAGCAGGAGAGGAGAGCTTAGGAATTGTTTGCAATCTTTGAAACCTTGCTTCTGAGGAGGGAGAGGTAGGCAGATACTCCTAGTTGTCTTTGGTGGGTTTTTTCGGTTTCAGCTGATGGTTTTTGGCTCTAGTATGAGTGCTGTGTAAATAAATCAAATACCGATAAAGTGTTTTGAAAAGATTGTCTCGATAAACCACTTTGAAAAGATGACAGAGAAAATATTATATTTGTTTGTTCGAGAAAAGTTATAAATCATAAGATAAGATAAAAAAGAATTAGACCATGCTCCATTGTAGCTTGTAGGATGTACCCAAATTTGTCAAAAATCATTTAAACTTGCTAGAAACCTGCTTGTAAGTGGTTGTAACCGCTCAAACTTTGTTCATTTAGGGGGTGATCGGAATAGCGATGGCTTTTAGCTTTTGGTTAAAAACACAGTGGTGGTGAAAAAACAACATGGTGAGTTAGTGGATAGTGTAGTGAATAGTGAAAAAAAAGCTGAAGCTAGAAGCTGAAGCTAAAAAAGCCGAAACGATCACCCCCTTATGCCAGTCGCTACTCTGGCGGAGGCTGCGGCAATAGGAAAACTGTAGATTAATTGGCGCAGTTCTGTCTTGGGTACAGGACGAAATACTAGTACGTAGTGTGATAACTCTCAAAATCAAATTAATAAAAAACATGCTGATGAGAAGTGATTCATGCATTAATAAGAACATTAACATTTAAATTATAAAGATTAACTATTAATTCAACATTGGAATAAAATGAGAATTTATTAAAATCAAAAGTCTGAGTTACAGAAAATCTAATTACAAAAATAAATCCCACATACATTCAATTTTACCACATACAATGTATAGAATCTCAAATATCAGGATTTACAAAAGAATAAAGTATTACAATTCAATATTACAAACTACAATTTGATCTCATACAAGATGAATCTATACAAGTATAATATATCAAAACTCATCTAATGAATCCACATCTTCATAACTGGCCCAAAATTTGAATACTACAAAATCATGTTAGCCAAAACTACAAACATAAATCTAAAATAAATTTAAATAATATATTGATATCAGAACCCATTTTTAATAATTTTGCACAAATGCAATCGCTCACTAAGATACCAGTATTGTCTGGGGCCAATCGGTATCTCTCGCATTTTAGGTTTTCATCATTCGATGATAAAATTACCATTCTTACCTTTTTACCCTTCCTAATGAGTCACTCCATTCAATGCCATGCACAAGTCACATTATAAATCACTTGTCACCTTCAAGGCCAGCTAAAGACATGAGTAAAGCCCACAAAAGCTAGCAAGAGAGAAGAGCCACACTTCACCACCATAAGCCTATAGTGAACCTACAAAGCTCACTGCCAAATGACTGCCATAGCAACCGAACGCTACCATCACCCATCACAAGCACCACCATAGCAAGTCACTCCCATGCAGCCACTGCCCATAGCACTCACAAGCAATCACCGGCCAGCATATGGCCAAGAGGCAGCAATGCCCTTTTAAACCCTCCATCCTCACAAGAACCCTAGCATAATCGAAAGAGGAAGTCAAGCCAAGATCGAAAGACCACCAAAGAGTACCACAGTCATGGAGCACTTTCACAAGACAACCTTCTACGTAACTTAGCAAAATCAAGAAAGTATAGCCTAGTGAGAGCAGGAATATCCCCACATTCAAGCCAACAATGCTAGTAAGGTAAAATCATGAGTCTATCATCTCTTCTTTTGCTAACACTAGAGCCAGCCAACAAGCCACGACAAGGCAATAGCCTCTGGCTCACCACACTAGAACAAGGGAGGCAACTGGCCGTCCTATGAGCCCTCGGGCCATGAACATACTCCGGCGCATGCCTAAGGCCCCAGTACCTCACGGTTACTCACCCAGTGCCCCAAAACCAAAACAACTCCACGGCTAATCACATATCCATACACCACATATTCACAAATTGAATCAACAATCTAGAGCTAGAATAAAAGGGCAGTATTGTAGGAGTAAAGAGTAAGAAAGAATCGAGACGAGCCGAGGAACAAGGACCGAGCATCAGTGGTTGCCACCAAGATACATGGTGCCGACATAGGATAGCTAGAGGACGAAACCACAAGCACCAGTACACGGTACCTACGGTGAATCGACGATAGGAAGGTCAGGAGTTGGCGGCTCACCACCGCCGTAACACTCCACTCAGGGAGGAAGAGTCGACGTAGCCAAAAGTTGTCGGTAGGGCTTCGGCTCTGCAAGGGTGTGTAGTGGCGGAAGGGTGTGTGGTGGCAACGATGGTCGGGCACATAGCGCTGGCGGGCCGAACGACCTCGAGAAGGTATGGTACACCAAAAGGTCACAACAAGATACACAGTAGAAAAAAGAGGAAAACAAATCCAATTGGAGAATACCAAATCCACTCACCTCATAACAGATCCAAGAAGCTGAATCCTCAATCACAAGGGGGACATCTGGATTTGAATTGGCGACAGAAGAGACACGATTAGAACATCGGGCAAGCCGGAACACGACAACGCCCAAAAAGGGTGGGCACTAAGAGGGAGCGAGGAGAGTTGAGATAGTACGAGAGAGACTCGGCAGTTGCAGCCCATGGCCAGCAAGGTCAAGCTCAATGGAGGCGTCGGGAGAGGAGAAGGCGAATCGATTGAACCAAACGCGTGCGGCATAGAATAGAAGATGAGAGGATAAGAAGGGATGCGAAACACTTGGCAGTGGCCCGAATGATACGTGCAGCATAGAATAGAAGAGGAGAGGATAAGGAGGGAGGTAGAATGATGGGCAGTGGGCCGATTGGCCAAGAAATGGGCCAATGGGCCAGGAAATGGGCCATGGGCTAAATAGAAGAAAATTTTAAAAAGGAGATATAAGGAAATAAATACCATCATAAATATAATATCTGAAAACCTGACTAAAATAGGAATTATAATAAAGAAAACAATAATATATGATTATACGAATAATGGAAAAATCTATAAAAAAAATAATAAGCCTACAAATACTCAACAAGGTTTATTGCTTCATCTAAAATATAACTGAAATTTGAAAATAAATTTCTAGCTTAAAATAATGCAGAGGAAGAATTGGCTCTAGAGAAAGAGACCATCCAGACCACCACTAAGACAACTACCTTACAATCAGATAAGTGAATAAGGCTTTTAAGCATACTGTGATACATAAATTATTTTGATTACGATTATTTTCTATTATTACCTTTGCATCAAAAGTAATTTTTAAAAGAAAAGAGAAATAACTAGAAGAAAGGAAAACATGATAAGAAAAAAAAAGAGAGTAGAACCATGGAAGAAAAAATAATAATAAGGAAGGGTAGAGAGTGCTCTGGTAGAGATTTCAGAAGAAGGTACGACCCTCTACATATGAATATAATATAAGGACTAGAAAACAATCTTCATTCTGGAATGAGCTATAAAACAGTATCAACCATATTCCCCGTCTTAGGTGGGCGGAACATGTTACTCTCTTTTATTGCTAACATCTCTATAATGGGTAAGTAATAAGCTAGGAGAGAAACTCAGGACTGGGACAGAACCCAGAAATTCCAAAGCACCTATATTAGCGTAAGTGGAGTGTCAAGTATTTAGACCTGCTCGACCAACGGCTATTTTAATAGTTGGATAAAGATATAGTGATGAGAGTTGAGAAAATATTCTGTATTCTGAAATTTGGATGGCATCAAAGTACATATGAAAGACCTAGTGTCCATAAGAATTCAGAATAACTATGGATAAAGCAATACAAGTCTGCACTATACTTAATAAATCATAAATTCATGTTAGTCTCTCGGATAAATGCCTATGGAAACCACTGGGGCTTTCTCTCCTCTAAAATGATTGTTATAGCAAATTTTAGAAGTTAAAATATTGCAAACTCTTAAAAATGGTAATGATGGATTTTGAATAATAGGTCATGTAAGATCTAGATAAATATGAAGACAAATGTGCATCATAAAAATTTGCTGAGTACTTTGTACTCTCTCTTACTATTAAATCTCTCCTTTTAAGTGCCATATTCAACCGTAGTATACTTGGGATTTGACAAGGGTGGGGTTGATAATAAAGGCACCCAAGGGTATGAGGTTGAAGCTGACTGGAAATATGACGAAGTGGAGGCCCTATACAGTAGCTAGGAGGGCTAGACGACCTGTAGCTCGTTGTACCGGGTTGGACGGATACTATGGTATATATGTGCTTTCTTCTATTTAGTATCTTGTATGGTGGTGGACAGTAAATATTGTAATAACTCCGGGCATATGTGTGTCCAGACTTTAAGCCTTGCACGGCTTGTAATTAACAAAGTATATTAGTCTCTAATTATTGTTCTGCTACAACTTCTTTAATAGATTTATTATCATTAACGTGGAGTTCTACCAAATAAACGAGTAACAATCCATTGACTGATGTTATTACCCTTCGGTAATGATATGGGTCGCCACATGTAGATATATCACAGACGATTATTTATACAAACCGTCTGTCATATCTGCCATTATCACAGACGGTTATTAATAGGAACCATCTGTGATTGTTTACATTATCACAGATGGTTAGTATGAATAACCATTTGTAAAAATATCACTGACGGTTATTCATATGAATTATCTGTAATATAGTCGTTTAATATAGCCTTTTTTATATGAGTGATACTATAGTCGTCACTCCCATCGGCACGGATTAGAATGATCGAAAGCTATGGCTAGGTCGATGCATGGATGCATAGGAGAGAACATCAATTCCTATGTCATGCGCGCTGTTGTGTGTGCATGATTCGGTTGTTGCGGCCGGACGTCCGGCCAAGCCGAGCCGACAGTACAGTACGTGCAAAAAAAACATAGAGCATCGCCGTTTTGGATTCTCACTTGGCTCAGGCCGGGCTGTTCACGTACATATGGGCCCGTCGTCCGCCACAAGTCAAGCGCCACAGCCCACACGCATGTGGGGAGAGAAGAGCGCGCGACCGCGAGGAATAGACGCTGCCGTGGTACGAAGGCCCATTTTTTTTGTTTTTTTATTTTAGTTTGGACTTTTTTAGAATCCGAAATAAATAAAATGATTTTTTAAACGGTTTTGAGAGGTCACCTCTCTAAATAGTTTTCTGACCTTAAAAATATATATAACATCTATATAATATCTATATTATCCATCACAATATCAAAAAATATAAATAAAAATCATCAGTCACGTAAAACCTCGGACGTGTGCAGTGCTAGTGCAGTTCGGCATGGAGCAGCTAGGGGGCAGCAGAACACGCGCGCGCGGAGCGCCACGGAGGCCGTGCTGCTCGCGCGGTGCGTGCTCTGCCTCGTGGTCGAGTATGGACGAGCGCCGCCGACCTGGAATGGGTTAAAATCGCGAACACAAGTAATACCACGGTATATTACTACACACACGACACGACACTGAAAATAATAGCACACATTGTTCTAGACAATTTAATGGATCTACATATGGCGGTGCTCAAAGAGGCTTCGCTGGGAGCTGAGGGACTTAATCTTTTAGCTAAAATTATAATGTAATAGTTATTATTTTTTAGAAAAAATTGAAAAAGTAATTATTATATCATCATAAACCATGCAAAAAAATACGAAGAAAAAAGAAATGTAAAAAAAACTAAAATAAATCGAAATTAGAAACTAAAACCGTTTGTAGCAGGGCCATTAATGCTTCTCCTCGAGTCACACAATCCTTTCTCTCATAGGCCACCTTGTTTAGGGACGTTTGTATTAGTTTTTACTGATATTTTTTAACTGTAACTTAGGCTTTTAGCTAAAAAATAGTAGTGGCCGAAAGAAATAATTTTTAGAAAGAGATAGAGAGCAGTAAAAAAAGTGAAGGGGAGATACGTGTACGTGACGGGAATAAGAAGAGTGGGATGGATGGTACACTTATGACGCACTGTTTTATCTCTGGGATGGGACGATAGCAAAAGAAGTGAAGAAGTTGTTTTAAAAAATAAGATATTTATATTAATTTTTTAAATAAAAATAAGAAACAAAAGTTAATACAAATAAGCACCTTAATCGCGTCAGCGAGGGCTGGCTGCTTGCCGGTTCCCAGGGCGCCAACTGATCAATGCGGGAGAATAGCTTGCATTGCCTTTCTTCTTGCAGGTTACACCGTATTTCGAGGCGAGCTCACGACAGAATCCACATGAAAAATGCCGACCAGATTGTCACGGCGACGGACGCAAGAGCGTACCCCCGCCCCCAACACCAAACTACTGAGTGATCGTTCCTGACAAATCAACACCAGAAAGACCAACCAATGAACGTATAATAAAAAACAACAGTGAAGCTTCACCGACTACTTAACAAATAAGAACCACAGCAATGGGCGTACAGCAGCAGGAGGATGAACGGGTGCAGAGGGTCTGGTTGGATGAGGCCGAAGTGAACCGCTCCCTTGACTTGTACTGTTGTACAGTGCCTAGCGAAGGCAGTAGTAGTATGTATCTAACACCAGCAATGGCTGACGGTTGGACACTTGCTCGTCGTGATCCTGGAGGAATGTTTCGTGCATGTTTGATCAGCTCATTAGATTCGCGCGCGATGGTCCGGGATCCATTGGCCGGAGAGCGGAGGCGTTTGAGCCGGCTCGGCGGACGCATCCACCAAAATGCTTCAGTCTCACCGTCTCACAGCATACTGAAATGACGTTGGCACGATACGCAATGGGCGCGCAGGCCCAGTGACACAACACTTCCCTGAGGATACTGTCTGAAGGTGAATACACGTAATTGGGACCTTTAGTGGGCTCAAGGACTTGCAGGTTGCAAATCAAGATCTTTCCATACTACGACCCGTGCAAGTAATTAATATATGCCTCAAATCCTTAGCCCGTTCCAATATCCACAACCAGTAGAGTGTACATGCAGCTTAGCTGCTTAAATTGGACAACGTTGCACAACAACTACTGTTCTGTCTGACCAAAATTGGCCACTTTTTGTGAAAGAGCACTGCGCATTCTAATGCAGGTGGTTCTCCGTGCCCATTTCCTGAAAATACTGATGGTGGGTTGGTGAAACAAATTCAGGAGAACCAAAGTTTCAATGTGCATGCATATCTAAATCCAAATTCTCACATCTGTGATAATGATTAAGTATAAAAGGGTTAATCTGGGTCTTCTGGCACACGAAGATCTTTTCACATCAAGCAAGAAACATATCCTTTCACATCAAGCAAGCAGCATGTTTCTTAACCTGGTAGTTTCTGATGTACATAGCTTGATGTGCATTCTGAATCTATCAGAATTAGATGCTGCAAAAGCTAGCAAAACAAGATTTCTTGATGCTGTAACTTCGTCGCAGGAGACAAGACTTGTCCATCACACAAGCATCGAAACTTACCTTTACCACACGGTGTAATAAGGCTGCTGCTGCAGCGCTGTGGATCAGACCAATAATTTTAATGGGACAGTGACACCAATGAGACCTTCCTGATCAAGCTTTCTGCTTTCCTTATATGTTTTCATACATAAGTGCCCAAAACGACTAGCTTCAGCAATGCTAAAGAGAGTAGTGGTAACCAAGAGGTAGAAGAGCTCAAGCAACATGAGCAGATGCATATCCATGAAATCAAGAAAGCTAAGCTGCAATCTGCCCTCGGAAGATCTTCCTGAAACGAGCCAGCACAAACCAGAAGATGGCAGCGAGATCGTGCACTTCAGCCACCCGGAGCACCGGCTAGCGCGGTTCGACTTCCCGTACCTCTTCATGTGCATGGGGTGCAAGGAGTATGGCGCTGGGAGGAGGTTCATGTGCCAAATCTGCGGCTTTCAGCTGCACGAGTTCTGCGCACTGGCTTCTCCGTCTCTCCACGACCATCCTTTCCATCCGAAGCATCAGCACCTTCTTTTCTTCGTGAAACCAGGTACGTACACAATTAAACTGTATCCTTCATTGCTGTGAAAAATTAAGCACGTTAAGTGCGATGTTTTAGTACTAATCTGTGCGCGCAAGCTCGATCGCTTGCATGTGTATGTCCCTGCGCTTCAATTAGGTGGCTTTCTTCGCTGCAAATGCGACATCTGTGGCAAGTCCGTGAAGGGCTTCTCGTTCCGTTGCGCGGCGTGCAGCTTCGACGTGCACCCGTGCTGCGCGACGATGAGCCGGAGGATGGAGTTCCCGGTCCACGACCACCCGCTGCTCCTCGCGCCGGCGTTGGAAGGCGCCGGCGTGGAGACGAGCTTTGTCTGCCAGATATGCAGGAGGAAGCGGTCCGGCCACGTCTACCAGTGCATTCCCTGCGGGTACTACCTCCATGCCAAGTGCGCCAAGGACATGGTGAACGGGCTCTACGTGCACGGCATCGTGCCGCCGGAGAAGAACAACGCGCTTGTGACCGCCGCTAAGGTCACCATGAACGCCTTGTTCGGGGTCATCGGCGGCCTGATCGAGGGGATCGGCGAGGGGATTGGCGAAGCCTTCGTTGAGAACATTGGGAGAAGCAGAAGCAGAAGCTTCAGATGAACTAAACATAACGTGTGACGTCCTCACTCGTCAGTGTTGTTCGTCACAAAACAGCGTAGTTGATATGTATACACACACAAGCTAGCAGCCTCAAGGCCCCCTCAACTATAAAAGAGTTGTTGAAACTTGTCGAGTCTGCCCTTGTCAACTGCCCTTCGTCGTAGCACACTAAACGCAGCATGTTTCAGGGGACTAGCGAAATTAACCCGCGAAATTAACCCAATAAATTATCTCTAAGCATTGTGTTTCAAATGAACGAATGGTGTGTTTGTTTTTCTCGAGTGCGACGCGGTTAACATTGCATAGGCAGCGTTTGTATGATCCGGTTAATGGCAAACACGTGACGAGTTCTGCACGTTGTTCGCCGTACATATCCTCGTCTGGGTTTCCCAACCTCGCATGTTTTACATGCACGTAACTGCTTTGTAAAATTGCATCAATGATGAGTGGTTGATTCAATCATTCAAATCCAATTGAAGCATACATGCACAGGAGAGCACGCTAAATAAATCGTCCAGAATTTCACGTGAGTAGCTAGAGATGAAAATGGATTGAATACGGATTGGATAGTGCTCAACCCATCTTAGGGCCAACGCTAACACATAACACTGTTGGGGGAGAGTCCCCGCGCTACCTCGGACCCATGGAAAGCTAACTCCAGATGAAGTATGTGAGACCGACTTAAGGAGGGTCTGGGACCGACCCAGGGCCTACCCTGGGAGAAGTACATGAGACCGATCTAAGGAGGGCTCGGGACCGACCCCGGGTTAACTCAAGCAAAGTATGTGAGACCGACCTAAGGAGGGTCTAGGACCGACCTGGGGTCAACTCTGAGCGAAGTACATGAGACCGATCTAAGGAGGGTCTGAGACCGACCCTGGGTCAATCCTGGGCGAAATACGTGAAACCAACCTAAGGAGGGTCCGGGATCGATTCCGGGCCAACCCCGAGTAAAATACATGAGACCGACCTAAGGAGGGTCCGAGGCTGACCCCGGTTCAACCCCGGGTTCTTAGACGTGGCAAGGCCGTGCAGGACAAATGACCGAAATACTCTAAGAGTAGACCAAACCCCAAGAGTAAAGTTGTAACTATACCGGTCATTCCCTCTCCATCTATAAATAGAACCCCTTATAATAGAAGAGAAAAGACCACTCTTGTATTCCTAATACACTTCTCTTGAATTTACTTGGTGGTTGTACTATTTCAAAATCTCTTTGTATTAATGACGGTCTTCATATTTAACCCAAGAATACTTATAAATTTACTATCTAGATTCGTACCGACGACACACACGCTCAAGTGAGCTGTTTATTAGGTGTTGGTAGAAAAAGGAGGATCTCTAACGTGCAGTCAATTTGCGAGGTTGTCAAGGACACTCATCGAACGGAACGGGAGCATGTAGTAAGAAATTAAGAATCATATCAGGGCCAAACACGTCCATTTCCATTAGTCATTGGCACATGCTCTCGAAATCTTCTAAGCTGACCATGGTCCACTGTACCAGTATATATGCCTCTTAGTTTTTTTTCAGAACTGGCAGGAGATATGTGTCATTGTATTAAGAAAGAAGAAAAGACAGGGCAATTACAACCATAAACAATTTGAGGACAGCTACGGCCGATACAATTGAACTCATTACAACGATCAAAACCTGCTTAAAGGAAGATTCGACAACAAACAACCAACACCTAAAAGGAACAAAACAACTTATCTATGCAACTAGCACCCGCTGCTCTCCATAAGTTACACTGTTCCTTAATCTCTTTTAACAACCAGCGACAAC
This sequence comes from Melocanna baccifera, assembly GCA_036346265.1. NCBI lineage: Eukaryota > Viridiplantae > Streptophyta > Magnoliopsida > Poales > Poaceae > Melocanna > Melocanna baccifera. Next base: position 15,962,240 of record CM070702.1, read on the forward strand.
TCCTTGGAGGAGTTTCTGAAAACTCTTGCATTACATTCTTGCCAAAGGTTGGCCATGTTCCGGACGCATTTCCTCTACGCGCACAGCCGAACGCACAGTACAAGGGCAAGTGTCACCGGCTACCAACGAGCAGTGATTCTCCCCCTCATGGGAATGTTCACATGGCGAACGAGATACAGGCAAAATGTGAGAGATCAGGGTAGTTCAGGGAGTGTTCGGCCGGCAACAGGCCAACTACACAAAATCGAAAGTGAAGTACACAAGTTTATCACCACTTCACCAGACATATGTACAAAAAAATCTATAATTATTATTATGTTATAATAACGAATACTTCACCACCATTGGATAAGTCTAACACAATGCTCTCCCAACACAATCTATAAGGGAAAATAAATACAATAACGGCACCCGCAGTTAAAATAATAAAAAGAAGCCATCTAGGTAGAACCACAAGTTTCCCACAAAAGAATCGCCCCAAGTTTTCTGTCACAAACCACCTCCATGTCCCTACGGTTGTGGTTGAATACGTGTGTGCAGATCGTCTCGTTATCCATAGGGAGTGTACTAATTAATTTAGAAGTGAAGTGACCTTAAACTGGGTAGATGTATGTAGCTGCCTGAAACGATCAATGCGATCACCGATAGCACGGCCACAGCTAAAAGAATGTATTGCCGCATTTTCCTTCTGCCCCTGTTACGCAGGGGTAAGGGCATGGGATGTACCCTGTTTAGCTGCCTCATTGCCGCTGCTGGTCTAGAGGTCCTCCTTGGGGCTGTCTGTTGAGAAACCTCAACGTCCCTAGTGTTTTCTGATGTGCTACTGTCCGTGTCTGTTGTAGCTATGGCCCTAGAGTTGCTCTCACCACTACCACTTGATGAGTCTGCTGGTGTTGCACCATTCCGTTTAACCCTTTTTAATCTCTTCTGCATATATTTGACAATTTGGGTGCAAAATTGTTAAGTTATTGCATGGACAGTCAAGAAGGAATGAGCTCTAACATCAAAGCAGAAAATTGTAGAAACATACCTTTTCCTTCATCTCGGCTTCCTTCCGTGCTTTGAACTGAGCTCTTTCCTGAGCCTTCTCTGTTTTCCGCTTCTTCCTCTCGTCAGCCTCCTTAGCTTTGGCCTTTTGCTCCAATCGGAACCGCTCCTTTTCAGCTGCAGCCCTCTCCTCTCTTAGTTCCTCCTCCCTTCGTGCCAACTCCTCAGCCTTTCTTGCTAACTCCAACTCTTCCTCCATCGGACGAGCCTTTTCCTTTTCAATGTGTTTTACATCTTCCCTCTCTGACATTGGAACTGTAGTTGTTTCTTTCTGGGGAGAACTACCAGATGCCTTTGATTTGGCACGCTTACTGATCTGGGGGGATGGCAAAACAGGAAAGGAGTCCTCTTCTACAGGGACTGCGACTGGAATAGGCCTTTCAGGTGCTACTTCTGAAGTTAAAATGGACACGTCTGGGCTTGGAACAGTCAATGGAGATGGATTGCTCGGTCTTCTATTGAAATTGCTCGGAATGACTGGAGGATCCTCTTCAGGGCCAAGTCTTCTTCCATCATGGGTCCCTAATCTCCTCAGGGTGCTAAACTTGTTTGCTTCAACGTACAGATTGCGGAAGTTATCATCTTTGTTCCACATTCCTAAAACTCTATCTACCTACAAGCAAAAGAACAATATAAAATTTATTGATCAAAGTAGAAGAGCATCAGATTTTTGGAGGATCAAGAAAGAAAAGAGAAGAACATTGATTAACACTTTTGGAAGCATAAAAGTGCAAGAACAGTTGTAATGTAACAACAATTAAAAGAGAACAAGACATGAGTCCTCATGATCCTGGTATTGACCAGAGGCAGGGTTATGAATAGGATAAATCAGTATTTTAATATTTAGCCGTAGGAATTTCTCATCCAAAGGCGTATCTTCCCTAGTAGATTCGAGTATGGTAGATAATCACTTATGTGATAGCGTAAGTACCGCAAGGCATATTTTGTACAGAGATACTCAAATACAAGATGCTAATGGAATGTATAGGCGCTGTTGGCTAATTAGCTCAAAGGCACATGGAGGTTGACCAGCGTAAGCAACTGAAACATCAAAACCAGGGCTAAATACTGATCCTACCCAATGCATAAGTATGAACATATTGAAGGGGCGTGTGTGGTTTACCTGATTATTACAATATAACTGAAGTCCCTCCATGTCACCCATTGCTAGGTATTCGGATGCAGCATTGCAGTCCCTCTTGTACATGAAAAAGTACTTGTTCTGCAATGCGAAAAAAGTGACGGATCCTGTTCAGCTTTTTACACAACTAACCAGAAATTGTACAGTTCCCTCAGTAAATTACATACATTTTGAAGTCATTGGCGCGGTACCCTAACAAGGGAAACCTGCCCTGCCTCCATCATTAATGGAGACAGAAATATAGTAGTAGCATATACAAAGAAACTGGACATCAGTGGTAGTCAGGAGTTAAATTTTGATAACATGAGCACTGAGTGCATGATAGATAGGAGGGCAGGAGGCAAGCTATGTACACCTATGACACTAAATAAAGGGTAATATTTTTACAAACAGAAAGTCAAGATATCAGTCCCGTGTAATCAGGCAAGCTCTGGAACTAATCCTAAATCGGTTCTCACCCAGGTTTATTCGGTCTTTGGACTTTCTGAATATTTAACCATGCAATACACTTTAAATTTGTGGATGGTGTAAAACTTGGAAAAGATAACCTATAACTCTTTTGTTTATTTAGGAAGCGTTCGTATTGACTACGACAATGGCTTTTAGCTGAAAATGGAGAATTTTGGACGTTTATAGCATTGTATACCCTAAAAATTCCAAATGTGGCCTCCTACGCACAAAAATTCCATTTCTAGCCCCCTTAACGACTGCGGGACTCCAGGGAGGCGACATGTGTCGATCGTGCGGTCCCGACCGCACGATCGTGCTCGATCGCGATCGTGCGATGCAGGACCGCACGATCGGATCGTGTCGCCTCCCCGGAGTCCCGAGGTCGTTAAGGGGGCTAGAAATGGAATTTTTGTCCGTAGGAGGCTACATTTGGAATTTTTAGGGTATACAATGCTATAAACGTCCAAAATTCGAAAATGAATGCTAGTGGCTGAAAGAGGTGGCTTTGGAAAGAAGGGTGCAAGCGGTGGGGAAAGTGAGTAAGAGATGCGTATGCAAGAGCGAGAGTAGGGTGCGTGATACGCTCATGACCCTCTGCCTTATCTTTAGTGCAAGATGGAAGCAAGAAGACCGTTTCGAAAAGCCGGATGTTCATATTGGCTTTTGGCTTCTCCAAGCAAAATCAGAAGCAAAAACCAATATGAACACCCCCTTAGCATAAAAAATATTACACAACAGAATGAACAAGAAGTACAAGAATCCCTTGAATAGAAGCAAGCTTCTTACCTTCTTGACTGGTTCCGCTCTCAGCTCAACCCAATCACTGTAGGCCTTTTGACGTATTTCATTAGCAGCTCGGAATTCTTCATTCAATTTTCTCAAAACTGTTCTTTCGTCATCATAAGATTTTTTAATCTTTCTTGTGTTTTCCTCAAGGGACCTCAGGTTGTTGAAAAGAACATCAGAATCCTTCTTCAAAGTCTAGAAAAGAGAAAACAAAGGTCAATCTGAAAATTGATGAAATTTGAATTGAAAAGGCAATGACAAGGTGCCGCTTTTAATACCTTATGTTGCTCGTGAATGTAATCCATTTGATGGAATGCCTCACTGATTTCAGCCTTCGAGCCCATATTGGAGCATAATTGCTTCCTTTGGGCTTTTAGTTCATTAATCTCTTTAATGAAAAGCTTCTCTTCCTTTAAAGAAATGGTCTCATGTTCCATAATCTTCTCTTTCCTTGCAATCTAAATCATCATAATGTTTTTAAGAAAAGATATCAAATCTAAAACGACAATAGAGTAATACGAAAGGGGAATAAAGTCGATGCACCAACACCATAGCAGAATCCTTACCATCTCATCAATTTCTTCAATTGAATTTGCATTATTCAACTTCCAGATCATTGATCGCACACTATTTAAATCATGCTTCTTATCACCATGAGCAGCTCTAGCTTCCCTCTCTTCTTGCTGTGCTGCCTCTAGCTTTTCCCGGTACTCATCACAAACAGCCTGCGATATATATTAATCCAAAGTTAAGAAACATGCTAGGGAAGGAAAAGGAGAGTGATCATTACGAGGCTCATTACCTTTTGCTTTTGCTTACGAAAATTAATTGCATCTCTTTCCTGGGTCAGTCGATCCAGATGAACTTGCGCATCCTGTGTTTTTGCCCAGAGATCTTCACCCGCAAATTTTGGGACCTTTATTAGGTAGATCCTCTGTTGCCTAATGACCTGTGTATCTCCCTTATTACTCTTATCAAGATGCACATGTGACTCACTGGAGTCCTCAACAATCTTTGCCTCATCTGCATGTGCATGTTCGTTATTATTCTTGTGTTCCTCCAGCACTACTGAGTCAATTGATGAAGGTTCCAATGCTGTTATACAAGAACAAAAAAAAGCATTTAACTTTTACAAACAACTACAATAAGCATTAACTTGAAGGAAAATAATACATTGCAACAATTAAAAAGGATACCCAATGAGAAATGATCGCATACCTTCGAAACATTTGGTTTCAATCTCATGAGAAGATTTAGTGTATGCATTTACATTTCCAAAGCAAATATCTTTGCCTGTCTCATCTGATGGGCACACCTCCTTGTCTGTACAAGGAGCCTTAACCTCAGGTTCCAATGTTACATCTGACGGGCAAGGCTCTTCAATTGAAGAAGCCAGCTCATTTATTGGAGAGGAGCCTTTATCTCCAGTTGTGGAAGAAACCTCATCATATGTAGTTGATGTGTCGCAAATTTCTGATTGATCTTTATGAGATTTGCTATCTGCACCTAAATTACTCGATTCATCCTTTTGGGAAATATCACCAGCTTCACCAACCACAGCAGGTTCATCCCCTGTAGCAGATGAGGGTTGAGCATCATCAACGACAACAGCTTCAACTTCATTTAAGGCAACAGGTTCACCTTGATCAATAACAGTTTCACTAGATTTTTCTTGAGATTCATCTCCTGTTTCAGAACTGAGTTCAGCGTCATCAGCCACAGCAGTTCCATGTTCCATAGAAGCACCAGATACAACTTGATCAACAGTGGCACTAGATATTTCTCGAGAAACACACTCTTCTGTTTGTATATGGTCACGACTTTCCAACTCAGTATCCAGGCTTGAATGCTTGATACTATCATTATCAACTAAATCAATGGACCTCGGCTCATTATGAAAAGTAGAAGCTGCAGCATCAACAATCTCCATCTCAACTTCTTTCCTTGGCTCTGCCTCAACTACACCGTTGTCACTTTTATCAGCTAGACCAACACAAGGTGCTTCTAACTGCTCATGCTTTCCAGTTTGTAGAGAAGAATCATCACTCTGAGCTAAATTTACCTCCTCAGGGCAAGGTGGTTTGTTTAATTCCTTTTCCTCAATTTCGCCGGAGGAATTTACATGCAGTGATATACTCCTCTCTTCAACTGCAGTCCTAAACTCCTGTGTTTGAACACTATCTGCTGTGTTCATTTCCACCATACTGTCAGCCTTCACATCAGAAACCGTTGCGTTTACATCACCTGCAGCAACATAGACCTGGACTTTCTGATCCCCGCTCGATTCAATAAATGGATCTGATTCTGGCTTCACAGAATGAAGTATGCCAACAGAAACATCATCCTTGACCAATTCATCACCTTGCACAATTTCTTTGCTTTTATTCTCAGTTATCACATCCAGACCAGCTACAGCAGGAACAGCTTCATTTTTTCCCTCCTTCATAGGAGGCTTTGCTTCCTTGTAAGAGAAAACAGCATCAGCTGTATGTCCATCATCACACAAATTCCCCTCACTGTTCTTGTCTATTTTGTCTTCCAGTTGAAGAACACCAAGGGTGGCTTCACCCTCTCCCTCCTCAACTCCAGGTTCAAGCCCCCCAGAAGCAACAGCATTGTCCTCAGCATAGCCATGCCCATTTGCAACAACTTCCTCTTCTATGGGCTCCTCAGATGCATCCATCATTCCTTCTGATACTTCAGCCTCAGTTGTCGGTGCTCCTTCTTGTTGACTACTTTGTTGTCCTTTGCTGTCATTGGCATGAACCGTCAACTCAGAAGCAGATGTACAAGAATTAGCACTCTTGTCAAGATGATCATGCCCATTGGACTGCAAAGCATCATCGTGTTCTCCACAGGCAGCGTCCTGCTCCACCAATTCCTTGACATTAGTGGCACCCTGTTCCTGTTTGCCCTCATCGGCAGGACTCACAGCCTCAGTAGCAGTTACACATGAATCAGCACGCATGCCAGCATCATGATGCCCATTCACCATCAGAGCACCTGATCCATCTGTACCCAGCTCCACCGGCTCCGTGACTTCAACAGCACCCTGTTCTCCTTTGCTCTCCTCACCACAAACCTCAGACCCCAAGGCAGTGGAACCGGACTCAGCATGTGTTAGGGCGTCATCCCGCCCTCTCGACTCCGCAGTAGCATCCACCCCATCCTGTACTTCACTAGCAGCCTCATGCACCACCAGCAATTCCGCAACATCAGCAGCAGCACTTCCTTCCCTCGCGCTCTCTTTGCCGTTAACCTCAGAATCCACAGCAGGTGCAGCAGAATCAGTACGAGTGTCAGCGTGGTCAATTCCGCTGGCTGCCGGAGCCTCTGCCCCACCCTGCTCTCCACCAGCAGTCTTCTGCTCCACCAATTCAGCAACAAAATCGGCACCGTGCTCCCCTTTGCCCTCACCCACACCATCCTCAGACTCCGCAGCGGCACGATCGTGCCCTTTGGCCGACGAAACACCGAGGGCGGCATCCGAAGCGTCCAGTTCCCCACCGGCGGCACCGTGAGCTCCGCCTGCGGCCGCATCCGGACCTGCATTGGACGTCGTCTGATCATCCTCGTCCGAGTGGGAATCCTCATTGGGCCTCCGGTCCAGATCTGAGCCCCGGTCGGAGAGACCGTCGGAGACGCCGTTCACGATCACGAAGGTGCCGCCCACCCCCTCGCCCTCGCGCTCCTCCGCCGGCCTCTCCCCCGGCGGGGCGGCCGCCACGGCCCCCTTCGCCGCCACTAATTCCGCCTTCGGCGCCTCGCCGCCGCCGTTGCACGCGGTTCCCTCGGCCGTCATTGCTGCTCACCCGCGGATGACGCCACGATCCTGCACGCCAAAACCAACCAACCCAGCAAACACCTCGCCCGTCAGTTACCACCTCCCCAGATCACAAATCAGCAGAGCCAGCCACCCCAAAAGGACCCAACACAAAAACGGTAGCTGCTCGCAGAGAGGGAACATCTCACGGCACGAACTACTTACAGCACAGGCGGATCCCGGAGGCTCCTCCTCCTCCTCCTCTCCCCTCCGCGGAAGGGAAGACGAGAAGAGAAGAAGCGATCCGAGCGCGAGCTCGATCGGCGAGGGGTGGGGCGACGGATCTGTCTCCCTCTGCCTGCGTCCGCGTCTGAGTCCGCGTCTGCGTGCTCTGTTTTGCTCTTTTCGAAGGGGGTTTTGTTGCGATTTATTCCTACTCGGATCAACTAGTTCGCGGTAGATATGGGGGTGATCGGAATAGCGATGGGCACGGGCAATGAAAAAGCATCAGTATGGTGGCTGAAAAACATCAGAGTTAGTGGATAGTGTAGTGAATAGTGAAAAAAAATTGTGAAGTGAAAGTTCGCTCGAAAAAGCGAAACGATCACCCCCATACACGGATCAGAATGCGCGTCGTAGTGGTGCGGGGAGAGCCGACGTGGCGCAGCGCAACAACACTGGTTTGGATTTGGATGTGCACCGACAAACTTAGCTGAGGTAGACTTGGCAGGGAGTACGTACGTACGTGTCAACGTGTGTGAGGTAGAATTTGCATTTTGGAGTCCAACAGTCGTGTTAAAGTGTTTCCAGAAGAATGGTTTGGTGAGATAAGGCTTTTGAGGAGTTGGCACACAATCCGGGGAAACAACGGGCTTTGGTACTTTGTTAGGATCATTTATCTTTTTTCCAAAAACTGAAATGTGTGCTTAATTTGCTGTAAAATACAAGGTCAAAGATGACTGGCACGCGGCATTTGTTGTGCTGCTATTTTTAGACCACCATGGGCTGTATGAAACAAATTTTGATTGATTGGTTGATGGCTTAACAAATTTTGATTGATTGGTTAATGGCTTTCTTTGTTGAATATTAGTAGTAAGTTCGTGGGTTGCAACAAAAAATTAAATATGATGTGTTTCTTCTTTAGTTTTACATGAGAATTTATCATACAGAAAATTTGAAGACACCATTGCTGATAACTTTTTTGTCAATCCAGATAGCATATCTCTAATGACTCTAATATAATCATTATGAAACTCAGCAATAATGTAACACTACAAATCTGTGGCGAAGATATGCAATACATTTAAAAAAAATAGTGTGACTCGTGCATTTATCACTTTGAATCAATCAAACAAAGCTTCCTTTTTTGTCTTCGCAAACTTATACATCTCAGTATATCCAAGCTAAATAGGAATAACACAAAAATACATCAGATAATAGATTTTATGCCACTAGGGAGTGGTCGATTGAACAAACTGCCATCGGCGAAGAGTCTAATTATTGTATGCCACTCGATTTAACCAAAATTCTATTATATGCCATTGTCATTAGTTAGGGTACGTTTACTCCTAAAAAATGACAATTTTACACTCAGTTCAAATATGTCCCTATGATAAAAACTAAATATAAGGCAAATTGGTTTAGCCAAAAACATTGATTTTTTTGTGGATCATTGGGGCATTGTACAACTCAATTATTTTTTTTTGTGAATTGAATCTTCCATTTGTTCTATTTTTGAAATTCAAATACAAAATTAGCATATTTGAGCTTTGACGAGGATCTAATAATCCTCTATGTATTGCGTCATCATATTTTCATAATATATCGCTTAACAATAAGGAAAAAATTTCGTAAAGTAGTCATAAGTTATGCTACGACTATCTAGTCGTAAATTCTGCTATGACTACCTAGTCGTAGATTCTGTTATGACTACCAAGTCATAAGTTCTGCTATGGTGATCTAGTTGTAAGTTATGTTACGACTAACTAGTCGTAAGTTCTGCTATGATTATCTAGTCGTAAGATCTGTTACGACTATCTCGTCGTAGGTTATACTACGACTTCTTAATCATTCTCCTGTGTTCGGCTAACCTACTTTCACAGCGGGTTTGTCTGAACGTGTGTTTATGATCCACAACTGCACACGATCTTACCTACGTCTCTCTAACAACAACCATTTTACGGTGAACGACTGTCCACATCTCTCTGATAATAGCCATCATTCAGTGGTTAACTCTCGAAGTGTCAAAGCGTTTTGACAAGAAACAACTGACACCACTTCGTTGCCAATATAAGGATTGATGTTGGAGAAGGATAGAGAGGTGATCAGTTCTGAAAGGAGTACTAGATTTCTCAAACTGTCATACCCGCATACCGCTAGATCACAAACATGCTATGTATTTCTATATGGTGAAACTACAATTTCATGAAAATCATCTAAGCAAAGTCTTGTATTGACTTCAACGAATCACTTAGAAATTATAGCATTGTATAAAGTCACACAAGAATGTGCTTAGCTTCGATGGATGATTCACCACATCTAGCAATCATGTGGATTGAATATCATGCAAACTCCCACCATTATTTAAGAAGATAATATAGCTTGTATTGCACAAGTACAATCAAGTTACGTAAAGAGTTATCTCACAAAGCATATTAATTTCAAGTTCTTCTATACTTAGGAATCGCAAAAGATGAACAAAATTAAGATACTACATACTAAGTCGTATGAAAATCTTACAGATTTATTCACTAAATCACTTTCAACATCTAATTTTGAAATATGTGTACGTTGAATTAGAATGATTAGACTTAGAGAAGTGAGAATTCAGAGAGAGATTCTTCTCGAGCTCATTATTGAAACTTGATCACGAAGATCAAATACCTAAAGAATAAATCATGTAGATTAAATGAAATTAGGTGGATTGTACTATTTTTTTCTTACAAGTTTTTCTGAAGTTTCTCGACCAAGATTTTTAATGAAGTAATTTGAGCAACACAACATATCATGTATCATGTGTTTTTTCTCTAAATTTTTCTATTGAGTTTTTATGAAGTTTTGATGAGGTATGGACATGTCGGATGAGTGCCCAAAGGAGAGTGTTAGGAAATCTGACTCTAGGCCTATAAGCGTGACCTATTAGTGGATACCCTCCACTTAGTGTATAAATGGAGGTACCAATCATTGTAAAGTGTAGGAAGATATGAGTTCTCCCCTTATCTCTCTGTATTCCATTTATTATTCTGTATTCTCTGTGTTTAATCTATCTCTACTGAATAAAAGAAATATATCAGATTAGACTCGCCAACACTATTAGTCAGCAAATAATACGAGCGTGGCTAGTGGCCAGTGGCCAGCAAAAGAGACCAGAAGAATTAGGCGACCTGAACCGCCCACTCGGCGCCTCGGCCCGGTGGGCCGCGCCACCACGCCCCGCGAGTTTTCCACCGTTTTCCGCTGGTTTCCAGGCTTCCAGTTCAAACGGCACGTACGCCCGCTGCCAAACCCCAACCGAACCGAGCAGCCGTTCCGCGCGCGGTCAAACTCAAAACCCGACCGGCCGAGAGGGCGCACGCACGGGCACTGCGCACCCACCGGCCAGCGCGCTCCCCGAGAGCGACGCCGCGCCCGCGCCCGCGCGTGTCGGCGAGCGGACGAACGGCGTGCCACGCGCGCACCACGGAGGCGGGCAGCCCGGGCGGAGACCACCCGTCCATGTCGCACCGCGATCCGGAGCTAAACAAGCTCACGTACTGCAACGAGATTTAGTAATTATGGAACTGGTAAGCATTTGCTGTCGTAACATCTGCGGTGAAAGGGCTTTGCTGTTGCCTGTTGCTTTCAGCTGCGAGTGGCGCAGGCAGGCGTGCACGTGGGGGTACGGCGTGATCTCTGGGCCGCTCCACGCCACTGACAGCGAGACGGGATAGAAGCTTTGCATCCGGCCAAACGATGCGTTTGACGGTTCTGCTGCTGGGGCTGTAGGAGCTATAAGATTCTAGGAAGCATCACCTCAGCTGCAGCTCAGTTTGTCTTCCAAGTCTGGCATCATCAACTTCGACCGAGTGTTCATGAGGTCGTTTACCATACCTAGAGTTCACCATCTACAGAATCTACTTACTCTGCGGAGGTATGTCGGGTATCCTACTAAGGAAAGATGACACAGCTGGTGGATGGATCATGATTCAGTTTCTGTACCTGAATTGTCACAGTGCATGCGTTGAAGTGGCCAGAAATCCAGCTTCTCCGGTCTAAAGGTTTTGTTGAATCCGTTGCTAGTACGGTAGTACTGAGCCCGTTAGGATCACCTTTACGACCGCTTACCTATGCAAAAATGAACTACCTGAAAGGACATGGCGACACTAGCGGAAATTGTTGACCCCAGCAATACAGCTCCCGGCGTCTGCACCACAACACCACCTGCTAGCATCATCTTGCACGCAAAAATGTCCGTCTACACCGCGTTTTCGAGCCCAAGGATCCCTCACATCACTGAAGAAAAATGCAAAAATAAAAAATATGCTCAACATCACATCAATCTAGAAGTTGTCCAGATTGATATCCATATATTACCATAAAAACTATGATAGCATGAACCGAATGACATATGAACAATATATCTTTGTCTAGAGACTAAGGGCCTGTTCTTTGCGGCTTCTAAAAGCCGCTTTTGACTTTTGCTACAGTAACTAACTTTTAAACGGAGTATTTTTTTAAAATAAGGTCTACAAGTTAATTGTAGTACACGTTAAAAAACTAATATCTGTATCATCAAAAATCTCAAGCGAGTATCTCTCTTTCCGCAATCTCTGTCGTAAACAGCCAAAAAGCCATCAGCCGCAGCCAGAAAGAACAGGCCCTAACTTGCAAAGCTCCCAATTAACAGCAATAATAGAGTTAACAGTAATTAGAGCTCAAATATTAAATCAACCAATTTCAATATATGACTTGTTTCATCATCGAGCAGTTTAGCCCGCCATTTCCAATTCATTCACAGATCTATCTCAAGCTGTAAATTGCAAAGAATTGAACCCAAATACTCACAAAGCCGATGATACTCAAAACCACCATGAAGATCACGGAACTAAGCACGCTATAGAGCGTTGTCCTAGAAAACATATTGCCTCCCTCCACCATAGTGAGAGAGGACAACAGGCAACAGAGATACAAAGTCCTTCTTTACCGCAGTGTTCACAAGTACATCGACAAAGCTGAGGTATGGGGATGCTGCACAAGCTCTCCGCAGAAGTTAGCCAACTCCTCACCATCAAGTACCAATGGAAGACTGAAGTCAGCGTCGGGGTGCTAAGCAACCACCGCGACCGAACACACCAGAGGCAGCACACATATTTCAAAGAGAAATGAGAAGAAGCGCTCACTTTTTTCGAATGCTCTCCCGAAAAAGGCCGGCCGCTACTTATAGCCGAGAGGGGGAAGGGGGGAGAAAACCCCTCGGGCCGACGCCACCAACGGCTGAGGCCGGGTCTTGCGGGCCACCGCCGTCGTTCCTCCCTCTCCCCCAAACTCGCTCGTCCAGATTTGAGCCCAGCCGAGCCCGCACAATCCGAATCCGGAGCAAGTCGCACAAAGACGGGCGCACAGGGAAGAGGGGTGGGTCGCACGGACGCACGGGAGAACTAGGTCACCGGGTGGGGCCTGCCTCCCACCGAATGCACCGTCGAGAGCCCCCCTGTGCCATTGCCCTCGCCACCCAAATCGCCTGGCTGCCGTCCTTCTTAGGCCTGCCTAAGCCGCACAGGTCAAGTGAGGAGGAGGAGCTCCTCCTCATTTATCTCACGCATGGCACATCGACAGGTGAGCCCATTCCCTTTTTTCCTTTTAATTAAATGAAAATTTTCCATTATACCCTCGGGTCAATACGACACTCTATCCTTTTGGACCGAGTTTACGACAGTGTAGCAAGACGACCACCCTAACCTATGGTTGAAGTTTAGAACTGTTCCAACTCGTTTTTATCAGACAGATCTCTGACATGAACCTGTCTGTGCTGGACAATAGAGCACAGCACATCCATCTCAGAAGTCAGAACTAACAGAAAGTCTGTCCCGATCCTATGTCATCAACTGAGGCGTTTTGCTCTCCCGCAAATTCGAAGAGCTACTCCCTCAAAAAAAAATCGAAGAGCTAATTTATGCCTCGCATAGAAACTTCGCACGCTAAACTGGTTGTCAAGATCTTGTGGAGGCAGTTGACCATACGAAATGTGTGCAGCTAATGTAAAATAAACACATGACAAGAATCTGTTTTTAGCACCGGGCTCAACTTGGCTAAACTGATTTCTCACTAATATCTCTCATCATGGAATTGCAATGTAAAAAAACACTAATATCAATGTTAAGGTTGTAGTAGACATAAAACCCATAGTTTGACATCAAGTAATGCATAACGCATCGTACAAAGTAAATGTTCAACAGCAGAAACTCTGTAATCTGATTACGACGTAAAGTAGGCAAAGCCCCTGCCTTCTTTCAGAGGATTACACCGAGTTGTGCCTTTCCTCTGTTCGGTGGGCTGGCCCGCCTCTTGTTAAGTGGGCTGGTCCATAACACGTACTACATGATGTCGCATATGGCACAGCCTGATCTAACTGGGCCTCAGTTCTGCACACAAAGCCCAATCAATAGAGCCCGCGTTAGGTAACTGGCCCGACTTTTTGTTTCATCAAGCATGTGCTTCTGATATTTTTCCTTAGAACCCTAGTCCATGTTTCTGCCTAGAGGTCAGTAGGTTAGAGTACTACATAGTAGAGTAACCCACGGTCCACGGAGAACAATGTAGTTGCTATGACTCGTTCGGTCGACACGTGCTTTTCGCAATGAACAGTTTTTCTTTTTTGGCGACGAGCATGGACGTGAACGGTGCAACGGCAAGACGGGCTGGACCGTCCTCGGTGCTCCCGATGCGGTTTGCCGATTCACGGCTAAGCATTGAGAGCAGTAGCGTTTAAAATGACAATAATTTATTATTTTTTATTATAATTAATTGATTTTTTTATTATAGTTGAGTTGACTTATTTAATATAATTAGATTTAAAAAAATTAAAAATAATAAAAATATATTAATCTATCACAGATAATATAAAGGAATAAAAAAACGCAAAAAAATAAAAAGAACAGAAAAAAACTGACGTTGATCGCCGAACGCCAGCGATGGGTGAAGCTGAGCGCGGCCCAAATCGTCGTACAGACGGTACGAGCACGCTCGCGTTCCTCCGGCTCCTTTCGCATGGCCGACGCTTTGCACCGACGACCACGGCGACACAGGAAGGACGCCCAACCTTGCGCGTCGACATGCTATTGTTTTTATTTTGGTCGCATGCTAGCAGCCGGTCCGGGCCCGGGAAACTCGGCTCAGGCTTCACGAGCGGTGTCTCACCCAACAGCATGCGAGGCAAGGGTGCGCCTTTTTCGGCTATAGACGATAACTTAACGGTTATCACTAATGATTTTTTAATTCTAACGTAAACGTTCATATAAATGAATTGAATGTTCATAAATCATTTTGAAAAACATATCTTGGTAAGTTATTTTGAAACAATGACGAAAAAAATATTCTATTTATTTATTTGGAAAAAAAGTAATAAATCAGAAAGAATGGTGCTTAATTCACACTCGCGCTTGTCGTCTAGGCTTCTGGCTAATATCTCCGATGGGTACTTTCCCAAATCTCCAATGGGTGTACTTTCCCATTGCGTCTGTAATTAGCGTGAAGATTGGGGAAAGACTGGGCGCAGTCCATGGCAGTTACGCTTTTAGATTCAGGATCTGTTTTTTTAGTTTTTTAAAATAGTTTTTGATTTTTACTATAGTATTTAACTTTTAAATAAAATATTTTTTAAAGATGGAGTCTACAAGTTAATTATAGTATACGTTAAAAGTCTAACATCTGTACCATCCAAAATCGCAAGCGAGTATCTCTCTCCGTAATCTCTGTCGCAAACAGTTAAAATTTAAAATTTTCAATTAAAAATTATAAATGGCAGTAAAAAAAGAAGAGACCCTCAGAGTCCCGGGTGGTCATGTGCTATGCTGGATCCACATGACAAGCACCAGCAGTTCATGCACTGCACTTGCTTGCCCTGTAACCACATGTGCATCATCGCTCTCCAGCACATAGCGCGATGCATACAAACGACAGCAAACAGCTGTTGGGATTTTCGGATCGGATGGGACCAAACTAGGGATGGCAACGGGTATCTAAAATCCGAGTATTCGATGGGTTTTATCCGATAAGGAGGTGGGTATGGAAAGATATCTTCACTCGCGGGTATGCTAATGGGCAAAAAACTCTACCCATCGGGTATGCGGGTGCAGGTATATACTACCCGTACCCGCATACCCGCGGGTAAAATATACCCGATCGGGTGTATACTAGAGATAGCAATGGGTACATATACATGTGGCCCGTATATGTATATTCGAAACGAAGCCGATGGAAATACCCGCGTCCGTATATACCTGTGCCTCGTATATACCCTTATCAATTCGGGTATGGGTTACCCGTCGGGTATAAATACCGCAGCGTGCGGTGCGGGTAGATTTTATACACAGGTGCGAATGCGGGTATTGTAGCGGGTGCGGGTGCGGGTATCGGGTACAGGTATGGGTTGACAATACCCGGCGGGTATCTACCCGTTGCCATCTTGAGACCAAACATATGGCTAAAAATATACATGCGATTGCATCACTACATAGTATATACCAGCCTTGGATCTTAAGTCTTGAAGACTGGTAAAAAGAGGAACAACAGTTGCTAGGGGCGCGCTTCAAAGAACTTAAAAGTTTGTGGCTTATAGCTTTGGCTATGGCTGAAATTGCACTACAGCAGTGTTAGTTTTTTCGAAGTCATTCAATTAAAAAATAAAAAATATTATATTGTCACGGACAATATAAAGAAATAAAGGAAAAAAACCAAAAAAAGTCAAAATAAATCAAAATTAGAAACCAACGTGTTCCAAATAGTTTCTGACTTAAATAAATCAAAAGCCAAAAAAATCAGAAGCTAAAGGCTCTGTTCTTTTGCGGCTTCTAAAAGCCACTTTTGGCTTTTGCTACAGTAACTAACTTTTAAACGGAGTATTTGTTTAAGATAGGGTCTACAAGTTAATTATAGTACACGTTAAAAAAACTAATATCTGTACCATCAAAAATCACAAGCGAGTATTTTTCTTTCCGCAATCTCTGTCGTAAACAGCTAAAATGCCATAAGCCGCAGCCAAAAAGAATAGGTCCAAAGCCAATTAAAATAGAGATCAGCTTTATTAAAGGAAACAATAAAGAACTCTGATATGTGCGACAACAGGATCTAGTATAGAGGGACAATAGAAGTATAAAAACTGTCATGGACCACATCTGTTTTACATCAACATCACCGACTTCACCAGTGCACGAGGGGCGCTCAGCGTTGGCTTCTGCCAGCGTCTGCGGTGAGCGTTGGCTTTTTATTTACTGTTTAGTTTTTTAGTTTTTTTATTTTTTGTGTTTTCTTTCTTTTTTTGTATTTCTTTGTATTGTCCGTGATGAACTAATATATTTTTTCTATTTTTAAATTTTTTAAATTTAATTATATCAAATAAATCAACCCAGATATAGTAAAAAAAATCAAACAGCTATAGTAAAAAAACAACAAGCCTTTGTCATTCTGAACACTACCTAAAAGATTGCTTAGGCCCCGCTCGTTTCAGCTTCAGTTTTTTTCACTATTCAGTAATTCTAATTCGTCTTGTTCTGAATTTTTTTAGATTTTTTGGGCTTTTTGTATTTTTTTTCCGTGTTCCTTTGCATTGTCCGTGATGGGCTAACATATTTTTTCTATTTTTTAAAATTTAATTATGCCCAAGAAACCAAATTAGCTACATTAAAAAAAAGCCAGCTACAGTAAAATTTCAGCCAAAAGCTAGAAGCTATCGCTAAAACGAACACCCCCTTAGACTAGGTGAATTGATTACTACAACAAAATTCAAAATGGTACAAGCATCCTGAAGCAGTGTTAGCCTGATCTTTTGGTTACTGAATATCTCACCTCCTCATGTTTTATGCTCAATCTCATGAGTTCATATTAATCTTGTGTTATATTCACATTAGGCATGTGTTTCTATTAGCTATGATAGGCTATATATATGTTTGTAACTCTTTGTGACTTAAATCAATAAATTATACTATGTGATTATCCTAATTATTCTACGCTCTTATAGTATTAGAGCGGTGCCACTCGTGAGCCGCCGCCTCCATAACTTCCGCCGTGCCGCCCCTGCGAGTTAACCTCGTCTCTATGATCTCTTCTGGATGTTGCGCAATCCGTAGTTAAGTCGTGTCGCCGATCATCTGATCGGCTATCAATTAGAGTTTTTCCTAGTCATTTTCGGATCGATTTTTCTCTACTTTTTTCGATCATAGATCTATTTGCATCGCTGTACCGACTCGTCAATGTTCTTCAGCTCCGAATTTCACTGCTTTGTCTTTGACTTCTCTAGCGTCTCCTCTCCTCCAATGACGCCGTAACATAACACGACGTGCTTGTCGATATGGCTCTTCCTTCGCGGCCTTTCGAGCGTTCTGTCTACCATCGTCATCACACCAGATCATCATCGACGGCTCGTCATCCACGAGCATGAACCGTTGCACCACCGGGAACGCGTCGCTCTCGGTCATGTCCGCGTTCTTTATGTACCGACGTCATCACAGTTTGCAAACATCTTTAACAAATGATTGCCTATCTCTTTTAACAAAGGATTGCCTATCTGTGTTTTTATGAAGTTCAGATCCAGCATGAACATCCACATTGCCAATGCTCAGACTGCGGGGACATGTTAGCCTAATCCTTTGGTTACTGAACGCATCGTCTCCTCATGCTTTGTGCTTAACCTCTTGAGTTCAAATCAACTTTGTGTTGTGTTCACATTAGTCATGTATTCCTATTAACCATACTAAGCTATACATATGTAACCCTCTATAACTTGAATCAATGGATTATATTGCGTGATTGCATCAAATATTTCACGCTATCAAGCAGTAAAACAAACAAATCTAGCAGCTATCGATACAGTTTTGTGCAATGGAGCCACGGCAAAGCAGAGGAGGCATCCAGTGGACGGTTGTAAATGTAATGTAAGCTTTTGGACAAAACCCAGGGTCAGATTCTCTAATGCCCAGGAGACGGGCAAAAGGGGCGTTCGTTTTAGCGATGGCTTTTGACTTTTGGCTGAAATTTCACTGTAGCTGATTTTTTTACTGTAGCTGATTTAACTTTTTGGGCATAATAAAATTTAAAAAAATGTAAAAATAAAAAAATATGTTGGCCCATCACGGATAATGCAAAGAAACACAGGAAAAAAAAGCAAAAAAAAGCAAAAAAGCCTAAAAATTCTAAAAAAATTCAGAAAAAGACGAATTACTAAATAGTGAAAAAAAAGCTGAAACTGAAAAAAAAACTGAAACGAGCGGGGCCAAAAGAAGACGCAGAGAAAACAGCAGTCAGTGCAGCGGCTGAAAGGATGAGCAACAAGATCAACAAATAAATAGGTCATGCTCCAGGACGCACAAGGTGGTAAATACAGGGCTCCCTTCCTCCTGGTATCCACGATCATTCAGCGGACAAATGTTCACCTGGGGGCTACCCTTTTTTTAACCTCCTGAGCATGCCACAAGGAATCAAACCTCTGAAACCCTTCCATCTCCACTCTCCCAAGGGCACAAATATAATTAGACGGTAGTTAACATTTCGGGTGTCTATTTCCTCCGCAAGGGTCCAAACTGATGCGCTCAAGATGCGGCCTTGGACATATCTTTAATGGATCTGTTGTATTTCATGTGGCTCTGGACCAGATGGCCGGCAGCTTGAGCAGAGATTAGGGATAGCTCCCCAGCAAGGACCGCACCAGCAACCACCGTGGCCAGGAGCCTCGCATTTGATCCTGGGGATTCCCTGTTTGCGCCTTTCACACCAAGTAGGTCCAAGCAAGCGGACTGTGAGGCCAGCTGAGTGCCTCCACCAACTGTACCCACCTGCATTTCGGTCATCACAGCACACCTCATTAATTTATATGTAGTTGGCGAACATAAGATAAATGATATTAAACCAATCTTCTCAAGTGTTCAGTATAGGCAGATTGATGCCTTTCTCGACAATAGCGAAGGCAATGTGACAAGATTAAGCCATTAATAAAAACAAATAAGAGCCGATCTAGCATGTGCTTGCTGATTATGAAAATAAGAGCAAGTGAACAGCAACTGAAAGGAATCTTTTCATAAAAATTAGCTGATGAAGCAATAAAAACTAATGGTCCCAGAAGAAAAAAGGGATAAATTTGCATTGGCACAGACAAGAATTTATTCTACAGGACATGTAAGCATAGCTAAACATCTCCCAAATTGATTTAGTTCTTGACGTAGTTCCTACCTCTGCATAGTGTTCAATGAGAAAAAAATACCACGTCCTACATATGGTGGTCTTATAATTATATTTCCAGGTTCCATATATTCAAACTTGGAAGAAAGATTATTTGCGTGAGAATGCCTGTTCCTTGATGGGGTCAACATAAGTTACAATAATACTAAAAAGAAAGGATATTTGCTGGGTAAAAATATTCATAATATTTACCTATTTTACAAAAGACACGCCATCTAATTATTTAGAATAATCAAATAGTTCCCGACAAAAGACAATCAACTGAACAGGGACCACAAGCTAGGTGAAGAGCAAAAAAAAAAAACGTGAACAAACAAATACTGGGTAAGGACATTAAGCAATCAACAAAAACTCCAAAGACTGTCATGCTAAGAACAATATGAAGAGTGCGATTCCATCGCAAAAAGATAATATTGTTTCATACCTCAATAGATGGCATTGTAACAGAGATGTGAAGGTCTTTGCCATCATTTACAGCCTCCAACATTGTGATGCACTGAGAGCTCTCCACGTTCTGTGCAGGATCCTGACCAGTGGCAATAAAGATGGCTGTTACAATGTTGCTTGCATGGGCATTGAAACCGCCAAGAGCTCCAGCAACAGCTGAGCCAGCAAGGTTCTTGATCACGTTCAATTCTACAAGTGCCTGAATGTTGGTCTTGAGAACTTTTTTCACAACTTCCTCTTTGATTACCGCCTCACAAACCACAGACTTTCCACGCCCCTCAATCCAATTTACAGCAGCTGACTTCTTGTCAGAACAAAAGTTACCTTTTTTTTTACACAAGATTAGTCGGCAAAATATAAAGCACGAAAGATATGTGACAAAAAAATCATTTTTTTTACAAATTTAACATGTTATTTGATGCATACAAGACATAACTGTGTTGTTAAAGTCAGGGGTCATATCTAGTTCTAATCACCAGCACATTGCTAACATGCTAACCCAGATCAGGTATTAATAATCCACATCAAAATTACAAAAAAGAACTGTAAGTCTTTAAGGTAATCTCCCACCTTCTATTAAGGGCCTGATTTGAAACACCCACCAATCCACTACTAACAATACTGCTTTCGGATGTGCACAATCTAGTTTTGAAAGAGCACAGAAGCACTACTCAAAGAAGATTACGATAAACGGTAAATTAAAAGAACAAAGACAAAAGCTACCACTGTAGAAAGCATACTTTTCATTCTCTCATAATATCAATCAATTTAAATTTTACAGGTTGGTACGTCATGCCTGTACTGTTAGAAATCCAGACATTTGTATTGCTTGTGTTATGCCAAACTGTGAGTAAATATAGTAGGAATAAGAAGGATGTAATGGCCTTCTTCAAATCATCTTTTGTGTGAATGTTCGTTATCTCTTCTTCAAATCATCTTTTGTGTGAATGTTCGTTATCTCTTGAAAGTACTAGGACTTGAACTATCAGCAGCAGACAGGTGGAGGAATTGGACAAAAAAGGTATCCCCAACTACTACAAATGAGAACAACTGAAGTCAACATCAGTTCAGATCGAGTGATAGACATCAAAGAGATTTTTCAATTTAAAAACATTTTCATGGTTCACCTGTCATTTTTCTAACGCGTAATGACAAGGTGAATCTGAATCCACAACTTAAACTATTATCATGCCTAGTTGGTTCGATGGCTATCTGGACTGAAAAAATTTCATAATTGGATTGAACTTTAAGGAAACTTTTCCAAGGTTTATGTCGAGACAATCAGCTATATTAATTATTCTTTGAAGGCTCTCAAAGCTAGCCATGGTCTGCCTAAAGTTTTTTGAAGGCTCTCAATGTTTAGCCATCAACTATCAAAAGTTCTTTGAAGGCTCTCAATAGTTATCATCCATCATCTATTCAAAGGTACAATGTTATCCACGATTGGAAGGAGAGCGAACAAGCCGACAGGAGAACAAGAAGCCAACGTACAACAGCAGACTAAACTTCAAGTGTACGAATTTATGGCACGGGATAAACCTGAGATGCTGATGACATCCATGTCAGGGAAGTCATCCTGTAGGTAGTCCAGCACGTTCTGAACGCCCTTGGAGACCATGTTCATCCCCATGGCATCTCCCGTGCTACAGGTGAACCTCATGTACAAGTTCCTCCCTGCCATCGCGCACTGCACCCCCTGCAGTCTTGCAAATCTGCTCGATCTGCACAATGTTTCCAAAGAGCTCGTTCATCACATCATCCTACCTTGAAGCGTTAAGGTCACAATCTGTGCGACTGTACAAGAAATTTTGTGTTGAAAAAAGTTTGCTGCTTTGATGGGGACTGATGGCACAGAGACGTATAGGCAAACACAAAAGCCGCAGTAGCGTACTGCCATTTGTTGTGCCTGCGCGTGGAGCATGGGCTGAAAGGGACAATGGAGACATTGATCTGAAGTTCAGTCTTGTACCTGTTAAAGACCATGGCCAGGGTGTCGAAGTTGGCCAGGTCCTCCAAGAAGCCCTTGAGCTCGGCGGCGCGGCGGGCGGACGGGAACCGGACGGCGGGGGCGCGGGTCATCCCGTCCCGGAACACGACGCTGGAGGCGCCGCCGGACTCGGCAATGGCTTTGCATCCGCGGTTCGTGCTGGCGACGAGGCACCCCTCGGTGGTCGCCATCGGAACGTAGAGACGGCGACCGTCGAGCACGAGCGGCCCGGCGACGCCCACAGGCAGCTGCACGTACCCCACCGGCATCTCGCAGCACTGCCCGAGGATAGACACGTAGTCGAACCCGTCCAGCGGGAGCCCATCGATCTCCCTCCCCGTGATCCGCCGTAGCGCCTCGCGGCGGATCACGGCGGCCCGGCGGCAGTCGCCCAGTCTGGTCTCCAGCACGTAGGACGGGATCTTCCCAGCCACCACCGCGGCCACGATCTCCTCGTCCTCCTCCGGCATTTTCTCCGGCGCGTCGCCCGCGCTCCCCAGCAGCGCGCACGGCGCCGGCGGGGGCGTCTGGGCTCCCCCGCCGGAGCCGATCAGGAAGTCCTCCTCTTCGTCGCTGTTGGAGACCACGGACTGCACGAAGGCGATGCCGAAGAAGCTGAGGAGGTAGATGAGCGACGCGACGAGGCCGCAGATGGCGAGCATCTCGACGAGCCCGACCACGTGGAGGGGCGTGGACGAGTGGATCTTCTCCCGCCACCGCCGCATCAGGTACGCCAGTGACGCCGCGAACAGCGCCGAGAAGATGAGGTTCGTGTGCCGGATCGGCAGCGGCAGCGCGTCCCCGGCCTGCACCCGCACCCTCTCCCTCTCCCAGCGCGGCGGCGGCACCCTTCGGCGAACCTCCACGGCCATAGGGACGGCGTGGCGAGCCTCGGCGGCGCTGGGCTCGTCTGCGTTCGGCTTTGGGGGCGGAGCCGCGGAGGGGAGGGAGCAGGAGACTCCGGCTCGGGCGGGGCTGGGGGATTGGGAGGAGCCGAGGGAGGGATCGATCGGCCCGGGCGCTTTAACAGGAGGATGTTCAAATTGTCTATTGGCTTTTCGCTGCAGATTATAGATTTGACTGAAAATATATAATAGTAGCTAAAAAATAACATTTAAAATGAACATACAAGCATGAAAAAAAGTTGTTGAAAAGTACGAGAGTAATAAAGCGTATGATACACTTATGATCTATATTTTATTTTTAAATAAGATAATAATGAAAGAAGTAAATAAGTCATTTAAAAAAAAGTAAATGGCTCATCTTTCAGACGAAATGTCACCGTGGTTAGCTATTCTAATATTTAATTAAAAATAAAAAATATTATTATACCTCTATAAATAATATAAAGAAAAAACACCCTCGAAATTCGAAAGCCAGCTCGTTTCGGAACGCATCTCTGTTTGGAACGGAGGCAGTGCAGCCCCACCACGCGCGGCGGGTGGGCCCACCGTCCCGGCTGGCTCGGGTGGCTTCGTTTTGTTCTGTTCGCGTGTCTTCCCTGGACAGCGACGGTTGCTGTTTTGCTTTTCTAGCTCGTCTGTTCTGTTGTGTGACTTACGGTCACGTATGCACGTTACGTGGTTTTGCAGGGGCCGTGCTCTGCGTACACGTCCTCGGGAGGTAGGTACACGCTGGCCCGGATACGTGTTCTGAACACCGCTTGTACACGGTGGTGTAAAGCTAGGTAGAGCTTGAGCTATGCTATTTTAAGTAGTAAGCCGTTTCGAATTTTGAAATATATCTCTCAATATAGCACAAGATAGTAGAGTTCGATTATCAAGTGTGAACATAGCTATTAGTAGAGTAATTATATTGGGTAGGGTGGCTTAATTCAAGTTTGAACCTCCTAGTTAGCGATAGTCACTTCATTTCAACCATTTCGTATAACGAAATAGCTCCATGGTCTTCTTCTTCCATGGCATGCATGCATCTCTCGATCTATAACACTCACGTTTATGAAGTGGGCGGGCGCGGGCAGGTAGCTGGCTAGCTAGGGAGATCAAGTGATCATCAACGTACAAATACCAAACATCAAATTAATCAATACTGTTTATGAGAAATGCGTTGGAAGGTTGGCCAGATGTTTCTTGAGCTCATTAAAAGCCATGGCACAGTCGTTGGTCCAGTGGAATCCATCATAGCCTCGCAGCATTTTGAAAAACAGGAGACCTCGATTGCTCTGGATAAGAAGTGGCTGAGAGCGGCGATCTAACCTGTGAGCCTTTTGACCTCCCTTGTTGTTCTGGGCGGCTCCATAGAGAGATTGCATTGACTTTTTTCGGGTTTGTCTGTATTCCTTGTTTGGACACGAGAAATCCAAGCAGCTTCCCCGCTTGCACCGCGAAGACACACTTGTTCGGATTTAGCTTGACACCGGCCTATCAGAGGTTGTCGAATGTCTCTTGGAGGTCTTAGCCGTGGGAGGCTGTTATCCACCATGTTGTCAACATAGGCTTCAACGTTCCTCCCGAGCTGGGTGGCAAGGGCAATGGCGGCAGGCGGGTGAATGCGGCTTCCGCATTTTTAGGCCGGAGAGCATTCGAATAAAGCAGTATGTGCCTCCCCGAAGTGATAAAACTTGTCTTGATGTCGGCTAGCGACCACGCGAAGACGTTTGCGTTGGCATGAAGGACTCAAAGGAGTTCCTGCTTGACTTCTAGGGGAGGCCCCCGCCAATAGAAACTTGTCACGAAGCATCTATGTCATGCAGGGGACCCTTTTACATCGCCATCGGGCTTGGGTTTGGGCATCCACCCTGGGGCTGATGGTGACGAGATACGGGCTTGTCGAGGGTGTCGCTCATGGCATGCACCTTATGCAGGGGCCTCCGAGCCCAGCTCTATTCGTCGGGCGAGATCTTAGTCTCCGTACATGGTGTTGATGCCAAGCAGACCTAGTAGCTTCATGCATAAGAAATTGTGATGTGGTACTACTCCAAAGGTGTTGAGTGTGGCTCTTCTAAGGATGGCATTGTACGGGTACGGGAGGTCAACAACATCGAAGGTTATGTCTTCGGTTCTCACCTAGTCGTGCTGGCCAAAAGACACCTAGAGTTGCACCTGGCCCAAGACGCGCAGTGGTTGGCCCCCGAAACCCTGGAATGGGACAGTTGAAGGTTGGAGTCTGCTCCGGGGGATGCCCATCTGGTTGAAGGCACTGACAAATAAGATGTCCGCGGAGCTGCCCTCGTCGACCAGGACTCGCTTGATGTCGCAACCTGCAATACTAGCCTGGATCACCAGGGGATCCTGGTGGGGGAAGTCGACGCCCGCCGCATCGGCATTGTGAATGTGATGTTGACCTATGCCCAGTCAGGGGGCATTTGGGTGGGATATGCGGCGATGTGGTTTAGTCGATGGGCATAGGCCTTCCTCTGTCATTCGGACAGGAATTCTAATGATGAACCTCTCGTGATGGCGTTGATGACTCGGTGTTAGGGGTGAAAACGGATCGGATTCAGACGGATATTGCTTAAACCATATCCTAACCCATATTTTTTTCTGGATTCGGAATCGAATACGGTAAGACCGGATATGAATACGAATTCGGAATATTCGAAGTTTCGAATACGATACCGTCGGAACGGATATATAACGGATTCGGCTCAGAAATGGATAATATCGGCAGATAATACAGAAGATTACAGTATTGCTTTCTTCGACCCAAGAGCAATAGGGGCAGGGTTTGTTTCTCCATTTCTCAACTATTTACGATCCTACCATAGTACTTCAGCACTGAGGACTAGAAACATATAACAAAATTTTACCATGAAACAAATTGTCTGAACAAAGTTAGGCAGTCAAGTAAGGAAAATAAAGGAACATCTAGTATTTCGTAATTACCTGGAAACCACATTCTGAATTTTCCTATAACTTGTCATCAGGCTTAAAGGTGACCATTATAGTTTTGTTGGAGAGACAATGAAATATTGTAACTATAAAGAAGAAAAAGAATCTCAAAATGAAAAAAATGAAGCACTGAGGTAACATCTCAAATTCTTCATATTAATCCCCTGGGTATTCCAAACAGGGGTAAACTATAGAAGGGCAGTCAAATAAATGAAACATGAGCTTAAAGCAAACGCACAAAACAAAACCTACATTATGACAGTGTATATATAATGTGCCTTGCACTTTATACAACAAAATGGAGCTTTCATTCCAGGTAAGCTAATAAGTTCTGATCGCTTGGCATATCACATATGTTTGGACAAGAAATCAGAATGCTGGTTTAAGGTTTAAACTTTTTGAGCTAAGCTGCCTCACGGGATAACAAACAAGGCAAAAGCCTTTCCTACTGAAAACTCTCAACAAAATCAAACAAAAATATTCTCAAAAAGAAAAAAAAGGAAAAAAAAGGAACTGTGAGTAAGGCTGTAAATTTCCCCTCACAACTCTTTTCTTGGTTCTCTGACAAAGGACCATGAACAAAACTATACATGTCCATTTGCAGTTCCAATTCAAAATAATAAAATTTTAATACTCGGAAACTGACGATATGCATTCCAGGGAACACAATTAGGAGGAACTAGTAGTGATCATAAGGCAATAACCTAGAGATCGATGGAATCGAAGCAATGACGGTGTTACCCCGTACCGTACCTGGGCGCGGTTGTCGGAGCTGGCGAGGGCGGAAGCCATGCGCGTGGCCATGCTATTGTGGTTACTGGCCAATCAATATAAGAGAGGATAGTAGAGAGTGAGTATGTGGGAATGAATTGTGTGTCCCCTCTTGTTAACCCAAGAAAGCATATATACATGGTCATAAGGCCTTCTTGCAATGCTACCCCTATCATAGGGTACTATTCCTAGGGTACACATGTCTTATTGGGCCTCTTGGCCCAACATGCCAAATGGATGCAGGAGGGGGTCACCCCCACAACATCATCCTTTTGGGAGGAGCCGACTCGAAGGTCCCATCGCCAAACTAGTGGAGCTATGCAAAGCATGCAAAACTCCTCCACACAGTCACGCATGTTGAGACAAAAGCGTGACTGTCAGGAGCCTCCGGGGGTGGACTTCGTCATCCTGAATCCCGATCGAGCTTCACTAGAGGCGACGGAATGAAGTCCATGGTCTGCCCTGATGAAGTGCAAGCTGTTGTAATGCTCGATCCTATGGTAGAACCACCGCTGCATCGAGTTCATTGGGAATGCCTTCAAAGCATCGACGCGAAGCTGAAGGCTCATGCTGCATAGGAATGTGCTGCCCACAAAAACATTGTGAGATGTGCAATGGCATTCAGAGTGAGCTATTAAAGCTCTAACTCGTATAGTCAGAGAAGATCACCAACGAAGCAAGTAGCAGGGATCTAAAGCCTAGCATCAAAGTAGGTTACAAAGACTAGGGTCTTGCCCTCCTGTGGTTGTGGCATGACCTCGTCGTCGGTAGGGAGGCGGACGAGCTCACGGGACAAAATCTTACCATCACGAACGAGGGATTGCACCAACTCCTTTGTCACCATGGATAGGCCGAGCGTGTTCGCAAACACGCCATTGAACTTGGATGCCTTCCAACGCTTGCCGACGTCGAGCTCGCTGTACTAGTCTTGAACGCCACGACTGGGTAGGGCACCATGGGGGCAGACGACATAATATGTAACAAGTTTCCCCATGACCATAAATATATGTCCTAGCGCACCATGGGGGTAAAGCTCTCTTTTTCAAACAAATTTAGGTAGCACAGACTTCTATCCTTGTCTTCGTAGTTTGTAAAGCTCCGAGCAACCCCTTTGTGGCCTCTTCGTTGCCCCTTGTGTATTGTTTAGTCTGTAACTACAACAATAACAATTACATAGTGTTTTGAGCCTTGATATAGGCGGCCCAAACCAAATGAGGAACAAGCTCTTGCACATTGTTGATGTCAACAACACCACCCACGCTCTACTTTTGGTCTACAAGGCACTTGAAGCCTCCAGTAGGCACATACGCCCCATTTCATTAGTGCCCGTGACCTGCTGGACTTGGTGAAGAGCATGTACCCTGAAGATTACCCTTTCATGAGCAAGTTGATCTTTTCCTTCCTGGCACTTCTCTTCGTTGTTCTTTCAATCATCCAGATAAAATACTAAAGCTAGTAATGTCTAACTTTGATCCATTTGGCAATTGTTACGGAGAGTATCAGTGACATGGATCTAAAGAAGTTTGTAGATGGAAATAGGTTGAAGAAGAGAAAGAATTGAAGAGAGTTCCGCACTCAGAACAGAGCTATGGATCATACATTTATATTGCCGTACCATGAACAGTTGTCATACGACAACAAACAAAGCAAAACAGAATTCGTGATTTCTCACGTATGTTACAAGGAACTCAACAACATTTAGACATTACAACTGAATGAGAGACAATCCCAACTACCTATTCATATCCGTAACTTGGTTATTTTGACAGGATCACCCGGCTCCGATGACGTCCGACAAGCTGAAGAAGCTGGGGTGGAGCTGCCGGCCGCTCAAGGACACGATCGCTGACACCGTCGAGTTCTGCATGCAGGCTGGGTTCCTCGAGGATGTGCAGGGGGCTCCCTGCCGTTTTCCTCCTGTGTCCAGCAAAATCTAGCTTTAGCAAGAATTTAGTCCCAGAAGCAGCAGTATCGCTCTCTTGTTGCAACACATTTAGCAAGAGCTGCTTGATGCTTTATCGTTCTGCAGCAGTAGCAATAAGTTCCTTGGCCTAAAAACAGTAATAAGGCTCCCATTTGTTTTCAGTCATAAGCCAGTGTTGCCGTTTCATGTTTTATGTTCGCCAATATTTATACTATGAGAAGTGCTTCGATGATCCATCAATAAGGTTATTTTGGCTCGGGTGATTTCAAGTTTTACGCAAGTTTGCTAAAGATGTTTGAATGCACATCACTACAACTCAGTGTTATCAATAGCGGCGCTACAGCGGAAATCGCGCTACCGCAGCTACAGCCGCTATAGCGGTAGCGGATAGAGCGTAGCACAAATAGCGGCCGCTACGGCGGTAGACAGGAGACGGAGTGGCGGCAAATAAGCGAGAGATTACGAACAAGAGGATGCCTCCGTACTCTTGGTGGGAGTCGAGGTACCGTTCGTGCCAAAAGCGTCGGGCAGTGGCTGCATGCGCACGGCTCGACGGCATCGTCGCCCAGAGGAGAAGGCGGGGTGGCTAAACGATGGCATCGCCGGAGGAGATCTCGACAGCGGCGGCGCAAACCCAAGCTTGCCGGAGCGCCGGCAATGGCGGGGTTGACCGGCGCCAGTGGGGAATTTGGGGATTTTCTCGGCACAGGTCGAAACATCGGCAGCATCCAGATTTCAGGATTGAACAGTTTCTCTGGATTTTCTCGGCTCAGGTCGAAACATCGGCAGCATCCAGGTCGAAACAACACTCGGATTCCTTGACAAACTGCGAATAGGTTCTTCACCCTCTAATTTTGCGAATCAGGGATTAATTCTCGTTACGCCGTAGCAGGTAAAATACAATCATGGAGGAGACCATTATAGAGGAAATCAGGTATTTTATTAAGCTAAGAACATCATTGGTATTCCACAAGCTTGCGTAGCACATAAATGGGGCACCAGATTGCAATCTCCATGAGCGTAAGCTAGTTAGGACTTTTTTTTGGTTGTTCATAAGAGAGAGTATGTAAGTAATATTTACGTGCTATTTTGATTGATCTAGATAAAATCGTTACAGTATCTCCTACAATTAATTTATAGTTTTTATCTTGAAAAACATTTTATTTAAAAGTAAACTACATTAAAACTCAGCGAGAAAACACACTCTAATTTATTCAGTTACCACCAAGGAAACTCCGTAGTATGTCTCAGCACGGAGCCACTATAGAGTATAAGTATGGCTGCTATAGTTTTTATCTTGAGAAATGTTTTCATGCAAATTTTATGTGAACTAAAATTACGAAAATCGATGCTTTATATGAAACCATAAAAATTTAAATAAATACTTTATATAAGTTCAAGACATAGGACAATTTTCATTTGCGGTAGCTTTTTCTAACGACGCCGTTGCATCGTAACAATAGCAATTTAAAACATTTACCGCACATATGGTTCCAAGAAAAACCATGATGCACATAAAGAGAAAAGATAGACGACGTGCATAATATGATCTAATAAGTAGAAAATCACAACGAGGTGGATATTATCAACAGTAAAATTACTCCATACAAGTTATGATTCATGAAGCTCCGTTGCGTCCTAGAGAGACAATTTTCAAGTGAACGTATCGTTTGTGCAACAACAATACTAGCAGTGTTGTTGTGCAAGAGAGAGAAATTTGAGAAGTACTAATTGACTTTTGCTCTTATAGTAGACGGTAGCTTACGTGGCAAAAAAATGTTAAAATCCAGCTCCAAACAGGGGAAATCTTCCCCTCCACCCAAACGACCGAACCCGAACAAACGGAGGGAGGCAGGTTGATGCCGTCTAGAAGTTTCCACCCGCAACTCCGGGCCCACTGTCAGACACAGACCTGGCCTGACGAAAATGACGGAAATGCCCCTAACGCCCGTTTCTTTCCCCTTCCCCAAGCCGATGCCGCGGATCGCGAGGGGTTTAAGAAGAGCACACGCCGCCGCCTCCCGCTAGGGTTTTCCGGATCTCACCTCCTCCTCCTCTCCGCCGCCGCCCGCCGCCCGCCGCCACCAGGAGCCAAGCCCAAGCTTAAGCGCCAGCCATGGCCATCGGATCCCTCGTCGCGTCGAGGCTGGCCAGGTCCAGCCATGCCCTCGTCACCTCCGCCATCTCTCAGGTATGGCATCTCCGCTCCCCTGCATCTCCCCTGCTTGCATTCCTTGATTCTTGCTCAAGTGAGTCTTTCTGCGATTGCCGCACGATTTGTAGTGTTACATGTTCATGTGCTGATGTTGATCTGATGTGTCTGTGTGTTCCACCTGTGTGATCTGATCAGGCTCCCAGGGCCCGGCACACCACATCTCCTCTGCTCTCCAGGCTTGGAGCGGTGGCTCGTGCTTTCAGGTAATTACGGGCTTAGGATGTGTTTCAGCAACCCGTGCACATCTATCTCAGTTTGCTTTTTTGCTTTTGGGTGTTGAATTGGGTGTACTGTGTGCAGCTCGAAGCCTGCAGCAGCGGATGTCATCGGCATCGATTTGGGCACGACGAATTCCTGTGTCTCCGTCATGGAAGGAAAGGTGTGCTCTTTTCCCCTAATCACTCTGAAATTTATCATGTTCTGTTGTTTGTGAGACTGTTGCTGTATCCATTAGTAAGTAATAGAACGAGCATATGTTGAATTTGTAAGGTAGTTGTTATATCCATATGCAATAATAGCATAATTTGAATCGTTGTGAAGTTGTAATTGGATGATGATGCCTTCAATTGGTAGTGAATTAAGGATGCTGCTAGCCTGCTAGTAAAAATTAATGAATTTGTTTGTGCAGACACCTCGGGTGATTGAGAATGCGGAAGGCGCGAGGACGACGCCCTCCACTGTTGCCAAGAATCAGAACGGTGACCTCCTGATTGGCATCACCGCGAGTCGGCAGGCGGTGACCAATGCCCAGAACACAATCCGTGGGTCGAAGCGTCTGATTGGTAGGGCTTTCGATGACCCGCAGACTCAGAAGGAGATGAAGATGGTGCCTTACAAGATTGTCAGGGCACCGAATGGTGACGCGTGGGTGGAGATGGGAGGGCAGCAGTACTCCCCGAGCCAGATTGGTGCATTTGTTCTCACCAAGATGAAGGAAACTGCTGAGGCTTACCTTGGCAAAACGGTCTCCAAGGCTGTTATTACTGTCCCAGCATATTTCAATGACGCTCAGCGCCAGGCTACCAAGGATGCTGGTAGAATTGCTGGACTGGAGGTAATGAGGATTATCAATGAGCCCACTGCCGCAGCTCTGTCGTATGGAATGAACAACAAGGAGGGCCTGATTGCTGTATTTGATTTGGGTGGTGGCACATTTGATGTATCAATCCTTGAGATTTCTAATGGAGTTTTTGAGGTAATTTTCTTCGCACGACTGTACATATTCTAAATGCAAATGTTGAAACATGTGTTCTGATCATAACTTTTTGACCTTCTTCAGGTCAAGGCAACTAATGGAGATACTTTCCTTGGTGGTGAGGACTTTGATGGTGCATTGCTTGACTACCTGGTTAGTGAGTTTAAGAAGTCTGACAACATTGATCTGAGCAAGGATAAGTTGGCGCTGCAAAGGCTCAGGGAAGCTGCTGAGAAGGCCAAGGTCGAGCTATCCTCAACCATGCAGACTGAAATTAACCTTCCCTTTATTACTGCTGATGCCTCTGGTGCAAAGCACTTCAACATTACCTTGACCAGATCAAAGTTTGAGTCTCTTGTGAGCAATCTCATTGAAAGAACCCGCATCCCATGTGTGAACTGCCTCAAGGACGCTGGCATCTCTGCGAAGGAGATTGATGAGGTTCTACTGGTTGGTGGTATGACGAGGGTGCCAAAGGTCCAGGATGTTGTTTCTCAGATATTCAACAAGGCGCCAAGCAAGGGTGTCAATCCTGATGAGGCTGTTGCCATGGGAGCTGCCATTCAGGGTGGCATCTTGAGGGGTGATGTGAAGGAGCTCCTGTTGCTGGATGTCACGCCCCTCTCCCTTGGTATCGAGACTCTTGGAGGCATCTTCACTAGGCTAATTAACAGGAACACAACAATTCCAACCAAGAAGAGTCAGGTCTTTTCCACAGCTGCAGATAACCAGACGCAGGTTGGAATCAAGGTGCTTCAGGGTGAGAGGGAGATGGCTACAGATAATAAGCTTCTTGGTGAATTCCAGCTTGAAGGCATTCCACCAGCTCCAAGAGGTATGCCTCAGATTGAGGTCACATTCGACATTGATGCCAATGGTATAGTGAAGGTGTCAGCAAAGGACAAGTCCACTGGCAAAGAGCAGGAAATTACTATAAAATCTTCAGGCGGTTTGTCTGAAGATGATATTGAGAAGATGGTGAAGGAGGCTGAGTTACATGCTCAGAGGGATCAGGAAAAGAAAGCGTTGATTGATCTCAAGAACTCTGCAGATACCACAATCTACAGCATCGAGAAGAGTGTCAGCGAGTACAAGGATAAGGTTCCTGCTGAAGTCACTAAGGAGATTGAGTCTGCTGTTTCTGATCTGAGAGCAGCAATGGCTGAGGATGATTTGGACAAGATCAAGCAGAAGTTGGAAGCTGCAAACAAGGCAGTTTCAAAGATTGGAGAGCACATGCAGCAAGGTGGCGGCGGCGGCGCTGGCAGCGGTAGCGGCAGTGGTGGAGACCAGACACCTGAGGCTGAATACCAGGATGCAAAGGAAGCTAAGATGTAGATTTCATCTGCATCAAGTTTCTATCTTTTTTGTGTACCCAGTTTAGGAAGTTGATATCCTTTACCTACCTGTGGCTTCTTAGAGTACGATACTTGTAACTTCTCTTTTTGGCAAGTTTTTGCATTGCGGATAAATTGTGTGGGGAACAAACTCATATCAGTTAAATTGAGCCATTCACGATTCACGAAGCATTGTATTATCCCTTGTGCCCTGATGTTTCATCAGCTCTTTGTTTGCTGGTCATGATTGCATCAGTTTCTAGATTGGGTGTTAGCTTCCGTAGGATCGTCGATGGCAATCAGAGGAGAATGAATGATTGTAGTGTGTAATGGAAATCTTTTTTTTTAATTTTTGATGTTTTAATAGTTCAACTTGAAAAACAACTGGAACAAAAGCGCACACAAAAATAGAAAAACAATTCTAGAGTTACTATAGCAGTGAGAAATTATTCATGCAAGATATAAAAAGTCACAACGTGACATGAGTACTACTTATGCTACCATGCATATAACATAGAGACAATCAAAAAAAACATGCAGGCACTAACGTAGCATTAGTTTATCTCCATGCAACACTTCATTAGCTATTAACTAACTAGCTTTCTTCTTGTCACAATGCACAGAGGAACATATAAGATGTTATCTCACTGAAGATATTTTACTCTTGGGTTGACCAAATTAAAAAGGAAAGAAATAGGTGATCAGTGCTTCAACCAAATAAAAGAACGTGGCTTACTGCTCTCTTTTCTTCCGTAAAGCAAACACAGCACCGACGCTTTTCTTTTCTTTAATGCTCGAACGACTCCCCGTCACTTCGGTCAGAATGCCTGCACTTCTTTCTTCTGTGCCGAACCCACGTCTGCTGCTTCCTCCTTTTTCTCGCCGGGAATCTCTGCGCCCCCCAAAAGCAGCCGCGCCTGCTCTTTTTCTGCTGCGAACGCCTGCACCCGCTCTGCTTCTTTTCTTCCCGTGTGTCGCTGCTCGTAAAACAGCCGCCCAGTCCTTTATTTTCTAATCGCCCATTGATCTTACAGTCGGATACGAACACCGACTCGTACACAACTTGTACAGTATGTATGCCACATAATCTTACATATACGAACTCTTACGCTGTCTCATATATAATTCGTATACGTACATCATATATGCACATAAACTTTGCATATATTACTAGATAACATAAATCTCAACTAAATTTTGGATTTCCTAAAATTACTGCGTATCGTAGCATCCAGATCGCATCTCCGTAGCTTCAATACACATCATTCACCTTTGGTTTCCATGTGCTCAAATATGAGCTCAACCATCTCGTGACTCCCTCGACCGTCTGACCTCGGATCTCCCCATCCTAGTCCCGGTCCTCCTCGTCATCGACCACGGTCGTCTCCATGCTTCAACCTGCACATGCAAAAATCAAAGAATATTTTTCCGGCATAAATTCGTCTGAACTTGACCAACATCAAACCGCACACACGCAATACACCATAAGTAATATCATAATCAACATTGTCAATTATTCATCATCTAAAATAACCGATACCTAGCCACGTGATCTAACAGCTTCTATGAATCACTATTTGAAAATTGTACAAATATCAAAGTACGAATGAAGGGTGGATGATGACTACTTTCTCTCTCTTAAAAGATTTGTAAGGATGGATGATGACTACTTTTCCTTTCTTTTACTTCAAGATTTGTGCAATTTGTATTAGAAGGGTGGTGATAGAGACAGATTTTTTATGATGCGCTATTTTTCTGCTTGCTCCTGAGCATCTGCTCAGTGTATTTTACTGTTTTATGTGATGTGTTCTTCGAGTTTATGCTAGTCCGGTTGTTCTGAGTTGTAGCTGTATATTTGTATTAGATCGGTGCTAAATTATACCGAGTTATTATCAGCAGCTTCTATCTGATTTTCCTGTTTTTCTGGTGATGAGTTTTTTAGTTCTGTATATGTTATCTGGAACCAAGCTAAAAAAAGATCAGTATGTTTAGAACAAGCTAAAAAAATTGACGAATGTCAGAATGTGCCTCTCCTTACTCTCATAAAAGCTGCATTACGTGCACACAGCATCTCTGTAGGCCCCCAAACTGCTGCTGCTTCTCAATCATCAACATTGGTAAATTACGCAATCTAACGTAATGGAACATCAAGGTAGCATGGCAATTGAAAGGACAAACACAATAGGAACCCCTGAAGTGCTAAAATTTTCTGATCCTTCACAATCAAACTGGCAGTTCAACCGAGTGATTGAAATGAAACTAATTTCTGACTGCCAATCATACCAAGAGCACTTAAACACCAAATCGGTTCCAACAACACATCCGAAAAAAAGTTCAGTAAGAACCACACCAGAATAGGTGACATTAGACATCCAAGAAAGATCAATAAGACCTGATCCTAACTTCATCTATCAATAAAAGATCACGACAAGTAAAGGTAACTGGTGAACAAGACATCACTGCAACCTGCAATGAAACCACAGAACTCAAGCTTGCGCAGCCTTCCTCTCACGGTTCCACTGCTCAATAGGAGCCCCCCCTCTCCTCACTTCCCTCCCTGATTGGGCTCCTAGTCCTGCAGCGCTCCGAGCTCCCGTGCAGCCGGCTGCTCCCATCGTTGTCGTAACTGCGGTGCCTCTCACTGCTTCTCCGGCTACCTCCATTTCATTGAAGACCAAATTTATTGTAACAGCAAACTTTGGTAGTGTGAGATTACGTAAAAGTCATCCTATAGTTGTGATAAGTAATTGACTTTTAGTTTAAAAACTTTGTAGAGTTTAATTTTGATTTTTGAGAGTTTATAATTTTTCAGTTACATTTTGTTACCGGTGGTCTAATCAGTATTGGGCCGCAGTTAGACCAACCAAGAGCGGTCTGACTTTGACTGGACTAAGGTTGGCGGTCAAATCGAATGTGGGAGACGACGGTTAGACCTGTCTTTGGTTGACAATCTGACTGGCGGAGATGCCAACTGTATGATCAGCCTATGGTTGGAGGTTAGACTGGCCTTGAAGGTTTGAAATATGAGTTGGTTGAGCTGAGCTTAGTTGAGTATGTGCACGACATGGTACCGTTGCTTGGGGTCTTCTCATGGTGGATGAAATATGTTTGAACTTATGTAAGTCAAGTTGTGAAGAATTTGTACTTGGAAATAATTTCTTTATCTTTTGATGTGCAGTGAGCTTGGAGGCAACCATGGTTGACGGTATGGATCAAGACTAGGCTCGGGGGTGAGCTGAGGCACGGTCAAGCAAGCCGGGCAGGATGGTTGGGTTCAAGCGAGGCATAAGGGATATTGAAGGGTCAAACAACGATTCATCGAATGGTACGATTGATGCAAATAAGACGTGGTCAGGGAGAACCGACATGGAGAGACTAGTCAATGTCAGCTATTAGTGAACCTATATGTTGTAAGCATAGGGATTGTTTGTAAAAGAAGGAGATGACCATGAACTAGACTTGTGAAGAGGTGAGGTCCATGGTCAAGACGAAGAAAGCACGAAGTTTCAAAGAAGGCGGTAAAAAGATATTTTGATAAATTTCCTAATACTAAAAAAGTAGCGGTGTATGAAAATACAGCATGACCTAAGTAGTTTAGGTCATGGTTATGCTGAAATGTGAAATGGATCAAGTTTTGATTCACTAATGGATTAATGGGTATGTATGCTTTGAGAAGTATGTATGTGTAAGTGTAAAACACGACATGATATTGGATTAACGGGTTAGCTCATGTAAGAATAGATGAAACATAACTAAAGGTGCCATTTAGGGTTTCACTTGTGAGCCTTCGTATATAAGAAGAGAGAGATATGGCTAGGGTTAAGTTATTTTTAGAGAGATTTCATGCCTAACTTTGAACGGAGTTAAGGTTTTTGAAGATAACTTTATGGAAGATCTGAGAGGCTATTATGGCTGAGTTTTTTTAACATCTTTAGGCTTGTGAAGTAGTTATAAACATTCATCTCCAAGTATCAATATATATCAAAATTCATCCAAGTCCTTCTCTCTTGTGTTTAAGTGATGAAATCTTGATTTGGTTTATTTTTTGTGCTTCTTCTTTTCCTCTTGATCTTGCTTTATGCTAGAGACATGTAAGTGATAAAGATGTCACTTGAAGATCATATTTCATCCACCTAGACATTTGTTATTTGTAAATTCTTGTATTTGCCCGGTTTCGACTTCAAAGAGTGTGATTTTGGGGTTTTGGCTTGAGTTAATTGTGCAAAGATTTAATCTACTATAGTATATGAGAACCCATGTAAGGTCATCTAGATAATCAATAACTCATGAGAAAAAACAGATCGAGATTCCCTCTTTAGGTTTTAGTGTAACTTTCCTTCAAACGAAAAAGGTAAAAAATTTGGCAACGATTTTTGTTATCATTGATTGGAATATGTTTCTAACATCATAGAGAAGGTGTATATCAAATTTTAAGTGGTTTATAATCTTATTTGAGAGTCGACTCAATTTATAGTTTTAGCCTAGTTTAGGTGCAGCGGTGCTTTAAGAGCCAAAAGGTTTCAATTTTCCTAATATCTTTCTTGATTTTTGATTAGGATAGATTCTTAAGGTCGCGATCTAGTTTTAGTTCAAATTTCAAATTATTTGGAGTTGTGGATCAAAAGTTCCATTTGCCTTTTGGATTTAAAGTAGTACCGAAAATCTGTTCTGTTCTTAAGTAGATATCAGACCACTAACCAACTAGAGATTAGACCACCGAGAGGTCAGACCACTAACCAAGTAGTGGTCAGACCTCCAAAAGGTCAGACCACCAATTAAATAGCGGTCACACCGCACTCTTGTTAGAGGTGAGACCGCTAGGACTTATTGAGACTCATTTGGCTTGCTTTCTCTTGAATTTTTTCTTGTGAATGATTGATCTCTAATCTTCATAGCTTCTAATAGCTATTTGAATGAAGAGCTTTGCTTTCTCTTTTAAGAATAAAATTTAAAAAAAACTTTTAATTATGTTAGTTATTATTCACTCTTTTTAGTCATCGTTCTCGGAATATAAGTAGGATATTTATATTGTCACAACTCACAACCGAACACACCATTTTTTTTGGGGGGGGAATGGAATGCATGGGAGGTAGGTGCATGGTTAGCTTTAGCTCCACCGAAAGAGAATTGGCGCGTGCAACTCGCGGAGCGCACGACCCCTAGCCTCCTCCCGCACACACACCCCACGTTCTACGGACAGTCCAATAAATTGCCGAAAACTGCGACCAAGCAATGGAATACGCTTCTTCAGGCCACACCGGGAGCCCGAGCGAGCGAGAAGAGAAGGCGCCCACGGAATCTAGCCAGCCGTCG
Organism: Melocanna baccifera; assembly: GCA_036346265.1. NCBI lineage: Eukaryota > Viridiplantae > Streptophyta > Magnoliopsida > Poales > Poaceae > Melocanna > Melocanna baccifera. The sequence goes on from CM070702.1 coordinate 16,000,893, forward strand.
GCCGAGGTCTCCGCCGCGGCCGCCGCAAACTCTATCCATTCCGTCGCATCCAGCGCGAGCGGATTGATTCCTCTGAGGAGGAGAGGGGTTGGCTCCAAAAACCCCGCTCTTTCGGTTCCAAATCTTCTTCGCATTGGAGGCGATTTCGTCCGTCAAGGTATTGCCTCAAACGCTGTTGCTCTTGATCGTTCGAACCTCCTCCTCCTCCTCCTCCTCCTCCTTCATCGCGTGATCCAAGCGATCTCAATCCTGATACATGAAAGTTCTTGGTGCGGCTCGTTTGTTAATTATCTGCACGTTTGTTCTGGTTCTTTCGTCCTTCAGAGAGAGAGAGAGAGAGAGAGAGTCCAGCTGTACCAGTGGTGTAACTGGCCTTAGATGCAAATTTTGTTAGCACAGTTAATTCCGAAACCCACCATGCCGACGAACAGAGGCTCTCTCTTTACTTACACCATGTGCATTCACGACTGTCGAGTGCAAATGAAGTGCGCTGGGAGATCGAGGACTCGATCGGATACTTATTTTAATCTTGCACTTTTTGTAAAGCTTAAATCATGCAAGTAGGATTAGCAGTTTAGCTCTAACTTTCTTTGGCAGCAGGCGCACCATCAGATCTGAGCCTCCTGTTGGCAAGTAATCCTGTGCACGCCCTTCTTTCCATTTAGCTTGTGTTTTTTTATAGAAAGTGTTGCTTTCTTTCCTAGTTTAAGGTCTGACCGAGCAACCTTATTTTGGTAGCAAAGCCATGCGTGATTACAAGATTTGTGGGATGGCACAGATCCTTGAAATCACGTTTTATAGTTTCCTTCTTTGCTCTTTCCAATTCCCTGTAAACTTGCAGTTTATAAATAGAGCAAGAAAATGCCGTGAGTTAAAGCGGGCACCAAACCTGTTTCTAATCACCTTTGAGTTTTGTGTGTGCGTGAGAAGTTTGCCAGCGGCAATACTGTTTGCCCGTTTCTCCTGGTTCATGTTTTCGTGATCGCATTGAGTTGCAGGTGTAAGGCTGACAAGTGGTATCAGAGCAATGTCAGCGCCGGCCGGCCGTGTCTCCAGAACGCCTCCACGGATGCAGCGTGGACGATCACCGTCGCGACAATGGCGACACTGCGATGGCGATGGCTTCGGTCGCGAAGTCGTCGTGCAGCGCATGGTGAAGGAGGTCGGAGGATCGGCGCCTTACCCGATGCTCACGAAGACGAACTACAACGACTGGGCGCTCCTCATGCGCGTCATGCTCCAGGCGAGGGGTCTCTGGGAGGCCGTCGACGTCGGCGACGTCGGGGTCCAGGAGGACCGAACGGCGCTCGAAGCGATACTTCGCGCCGTGCCGCCGGAGATGATTTCAACGCTCGCTGTTAAGGAGACAGCGAAGGAGGCCTGGGACGCCATCAAAACGATGCGCGTCGGAGTCGACCGTGTGCGCAAGGCCAACGCGCAGCGGGTTCGCAAGGAGTACGAGGCCATCGAGTTCCGCGACGGCGAGTCCGTGGACGACTTTGCGCTCAGGCTGAACGCCATCGTGAATCAGCTTGCTGTCCTCGGTGATCCCGAACAGGAAGAAAAAGTGGTGGAAAGTTTTCTCCGGGTCGCACCAGAAAGGTACTCCCAATTGGTTCTTTCCATCGAAACTCTTCTCGATTTGTCTACTCTCTCGATTGAGGAGGTCACCGGGAGATTGAGCACGGTGGAGGTCCGGGCACCACTCAAGGGAGGCGAATCTGGTGGCAGACTCTTACTCACTGAGGAGGAGTGGGCCGCGCGGATGAAGGAACGCCATGGGGAAAGCTCCACCAGCGGCGTCAAATCCGGGAACCGTCGGCGTCGTCCACCACATCGACGGACGAGCACCTCTGGCGCCGCCGACGGCAAGGAGGCAAGTACGCGGGACGTCTCCAAGGACAAGTGCCGCAATTGCGGCAGAGTTGGCCATTGGGCCAAGGACTGCCGAAGCAAGCCGAAATGAGGCGAGGTCCATCTGGCGCAAGGCGACGACGACGAGCCCACGTTGCTTTTGTCGGTCGGATCGATCGACGCGGGTGATTCAAACCGGAAGCCATCGACGTCCGCACTAGAGCCACTAGAGATGAAAGTGGCTCAGGAGGCGACGCCTACACCAGAGCTCACTGCCCTCCATCTCGTGGAGGAGAAGGTACTGGCGCAGCTTGACGGCGACTCCGGGCGCGACGACCGCCTATGGTACGTGGACACCGGCGCCACTAACCACATGACGGGATCTCGCGGTGTCTTCTCCGAGCTCGACACCGGCATCCGGGGCACAGTGAAGTTCGGCGACGACTCGCTGGTGGAGATTGAAGGCCAAGGATCGATTCTGTTCGCCTGCAAGAATGGTGAGCACCGCGCTCTTACGGGGGTGTACTTCATTCCTCGGCTCACCTCCAACATCATCAGCGTCGGGCAACTTGATGAGAACGGCTGCGAAGTGTTGATCCAGGAAGGTGCCATGAGAATTCGCGATCAACAGAAACGACTGCTCGCCAAGGTAAACCGCTCACCGCGCCGCCTCTACACTTTGATGCTCAATGTCGCGCAGCCGGTGTGTCTCTCTGCGCGTAGCTTAGAGGAGGCGTGGCGTTGGCATGCGCGGTTTGGTCACCTAAATTTTCAGGCTCTACGGAAGCTAGCCAAGCATGATATGGTGCGCGGGCTCCCATCGGTGGAACATGTTGAGCAGGTGTGCGATGCATGTCTCGCTGGAAAGCAGAGGCGCACTTCCTTCCCCGAGCACGCCGACTACCGCGCCGACGAAGTGCTCGAACTTGTCCACGGGGACATTTGCGGGCCGATTACGCCGACCACGCCGAGCGGGAACCGCTACTTCCTGCTGCTGGTCGATGACAAGAGCCGCTTCATGTGGCTACGTCTCTTGGCCAGCAAAGATCAAGCGTCTCAAGCCATCAAGCAATTCCAGGCGGCGGTGGAAGTGGAATCCGGGCGCAGGCTGCGAACGCTGCGCACGGATCATGGCGGCGAGTTCACATCAGTGGAATTCGCGAGCATCGCACGAGCAGAGTGCGACGCCAATCGACCGCCCCTACTCCCGCGCGAGCAGCGTCATTGAGCGCGCAACTGCACCGTTGTGGCGATGGCGCGGAGCATGATGAAAGCCAAGAACTTGCCCGGGAAGTTTTGGGGGGAAGCAGTGTCCACGGCCGTGTTTATCCTCAACCGATCACCGACCAAGAGTGTTGACACCATGACTCCATATGAAGCGTGGTGTGGAAGGAAGCCGGCGGTGAGCTATCTCCGCACGTTCGGCTGCGTGGCTCACGTGAAAAACGTGAAGCCGCATCTCCAGAAGCTTGAAGACCGCAGCACTCCGATGGTGTTTGTCGGCTACGAAGCCGGCTCGAAGGCTTACCGGGTGTTCAATCCGGCCACCAATCGTGTGCACGTGACAAGAGATGTCATCTTCGACGAGCAAGCCCAATGGGACTGGAAGTCGGAGCAGCCCGAACAAGGGACACCACCAGGTGCTGAGTCATTCACGATGGAATACTCCACGGTTGTTACCACAGGAACGCAGGCAGCAGAGGCCGATACGGGGGCGCGCGGAGTTGCACACTCTGCACCCCCAATTGCGCGAACCACTTCATCAACCTCAGTTGGAGCCTCACCACGCACTCCAGAGGGCGTGACTTCTGGCGACGCGGCACCGGCGGTGGTAGACATCGAGTTTGCCACGCCACCGACGGATGCAGGGGAGGTCCTCGACGCCGACCATGATGACGATGGACCAATTCGCTTCCGCACGCTCGACAACATCATCGGACCAGCGTCCGTGCCCACCTTGGCATGACGGGAACTTCTCTCCCAACTTGGGGATCTCCTGCTCACTTCTGCCGAGGAACCAGCCTCTTTCAAAGAAGCTGAGCAGAGTCATTCCTGGAGACGGGCGATGCTTGACGAAATGGAGTCGATCGAAGGAAATCAGACATGGGAGCTGGTTGATCCTCCTGCCGGCTGTCGCCCGATCGGCCTCAAGTGGGTGTACAAGGTGAAGCGGGATGAGCACGGGAACATTGTCCGGCATAAGGCGCGCCTTGTCGCAAAAGGATATGTGCAGCGGCCGGGCATCGACTTCGAGGAGGTGTTCGCGCCGGTCGCCCGCATGGACTCAGTGCGGCTGCTGCTTGTAGTGGCAGCGACGGAACACTGGGAGGTCCACCACATGGATGTGAAGACGGCGTTCCTCAATGGCGAGCTGTCCGAGCTAGTCTATGTCGCACAACCGCCAGGTTTTGTGCGCGACGGTGAGGAGCATAAGGTGCTCCGGTTGAAGAAGGCCCTGTATGGGCTATGACAGGCACCTCGTGCCTGGAACACCAAGCTGGACGAAAGCCTCCATCAACTCGGGTTCCAGCAGAGCTCCTCGGATCACGCAATGTATGCGTGTGGCCACGACAACTCCCGACTGCTTGTGGGAGTGTACGTGGATGATTTGGTCATCACCGGTGCGGGCGCAAAAGAGATACACAAGTTCAAGGAAGAGATGAAAATCTTGTTCAAGATGAGCGACCTCGGACTTCTAAGTTATTATCTTGGGATCGAGGTCAAGCAGAGTGCGGACGGCATCACCATCGGCCAAGTGGCATATGCACGAAAAATTTTGGAGAGCAGCGGCATGGCTGGCTGCAACCCAAGCCAAGTACCAATGGAGACGCGGCTCAAACTGAGCAAGCAAAGCAACAGCCCACCGGTGGATGAGACGATGTACCGGAGCATCGTCGGCAGCTTGAGGTACTTGACACACACACGCCCTGACATCACTTATGCAGTTGGATATGTGAGTCGTTTCATGGAGGATCCGAGGGAAGAGCACTATGCGGCGGTGAAGCATCTGTTGCGCTACATCGCCGGGACACTCAATTTTGGGTGCAAATTTGGGAGGCGAACCAAGGAACAAACACAGCTTCATGGTTACAGTGACAGTGACATGGCGGGCGACGTCGACGACCGCAAGAGCACCTCGGGGGTGTTATTTTTCCTTGGTTCGAGCCCAATTACTTGGCAGTCGCAGAAACAGAGAGTGGTTGCTCTCTCATCGTGCAAGGCTGAGTACATCGCGGCAGCCACCGCGACGTGCCAGGGGATTTGGCTTGCACGTCTACTGAGTGACATAATCGGCGGCAAGCTAGAGCCTGTGGAATTAAAAGTTGATAACAAATCCGCTATCTCATTGTGCAAGAATCCTGTCTATCATGATCGAAGTAAGCATATCGATACACGCTATCATTATATACAGGAGTGCATTGAGAATGGGAAGATCGCTATTGAGTTCACAAGTTCAGCCGAGCAGCTAGCGGATCTTCTCACAAAACCACTTGCATGCATCAAATTCCTGGAACTCCGTGCAAGAATTGGCGTTATGCAGCTTTAGGAAGTGCAGCAGGATTAGGGGGTGATTTGTTGGCAAGTAATCCTGTGCACGTCCTTCTTTCCATTTAGCTTGTGTTTTTTTATAGAAAGTGTTGCTTTCTTTCCCAGTTTAAGGTCTGACCGAGCAACCTTATTTTGGTAGCAAAGCCATGCGTGATTACAAGATTTGTGGGATGGCACAGATCCTTGAAATCACGTTTTATAGTTTCCTTCTTTGCTCTTTCCAATTCCCTGTAAACTTGCAGTTTATAAATAGAGGAAGAAAATGCCGTGAGTTAAAGCGGGTACCAAACCTGTTTCTAATCACCTTTGAGTTTTGTGTGTGCGTGAGAAGTTTGCCAGCGGCAATACTGTTTGCCCGTTTCTCCTGGTTCGTGTTTTCGTGATCGCATTGAGTTGCAGGTGTAAGGCTGACACCTCCTACTCTCCGTTCTTGAGCCTTGAGGTATCTCACCTAATGTTTTTGCTGCTGAAAATTATTGGTTTATAGCTCTTTCTCTTCTTCTTGTTGCCTGCTTCGTTTCGTTCGTTGGTAGAATCTTAACGGGGAAGGAAGTAAGATTGCATACAGCCATGCTACGGTTGTTTAACATAACTAGGAGACTAAGGGTTGTAACTCCCTATTCCCTAATCAACAATTCAACAATGAGGCATCTTTGGTTGGGGCGTAATGCAAGAATTTTCAACAATTCATATAAGCAGATCCAGCAAATTTTGATGGAGATCAAGGAGGAATGTGAGAGGTGGAACGCAGCAGGGGCTGGATATTTAGTTAATTTATCCTCCTAATGTAATCAGTAGTGTTGGCCTTTAGTTCTTACCGGCTACATCTGTTGGGCAGCGGCTGTTTTCGTTAAGAGCTATTCTTTAGTTGTTTTGTCGAATCGTTTCTCTTGTCTGCCCTGTCTGTCTTCTTTCTTTTTCTTAATACAAAGATGTGCAGATCTTCTGCGGGTTCTCAAAAAAAAGGATCATGTCTCGATTTGTCTAGCTGTAACGTCCTAAGATCTAAACCGGCTTAGACCTAACCCCATTATGGATAAGCCATGTACACGTAACAACCTACTTACGCTTTCGTCCTCGCTTCGCGTAAAACGGTTAACCGGAGGTTATTACCAATGATACCTATGGATTTATATATTAGTGCTTCTCATATTAAGCTAGCAATGTAGGACTAATTCACATCCTCATATGAACACACATGAGCCATCATGGGCCGAGGTATTACATATACCCCCCTTAAAGAACCCGACGTCCTCGTCAGTCCAACATACCCACATTGAGACAAATCACCAAGACCTCCCCTTCTTCGCACATGTCCGTGCGTCTAGTGCTGGTACATATACCATACCGTGTGTCCACTTCAGGCCCACACGCGTCATATGTCATATGCCCACACCTCTAACCCATACGCGCCCGTGCAACTACGAGGGTCGGCTCTGATACCATTTGTAACGCCCTAGAATCCAAACCGGCTTAGAGCTAACCTCATTATGGATAAGTCACGCACACGTAACAACCTGTTTATGCTTTCGTCCTCGCTTCGCTTAAAACGGTTAACCCGAGGTTATTACCAATGGTACTTATGAGTTTATATGTTAGTGTTTCTCATGTTAAGCTAGTAATGTGGGACTAATCCGCATTCTCATGTGCATACACACATGGACCATTATGAGCCGAGGTGTTACACTAGATCTAATGATAGGAGGTTTGTCTGTTTCTTCTTTTAGTTGCTTCTTGTAATAGGGATAATGTGACAAAAAAAGAAGGGAGAAAGGAATTGTCTGCCTCCATTGACAAATCAAGAGGACATTTCGATTTGTAGTTGTCTTTCTTTATGACCTCTTTTAACATTTTCGGTACATTGTGATCTCTATTTCTTATTTGTTTGTACCCGCTATTGTTTGATCACACACCATTTATCATATTTCGGCTCTCTATGAAGAAAACTTCAGAAAAGTGTTCTTAAAGACACATGATGAACTAAATTAGTAGAAGAAAGCACAACTGTGTGTGTGAGAGAGACACTGAGACTGTGAGAGTGAGAGAGATAGTGTGTGAGAGGGAGGGTGGGCAGGGGAGGGGATGCGAAGAGTTGTGTCATTTATATTTTTTGTACTATGAACATGACATTTGACCCTTACTCATTACTATAACAATAGCAATATTTTATGTTTTATATTTATATTTTGATGTGATCATCAAATGTTCACAAGAAGCTTATGTGATCATCATAGTCACTTTACATGTCTCGCATTTACTTTCAGGACAGGGAGTAGTGCCTAATTGTTGATCCTAGGAACATGGGTCTCCTGGAGCTCTTCATCACGGCATGTGTGCCGGTTTTTAACATGCTTTTGGTTACTGGTGTCGGATCGTTCCTGGCAAGTGACTTTGCTGGCATACTGAACAAAGAAGCAAGAAAACACTTGAACAATGTAAGTGGTAGTAGTGGTTGGCACAAGTAAAAGGCTGTAAAATCACCTAACCAATTGGTCTACACCAATTAGTTTCGTTTAGCACTTTCTGTCATAATTTTGTCTTACTAATACTGCCCACCTCATGCCTGAATCATTTTTTTCTGCAGATAGTATTTTATGTATTCAATCCATCTCTTGTTGCAACCTATTTAGCACAAACAATCACCCTGGAAAGCTTGGCTAAATTGTGAGTCACATGTTTCTTCATTTACCTGTTATTGGACAGTGTTAGTTAAATGCTATGATGCCACGTCAAAAGACTCCTTCAGACATTTTTTCTTTACTGTTCTACTATTTGACAAGGAGAACTAAAGAAATTGATTGATTATGTTCCATAATGCAGGTGGTTCATGCCAGTGAATATTCTTCTCACTTTTACCTTTGGGTTAATCTTCGGATGGATCGTGATACAGGTCACCAGAGCACCACCCAAGCTAAGAGGCCTCATTTTGGGTTGCTGTTCTGCTGGTAACTAGAGTACTTCTCTACCTTTTCTTCTAAATTGTCAGTAAATACTACCCCTTATAGGTAAACATAGCCCAGAGCTTTCACATATTTATTTTATGGTAGGTTGGCGCATGCATGTCTGATTCCTTGAAAGCTCGTTGCTTTGTGAAGGAGCAGTTGCTCTCATGCTTCTGGTTCAGAATTCAGATTGGGCATGCAAAAATCAACTTAAATTTGGAAAAGTATAAGTTTTCCTTTGCGCGATTTATTGCTTTTTAAATCTTATTAGAAGTCAATCTGAATATCCAAATCACAATAATACAAATAGAAAACAACAACTGAAGAATCAGGTGTCATTGTCAAAATTACTTCTTCGTGCTGTTAGACAGGGTTCCTAACACTGGCAGTAACCAAATCAAAAGCAACAACTGCAGAATCAATTGTCATTATCAAAAACATTGTACAGTGCAGCAATAACCATCCGACAAGCTAAAATCTCAGGTGATCCCAGCGCTGATTCAGACGAGTTTGACTTTTTTTTTTTTGTACATCTGAAGGCAGCATTATTATTTGAAATAAAAGCACCCAAAGCCAGTTAGTCTCTGACCGGATCACCAACGGCCAAGGCCTTTCTCATAATATTTCAGCTTGTACAGATCAGGTACTGCTCAGCAGGGACATGTTACTAGCCATAATACTGAACCACCTGCACCCGCCTTGCACCGTTCGATGAAACAAAAATGAGACCATGGGACAATACCATGGTAGTATATATTAAGGGATTTGAAAACTATTTATCCAATTATATATTAGTTTTAAGATATTTATTCCCTGGTAGATTTTGAAGTCAGTTGATCACTAACTGCGAATAGGACACCTTGGAGAGCTGATCGAACTTGAACGACTCCACCATTGTGTACAACCCACGTTTCGTCTCTTTCTATGCTTGTAGTGTATTATTATCTTCAGTTGACTTGGTTGGATCGATGCAGGCAATTTGGGCAATATTTTTCTCATCATCATTCCAGCTCTTTGCAAAGAGAAGGGAAGCCCATTTGGAGCACCTGATGTTTGTCAGACTTATGGACTGGCGTATTCGTCGCTCTCGATGGCTGTAAGGCTATTCTTACCTTTGTATTTAGTACAATCTCCGCATGACGTAAACCTGCTTATGTTTGTTTGTTAAGGAAAAACAAGAACACTATGTCACTATCGTTTATGATTTACTGCAGATTGGTGCTGTCTTTCTGTGGTCGATTGTGTATAATATTGTGCGTGTCACTTCAAAAGCGACTGAAGGAGATGGTAGTGCCCCAGCGAATCAAACAAAAGTCTTGATTTCAGGAAGCACTACAGGAACAGTTTTAGAAGAAAACGGCTCAGCCTCGAGTGATCATATGAATGAATGCACGCTCCCGTTGATATCAAATTCAAGCGTACCTTCAACCAAAACTAAGGTTTCTTAATGCCGGAAGCCTCCCCCCCCCCCCCCCCCAAATCGTACTGTTTAATATGCAATATCGTTATGCCAATTTGCAGCAATATAAGTTTGACTTTGCATAGGTCCCATTGTCAGAGAGAGCAAAAAGATTTGTATCATCAATGTCTGGAGCAGTTGACTTCAAGAAGCTCTTTGCTCCTTCAACAATTGCAGTGGTATGCTGATCTGATAAGCTATCAATTATGTATAACCTCAAACTGCAGTGGTCTAACCCCAAATAGGTATAGTGGTTTGAATTGAGGCAATTTACCAGCTTCCTTTTGTAGATTGTCGGGTTTGTAATTGGAGGAACACCTCTGGTTAGAAATGCTATAATCGGAGAAAGTGCCCCTCTCCGTGTCCTGCACGAGTCAGCTGAATTAATAGGGTAATCCCTCCGTATTTCTTGATTTTTACTTCACGTTGTTGTAAACATCGATCCTCTTGATCATGCATTCGTCTTTTTTTCTCTCTTCGTGGGTTGGACGACAGATGAGTTAATTTTTGTTTAATTCGCATATCTAATCACTCATGGGTCTTTTCCTACACAGTGGAGGAGCAATTCCATCTGTCACATTGATAATGGGAGGGAACCTCATCCATGGTAAATTTGCTATCATCAAACTGACAGCAGTATCAGTGCTGTATAATCCACTATCATATTTATGAGGGGGGAAAAAGAACATGTGAATCTGATGAGCTGAAACATGAAACATTTCTCCAGGATTACGAGGAGGAGCAAGTGTCCAACCGTCAGTCATTGCCGGTGTCATAGTTGTCAGATACATACTATTGCCTTCGCTAGGCACTGTACTAGTCAAGGCAGCAGTTCACTTCGGCCTCATCCAACCAGACCCTCTGTACCAATTCATCCTCCTGCTGCAGTACGCTGTCCCACCTGCAATGAACATTGGTAAGGCATGCAGAGATTTCCTATTGGTTTTCTCATTTGTTCATGGCGAGTGAAGTACTTCTGCTTCGATTATATGGTCAATATTGGTTCGTCTCTTGTGTCGATTTGCCAGGGACGATCACTCAGCTGTTTGGCGTGGGGCAGAGTGAGTGCTCCGTCATCTTCGTCTGGGTGTACGCTCTTGCGTCCGTCGCCGTGACAGTCTGGTCAGCGATTTTCATGTGGACTCTGTCGTGAGCTCGCATCGAAATAAGGTGTGGACTGCGCACGAAGAAAGGCAAGCCAGGCTATATGTTCTCCCACGTTGATCACATGGCGCTCTGGTGTTTCGAGACGATGAACCGGCAAGAAGCCAGCCACCGCTGACGCGATTAGACAAGGCGGCCAGTGAGAGAATAGGATAGAGATCGCGTAAACATCATATATAGGTCGACCAAATTTTCTTGAACATTGTGTGATATATTATTTTTACGGAACTGCTAGAAATTTATCCAATGAATTTTTTTAGATCAGTTGAATTTCTCCACTTGAAGATTTGTACTCGGGTCGGCGATTCGTCATCTTCTCCAGCTTTGACGATGGCGATTTAGAGTAAAAGTTCATAGGGGTCCGGATTTAGAGAGAGCCCAGGGCGGCGAAAGACCGATGGTGGGTGGCAGCAACGGTGGCGCCACCGACCGTAGGCTTGGGGGAGGGTGGTTGTGACATCTCGGCCCATGTGAAATTATGTCCATGATAACCCATGTGTGTGTGCACATAAGGATGTTGATTACTTCCATCTTGCTAGTTTAGTATGAGAAGCACCAACATATAAACTCATATACATTATTGGTAAAAACCTCCGGTTAATCGTTTTGCACGAAGCGAGGACGAAAGCACAAATAAATTGTTACGTGTACATGGCTTATCCATAATGAGATTAGGCCTAAGCCAGTTTAGACCTTAGGGCGTTACAGCGGTGGAGGTCAGTGGAGAAGAAAAAGAATAAGAGAATATTAGGAGGTAGTAGGAGATTATAGCGTACTGCCATCGGAGATGGGGAAGAAGGGCTGGGCGGGGTGACAGCCAAGAGGTGGGGGAGGAAGAGATAGGCGACGGGGCATGGTGGAGGTGGGGTGGCGGGGTAGTCCGGAGGAGGAGATTAGATTCGTATAGAACATAAGAGAGAGTCTGAACCGTTAGATTTAGATCCAGATTTGATCTAACGGTCTAAAATTGACTGATTTTGTGCATTAAACCAGTCAAATATTTTTGACTAAGATATAGACAGATGCTTATTTTTATTATCCTGTTCCTCATGCGTGTAGTACTAATATAATGCGGTATTACTCATGTCCGCGAGAGCATTTCTACCCGTTCGAGGTCGGCGGCGCTCGGCCGGCATCGTCCACGTACTCACCACGAGGCAAAGCATGCACCGCGTGAGCACGGTCTCCGTGCCGCTCCATGCTTGCGCGTTCTCCATGACGAGCAGCCGCACTGGGTCTGCACGTGCCTCCCGTCCCGCGGTGACAACATCCGCGGCATCGTCAGTTCCTCGCGGTCGCGCGCTCCGCACGCCACTCGTGAGTAGTGACACCACGGCACACCGCGCCCGTGCGCCTCTTCTGATCGCGTCAACCCGCGCTCTGCGATTGCCGAATCACGGGCGCGCGCCCCGCATGCCGGTGGGCTGAGGCGTTTCTAGACTTGTAGCGGAGTAGCGGACGACGGGCCTCGGTGCACGTATGAAATGGCCCGGTCTAAGCACAGCATGCACACAAAAGCACTGACACTAAAGAGAATCACAAGTTTTTTTGCACAAACTGAATAGAAAGACGGAGACCAAGGTGGTATTGCACTAACAGTTACTTAAAAGAAGTTGATGAGTAATTTGCTCTTTCTCCCCCACCTCTCCCTCCTTACAGAAGCACCTACACCAACTCGTGGGTCTCGCTCCTCACCTCCCCCCGCTCTCCTATGTATCCCTCTCACATTTCCCCTCCCCTCTCCCATCCTGATTCACATCATCTCCCTCTCTCCCTCCCCAAAATCCTAACTCTAGCCAAAGATGGTTTGCCATATTGTTTTCTTGTGTTCCACTAAAAAAAGAAAGAAGAATATACATCCTCTAGGCCTAGAGTGCTACCATTATTGCATAATTTTACCATTTTTAACAACTGCTATAGTTTTAAATAAACACTACTTTATTTATGTTGCATTGACTAGATAAACATCATACCATTTTAATTTTAACTCTAGTAGTACGTGAAGTTATTCATGTGCTACTCCTGTCCGTGCATGACGTTCTCAACGATCACCTACAAAAACAAAGCAGGGATAAGTCCGGAGACTCAGGAAGTATATAATAGAACGACAAATGCTACTAAACATATCAACAATTAACCAGCCTTGTCATCCTCTGCATAAAAATTGTCATGTTCATAACATCAAATTCATATTCCAATATTATCATGCCATTAATACAATGCAGTACTATTCTACATGCTCATTTGCTCATCTCATCGTATATACCGATATAGTCTGAGTGAACACCCGTCAATGTTCACTCTATCGTAGGCCCGTCCTCATCGGCACGAGGGTCTCTCTACTCCCATAGAGTCCTACCGAAGTAGATCTTACAGAATCCATCTAGGTGGATTCTAGTTCCTATCTCATGAGTGCACATGATGCAAATACATATATTTGTCGCCATAACTATACTCACCATTATCATTATTAGCAGATAAGCATCATCGCTTGCACTACTCTATCATCATTGTCATAATTTAACATGTAATATTATAAAGTGTAAACATCACATATTTCACAATATTTATTGTCTACCACACAACCATGCACTTGCCTGATTATTCCCAGGGACGATGTGTGGTCGGTTCCCCACCATGACCTTCACCTGTATAAGCGTCAACCCGACTCAGTATAATATAGCGACACATGTGCCTATATCAACATCACCAATTCTACACACAATACTCATCACCGGCAAATGAGTCACACGAGGTTAAGGATCCGATGCATCGATACAAAACCCCTATTTTTTTTCTTTTTCTCCTCTCTCTTTTTTTCCTTTCTTCTCTTACTCGGCTGGCCATTAACTCCCTTTTCTCCCTCTATCTCTCTCCTCTTTTTGGATTTGTTAGATGGCCTTACCTCTCCCTCCCCAATCCAGATCTAGGGGCGGCCAACCCTTGGCCCATTGGTCTTCAACTACCTCCCCCACTCCTCATCCCTCTCGGCTCCTACACCTGAATCCACCTCCTGCACCCCTATCCCCTTGGGCTCGCTGGCAGTGGCTTATAGCCGGCCGGCCCACACCTCCCCTTTGGCCCTTCCTCGGACTCGCTGGCCGTGGCATGAAGGCATAAAAGAGATGGGTTAGATGGTTAACCACATATCTCCATCCCAACCCCTATTTATAGATGGGGGAAACCCATTAACCTCTACATACGGATTTTACTCACACATGTTCACTTATGCACGTTTTTCAAAGCGAATAAGTGTGTATATGCTAAATCCTTAGCTTTGATCTGCTTTAATCAAACCAGCTCCACTTTAACCTAAACTATTCTCCAACGCATCGCCCATGCACCGCGGTTTTGATTGAAGATGATTTCCGGTATTTTGGTCAGACTACCAAAATAACCTTCCTTGATCCGGTCATCACCAACCGCTGCAAGCAATCGCTATATTTGCCACGTGTAGGTATACCACTAGCTTGCCACGCGTTGCCAAGTCTCTCCCGTCTCAGTTTCACCGAATCACGGCTCACTTGACCTATGCAAGCCACATGGCGTTATCCGACCGTTCAAACTTACCTTCAATATTTTTCGCCTTTTTCATACCATGCTTGAGCTCACCGTCTTATTTGGCATCCTCAATTATTTTGAGCCTCAACTCGCTGTAACATAGCTCTTGCAACATAAAACCACTGACTATACTCACTATAACCTATTCCTTAACTTAAAATCTACAAATACGAATTTTGACCGAAAGTACCTATCTGAACAATTCTTAGTCAGTCAGACCGTCAACCCTTGAATAGTCAGGCCACTGCATCAACCGGTCAGACCGGTGGTAAACTACCGGTTGACCGGTCTTCTTTTGACCGACCAGTAATACTGTCAATCAAATTTCTAAATCTCTTAAATTGTAATGATTTATTATAAATTAGAATCTTCTCATATGATTCTTTATGGGGTGTATATAGTCCTTCGGGAGGAGAAAACCGTGACCACGAGGAATCATGCCCCGGCGATGCCGAGCGTGCAGCTCGCGCGGTTGCGTAGGTGCATTTTTCGGGGGAGGGGGGGGGGGGGGGTTTCTGCGGGTCCCGGCCCGTTCGGCGGCGTCGCCATCGATCGGCACGGCCGACCTATCCCTTTTTTCAACGGTTTGCGAGGGAGTTGGGACTGCGTGCGTCAACCGTCGATGGGGACGCGCGTTGAAGAGTAAAGAACGAACGGCGGGGCGACCGTTGCGAGCGCGAACAGAGGTCCCTTGGTATCTAGATCAGCAAGGTCGCCTGCACGTGTGCCGTGGATGGCAAGAAATGGTTTAGCCAATTCGACAGCCAACTACGTACTTCAACCGGTCGTTTTCAACGCACCTGGCCGCTTTCTCGGGCAACAGTTTTGTACGAGTCATGAGTCGCATCCCACCACAGGACTATAACATCACTTAAAACGATTTAAAATCAGTTTTTATTTCTAACTTCTATTTTTTATTATTCAATAATTTTATCTTTTTCTGATTTTTTTAGATTTTTAGGCTTTTTTGTCTTTTCTTCTTTTTCTCGTACTCCTTTGCATTGTCCGTGATGGACTAACATAATTTTTCTATTTTTATATATTTTTTAAATTTAATTATACCAAATAAACCAACAAGTAAAAAAAATTCATAAATCAACGCCAAACTGAATGCTACCTATATATGGCGGCATTGTCTCGTCTCTCACCATAGGACCCAGCTGGCATAATTGTTTTTCGGGATTTGCTAACGTTCGAACGTCTGATCTGAACGCTAGTGTTGTACATCCGGTTAAACATTGACTATCCATATATACAATATTTCTTAGCCATGCATACAATAAAAAAATTGATAAAAATCTCAAATATTTCATACATGAAAACTCAATATTGCACACATGAAATCGAAATATTGCACACAATAGATCGGAACAAAATGCGCGTGAGAGAGAGGAGAGGAATGGGAGATTTTGACCTAGAGAATATTGGGTGAGTTCTTGGCGAGCGTGGCGCACAGGGTGGACTCAGAGTATCTCTTGATTGCCTTTCTCTCTCCGGACAACCTCTCCATTGTGGAGGTGGCCATCATTGCCTTCTCCGCCTCCCCCTTCTTCCTCCCCGCTTCCTCTCCGGTTGCAGCTCCTCCTCCTCAAGCTCAGGTTCTGCATCCTTTCCGTCGTCGGCAAGCGGATCTGTTTGGCGCCAAGAAGACGGGCTTGACGTCGGAGGCCATGGGTGGGGTGGCGCACAGGGACAAGGTGCTGGAGAGTGGGGATTTTTACGTGATGGAGCGGGGTAGACAGGTGCGGAGCGCATGAGTTGGCTCGACGCACTGTTAAATGGGGACGAGTACGCGGAGTGGATGGTAGGCGAATGAACGAAACTCTCGTACCATACGTCCTTCATTTCCCTTGTTTTTCCTTCTAAACGTGTTATATTGATCTTGAGATAGGATGTTTGTTTTGAGTACGTCTCATGATCGACCAAACTAAGCAACCCATAGATGGGAAACGAGGTCAAGTGGTAAGCTCCGCCGTAGG
The DNA here is from genome assembly GCA_036346265.1 of Melocanna baccifera. Taxonomy (NCBI): domain Eukaryota; kingdom Viridiplantae; phylum Streptophyta; class Magnoliopsida; order Poales; family Poaceae; genus Melocanna; species Melocanna baccifera. The sequence goes on from CM070702.1 coordinate 16,017,401, forward strand.
GTAGAGCCGTGTGGGACCATGAGGGGTACGTTTGTACCCTTATTTTTTTCGAAATAACTAAATACTGGTAGCTATAATCCTTATAGCTAACTCAGCATGAGTGTGCACACATGCTACTAGCGCTAGGGCACCTCTCTTTCTTATATGTTCTCATAGTAGGTCGAGTTAAATGTTTCATCTGTCTTAGGTACGATTTATATTTTTTTGATCTTTATGTAAAATATATAAATAAGCTGAATACTAACTGCGCTCAGGTTGGCTTCCAAAAGCCGCGATCGGTAATAGATTCACTGTAGCAGCGACGAAAACACTATAGCACTTTTGTCTTTATTCATTTTTTTTTGTTTTTTGGTATTTTCATATTTTGTTTTTTTCCTATTCCTTTGTATCGTCCGATCTAGATTAGTGTGTTGTTTTTATTTTTATATTTTTTAGATTTAATTATGCTCAATAAGCTAATTTAACTACAGTAAAAAATAGTCAGTTACAATAAAATTTCAACAAAAATTAAAAACTTTTGCTATTTCAAACGCCACCTAATAAACTCTCTTGCCTTATCCTCGTGCGTGCACGAGGGGATAGTCCCGAACGTCGTAATCAGCTGCCGCGAGCCGTGACGACGGACGACGACCTCTCCCTTTCGCCTTCCTCCTGTACTGCACTGCACATGCGTCAGCCATGACCAACCCAAGCGATCCATGACAAGTCGCTGTCACACATTAACGATGCCACACATCCCACCACTTGACACTCCTTCCTCTCGCCCACCAATCCATCCTCATCTGTGGGCCCCGTGTTGACTTAGGCCGCCATGTCAGTCGCATCGCAGTTACCTAGGACTAGGAGTACACGAATGAAAGTACTCGAAACGTACCAACATCATTCCTCACACCTACCATTTTGACCACTCATCAACTGATCAGCTGCAGTGTTCTGCTTGTCTCCGTTGACAATGACAGCATGACGACTTGGCCTGCGTCATCGCGTAACTAAGCATGCACTGTGCTGCCCCCTATAAAAGTAGCATCACACTTACTCCATCTGCCGTTATATCCAGACGACCAGATCATTCCACTTACTCAGGTAGACTCACAGATAAGCAAGGCAAGAAAAGAAATGGGCTCCTGCGTCTCGCTCTCGAGCTCGCCGGCGTCGGCAGCAGTGGAATTCGGGGAAGTAGTGGCCTCGGCCAAGGTGGTGGACTTGGACGGCTCCATGGCGCTGTTCGCGGCGCCCGTCACTGCGCGCGAGGCCCTGGGCGACGAGCGCCACCGCGCATCCTGCTTCGTCTGCAGCTCCGACGAGCTCTACTTCGACGCGCCCGCCCGCGCGCTGGCCGCGGAGGAGGCGCTCCAGGCTGGGCAGCTCTACTTCGTGCTGCCCCTGTCAATGCTCCGCCGGCCGCTGTCCGGCCAAGACATGGCCGCCCTCGCCGTCAAGGCCAGCGCGGCGCTCTCCGTCGACGACGTGGATCGTACCACCGCTGCGTCGTCGTCGCAGCGCAAGAACGGGGGCGACAAGCAGCGACGGCAGACGGGTCGGGTGGTGCCACTTGTCGTGAGCAACGAGGGTGTACCAGACGGTGAATGGAATTACCAAGTGTACGGCAAATACGGCACGCGCAAGGCAGTATACGGCTCTGATCAGACGGTGGGGAAGACGAGAAAGGGATCTGGTTACGGCGGCGGCGGCGCTCGTCGTCGTGCAGGCGTGCAAAGGTTAAGCGCCATTTTGGAATCTAGTGAGTGACCCATTGATTATTAATTATTCGATGCCCTTGTGAGTACTGTGGTTGGCTAAGTTTTGATCACGAGATAGTTAATTAGTTTAGTTGTTTGATCGCTTGATCCCCCATTTGAGGAGGAGAACCGAACCGTGTATAGTATGTGTACATGATGTTTTGATTCTTTGATGTGTATATACCTGTAATATTTGGATTATGGAAACGCATATTTGGCGATTGACGAGACTAAATGAAAGTACAGCTGATTGAGTTAATTCACCATTCAGTTCTGATTGCTCCACTTTGCTTTGAGCTTGAGCTTGTTCTCCTCGGCAGCATCTGTTAGGGAGGAGGCACAGATAACGAGCCGTGAAGTTAAGATCGTGGCGGCTCCGTACTGCCGTGCCTCCGGCGATGCTGAAACTTCCGAGAGGACACAGCCGCGCGCGGGACCGTTCACCGTTCTGGCTGCTGTGCCGCTATTTTGCCGCATATTGACCGTCTTCTCCATTTGGCCGGTGGGAATTGAAATGAACGTACAGCAGAGTACAACCAGTACAGTAAGCTTGTGGTTCTGCTGCAGGCAGGGGCAAATTGATCTAATTACAGTTTAGTATTATTCCGGTGGTCCTTGGCTCCTTGCATAGTTCTTGCCTGTCCTTTAGTGAACAAATAGTACAAATCGTCGACATATGGCACCTCGGTCTATGTGAAATTAGGTCTATAATGGTCCATACACGTATACATATGGGGATATAGATTAGTCCCATCTTACTAGTTTAGCATAAGAAGTATCAACATATAAACATATAGGCACCATTAGTAATAATCTCTGGTTAACCGTTTTGCGCGAAGCGAAGACAAAAGCATAAGCAAGTTGTTACATGTGTATGACTTATCTATAATAGGGTTAGACCTAAGTTAATTTGGATTCTAGAGTGTTACACGACAAGTCCACCAAGAATCCTCCAAAGCATTGGAGCAACTTTTTTTATATATATTTGGCTACTAAACTTTTGTTTCTGTAAATCTAGTCCTCTTACTGAGTTTGGCAGCTATGTCAGGTGATATATATCTCCTGCTGTGCTATCCTAGCTCGATAGAAGGGCGTGATTTGCGGGAGGACTCCTGAGCACGATAGCACAGCGATGCGCGCTATTGCAGCTCGGCAGTGTCTACCAAAGAGGCCCATGCTCAGTAGGTCCTGCTGCGCCTCCCCGGCTCAGCAGCTCGTGCCACAAGCTTGGTAGGACAGCCAGGTGCAGCAGCGAACTCGACAGGACGGTGGGGCCGAGGCCAACGAGCGCGGCAATAGTATCTGGCTAGGCAGGTTGCCCCATTTAGCCTTTTTTTAAATAATATACTGTTAAAAAATTATAGTAATGGAACATGTCTAACCCGATATAACACTTGATAATGAAGCTATGAATTACATAGCGTGTAGGGTTTGATTAGGTGTATATATTTGCCTCACCACTATTACAATACAAATGGCAACATGCACGAACCATCAACTGAACTACAACTAAGACACTTATGAACCTTTTGGAAGTCATGCTTACAGTCATTCGTTGTATACATTTGGGTCCGTCGGTGCCTTTCCCTTGTCTCCCATGTGGACTTTGGCCTTTGTGACAGTCGTTCAGTACTTGGTTTCCACAACTTGTATAGACATGTCCCAGACTGAAATAACCTGCCGTTCAGCAGGGGAATCGGGGACCATCGGCGCATTTCCCTTGTCGTTCACCCTCTCGGTTTTTCCTTGTTCTCTGGAGTGTAAAGTTTCCAACAAGTGAAGTTCTCGTGTGCCACTGGATAGTTGAGCATATATTTGTGCTCGATGAATACCTTATCACACCTCTCTAGAAATATATACATATATATACACACAAATACTACAAATAACAATGCATAATTCTGCAATCTTACCATCATTTTCTATAATTTTTTAATCGCACCATAGTAATATATATCTATGTGCACACGTACATATATATTTCCTAAATTGTGAAGGCATCAAGAACACTAAAAATAATAATGCGTGGTTCTTCAACTATTTACAAAAAATCATCATTATCATCACTATAAGTCATTAATATGGCTAATTACAAAAATAATTTGCACGAATTAAATACATATATCAACTAAACGTGCTTACCAAGTGCATTCCATACTACCAAACCACCGTTATGCTAATAACATATTAAGCGTATTGCTAGTATGCGAATGCAACATACCTCTTCTTGAAGATCTTCACCGGATCTAAACTTTTCTTAACTACCAAATCTCCTAAATCGCAGCAAAATCACATCAAAAAACTAATTGAAACTCTCTTCTACTTTCTTTCTTCTCTTTCGGCTCTCTTGCTCGGCATGGAAGAAACTGAATGGGGAGCTTCGGATGAGAGGATAGAGAGCGACGTGAGCCATTTTATGAGCACGAGAATGCGTTGACGAGTGAAAAGGGCAGATGAGCCTGCTGTGGGCCTTGACCAGCCTCTGCCAAGGAGCACAAGTTCGACAGGACAACCTGTCGTGCATGTCGCTTCACTGCCAAGTGTGCATGCGGTGCCTATTGCATCACGGTAAGCCATACGTGACCTACCGAGCCTGAGCTCCTCAGCAGGCGTTACCGAGCTTTAGTAGTACGACAAGCCGGTGGGGCCAGTGGCGGAGAGAGGGGGCCTGGCACCCCCCTAACCTTTCTCCTGAATTGCTGGTTCCTGGGCTCATTCATGCGCTAAACGCATACCTTCATTGCCAGTTGCCAGCTTGGCTTCCTTAGCTCCAAATTAGAAAAGTTACTATTGTTCCATTAAGTATGACTTCGATGTGAATCATTTTCTTTTCCATTAGTTCCTAATTAATAGGGTAAGAAGAACATACTTTAGATGGTTAGGAAGGTTGATCAATGGTCTAATAGGTTATATAACTTTGTTTTGTGATGAGAAGCTCGTTCATACATACATACGCAGTACTGGCTTTATAAAGTATTAGCTGCGATTTTGGAAAATAAAAACAATGTCTTCTTGACCTATTTTCAATGTTTTATGATTTTATCTATCTATATGTGCCACTCACCTAGACGAGTCCATGTTGCCCCCCATATCCAATTCCTGACTCCTCCCCTGGGTGGGGCCCACCCCCTGCTGCGTGCGTCTGAGGGAACTAGATCAAGATCAAATACAAGAACGCGAGGATATTTTTCTCAGGCGACGAAACGCCCAGCTCGGCAACGCAACGCCAAGCCTTTTTTATATTTTTCAATCCTGCCAAAGCACACAGCTTACAATCCTTTTATTAACGACGACGCAACTAACTCACGAAATGCACGCCACACACGCAACTAACGTACGCCACACACGCGACTAACGCGGACGCGCACGCCCGCAACGCACTCAACACGGATACGGAGAAATCTCGGCGTGGTTTATTCCAACAATCACCCCCTAAACCACAACACCCCTATGCGCCCGACCTACATGAGTGCTAGCTCGTCGTCGCCTTCGGCGAGCATTGCTTTCTCCTTCCTCGGCTCACGGCAATCCCTGGAGAGGTGGCCACGTACACCACAGTTGTAGCACCTTCCTCGCCTGGCACGGCGCGAACGTCTACTTGTCCCCGAGTTCATGCTGCTCGCGTTGTCGTCGTCGTCGTCGCTCCGGCCGCCGCCATTTGCACGGCCGCTATTCTTGACGAAGTCCATGTGCGCTCACTGCCTCCCGTTGCCCTGACGTTGGCGCGCCTCCCACTGCTCCTCAGTGAGCAGCAACTGCCCGACGCCTTCCGCAATCTCCTCGGCGCCGCACCAATCTTCAGCCACTCGGAGTCGTCCAACCAGCTCTTCGAGCGACATCGTATTCAAGTCCATGAGCATCTCGATGGACACGGCGACTTGATTGTACTTCGCCGGCACCACGCGAAGCAGCTTCTTGACGACGCGCACCTCCTCGATGTTCTCCCCCAGCTCGCGCAGTTCCGCAACGAGGGAGCTAAGACGCATGGTGAATTCATCGATGGACCTACCAACGTTGAATGCCACATTCTCGAATTGCTTAAGGAGCTTCTGCGCGTTCGCCTCCTGCACGCGCTTGTCGCCCATCCGCATCGCCTTCACAGCCGCCCATGCCTCCTTGGCACTTTTCTTCACGGCGAGACCTGAGCGCATCTCCGTCGGCACCGCGCGTAGGATGGCGGCCAACGCCAGCCGATCCTCGCGACGCTCGACGTCGCTCGTCTCCACGGCATGCCAAAGCCCGAGTGCCTCCAAGTTCACCTGCATCACCAACGCCCACTCGTGGTAATTGACCCGTGTCAACACCGGGAACTCCACCGACCCGCTGGATTCCTTGATGACGCGTTCCACCATGACCTCACGTCGTGTGCTGCTACCGCCGGACTTCAGGTCGCCGTCGGACTTCGGAGATGATGGCGGCGTACGCTCGTCACTGGCCATCAGCTTGCTGTCGAACTTCACCTGCTCTGATACCAAATGAGGGAACTAGATCGAGACCAAATACAAGAACGCGAGGATATTTTTCTCGAGCGACGAACGCCCAAACTCGAAGCGCAACGCCAAGCCTTTTTATATTTTTCAATCCTGCCAAAGCACACAGCTTACAATCCTTTTATTAACGACGACGCAACTAACTAACGAAACGCACGCCACACACGCAACTAACGTACGCCACACACGCGACTAACGCGGACGCGCACGTCCGCAACGCACTCAACGCGGGCACGCAGAAATCTCGGCGTGGTTTATTCCAACAGCGTCGTTGTGCCACCATGCTTGGGCACCCTCCCGTGGTCACACCCTCTTGCCGAGCTAGGGTAGTGCGGTAGAAGACACGTGTCACCTGTCGCGGCTACTGAGCTCAAGAAAAAAGGTTAGATTTACAAAAATGAATATTCTAAAACTAAAATTAGAAAAAAAAAATATGCAAAGGATTCATAATCCTCTGCATTTGAATGAACAGTGCTCCTGGACATCGAAGAAAGTAAAACATGGAAACTTCTTTAGTACTTTTACAGCGAGTAAACCCGGAAACTCCTGAGCTTACTGCAGTGTGGTCGGACTCGGAGCTTACTGCAGTGTGGTCGCACTCGGAGGGCATGCAAATGATTTGCGTATTTTCGGAGATTTCATTATCGTTAAAAAATTAAGGGAGGAAAACATAGTACATGAGAACAGAAAACTTATGTTGGGTAGGTCCCTTCATCTGCCAAATGAGGCAGCTCGTGCAATTTGTGTTGCCAGAAACATCCCTCCAATCTCTGCGTGCGTTCGTGCGGAGTGCCGAACGTCGCATCACCTGTCGCGAGCCGTGACGATGCCAATTGCCAAGCCTTGACAGTTGACGCCTCTCGCTGTCACCCTTCACCAACGACGCCATGCCACCATTCGCTTCGGCACACCAATTATACTCGGACCTTTTAGCGACGTACGCTCCTTCCTCTCACCAACCAACTCGATCGTCGCGCGCGCGGTGGGCAGCAGGTTGATGCCAGCCACAGCGGAAGACTCATCGTTTCTGGCCCACTTTGACCGCCCGACTGAGCAGAGCTGCAGTGCAGTGCTGCTCTCCTCCGTTGACACGGACAGGTGACGCCCTCGCCTGCGTCATCACATGAACACATCGCCATCCGTTTGCACTTTTCCAAGCAGTGTTCCCCTATAAAAGAAGCAATAGCCTTGCCGCATCTGCGCGTATCCACTTCGACCTATCGCGAATTCACGAGATATCAGAGACACGTATCGCAAGTAAAAGAAATGGGTTCCTGCGTCTCGCGCTCAACGGCGGCGGCAAGAACGGCGGGGTTCGGGCAGGCGATCGCCACGGCCAAGGTTGTGGATTCGGACGGATCCATGGCTCAGTTTGCGGCGCCCGTCACGGCGCACGAGGCCCTGGGAGACGGACGCCGCCGCGCGTCCTGCTTCGTCTGCAGCTCCGACGAGCTCTACTTCGAGGCGCCCGTGCGCGCTCTGGCCGCGCGCGACGCCCTCCAGGTGGGGAAGCTCTACTTCGTGCTTCCCCTCCACATGCTTGGCCGGCCGCTGTCCGGCCAAGACATGGCCGCGCTCGCCGTCAAGGCCAGCGTGGCGCTCGGGGCCGCGGCCGTCGCTGCCGTCGACGTGGACCGTTCCTCCGCCGGCGCGGCGTCGCAGGGCAAGAACGCGGGCGGGGCAGCCGGCAATAAGCAGCGACGGCAGACGTCTCGAGTGGCGCCGCTCGCCGTCGTCAGCGGCATCGAGAGCGAACCTGCTGGGTACGCCGAGCGGAATTACCACGTCTACGGCGGATACGACACGAACAAGACGGTCAACGGCGATCGGATGGTGGGGAGGACGAGAAAAGCTGTTGGCCACAGGAGCGGCACTACTCGTCATCGTGCAGGCGTGCAAAGGTCGCTGAGCGTCATTGTGGAAGGCAGTGAGTGATCGATCCATCGATTACCAGTTTGATCACGGGTTAATTAGCTCATCAAGTTTGTTGCTCCCCTATTTGAGGAGATCCGTGCGCAGAGTGTACTGACAGTTTTACATTTGATTCTTTTGTGTGTGTCTGTTGAGTTAGAGTAGCTTGGTAGATTCCTATCGAGTTCGATAGGTCTGAGAAAGAGGTAAAATTTATAAAAACCGGATGCCTAGAGATTAAATTTAGAAAAACTACAGTACTATTTATGTAAACGCTTGTTTATGCTGACTTGTCGTCAAAGATGCTTGGCATTCGAATTAGCTAATGACCTTTCCCAGCCGAAAGAGTTTGGGCCGAAAGCGGCTGGGCCCGACCCTACTCTGAAGCTTAGGCCGACCAGTTTTGAACATTTGGGCCGAAAAACGGCTGAACAGGCCCAGCCATCTAACTCTTGAAATAACGTCACTTAACTGATCACTTCCACTTTTGCGTGCCTGTCCTTTTTCTAATCGCTTATACTCGATCGAATGGACTTTCACGAAAAGACACCATATTCCCAAAGTACTCACCGCTTCCTGACAGATGGAAACATGTTTTGAGAAGTGCCAAGATTCTTTGCCTCCTCGAGCTCTTATAAAAAGAAAAGATCTCTCTTTCCATTAAGATCAAGAAAAGCTGTATTCTCCCGGCGGCATCAGTATTTTGCTGCGTGGTCGATCGTAAAGGTCAGGTCAGGAAGGAATAACAAGGAAGCGCTCAGTTTAACGTTTTTATGATTTTTTTATTGTAATTTTTTTATTTTTTTACTATAGCTGAGTTAGTTTATTTGGTATAATTAAATTTTAAAAAATATAAAAATAAAAAAATATTATAGCTCATCACGGACAATACAAAAGGAATATGAAAAAAAAGAAAAGGTAAAAAAGTCCAAAAATCTTAAAAAATCAGAAAAAGATGAAATTACTGAATAGTGAAAAAGAGTAGAAACTAGAAGCTGAAACTAACTTTAATCCGTTTTGAGCACACCTTATAGTTGTGTGGATTGTGAATTTGTGATTGTAGGATCGTCGATATTAATCAGAGAAAGATGAATGATTGTAATCTGCAGCGGAATTTGTTTTCTAAACCGTACTGTCTTCTAATTTTATTACCTACTAAGCATAGAAAACACCAACACAATAGCAAAAATAGGAAAGAAAAATACTATTATTATCTTGGCCTTTTACTGTTGCTAACTGTGAACGTTTTTTGTTTTGCTTCCTTCAATCTAGTACATACTTGTCAGCACTTTTCAATCCATCTCACATACGGCCATGCAAAACAAAATATAATTAGCAAACCTAATTAACCCCTTAATGACTTACCTAATCGCTAAGTCTCGCCCGGACCAAAAACACAAATATCTCAGCCACCTTACTCATTGCCAACGTCCACCATGCAGCGAAGTAATCACAGACCAAAACACGCACACGCACCTTTGTTTGTTCTCTGCCAAAAATCACGGCCGCGTCGCCTGCTTCTTCTTTTCTTCCGAAAAGTCACGGCTCAACAGAAAATAGCCGCCGCCACCTCAATTTTTTCTAGCTAGTCGCCTCCGATCTTCTTCTCTGTGCAGAACCCACGCCACGCCGCCTCTATCTTTTCTCCTAAGCGCTCGTCCTGCCGCTCCCTATTTTTTCTCTCTTCAAAAGAAATCACGGCAGGCGCTAAAAAAAAAGGCCGAAAACCAAACAGCCGTCCGCCTCTTCTTTTATTTTTATCTCGTTGCTCACGTTTGGTTCACTACACAATACATAACTCTTGCACTTTCTTTATATCCTCCTACGGCCACCATTAGCCATTCTAAAAATCTTTAAACTACTTCAATATGTTATTAACCTTAATATAACTTATCCTGTGCCTTTTTGCCTCAATCAGACTTTTTAGCTCACTATTTTTCAAGAGATCTAAAACCCTTCATAACATAAATTTTTTTTAATTATTTTTACGCTTCCGATTTTTCTAGCTTATCACGTGTCGAAGTCTCCAGAACCACACCTCCTTTATCTTCTTCACGTATTATCCACTTTTGATCTTCATGTGCCTAAGCACGAGCTCGACCATCTCGTGACTCCTCAACCGCCTGATCTCGGATCTCCCCATTCTACTCCCGGTCTTCTTCGTCATCGACCACGATCGCCTCCATACTTCAACTTGCATATGCAAAAACCACCGAATATTTTTCCGGCACAAGTTTGTCCAAACTTGACAACGTCAATCCGCACACGCGTAACACACCATAAGTAATATCGTAACCAACGTCGTCAATTATTCATCATCCAAAATAGCCTGAACCTAGCTACATGGTCTAACAGTGATCGTGCTCAATCTGTCAATTGCTCATGGGACGTAGCAGTAGCTACTGTTCAACTGTGTGCATCAGCTTGTCAGCCAGACAGACGTGTTTCATTGGTGCGATCGAATGCGACGGTACCAGCGGCACCAGCTCACTCCACCTCTGCGCGCGCGTACGTTTCAGCTACTTTGTGTAGTCCGCATTCATTTCTCCATAGATCAATGTCGGCGCTGTTGGTGATTGGATGGCGCAATGCTCACTTGGCTAATTGGATCGATTAGCTTAGTGACGCTGTCTGTTGATTACCTTTAGATGCATTGGCATTAATTTGTTGGGACGGTGACACTGACATCGGCTGGTGTCAACTCGTGTTTGTGTCTTAGGTGAGGTGAGGATGAGACCCTGGAAATTAAGGAACTTGTAGTCTTGTACAAGTACTCGTAAATTCATAATGCACTACTGAAAGGGAAGGATACCAGTATGCATGACACCATATGGAAATATTGTAGGGGAATTAAATCTGCGTATACGCATACACTTGCAAGCAAGCATGCGTGCTTAACTTACTTTGGATAGGATCGCTAGGCTGTACAACCATCAGAATATGAGACCGAGTTGACGGTTGAACAACCAGCCTATCTAGAGGTTCCATCCATGCATGCATGGTAGTACCCTCTAGCTAATGTTTGTTCCCGGTGTGATGATTAAGGTAAACAAGCTAGCGCGTGCATGTTATCGACCGAACTAATCAAATTATTCCGACACGATTTCCACGGATATGAAAGAACACCGGCGGATTAGCTGTGCCTATCTTGTCTCGTTTTACTAGCTAGAACAGAGATCAGTTAAAAACTTCTAGCAGACCAACGATAGTACTCCTTTGTACTTGATCAATATACATCTTATGAAAATAAAACGTCCAAATTAAGAGACTTACATATTGCAATGTTTTTGTCATAAATTCAAGCCTTGTACATGTCCTATGCTTTCTAGCATAATTTTTTTTACATTGCTGTTAGCTTTCCTACTCCCAACTTCGCTAGATGAAACACTGTGAGCTCACTAGCCAGAACAGTTAACCAGCATTGAACGGAAGCAAATCAACAGCAATTGTCTTTTTTTCTCGGAACTGGAAACAGTACTACCAACAGGCATGTTAATGTTCGATCTCAGGTCCCCTTGATTTCCTAGCATTTCTGGTACTTCGTTCGTCATTTGCGGCACCTAAATGAAAACTGATGGGGGTGGTTGGCTACTACCACTGCAAGCGGCTCATCTTAAGGTTTGGACCCTCCTCCTGTACCCAGTCAATTACTCGTTACTTTCGCGGAGATTCCTACGGTAAACGGAAAAAAATTAGATTTTTTTCTTGAAACGTGTGAACTTCACAGTAAACATTGTAGGCACTGTCAAAATTTCTGCAAGATCTGCACGTTCCAAACGGAGCCTTCAGCTGGGACCGATCGGGAAAGGCGGGGGAGGAAAACGAAGGAGAATGGAGTAGAAGGGGCGGGGGTTTGGTGGTTCTATCGATGTCGGAGAGGCGGCGGGGGCGATGACGAAGCCTCCTCGAGGTTGAAAAAGCTGTGTCGCCCGCAGGAGGACGGCTCGCTGTTGGACAGATGACGATGGATGGAAGATGCTGTGCTCTTCAGTCCTGGATCCGTTCGTCCACCGAGCAGGGACAATGAATGGAGCCTGGCTTTCGGATCCGCCACCGACACACGGCCGCACGCACAGACGGCCACGGGCAGGTGGACCCCCCGACCCCGTGTCTTCACGAGCCACACGTGTGTGTTCATCTCGACATCGCCAGACACAAAACGGCGCAGGCACGAAACGTGGCCGAACTTTCGTTAGAGTGCGGGTGTCTGATCCGTACGATCGATTTTCGGTTTCTTGATCACACGGCCTCGTATCGTTCGTAGACCATTCCCCACGCGTAACTGACGACGAACATACAGGGGTGGCGGATGCATGGCCAGCTCTCTTGACGCCGACATGGGCTGTCGCCACAAGGCGTCTAGGTGCATGCATGTCCGCCGGGTCGGCGGCTCGCCTCGTCGTCCACCCAGCCCACGGCGGCGGCGACGGTCACACGACGCACACACGCACGCACTCCGAATCAGCGATCGGTGCTACGAACTCGACGCACGCACTCAAATCAGCGATCGGTGCTACGAACTCGACGCGAATCGCATCAGAGAATTACAGCAACGCGCGGCGGGAGGCTCGGACGCTAGGTTCCGTTTCGCGCCATGCGCTGCCGCTGCCGCTGCCGCATGTGTCGGCAGATATAGAAAATGCCTCGGCGACCGTGCGCGCTCGCGCAGGCGCAGCTCCCGGCCCGGCCTGGTCCCATTTGTTTATCACACCTCCCCGCGTTCTGACGCCATGCCACCGTGCTCGCGGCCTCGCGCCTTCTTCCTTAGCACTCCACTGCACACGTACTAGTACGTCGTAGATGCTTGATGCTTTCTTTATCGGTTTCTTTAATTTCCTCTTGTTTACTTACCCCTCGTGACATAAAATAAGCGCGGATTCCTTGCCCTCCGAACTTCGATCCCATCGGATCTTGGCCCATCCTTGTCGCTCCGATCTTTGGCTGCTGCTTTAATTAATCAACGGAGTAGTGATGACCAGCAGTACTAGAACTAGTAGTAATATGATGTGATACATTGCCCTCTATGCAATTATTAGGGTGGTTTCTTTTCAGCCGTGTCTAATGATTTTCGATTCTAATGTAAGTATTTGTGTAAACGAATATAAAAAATCGAATGTGACAACAGACAGGGTGAATGATGCCAACACTGAATTTTCCTCTGGGTATTTAAGATTTTATACTCAGACACCTACAGAGATGTAGAATACAGAATCTTCAACTAAAAATCAAATCAGCTAACTCAAATCAATAAAACTTGGAACCTAATCCTTTCCAGCGGTCTGACCGACCTCCAAATGGTAGTTTGACCGACCTTTTAATGGCGGTCTGACCACAGCAACAGTAAAATCAGGACGATAAATAGTATTTTTAGCCCAATTTTAAATCCAAAAATCGAGAGAACTTTCGATATGTAGATTCAAATGATATGAAATTTTGCATAAATCTTTACTAGGTTATTGTAAATCTATTCCAACAAACGATCATGTAAATCATGGCTAAATATAAGACCTTTTTCAGTTTGTTGGAAGGTTACACCAAAACCCTAAACGGTGAATACAACATACTCGTTAGTAGACGATGGCCGAGTTGGCTCTAGATTTATTTTCACATGTCACAACAAACTAGAACACCAAAGATCACTACCCAAAAACTCTTAAAACAAGAAGTCACTTGATAAGACCAGAATCAAGCAAAACGGGGTTTTATCGTGAATCTTGCTATCAAAGTACCTAGATAGATGGGGATAGATTTCTAAGGATTATCTCCACCTTTTACACATTCTTGGCACATCAAGATCACAAAAAGGGAAAGAACAAAGATCAAAACCAATCAAAACAAGAGTAAATTCATCAAAACATGAAATAGACAAAGAGATTATCAAAGATTGATGTATTGCCACTTGAAGAGATAGGTTTTACAGTCACTCCACATTGGAGGACAGCGAGCACACCATATACTCAAAACCCTAGTCCTAAAATATCAAAACACAAGAGAGGTATGTTAGATGGTTAACTATATATCTCCATCTTAACCCCCTTTTATAAATGAGCTAGCCAACCCCATCCATCTCTTAGTGGATATTATTCATTTAGCACAATGGGGAGAACCTGTTAACCCCATGCACACGGGTTTTAAGTTACACATGTCACTTATACACGTTTTTCAAAGCGCATAAGTCTGAATCTATTAAGTCCTTTGCTTTGACCAGTCTCTATCAAATCAACTCCATGTTGACTTAAACCGCTCTCCAACGCGTCGCCCACATGCCGTGGTTTTGATCCAATGTGGTTTCCGATATTTTAGCTAAACTACTAAAATATCTCTCGTTGACCCGATCATCACCATCCATTGCAAGCAATCACCATGCTCGCCACGTATAAATATACCACTAGCTTGCCACGCGTAGCCAAGTCTCTTCTGTTCTGGTTTCACCGAACCACAGCTCACTTAGACCGTCCAAGTCTCATGGTGCAATCCCGCCGTTCGAGCTCGCCTTCAATATTTTTCTGTCTTTCTCATGCTATGCTTGAGCTCACCATTTTACCTCACATCCTTGATCGTCTGGACCTCAATTCCTCTGTAAGCCTAGTCTTGATTCTCGTCGATGACCACGGTTAACTCTAAGCGACCATGCCTATTCAAAGACAAGGAAATCGTTTCCGGACACAAGTTCTTCATAATCTAACATACGTTAGCTGAAATATACATAATGCAATCTTAATGCAATGATCCAGGTCACTCCAACTCAATCCATGAATCAAATCCCAAAATCCTCAATTTCTATCCAAAACCAATCCTACCAAAGTGCGATCTTTGCGAAATCAAATAACTACTCCACAAACATTGCAATGAATCATCACAAATATTAAATAAGATCTTCTCACGTGATCTTTCAGAATCAAATATCGATAAAATATTTTAAAAAGATTATTCTGATAAATCGCTTTAAAAAAATAACAGAAAAATCATCACTTTTATTTGTTAAAAAAATTATAAGTTACAAGCGGTAAGAAGAATTGGCCTTAATTAGCACCCGCGCAGACTCGCATGCCGTGTTTTGCCTTGCAAGTGCACGCCGATGCATTGCCGCCCTTGCCCCAAGCGGCGTCTCCCCATCGCACTCGGAATTATTTGGCCCTGGCTCACGTTGGAACCTAGACATTACAGTGACAGTTGCTTGCCCCAATTATCACTTGGTCATAAATGGCATCACAATCTCCACTATGTATGATCATATTCTTTTAATTGTGACCGATAATTTTTATTTATATTTTTAAGATAATAACGTATAACAAAGATACTAATGTAAACAGTACATACGATTTTAGATTTAAAAATTATTTAAAAATCTATTTTAAAAAGATAATCTATTTATTCTATTTTTTTAAAAAAACCAAAAAGCAAAATCTAAAATACCAAAAGAACAGGGCCAATGAACTCCGGCGAAGATGCTTGGATGTGTGTTTTTTCCCCTTGTCGCTACGTGTTGTTGTACCATTGGCATGTACAAGTAGGTGCTGTGAGGACAGTGAAATGAGAGATCTGCATCGGAGGCCATGCAAACGCTAGCTGCGCTGGTTTTTTCTGGGGTCACGGGGCGGAGCAAACGTGACACCGAGGTGTCACTTGCGTGGTGCATGATTTTGGATCAGTACAAGGCACCGTCAGACTCAGTTCAACTTGACCAACAAGTGAAGGGTCGATCAGAAGTTCAGAACTCACTCACTCGACCCCATTGCTTCTGTTGCACAGAAAGGTGCAGTTCCCCCTGGTAGCATTGAAGAATCTATGGTCCGCTTTTTTTAGACTGCGTCGTATAAATTTTGACTACAATTTATTTAATTTAATAAATAGTAATTGTTAAGAAAAATTAAAAAATAAAAACCACTGAAAAACAAAAAAAAAACAGTACCATGATCTTCTAAAAAAAATTGAATAGAAGAATATTTTTTTCCTAGAAGCAAAGAATTTTTTTAAAAAAAGTAAAGGTAAGTTTCTTTATACGTTTCTAATTTATCGCGCCATCTAACGTGCAAACAAGGTTTGCTATCTGATTTTACGTTCGGGCTACCGAGAAATTGTATTGTTGTAATGTAGCATCAGTGCATCACCTAGGAAAATAGTTCACAAAAAAAGAAAAAAAACCAAAGAATACCCAATTTTGGGGGTGATGGAATAGGTTTGATCGGAGTTGGTGGGCTAGGTAGCAACCTAATTCCCTTGTTCTCGCCTGCCCTCCTTGCCTCCCCTCTGCTCCCCCACCTATAATGGTCTACTCATTCCCATCTTCTCCCAAAAAAAAAGGCACCGGGAATTGGTGCTCGTTCCCTTCCTCCTCCTGCTTCTGATGCTACTCACCCAACTGTTATAGCCATCACCGCCTCCATTGATTGGATGGCCGTGATCTGTGAATCGCTAGCCTTTTCCTGTTCCTTTAGCTAAAGAATTAACAGCGGTGGGGTAGACAGATTGATGCCATTGTTCGATTCTTATTTCTTTCCTTCCTTCTCCTTTTGCTCCCTTTTAAAGCCCTGCTTTTTCTGGCCGTCTTTTCCATTCCCATTTGTTTTGTAGGCTGCGTTAGCTTCTCTCTGCATTGCCTATCGCCTCGTGGGCTATCTTCTCCACTCCCTGTCATTAGTAGTACCATTGGTACGCAAGAATTAGCCGTCTTCTCTGTGATTTTATAGCCTTCTCTGCCTCTCCATTGTTCTTGGCTGCTTGTTCTTCTTGTCGTTTGATATCCAAGAAAGCCTCTGCCTTCCTTTCGCATGAGCAAATAAGCTCATATCTTTGGACGATACCTGGACAGTGAGCAGCCGGTCAAAGCTGAGCCACGGCACCTTTCTAGCTCTACTCACGGACAGCTCTGCTGTAATAGCTCAAGGTAATGATTCCCACTGTTTGATTCCTCTTCCTGGGTTGGATTAATGCGAAGTCAATCTGGTAGGATCGTCGGAGTGAGTGCTTAGATAGATACATGGCTGTGGAATCGCTTGGATTGCACATGCTCTGGAATTGATGGCAGGTGCTTGGCAGGTTCTTGCTGAGTGGAGCAAAGCTTAGGCAGCCATGGAGAGGGTCTCAAGATCAGGGGTGCTTTCGAAGACGGCGTCTTGCGCCGACACACCAAGGTCCGCTCACTCGTCTTGCAATCTCCAACATCGGTACTCACAGAGGTTAGACTTCTCTCAGCATGTTCTGAAATCTGAGTAAATTTGCTCTTCTGGAACTTGTGCAATTCAAGATCAGTCGGTACATACCGAAAGAGTAGCTCCAATAAGGAAACATGAAGGCATATAGGAGTAATTTACATGTTCTGAATATGTCTGAAATTTTTTGAATAAACAGAACAAATAGACAACTAACTCTATACTCCAATCCGTAATTAAGTGTGCTTTTCAGTTCATTATTCATCTGTACATACAGAATAGTTTTACATTACTTTAGTACAGCATCTGATTAATTTGGTGCTGTACTCCGCAACCGTCCTCTTCAGATTGCATTGAATACCTTTAGACCACATGTACACTACCACTGTACATTGATGGTCTAGAAAATGGTTGATAATGGTATCCCGTAAAAGAAACGGCGTAGGCTTACCTTCACTGATATTAATTTTATAATACACAATTTTAAAAATATTTTTGGCAAAATTTTAGTATTATTATTCCATGTAGAATAATTTTAGATTAGTGAATCTTGGCACGAAATCTGATCAAATGATGACTATTTTTATTTATCATTTCAGTATTCTAAAGACACATGAAGGTGCATTGGACATATCACCACGATTCTCCTATTGCAGGCCTGTGAGTAAATTGGATTCATCTTGCAACTTTTTCTTTTGTGTTTTCAACTTGTTTCCCATTTTGCTCAAAAGCAAAAGTTTCTCTTAAGTTTCTAATATTGAAGAGAGTTCCAATTTACTTATTGGATTCTTGTTTTATCCCATCACGCAGACCACCAATCGAGATAAGATGCTCCACAGAAGACACTCACTTAACTTGCCAGAGCAATTGCCAGGCCATTACTCCAGGACAACAGCAGAAAGAACCCAAAAGGCTACTTCAAAGGTTTGTTGCAACTCCTAACAAATTGGTTCAAAATATCGAGGTCTATATATTTTGTCAAAGCTGAAGAAATATGCAGATTCATGTCTTATAGTCAATGGATGCTTCTATTCCACTATTTTTTCATTAGTAGTTTTAAGTGCAGTAGTACACGTAGTACACCACTAACATCAATGAAATCATGCTTGTCATGTCTGGAGGGGACTGTGATTGTGAGCCAAGAGGCTCAAGACTATACTTTGAAGTATGTATCTGATTTATTCAGGAAACAGGTTTAAGCTCTATACAGTTGACACAAATACCTTGATGGCATAGTGAAAAGTGAGAAAGCTCAAACAAAGAAAACTGGGAAAATTAATACTGGCATGCATGTTCATTTGCACCTTTAATATAGATGCATTCTTAGTTGTGACCTTGCAGTGCTGCAGTCCATTGCAGATTTAGTCGGGGAGATTGCGGCCCTCGAGCAGGTAGTCATACGCAAGGAGCTGCATTTGCTATCCCTCTATAGAAGAGCATTTGATCAGTATCTCTCCGATTCCTCAAGTGTTGTGAGTGAGGTACATAACTCAGGATGCTAATTAGATCAGTTCTCCAAAGTCATATGAACAGTATAAAGTCCAAATGTCCAAGAACCTAAGACTAATGTCAATTACAGGTGGATCAAGAAACAATGAAAAATATCGATGAGGATGCCTTCCGCCTGAGAGATACAAAGCACTCTGCAGCCTTCAACTTGCCAGCTGTCTCATCAGATTCTAAAAGTGTACGAACTATTTCTCTTCATTCTTTCAGTATACACAACATCTTACAGGAGGTATCAAGATCAGCATCAAGGCATTCTATTTCTAATTGGAAACGTCTGACACAACTCTCGTATCTTACAGGACGTATCAAGAGCATCAAGGCATTCTAGTCTTGTGAACTTCTTGAGTGCTTCTATTTCGGACTATGTACCTAAGATCTCTTGCAAACTATCGGAGGACATTTTAAGCTGTATTGCTGCAGTCCACTGCAAACTTGCAAGCACACAATTGCAAGATGCAGACTCTTTAACTTCACCAAGTCCGTCCGTTTCATCTTCAAGTGCATTTTCTCCGAGGCATCGTAATGATAGCTGGAGCCCTCGGTACAACTTCCATGTCAACCCAAGCCCTCGCCAATATGGATTCCAAAAAGAGAATAATGAGCAAAATATAGGCATGATAATTGTTCCAAGGATACGTATAGATGCTGACAAGTTTGATTATGCCTCAAAAATGCTGGAGACTATCAGGTAAGCAACGAAAACAAGAAAAACGGTGATTTTTTTTCTATCGGAACTGAAAACTTAGGAAAGATGCAAGGCTTCAGTTACTGATCTACATATTTGTTCATACTGTCCCAGGTCCCTGATACAGCGGCTCGAAAAAATTGATCCAACAAAGATGACACATGAGGAGCAGCTCTGCTTTTGGATAAACATCCACAATGCTTTAATAATGCATGTATTGCTCTATAATGAAAGCGAATCATACCTTTTGCAATGTTCACTGTTAACCTCAGAAATCATGTCTAACCTATACTACCTTGTGATATACAGGCTTTTCTGGCCTATGGGCTACATGATAAACGCATGAAGAGCACAGACATGATTCTGAAGGTACATATTATATTCTAGTCTATCTCTACTATAATATGAATGTGCCTGACCATTCAACAATTGTATTGTCAGGCTGCGTACAATGTGGGTGGCCAATCTGTAAATGCTCAAACTATTCAGAACTCAATTCTTGGATGCCAATCCCATCGCCCATCATTGGTATGGTCTGCTTCTATGATATGCAAAATATGGAATTCCCCATGAACAAAGCAAACTCACTAATGAGCATACCATCGCAGTGGGTTCGTGCGCTATTCACACCAACAAAAAGATCCATGGCAGGGACGACCAGACACCCATATGCCCTTCACCATTCAGAACCAATTGCGCATTTCGCCCTCTCGACAGGAACATTTTCAGATCCACCTGTAAGCTCTTCACAGTCTACTGTTACAGCTTCAACTTTTCCTGCCAATGGCAACAACACCTTATGTAATCTTACTTTGCAAAACCTTCTTGTAGGTGCGGCTGTACACTGCCAAGAAAATATATCACCAACTGGAGCTAGCCAGGATGGAGTTCATCCAAGCCAACGTCATGGTCAAGAAGCAAGTCCTCCTGCTACCCAAGGTTCTTCACTACTACGCGAAGGACGCCGCTCTCGAGCTGCGCCACCTCGTGGAGCTGGTGTGCGAGAGCATGTCCGAAACCCAGCAGAAGGAGATCCAGCACTGCCTCAGGAGAAGGATCGACAAGTGTGTAGAGTGGCTGCCGTACAAGTCGTCCTTCAGATACGTTGTACATAGGGATTTAGCTGAGTAGGCACCGAATATTTTCTTTCCTTTTCAATTTGGGCGTGTTATTACAGTGTAAGTAGCGGATTTTCGATAAACCACTGGTGTGGCGTGTATGAGTGCGTAAATACAGGTAAGATTGTGAATTGCGATTGTTCTTGAGCCAGAGAGGGCGAGCATACTAATACAGCAGTCTGACTGTTTGTCGTTTCAGAACAGAAAAGCAGTCAGCCATCAAGAACTCAAAAAAGGTCTAATTTCTAATCTACTCAACCAAATAACTTTAAACTTGAAACATAACTTCATCAAGATTCTATGAAACTATTCTATCAATAGATCGACAAGCTACTTAACAAACTTTTGACTTTTCTTCAAAACAAGACAGATTATATCAAATCAGATAAATCGAGGTAAACACCAAGAACTTGTTATAGGGTTGACTATATGGATAGGATCTAACCTCTAGGAGGTTCTTCTATCATTCATACATCCTTGAGAACCAGCAAGATCAAGAAGTGAAGAAATCTAACAAGAAAACCGAGCAAAGCAAAAGCACAATGAGAAATTCATGGCAAAACTCATGTAGACAAAATTTAGATCTTTATTTCACTTAGATATGAATATTTAAAGCTACTCTACTCTTAAAGGACAGAACTCACTCTACATAGAACACATACACAAAGTTTTTTCTTTGAAACCCTAACACTAACTCTTCCAAAAGCCTCTCCAAAAAGACTTAGCACCTAAACCACCTTCTCTCCCTACTTATACATGAAGGCTCACAACAAATTATAACCAGCATCTTTAGTTAAATTTCATCCACTTACATGAGTTAACTTGTTAACTTAATACTATACTGAGTTTTACATACACGCATGTTTTTCAAAGTGGTTTAGAGACAAAATAACATATTATTCAAAAAATTATAAATATAGAAGTGATATCATCTTCATAATTACTTCTAAGTTATATCACTAACAGTATTGTGACGCTTCGGCGTACTTATATTGCGAAGTGGCTTGTATGCAGAGATACCTACGTCCTCATTTCTTCGTCCTGATCGCAGATTGAGTGCAAGGATGTCCATGAGGCGATCGTCTTGCTGTAGTTCAATTTGTCAGCTGTTCCGATCCTCTGCTGTAGTAGCAACCAAATGAATAATTAACATTTGTTTTCCGAGTTTAATCTAGAAAATGTGGGTGTCTGCTTTATGTCGCAACTCGCAAGCAACAGTGTGAAACTGGAATCCAATTTTATTACACTATTTTTGGGAACAAAACGCTGCAGCAAGAGCATCAAAAACCGAAGCTGCTAAACCTGGAGCTCACGACGTCGACCTCGATGCTGAGCCCCCTCACGCCGTCGGCGGTGACTGGCCCGTGCGCGGCCACGACCATTTTGGGCCACCGAGCCCTTATCCGCGGCCAGCCCACCCGCGGCGTCCAGCCCCTTGAGCAGCCCCTCCACCTCGGCCGAGCTCCAGCAGCTCGGTGCGGCCCGGCCCGGCCCAACATGTGGTGTACGCCGGCGCCCGCACGGCCACCCACCCGGCCGCCTCCAGCCCGGCGAGAAAGTCGGAGCACGACGGGTGGCTCGCGGAGGCCGACGACGTCGGGGACGGGGCAGAGCACGCGCCGGCCGGACCCGCGCCCCAGCGCCTCCACGAGGCCGGCGGCGGTAGGGACGTACGGGACGAGGACGGCTACCCTTCCGGCGTCGCAGCAGAGCCTGGTGAGGAAGGTGCCGTCCAGAAGGTCGGCGTCGCTGCCGAGGGTGGCGACAGTGAAGGGGAGCGCGGAGGCGGCGTCGGAGAGGGGGCGTTGCGCGGAGGAGGAGGGAAGGGCGCGGGAGAAGGCGGAGATGCCGGAGATGGAGGTGAAGGCCAGCACCACGAAGGGGTCGAGGGCGCCGGGCAGGAGGAAGGGGCGGAGGCGATCGGGGTCGCTCGGGCGGGTGGCGATGGTGGGCACGGGGAGCGGGTGCTCGCCGCGCTGCCGCAGGAGCGCGTGCAGGCGGGCACCGTATCCGCTGCCGGTGGTCTGGGGCGTCGTGAACGCCACCCGCCGGCCGGCGAGCGAGAGGGGCTCCGGCTGCGCCATTCCCCTCCCCGGCAACGCGCGGCGATGCAAATCAGCAACCAGAAATCAGAATTCGGAAACGCAGTGAACATTACAAACCGTCAGAATCTATCAGATAACGTAAGATACGGTGAGCTAGCAAATACACAGATAGCAACATCAAACCAGCAAACTTCCTGCACGCAGGGGCAGTTGGTTCAGGACTCGAGCCGGTGAACAATCTTGCCAATAACGTCTCGTTTCTAAACTGACAATCGTGTGCTAAGTCAGTCAAGCAAAGTATACAAGAATTGCATCATGCATTGTGGAATCTAACAATCTTCTGGCTTCTATTCCTCTTGCTGCCAACATTATTTGATAGTTGATACAATGATACAGAGTCTGACAATACGTAAGGAGAATGTTTGCATCGTGGTGCCATTTTTGCGCTTCATGAGTGCAGTGATCAGGTAACATTAGTGAGTTGTGACCAAGCTATCTATCTGTGGGCAGCTCTCCACATCTGAGCAAAGTCATGGAGACGTGGAAATTGGACACAAATAGCTTGTTTATTCCTCGAAATTCCAAAAATAGCCCTCAGATCACCGGAATTCCAAAACTAGCCCCCTTCCCGACCGCGGAACAACGGGAAAACGACACGTGGGCCGGTGGTGCGCCCGGGGGCCGCACCACCCACTGTAGCATGCACTGGTGGTGCGCCCCCCGGCCGCACCACCCACTATTCACGCGCGGTGGTGCGGCCCCCGGGCACACCACCCACTGTTTGCACCGATAATTGGCGCGCTCTGTCGCTTCTCTCCCGCGCGGCGCTCGCCTCTGCTCCTCCGATAATTGGTGTCGCCCGCGCCAAGCCAAGGAATCATTGCAACATGTGAAATAGTGATGCACTGTGTATCTTTATGTCATATCATTTCTCACGTTCGCTGCGTTAAAATCATCCTCTTCCTTCTCCATCGTTGCTCATTTGCTTCATTTCCTACGTAGCTCATTCTGAGAGAGTGAGAAAGAGTGAAGAAACTGAAGGTTTAATCGCGGCGCACAGTTAATTCCGTGTGCAATTAGGAGTTTGTGCAATTGAGAAAGTTATAGATCGTCTCCTGGGCTTCAAGAGGAGGTAAATTTTTTATGTCACTGTAATTAAAATTTGTTTTGTGTGATTATTAAGTAATTAGGCAAACTCTCAGTTTCTTCGTTTGCAATTAGGAGTTTTTGCAGTTGCGAGAGGTGTAAATCGTCGCGTGGGTTTGAAGAAGAGGTAAATTTTTTTGTCAAAATATAACTAAAATTTTTTCCATGTGTTTATTACGTAATTAGGCAAACTGACAGTTTTTTCGTTTCACTTAGGAGTTTTTGTAGTTGCGAAAGTTGTAAATCGTCTCGTGGACTTCTAGAAGAGGTATATTATTTTCCCCCGTGTAACTATAAATTTTTTGGACATGTCATTTTAGTTTTAGCAATGTGTTTATTTTGTAGTTAGTGAATGATGTCTTCTTAGTGTAGAAATATAGTATTAGCCTTGTGTAGTTGGTCTGTGCCCATAGTTAACTTAGAAGAGCAAGTGTTATTATTATCATTAATTAGTTAGTAGTCACTATGACTTAAATTTAGGTAAATGACTTTGCATGCAGACCAAGTAGTTGTATTTGATATTTAGATTGT
Organism: Melocanna baccifera; assembly: GCA_036346265.1. NCBI lineage: Eukaryota > Viridiplantae > Streptophyta > Magnoliopsida > Poales > Poaceae > Melocanna > Melocanna baccifera. Next base: position 16,041,727 of record CM070702.1, read on the forward strand.
TATGCAATATTTAGAATGTTATTTTGTACATAGGACTTAAAAGTCAGAAAACTAAAAATGTGAAACATAATTAGCTGAAAATACACAGGCTATTAGATGAAAAATTTTACCAGAAATTTTAGTAATTTCAAACATTATTACAAATAAATAATTTTTATGTTACATGATAAATAATATGCAATGTGTACTGTGTAAAATTTATTTCAAGTATATATGTTGAAAGGTATGCATATCATTATGATAGGTTATTGATGGATTTATATTGTAAAACTGATATTAATAATCACGGTGCCACAAAACATGGTGGACCCTGTTGGAAGGGTTCACATAACCTATTATAATTTTTGGAAATCAGTTGTTATATGTAACAACTTATATCATGTTTATATCGGATAAATTTGTGCAAAAATTACAAAATTATGTACGTTGTATCGAGTACTCATAGCTTAATTTTTGTAGATTGTGTACTATATTTAAAACTCAAAACAAATAATACACATAAAATGTGCAGTGTTTAATTGTTAAATTCTTTGGTGTGAAGTTATTTTGTACACATATGATGCATAGAGAATTAGTAGTGCAACGTAGAGAATTTTGTGGGCTTTTGTTTTGTTAAATTTCGTTGTGTACTAAGGTATTTTGTACGGAATAATCATAGGTACCCATGGCTAACATTCAAGACTTACTCGTGTTCTTTGGGAGTGGGCTCAGACGCGATGGGCGTGCGGGCGGGCGTGTCAAATTGTGAACGGATCGTGATCCATGCACCGGTTTGAACACCATGACCTGGATGATCTTCTGAGGTGTGTCCGTTATGCGTTCGATCGGAGACCGGTCGGAAGAAGTTGCGGATCGAGGCGTTGTATGCTACTCCGGAGATGGGGCCGAGAGATTGTGTGGCAACTTATAAAGGTGACCAGTGATGTTGCATGGGCCCGGTACATGGAGGTCGTATGCAACCCCGCCGCATCGATATCTGGCAGCCAATGGTGTACATTCACTTCGTGGACGGGACGGAGGCATCCGTCGTTGGTGGTTCTAGTGGTTGTGGTGGTGGTGGCGGAGATGAAGCGCCGAGGCTCACCGGCGGTCATGAAGATGCCAATGCGGAAGAAGATCTCGGCGAGCAAGTGGGAGATGGAGGCTGCAGAGGCGTGTGGAGGATTTCGAGCGACCAAGGTGTTGGGAGGTGGTGGGCCGCCCGTGTTGATTGTCACGAGTACCTCGCGGACCATTTGGAAGAAGTTGAAAGTGAGGAGGACGAGGAGGATATGGAAACAAATGGCCTGGGAGGAGGAAGATGACGAGGCTTCAATGGGAGGTGTTGTAGGTGGTGTTGTGACCACGGACGTTTCATCGTCTCCTCCGGACTTGACGACATCGCAGCGGCAAGCCTAGTCCTACCACAGCAGAGGTGCGGAGTGGGGTTCAATGAGGGCGCACTCATTTTAGGGAGTGCTTTCGCGACAAGAGTGCCGCCAAAGCAGTTATTGCTAGACATGCCGTCGGCATTAGCCGGAACTATCGGTGTATAGGTCCAACCCGACACCTACATTGTGAAATGTGTGGGCGACTCATGTCCCGGCAAGGTTCGTGCGCAGCGGTTCAAGGGTACAACCTCGGAGTTCGGACACGGTCTTTGAAGATCACGATTGCGAGCTTGCGGCGCCGCTACGTAGGCACCGCAACATGACATCGGCGTATGTTGCGGAGCTTATAAGCCACCTCGTGGTGGCGGATGTGTGTATTTCTCCCAAGTTCTCATTGGTGAAGTGGCTAACATGGTAGGGTTCAAGTCGGCTACAAAAGGTGTGGCGCGAAACGGAAGGTGCTAGAGCGTATGTTTGGAACGTGACGAGGAGGCGTATGACTGGTCCCAAGAATGCTTCATCGATTGCGAAGCAAACCCAGAACATACATCAACAAGAAGGAGCGGGTTCATCCCAACCAGGCCCGAATTGTTATGTCCTTGATAGAGTGTTCGGTCATTCCGACAGCGATCGAAGGGTTCAGTGGTGCCGTCGGTGCTAACAATGGATGGGACATTTCTAGCCGCAAGTACAAGGGTACGATCCTCATCTGCGGTTGCGGTGATGCAAACGACCGCCACTCCTCGTGGCCTTTGCAATTGTGGAGAATGAGAACACCGATAGTGGCTTTGGTTCCCGGTCAATGTGAAGCGGTGCCGTGGTGCAAGATCGACCGGATGTGTGTATCATCTCGGACCGCAATGCGAGCTTGTTGTCGCGTTGCGCGCAATGCGCATCGTCACAGAACCCCGCTCGGTGGAATGATATGAAGAACCGTTGGTGCATGAGGCATCTCGCGCGAACTTTCACACAAGGTTCCGTAGCAAAGAACTAATGAAGATATTCAAGAAGCTTTGCATGCGTAACCAAAAGCGGAAGTTTGACTCATTGTGGAGGTCGCTTGATCGTGAGACCGGCAAGCATGGACAACAACCCGCCTGGGTGAAGGCGGCCTTGTGGAGGGGTTCTACAAGAGTCGGGAGTTTACACGGTGGGTTCGATCGAACGCGTCGACTTGGCGATGTGGTCCTGTTACATGACACCGGCGAGCAAGGTACGGAATCATGACAACAAACATGTCCGAGGTGTACAACGGTGTGTTGAAAGGTGTTAGATCCCTACCCATCACAAATGGTCGTGGAGGAGACTTGGAACCGTCTTGTGGGGTATTTTGTGAACAGAGCCATGATGGCGAGAAAACATCTAGACGAGGGCAAACAATTCTCTGAGGTTTTCCAAGCACATATGGACAAAAAGATAGAGAAGGCTCGTTGTCATAATGCTCGTACCATGGATGGCATTAGAAGAAAATTCGAGATACGCCTTAGACAGAACTACATGAGGGGTCACACAAGAGGGGATCGCAAGCAGGTCTGCACGATTGATGACAACGCATGTTGCACCTGTAATAAGCCGCAACTTCTACATAAGCCGTGCCCGAGTACAGTTGGGGGTCTGCAGTGCTTAGCTCCACATACCGAGGCCTATGTGATGCCTCGCAGCGTACTGTGGCCGCCGAGCCGGTCCTTGCCGTGTGTTACATTCTACTTCGGGCCAACAAGATCTCCCTATTGAAAGTGACACCGACTCGGCACAGCAGCAGGCCGAGACACCGCCTCCATGCGATTATGGCCGTCAGACAAGCGTGCATGGAAGTTTTGGTCACATGTATGAGCAGACGTACGAAGGGTACACTGCACAGGAGTACATGCACGACTTACCGCCGTATACTTCGGTACGATATAATGTCCAACACATAATATATATGTACGCCCGGACGCACTAACACATACTGTAAATGAATGCAGGGTTACGCGGAACAACTCGGACACGAAGGCCAGGGTCGTTCGTCTTCATTGCCGAATACGCAGGTACATGACTTACTACAAGATCAAGACTATAAATGTCGCGTGTTTGTACTAATCAACCTTTGATATGTGCACAGGACATAGACCCGACTGCGACCGAATGGCTAAGCGCCGTTTTCGGCAATACATCGCAGCCCTCCACGGAGTTGTTGGCAACACCGCAGGCCTCACAGTACGACCTTCGAGACGTACGAAATGCGCCAGACATGCTCACATACTCTCATGACCACTTACGTCGGCAAAGGAAGCGGCCACCACCTCCAACATAATTTTTGTGCATTGTATTGAAACTAAAACGGGATGTAGTACATGGAAATAGACTTGCACCGCAGATGGAATTCACATAGCGCACAAAGTTTATTTAACATGCATTACACATACATATAATAACTCTCCAGCAGGAGAAGACTCGCTAACAACAAACACAAGATACAACATAGCATACAACATTACGAACATAGACGATAACAACCTCCAGCTCGACATATTCACACTAAAAATGAACACAACACAATAAAGAAAATACCACACAATATTACGTTTATCTTCCACTCCAGTGTGTCGAAACGACGCCCATCTCCCGAAACGACGTCGCATCTCCACGAGGTCGCTATCCCCCACGACGACTCTCTCACGACGAACATTATCTGTACTAGTGCCCATTTCATCCTCCCACACCCAGAAGCGGCAACCGCCCGGGCCGTCCTGCACTTCATGAGAAGAAGATTAAGAAATGTACCTACACGATTTGAACGAATACGAAACAATCGTCCTCACCGAGTGAAAGGGGCACTTGTAGTAGTGCCGCCCAGGATTCGCAGCCGTGTGTGAGGTCTTACGTCTCACTACCGCGTTGCATTGCGGGCAAATTACGGAGGGTGCCGATGAAGAGGTGCTGAGATGACTCATTTCGTCGTCCGGGGGAGTGAGCACGAAAGAAAGCTACAACTAACTCAGGAGGTGAGGGAGAGCAATGCAGGGGACTAGGTGAGGAATGCCTCCCTCTTATAGGCTCGGTGGGGGGCCTTCACTCAGAAAAAACAAAAGACGACAGCTTTGTAAAAGATCAGCTTTGCGCAGTGAAATGGAAAAGCTAACAGCTTTGCGCAGTGACATGATAAAAGTGGTCAGTTCTGCAGACATACATGACAAGAGCGGTCAGCTTTGGGCACTGAGATGACAAAAGAGGGCAGCTGTACGAAGTGACAAGATGCAAGAGGACATCTTTATGCAGCGATAAGACGAGACAACCTGGCTTTGCATGGTGACATGAACACACTGGCAGTTTTGTGCATCGACAGGACACGAACACACCAAATAAAATAAAATAAAACACGCCGAATACAAGATACACCCACACCTCGTTGCCTACATGCCAAACGAGCCTCGTGGCACCCACGTGGAGTATTGCTGAGGTGGACGCCTCGGACGTGGCTGGGCATCGTTGTAGTGGCACGCACATATACAGCTAGGGTTCGCACGGAACATCCGGATCGTGCGAGTGCCTATGTTCACGACCTCCTCGTTGCCCGCTCGCGTTGCATCTGCCGGCGAGGTCGTTGTTCTCCTCGTTGAGAGTCTCGATTCGCTCCTCCAACTCTAATATTCGCTCCCATAATGTAGTCACGTACATGACAACATGCCGCTCGTGAGGCGGGTCGATCCAGCGTGAGAAGTCGCATTTCGCCATCTGCGGAAAGAACGGTTAACAAGGAGGTTCCATAAGCGAATGAAAATTGTACTATTAGCAATTTCTACCCCGAGTGTGGGCATCGGAAGAAACGTCGCGCCATCGATCGGGCTATCCTGCACTGCACGACCGCATCCTCCTTGTGTCCGCATTTTCGCCATGCGGGTTGAGCACGCCGCTTGGTATCGGCGGTAGTTTGAATCGGTTGTCCCTCCTTTCCAAGGGAAGTTCTTCCTTTGGTGACCCATAATCAATCGGACCTCGACTTCCGACATGGTATGTTTCGCACGACGGAGAAGGAGCCGGGCTTCGCTCGGTTTAAATAGGTCTCTACGTAGGGGCCGGGAGGTGTCATCTTGTCATTTCATGGCTTGTTCATTTTTTCTGCGCGTGCCCACCCAACCGAGTGAGGGCTACCCATCGCAAAGGCCGGACTAGGCCACCTTTGCGCATCGACATGACCACAGATCGCAAAGATAGGACAGCGCACCTTTTTGTCAGAAGGTGAAGCGCCGCGCCTTTACGCAATGAGTAGACATGGAGTACGGCATCTTGGCGGCTTTATGCAATGAAGCGGTATGGGTTGCTGCTTTAGCGGCGACAAGATCGACGGTCCGGCTTTGGGCGATGATGACACATGAGTACATAGCTTTTCGCGATCACGAAGATTAGCTTTGCTGCAGGGACAAGACAATACGAGCGCTTTTCACGGTGACAACCCAAGCGCGCAGCTTCTGCGTTGATGTGCCAAGACATGACGCGACGGACGAGGTGGCCACTGCTCGGTTTCATTACTTCCGGACCAGCTTTTGCGGCGTGAAGTAACCTCTCCATACCCTCCCTAATCATACATAAGGAGGTGTAGGGATTGGGAAGAAAGCACTACAAAGATCCAAACCCTCACTTTCAAGATGGACAAGAAGCGAAAGGCCCAGTGGGAGAAGATGCGAAGCAATGGGAGGATACTCGCGACATAGCAAGAGCCGCGGCGGCCGCGACGAACGGGTGAGGGCAGGCTGCGCGCGCCTGCCCAAGCGGCGGTGCGTGCAAGGACGACAGCTCCCGAGAAGATATCCGCGTTGCACCGACCCCATCCCGGCGGTTCCAACCGGCGTTCGCGCAAGACCCGCCAGAGGGGAGATGCCACCCTCCGTTGGTGTCAAGACCTATGTAAGTTCTTCAAGTCGGCACCCGCTCGGCTTGGGTATGCGCTCATCAAGGTTGCGCAAACTACTCAGCGACTATCCCAACCGACGTTGGGACACAAGAACCTATCGACAATGGTGGTAAGAACCACTTGTAGTGTGTCTCTCCCCACTACTCTCTTCATGTACGCACTAACATTTCTTGTGTACTGGTCCCCGGAATCATGTGCGGTATCGCAAGTGGATCGATCTAGAGATCCACCCATACGACCAGTGGACTCTCGACTTCCAGCAGTGGGATGACAGAAGGGCATCAGAGACTCGCGAGGCGGAGCGCCGGATCGACGAGCAGGCCGACCGTATACGTCGGGAGACGCAAGCTCATTCCGAGGCGTGCACGCGTGAGACGCCGGCTCGCGAAAGGGAGCGCGAAAGAAAGCGGGAACTAGCGGCCAAGGCAAAAGAGGCAGCCGAGGAGTTCGACGCAGAGGTCGTTAGGAAGGGAAAATGGCCCCGGTCCACGCAGTAGGTGGGGCTATTCCGCGCTAGTCTGGTGAATGGCCCCGGTTATTAGGTGTGTGTGTGATCGGGTTTGTTTTCGTCCGCATAACAACGCGCACATGTATCGTAGGAGTATGTCGGTTTATTTTCTATCGTGCTACGCATGTAACCAAACTTTGTGTGCTATGTTATTTCCATGTTTATCACTTAGCATCCCATTCAATTCCATATGTTCAATATTTTTTTATGACGACATTAAGATGAATGATTTAGTGTCAATCTCCATATGTTCAATATGTTTCAAATATCTTTTTACGTTTCAGTTACAATACAACGTAGTAGTACCAAATTCGAAAACACAAATTCACATCAAATCAATATTTGGTCCGTTATGTATTTGTAGGTAATCTTTACATGCACATACGCATTATAAGCCAATGTGTCATACAAGGCGTATGTGTACATACAAATCCACATATGATGCATGCTTCATTGTAGTGTACATAATGTTGTGGTACGAGGCATGTGTACGTACGAGGCGCTTTGGCCCATGACTCGACAAAACGGGCCAGCTTTCCGCAGGTGACATTACAAAAGAGTCCGGCTTTCCGCAGTGACATGACAAAAGCGTAAAATTTGCGTGCTCACAAGCCTTCATAGGGACATTTATTGCTACACTGCTATCCTGAGTATCAAAAGCTTCCCATCTCGTCCTCTCCATGGACTATGCCCACTGCACCAGATAACCTGCCTACATAAGGGCCTCCTATGTCTTCCATACCACATCTCCTCCTCAAGCCATCACAAAATCCTACTACACAACAATGTCTTCTCGGAGGTCCGACCCATTTGGAGTGCCGAGTGGCATGACCGCCAAGTGCTATTGCGGATTTAGGACGATGTTGCAAGTCTGGACGGATCGAGTACAACGAGCCAAATACGGCCGTAGGTTCTTCAAGTGTCCAGATCTGGATGACGACTTCGTGGTAACAACGACAACTAAATCATTTGTTTCTCGTTATCGTTTTTCAACTTGATCCATGACATCTACCACGCCACACATAGGCTTGCACATTCATCGAATGGGTGGATCGGTGTCGCCGGCATGGCCAAATAACCGGGCAGTGCAGGTGGAAAACAAAGGACAATACTTTGTCAAGATGACTCAGGCTCGCGAGGTGGAACGACAGATGCGGCTTGAGCAAGAGCGCCGCGTGAGAGTGGACCAAATCCGTCTGAAGGGCAAGGAGGATGAGCTGCAAAGGAGACGGGAGCGGTTAAGTCTGCGTGAGGCGACCATCAAGCGTCGGGAGGAAGAGCTTCAAGCTCGTGAGGCGCTCTCAAGACCAAGAGTGACAGAAGAAGGATGCAATGAGCCATCTTCAAGGCGCGACAAAAGGGAAAACATCCACGCTTCACCCAAGAGATGAAATGTAATAGACCCAGCAAGTTATTTTCCTAAGGCATGCATGTTAGGACTATCGGTGGAGAGTTCCACACATGCCACATGCCAATGGCCACATCACTTACCACTTTATGTATCGAATCGTTCCTAAAAAATTTACCCAATTTTTTATGCATCTACAACTCACATTGAACATAAACTTCTATTACACCTTTATCTTATTTTCCGTAGTTTATAATTACAAAATTGACAAAACATACAAACATCACGCGGATTGCAAACCCTTAAAACAAACCAAACCTAAAAGTCACTTACCACTTTATATATCGATCGTTCTACGCGACAATCGCTCCTAAAAAAATTAACATCATTTTTATGCATCTACAATGAGCCAATGAACATAAACTTGTTTTACAATTTTAACAGATTTTTTCTGTTTCACAACTACAAAATTAACAAAACTCATAATCATTACAGTTCTGCACTCATTCCCACGTGTTCAATATCACTTTCATTCATTTCGTCCAATTGTTCATATCACATTTGTGCTCAAAAATTTTTCATTAAATTGCTTCTAATAAAACAACATACCATGATTGAAATTTGTTATTGCCACTTTAACACATTTTCACGGTCGGCAATATATGAAAATCACAAATACACTAATCGTTACTTCACACAAATTTCGTTCAGACTCTACCAAACAATATTTTAAATTTTCAAAATTGCACAAAAATTAACACAACTATTACAAAGGACTCCACTTCAAATTTATATTTTTCCACTCATTTTATATATGTAGATATATTTTTTTAAATAATTACTTTATATATATAAGTAAATATATATTTTGGGTGGAGAATGCATTTCAGGAGAGAGGTGCAAAAAGTGGGGTGGTGCGCGGGGCCGCACCACCACAAGATGAACAGATGGGTGGTGCGGCGGGGCGCACCACCGATGCATGCTACGCTGGGTGGTGCGGCCCCGGCGCACCACCGCCCACGTGTCGTTCTCCCGTTGTTCCGCGGTCGGGAAGGGGGCTAGTTTTGGAATTCCGGTGATCTGGGGGCTATTTTTGGAATTTCGAGGAATAAACAAGCTATTTGTGTCCAAATTTCGGAGACGTGAGAGCTCCGCGATACAACGTTGCTCGGCTACGCGAGAACCTCCTTTTGGCTTTGATACGATGTCTCCAGGAGCAGATGCAAGCAGCAATCACTGCCACTGGGTCTCGAAAGGGAGTTCGATGGGCGTGGCGTTGCCATAGAACTCTTCCAAGTTGTAGAATGCTCGCTGTTGGGGAAGAAATATGTGGACAACAACATCACCTGTAAGAGTGCAAAGGACGGTTAAATAGGTCAATGGCAAATTTGTGCAACAGCATCACGGCATTTGAAAGTAGATCACGAGGTGAGCTTTTTTCCCCCAACAAAACCTCATCAACCCAATAAGATTTAAAAATCTCAAAGAAGAGTTTAGAGTTGTTTTCAAAGAAAAAAAAAGGTAGCGACAAGAGTTGCAGTGCGTTTTCAGTCTATTCAAGAATCAAAAGACATACAGTTATATTCAATTTTAACTTCTTTGAATTACTATAAGGGAGAAACAGAAGAAAGCCAAGCATGTCTGCCTACTTATCTTAGCAAAGACGATGTATTAAACTGAGATCAAAACCTTGTGGTACCAAGAAGCAATCCCTACCTTTTAGGCTGAGTTTACGACCAGAAAAAAAAAATATCACTAACCTATGGTTCGAGTTTAACACAGTTACAAATAATTTTTTTCAGACAAAAATCTGAACATGTTTTCGTAAATTGAATTCTGAGGATCTCATACTTCTATCCGAAACTAAAAATAAGTAGTAGTATGTCTTGAATTTATAAGTAAAAAAATTTGTTTTGCTGTTCCACAAAGTTAGAAGGTTAGTTTGTGTCTGATTTCAAACATCAAAACCAAAATTTCTCTACCCCTTTACAATAATCGGTATGTTGCAGTAGAAGTTGACCATATGTGAACTGAGAAAAAGAAAAGCTAATGTAGAATAAACGCATGATAGGACATGTTATGGTCTTGTTTTCATGGAGAGTAAACACCACTGAGAGAATGGTCGGGCGGTGTTGGCGTGCATGGGGAGAGAAAGAGACTAAGACTGGGAATAAATTATTCTTTCTTTCTTGCCGATAAGAGATGACGATGTTGTGCTTACATAGAGCCAGCCACTTAACAATCAAATCTAAACCTTCCAACTAATAAAGATGGCATCTCAAACTAGATAAGGAAAACTATAACTACATATGATAACTAATCAATTGTTCTCCTTAATTTGTGGGATTGCTACTGTTGACGAAGCTTCCTTCTTGTAGCTAGTCCATGGCATAATATTTCACCCCTCGCGGTGAGACAGCTCGTCCTCGAGCTGTCAGGTGGTGGCCACGGAAGAAGACCTTGGTAGCCCCACATCGAGGATAGGACATGGCGCGAGCACAATTTCTTAGAGGCCATGGCCTCAATACACAAATGTTATGGCCGTGGGCCAGCTGCAACAAGGAAGCTTTAGCAATAGTAGAAATCCCACGAATTAAGGAGAATAAATTGATTAGTTATCATATTTAGTTATAGGTTTCCTTATCTAGTTTGAGATGCTATCTTTATTAGTTGGAAGGTTTAGATTTGATCGTTAGGTGGTTAGCTCTATATAAGCATGACATTGTCATCTCTTATCGACAAGAAAGAATAATTCATTCCCAGTCTTAGTCTATCTCTCTCCCCAAGCACGTCGATGCCGCCTGGTCATCTTCTCAGAGGTGTTTACTCTCCATGAAAGCAAGACCATAACATTTGGTATTGTTATGAATATTATGTGTATTCATAAGACCCAAAGGGCAATATATATACGGAGTGTAAGAGGGATATACAAAGGAATATACCATATACAGGTAAGGAAATCGAGACATATAAGTAAACAAATAATACAACTCTATTCTATCCTTAACACCCCCTCAAACTCATAGTGGATCACATACACTAAGTTTGGAAAGAAAATACAAATGTTGTGCCATTATCTATAACTTCGTGAAGAAGTCAGCAAGCTGTAACTTTGAAGGCACAAACTGTAAAGTAGGTACTCCCTCATGTACTTGTGAGCGAGTGTATGAAAAATCCATACCAATGTGCTTGGTGAGCTCATGCTTCACTAGATCACAGGCAATGCTGATAGCGCCTATACTGTCAGTCATAAGGGTCGTAGGTCCCCTCACAGGTACTCTAAAATCTGCAAGTAGCCACCTCAACCAAGTAATCTCTGCTGTTACTGCTGCCAAAGCTCTTAACTTAGCCTCTGCACTCGAATGGGAAACTACAGCCTGCTTCTTTGTCTTCCAGGCAATTAAGGAGAAGCCGAGAAAAACATAATAAGTAGAAAGAGAACGACGATTAGAAAGATGACTAGCCCAGGTCGCATCAGAATACGCCTAAAGCTGTAGTGAGGTGGAGCTAGGGAAAAACAAACGACGAGAGATAGTTCCACACAAACAGCGAAGAACATGAAGAAGGTGGTTGCAGTGAAAATGAGTAAGACGAGCCATGAACTGACTTAAAATATGAATAACATGAGCAATATCAAGACAAGTGCTCACAAAATATACCAAACACTCAACAAGATGGCGATATCGAGTAGGATCCTCAAGAAGATCACCATCGGTAGCATGAAGCTGAAAGGGGAGCTCCATAGGAGTCTCAGCAGTGTGAGTGTCAGTCAAACCAGACCAATAAAAAAGATCCTGGACATACTTCTGCTGGAAAAGGTAGTAACCTTTAAGCATGGAAGAAGCCTCAATCCTAAGGAAGTATGTAAGCAAACTAAAATAAGTCATCAGAAACTGCTCACTGAGATGCTTCTTCACATATGTAATGCATGAGGAATCGTCACCAATGATGAGCATTTCATCCGCATAGAGAAAAAGCAATGTCCTACCTCGAGGTGAGACATGGACAAATAGAGCATGATCATGGGCACTGACAGTGAAACCGACAGCGGTAATTACTGAGGCAAAACGTGCAAATCAGACACGAGGGGCCTGTTTGAGGCAATAAAGAGTACGATGAAGACGATAGACATAGCCATCTGGAACAGAATACCCAGGTGGTGGCTGCATGTAAATCTCCTCATACAAGATAACATTAAGAAAGACATTCTTAATATCTAACTGAAAGATAGACCACTGGCGAAAAAAAACAACCGCAACAAGAGTGCGAATAATGGTCATATGGGCAACAGGGGAAAATGTCTTATCGTAATCACGATCGTAGTCCTGCTGAAAGCCACACTCCACAAGACAGGCCTTGTAGCGCTCAATAATATTATTAGACTTGATCTTGATCTTATACACCTACTTGCACGTTATAGGACGAGCGTGCACAAGTGTTGGTACAATGTCCCAAGTCTCCGTACATCGAAGAGGCATAACGAGCTGCCACTCGGAATGAGAAGCAACCTCACGATAATAACTAGGCTCAATAACAGAGAGCATGAGCTGTCGAAGTAAACCCAAGACGATCAGGAGGCCGAAGAGATGTTCGGTCACGAAGGGCATAACGAGGAGCATCATCAGAGGAATCAGACGTCGGTGTCAGCAAAATACCAAGAGATGAGTCTGGTGAAGAATGAGGACGTCTATAGTGCACTCTAGCAAAACAAGATGGTGCAGCAGGGGCAATAGGCGGTGCTGCAGGAGGCAACACAGGAGGTGGATGTACAGAAGGAACCACTGGAGACAAACTAGAAGACGACTGTGAAAGGGGATAAATAGGTGAAGAGTCAGGGAGAGACAACCAGGAGATCGTCTCGATGGTGGAAGCAGGACGAGGAGCTGAATCTCGATAGAAGAAAGGTCGAGATTCATCAAAGATAATGTCTCGTGAGATCCTGATTCATCGAGCAGAAGGATCATAGCAGCGATAACCTTTATACTCAGAACTGTACCTAAGAAACACACACTCAACTGACTAAGCTGACAATTTGGTGCGCTCATAAGGCTGCAGCAGAACAAAATAAGTGCAACAAAAAACACAAAGATGATTGTACTAGGGGGTTCTAGAGTAGAGACGTTCTATAGGACTGACATCCTTAAGAGCAGTGCAAGGCTGCATATTGATGAGATATGCAGCTGTAGAAACAGCCTCAGCCCAGAACTGTAGTGGAACATAAGAGACAAGAAGAGTGCGAGCAGTCTCAATCAGATGACAATGCTTGCGCTCAGCAACCCCATTCTGGGCATGGGTGTTGGAATACGGGTAGACTATACTAGCGCAAATTAAAATTTTCTACCACGTAAAACAAGAAGCCATACGAGTAAAAGATCATATATCGTTACCACTAGACGTGCAGTGCAGCAGAAGTAGAATTGAAGTAGCCGATTCAACGAAGAGCGCGTTGGTGTAGTGGAAGCAGTCAATTGTCCTCCGGCCAACCGTCTCCTTGCAATCATCTCGATCAGCGCTACAATCGTAGCAACACCTCTACCAAGGTCCACACGTTCAAGGAGGAAACATCGTGCATCGGTGTACTAACACCAGCGCGCACGACAGGGGTTATGAAAGGTGGTGGTTAGGGTTTTGATGGGTGTATTTCGGGATACCTCCCTTAGCTCCCACACCTCTCCTTATATAGTATCCAATCGGATTCTTATCCGATACGAGTAGAGATCAAATCCCACTTGGAAACTATTATTCGGACCCTTATCATTCCAGTCCATTAAATGTGTGACCCTATAGGTTTATGTATATTTGGCCATAGGCTGAAAACTCATTTCCGATTCATAAATCGGTAGCGGTCCCTAGCAGGGCATAATGAACCCTAAATATACATAAAAATCATATCGGACGAACCTATATAATGTTTTTGTACCGATCTTTTTGCCTCATGATACTAGATCGAACTCAAGGTGAGAAACGTGCTATCCTATGATAGCTCGATCCTTCACTCGAATCTGTAGTGGATTACTCAGTTGTGATTGACTTTTCAACCACATGCGGCAGGACCATGCACTTCCCTAATCCAACCACATCGTGGGGCCCAGAGATATCTCTCCTATTATATAGAAGGGACAAATTCCATCTTGATCGCTCATATTCCTCCGCATGTTTCATAGTAAACCTGAAAACTATCTTTATGACTATCCAGTTACGGAGTAGTGTTTGGTAACCTCTAAGTAAACTATTACACATGTATGAAACAATGATGATTTTAGGTTTAATGATCCTACATACATTATGTATAAGACCAACTAATGACACTTAAGACCATCCTGACGAACTAATAAAGAAAGACGAAACCCACACAGGTAACCTAAACGGTGATGCCACTGCACAAAAGCTCCAGAGGTGGTGGCAACAGTGGCGGTGGAAGTTGATAGAAGCAAATGAATTGGACGTAATTGTATTATAAAGAGGAATTGCTATATACAGATAAGGAAATTAAGGCATATAAGAAAACAAATAATGCAATCTTATTTTATCCTTAACAGGTATCAGAGCCAATCGCTGCCCCTTCCATCATGTTGGGCAGCGAGAGTTCTTCGATCAAGAAGATGGGTGCCAAGTTAGTTCAGATCATGGCGTGATTTGCCATCATCAACGACTGCCTCGATAACCATGGTGTGCGCCTAGCGCGCTTTGAGAAGGCCACTGCGGCACGACATATGCTAGTCACGACACATGAGGCGCAGTTGAAGCTTGTTACGACAGTTGTGGTGCTACCGGAGTCCGCCAAGGCAGCCGAGGTACTGCCATGGCTTGCCGCAGTGCTACCGCAGCCTACCATGGCAACCGCGGCACCGTCGGAGTTTGCTGCAGCGTTGCAGTGACCTACCGCAGCAATTACGGCACTCCAAAGGCTTGCCACGACAACTAGACACTCCTGAAGCCTACCGCGGCAATCATGGTGTTGTCGCAGCATCGATCGTGCCTGCCACGATGCTTGCTGGAGCGACCATGATGCCTACCGTGGCACAGCCGCCTCCATCGCAATGTTAACCGCCTCTATCGCTGTGCTGACCATTGTTGCCATGGTGCTAAATGTGGCCTACCACCTTCTTGTACTGAGGCCATGACCTCCAAGGAATTGCGCTTGCGCCACATCCTGTCCTCGACGTGGGGCTACCAAGGTCTTCTTCCGTGGCTACCATCTGACAGCTCAAGGACGAGCTGTCCTGCCACGAGGGGTGAAATGTGATGGCCGTGGGCCAGTTGCAAGAAGGAAGCTTCGGCAATAGTAGCAATCCCACGAATTAAGGAGAATACATTGATTAGTTATTATATTTATTTATAGCTTTCCTTATCTAGTTTGAGATGCTAACTTTATCAGTTGGAAGGTTTATATTTGATCATTAGGTGGCCGGCTCTATATAAGCATGGCATTGTCATCTCTTATCGGCAAGAAAGAAAGAATAATTCATTCCTAGTCTTTGTCCCCACCCCCTCTCCCCAAGCACGCCAACACTGCCTGGCCATCCTCTCGGCGGCATTTACCCTCCATGAAAGCAAGACCATAACAGGACAGTACAGAAGACTTACCAAAGTCCAGTAAGGTCCATGAATTCGGCTTCGTATCACCAGATGCAACTTTGCTAAACTGCTGCTCGCCAATGTCTCTCATCTTGGAACTGCAATGTAAGAATACAATCCCATGTATCAAATGCTAAGTTAAGTTACACAACAGTCATAATTAAACTCGTAATATGTCATCAAGTAGCTAGTTCATATTCAAGTTTCTCCAACTATAAACTCATAGTTCAACAAGAGAAACTTGATGTAAAGTAGGGAGGACCTGATGGCGTCAATCTGCGCATTTGAGAAAGCAGTGAGAATGATGAAGAATCTAGTCCAGTAGACAAGCGGCTTGACGAAAAGCACACGAATATCGGCTGCCTTTACCTCGCTTGCAACTTTAGCCAGAGAGACAGCAACTGAAAAAAAGGTAACCAACGATCGGATTTAAGACACATAACAGCAGATGGACTTCTAAGGATAAGATAACTTCAGCATCATGCACTCTTGAATGACGCTTTTGGTTCTGGACTAATGTTACTATCTTCTGAACATTTTTGTTCAGCTTAGGCCGGTTTCTTGGTTGAGCTTTGCAGCTTGCCGATAAGCGTTAGAAGAGACGACAGAGCGAGTGGGGAGCACATACAGGACAAGCATTCGGCATCGTCGTCGGCCTCAATGGCCGAAGCCCCACCTCCACCGGCGTTGTACACCACCTCGCCATGCTTGTTGAGCAAATCCTCGAGCAACTTGTCCGCGTCGCCGTCGTCCCCTCTTCCAGAGTTCTGCCCGAGCAAGAAAACACAGAGAAGAAATTCAGAACAGGAGCAGCAGATGGACGCAAGAGCCCGACCTGTTCAAGAGATTACCACATTCGACGAGGAGGAAGACGGAGAGCGAGCTCGGCAGGGAACGGCGGGGGGCCGCAGGTCGCTCCTCAGCTGGGGGCTCCGGTGGAGGACGCCGCCGGTCAGCCGCGGCCGCGGGTTCAGCGGGACGGCTGCTGGGGGCGCACAGGCGAGGCCGTGGCTCGGGATGGCGGCGCCTCTCATGCTAACGGGCAGCTACAAAATTTTCCACGGGAGGAGGAGCTTGTAGTGAGCCAAACGGCAAGAGTGAAGGAGATAAGCAGGAGGCACACTGGCCTGGCCTGAAGGGGATAGCCGGATAGGCTAGATTTTTTTTTTCTCACGTTGCAAGTTTGTAACCTATAACTATGGACCAGTTAAAAAACATCCTCCAACTGCAAAACCATTTAAACACAGCCTAACATAATAAAACCGGATCACAATACTCCCTTGACCTAATCTAGGTCAGTTTTTTTTCAGCCTAACTATTTAAACCCCGCTCGTTTCAGCTTTTTTTTTCACTATATAGTAATTCGTCTTTTTCTAATTTTTTTAGATTTTTTAGGCTTTTTAGTATTTTTTTCCCGTATTCCTTTGCATTGTCCGTGATAGGCTAATATATATATATATTTTTCTATTTTTACATTTTTTAAATTTAATTATGCCCAAAAAGCCAAATCATCTACAGAAAAAAAAACCAGCTACAGTGAAATTTCAGTCAAAAGTAAGAAACCATCGCTATTCCGAACGCCCCCAAACCGACGTATCATCTATATATCCAAATTTTGTTGATATGGATACTATATATTTACCACATCACTGAACACATCATCAAATGTTATTTAGTGAAAATTTATTTCTTTAAGAAATTTGTGAGTGGGTCCATACGTCATATGAAGAGAAGTTTTTCTTCCCCCTAGTTTGGCTGGGAAGGACAGGAGGAGGGGAAAGGTGGGCATGAGCCCGACAATGGTGGAGGGTGCTGAGGCATTGGGAAAGCGAAAAATAGGATGCTTATGATGAAGGAAGTCTATTGGTAGTGGTGATTTAGAAGTTGCTGTGGTAGAGATGGGATGGCAGCAAGCAGTAGTAGTGGCAGCGGTTTAGTGATGGTGGCGATGGTTCTATAGAGGTTGGGAGGAGAAAACGGACGTGTCAAAATGTGCTATATGACTAGAGGTTTCTCTTATAGTAATTAACTGAACCTAGGATTACTGTTGAATATAAACGGTGCCAAGGAAGATGACCAAAGGTAGAGAAGGAAAACAGTCGATTTGGTGATACATGATATGACACAAAATGATTTGGGAACACGACGGCGGGTCTCAGATGGAGTTTGGTGGCGAACAGGCATAGGCCTGCAGCGGCGACACGTACTCCTCTGGGATATGCTCTGTGTCCACCTTGACGCCACGTGAACAAGCACGACGCCAAAGGCTCGGGCGCCAAGATATGTACATACGACGTCAGAACCTTTGACGCCGTGACGGGTGAGCCTGCAGAAACAGATAAGTCCCAGAGAACGGCGCCACGGCCCTTAGCGACGTATGTACATATCACGGCGCCATGTGCTTTGGCGCCGTGCTATGCCACCGTGGCTCCTACGTGTCATAGCACGGCGCCAAATCACATGGCGCCGTGATATGTACCCTTGGCGTCATATGATTTGGCGCCGTGCCAAGGGTCCATTTTTGTAAATCTTTTCTCAAAAGGTCTATATGAAAAAACTTTCAAATTTTGGATTAAAAAGTAAAAATTTTACGAGGTGGGAGGGGTGGGATTTGTAGACGTCGACGTCGGTGATGTAGGGGTTGGAGCGGCCGGAAGAGACCTGGCACTTGAGGAAGAAGAGGACGAGCTCCTCATCGGTGGGGCTGAAGCGGAATCCCGGCGGCCACCGGCGCGGCGGCTGGTTCTCCATTTTCGCCGGCGCGGAGCGGACTTCCCTTGGCGTGCCGTTTGCCGGGTAAGGGTTTAAAAACTGTGTAGCGATGGGCCCTACAGTTTTATGCGGCTTCTTCGTAACTTCGCGCTTGTTTCGCTGGGCCGAACGCCCAAACCCGTAGCTTGCACAAGGCCTATGTCACCGAACAGTGGGCCCAAACTTACTCGGCCCCACTGATCAGTGACACAAGACACATGAATGAGCGGCACGTACTCACGTAGTATTATGCAACTCTCTTAACACATATAGCAGTATTAGAAAAGGATCTAGCAATGAACATTACAAATCAGGCTTTTCCAAGCCTCAATACCACAAAGAAATCTGGAGATAACTGTCATGAGTAAAGACATTTTTCACACATGGGCCATAGGCTAAAACAATTATGCACCCAAAGACGCATGAAAAAGAACATGATAATTCATGTACAACACAATGCCGATCGGTTGCTGCCTCAACAGCAGCGCAACACGCACGCCTGCCTGTACCGTCGGTGTATGATTGATTTTGATTACACAACTGAAGAGAAGGCGAAGTTTACCCAGCTGCCGCTTCACTGTACTACTAGTACAGATGAAGGCCATGCAATCATCTACTAAACAAGCAATATTGTACAAAAAGCTGACCCACACAAAACGAAGTTGCTGCCCTCAGCAAATTCATGGGACTGGATCCCTCTGTGCACCGGGTGGAGCGGTAGGCATCGGAAAGTTGAACGAACAATAAGCTCCGCCAAACTGATGGGCCTCCACATATGGGCTCTAAACATAAAGAAGAATAGCAGTTTTCAGTCTGTTGTTTGATAGAGCAATCTTTCATGTCGAAAGAAGGGATCTTGCTCATCAAATAATCATCTTCAATAAAAAAACAAAAATGATCCCTGGTTCAAATGATTTCCAACAATAGACCCAGAGTGCAGCACCAAACTTTATTTTCTTAGTGCACCGACAATTACATTGGCACCAGGTGAGCTGACTCTTCAGCGAACCATCTAGCAAGGATTCCAACAAGGTGAGTGATATAGGTTTCTCAACGTCTTTTGCATTGGCATTGCATGATTTAACATTTTACAGACACCTTAAAGCTAAGAATGTGTAGGTGCTGAGGAAGAAAATGTAGGTGTTGGGTAAAAAGTTAATGCAACATCAATAGCATTGCACGCAGTTAGCAAATCTGTGGGTTGAGTTATAGTTATAGGCAAGGATCGAAATCCCGCTACCGGGGTAAATCCCGGCCGCCGGACGGTACCGGTAACCGGCCGGTTACCGCCCGGTAACCGGAAATCCCGGATAAAAACCAGATAAAATTTGTTAAATGAAATTTGTGGGCGGGGCGGGAGGAGACCGGTAACCGGTCCGGTAACCAGCCGGTTACCGGAAAAACCGGTGAAAAACCGGAAAAACCGGTGGCTGCTTGCTGTTGCTGCTGCTCTCTCTCTCTCCTCTCCCGGCTGGTTTTTAAAATCCCGGTCACCGCCGGGATATCCGGTTACCGGCCGGTAACCGCCGATAATCCGAACCCTGGTTATAGGTGGACCATTCTTCTGAATATCAGAGCTCTTAATGTCTATTTTGTTTGCTATTGTAATTTTACCATTTGTGTGCTGGTTGAAGGTATTGTTGTATATTGAATTATGGACAGAGTTGTCTGTGTTCATTGTGGAGGTACAACCAATGAAACGAGCAACAGTAGTGAGTTTGTGGATATGCACCTGTCTGTCATGGTTTTTAGTGACTCCATTTTGTCAAAGAAAGATCTTTTGCAAAGCTCACAGCACCGGCCATTAGATCTGGTGGAGAAAGTAATAAAAGATGGTTGCCCGTAATTGAAAGTGGAGATAGTTTGAAGCTCAAAGCAGCTTGGCCTCAATAGGTCACCACAAGATCCATTTTTGGAACTTTGATTTTTAAAAATATTATTTAATAATAATTCACAGAACAGCAGCATATAAAACCTTGCATGTATCAGGTCTAGTTCACACTTAATAAAAGTCATCCAGGGAGTCTGTAAGACTTGCAATTCCCACAGATGTGTCACAAGAATGATATTAGAAAACGGGTAGGCACCTGGGAATACGGTGGGTTTGGATCAAATGACTGCTCCCTGGGAGATTTTGGTGATGAATCCGGAGAACTACCATCATTGTCATCCGAGTTATTTATTGTATTCTTCATTGTTGCTGCTTCCCCCTCACTAGCATTGAGCTTAACACGCTGTGGTAAAAAGAAACCCAACTTAGCTCATGGAAGAACACTAGACAACTTACATATCAAAAGTATATGGATAAATATATGAAGAATGGTACCTGGAATATTTTGCCTAAAATTTTCAATCCTTTAGCTCGAGCTCTTAGTTCCTCTCTCCTGACACTGCTGTCCTGAAGCACCTGATATCAGTAAAGTATTAAAATCCACTGCTACAACTTAAGCTAATGAAATATGAGATGAATGCAAAAACAGCTGTGAAAGAATGGTGAAATGTAGCCAAGACATGAGGACGGACCATCTGACAAACATGTGATAGGGTTGCCTCTATATCAGCAACATTAAGCTTCCATAAGGAATCAACCATAAGACTTTTATGGGTCAGCATGTACACTTCAAGTTCCTCTTCGGTGTAGTGGCACTCAGCACTGAGATGCTTCTTTAAGTCTTCCTGCAGTTGCATAAGAGCTATTGCACCTGCAGAAACATAAGAACACCGAATTTCATGAATAAATTACAAATATATGCTAACACCAACATTGCATACATTCAATTCTGCGTTCGTATCGATTCAAGCAGATAATAATTAAATGAAATATTTTTTACCTGTTGCAGCTGTTATTTGGGATTTAATAAAATGACCTTTGTTTCTGAACCATTCGGCTATAAACGGAACCCCCAAATATATAGCTTTCTTTCCAAGCTCCTTGGCAGCTTGTCTTGAATATACATAACCAATAGTACTCAGCATATCAACCCCATATGCTGTCAGGATAAGCAAAACAAGGTCAGAAAAGAACATTCAGTTATTCAAAATCAGGTTTATGAACATAAAAGGAGAAAATAATGTGTTGCTGTTTGAGTCATATAGGAAATACACAAGGAGAAAAGGGTGAAAAGGTTCCAGAGCTACTGAGTAGTTGAATAAACAGAACACTTAGCAAGTGAGGAATGGATTATAATTAACACTTTAGGGAATAATGAAAGAATTATCATGGACACAAACCTGCATTAGAAAGTCTGGACACCTCAGCTTCAGCAAGCTGGATAAATTCCTCTTTGTTTCCTTGAACATAGAGGTGCAATCTGTTTTTCAGTGTGTCTGCAAGTTTCTCCTCTCTTTCCTTTTGTACAACCTGCAGTTGTTGTTAAGTCCTTAAATATACTACAGTACACAAAGAGTATGATACACCAATTAGCGTAATTACAATGTCAAGCACTAAAAAGGAACAGATATTCCGGTTAGCATTTTTTAATACAGCTACAATATAACCACATCAAGCACGCTTAGTCGCAATCTAACAATGAAGCCATCAGCCCCTAGTTGCATCTATTTGCTATATAAAGATTAAACAGGGCTCTCAGTATAAGTTGTAACATGTAAGTGCTGTGGAGGTTGAAAAGCATGAAGACTGATGTTCTACATGACAAATGTCGTATGCAGAAAGAACTCAGAGAGCATTATGTAATGTTGGAGTTTCTCTACTTTACCATATATAGAGCCATAAAGACTAGCCAGGGGTTGAAGTACAAGAAAGTTGTTGAAGCATTGAAAAGGCTAAAAAGCATCTAGACTGATACTCCACATGTGAAGTGTAACACGCAGGCAAAACATGAACCCCAAAAGACAATAATAACATTCAACTTTCTTTATTTTGTTGAGCATTAAGGCTTTCCAGAGATTGAAGACTTCCCCTTCCCATCATAATATTTAACAAAACAATATGAGAAATTAGAAAATCCAATTAGAAATATTAAAAATTCAGTGTCAAAACTTTGGTTTATGGACCTTTGTGCAACCTAATGTAAAACCTGTTAGAAAAGAGGAAGTGTAAGGAAGACAAAAGTGGAAAAAAAACCAAATATGTTATCTAATTTCTCATCGTGTTTTGGCTTCTAGTGTCAAAAAAGGCATTGTGCTGAACAATAACTTCACTAGTATTAAAGTATGAACCGACAAAACGTGGAACCTACAAGTGGATCGTAGTCTTCTATGCAAAATAAATATTTCTCAATTTCCAATCAAGAATGAGCGTATGTCAAGCATAATGGGATGCCCATAAATAATTATGTTAAAAGGGCCATACTCGAATTTTCTCTTGCAACTTCCTTGCCCGTTCCTCTTCACTAAATATATCAAGTGAAGCCATGAATGCCATCGCCAGTTGACCAATGTAATCCTCAAAAAGCTCACTACCAAACAGCATCGCAAAAATTGCTGTTGGTTTAATTATTGCTTCCCTATATAATGTTGACAGGAAACAAGTTAGAATGTAAATCATCTCACAAGATTCTACACCATATGAAACGAAATCACCCATTACATTGCCAAAGCTACATCTAGGAAAGGAAGAAAATCATTCATTGCATCTTTAAGCAGACAAGTACACTAATAGTTTACCCTTAGAACCTTCCAGTTCTTTGAAAATTATTTCTTCAAATTCACAGGAAGTATTTGTGAATTAGACTTACGTTGAAATACCAGATTTCCCATATGAATCGTACGCGTGACGCTGTGTGGGGTCACCGAGTACTTGGTATGCCTCCCCCAATTCCTGCAGTTACAGTAAACTCTAATGAGGATGTTATAATGACAAAACTGTGCAAAAATCACATATTCCTGATTTACAAAATCAAATGTGTGTAACAGCGTCAGATAGTATTTCAAGGTGACAAGATGCACTGCAAAGTAGCAATACTGCTCAACATATTGCAAAAGTAACTTGATAATGCATTATACTCTCTTGTATGATCTATATAAGTATGCAAGATACAAGCTGTTCGTGGTTTAGGACAAACCATGCAACAAGGAAAACTACTGACCGCTGAAAATTAGTTTTGTTAGAGATAGAATAGGAGATAGATTAGGATTGTTATTTGATTCCTAATCTGTTTAGGTTTCCTTATCTGTACATGACACATCCCCTGTACTCTCCTATATATATGGTCCCTTGGACCTCATGTCAATACACACAATATTCATAACAAGTTTCACATGTTTCAGTTGATTGAGGCATAATAATACTATGATCATTTTTGTGCCAGTACAGGATGATTCATGGTGTACAAAGGAGCAAATTGCCGTTGGTAATTTGTTTTGGCCACAGCAACTTCCAGGATCATTTTTGGGGGGGACTAGATTCTGTTTTATAAATTCTTAAATGCCTAGGCGGAAGTTGCATATGCTCAGTTATTGCAAAGCAAAAATCTGTCACTGAAACACTTACTATGTGCAACAAAGAATAACTCATTCATTCTGATGTCAAACATTACTTATACCATCACCGAACATGGAATTACAAATATTTTTGTAAATTCATTTTGTATTTCTGAGTTCCCCTCCCTATACTCCTAGGGTAGTATCAACATGATGGCATAATAACACAGTTATCTGTTTAGCATCAAGTCATCATTCAGTAAGGTTGCAACACTGATGCTCATCGACACCCACAACATAGATGTTTTGCTCCCTCCCTCCCTCCTCTTGGAAGAGGGACAACTAGGATGGGTCATGGGTGAAGAATCTTCACAATGAACCAAGCTTAATACAGTTTGGTTTTCTACCAGGAATAATGGAACTTCGCAGGAGCAGGGCACATGGCACAAGGATACTACCACAGGGCATTCATCAATCGAAAGGTTCATTAGGTCCTGAAAGGCGAAATGTACATTTTGAAACACAGAGCGCCGCACAAAGCAGCAGGATTCCCCTGTATCCACAATTAACAATATAATATATTGTTCCAGCCTATTTCCTGATCAGTTGCGGCATTGTTCACCGTAGCTACAGAGGGAGGAATTGCATCATGCTGTTGCGGTTGCGGGCTGATCTCAAACGTAACTGGAGCAGGAAAGCAACGTCAGCATAGAGATAATACTTGCCTGGAACTTCTCCGCCGCAAGCGGGTCATTTGGGTTCTTGTCCGGATGGACCTGCCTCGCCTGCAACACCACCGGCAACCGGAATGAGATCAAATCAAAGCGAAGTTCACCAGAAGAAAGATCATGGGGACGAACGTGTGCTACCTTGATGTAGTACGCCTTCTTGATCTCGAACTCGGTGGCTGATGGGCTCACTCCCAGCACGTCGTAGTACCCCGTCTCCCTTACCATCGAATCAATCGCTTCTCCTCCCAACTCTCCCATCCACTCCGCCTCCTACCGACAACAATCCCTCTCCGCCTCCCCCCAAACAAAACCCTCGACCTCCCTCCCCCTCTCTTCTCCCTGCTTCGACTCGATGTGATGTGAGATCTCCCGCTACACCTCGCCACTCTCCTCCGCAGCGGTGGCGATGTGATGTGTAGGAGGTGGAGGAGGAGCCGGCGCTGCTCTGGCGGCTGGGGATTCCGACCATAAAGCGTGTGTAATAATTCGCTTGCTTTTTTCCCTCCACAGTCTTTTAATGGGGGATGAGTCACAATGACATGGGAAAACCCAGAGCCCGAATTGGGCCGAATATTTGTAATTCCATGTTCCCCTTTAGTGCAAGGAACCGAAAATCTAAGGATCTGTTTTTACGACTTCTAAAAGTCGTTTTTGGTTTTTGCTATAGTAATTAACTTTTAAACGAAGTATTTTTTTAAGATAAGGTCTACAAGTTAATTGTAATACATATTAAAAAACTAATATCTGTACCATTAAAAATCGCAAACGAGTATCTCTCTTTCCGCAATCTCTATCGTAAACAGCCAAAAAGCCATCAGCCGCAGCTAAAAAGAACAGACCCTAAGTCTATCCAATTTTTTGACATTGCTTTCTCACTTTTTTATTCTCTGATTCTGATTTCTCATCTCATTTCGAGAATAATATCACTAGTATATCATATATTCTACTCATTTCACTTTCATTTTATATATACATTTCTCTTATTTACCTTATCACTTATTAATTTCTTCTAAAAGCAACTTCTCTCATGCTATTTATTTCTAGATAAAATATTAACGGCAGCTAAAAAACCATTTGTTGTGAATATGAACATGTCATAAGTAATGCGGATTACGGGCGATTAGCGGCCGGCCAGGTGCGGTGGAGCAGGTCGGTCCGTTGGTGGACCACATGTGACATGGCCGACCGACGAGCGCGGGCGCTGACCCGAACCAGAGGCTGAGCTGGAGCAGACGTGTTGGCTTGGGTCGGAAACGAGGCGAAGGCATCGTAGTTTGCGGGCCCATCCACCCGCTCTTAAGCGCTGGGCCGGACAACGCGAGGCCCTGGCCCTCCATGCTGTGCTCCGTCCGACCCGCTTTCTGTCTGAAATTACTCCTTTTTTCTTTTGGGAATATGTGCTGAAATATTTTTTTTTCAGAACGACCAATTACATGTGTTGTAATAGTCCTATAGCTTTTTTCTAGTACACGACTGGCTCCACTAACGCCATACGCGCACACATACAACTCAACTCCAGTGATGTTTGGTATGTAGAAATTTCACTTAAAAATTAGTATAATTCAACGAAGAATCTAAATGCATAAATGGTAAAGGCTGTCCAGGGAATGTGCTGGTCATTATAAAAATAATATCTTCAAAATGCATCAGGGAATCACTCTACTTGATGCACGCGTGGAACTTGAATGGATTTATTCAAAAGAGAAAAAGGGACTCGAACGGGCGGTGGAGGTCGGCTTACTTCTAGAGTAGTTATATGTGTAAAGCGAATGTTGGGAGAGTGGTTTTCACCCTAGTTAGGTGGTCTATTACGTCAATAAAGGGGTGATCGAAATAGCGATGGTTTTTAGTTTTTGTTGAAAAACACAGAATTTGGTGAAAAACATCAGAATCGAGTTGGTTTATTGAGTATAATTAAATTTTAAAAAATTTAAAAATAAAAACGGCATACTAATCTAGAGCGGACGATGCAAAGAAACATGAGAAAAAAAAGCAAACAAAAAAACGAAAAAAATAATTTTACTGTAGCAGGTACTGTAGCTGCTACAGTGAAAATATCGCCACCGCTAGCGTTGGCATAAGCCATCCTGAACGCAGCCTAAGTCAGGAGGCTGGTTCAGCAGAACTGGTTGACAGAGAAAAATATCATATTTATTTCCTCCATATATATAAATCTAGATAGAGGTATTTATGTAATGCTAGACTAAGGAAATAATATGTTCACCCCTATAAATATAGATTTAGAGATGATCATTTGTATATTTTTACCTTCTATGGATATAAATACATGCCTCTTAGCACCATAAGTGAGCGCGACCCAGTTCTTGAAAAAAGACACATATATTCTAGACAAACATCCTTCACATATTTCCCACAGCATCTAAGATCCAAGGCAATCCCTCTATAATCTTTTTAGGAGCTTCCGTATTTACTATTTAATCTATAACTACAACGGTATACTGTTGCACTGTTCGACATATAAAGCCACTCACCTAACGTCCTAATCCTTGACTAGCACAAAACGCGCATGCACAATGTGTTATGCACGGCTAGTATTTAGTACCTAGCTAAACTAGCTTAGCGAGAACGCCGCTCTG
Source organism: Melocanna baccifera (assembly GCA_036346265.1). Taxonomy (NCBI): domain Eukaryota; kingdom Viridiplantae; phylum Streptophyta; class Magnoliopsida; order Poales; family Poaceae; genus Melocanna; species Melocanna baccifera. Next base: position 16,068,886 of record CM070702.1, read on the forward strand.
GAGGATACCAAAATGGGTGGATGGAGAGACTTCATTGCTAAAGGCAAAACAAATGCCATGGTTCTCTTTGCTTATTAATATGTAGTGTTCCATCTCGCGGTGATATTACATTCGGTTTGGAACGTGGAAAAAAAAATCTCGTTTCCTACGGGAATTAAACATTTCTTTATAAAATTTATGTAAAAATCCTGCATTCCAGATGAGGCCTTAGCGAACTGCTTCATCATGCCTGCTTTAAATTCATGTTCTTCGACCTGACCTGCACCAGCTACTATACTGTTAGTTGTTGAGCTAGCAAGCAAGAGAACACAGTAGCTTGGTTAGTGACGCTGACAAAGCGACTTGAGACCAAACAATAAGCGATGGACCGGTGACTGGCAAATGGTGGGAGCATTATATTTTCTGAGCTAGTCAAGCTTCTTCCCCAGTGCTCACAAACCAGCATGTTGCCAACACCGGATAGCGCCACTGATTTGGTTGTTGGGAGCATTATTAACAAGTACTCCTCCATAGTCCATAGCTACCAGCAACTACTCAATTCGATTATATTATTCATATATCGAGAGGTACGACTGTGAGAGCTGTGAGCCTGTAGTTTCTAGAAACCAAACAAGTAACACCCAATTTGCAACATATTAATTTTACACAAATCTTACGAAAGTTATACTGTTTGCTGTAAGATCCCTGTGAAATTCACGCGAATTCGTCAGTTAAAACCGGCTCAAAAGAAGTGGAAGCGTAGAACAGCCTACACTGGAAAGCTATGCAGGTATCAAGTCGAACGGCAACGTGCTACCTGCTGCCTCTTCCTTCCTTCCCCCTTGACGACCTCCCGCCACCGACACCACCACCCCTCCCTCCCTCCGTCGGCACGTGCGGTTGCCACTTCGCTTTCCATCCCACTCCTCCTCCTCCCTTACCTCACACTCCTCACCAATTTCAATTCATCTCCCCCTCTATCACCACCAGATCTACCTCCAGCTACCGCATTGGAAAAGATCCAGATCGCAACGAAGCACCCAAGAACCGAGATCGAGATCTAGCTCGGAGGAGGAGATGAAGCGGAAGACGCGGAACCGGATCCTGCTGACGGCGGCGCTGGCGGTGGCGGCGGTGGTGCTGATCGGCGGCACGACGGCGCTGATCCTGACGGCGGGGACGTGGAAGGTGAAGATGGAGGAGTCGCACGAGAAGGTGTGCAACAAGGGGTGGGAGTGCTCCGGGAGCAAGTACTGCTGCAACGACACCATCACCGACTTCTTCAAGGTGTACCAGTTCGAGAACCTCTTCTCCAAGCGCAACACCCCCGTCGCCCACGCCGTCGGCTTCTGGGACTACCAGGCCTTCATTACCGCCGCCGCGCTGTTCGAGCCGCTCGGCTTCTGCACCACCGGCGGCAAGCAGATGCAGATGATGGAGCTCTGCGCTTTCTTCGGGCACGTGGGCGCCAAGACCTCGTGTAATCTATCTACCCTTCCCTTTCCTTCCATTCTTGGTTGGTGGTCTATTGGATGGATTCATTCAATTCTTGGGTTGCTCTGCTTCCTCTGCTTCGATTCTACTGGATGGATTCATTCAATTCTTGGGTCGCTCTGCTTCGATTCCATTCCGTTCGATTCAAGAAACAAGCTGCGTTCTTGCAGGTGGATACGGCGTGGCGACCGGCGGGCCAACGGCGTGGGGGCTCTGCTACAACCACGAGATGAGCCCCGAGCAGACCTACTGCGACAAGACAAACCTACAGTACCCCTGCGTCGAGGGCGCCGAGTACTACGGCCGCGGCGCCATCCCCGTCTACTGGTAAGGCATCAGTTCATCGCTTGCAGCAGTTCTTGCAATGGTTAAATTGATTGGGGTGTATACTAGAAATCAGGAACAAGCTATGATGAAGTGCCAAATTGGTTGATGTGGCTTTCTTGATGAAGGAACTACAACTACGGTGCCGCCGGCGACGGCATCCACGTGGACCTGCTCCACCACCCGGAGTACCTGGAGCAGAACGCGACGATGGCGTTCATGGCGGCCATGTGGCGGTGGATGACGCCGATGAAGAAGAAGCAGCCGTCGGCGCACGACGTGTTCGTCGGCGTCTGGAAGCCCACCAAGAACGACACGCTCAACAAGAGGTTCCCGGGGTTCGGCGCCACCATGAACGTGCTCTACGGCGACCAAATCTGCGGCCAAGGCTACATGGACTCCATGAACGTCATCATCTCGCACTACCAGTACTACCTCGACCTCATGGGGGTCGGCCGTGAGCACTCCGGTGATAACCGCGACTGCGCCGAGCAGGTCGCCTTCAACCCGTCCTACAAGGCGGACGACCAGCAGCAACCGTCAAGCTAGAACACATCAGTTCAGTGCCACAGACATCTCTCCCTCTCCAGTGTTTTTATACATGTTCTTGCCATTGCCAAGCTTCCCGAGCTATACTGAGTTACCGATCCTTGAGTGTGGGGAACTGGTTTGGTTTGGTGTCGTTTTGAATAGCTGATCTGAGGTCTGTGTATGTGCTGCCTATGGGAATTGGGAAATTTGTAGCCCTTTGTGTACCAGTGTCCATTTTCGTTTATTTGATTTTTGTCACATACATGTTGAACATACCACAACATTGCTGAACTTTCTGTATATCTGCTATTGAAATGTATTCCTTTCACTGCCTTCTTGCAACAAGGATCTTTCGGGTGCTTTGCAGCCATTCATCTTTCTCAAAAAACTGCCCTATGTCACCAGTTGGGACTTTTGAGTTCATACGGATAAAACTATTCGTCAAGTGCAATCAGAAAGCATAAGCAAACAAAGGACGAGACAACCATTGGTTTTGGAACCAATGAAAAAGGAAAAGATGGTGTTTTTGCTACAGAATCATAGTGTTGTAATACATGTTTTAATAAGATATGGACAGAACTGCAAAATTTGGAATATGCTAGCAGAGCTCGACGACAATTTGCTACAGAAACAAGTTCTGTTCATGTTTAAAAACGGCATGGATCATACTGCCAAATTTGGGACATGCTAGATGATCTCAAAGAAAGTTTCACCACCACTACTACTAGTATATGTTAAGGATATAAGTATCTTTTTCTATTATATAGAGTTTTGATCCTTGTGTATCTTATTATACTATTTAGATGTCCTATGAGCTATTGCAATATACAAGAAAACACTACAACTTACATGATATCAGAGCCCTAGAGCTCGATCTACACTCCGCTGCTGTTGCCCCAGGAGGAGCTAATCCCGGGGGGAGCCATCCTCGCCGGCCGCTGCGCCCACGCTGCTGCCGGCTGCCACCGACCACGCGCCACTGCCAGGATCTGGCCGCTTTCGGCTGTCTACATCGCCGTCGACCCGCACCGTCGCTCGTGCACCCTCGTTGCCACCTCGGATCCGACGGCCGCACCCACCTCTGCACCAACGTCGCCCGCCGCCATGGCCTTCTCTAGCGCGGATCCTCCCAAATCCGCCACTCCCAGCCTCCTCCAGATCCGTCGCGCCTCCCAAATCTGCCGCTCCCGGCCTCCTCCAGGTCCATCGCGCCTACGTCGGATCCGGCCACATCCGAGCTCCCCGCCCGACGCGATGCCCCCCAGATCGAACCACGCCGTCGGCAGCGTGGCCGCTGCCCAGGGCCACGGATTCGACTTCGACTCCATCGACCCCCTCTTCCACGTCCTCCGCATGCTCCCCTTCTCCTTCCTCCAGCCGCCGGGCACCCGCCTGAAGCTGCTGTCCAACCTGTCCGCACCGGTGGCAAGCCCTTGGGGAAGAAGAGGATGCTGCCGCACGCCGTCGCACTGTATAGCATGGGGCTCCTCGGGGCCGCGATCTGCCCTGCCGGCGGCCTCTCCGCCAACGGTGACCTGACGGCCGCTGGCGCAGCGACAGGGGGAGGGCCGTCTGTGCCCTGCTTGATCCAGCTGATCGCCGACTCGTCGAGGCCCTATGTGAACATCATCGACGCACGCCGTGGCGGAGGAGGAGCGGAGATCTGCCTACGGATTGCGGCCTTATGCGATTGGTGAAGTGGTGGCTTGGGATTTGGGTCCCATGTGTCCAGGTGGGACTTTTCTTGCTCGACGCAGAGACGAAGTGGCCGAGGAGGGGCGAAGTTTTTCGATTGGTGAAGAGGCTGCCGCTAGTATCTGTCCTTAAGTTTTTTTTTTACGTCTTCTGTTACGTTGATCTAAATCCGTTACCATATCTTTATCAATTCGTTAAAATCGTGTGAGTCCACAAAAACTTTGTCAGTCAGCCAGTTTCTTTGCTAGCCAGATCCATTCTCTTGAATGTGTGTGGCTCTTTCTTTACTTTTGCATAGCTGCAGTCACTGCTCTTCTCTTTGAGCCGCTACAGATCGAAGAAGTCTTAATGATGCCGTCACTTCTCTGTAAGCCGCCGCCCCGAGCTTTTAAGGCCACCACACTTCTTCTGCACTACACCTCCATTATGCTTCTTGTGCACAGCGTCGCCGCCGTCTCGAGCTTCGATTTGTGCCACTATACTTCTATCTCTCTTTTCGACTTGATTTGACAGCTCTATCTACTTGTATCACCTTCCACATCCTCTTCGTCATGTTACCACGATCAAATTTGCTCCCACTTACCTCTATCTTCTCAGCTCCTGCACTTTATGTTTTATGAGATATCCCACAATTTTGGATAGAAGGCAATCTTTTCGATACAATTTTTTCAAAAACCACACGTTACAACGATATCTTTATAATTCGGACTTTGACGTTAATGGTATTTACGTCATTTCCTTTTTTTAGTATCAACCCTTTCAAATAAAATACTATTGTATATACCTTACATTTGAGAGATGTTAAAGGTATAAGTGTTTTTTCCTATTATTTAGGATTAAGTCCTTGTGTGTCTCCTTTACTATTTATATGTCTCATAGGCTATTGCAATATACAAGAAAGTATTATAACTTACAATATATACTAGCTCAAAGAAATTTTCATCACCACTGCTACTAGCATGTCTAATGGAGAACATAAGCCTTGACTCCCACATACAAGTTACAACAGAACCAATGTCCCTACCACATTTCTTTATCTTACAAAGAGACATGATAAAAAAGCTAATATTACACGAGCAGGCTTCCTATCTAAGCACATGCTAGAAAACATAATCTGAAATAGTTCGACAGGGCTCTCGGATACAACACGTTAATTTACTGTCCCAAAACTTTGAATTTTGGGTCAGACTTGGTGTCGTAGTACGTATAAGGCCAGTATGGCCTCACATTACAGAAAAACTGACTCCCACAGACAATGAAAAAGCAGACAGAGAATCAATGAAACCATGGATGGGGAGCAGTGGGTATCATGATGTCGCAGCTTTCAGGTAGAAGCAGCTCCATTTTGAGTATCCTCTAACTTGATTTTCGGTTCATCACAAACATGGTTAGAATTTGCCTCTCCTGACTGAGAGCTTCCCACTTTCCTCTTCCGGGTTAGCTCCACTTCTACTGATTCAAGTGGCTCATCGGCACGAGAAGCTTGTTCAGCTGCCTCACCCTCCTGCTGCGTTGGAGCTGCCCAGGATATGGGGCTCACTGAAGCGAAACACCAAATGAGATCAGACAAAATGGTGGATGGCTGAATGCAGTTCATTTGATATGCTATAGAGCTAGCCTTCAGCAGATACACATACAACTGCAAATGAAGAGCCACTTGACAGCATAGATATCTCACTAAAGAGTGAATAGAAAATTATTGCATAAGTTACCACGATGGATTCCTAGGGTGGCAGGATCATCAAAATTTAAAACAATATGCACCAGTCTGCACTAAGCAAATTGGTTCTGAAAAGCACCTGATACAATAAATCTGACAGTTGTTACCAACTTCGTGAATCGATGATAGGAGGAGCTATATCTAGCAAGCAGTATGATTCTATTAGTGTCTACACTATAAACCAAGGGCTGCACAGAAGAACTTGTAGTATACAGTAGTAGCCAACACATCAGCTATGCAAGTATGCAACTAGATTTAAGGAAATTAATTTGAGTTCTTATGTTTACCATTGAACTATTTGGATAAGTAAACTTATTTTTATGACTCCCATTTATGATGAGGGACTGTGTATCCTAACCAGTCAGTTTTTTTTCTTTTTTTCTTTTGAACCTCTGCCGGTGGTCTGCTAATATGTTTCGAGTCATACCCATGCATTGTTCAACAAGGTAAGGGAGTGTTATATTTGAGAATTAATATTTCATTGATTATGGGTCCACAATTCATGATGAGTTTGTTCATACACCGTTACACACCTTCGTCTGGTTGAAGAGACTTAGAAGTTACTATGCTCACTTCATCACTTGGGCTCGTTAACTTAGGGCGCTTTTTGACATAGTCCTGCCGCAGAGGTCTAGGAATCTGGAACGAAAATTGAGCTAATGTGATACCCTGCACAGCATACTCCGGATTCTCTGAGAGGTACCTGCAAATTATGACATCGAGAGTTTAAAGCATCACAGACTGAGTCACATGTAGAAATTTAAAGAAGAAAAAAAAGGAGACAAATACATATAATTTATATCTGCATACTATGTATTTGTGATATCCAGTCATAAGAACTGGAGAAAAAAGCAATAAGATTTGCAGTGCAACTGCTGCATCAAGATGCTGCGAGCAATTTCAGGAATCATTATAGATAAGGGGATAAAGAATGATGCTCAACGTAAAATTTGACAAAATACGCATGACATACCTATCAACTTCAACCAATGACCTCAGTTTCCTCCCAGTAGGAGAAGTATAGTACCTGAAAGCAAGTTAAAGAGTGTTACATGCATACAATAAGTTCAGCAAATGTAGCCAGAAATGTAAACATTTATGCTCCATTAGAATTATTTTTCGTTATTTTTTTAGAGGAAGAAGTTAGATAATGTCTATTATATGATTAAAATGATATTAAATGGAGCCACCACATTCACTCTACGAGGCTAGAAATTCTCATCCCACGACAAAAAGAAAAGATCTACACTGCTTAGTTTGATGGTGTAGATTAGTTTATTTTTATAACTCTACATTATATACAACTCTTATCATTTTGCTTATTTGGTGGAAAGGACAAAACAATTTTAATAACCGCCCAAAAACACTTTTTGTGAGCATAAGAATCCGGTGTTGTTACATTACAAACAGATTAAATTGAATGGACATGGAATCCTACTAGGAAAAAAAGGCTTGCTAATTAAACAGAGTCCTGTACAAAAACATAGCCACAGCCCATCAATCTTTGCACTTTGTACATCGTAATATTTGTGACGGTGAGAGTTTGGTTTGTCCTTAGGAGTCTTCTCTTCTACATAGTTTATCGCCTTTCATCGTCTTGATTCCCAACTGCATCATACATTATTCCAATCAGCAGTCACTTCTGGTGCCGGCAAGTTGGCAATGGAGCGTGGCTTAACAGAGGGTCATCATGTCGAGAGATGCTGCCGGATCAACTAATGCATTGGTCTCTCTTTTGCACAGACTGGCGGTGAAGTCTACATAACTAAAACTCTATCATGGAAGTGTAAAACTGATAAGCCATTGGATTAGATTAATATCTCCTTTTGGGTATGTGCTTCAGAAGCTAATGAATGTAGTGAGAACTGAGAAACAGCAAGAAGAACTAGACCATGCCCTGAGCCCCTGAGACATCCGACTACCAACGATGCACGTAAAACCGATAAGCCATTGGCCTAGATTAATATCCCCTTTTGGGTATGTGCTTCAGAAGTTAATGAATGTAGTAAGAACTGAGAAACAGCAAGAAGACCTAGACCATGCCCTGAGCCCCTGACACATCCGACTACCAACGATGCACTATGAGCCAAGTAGCCAACCACAAGGAGCTCACAAAGCTTCTAGGAGTGGCCAAAGTCAAGAGTGTGTGTGGCACGATGCACCAAGGTTATTAAGGCGTCGCTTAGGCGACCGCCCCAAGCATGCAAGGCGTCGCCCCCGCCTTGCCCTGCGTGCGTATGGCGTCCGCCTTAGCACAAAGGAGTCGCTGAGGCGACGCTTAGGCGGCGTATGGCGTCGGGAAGGCTCGAGGCGACGCCTTACGCATGGAGGTGATGACCACGACCAAATAAAGAAGTGAGTAGGCGGTGGGCCGGTGGCTAAACCAGAGAAGCAGAGAAAGAGATCTGGATCTGGAGAAAGAACCCTAGGCGGTGAAGTACCTAGAACCAAGGCGGTGGCCGGCGGCGCCTCCATCTCGCAGATCCGTCCACAGCCAGCGCGCGCTTGCTTCCCATCCTGTCGCCCAACAAAGAAGGTACTCCCTCCCCTCCTCCACCATCTCATCTCCTCCTCATCTCCCCTCCCCTTCCTCCCCTCCCGGCGGCGACCCGGCCGACGGCTCCACCTCCCTCCTCGGCTCCCTCTCCCTCTCGACCTCCCCTTGATGGAGGGGAGGTCGAGAGGAGAGGAGCCCGAGGAGGTGGAGCCGCCGGCCGACGCGGATTGAGGAGAGGCAGAGCCATCGAGGATGGAGGGGGAGGCGGAGCCGTCGAGGATGGAGGCGGAGCCAGATCACCAGGATGGAGGGGAGGCGGAGCCATCGAGGAGTGCTTTGCGAGCGAGTCAGATGTGAGCGGGACGGATGGAGCTATGCTGCTCGCTACTGTGATGCGAGCAATGGAGGGAGTGCCGCTCGCTGGGAGTGTGTATATGTTGAAACTTACAAGGGGCCAAAGAGATAGATGCTATATAAGAGAAGAGCAATTAGAATAGAAAGATAGGTGCTACATAAGCTTAAGAATTGGTAACAACAAGGTACATATGTGCTACTAAATACTCATTTTATTTGCTACCCCTTGGCGCCTTATGATGTGTAAGGCGTCGCCTTATCTCACGCCTTATCGCTTAAAAGGTGTGAGGGGGGTGGGTCGCCTTATCTCGCCTTACCGCCTTAATAACCTTGCGATGCACTCATGCCAAACATCAGTACCCTGCAACTCTACATGGAGAAGATCAACACTTTCCATCCTCAAGGACCGACAAAAAGAAATCAGCACAAAGAAAAAAGGATGAATGGAATTTTCATGCTAGGATTGTCTTTCCTAGGTTTAGATGGATGTAACAAGAACAAGTGAAGTGGGCTTTGCCATACAACTCTCGCTTCCTCAAAGATACTAAGGGTAATTAGGCGATTGATGCAATGCAAGGTACCAACTACCAACTAAGCATCAATTCTACGATGATATGCTTTTCTTTTATACTTGAATGCAATTTTCTGGCGAGCTATAGACTCAAATACCCCAGTATCAAGAGGTCACCACTACGAAAAAGTAACATAACAGTTTTCTAGGTAGTCGATTATAAAATATATTGCATAGTTTTTATATTACTTCCCGATTTGAACTCCTCAGAATTTGTACCTAACTGAGACATAGAGAATTGGTTTATCCAAAGTTAGAAAACATAGTGTGTAGGAAATAGACACAAACAGTTATTGAAAAGGAAATCAAAACCATTAATTGGAAAAATGGTACAAATATAGGAAACAAATTGTAACAGTTAGTGAGAAAGAAAATAGTAAAACTAGCCACGCAAATGCATGGGCTACTTGGCTAGTTTCTCTTATTTTTGTGAGCACTAAACACTGATTTTTCAACATACAGAGGGAAGACTGCAGCCAGCAAAGAATGAAATCAGTGTCCTGAGGAAAGATTGCAGCCAGCAAAGAATGAAATCATTAAATCAATGTCCTTGCAGAAACAACCTGACCAAAGCAAATAGGGCAGTGAATGAAAAGCATTACTCACACATCAGCAAATTTGGTGCCTCCTTCACCCCTTATTCTGATCTGTCTTTCCCATCCAGGAGGGGGTTGTGCAATATTAGGTTTGTCAATAGCCCAAAGCCTGCTGCCATCCTGAGATATATCCTCTGGATCATCACATGTTACTTCAGGTCTCCACTCACGGGCTCGTTTGCATTCAAAAGGTTCCTGTATAATATGCTCACGAATTTCTTCGTACTTCTCTTTTGTTGGAATAAGTCTCCATTTGAAACACCTAGCACATTGGACAGTGAATGCCCCAATAGATGGCAATCCTCGGTTTGACATATTAGAAGGGACTGATTTCTGCAAAGATGGGGAATGGCTTTCTCCAAGTTCATCTTGCCCTTTATCTACTGTTTCGGGGTTGAAAACCATTTGATTTGATGCACTGTCAGATGAAAACTCGTCGTTGCCAAATTGGTGGCCATCAGCATCAGACAACATAATCAGGCTCTTCTTCGATGGTTGAGGAGATTTAGAACTTTCCATGGGTTTTTGCAAAAGATTTTCTGGACCAAATTGCAAATGATTAAGGCCTAGGTACCTGCAGTTGGCAATAAGAATTGCATGCTGTAACCAAAAAGATTGCTTTATGTGCACGTATGTTCTATATAAAGCAAATGAGATGCTCAATTCATTGCTGGATATGCATAAAAAATTGCAGTTCAAAATAAACAATAAAATCAATTTTGCTCAAGTGATAAAAAGAAAACAAGACAAAGATAAATAAAGATGATCTAGATAGCATTGTCTACAATTCTTTTACAAGTGATACAAAATGAACTCTACTTGTGTTGCCGATAATTATCTTATATATTTGTCCCAGTATTGCGCTGCAATATCAATAGTAACTAAAAAAACCTCCCAAATACAACCATAATCCTGATCATGCAACACAGATGAAAACTGCAATGACTGTGCAATTACACGCAAAGCCCTTGGAGTCTTGGACTAGTGCAAACAATAGAATGAACACTATATCCTACCGCCTTAAACATGTTGTAATCCTAAATTTACACAAGAAACAATATCATTTCTAATTCAGTACTACAATAGAAATACAACGTAATGGAAGACTTTCCAGAACCCACACATATTCTGAATGGATAACAGAGCAAAACATATGTATGTAGATGATCTTTTAATAATAAATGGCGTTTCTCCTAATGCTCTTGTTACTAGTCAACCCCATTTTGATAATTTATAGAAAAAAAAGCAACTTCATAGGAAAACTAATCTTCAGTTGTTAAGGAACCATATGTAATTAAGTGCTATTACTAGGATGTTCAAACCACAATGCTAGTAGTTCGTCAATAATTCAGCAACTTAAGTCTTAGCTCGCAAATTGACAATCCTCTTTTTTTCCCTTTACAACAAGTTGATAATTGTGGATACTTTTGTTCACTCTTCGATATCAACCATTACTTCTTTTCCTTTACAACAAGTTGATAATTGTGGATACTTTTGTTCACTCCTTGATATCAATCATTCCTATGTTTCTGTTATATCTACAGTGTTCAATGTCTTCGTATAAACAAGCAACTTCAGTTGTCATGGGCTCATGGTTACCTAAGTGGAAGCAACCTGAATTGTAATGAACATCTCTGTATTAGCAACACAAGCACCATGCCACAACACGCAGGTGTCTCAGTATGGAAACAATACAGCAGTGTTTTTTAGTTCCTTGGATTAATGGATATGTGCATAATGCATATGATCCCAATCCACAAGTCCATGCGTCTGTGTGGATTTTTGCATGGCCCAGGTGTTTGGTTGGCCAGAAAAAAAAAGCTAGAGGAATAGAGAAACCAGATTGAGTTTCGAAGTCAGGATGAGGAGAGGAGAAGATCAGAGTATATGGTATTGGAGAGTTGGTCATGCAAAGTCAACAATAAGGTGAGAAAAAGAATTGTTCCATGAATGCTAATGTGGAAAGGAGAGGAAGATGGAAAAGCGCCTTGGATGAGAAAAAGGAGGCGACTGAATGAGACTTGCTCCATGGCACAAGCTGAATTATGATGCACTGCAGTTTCAGATTTGCATCATCATATATCTGCCGCTTCAGTAACTAGTAACTTCATTTATTCATCACTCTTACACATTCATTTACCAAGTCCTATCCCTCAGATATATTGAGCTAAAGCCAAATCTTTGTGGTACTAACATGGGTTAACAACCTGACCATCTTAAGCAAGCTGACTCGGTTAGAATGCACAGCACACATAGAAATAAAGACTTATACTGCCTCGTAGGTACCAATAGCTAGAGCAATTGTTCCTACCAACTTATGCCAAGCATCCTTGAATTCAGTGCCACGTGATTAAGCTGCACTTTAGATCTTTTATTTCTTAGTTGAACAAAAGATGGATACTTATTGCACAATTCACACATGACAAGCTGTACATTCCTCGGTAATCTGCAGCAATATACGATATTCCGCTTTGAACATGACACAACAAGCAGATCTCCGCACCAGCAATGCAAATGAACAACGCAGCTGCACAGCACAAGCGTGGCAAGCTGAAATTGGGCGCAAACACGAGCGGCTGCGGAAGAAAGCCCATGCACGGGTGGCATCAGCAAAAGCAAACAAATTCTCAGCTAATCTAACAATAGACGCATGCAGGAACTGCGCGGGATCTCGCAGCACAGCGGAGGGAGAAGGTGGGATCCAACGAGGCTAGGTAGGCCTTACCAGGAAAGCGTGTACCAGCACGGGTGGATCTCCGGTAAGGGTTGGAAGACGGGGGCGATTAGGCAGTCCCGACCGGTCGTCTCGGAGGAGATCGAGGCAGGTAGGTGCGGCTGGGAGTTGGGATTGGGGCGCCCCGGTGGACGCCGCCGCCGAAGAACGGCGGCCGAGGGGTTGGGGATTTTGGGGGGGGGGCTTGCCGTCTCCGCCCGATGCCCCGATCGGTCCGAACGGAGCAAGCGCCCTGGTCCAAAGGAGAAGAGGATCTAGCGGAATCGCAGTAATTTCTTTTTTACCGTCCGATCAAGACCAGCTTACCCGTTTAGCGCTTGTTCGGATAATGATAACGAGTCTTTAGACACAATCCCTTCGGATTAGAAGCAATTTTAGTTGAACTTCCCTATCCATCCAAAGGGTCCATATCCAAACAAGCTTTCAATGCCCCGTAAAGTTCACAGAAACTGTATGATTTCGGTACAAATCCTACAAAATTTCTGTATTCCTAATTGGAACATGGATTTTTCAAGATTTACATGAGAATTGAACTGTCTCTTACAAAAGTTAGGTCAAAAACCAGCTTTCCAAATACTCCCTCTATTATTAGCCGGGAGATTCCCAGAAACTTAGTGTGTCACATAACTTTTTTTGTGAAAAAATCCTTTGTTTTTTTAGAATTACGTATGGTTCTAGAAAATCCCTTCTTTTTTGGTAAATACATAAGAATCTTTACTTTCGGTTTTTTTGCATACACCATAATTACATACAGGTCCTTACTTTCCTTTTTGCATATAGTCCCTTGTAACGTAGTATAGCGCACTCTTTTACTTCGGTTCATGTTGTAGCTAGCGCAGTGTGAAGGTGCGTCAGGCCCAACCAACAACTAGCTCATAATTGGGTGAGTGTCGGGTGAGAATGAGAAACCACCTCATGCCAACAATTATGGGTAGTCGAGTGGAGGAATAATGTACTGACACATAGGTAAAACTTATGTACTCTAATTTAGACATCACATCTAAGGTAATACGAAGATTTATTCGCTACAAAAAACAAGGAGATTATAGGTAAATTGATACAAGCTTGTGTAGTGCTATAAGCCATGAATTCATGCCTGCTTCTTAGGCTGAAGACTACGGTAACCAATGGAGGTGTTTATCCAGTTATACGAGTGTTTAGTAAAATTTTAAATTAAAATCCAAATTTTTTTGTTAATCTAAAAATATTTATTTTTTAGATGTTATGATATAAGAAGAGATTCAAAGATATGTTGGTTTATGAACATACAAGTGCATTTTTTGTAGTGATACTTGTTGAGTATCCTATATTCATCCTTACTATTATTTTCTTTGTTTAGATGTTAGGCGGCCTAGAATCCCATTTGGTGTGAAGAATGTCTACTCAGAGGAGTTCAAAACCGAGTGGGAGGGAGATGGTTGTGAGTATGACCCATATGATGCGGACGGCTTATACGAGACCTGGGACGACAAGGTTATTACTAGCGGATTGTACTTGACCCTTAGGGTACATGTAAATTAATGTGATGTTTTATATTTTCTAGTACTTGTGTAATTAGCTTCTGGACTAAAACTGCTTTCTTACTGTATTATTTAAGTCCTAGTGGCTTTATAAAAGACTTTACCTCTGCGTAGCTATGTTTATATAATATTATGTTCTGTCTCTAATTATTGTTCTACTGCAACACTCTGATGGGTATATTATTTGTTGAAGCAGTATTACAACGAATAATAATCTCTTGACTAGTGTTATTCCCCCTTGATAACGATACGGGCACCACAAAGGGCCAAAGTTTGATTACCAAGTATGCATGGAATGGTTTATTTGTTAATTTTCTCTTGTAGTTTTTTGATCTCACAACAGCTTATGTTGGGTAAGTTACGTGTTGGATGGCATGTTTATTGATTTTCTGGGTAAGTTACATGTTGGATGGCATGTTTATTGATTTTCTGGGCTCATATAAGCGCTCAGCAGGTAGTGCCGCTAATGCCAGATCGTGACAAAATCTTCAGGCTACATTTCAGATTGCTGGGGAAAAACATGTCTGTAACTGGAGCATTCAGTTTCGAAGATCCATGGAGTATTCCATTGCCTGGGCCAGGTTAAATAGACAAATGGAGATTGGAGGACACGAGGTGAGCTGTGATGGTCTGTCAGAATTTGGACCTTAAACATCCAAGTTAATGAACTGCTGTCTCAGTCAATTTGTAATTTTGTGTCCCTTCTCAACAACTGTATCGTACAAGCATTGACAAGTAGCAGGAAACATAGCTGAAATTTTAAGCTAATTCCATAAGCTTTGTCGATCAATTTCAGCAGTCACACATTCTTGGGGAGCGCAAGCAGGGACAAGGTGGTGAGACAGCAAAACGTATCAGTTTTATTAAGGAAAGCAAAACGTATCAGTAATACAGAGAACAAGTACTCCACTTGAAAGAGAATTGCACAGTACTGTATCACTCAACTATGTAAGTAGTATCATAGTCGTACTGTACAAGCGCTGACAAGCAGGTGCGACGAAACTGGACTGAGCTCTTTGACCTCTCATTAACAAAAGAAGAGAGAAAGAAATCTAGTATTACCACCATGTCCTTTCCATTGATCGATGCCAGAACAACCAAAACGAAAGAAAACAACGTGATCTAACAATGCTCCCAGTGTTGAGATCCCAGGTAGGAAGCCCATTGACAAGAACTGCACTGCCTCCTGCTAAAACGGACGGCATCATCTCGTCTCAACCCCCTCCTGCTCAAGGCCTCGCTGCCAAAACAAGAAATGGCAACAAGCAGGAAGCAAATCAAGATCACCATGGAAGTACACTACTGCCAAGTGCCAACACCTGCACTTCTCCTACTACCACTACCATCTCGTGCTCTTGTAGTAATACTACATGCTACCGTCGCCGTGCCGTGCGCTTCACCATGACCACGTCACCGGGCTCGGCTGGTAGCTCGCCGCCGGGAGCGGCTGTTGTACCATGCAGTGCTGCGGCCACTGGTAGGGCGCCTCACCCTGTGCGGCGCCGGCGGTCGCGGGCTGATCACACCTGTCTTGCTCGACCTCCATGGACGTGCCTTCGCTGTCCTCGGCGTCGGCGTCCATCATCTCCGTCACCGTCGCCGAGGATGTGGAGGCTGCCTGGGAGTGGAAGGGCACCCATGGGACCATGGCCAGGTTGGAGCTCTCGTCGTCCCTTGCTAGCTCATCGAACAGCGCACGGGGGTTGCTCGCCTCTTGCAGCATGGTGTCTGCATGATCAAATCAGCTTCCCGATCAGTTTCAGTGATTCCAGCAGTTGGGAACATCACAATTGGATCGAATTCAAAGCCCACAGGTCGCATGACATGAACAATTAAACCGGAACAATTTGATCCGCGCATGCAGTTTCAAGCTTTCAGCATCAATCGAAATTAACCCAGACTAATTGCGTAATTTAGGGAGATGAGCAATTCTCTTGCAGAATTAGTCGGGAAGAAGAGGGGGACTCCGCACGTACTCTTGAGCCCGTGGATCCAATCGGGGCTGACGCGGAGAGGAACGCCCGGTCGGAGCGGGCCGAGCAGGAGGTTGCGCCCGGCATCGGCGGGCTTGTATACCACGATCGCTCTCTCCTCGTTCGCCGCCGGTGCCACGTCGCGGCACATCCGCACCTCCTCCACCCCAAACTCCGCCGCCGGCTGCGGCTGCGGAGGCGGTGGCGGCGGCAAGCCCCTGCCGGGCACAGCAGGCGGCATGACCTCCGCGTCCTGCACACCCAGAACCAAAACAATCAAGCCACGGGTTAGCAAATTCGAGCCCAGCCCACCCAACTCGGGGTTCGGGAGGGAGGTAGAGCAGAGAGCGAGTTCGGTTGCTAGGTACGTACGAGGCGGCGGGTCTTGGTGGAGCGGGAGGAGACGTGGAAGCCGGAGGCGGTGTCCTCGTCCAGCCACAGCTCGGGCGCCTCCGCGCCCTTTCTCTTCAGCATCGGCGCGGCGTCCATGGCCATCCCGGTCGATCGCTTCCTCGTCAGGTTCCGGAGCTAATCGAAGACTAATCCAGTGCGGCGGCGGCGGCGGTTTTCGTGTGGTGTTTAATTTTGCGATGGCCGCAGCAACAGCGGGGGAGGGGGTGATTAAGAGGAGGGAGAGCGAGAGTTGGAGAAGGTTCAGTAGGCGCTCTCGAGGGTTCTAGAATATTTCCGACCCTTTTCGCTTCGATTCCTTGCTCCTCTTCACGATTCCTACGTGGCGTTGTGACTTGTGTGTGCGTACGGAGTTTCCGTACTGGCTGGGAGGGTGCCACATAGGGATGGTAATAGGCACCCGAAACCTGATATCTGATGGGTTTTTACTCTATTAGGATATAAGTCTGAGTCAATTTTTTAACCCATGTGTTTCTTAATGGGCAAAAAGTTTAACCCATCAGGTCTGCTGGGTTCGGATACATTCCTATAGTACCTGAACCCGTAAATCCATAGGTAATATAAACCTGACAAACTAGCCCATACTGGCCCACAATAGCCGGCCTGGCCCAACTAATACATATAAAAGATGTAAACCCTAACTCACTTGCTCACTCGGTCAATCCTCATTCCTCCCCAGTCTCCACCCCGAAATCCCAATCCTCCCACGGCATGGCGGCATGCGCAGATCTGGGCAACAGCACAAACCCGCTGGGTTTTGCCATTCCAAACCCGTGGGTTAGAAAATTGACTTAGACCCATGCCCTAATAGAGTAAAAATCTACTGGGTATCGGATTTCGGGTACCCATTGACATCCCTACTTATGTGCTACTCCTACCCATGGGCGACCCATGGGTATCTGTTACCCGAGTGGGCATGAGTCTGGGCAAAAATTTATACCCGTCACGGGCATAGGTTTTTTAGCGGGTACGTTCAACTTTCATAGGCACGGGTTTGAGATGACAAAACCCAGCGGGTTTGTGCCCGTTGCCATCCCTAGTGCCACACGGTGGCTCCACTTCTTGCTTATTCTTATATTTGTTTTCAGAAAAAGAAAATTCCAGTTAGTATTCCTGTCAACACACAGACATTTTTAGGAAAATGGCCTGTCACGATATGGAACTAGACACATAGGCGCGGTGCCATGCCGCGCCAGCCACCGTGTGTACCGAAGTAAAAGAGTCAAAAATTTGCAGTAAAAAGAAAACGTAGGGGCTTCTTCGCAAAAAATTGAGGGCCTTTTCGCAATAAAAGGAGAGCGTATGGGGGTTTTCGTAAAAAATCAGGAACTTTTTTAAAAGAACTGAGGACTTGTACGTAATTTTAAAAACCGCGGGGCGTTATCAAGGTAAAAAAATACAGGGACTTTTTCGTAAAAATTCAAGCACCTATTTGTAAGAACCAGAGGCCTATACTTAATTATAAAAAAAATTAGGGGCTTCTTGGGGGAGCGACACGTGGGGAGCTGGCTGCCCGAGGAGTCCCCCTCCTTTGTATAGTGGATGATTCCACGTAATGACGTAATGCAGAACATAATCGGCAGTAGAAGGTCATGATGGAGCGATAAATGTAATAAAGCTTAGAAGGTTATGGTGTTAGATAAATACCAAAACTATTTTTAATGGGTTTTGACTACAAAGAGATAAATCTATGTATATGAAGAGATAGATCTGAGATTAATAAAAACTTTAATTTCCTGGTATTCTCTCTCAATCATTCTTTGTTAATTCTCTACTGATTGATTGTGTAAATTGCATTGGAGGTTATTGTCATTATTTTTCAACATATTATCAGCACAAATCGCTCTACAAGGTGCAAAGTATGCAAACCTTAGACCAATCTATTACGTATTGTAATCTCGTAAATCAATCTAGATTGAAATTCTATTTGCTGCAATGACATGATTAGATCAGTTGCGTTCTAGCTGATTCTAATTATAGATTGATCCATAAATTATTTGCATGAGTATTCATCTCTATAATATGGTAGATTGAATCTCTAGGTTCTAGATCGGAATGCCTAGTCAGATTAGAATTGGGATTGATTTGAGGAAAAAAATTCTTGTAATTGACATGCATGATTTTGGTGCTATGGAGGGGTCATTGTCACCGGGCCACTGGAAAGCCATCACCGCCACATCCGCCTCTGCGCTCGGTTGCCACACAAGCTCGAAATCACCGTAGCCTGGCTGCCTCCGTGTCCGAGGCGCACGTCACCACTGCCACCATGCCGGAAGCTACCCTAATCGCGCCCAAAGCCCGAGGTTGCCGTCACGCCCCCGCGTCTGAAGCTGACCTCCATCGCTTGGCCTCCCCCCACTGGTGCCCCGCGCTCGTGCCCACGCCCAAGGCATACATCGCCGCTCGGCCTTCCCCCACTGACTCTCAGCCTCGCACAATGCAACCAACTACCGCTCAGCCTTTCCCCGCTGCCGCTTGACCTCGCCCAACGCAAGCGACTGTCGCCTTTGTGCCCCGCACCCGAGGCCGTCGGCCGCCATCGCCGCACCCAGCCATCTCTGCACGCCCGAAGTTGTCCCCGGCCGCCTTCGCGCGGCCTTGCCTGAAGACGCCATAGCTCGGCCTCCTTGGTTGCCGCTGGCATCACTGGTAGCCGACGCCATACGGAGAAGAGAAACCAGTGGCTAGGGTTTTTAACCATAGCCACCGGCTTAACGGGTCGACGAGGCATCGAACCGAACGGGCCCACTTCGGCCCAAGAGTGAAAAGAGGGGGAAGCAGAAAAATAATTTTTCAGCTCGCTGTTTTCGGTTAAGCCCCTAGAGTTTAGGTAAATTATAAAGGTTTGCTGAAAAATGTGAAAATATCCCAATTTTTTACCCTAAAGTTTGTCGAAATAGCGGATAGGTCCAGCAGATTGACATTCTCACATGAATGTTTTTAATAATGCAATAAGTACGACATGAGAAACGAATGCGATATACTCTTTTCTCCATCCTTTTTTCACTGGTTTTTTGGAGGAGTTTTTAATGAGGCATATGTATATCATTATATTTGCCTAATGGAGAGTGTTAAGAAATATAGAAGGTTGCGTTAGTGAGCAAATACCGAAACTACCCTAGATAGGTTTTGACTATAAATAGATAAGCCTATGTACATGGAGAGATAGATATAAGATTAATAAAGACTTCAATTCCCTAGTGTTCTCTCGTAATCATTCTTTGTCAATTCTCTGCTGATTGATTGTGTAGATTGTATTGGAGGTTATTGTCATTATTTCTCAACAATAACAATGCTATTGGTTGTAACAGTAATAGTGGTGGTTTGGGTGTAGTGGCAGGGGGAGAGGCATGGCTAGTTCCACCTTTGGCATTGTCAACCCCTTAGGGCATGTGAAGTGTTTGTAAAAAGTAAAGGCTAAGAGTTTGTCTGGCTCAGCAAACATGTGAAATGTTAGTAAAAAGTAGAGGCTAGGATTTGTAAGCCTTGGGCAAACTTGGGTCTAGCCATTGCAAGAGAGGGCAAGGCCAGGCCTCGGGTCCAAGAAGGAAAGAAATCAGAATGACAAGAAGGATAGAGAGGAGGGAAGAGAATGATGCTGTTACTTTTAGCTTATAACTTATAAATTTTTTAAATAAATAAACAAGACAATTTGTTTGTTGTCTTTTTGAAATGATTTATCAAGACAACTTTTTTAAAGTAGCTTATTGGCATTTGGTTCGTTCGCGTAAACACTCGTATTAAGATCAAAAACTATCAGTCGCAGCTATAAGCTATAAGCAAATAGCTAAAAAATGTACCCATTAGTGGAAGGGGAGAGAGAAGGTGAGTGAGAATTTTTTTTATTCCATTTTAATATAGCGCGTTTGATTTTTAGAGAAAAATAGGTGCTAAACAATGGAGAGAAAAGGTAAACTTCACATTGTGATGCCCAATAAACAACAATGTAAGTTAAGAGAGTTGTGAAAGTTATGTGGCGACACGCTGGAGTGATAAAATGACCACGTAGCGATGACTAGATGTACCGGGTGAGTGCGGAGGTGTTTGTCTACGTGTTAGAAACCATTGAATTACACAAAGAAGAATAAAGCAAACCATTCGGAGTACCAATGTGTGGGTAGGGCTGGACAAAAAGCTCGAGACTCATGAGCTACTTGAGCTCGTAACCGGCTCGGCTCAGGTCGAAATTTTTTTCAGCGAGCCAAGCCTAAGGAATAGCTTAGCTCACTAACGAGCCGAGCCCGAGCCACTCGCGAGCGGCTCGCGAGCCCAAACGAGCCGGAGCGATGCATCTATTCGCTGAATCGCTGCCTCGCTAGCTCGCTCACTCCTTACTCACTTCGCCCGCTCCCTCTGCCTCTCTCTCTCCGTTTCCCCGTGGCCCCCACCCGCCTCCCTCCCCGCTCCCCTGCTCCTGCCCCCGCCGCCTCCTCCCTCCGAACCCTCCCCGCTCCCCACCGCTGCCTCCTCCCTCCCCGCCCCCGCCTCCTCCTCCCCGTTCCCGCCGCCGCCGCGCCTCTGCCCCCCGGCTCCCGCCGCCTCCTCCCTCCTCCCGCCCCGCCGCCTCCTCCTCCCGCTCCGGCCTCGAGACACGACTCAGCGGCCGGCGGTGTGGGCTCGGAAGATCGAGGCGGCGCCTCGCTCAGAGAGATCTGGGCGCCGGCGGTGTGAATGGATCAGCGTCCGGCGGCGGCGGATCAACCGGCGACCACCCCGGCAATCGATTTGAAGCCGGGCACCCGAGAGGCGGCGGATCTGGGAGGTTTCGTCATGGTGGCGGAGCTCTAAGCGGCGCAGATTGAGAGGCGGCGGCGGCGGATCTGGGCGGTGCTCCGAGCGGCACAGGCCGAGAGGCGGCGTCGGATCTGGGTATGACGAAACTCCAGACCAAGCCTCTACTCGAGCTCGCAAGCCGGCTCGAGCCATCTGTCGAGCCCGAGCCGAGCCTGCCTTCTAGCTCGGTTTCTAAACGAGCCGAGCCGATCTATGCCTCGGCTCGGTGCGAGCTCGGCCGAGACTGGCTCGAGCCGGCTCGGTTCGGTTCGTTTCCACCTCTATGCGTGGGTGAGCTGACTTTCGGATAAAGGTGAAAATGGAATGAATATAAATTGAATAGTGTTTAAATTATATTTATAGTTATATCTTTTTAGATTCGAATACAAATCAAACAAATGTCGAATACAAATATAGACCGAATAAATATCAGATATAAATTTAAATGAACTATCTACTTAATTTGGTCGGATCTAAATATGTATAAATATATTAACAATATTTTATTCTTGTACGAGTTTCCGTACCCGGTAATTCTTCGGTACCCTCTTTATCATTCTCTCTCTCCCGCTGGCCGTCTCATCGCTGTCTGACACCTGGGCCTCATCATCAAGAGCATCTTACGGTCCACCTGAAGCGGATGCTTCCATACACCGACACCCCTTACCCGTTCAGTGTAGTGCCCCTTCGTTCGACCCGAGAGGACAACGGTAACGGGCACGGCTGCACAATTAAGCCCGACTTTGGGTAATCATCCACCACAGCCCAACCCGATGCTCCGAGTACAAATTGCACCACCAATTCAGCCCAACGCACTCTCGGCCTACCCAACCCAACCCAAACCCTCGCCATCTCGCTCGGCTCTGAGCCAAGTACTCGGACGAATCGGGGCAAATTCTGTGGCCCACGTCCGCCGTGTCGTATCGCCCACCATCGCAGGCCATCAACAAGGCAGCCAATGGGGTTTACTGTATTATTGTCCTATTCTTCTTAACTACGACTGGTAATTTTTATTTTTATTTGTTAAGATAGTAGCGAGAACGATGAAGATGTCGACACAAACGATGCACCTGATTGTAACACCTCGACCCATGATGACCCATGAGTGTATACACATGAGGATATAGATTAGTCCCATGTTGCTAGCTTAACATGAGTAGCACCAACATATAAGCCTATAGGCACCATTGGTAATAACCTTCGGTTAACTGTTTTGCTCGAAGCGAGGACGAAAGCGCAAGCAAGTTGTTATGTGTGCGTGGTTTATCCATAATGAGGTTAGACCTAACCTGATTTGGATCCTAGGGTGTTACAAATGGTATCAGAGCCGACCCTTGCGGTTACATGGGCACGTATGGATCAGGGGTGTGGAGCGTGGAGCATATAACGCATAGCGCGTATGAGCCCGAAGTGATCATACGGCATGGTATATGTACCAACACTGGACGTACGGACATGTATCAAGAGGGGGAGATCTTGGTCATTTGCCACAGTATGGGTATGTTGGACCGACGAGGACATCGGGTTCTTTAAAGGGGGTGTATGTAATACCTCGGCCTATGATAGCCCATATGTGTGTGCACATGAGGATATGGATTAATCCCATATTACTAACTTAGCATGAGTAGCACCAACATATAAACCCATAGGCATCATTGGTAATAACCTCCGTTTAACCGTTTTGCGCGAAGCGAGGACGAAAACGCGTGCGTGGCTTATCCATAGTGAGGTTAGGCCTAAGCCGGTTTGGATCCTAGCATGTTACACTGATTTAGGCTTGAGAAATCGTTTTACAAACCCACTTCAAAAAACCATCCTTTTTCGACTCTCGGAGGGGCTAAAAGCTTAAAAAAAGTAAAAAACCAAGAGGCCGCTCGGTTAAACTGAAATTTGGTGGCTTGTGGTTAAAATTACACTGTAGCTGATTGAAATTACATTGTATCTGATGGTGGATTATTTGGCGTAATTAATTTAAAAAAATCTAAAAATAGAAAAAAAATAGGTTAACACATCACGTATAATGCAAACGAATATGAGGAAAAAAAACCGGTAAAAAAGTTTAAAAATATCAAAAAACTAAAAAAGATGAAAATTATAAATAGTAAAAATAAATCGGAAGTTAAAAATCTAAGTCTAAATGAGTGGGCCCAAAAGAACAACGCCATCTTCCTCTTCTGATCAATACATGCACGGTGCATCCGGATTTTGAGCTTTCTGAGGCACAAAATCGCCATGCTTACTGCCTGCTATGCAGTAACTTGTTTGACACCGCCGATGTGTATTCCATAGTTTAGCTTGTGTTACTTACAGCATACACTCTTGGAAGGGAAAAGTATGGAGAAGAAAGTTCAGAGTAGTGACACAAGAAAAGCAATGTGTGTCACTACTCACTACCCGTCGCAGGGAAAAAAAATATGGAGAAAGGACAGCAGGGATCTCCGGAACATCGCCGTAGAGTAGTGGCACAGGAAAAGCAATGTTCCCAGAAAGCATGCAAAGTAGTGGTGTTCGCGCTGGCATGCAGGCAAAGAAGGCCTTATCGCTCCACATTTTTTTTTATAGGAAAAGCAGAAGCACTCGGTCTCCGGGGCAGCAAATCAAACAGTTGCTACTGGAGTCCGGGTCAGCAAATCAAACCTGTCGCTACTGTAGAGGCAGGTTGGTGAGGGTGCAACGCGTCCGTGCACAGCTTGTATCGGGACGATGCACTGGCCAGGTTCATGTCGGAAACATGCATCATATTTTAATTCTATATTTGACTAGAATATAAATATTATAAATAATTAGTGATGTATAAATTAATACTAATAGCAGACAACATATTTCACTTCGAAGTATGTGCAAAACATTAATCTCTTTGTCCTGTAATATAAATACTTGTTTTTGGTAAACGTCATCCCACAATATAGGTCCATTACGAAGATGAAAGATGTAGTTATTACAATATTTTTATCATATACACATATTTTAATACCAAAAAATGAGTGAGCACTTGAATATGTCATTTAGGGGTGTTCAGAGTGGCATTGGTTTATGACTTTTTTTACTGTAGACGATTTATTTTTTACTATAACTGAATTAGCTTATTTGACATAATTAAATTTAAAAAATATTAAAAGTAAAAAATATGTTAGCCCATCACAGACAATACAAAGGAATATAGGGAAAAAAAGAAAAGGTAAAAAAATCCAAAAAAAGAAAAAGATGAAATTAATGAATAGTAAAAAAACAGAAGTCAAAAACTAAATTGAGCGGTGCCTTAATAGGGGTATGCATGGTCCAATGGTATTAGCTTGTAAAAATTTATGTCTTCTTTGTCTATGCGTATGGTGTGCTCTTATATTATGGGATAGAGGAAGTATATAATATAGTCGATCGGTTATACGAACTACTTACAATTGGGTTTGATGAAAAATGGGAAACAACGTAGGCTTAATATAGTGCAGAATGTAGATGAAATAGTGAAGCAGGTGATCGCACAGATGTGCACTACCTATAAACCTTATTATCGTACCGTACAGGTATTCTCTACGGCAATGTTCTATAGATCCTACTCTCTTTTTTCTCGGTGCACGTCGAAAAGAAAGGCGACGAAGTTTGACAGCTCATCACAACTTACCAGAGGAGGAAGATGATGTGGGAGAGGAATGGAGAATTTGGTTGTACCCAGGCTTGGACGTCTCCAAATTTAGACACACGATAATTACTTATTAGTAACTGATAGCATTAACTTAATTTAGACCGATTAACTTACTAGTAATTGACGTTTAAATTACATTTAAATAAAATAAATGAGAGGGATGATACATGATTCAATAAAATAAAAGGTGAATTTGATGTGCTAGGATTTAAATAAAATAAATGAGAGGGATGATACATGATTCAATAAAATAAAAGGTGAATTTGATAGCGCTGGCATGCATGCTTAGCCGAAGTCCTCATGACATATGTCACATATTCAAAAAGTGATAAATACTCTATTTTATAAATTAACTTCCCTCCACGGCTAGATAATATGGTATATTTTAAAATTTTTAAAGTAAATAGGCCTTGACTCATGAGCCAATTCCCAACAGTTTATTTGCATCATTGCATGGACTCAGCTAATTAAGCTAACTCGACCGAGTGTCAGTGCACCCCGCACATACATTGCTTGCTTTTCTCCTGGATTTTGACTATAGATATATTGCCAATACGTTACTGCTACTTTCTACATGCATGTCGCTTTGCAATAAGAAGACATAATAATGATTATTTACTTGTAAAGGGCCTAAAGGCAGCAGTTCGCTTTTAGCTAGTCTTGCTTTTGTTCAGAAACCGACGAGCTGTAGCCTTATTGGATCGTATACAAGACAACTGGTTTTGTAGTATCTAAGAATTTAATGCTTTTGTATAAGGCATATACTCACTATTGCTATCGTATGTAACATGACACGCAACTTTCTCATCCCATAATTGCATGCTAGCTACCCCCAATACTTGCCATGCACAAACCGGGACAAGCACCGAATGGACGCTACTTTCGATCTCACCAAAAGGGCACTGACCACCCCTGCATCACTGCATCTTTTTAGAGTTAGTGACCAGTGAGGCAGCCGACCGAGGGTGACCGGCGTTGAGTCCGCGACGTCTCTACTATTAACCAAAGTAGGAAAGCAGGAAAGTGACGAAGACGCCGGTCGCGTTTTTTTCAGATTACAGACTACGGATTTCTTCGTTTAAATAAACGGGATAATTTCTTTGTTATTTTTTTAAAATAACTTATCGGGACAGTCTTTTTGAAACGGCTTATTAGCATTTAGTTTATTCACATAAGCACTTATGTTAGGACCAAAAACCATAACTGAAAAAAACACACCCTATAGCTCCACGTACTAGTATGACGTAATGTCTCATCTACTTCGAGACACTGGTCTGACCAGGCCTAGACGGTCTGACCGCAAGCAACACACTGGTCTGACCAGGCCTAGACGGTCTGACTACTCGAGTCACAAACAATTTGACTGTTCGCCGTTCCAGAATAGAAAATAGCCTAGTGCCAAGAACTCAAAATGATTGAACTTCTAATCTTCTCAACCAAATTACTTGAAACTAGCTTTCTCAAGGTTCTATAAATATATTCCATCAATATATCGACTAGCTACTTAACAAAGTTTTGATCTTTGCCCAAAACAAGATAGATTACATCAAAATCAGGCAAACCGAGATAAACACCAAGAACTTGCTATAAGGTTGCCTAGATGGATGGGATCTAGCCTCTAGGAGGTTTTTCCCCCATCATCTACACATCTTTGAAAACTAGCAAGATCAAGGAAGGAGGGAATACAACAAGAAAACTAAGTAAATCAAAAGCACACAGAGAAATTCATAGCAAAACTCACTGGAAAGAAATTTGGATCGTTATTTCAGTTGAAGATGAATGTTTAAAATCACTCCATTCTTGAAGGACAGAACCCCCTCTCCAAGTAGCACACACACAAATTTTTCTCTCTTGGAAACCCTAGTCCTAACTCTCCCAAAAGCTTCTCCAAAAAGACTCTTCACCTAAGCCACATCCATTTCTTTTATAGTGATGGCTTACAAAAAACCTTAACCAGTATCTCTAGTTGAGTATCATTTCTACTTACATAGGCTATCCCGTTAACCTAACACCATATTGGGTTTTACACACACGCACGTTTTCAAAGCGGCTCATCCAAAAAGCTCCAATAGCCCAAAATGTCAATCCAATCCATCAAAATATCTCTGCATACTTTAATATGTAACCCGTAGTGTAAAATGACTAGTCGCCATATCTTCACGCATTTGAACTCCTCAAACCGTCTCTACATGTATCAGCCTTGTCACTTGGCGCAACACATATATCAACTCACCTCGTCATGATTCTCATCTATTTTGTACCTTTCGCTTGAGTCACGTAGCCTCACCCAGAATTACCCGACTACACGGACCTTAACTCTCCCGCCTAGTGCTGGTACATTGCTATTGATAGCTACTGCTCTCCAAACCACCTGTACATCCATAGACAAAGCAATCTAATTTCGAGCATAAATTGCGTACACTTAACTCACGTTAGCCGAATCATGCATTATGCATCATGCAACACAACTATCCAACAGCTCCCATGACGTGCACAAACTTAAATTAACTCAGTTCAGCTAAAACACACTCTAAACCTATAGGGCCAGTTTGACCGCCCACCATAGGCTAGCCTAACTACCTAACAACCCTCAAACTCACCCCGGCAACAGAGGACCGGACTGACCGCTAGCCCAACGCTAGTTATACAACCCATAACCATGGTTTGCCCAACCATGTCACACAAAGTCTCCATAGACACCTCATAGTATGTAGGCACAACTCTTTTGGCAACACACTCCTTAAACATGCTCAACTCCAATCTCACCAACAACCCTAGACATGTCTGGCCTTTTCAGAACCTCTCTGGACACCCTAAACATATCTAGGGTACCCCCAGACATGTTTGCCCTCGGGCCACCAGTCAAACTGCTCCATAGCCGCTGGTTAGACCGCTCTTCAAAAAGATGTAAAGAAAATGCCCAAGGCCAATTTGACCGTCATTGCCATGATGGTCAAATAGGTTAAAACTTGACAGTAACTTTGAAAGCTGAAAAGTTTCAAATCAAACTTAAACTTTAACAAAACATGCAAATCAAAGTCAAATACTCATCACACACCATGGGGTGAACTCTACATGGTCTTACATATAAAAGGCGAGAAGGACACCAACCAAACTGTAGCTCAACTGGCAAGACACTCACGATTAGTATGATGTCGATTTTGTAGCTCTAAACCCTAACATTCAGGTACATATTGCGTATTCAGACCTATGTTTGTGTAAGGTATGTGCTCTAGGCAACTCTGTGGCCTTGTAGAAAATGGGACAAGGTGAAACATGTTATCATCATCATCATGTGCAGCCCATGAGGCCAAACAAAGTGTGCCAAGTTGGTTACTGTAACGACCCATTGCATTGCTATCTTAGGTAATGGTATTAGTCTATGGTTATTACCTGATAACATAAAATAAATTTCTATTTTATCGACTAATAAGTCACATCAGAGTATTGCAAATATGACAATAATTAGAAGTTGTTCCATAATATTATAATAAGATTGCCACACAAAGCTATAGTCTTTAATATGGTTAAACAGTTGCTTGATTACTATAATACCTCTAGGAATAGAAGTGCTCATAGCAAAAAATTATATGAGTACTTAACTAAGGAAACAGGCATACAATTATACCCTGAGTTCCGCATACAATCTACTAGCATCCGATTATTCATCCCACATCTCTTATAGGGCATCCACCTCATACGTGTCATACTTAGGTCAACTCCATCCACCTTGGCAAAGCTGCACTCTGTGTAGGTATCGTTTGTATCGAGTAGATCTCCGAACATACTAATCTCTAATAAAGGAGAACGGTAGCAAGAATGAGTACAAAGATACTCAACAAGCATTAATAGCAAATATGTGACTTTATGAACATTAACCAACATTCATGGATACTATCTCATCCCACATCATCTCGAAAGTAAGAGTTTTTTATGTTGAAGAAGATTTTATATTTTAAATTTATAAATCTACTAATCTCTTGCATAACAAGATAAAACCCCCATTTGGTCCCTGTAGGCTCCAGTCCAAGAGACACTCATGAATTCACAATTTATATAGTACTATGCAGGCTTGTACTGCTTTATCCATAGCTACTTTGATTTTTATTGCGAATAGTTCTTCATATTTTCTTGGATACGATGCTCAAACCAGAGTAAAAAACTTTTCCCCTATTTTTGTATATTATAACTCCACTTGATTAGGGTATTTTTAGTCGTTTGTCGGGCCAGACGCACATTCACTCAACACTCCACTATGCTAAATATAGACGTCGGGCTTATCATTTATGACCCTGAATCCAATCGAGACATTGCATGTGAAATCCCCTATATAATCTATATATTCATTGTGGAGTGTATAATAATATGATAGAGTTACTAGTTTTACCCGTCTTAGACGGGACTATGGTCGATACAACAGGTACGACCCATTATACGAGTGAGAGTAGGTAAATCATTAGATATCTATATGCAAAGGGTCCTGACCTTTCTCTATGTACTTTTCCAAATACACCCTCTGCCCACCAGATACTTACATTGTAGGTCAACTGCTCCTTCAGTTGACCCTACTAAATTTCCATCCTTTATCTGAATTAAATTTAAATTCATCCGATGCAATTAATGATAATATTGTAATAAAGAAATAACTTGTTTTAGGTGAAGATACTCTAGCCAAGATGATCAAAGGCTTGTTTGCCTAGAACCTAGTAGTGGTTCCCATGTTCAGACGTGCTCAAGTGAAGTCATTTCTCTTGACTCGGATAGTCACCTGCAGTTAACATGTAGGCTATGATTTAATTCACGTAAATATAAAAATATGGTACGTTGATGTGTCCTAATGGTTTGGACCTACTATAAATAAAATCTATTGTTCTAGCTCATTACTTAATTTTTGGGATCAATTGAAATTTCTGGTGTATTTAATATTGCACCGAATAATTAAATTGATGTACTGCTACTCAACTTGGGTAGAGATTTAAATTGCTTTCCTAACCGGTCGGCTCAACACCTGGCCCAAATTCTCCAACCGTCCCCCCTTTCAGCCCATCTACTCACAGCCTACTCTCTCTTGGTCCCCATTCCACTGACACCTCTCAGTTCCTCTCTACTCCTACTAGCGCCACCTCGGTTCCTCCTCTTCTCCTCACTCCTTCTCGGTCACCCTTCTCTTTTTCCCTCTTGATCACTCCCTCTTTTACTCCCTCTCATCCTCGCTTGGGTTACTCACTCGGCTCCTCTTCGACCCGCTGCCCTCTCAGCCTCACCTCCTCCTGGCTTTGTAGCTGCTTACTAGTCATCGACTCGACCTCCCTAGTTGCCACCTGGCCAGATTCGCCATGGATGATGGTGGCCCGATGCCTCCAGGTCCCAGATGGATTCTTCCCTTTTCCCCTTTTGTAATTTGTTACAATGATTTGATTTTGGTTTGTGTCTTTTTGATTAATTTGTGAGGATGATGATGAGGTGTGGTGCCTCGGCCTTGGTGCACCGTGATGGGGCTTGGGGTCTCCACGTGTGCAAGGAGAATGATGGAGTGTTGCCAGGTGTGCGCGGTTGGTCGGTCGTGGTGTGGCCTCACCACCGTGAGCCAGCGATGCCACATCCCGTGTGTGTCATGGTCTAACTAGCTCGGGTAAGCTTCTACGCCCTCTCTTGTGCACCCTTCCAGGGGTGGATGACTACCCGTGGTCCTTTTGTGATAATGTGGTGGTACCTTGAAGATTTTGATCGTGGGTTTGGCGATCTGGTGAGGATGATGACGCAAGTGTTGATGATTGCGGTTCCTTCACATGCTCCTTGTCCTTGCTTGTTGCCCTTCTTCTCCTTCCTTCTCGATCTGCCACGATGGTGCTCGGGCTTGGTCCTTCCTCCTTTGCCGATCTGGACGTGGTGGTGGTGGTTTTGGGGGCGATGTGGATTGGGGATTTAATGGATTTGTGAACTGGAATGGCTTGCTCTAGTTGGCTGTGGTTGGCACTCTCTCTTGCTCTCTCTCTCTCTCTCTCTCTCTCTCTCTCTCTCTCTCTCTCTCTCGGTCTCCGGCCGATCTTATCTCCTTGCGTGTGCATGTGTTGCTCGAGCCGGTGAAAAGGTGTAGCTGTGGGTAATTTGTTGTATGGGATTTTCTGTGGAGGATTGAAATGGATATCAAGTTTGTTAATTTTGCTAGATGGTAATACTCTACGGTTGCAAGATGTCCCAATTGGCCTTGGAAGGTTTGGTATTTCAATGAGCGAATTGCCCACTACTATTCTTCTAAAAAGGGTTTTAATGGCAATGTTGGCTTTACTAATTTGGTTAATTTAGTTTTTCTATATTCCCAATTATTGATTCTCCTTGCATACACTTGATTCAGCTATTACAGGTTGTGCCAATGCTACTTGTTTCGATAAAATTTGTCAATTGCAACTGTATTGGGTTGTATTTATTCATATGTATTGACACTTTCGTGTAATCTTTTGTATGAACTGGTGTGCATGGAGTCATTGAGTTTGTGAGGTACAACATATTATTTCACTAGGATAAAACTTGTGGCTGTATTTTGTTTATTCATTGTTCTTATATTTCAATTTAGTTTGTTGTATGGGTAAAGAACTTAATTTATTTTGTAATTTATTTAATCATTGTTTAATGAATTTTGTTTGGCTCCATAATTTATGGCTTAAGTTTAATTAAGATTGCGGGGCGTTTGAGTTACGACTTACGATGTCGACACAGGCATGAGGCCGCAAGCATTTGTGCCCACGAATTGTGCAGCGCAGCGGCAGCGCGCTGCACGCCACGCAAATCAGCCAAAGGCGCGAAGCAATGCCTGAATTGCATGTGAAATTAATATCCAACCAGACAAAAACCGAAACAAAACGGTCATGCAATTAGGCCGGTATCCTGTTCTAATTGGCAGTATCTGCGTCAAGATCGAGCTCCTTATGAGAATGAACAGCTTATCTTACTGAGAATGAAGTGTAGATTCGATCTGTCCTTAATTAATTTGTATCTGTATATCTTCCTTCGCTTTGAATACGACACTTACTGAAAAGCAACTAAGCGAGTGGGATTTGTGCATGCACTTCAGGGAATCAAGTATGCAGAATAGCAATTGAATCGAATGAAGAATAGCGTAGCTAGTACACATTCTTTTATTGTACTGCCTAGCTTGGCTGATGTCTGCCTTTAGTTTTTGATTGATCACTAAAGACTGTGGCCTTTGTGTAAGATGGCACTATGTCTTGCACATTTGCATCAATCACATTCTCGCCTCATTGCCTATATATCAACACCCATAGACGGACAGCTCCAGAAGCCTGAATACCTGATCAGAAAGCAACGTTTCCCAAATTTCTACGCATCACAAGGGCAACTTCGACTGAGAAAGAAGCATACTTCATATAGCTAGCTAGATCAAGAAAGCTAGGCACAAATACCTGTATCGATTGATCGATCATGGAGTGGAGGGGCGGCTTCTTGGACCTGATGCTGATCCCGCTCAGCCTCCTCCTCCCCCTGGCGTACCACGTTTGGCTCTGGCGCGCCGTCCGCCTCTGCCCGCTGCGCACCGCCGTCGGCATCAACTCCGCCACCCGCCGACTCTGGGCCATGAGCATGATGAAGGTAGTACAAACACATAAATATGTGACATGCATGTGCAAGTAGAAGTCGGAGTTGAGTGAACTGATCAGTGCGCGCGCGCGTGCAGGACAACGACGACAAGAAGGGGGTGCTGGTGGTGCAGTCGCTGCGGAACGTGATCATGGGATCGACGCTGATGGCGACGACGGCGGTGCTCTTCTGCACGGGCATCGCGGCGGTGCTGAGCAGCACCTACACCATCAAGAAGCCGCTGAGCGACACCGTCTTCGGCGCGCACGGCGAGTACATGATGGCGCTCAAGTACGTGGCGCTGCTGCTCCTCTTCCTCGTCGCCTTCATCTGCCACTCCCTCGCCATCTGCTTCCTCAACCAAGCGAGCTTCCTCATCAACACCTCCTCCTCCCTCCTCCCCGCCGACGCCGGCCACCTCGGCCTGCCGTCCACCAGGGGCTACATCGGCGAGATCCTCGAGAGGGGGTTCAACCTCAACTTCGTCGGGAACAGGCTCTTCTACGCGGGGGTTCCCCTCCTCCTCTGGATCTTCGGGCCGCTCCTCGCCTTCTTGTCCTCCATGGTCATGATCCCGATTCTCTACAACCTCGACATGGTGAACATCAAAGGAGATCATAGCGACTGCGGCAATGGGAAAGTGGACATGAATGGAAACGAGTGCATGCACGTCTGATGAACCATATGCAACAAGAGCAGTTAGATTTGATCTCTACATGCTTATGTAATATGATATGTATGAGACTGTAGACTGCCACATTGGTAGTGCATGCACGCATATATGCAAATCTTTCTTTTTCATTCATGTACAGTGTGTGTGTTGGGTTTCTTGTCAGCAACTAGCTAGTGAGTGGATTAAGTTGGAGGTACTAGGAATTCTTCCATTGCATGCATGACATGGAACCCACGCACGTAGATGTAGTCGCCCTTTTTCTAAGTGTTTGCAAGGTTCATGACAATGTATGCCTGCCTATTCCACTACAAGGCATATAAGCATAATTCCGAGTTGATTTTATCTCTCTGTGTGTGTATGTCCTGTTTACTTTGACATTCCCTATAGCAGTTGAAGCAGCAAAAAGGAGATGTTGGCAGGTTCGTATCAAATCCAATTTAACTAGATACATAGGCGCGGCGTCACACTGGTCAACTACCGTGTGTATCAAAATAAAAAAAGCAAAAATTCACAGTAGAAGGAAAACGTAGAGTTCATCCAAAACAACTGCATCACCACCTGCTCTATCAGTTGATACCAGAAGTGACAGTTCCACCAATCAAAGTCATTCTCGAAGTCAGGCAAAGAATCAAACAGATAGCAATTATTGCAACCACATTCACGGAAATACACTCAGGGAAGACAACACCAAACTCCCTTAACTGGCATTTAGGGGAAAAAAGAACTTAATACAGTTCTGTAATTAAAACATGTAATACAGATTACCATTGATTGCAGCAGCCTGGAACCTATCTCATGATTCTCACAAACTTGAACAGATCATTAGTGCAGTTCAGATCCTTCATCAATTCTTCGAATCTTTCGAAATGGAACACATTGAAGTATGCTATCAACACAATGAAGGACTTTAATAACTATACATTATCAAACAATATAATCATACGAATCATACAAGATGAATATTAGACAGTCATCAAGAAACTTGTAACTCACACTGTATCTATCTTTGTTGAGCTTTATGCAAAACAAATACTCATTGTCGACTTTGCACATCAACTTTGTCAAAGACAAATTTCACCCTTGAGGAAAAAAGGGCAATCATCACACGCGATGGCATCAAGCTAATTTAATTGACCATGCCATCCTCTTAGAACTGTGATTACCTTCTCCTCCAACAACTTGAAAACCAAGAAACTTATTGTACCACATAATAGCTTCCTCTAAGTTCTTTTTCCCTGTTGCATCACTATTAGCTTCAAGAGCTTCAATAGCTGCCATCAAAGAAAAGATATATTAAGGCATGTAGATTTCAGGTTCTGTATACTTGTATAGCCAAGGAAAATATTCTAACAAAGCAATCAAGTTGGGATCAACGTAGCTACAAATTTATACAGAAAAAAGAAAGAGAAGCCTAGATTTTAGAATATTGGGACTTCAAGGATAAAATATATTGACCTAAGAGCTCAAAAGAACCCCTCAAACAGTACGTAGTATTATTAAAGCCGACTAAACCGCTTTTAATTCCCTATTCTGTTTAGACTTTAGAGACCAGGCAATACTGGTCCAAACACACCAAAATAGGTGCTCCCTTGACAAAACAAAACCCTCATAAATTATCTCCTAAATTATTGCGGTTCTGAAATGACTTGTACTCTGGTAAAGAAGAGCCGAAATATCTCAACAAATCAAATGTATGAACAGAATGTCATAAAAGATACCTATCTCACTTGAAATTCTTGTGCTAGAGCCGTGAGCTTAAGTTACCTTCAAGTTGATTTGATATGACATTCACATATTCATCTCTCCTAGCCCTCTGATCCATGACCAAGCTCCTGAGCTGCTCGTTTGTTGCAGTGGCATTCAAAATTGACTCACCAATGAGCTTATGCTTTGCTCCTTTGTTTACTTGGACTGCAGAGAAAGTTTTACATGATTTCAGACCTTCCATGAAATGCAATAGAAGGCAAGGAGACCAATATGAAACCAAACAGTAACCAAAAAAGCAGGAGGGAAGAATTTTTTTGGAGGGGGGGGGGATTTGCGGCCATTTGGATTGGATGATAGTTTGGAAGAAAACATCAGGTGATGTTTGTCAATACCCATGAAGAAATGCTTGTACTTACTGGACAGAGCTTCTGCGAGATCTGCTTCAAGTCTCCTGAGCTGATCCTTTAGTCCGTTGAGTTTCCCTGTCATCCAAAAATCCATAGATCAGTCAAATTAATCACTCACCTTTTAGATTAAACAGATATACTACTCACAAAGCGTACTGCAACCCTAGTTAATCATCCAAAGCTATATCAGAAGTTGTCAGGTTGCATAACTATGCATATGTGTAAACATACAATGATTATCACCGTGGCCGCTCAACATCACCACGACCGCTTGAATAGCTAATGATTATCGATGCACGCTTAATATTTTACTTTCGGATCCCACGAAATGCAGAAGTGAAAACCATCATGATTACACTTGCGGCTTGTGCTATTACGGACATTGCACAATGTACAAGCGAGATTAGACAAATTATCCTCTGTAATTTACATTACAAATTGCACAACCAAAGACATTTAAAATTTTCCTCTGTAAAGAATCATCCAATATTTACTGGTAGGGAATTATTCAATATTCACGAGAATAAAAGAGTGCATGCATCAATGCATGTATACTTGATGTAACTCTCTTACAATAGACCAGTGTGAAAACCCAACAAAGTTAACAAGAAAGAACTTACGTACCTGTCCATAGCAAATTGGGAAAGATAAATTGGGGTTGGATCAATATCATTTGTAGCACTATACGGCTGAACAACCCGAACATCGTCAAGACCTAAGATTGCACCTGCATGCTCATGACTCAGAACAATCTGTAATGAATAAAGCAAAAGATGCTAGCGCATGCATAACACTGACCTTTTCATTTTACTCTTATAGTGACCCCATAGTAGTTCTGCGTGGTGGTGCACCCTCAGCATCGGAGGCGGCGAGCTCGGCGGAGGCGTCGAGGCGAATGTCGACGATGTCGGCGAAGCGGGAGAAGGGGTCGGCGATGGCGGAGAGGTATGGCAAGAAATCGGCGCAGGAGAACGCAGATTTGGTGGGATGGCAGAGGGAAGCACTAGGGGGAGGGTGGTGACTCTTCATGGCGACAGATCTGGGTGGGGAAGCGGTAGGGAGAGGCGATGACATCGGCGGCGGGAGGGAGGGAAATCGCCGGAACCCTAGCGCGGGAGACTCGCAGGGGTGTGAGGGCGGGGCAGGCGCGTCGAGCAGGGGAGCTGGAGGGGGGCCAGGGGAGCCAGTAGGAGGACGACGAGGCAGAGGGGAGCGGGCTGTTGAGGAGCGTGGTGACGAACTGCAGAACGCCGTCGGGTGGCGCCGTGGAGGCGGAGGTGGGCGACCCGGTGGAGAGGGAGGAGGAGGCAGTGAAGATGGTGCGCAGGGGAGGGCGTGAGGCCATGGCGGCGGCGGAGGTGGTGGCGGCGGGATTAGGGGAGGGGAGGGCGGCTGGGGTCTGGGGAATGGGGGCAGGAGGTATACTCCGCAGCGCCGGCGCGGCTTGGTAACGAGGAAGCAAGCCGCGGCTCGCTAACCATGGGAGAAAGAAGCCGCGGCTCGCTAACCATGGGAGAAAGAAGCCGCGGCTTGCTATCGAGCGCCCACACGCGTCGGACGGAGCGCACGCGAGGGAGCGGCATTAAAATGGGATTCAACACCCCACCTAGTCTCCCTGCACTGTTTCTTCTACTCCCCTTCTCACTGCTCTCTACCTTGCCCAAATTGCCACCGTCCAGTACACCAGCAGCGACGACAGATCTCGACACTGGCCATCAGGATCCGAATCCCCGTGCTATATATACCCCCTTTTCCCATTCAATTTGGCCCCTTAGTGTTTTCAATTTTTAAGCTTTAGTTTGGACCCGCAGGTCCCTTGCGGTGGCGGTTCTCTTGGGCTCCTCTGCTCCAGGCTAAGGTCGCCGACCATGGCTCGTGGCTTGGCGTGCCGCGACGGGGCTTGGGGCATCCTCGTGCGTCGGGGGCGCACATAGGTGTGCCGCTGGGTGAGTGCGGGTGGCCAGGTCGCGAGTGCGGCTATGCTGCCATGAGCCAGTGACGGCGCGTCTAGTGTGTGTTGCGGCTCTAGCTGGCTTCAGGTAGGCGTTCCCCGCAAACCATCTGCTCCTTTGCTCATTCTATTCCCTGCTTTAATTGTTAGAAAACTGTGCACTTTAGTGAGTAATTTAAACCAATAGAAGAAAATGCAAATTTGCAGATTGCAAATAAATGTGTAATATAGGTTCTCAATAGATTACCAAGCAACAAGAACAATATCATGGTAATCTTGCATATATCGGATAACTCAGAAAGTAAAAATGACTTATCACTCACAGTGAGTATTGAGATCGGTAGGAGGGTTGCAGGAAGCATCGAGCAGTTGCGCAAAGCTCTTCCCAAAAACCTGATTCGCCCCTTCGCGCATAGGACTCAAGTGACGATGGTTTCAAAGACACTGCTATTCCCACACAGGTGCACGCCGACGAAGGAATGAGAACCCCAAAGCAGCTCGGTGCAAGAACATCGATAAGAATGAGACTCCACTTTTCTGGTCACCTCCTCTATCTCTTTTAAGCATGAACCAGTATCTGACACATTAAACACAATTTATTATGTTGTAATGTCTACACTACTGCACGCATCATCAGTGCAAAAATCAGTTACAAGTGCAAGTTTATAAAACTTATGCAAGGTGCAAAAGGA
This sequence comes from Melocanna baccifera, assembly GCA_036346265.1. Lineage (NCBI taxonomy): Eukaryota > Viridiplantae > Streptophyta > Magnoliopsida > Poales > Poaceae > Melocanna > Melocanna baccifera. The sequence continues at coordinate 16,106,724 of CM070702.1, forward strand.
AGTTATGTCTACACAAGCAGCCGGGTCTGAAATCGCAGCACCATTCACCATAGCTATACCCAATTTCCCTTATAAATGGGTGACTCTCTTTTGGTAAGCAATATGAGACTATTAGTCCCACCACTTGCCATGCATGAGTAGGCCTTTGTGATTTATGAGAATTATTATTTAGGCCATTTGGGTTGAGACCTAAATACTCTAACAATCCCCCACCAGATCTCAAAGACCCCAGAGATTTCTCACTGCGTTAAAGCACTGTTAATACACCAATTTTTCATTGGAGACCTGATTAGGGTTGAACATCTACCTAGAATCTCAAGCTACACTTATTCACAACTACACAATAGACTAGACCTTGAATTGATAGTTTTGTGTAGACAAGTTTCACTTAGGATCTAATATGATACTTGGCAGTTGATAGGCTACCCCTCAGGTGAAGCATATAGGTCAAACTCCTATATTTCTTCATGCCTTCTTAGAGAGTTCCCACATTTCACGGACTATGACCAATAGTCGGCCTCATATAAGTGTGTTCTTACAGGAATACCCTACAGGTCGATACCTTACTCTTTAGAGCCTCAGAACACGTTAAGACAAAAGTCATCCTACCATATTGTAATGAGAGTATTGCATCTCCAACAGAGTGGTTCATTAACATTAAGGTGTACTCTCCAGTTACACATACAGCTTGTTTTTTCCAAGAACCTACTTCACAGGATCTCTGATCATATAGGGTGGGTTACCACTATATGCAACTCAGGTAGGTCTCAAATCTATCTCCTTAGATGCATTATCTATCACGTTTTGCGATAATCCCTTCATAAAAGGATCTGCCAGATTTTTAGTTGTCTAAATATAATTCACAGCTATGACTCCGTAGTTTCTCAATTTTCTAATAGTCTTCAGTGACTGTTTCATGTGTCTCAAAGACTTCATGTTATCCTTAGCACTTATCACCTTTACGATAACTGTTTGGTTATCACAATACATAAAGATAGCCAGAATGGGTTTCTCAACCACCGACAAGTCCATCAAGAGCTCACGCAACCATTCAGCCTCAATGGTTACTGAGTCTAGCGCTGTGAATTCTACTTCTATAATTGATCTCGTCAAAATGGTCTCTTTACATGAACTCTATGAAACAATAGCTCCACCTAGAGTAAACACATATCCACTCGTAGCTTTAATCTCATCAACATCTAATATCCAGCTGGAATCACTATATCCCTTGAGTACACTAGGATACAATGTATAGTGAATTTCATAGTTCATTGTGCCTCTCAAATAGCGCAAAACCCTCTCAAGTGCGCACTAATGATCATTTACCAAATTAGAAGTAAACCGGCTTAATTTGCTCATAGCAAAAGAGATGTCAAGATGGGTAGCATTGGCTAGGTACATGAGTGAACCAATGATCTGAGAGTATCTCAATTGATCTTTTTCTAGTCTTTTATTCTTTCGAAGTATTATGCTAGAGTCATATGATGTCGAAGAAGGTTTATTGTCCATATAGCCGAATCAGCTCAAGACCTTTTCCACATAATGGGATTGTGTGAGAGTAATCCTATTCACACCTGATCAATTTGATGTTCAATATAACATCAGCCACTCCTAGAAGTTAGTGATATGCCCTAGAGCCAATCATAGAGATGATTGTATCACTTCTATGTTTATGATCTTTTGAATAATATATTATTTTATCTCTTGAATAAATGTCTTTAATATTGATCAATAAGTATGTGACTTGTTCGTGAAACTCTTTATTTATGTTTTTGATATTATTCTAAATTATTCCTGATCTTATATCATTATGTGGGACAATTATTATTTACAGATCAGTACATGTATTGATTGATGATCGTGTTTCACGGATCATAGATATGAGATATCAAATCAATAATGTGGACACATGTTAAAGAATATGATGTTAGATTGACCCACCATGAGACACTGCGAGAATTGTTATATTCTTAAGTGTCATCAGTTGGTCTCATAGGTAGTGTATGTGGGATCCTTAAACTTGAGATCGTCATTGTTTTCTACATATGTAATAGTTTACTTAGGGGTTATCAAATACTACTCCGTGACTGGGTGGTTATAAAGGTAGCTTTCGGGTTTACTATGAAACGTGCAGAGGAATATGAGCGATCAAGATAGAATTTGCCCTTCTATATTATAGGAGAGACATCTGTAAGCCTCTCGATGTGGTTGGATTAAGAAAGTGCATGGCCATGCCGATTGTGATTGAAGAGTCAATCACAACTGAGTAATCCATCACAGGTTTGAGTGAAGGATCAAGCTATCATAGGATGGCACGCTTCTTGTCTTGAGTTCGATCTGATATCGTGAGGCAAAGGGATCCATACATAAGCATTATATAGGTTCATCCGATATGATCTTTATGTATGTTTGGGAGTCGTTATGTCCTGTTAGGGACCACTACCGACTTATGGACCGGAAAAGAGTTTTCGGCCCATGGCCAAATGTACATGAACCTACAGGGTCACACACTTAATGGGCTGGAACTATAAGAGTCTGGATGATAGTTTTCGAGTGGGTTTAGATATCCACTCGTATCGGATATGGATCCGATTAGAGGCTATATAATGAGAGGTGCGGGGGCTGAGGGAAACATCCTAAGAAACTCTAGTCGCCACCTCTCATAACCCCTACCGTGCGCGCTGGTGCTAGCACACCGACGCATGATGTTCCCTCTCTGGATGTGTGGACCTCGGTAGAGGCGCTGCTACGACTACGGCGCTGATCGGGACGATCGCAAGAAGGAGACGGTTGGCCGGAGGATGATCGACTACTTTCGTCTACACCGACGCGCTCTTCGTTGAATCGGCTGCTTCAACTCTACTTTCGTTGCACTGCGCGTCTAGTGGTAACAATATATGATTTCTTTACTCGCATGGCTTCCTAATTTACGCGATAGAATTTTTAATTCGCGCTAATGTAGCCTACCCGTATCCCAACACTAGATCCTTCATGTCAAAGCTTTGGGATAGAAATATTTTGACCTCATGTATCACATCAATATTTGTCCCAAAGATAAGTATGTCATTAACATAAAAATATAGAATCTCCTTTACCCCCACCATAGCGGCAGTACACATCTGTCAGCTTCATTTACCGTAAAACATATAGATGTTAAAGTTCCGTCAAACTTTTTATACTATTACTTATGTGCTTGCTTTAGATTATCAAAGATTTTAGCAATTTACACACCTCACCCTCTTATCCGGATACTACAAAACGGTCAGGCTGATCTATATAAATATCCTCCTCTAACCGTATCAGGATTCAGGACCAGGTCTCTGACTCCGTAAGTACTAGCTGGCCGAACCAAGGGCAGTAGCAACGGCGGCGGCAGGACAGCTTGCAGTTGAACGTCGAGCCCGGAAAAATCGTTCTACTTACGTGACGCGCGACCACTTCTCAATCAGCAACCCGTCGGTGTCGCGCGGCCGTGAAGGCGTCCTGTGGCTTGTCTCCTGGTGTGGCTCTTGCTGGCGCGCGCGTCTGCACGGCGCGGCGGCCTCCGGCTCCCGCTTCCTCCCTGCGCCGACACGATCGCCCCGAGCGCGTCCGCCTCTCGGCCGCCCGGACGGCACGCTCCCTATCGGTGGTCAGCACCGCGCGCGGATACGGCTGCCTCGTGTGACTGTTACTTATGATTTTTGGTTGAAATTTTTAAATTTGTATTATTCACGACAGTAATTACGGAGAGAGATACTCACATATGATTTTGGTCAGTATAGATGATAAGTTTTTACTGTGTACTATAATTAATTTATAGACTCTATCTAAAAAAATAATTTATTTAAAAGTTAAAAACAATAGCAAAAACTAAGAACAGTCTAAAATGTTCCCAAAGAATAGGCCCAAGGTTTAGGGCATGTTCTTTGCGGCTTCTAAAAGTCGTTTTTGGTTTTTGCTACAGTACTAACTTTTAAACGAAGTATTTTTTTAAGATAATGTCTACAAGTTAATTGTAGTACACGTTAAAAAACTAATATCTGTATCATCAAAAATCGCAAACGAGTATCTCTCTTTCCGTAATCTCTGTCGCAAACAGCTAAAAAACCATCAGCCGTAGTTAAAAACCATCAACCGCAGCCAGAAAGAACAGACCTTGTTGCTTCTTTCGTTCTGCCTTGGCTTCCTTTTCTGCTACACGTTTCAGGCCAGCCTAAGCAGTAAGCACGACCTCGTCCCACAGCCATGACACGACCAAGCCCAAACCTCCTTGTTAATTTACAAGTTCCAACCAAGAGAGTTAATAATTTTTTAGCCTTTTCTATTTACCCTCTTCAAGTGAAATCTTCTTTCGGAGATAGTAGTAGAAATATTTGCAGTAACTACACCCTTAAATTTCGATATACATTGTGCAATGATGATTCCAAGAAAATGTATTTAACATGGCCACGAAAGTAGGTGCCCTGATGGCGTGTATCGGGCTGTACCGTGGAAGGTCGATCCCTCTACGTGCCTGGATGTCGCGCTCGCCTACGCCTTCTACAAGCTCAGCGTCCTCGCGGCGGACGTCCGGAGAAGGGGCTTTTCCAGCGACCTGCTCAGCCGGCTCAAACTTGGTTCGTTCATCTCGCCATCTCTCTCTCTCTCTCTGCCTGGCTCCAAAAATTTCGGTTCAGTTAATTTCTCCAGTTCTTAATACATAGTCTCGCGGTATGAAATATGACTTTCTTGACTAAACCCTGTCACGATGTTTTATACGCAGCGATCGGCATCATTATGATCTTCAAGGATTTCCACAAAAAAAAATTGTCCCCCTTGATCATATCAGGTCCGTACTCGATATAACAACTCGCATTTCATAGTTTTTTTTAAGAGACCGGTTTCGTAGTTCAGAAAGGCAGGGCAGCTGTTTTATCGAGTAAATTGCACTATGGGTTACTAAATTTGGTCAGCCTTTTCAAGTAGGTTATCGAAGTCCCAAACCGTATATCTAGATCATTGAATTAGTTTAAATGTATCACTCTAGGTCACTATTACACCAGTCAAACTAGGTCATTATTGCGTCGGTCAAACTATGACCAATGAAATGTCACATAACTCGTGGCACCATGGCAGAGAATGCATATAACGACAGACATAGCCATTGTAATTTGAACTAATCCGCTAGTTTTTTTTGCCTTTCGCAATTTTCTCCGCTAATTTACTCATTTTTAATTGATGTGCCTCCATACATGTCTCCGTTGGCTAATTAACATGGTAATTACATGAACAATCATACATTTGCAATTGTCTCTTTCATGGGAATATATGTCGCCTCTATTTGTTGTCTCACTAATACTAAAAACCATGCAAGTTGGAATATGACATTGCGTCTCACTGACATGTGGCAAACATATTGTGGGATGGAAAAACCATACGAATGGATGGCGTGAACGTACAATTCTCAATTCCGTGAACGTTCTTGCTACAAGGGTATTATTTACAAATATTTGCAGGGAAAAATTGGCTTGCACTTCTACAAGCAGTATCTTTAAACTAGATCAAAACACACTATCACCTTCTATTCTATCAAATGGATGGCACTTCTATTTCGTGGCATCCAAATGGATGGCGAGGGAAAAAGGCTACAAAGAAACAATCTATCAATGTCAGAAGAATCCCTGCTCTCAGAAAATCAGTTGCTATGTTAGCTTTGGAAACTCACAATTCAAGTATCTCCACAGTTTCAGCAGCGAAATCGCATCACAGCAGCTGCAGTATTCACGAGATCAGTTCATCAGCATGTCAAAAGCTGTAAAGGATCTTCTGAGCAGATGAATTTGTTTGCTACCATCTGAGTTTTATGGATAAGAGTATTAGCTTCAGAACAATAGAATCAATAACATATATCAGTAAACCTCTATCAGTATTAGTTCGATATATTTGCATGTGTAGATTAAAAGATATGAAATTATTAAGTCTACTATCTAGAAGATTACAGATCTGTCTTCTGAATTAAAAACAAAAGGTTAGATAACTTAATCCGATCATGTGCCCAACTAAGTAGGGAATTTTGTGTAAATTCTAGAACTGATATAATTTGCTATGATAGAGTTTGAGGGTTGGAAGTTATAATGTTTTTAGTACCGAGACAAACTGTCCGGTAACAGAGAAGGATGGATTTGAAGAGCGTGTAGAAGCTTTGTCGATTAAATGTTGTTTTGGATTGCTGTGACTTGTATTGAGAATAAGTAATTACTATAGAAGGAGTAGCGTTGCGTGTGTTGTCAACTTCTAATCAAACTGGCCGTCATAAATATAAAGGCAAGTGCTTAATAGAATAATAGATAATGATTAATAATTGATCACTATTATTGAATTATTCATATCACAATAATTTTAATTATCATTTTGTTCAGTATGATATAATTCAATGCTGAATGTGATATGTGGAAAAATGATAGAAAAATTCATACATAACATGACATGACATATGCACTATGAGTAAAGCTATTTAACTAATCCGACGTGCTAAAACCTACAGAGATAGGGACCTTCACGGGAGTGGAGGAAAAGACTACTTCAATAAGCACCTCTATGGAATAGAGGTAGAGAGTGGCATCGATGGATATACCTTTCGCTATACCAGTATGAGCTATAGAAAGAAATATATGTAATGCATTGCATTTATGAAAAGAGAGATGAGATATTGAGACGTGGATGAGAACTGATGAGAATGAGATACGAAAATTGAGTTAATAGTAAATAGATATAAATTGTTAAAATGATGTGAAATCAGTAATTGTTCTGCTTTGTGCTTGCTGAGTCATGGACTTACTCTTACTTATTTGTTGTTTGTAATGATCGTTAAAGACGATATGCATTGAGTGAAAATAGAACATGGAACAATTACACTTTTGTAGCTTTTTACTCTGCCTAGTAGTTTGTCACTTATAGACATGAATAATTTAGTAACTCCCATAGTAAAATTGGATAATTTGTGTTTTCTCTTAATCCTTGGTTCGTAATATTGCTACTTGATGCGTTTCTTAGTTTAGACTTATTTATAACTCATCTTGACAATTATTTGGTTCGTCTAAAGTTTAATTTATGGTATATTGTGTTGCTGAAATTTATGTTTAGTATCCTGCTGGATGTTTATTCTTGAATCCTAGAGATTGGAAATGCTTATCTATTGGTTAAAATTAGTAATGATAGCAGCGATGGGTGACATATTAGGCTTTTATTAAGCCGGGATGTTACATTTACACAAATGCTGTAGATTAAGGTGCCTTTCAAGCATGTGCACAAGTTATATGCTACTATGAAATCCTCCATGGCTAGAGTACTACACATGATCGCACATCATTCAGTCATCAAGCCGCTTGCAGGGTTTATTGTACCAATACTAGTACTAATGCAGACCATTGCCAGTAAGGCAATACATAAGCTGTTAAAATTTTAATAAACCCTTAGCAGCCACTAGGCGACACAGTGAAGGTTAGTGGACACAGGATGCAAGCATATCCAACTATCCAAGGGCTGATAACACTAGTGCTACTACAGGTATGAAATTTGGTTATAGAGAACAACAAATGTTGGTGGACAACCTTCTAAATAACCTCCATCCTGTTTTTATGTATAGAAAACTGGAAGGAGTATCCGCTCAAAAAAAAAAAAACAAAGAAAAACTGAAGGTAGTATGAAGTATGAACTTGCCTTTGCCACAGGATCTCATTTTTGTTTCTTGTTAGGACACTTTGAGGAAGGCTTCTTTGATGATATAAGAGCTGAAGAAAGTAAACACTCGACATCCTCCCGTTGTCGCTTCCTTTCTGCAATTCGATGATTTTGACTAGTTACAGTTAGGTTAGCAGCTTGGCTTTTCTGAAGTTCCGGCATATGGCTTCTTTCTTCATCAAAAGGAGATGACAGTGAGGGATCCACTTGATTTGAGTTCCCAGATCTTGGTTGCTCAGAAAATTTCCTTGCTCCTTTGGACTTATTAATCGTTTTCTTCATATCAGGGTTTGTTTGTGGACAAGCACCACCATACTGATTTGCTGACTCCAAAATTCCATCATGTTTAAGTGAGGAATCCTCTTGATTTGAATTACCAAGTCTTGATTTTTCAGAAAACTTCCTTGTTCCTTTAGCCTTTTCTAGCAACTTCTGAATGTCAGGATATGCTGGTGGACAAGTATCATCATTCTTGTCCGCCAATTTCAAAATGGAATCATGTTTTGATGAGCCCTTGATAGTTCCCATATCTTTGTTTTGGTTGGCGATCTTTTTATCTTCATTATGTATTCTCACCTTGGAATTCTGAAGTGCATCTTGGCTCAATAAGGCCTTATCAGTTTTTTCCATACAAGCATTCTCCTTAGCAGGTTTATTCGATTGCCTCTGCCTTCTGACATTAGAGCTGTCATTAGGATCCCATTTCGCCGAGCCTTTAGCAAGCTCCAGATGATTACCATTACGCACGGTCGACTTTTTTTCTTCCCTTTGCTTTCTCACCACGGAGTACTGATCAATATCTTGTTTCAATGAGCCCTTGGTAGCTCTCAAATCATCATTCTGCGTTAATGGTTCCTTTTCTTTGCTAGATTTTCTCACAATGGAGACTTCAGGTTTAGGATTCTTTTGATCCCAGCGTGATGATCGTTTTGCTTTATCATTCGGTAAACTTCTACCTTCTTTTTCTACGGTCCTGCCAGCATGTCTCCCCTGTTCTATCTGGAGCCGTGCATCACTTCTCTCTGAGTTTGTCCTACCAACTTTTTCATTTTCCTTCTGCTCAAGATGACTTGCATAGTAGCTATGAGTAGTACCATGAATATCTTCAGAATGTGAATGAACTTTTCCAAACATCAAACCATATGGCCTCTTAACCGAGATAAGCAGATTTCGTTCTTTAGCATTCTGTACTAAGGAAGCCCAATGTGAATTCGTCTGCAATGTTCTTGCATTTCCAACTATCCATAGAGAAAACCTGGCACGTGTTAGTGCAACATTCATTCGTCTAACATCTGCAACGAACCCAATGTTGCGTGCTTCACCAGTGTGATGTCTATCACCTGAATAATTGGAGGCTCTAACAGTTGACAACACCAAGATGTCAACTTCCCGACCTTGAAATCCATCCACAGTATTCATTTCCATCTCAGCAACAATCTCAGGCCCGAAAAAAGAAATGAACCTTGAACGCAGCAAGGAGAGTTGACTCCTATATGGAGTTATGATCCCCATTTTTCTACAGGAGAACTCTAATGGATATCTGTTCACAAAGCAAGTATAGAACCTCAGTTGCCTGCAAAATAAAAAAACCTTAAGCAGGCAGGGAAAGACTAAGACAACAATGTTACCTGTTCTTTAAAAATGATAGTATTTCAAGTGCTGCATCAGCTTCGAATTGATTACAAAGTGATTGTGTAGCAGCATTTTTTCCACAACACTCACGACCATCAGCAATATCAAAGAACATGTATGGACCAAGACAGTCATGATCATGGAACGGAGCTGATTTCTCAGTCATCTGAGCACCATCGAGCAATTTATTTTCATAGAAATGCAATGATGGGAATCTGCTAATTTCAGGGTGCATTCGGTACTGCAAGACAAAATGATTGAGAATAAATTAGCATATGGTTTGCAATTGATTGCTCTTCTCACATCCAAATTTAGCGATCTATAAAGACGTACATACCAGAAGACATAGGAAATATGTATGAACATACACATAGCTTAAAAAATTTGCAGATATTGTTGTTATGAAGTGGGCTTCATGTGTATTCCCATAGGCCAAAGGCCAACATATGCTGGTTGCAACAGTAGGGGAAATAAGCAAAAAGCACCCTATATAATCTACTAATATTGCACAGCCTATACATGTCTAACACTCACCTTAAACTCATAGTGAATGTTTCTAGCTCTAGTCTGTATCTTAGTGAAGAAGTCTGCTAACTGAAAGTCTAAAGGCATATACTAAAGAGCAACCACATGCGCCTGCACTTGCGATCTTATGTAGAAAGCATTAACACCAATGTGCTTTGTGAACTCCTGCTTCACTGGATCGCGAGCAATACTGAACACACCCATGCTGTCGGACAAGAGCGGAGTCGGTGAAGAGACAGAAATACCAAAGTCCGCAAGTAGCTACCGCAACCAAGTGATCTCAGAGTCAGCGACGCCATAGCCCTCAACTCAGCCTCAACACTAGAACGAGAAACTGCAATCTACTTCTTGGTCTTCCAAGCAATCAAGGAAGAACAAAAAAAACACAGTAGATAGAAAAAGGCCGATGATCAAAATGATCACAGCCTAAGTCGCATCAGAGTACACCTGAAGATGTAAAAAGCTAGAGCGAGGAAAGAAAAGAAAATGAGAGCTGGTCCCGCGAAAATATCGCAGAACACGAAGGTGATTGTAGTGGAGCTGAGTGAGAACCGAAACAAACTGACTCAAGATGTGGACAGAGTGGGAAATATTCGGTCTAGTGATCCCAGGTAGACAAGACTACTAACAAGATGACAGTAGCAAGTAAGATCCTCAAAAGGCTCACCATCAGTAGGTCAAAGATGAACGCCAAGCTCCATAGGAGTGTCCACCGTGCACTAATCAATGAGACCAATATGAGCAAGAAGATCCTGAATGTACTTCTCCTAGAAGAGGTAGTAGCCCTCAGGCTAGAAGAAAACTCAATCCTAAGGAAGTACAGAAGGGGACCCAAATCAGATATGAAGAAATGCTCACTAAGTCGCTTCTTCATGGAAGCAATATGGTGTGGATCATCCCCAGTAATGATCACGTCATCCACATAAAGAAGCGTCCGACCACAAGAAGAGGAGTGAACAAAGAGAGCATGGTCGTGATCACTGACGGTGAAGCCAACAACAATGACAACAGAAGAGAAGCTCGCAAACCAAGCACGGGGAGCTTACTTGAGTCCATGGAGAGCGGCAAAAGTGACAAACTATACTATCACAGAAATACCTAGGAAGTGGCTGCATGTAGATCTCTTCATGCAGTTCAGTATTAAGAAAGGCATTCTTGACGTCCAACTTAGAGATAGACCACTGACGAACAGAGGCCACAACAAGGAGAATAGGAACAATGGTTATATGAGCAACAAGAGCAAAAGTCTCATCATAGTCATGACCATACTCCTGTTGAAAACCACGCGCCACAAGACGAGCCTTGTAGCGCTCAAGGAAACCATCCGAACGAGTATTGATCTTGATGAGGACATCGCTACTACTACCATGTCGTCTGCCCATGACGCACCCAAAGGTCCAATAACTAGAGCGAGGGCTAAACTTTTAAATAAACAGGTGAATTTGTTTTTTAACAAATCTCCTTGTATTAATGAGAACTTTATACTACCTAATGCAAATTCTTTATGCATTCTCAGATTTAAATGTTGCAATGATTTTGGAATCAAGAAGGAGGCTGTGGCCAAAGCTAGAAAGGAGCAAATGTGGACTATACAGGGCAAGCAAGAATGCCATGACGAGAGTCTTCGAGGGTTGCCTACAGAATGGGCCAAAATCAATTAGATTAGCCATGTATTGGTCATTAGTGAACACTACTAATCATGGCCTTAAGCCCATGCATGTCACGTTTTGGCCTTAAGCCCATTAGTGCGTGTGTGTCCAGGAGTCACGCCTATATATATATACACGCGCCGTCACAGAGAGAAGGGGGGGATTTGTTTTGAGAAAGTTCACGTGACGTGAGGCTTGATATTTGGATTTTCTATATGTGACGTGAGGAAGATTGCTTGAGAGTTTTCTTGTACACAAACATTCAAATTTTGTTAGCTACTCAAATCCAATAGAAAGTTTGTGAGTTCTTGCAATTTGAGATCGTTCAACCTTTCCGCTGGGAATTGGGAGCGCGATAGAGCTTCGTTTGGTGGTCGTGAAGTCCGACGCGTGTGTTCTTGCGAATTAAAGAGCGTTCGTTCTTGCATTGGCAATGGAGGATCACTAAGATTCGAGAGACTACACGTGAGTATCCAATCCTACGTCGAGAAGATCGGGCGATCCCGTATCAGATCTTATACGCCCAATTGCACGTAATAGGAGTGACACGAGCAGGTAGGAGGAATAAGATCCAAAGTACCAGTACGCACCAAAGTAGCAATCTCCTTTGCCATCGCGTGCTGCCACTCTGGATGAACAACAGCCTCATGGTAAGTCTTAGGATCAGCAAGAGCAGTGGCTGCAAAGCTGTAGCACTTAGGAGGCCTAACTGAACGATGATCACGAAGATTGTACCTGGAACAAAGACTGAAGCAGGACCTAGTAGGGACGGAAGAGGGGAAGAAGCAGGAGACACAACTAGGGGTGTAGTAGAGCATGGACGGCGAGAGTAGTGTACCAGAAACAGAGCCAAAAACACTCCGAACTAGCAAAGACAGACGTGAACCTCCAATGTGACCCAAACGATAATGCCACTGGACGAAGATGGTAGTAAAAGAAGCGACTGACACGGAGGTGGTGGAAAGTACCAACTGGCTAATGGAGGCAATAGAAGGTGCAGCCAATCGAGCTCCCAAAGATGCTGCGAGTCACAACGCATAGGGCCAGTCCCAACCAGAGTTCCAATGCGACGATTCTAAACACAACACGAGTCAAAGTCAAGAATGATACAACAACCATGGTCAGTGATCTGACTAGTAGAGATAAGCTGCATAGCTAACTTGAGAACATGAAATTGCAGGAACAAGGAAGAAGTAGAGAGAGTGCCTTGTCCTACAATAGGAAGAGAGGTATCATCTGCAGACTGCAGTCGTAACTATGTGAGGAAGAACAAGAGGACTCACAGAAGTGAGGTGAATAGAATTTGGTGCTATGTGGAACGAAGCACTAGAATCCAAGGGAAAGTGATACCTGAAGGAGGTGGTGGCGGTCGAGCACCAAAAGACTAAGCAGCAGAGCTAACAGAATCGAACGAAGCTGAGGCAGCAAGGCGCCAGAGCACAGTGAGCATCTCCTGCTGAACCTCAACAGGGGAGCTCTGGCGAGAGACGGACTGAGAACAACCAGACTGGGAAGAGCCACTAGTGCCCTTGGGAGGGCGATCACCCCTGCGGCCCAAGTTCTTCCGCCTGTAGCACTACTAAAACATGTGACCATCACGATCATAGAGGTGTAGTGAAGACCCTAGTAGATGTCGTTGCCACCGGTGCAACTGGAGGCACCGATGCAACGGGAGCATGTGCTGGAGGAGACGCCCGAGCAGCCAAAACAGAGGTGGGCTGCAGCTAGCCCACACTAAGACGAGTCTTCTCAGCACGAACAGTTGTGAGAGCCTCTAGCACGGACGGACGTGACTGACAAGTCAAGAGGTGAGCATAGGCAGACTCAAACTCTGACCTAAGACGCATGAGGAACTCAGAGATGTTGAGTCTCTAGATGAGCACGTTGACGCACACAACAGAGACTAGTCCAATAGACATCATGTTCCAGAGAGTCAAGCTGATGCTACACCACAGACATCTGCTGGTAGAAGTTGTCTACCGTGACAGCAAGCTGCTGAAGAGAGTGCGCCTGATGTATGACCGAAAGATACACAGCATCACTCGTCGGCTCGTAGTGGGCACGAAGGCGCTCCCACATGAGTTGAGATGTCGGCAACTCCACCACATCCATGGAGATAGCCACAGTCATGCTACCCATCAGGATGGTAGAAGTACGAGCCTCGTCGTCATGCCACCTCTCATAGGAGTGAAGTTGAGCTTGGTACACCTCCATAGCCTCCTCAAAGGTAGTGAACGCAGCCTTTTGAGTTGCTTCATCAGCAGCTGCAAGGATCTAAGGGACGGCCAGTAGCGGAGGGCAAGGTGGGCACCTCTCGCCAGTAAGATAGCCCCAAAGACACTGGCTCTTCATGTGGATCCTCCTATGCATGGCATTATGGATCATCCCGTCAAAGATGACCTTTGGAACCGTGATGGCATTATGGATAGCCATCATATGCGAAAGACGACTAGTTGTGGCTAGGTGGCGACAGAGGCCGACTACGAACGGAACCAGGTGAGGTGGCAGTAGAGGGCTGGATTCGAGCTTGCCAGCAGCAGAGACAGCCGGATTCGGCACGGGACAACCAGATCTGGGGTTGGAGGCAGTGAAGAGGATCACCGGATCCGATGCAAATAGGGCTGGATTTCGGCTTGGTAGCAACAGAGACGGCCAGATCCGGCGCAGGGATAACCGGATCCAGGGTTGGAGGCGACGGAGACAATCGGATCCGGCCTGGAGATGGCCGAATCCAGGCTTAGTGGCAGCCAGGAGGCAGCCCGACAACGGTGCAGCGCAGAGGCGCGCACGGGTGTGGGCAACGGGCATGAGTGTGGGCGCAAGTGCATGGGTGAGGGCACAGGAAGAGGAGACATGGTGGCGGCCGGCGGCGGTGGCAGCTAGGGTTGGGAAACCCTAGCCTCCTCCTGGGCTGATACCATATTATGAAGTAGGCTTCATGTGTATTTCCATGGGCCAAAGGCCAACATATACAGGTTACAAGAGTAGGGAAAATAAACAAAGAGCACCCTATACAATCTACTAATACTGCCCAACCTACACATGTCTAACAATTGTTACTTCTTTTTAATCATGCTAACAAGGTTGCTATCATTTTCACCTAAAATTGCATAAGGTTGTTCTTGTTCATCCATTGGAATCAGTCCATTTTGCGCACAAATAAGCACACAAAACTAAAAGTCAAGAGCTAAAATATATTTTGCCAAGTGCACTAATAAGGAATATTCAGAGAAACTAATAAATGGTCTCTTTCAGTGCTTCCTGTGAGAATAAAATGCTAGAATTACAAATCCCAAGAAGCAGAAAAATTCCACTGAGAGCCAAGCCACATTAATCATCCAAACATAATACACAAGATCATGATTGTACTTTAATAGCCTTTAACTCCACTATCACTATGAAAATTTTACAGAGCAAACATCTGCATTATAGAAAGCATATCCAGGACAATGAAAATTTTACATAGCAAACATCTACATTATAGAAAGCATATCCAGGACATATGATTAACCTGTTTAGTGAGCATAATCACTGGATAGCCAGCTCTTTGTAGGCGTTCAAACATGCTACACTCATAAAGAAACTTGCTAGCCAATCCAGACATCACAGTAGCAGGTAGCTGCTTTGGATCACCAACCTTCAAAAGGGACATCAATAAGTAAAAACTAGTGCTATACTGTTGCTTGAAGGTGTAGTTCAAAAAAATTGTATGGTCAGAAATACATCAGAGACATACCATTATACATTTAGTTCCTTTCGACTTGAGAAGCTGAAGTGGAATCAAAGTTGCAGGCTCGAGAGCCTACAGAGTAAACCCAAAGAAGCTTAGTGTTTAGTCCAATAAAATATTAAGCTAGCATGATTTGAAGGAAATAAGTTAGTACTGAGGCAATACCTGTGCAGCTTCATCAATAACAACAACATCAAACAAAGCATGCTCAGAAAAATTCCCATATTTATTAGCTGAAGCAGTTTCCGAGCAAACTCCATAAATGTCACCTCCACACCCACTGAGTGTAGTCACAACAATTTCTGCTTCTCCAAGAATTGACTTCCGTACCTTGTGCTTAAGAGACTTGTTTTCATCAGCTATTTTCTTTTCACGTGCATGAGCAGTAGCAAGTTCTGCAGAAACTGCCCTTTTCTGTGCATACAAAAAGTTGAGCTTTGCACCAATCGCTTCATCAGAAACTTCATCAATCTCATCTTCATTAGGTGTAGAAGGGCCATTTTCTGTTTCATCGCCCTCCATTAGTTTTCGCCTTGACTCATAATATCTAATTCTGTCTACAACCTTCTCCAACTTAGCCCTAAGTGAGCCAGAGGATTCACCATCGGATGAATTTTTGCCATCATTATTAGTCTTTAACTCATCTGACAATCTTTGTTCAACAAGTGTGTCAATAAAGAATGGCAAGGAATTAGAATGAACTGTCTTTGCATTACCAACCCTCACTATATAAGGCCTGTACAGCTTTCCGTTAGCATCATACAATCCATCACTGAGTCTTGACACAAGTTCATCAACTGCAGCATTTGACTGCGCACATATTAGAACCCTTCCTTTTGATAGTCGCTGTGTCATTCTAGGGCTCTCTCTCTGGGAATCCTTTATCTGTTGTTTAGCCAGGGCTGCATCCTGCCAAGCTCTAGTTACTGCAGCAGAGTGACTAATCTTTGCTCTTGGCTTGGTAAATCCAGCACTGGCCAGGGATTCATTTCTTAGTAACTTGTAAGAGTTATCAGCATGTAAAGAAAGCAATGCACTCACAATTGCGACAATAGTTCTGGTTTTACCAGTACCTGCAGGAAACACAAGCATAAAAGTTCACTTTTATGAAGGATGGAGCTGTGCTAAATTGCTGATAATGATCAGTAAAGGACAAACCTGGAGGGCCCTGAATAAGAGACAGATCACATTTTGTTTTAGAGCTTGTTGATGCAATGGCAATACTTACAGCTTGAAGCTGGCTGTCATTGTACGATGACTTTAACACTTCCCGCATAGGGTGTGCAAGTTTATCAAGACGTGCTTTTCCAGATTTGTGGTAGCTTGCAGTACAAGAAACAGGATTCAAGATTACTGGAAGCACTGGAATATCATTTAGTGATGAGAGAGCGCTGAATTCTCGGAGTTGAGGAGTCATGCTCATAACCCGATTCAAGAACCATTTGCTTCTTTCAACAAGAAGTCGTTTCACTTTATTTAGACGTGGATTCTCATTAGAAAGAAAGAACTTTATTACAAAAATCAACGCCTTATTTTTACCACTTTCACGCCGTTCCACCTGAAAAAACAGTAAATACATTAGACTTTACTTAAGTTTGGTTCATTGGAACAGCGAACATTTGTGGGCAACAGAAATACCTTTCCAAGCACGTGGACTTGTTGTCCAGAGCTTTTCAGTGGATCCTTGGTGAGCAATATTAAATCATTCTCTGTACAGCCTATGGATTTGGCACACTCACTGTTCTCAGGGCGGCCACGGACAACAAAAAATTCATCAACCTTTTCAACTGAAAGGATAGATATGCAGCCACATATCATGTCTTCAGGGGGGGTTTCGACATAAGCATTCTGCAACTGAGCTTTGAACTCTTCTAGAACTAGTGGCTGGAAAATCTCAACATATTGAGCTTGTGAATTAAAGCATACAGGAATTTCTTTTAAAGCAGGTTTCTTTATTATCTCCGATGAAGATAGCCCAACAACAGCAAAGTAATCCATTTCCAAGATGTTCTTAAACCAGCTGTCCAGTTTAGGAGGCATAAGTCGTCGAGAACTAGCATCAGTTCTGCCAGAAGCCTGTCTCTTTTCAGCAGGAACCTGAAGCTGAACTACTTGCCGCTTAGGAACTAATAAGCTAGACTTTGTTAAACGAAGTTGTGGCCTTCGGCAACTATCAAGTGCATGTTCTAAAGGGTCATCTTCATCATCAGATATATCTCTGAAGATTGACTTAAATTTTTCTGTATCCGACGACAAATTTGGACGCGGTGGTTGAGAAGTGGCACTAACAGATGATTTAACATTTTTTGGTAAAAGGGAAGTATTATTTGTATTCATTGAAACACTTGGCACTTTCATTCTACCCAATCCTTCTGAGGCAGCAATTGTGCTTCTACTCTCTGTTGATACAGGTTTAGAAGAGGCACTGATATTGCTAACTGGGCTACACATCTGTTGGTTTAAAGACACACGTCTATCTTCAGTTGGCATTCGTTGCTCAGAAGGCTTAGCTTCTTTCAACATATCTGAAGCAGTGAATCCATCATTCTCCTTAACTGAGGATAAAACCTCCTCACAGGTCACATCAGCTGTTGGCAAATTTTCTTCACTGTCTGAAAGGAGAATTATTTGTTCAATGTCTGACGCATGAGGGGGCTTCGTGGTTCCAACATTGTCCCCACCAGTATGTCTCTCCTCAACTGTGAGACCAATATGAGAAGGAATACTAGCTATTGGTTTTGTGAACATTGGTACGCCGACCACCACTCTCTTTTCAGTTTCTGCAGGAGTCTCCTTGAAAAGTGCATGGTTGAGATTTGAAATTTTCTCTTTGAGTTCATCAATATTGACTGCATCTGAAAGCAAGATACAAGTTGTTACCAAACATTTCTTGAAACTTCTAAATACGTATAGAATTGAACATTTTTAAATTTCTAACCATGTGAAATGAAATCACCAAGATCTTCAATGTAGCGCTGAATGGTGCCAACATGTGAACCTTTTAGTATTTTAAATAAAGATAGCATGCACTGTTTCCAATGTCTGATGATCACAAGGAGAGATGATTTCCCCCAGTTGATCAAATGAAAAAGCCATGTGATATTAGTAGGGCCTGGAACCATTGTCATCATACTGAATGACTGGGTACAAGAATATGATATGACCCTCTCATAGACAAGGGGAAGTAACTCAAGCAATCGAACACATGATATCTGAAACAGAACTGCAAATATGACGAGACAAGAAAAAAGAGATGTGTGTAATGATGTTATAAGGAATTACAGCAATAGTGATGTACCTGACATTGTTTGGTATTTATTAGCTCCTCTCCCTTTCTCAGGCATGTGGAAATAAAAGGCCAGAGAGTTGCTGAAAGCAAAGTGCTGAACTTATCCCAAGAAATAATATCTACAGCATGTTCTGGCGGGGTGATTAATACACTTGAAACGGGTTGGCGCAGGAAACCCCCATCAGAAGGTTTTGCTGGCTGTGCAACAGAAGATTGTTGAGCAACAACCTCCTTTAATAGTTTGCATATGACAAAAAACAAGTGATGAAGACTATGAAAATCTGCCAAAACTAACTTCGCTTCCACCTGGACATTCCAAAGGAAGGCAGATCATGATTATTTTCAGCTTCAACAAAAAAAATCAAGAGAATAGAATGAATAGTTACAGAAAAGTTCTCATGCTAAAAAATGAATAATAACATATTCCTTCAGAACTTAGAAAAAATGAAGATACTTTGACACATTAAATAAATGCTACCATGTGGTTCATACCAAGGTTCAGTTGCCTGGTGCAGCGATAACCAGCCCACAACCGGAGTTCCCAGACTGGACTTGGAATGTTTATACCAAACAGTTTATTCCAAATTCAAATCTGAACCATTTTATTTCAAATTCAAATCTGAACCTTTTATTTAAAAATTCAAATAATATGTAAAAGAGTCCACATCCCCACCCTCCTATCCCTCTTTTTGTAGAACATATACTCGACATGACTGCAGCTAATTCAACCTTGTCTCTTTTTTTCCCAAGAAATGTCACCATGTTCCACATATCATGCTTAACAGATTACTTAAATGCAGGTTAAGTAAATGGATTATGGTGCGCCATTAAGTTCCATAATCTACACTATGTAATCTATTTGTTGTGACTTCCAGTACTTTGTTGGACCCTTGAGATTTGACATGCGCATTGGAAGTTGGTTGTTGTTTTGACAACCATGACAAGTTGGTCCACAACAAGTTGATTGCCAATTTGCAATGTTCAGAGAGATCTGCACCTAACTTCTAGAAACGCAAAATATATGCAAAGATTACACATGTTATTCAGGATACAAAAACTTAGTGCCAAAGCCAAACAAAGTAGTCAAATAAGATGTTAAAATACCAATCTGAGACACTAATATAACATCTCTTCATGAACTATTATTAATTGAACTATTAGAAATTAGCAAAGATGGACCGTAAAAGGAAGAACCGCAATGTCAAATCTGTGTACAAATCTTCACAGCTGTTTACAAGTTATTTTATAGTTTCTTCTGGTTTTTGGATAGTATGCCCTGGTTTATAGTTGATAACCAGACAGTTCCCGTCCGGCAAACGTTTTTATTCAAATTTGAATTTAAATTTTGATCAAATTGTTTCCGGTGGTTTTTCCTCCAGTCACAACCAGAAACCAGCAACAGCCTGCCGGCAACCAGGTGAAATTTCAAACCTTGGTTCATGCTCCAATTCCAAAACTCATTTCAATGACTATAATAAATACAATAATGCCAAAGAAGTCAGAATCTTACCAGTTGCACTGCATATCTGAGACCTAAAAAAACAGCAGACAGTGAAGATTTACTCGAGCACAGAAATTGAAGCCCAGAAGTCAAACCCCGTGCTTTGGATACATGTTCCAAGACAGCCCTCCCAGCTTGCCGCACATTCTACAATGAGTACAGCAAGAGTAATGCTAAATGCTTAGATGCACCATGGGTAGTATGGAAAACAATGGTAATACTTACATCATTATGATCAACTAGTGCCAAAATCAAGCTTTCTGCCATCATTGGTTCCCAAGTCCATTGCTTCTGAAGCCCACATTGCTCAATTTGCATAATGACATGAACGGCAAATCTAAAAGGTATTAATTTCTTGTGATTATGATATATTGGGGGAAAAATTAGGACTTACAGTTTGCAATCAGTAAAAGATACAACATGGCAAGATTTCAATATAATGTGGGAACACAAACTAAACAAATCAAATGAGATGAAATAGCAATAAGTAAAATGGAGCCCACCTTTTAAATATTCTCAATAGCAGGGTAGAAAATTGTGACACCTTGAGAGTATTGATGCACTCCTTCCCACCTCCACCATCATCAGCACCACTTGGAACTTGCCATGAAAATGTTGAAGAGATTTCTCCAGCGTGTGATGATAACCAATCATTCACAGGCACTGACGACTCTGTAGCTAACCCAGGCTCCAAAACAGAAATATGAGATAGAGCCCAAAACACTGCTTTTGAAAAAGCTATGGGCAGCTTAGAGGGTTCCAACTGAACCATTATAAGATACCATAACAAAGGCACACATGTCCAATACTTGCATCCCCGACACGTCAACTTGTTCAGAACACTGAAATCATTCCAACAACTGTAACCCTTTTCTTCAGCATCATGGGTGAAAAGCAATTCATCCTCCTCATCGTCAATAATAACAGAGTTGCTTACATCACCCTCTGTGAGAGACTCATAATTCAGTTTAAAGGAAATCAAGGCAGAAGCATCAGAAATTACAAGAATATTGATGAGATCAAATGCAGGTTGACGCAAAGAACTATGTAAGGATGTGTCCTTTAGCGAGCTGATCAAAGATGGTCCCCTGTTCGACAAAATCAAGGTCAGAGGATGACATGCAACATAGAGAACTAAAGTAGGAGATAAATAGTGGCAAGCCAGCAGCAACTACAAACAGTGGCCTGCTAGAAACAAGCTACTGATACTTTCTCCACTTTATTAATCAGAGAATAATGACATTAGGGAGTGCGCAGCGATTTTCATCCTCTAAAAATAAAAGACCATGGGTTTTGAATTCTGCTACCAACATAATAAAAGGTCACATCTAACAGAGCCAATTGAAACAGATATATGGTACATGATTTAACTGTACTCTGGTACATCAGAAAAATGTTAAGGCCAAAATACAGTGCATCCATACAATGGTCATGAACCTAGTTCATGACAAGGGATAAACACCATCGGACAGAGGTCAAATAGCGATGATTTGAAGTAGAACGGCGTTAGGTGAAGGAGGGCACTAGTTGGGGGAGAAACGGATCTAAAATAGCTGGACTAGGGGAGAGACCAGAGCAGGACTTAGGGATTTGGGAATACTTATTCATTGTTGATTAGTTGGTAAATAATGATACAATGACTCCTTTATATAGAGCTGACTCCAACTAATTCAATCTGCATATCTTATCCCTAACTAATGCATATCTTATCTAATGCAATCTTTATCTAAGGCAAGCAGCTAATCTAAAGATAAGCATCCAAAGATGGATTACTATGTCGCGTCCTGCACGCCTGCTAGTTATCCTTGGATGCATATGGCCATGGCGTGATGGACGTTGGTACTGCCCTTGTGCTTGCCAGCTGGCCGCAGGCCCATGCCCACGCCCATGTCACAAACACACTAAATCCATGTCACATCAGTGTACAACTTAAGGCACTAGTTTAATCTAGTCAGTCACAGATCTTTGAACAAGGAAAGCAGCATTCACTTAACAACAAAAGTGATGAGTTTCAAACCTAGGAGATTAGACCGGTAAGCTATAACGGAGCTTTCCTAAATTTGTGGTATCTGAGTCTCGACCATAAAAAGAGATTTCTCAAACAAGCATTACATTGTTAGATTGGTCAGAAGTACCAAACAAGGTCATTGTCTATAGCTATTAGTTAATACTCCCTTCAGTCACAAAAATGTGTTGTTTTGGACACTAGCACGGTCTTCAACATGCAACTTCGACAGCAATTTTCATTGAAATATATTTGTAAAACCTAAAAAAGTTACAATATTATGAAAGTATTTTTTTAGACAAATCCACTCATACATAATTTCCATATGGCCACCCTAAATATTCGCAAAGATGTTGGTCAGAGTTTGCACATCTGCACGCATTCTAGGGCATCAACCCTTTTAATGGAGGTTATAATTAATAGTGATGAAACAATGCCAATGGCAAACAATGAGGCAGACCACAGATGCAGGAGAAATTTAAAAATGTTGATCATTGTCAGTGCTTGATATGTTAAACCATGGTTAGCAATAATACAGTACTAAGAAGAAACATACTTGACAACACAAGAATCCTATGAACCACCGCAGAGGGATATATGCTATGGGAGTATGGGACACATATTTACAAAGTATTCTAGGGTAACAATCAAGGTCTCTACTTCTATCGATCAACATAAATAAAGGCTTCATTAACTATTATAGATGGCCTCGCAATAAGCGATCTAATAAGTAGAATATTGTCAGGGTAAACATGGTCATTACCACATATGAGCGCATTCAGAGGCTGGACAAGGAGGGCTCATTGTGTAGCCTCTTTGTACAATAAGAAGAGCAATCTGGAAGGAAATAGGCAAAAACATCAATTGTGTCAAGTAATAACAATACATAATTTATACACCATCAGTAACCAAAAATATGTCCAAAAATCGATAAAATATGAAATTTTTAGAAAATGTGTGTGATAACTTGATCTAGCTGTTTTTCCTTGTGGCTATTGATGATGTAGCTTACATTAAAGGGTAATATATCAAACCATGTAGCAGCATGCCATTACCATTTGTTAGAACTCCAACTATATTTGAACAACTGTAAATGCATAGCATATAAGCTATGTACTGCCTGCACACAATATTTACAATGTAACCTCACAAAAGCACAACTTTAAAGCATTTCATCAACTTAGGAAACACAGTTAACTTGAAGAGATAGGTGGCATGGCCTGCACAAATTTAAAAAGGATACAGATGACTCTTACAATTACCATGGTGCACAATAAATTATAGAACTACTCAAAATGGTTTGTAGCATTTTTTTTCTTATTCTAGGATAGAGGTGGTAGAACTAGGATTCTGGGAAAACATGTTCTATCTAATTCAGGTACTTTTATGAATATTTTTTGCCCGCCTGTTTCATCACCAAATGTAGCAAAGTCCACGACCCCAACAGGCTGACTTACGGAGATGATCAATTGTCAACGTAGATCATGCTTAATTTATTTCCAAAACCATTCCCTCATTTAGGTCTTCCAAAAGGAAAGGAAGAATTATCACAGTAGATCTGGCGAATGGCATTAGCTTAAAATATGTTCTCAATATAGTTGGCCATCAAATGAACATAGTGTTAGGCACTAGGACCGATCAAGAAGAAGAGGAACACAGGCGATAGGGGTGAGTTGCCAGGACAAGGAGAAGAAAGATTAGGGACAGAAATACTTGTATTATTGTCTGAATATCTGTTACAATCCTCGAACCCTATATATAAGAGAGCTGAGTCTAAATCAATACAGTTTGAATCGGAAACTATTACTTAATTGAGACCATCTGAAAACTATGCTTTCTATCTTGAAGCTTCCCATATTTGAATCAGGATTGGTTTCAGCAACGGTACTAACATTTCCCCCATCCTTTTGAAATAGCTTGTCTGCGAGCTTATAATCAAGGAATTCCCAGTTGAAATCGTCACGCTTCACCCATGTTTCGTCCAGGTCATCCATGGAATCAGAGTGCCACTGCACCCACAATTCCCACATACCGTGATAAAGTCTGGCTCTGAGTACGTGTGCTGGCTGAAGCTGGACATGACCACGATGAAGGGGAGGCAAAACCGGTATTTGTTCCGATGGACTGCCATGAAAGGGTTTGAGAGCAAAGACATGGAAGACATCATGAATGCCAGCGTGCACTAGAATCTCCAGACGATATGCAACCAGACCTACTTTAGAGAGACCTTGTAAGCTCCAAAAAATCGTGAGTGCAACTTGGTATTCAAACCCAGCGCAATGGAAGAAAGTTGGTGTTGATGTAACCTTAGCCAGACCCAATCGCCAACCTCAAATCGGAGTTCCTGCCGCTTGTTATCAGCCAAACTTTTCATATGCTATTGAGCTTGAAGCAACCTCAAACGAATTTCCTGGAGGAACTCATCCCATTCGGATAACAATTTTTGGGCATCACAGAATCTCCATGTCATATCAATGGAGGAGGAAGGCGGCCATAAACCACTTCGAAAGGAGTGGCCTTGAGCAGAGTGATATGACGTGTTGTAGCAAAATTCAGCCCAAGGTAGCAATTGAGGCCAAGTTCGCACCCTATCTCCAAATAAGCAACAGACGTATATCTCAATTGTCGTATTAACTACCTTAGTTTGTCCATTGGATAGCATATGATACGTGGTACTCATGTGTAGTTTGATGCTGGCCAAACGGAAGAGGTCTTTCAAAAAAACACTCGTAAAGATTTTGTCGCGATCACTAGCAATAGATTCAAGAAACTCATGTAGACGCACAATGTTGTCGAAGAATACATGTGCCACTAAATGAGCCATAAAAGGATAAGTGAGCATATTTGGAGAATTTGTTGACCACTTTCAAGATAACGGATTTGTGAGCAACTTGTGGCAATCCTTTAATGAAATCCATGATAATATCGGCCCACACGCAATGAGGCACTGGCAAGGGCTAAAACAAGCCGGCCGGGTGCAAATACTTCTGCATGTGACATGTGTGAAGAAAGGACTGCAGCAATCATTGTCCCCTTGGTATGTAGAAACTGGCCTGAAGACGATGCCAGGTCTTGGTAAGGCCCTCATGGCCGACAGAATGAGCCACCGAAAAGAGATGTTGAACACCGAAGAAATCACCAGGAATAAAGACGCGGCGACAAAAAAAGCAAAAGGCCATCCACAAAGTCCCATTCAGCTGGCAGAGCTCCTATACTCTATTTAGTATACTTGCTGATTCAAGACGCATGAGTTTTGAGTTAGCGCCACAGGTCATCGTAATAAGCAAAATCGGCCGCCGAGATAGCATGCAGGGAGTCATCCTCATGTTGACGCAAAAGTGCATCAGCAACAACGTTTTCTTTGCCGGGTTTGTACTCCACGGTAAAGTCATAACCGGGGAGTTTAGTGATCCTCCTGTGTTGCGACACCGTCGCCAAGCGTTGATATGGCAGATGTTTCGAGCTACAATGATCTGTCCAGACCCGAAAATAGCGACCCCAAATATATGAACGCCAGTGACGAACGGCATACACAAGGCCAATGAGTTCGCGTTCATAAGCAGGAAGTTGGGCTTGATGCGCCGCGACAACCTTGCTGAAAAAAGCAATGGGACGGCCTCCTTGGTGCAATATTGCCCCGAAACCCATACCAAAGGCGTCACAATCAATAACGAAGTCTTTGGAGAAATCTAGCAGCTGTAGGATGGGCGCCGCAGTGATGATCTGTTTCAAGGCGTCAAAGGCAGTTGTAGCCTCCTCTGTCCAGTTGAACCCTTCCTCACAGAGAAGTTTAGTGAGAGGAGCTGCAATATAGCCGAAGTCTTGTACTCTTGTATAAATTGCGATAATATCCGGCGAGGCCCAAACCCCCCCCCCCCCCGGGCAAGCTGCGGACATTACAGGGACGCAACCAATCCAGCATTGCCGACACCTTCGCCTGATCCATGGCCACGCTGGCTAAGGAGATGACATGTCCTAGATAGGATATCTGCTTTTGCCCAAAACACACTTCTTGTGAAGGTATAACTAATGAGCAGTGCGGAGCTACAATACCTGTCGGACATGGCAAAGGTGCTCTGCCCAGGTCCGGCTGTAAATTAAAATGTCATCGAAGAAGACGAGAACAAACCGACGAAGAACAGGTTGGAGGATTGAATTCATCATCGTTTGATACGTGGAAGGAGCATTGCAGAGGCCAAAAGGAAGCACCAGAAATTCTAAGTGGGTGTGGTGAGTGCGAAAAGCCGTTTTCAGCACATCATCGAAAAACATGCGAATTTGATGATAGCCAGACCGTAAATCCAATTTAGTGAAATAGCAAAACCCTTCCAATTCATCAAATAGTTCGTCCACACGCGGAATGGGAAATTTGTCATTGATGGTGTGCTCATTGAGGGCCCTGTAATCCACACAAAAGCACCACGAGCCATCCTTCTTGCGGACGAGAACCGGTGAGGAAAATTGAGAGGAGCTCGGTCGAATTATGCCCTGTTGCAGCATGGCGACGCACTAACACTCAATTTTGTCTTTCTGAATGTGGGCATATCGGTAGGGCCGAACTAACATGGCCAGAGCGTCGAAAGAAAGGTGTATGCGATGATCGCACAATATGGCAGGCGGCAGCCCCGATGGTTCCGCGAACCGGCGGTCAAACTCGACTAAAAGCATCGCCATGAGATCGTCGCCCTCGATTGCCTGTAACATTGCTGCGGACACCGGTGGATAATGGAGACCGGTCCAAGTGATGCACTGATGTTGCTCCCAATACGAAACTGCATTTGGTCGAAATCCCACAGCACAGGCCCTAGCATGTGCAACAACTGCACACCTAGGGCAACATCGAAATCGGAGAGTGTGATGATGTAAAAATCAACTGCAAAGTTGGACAAAACAATGGTCATGGGAGCCGATTTGCAAATTCCGCCGCATTCCAACCGATCACCATTGGCCACCGACCCGGAGGCCGTTGTAAGGTTGGATGGAACAGTGGAGCTCGGACACACAAGCTTGATTGATGAAATTATGGGTGGAACCCATGTCAAATAACGCCGTCCCCTCGAAAGCGCCGATGCGAACTTTCAGTTGCATTATTTGAGTTGTGCATATGCTCGTAACCACGAGCAAGGAAATCTCCAGTTCCATCTCGTGGAGCAAGTGGTCAGCCACCCCGTCTCCGACATCGTGGTCGACCTTCGGTTCTAACCAGAACAATCGTTTACAACGATGGCCTCGCGTGAATGGTTCGTCACAATTGAAGCATAAGCCCCGTTGTTGTCGGTCGGCCATCTCCACAGTAGACAATTGCCGAAAAACCCCTCTCCGAGTTTCTGTGGTGGCAATTGGGGCTAATGGTTGTGGAACCGATGGTGCCGTGGGTGCAGATGGACCACAAGGGGGCGGAGAAACCCACGCACGGTTTCCAGATTTATTAGCGGCGGACTGCCTGCTGGCCGTTGTCGGATGAGCTATAGTAGGGTAGAGCCGTTCATATGAGCGCACCAAGTTCATTGCCTGCTACAGTGAAGTCGGTCCCTCCAACTCGACATGAGTGCGCACCAGCTCAGCGAGCCCTGTAGTGCATAACTCAATTTGGTGAGTTCGGGAGAGGCCGGAAGTATAACACAAGAGATCGGTTAAGTCCTGCTGATACTGTGCCAATGTGCCCGTCTGCTGAAGATTCTTGATGGCGCCTAATGTGTTCATGAAGATGGCTGGACCAAAACGCAGTGAACAATAATGCTTAAACATTTCCCAGGGGATCTGGCCCTCATCTCGTTCGAGCTGATAAAAGCAGGAGTGAGCAACATGAGAGGGGTGAAACGCAGCCATCCAGACTTTATCTTTGCCAAGTGTTTGATAGGCGCGGAAGTACCGATCACACTTGGTCAACCACGTGATGGGATAGACAGAACCGTCATAAATTGGTAACTCAAGGCGAGGCAGCCGTGGTCGATCGAGGCGTAGATGGCCTGTGTCTTGCCATGGTCAACAATCATGAAGATCCTCATAGGCGTCCCCCTGAAGAAGCCGTCGGTCAGCAGCGCCACGCCCCTGGACACATTCGTGGCCGTTAGGCGGCGAAAATCAAGATGCGGTAGGTGCCAAGTGACCATCCTCGGCCGGTACCGGTAACGATAGCAAGCCAACACCATAGTAGCTCGTCTAATGTGCTACTTATCTCTCTTGTATTGTCTCTCTCTCTCTATACATAGCCGTTTGTTGTCTTTTTTCATATTTGAACTATGATTTGAAGCCATATGCAACATTACAAATAGTCTAAGTCCCAAATAGGTGGTACTGAATAGCCAAAAAAATAATGAGAATACAGGATAAGTTTATAAGAGCATTTACATTGAAATTCAAATAACTAAGTCCCAAATAGGTGGTACTGAATAGCCAAAAAAATAATGAGAATACAGGATAAGTTTATAAGAGCATTTACATTGAAATTCAAATAACTAATGAAGTAAACAGCCACAAAGATAAGCTAACCTTAGTAGCATTTTTTCTCATCAGAACACTGAAATTGCTACTCCGAGTTACTTGATGAAGAAGAAAATAAAGTATGTTCCTCCTTTGCTTTTCATGTTCACCATCTTGTAGCGCTTCAAGTGACTACACATAGGAATAAATTTAATAGTTCATTAAGCTTTGGTAGATGAGAAGGTCATTTTATTGAAAGGAACAACAGACATGCCTGAAGAAATGGGAAGAAAAGATCAAAAATTTCTTTGTGACTTTTCTCATCTCGAGTGTGAAAACAGTGACCCAATAATGTGTTCCGCATAACACTAGGCGATAGTGTTGTTCTCAACCAAAGTTTACAACCTAAAACAAGAGAATGGAGTAAGTTTGCAACAGGGCAAGCTTATCATATTCATAGGACAACAGAAACTAGTAATCACACTTACCAAGCATTTCAAATGAAGATTTAAGGCAACTTACAGCACATGATAAATCAGATCTGTCATCACTGACATGGTTAAGTACAATATTCAGAAATATAGGGTATTTCTCCAATATACCATCTTCAAAAGCAGGCGCCTCAAGAAACCCAAGGCTGCAAAAACAAAGTCAGTAAATTAACAGGTTACAGGTGTAATATTTGGAACATGTGAAAACATAATAAGTCATGCATTCCATGTGTTAAACTTACATACAGTGATTTAAATCCAAGCCATACATCAGCTCTTTTGAGCTGCACCCTAGGCCTTGAAGATTCTGAAGTAGATGGTAGAACTTCCAGTTCCAAAAAATTGATATATTTTTCCAGTAAGGGTTGCAATGGTTCCAAGTTAATCGCTTTCCTGCAAATTATTGTTAATACAATTACATGTGATGAATTTATAGTTATTAAAACCGGACCTGGCTAAACCAAACCCAACAGGTTAAAACCGGACTTGGTTAAACCAAAGCTAATATGCTTATCCTGACAGGATAATTAGAGCAGTTGATCAAATATAACTAATACAGAGTTAAACTGGTGAGGTCATATCCTACTATAGATTTCATCAAACTTAAGATTCAATGCTAGATTAATCAAAGTAATATTATTAGATTGCTGAAGGTCGATGCACTGACAAGGGAGCAGAAATAGATGGAGATTTTTTTCAGTGCTAGTATGGAGAAGTTGGCATTCGAAGGACCTGTAATGCATGGACATGGCAGTGAAGTGCTGAGTCCGTGTCGGACACGGACACGTCTCAGACACGTATTTATTGCGTGTCTAAATATTCCTGTGCGAATAAAAGATTTTGTATTTGAAATACATATTGGACATGGCCCAGACACATATGGGCTCATTTGAAGGACACGGCCCAGCCCACAGCCAAGTGATAGCCCTAGTGCTAGTGCTCACCGCCGCTGCTATTGCTCAACTCAGCTCAGTTGTATCCCTCTCCTAGCTCTGCTCTCCTCCTAGCCAACACCGCCTGCGCCTCCTCCCTGGCCAACTTGGCTTTTGCACCCAGCCGCCTCCTGCTCCCTGCTCTCCACCTACCCTGTGCCCGGTCCCCACCCCTCCTGCGCCCGATCCCCACCCCTCCTACGCCCGGCCGCTGGCTTGGCCTCCTCCGGCCACCACCGGCTGCCTCCGACCGGATCCAGCCTTGAGCACTCGAATTCACCACCGGAAATCAGAGCTTCCCCTTCCTATTTACTTCTAGTTCATGGCTGATGCTTGCATTATTTTGTGATTTGAGTTATTTTTGAGCATGGATGGGTGAAGGTGGTGATGATTATGCAATCATGGCTTGCCATGGCGGGGCTTGAGGCTTCCCACACACCGGGGAGTGTGGTAGCCATCGGGTGCGCATGGTAGCCAATGGTGGCACGCCGTCATCATGGTTCTCTCCTCCAGTATACTACTCCCTTCCCTACTCTCTTCTTTCTCTATGTTAGCTCCATGGATTGCTACGGTTTTGGATGCAATGCCTGTGAATGGTGATGCCCGAGGTGTGGTCCCGTGATATAACGCTTGTGAATGGTGATGCCCGAGGTATAACACGTCGGTTTGACTATTATTTTTTGTTGTGGGATTTATTAGTTTGCCATTGCAAGTGTTATGACTTATGACGCAGACCAACACCTTGAAGAGGGGGAGGCTGGATGATAATAGATACATGAAGGTGTTCCCATTGCAGGTATGCTATCGTTTAATTCATCATCTTAAGTTTTGTTCTCTTTTAATTCTTGCACTACTATGATTGTGCTTATACTATTATATTAATATATGTAGTAAATATAATAACTATTAATATATATATAGCCATGTCACTGTGCCAGTATTTTTGGAAAACGACAGATCCCCGTGTCCGTGTCATGTCGTGTAAGTAGTAACTTTCTTGATTCAAAATGAATGGGAAAGTGGAGAGTACATTACCTCAATTTCCCCATGGATCGGGCTAAGCGAAGTCCAATTGCTCGAGCTTTACAACTTTTGAAGAACAGTAACGCATAAACACCCTAAATTTGTAAGTTTAAACATGTTGTGAGACACAGTTTGACAAGCTTAATGGATGGCGAGAAATGGAGTCAAAACTATATTTTGAGCAGCAGGCTAGAAATAATTGGTGGAAAACAAATCATGTATTCTGGACTACTTGATTATTCAGAATGATAATTTTTTTATCCCTATGACAAGGTTCAAATAGTCAAGTGAGACATTACTAGCTGAGTTATGAGCATAAATCAAGGGAAAGAAGTAACTTACAGGGTATTGCTGATTAGTTGAAAACTTACAGGGTATTGCTGATTAGTTGAAAACTTACAGGGTATTGCTGATTAGTTGAAAGGCTAACTTCGTATGATTCATCAACTGTTTCAATAAACATCTGGAACTGATTAGCCAGTGATTGATCATCTAACAGAACAGGATACATCAAAACCTGCAAATACAAAAAAGCAGATTGTCATGGTTGCCATGAAACTTAAGACCCTGGTCCCTATGTGATGGTTTATACAATGAAATATGACTCATAAGATATTGATGTTGTTTGCTTTGCAGATAAAAACTACCAGGTTCATTGGCAATAACAGAAAATGTCAATAAAAGAAGAGAAAATAAGTTGTGCAGTTACAGTTAGGAACTCATTACCACATAGGTGCAAACCAATTATGTTCTGCTTGTATTCTCAGTATTGCAAGTGAAATTCTGATTAATTCATGGAATACACATGAATGCAGTAGGTATCAAGCTCCTGCTAATCATAAATTAAGTAATAAACTCAACTGGATGGATGATGTAATATAAAAACAACCCTCTATTCAGGATGCACTAAGAGCATTTGATGTAAAGCGCTTTTGATGTGCATCTTAAACATAACCAAAAGCAATTAGGGAATGGATAGATACAAGTGTTGCTAGATATTCTCAGATAGTGGGTGTGACTAGTGTCTGGTTATAACTTATAAATCCATACTTCAAACTGATATTTGTCAGGAAAAAAATGTCAATAAAAGAATTTCAACTGTTTCAAAGGGAAATCATTATTGCTAATGTTGCATAAAAAGAGAACTGAAAAGGTATCACATAAATGGAACATACTTCGAACATTATGCTAACAACTTCTGCACCATGGCATGAAGGGTCATACTCCTTGAGCTGAATCTTTTCATTGATCTGTTTAAGATGCTTTGTAACCCTCTCTTCATCGAGAAGCCGTAATACTTTCAGAAGTGGATCAACAGTATCTGACCTATATTCAGTATCAAAAAATTCCTGTGCCTGGTGGTGTTCACACACACATTGTGTGCAAATACCCAGTTCTCGAGAAACACGTTTCCATATAATTTTAAGAGGTGAGTTTTCCTCTTTATCATCAAAGTAACCATGGAGCGTCTCCAAAAAAGGTCCCATAATATCAGCATATCCACACCAAATGTGCTCTTCTTTCGGCAAACTTTCCAGAAAATCAAAACAATGTGAAAACCTGCAGGTGATTAAACAAGCATGAAATTTCAAATTTCATCAGGATCATCAGGGAAAATTATATAGGGATCATCAATTAGTTAGTAAAAGTAATAAGTCACTCTTGACTCCAGAAATAAGGCATGTTGCATGGAAAAGAACAATTAGTCCATTTACACAACTTTTGGTGTTCCAACAACGCAATTACAGATAGACCAAATGTCTTCTGGTTATACCCATAGATTATATCAGCTTTCAACTAATGTCAAATTTTCAACCAATATAACACTCCCTAATTTCTATACACTTGCATAAATTGAAACCTCTCTCACCATTACTAAAAAAAACTTCAAGCTGCTCTCTTCATGTAGTAAAAAACAGCAATAATAATTGTGCTTTCCTACACAAAATATTAGAGGAGCCAACAAGATTAGGACTCGTAAGATGTGGGATGGAAGTTGACAAGTTGGATCTTGGTCCTTGAACTTGGAGCCCGAGAAGTGCTCTACATTTGGATTATTCTGTTAGTTGTTGTCACACAGCTATAAATGTTTCAAATCAATATTCCTCTAAATGAAAATTATTGCCAATCCAACGAGTCTACATTGTAATCACTGAGTTTTGCATATCCCTACTGCCTACCTCCAACACCTCAACAGTCAACACATCCAACATCACTGCAACAAACAGAAAATCAAAATACCACGATCACCAAGAATTTTTTTGTGACTTGCTATGTCATCTCCAAAAACATCAATTTAAATTCAAATGGTCCTTGTTTTTCGTCCCATGGAAATGTCAAAATACTTCTAGTGTTACACTAATTAATTTTTCGATGAATGAGCCCTCAGTACATGAAATTGTTCCAGTGCCCAAACAAATAATGGAAATGAATGGACCACAAATTATGTGGAATTTGACTAAAAATGCTCCAATCGAAGGTCAAGCATGGCCAACCTGTCAGTGCAATGCTACAAAAATAACTAAATCAGCACATACACTATCCCCTTCAGTAATTCCCGAACTTTCATTCACACCACTGAATCTTAACCCCCTAATGCTCATTTAAATTCACGCTGCTAATTCATTATGCTAACCCCCTAATGCTCATTTAAATTCACGCTGCTAATTCATTATGCTTTCTATGCAACATTATCCCATATGACCTATAACCATTCGAATCCCAAATTTGCCATCAACACAGAGAATACTCTACAGATTAAAAAACATGCAAAATATATCCTTAAACCCTAAACTTGGTGTCCAGTACTTTTGTGCACATTATAAATGTGCTTACAAATGTTCTATGTCTACTATAGTCATTTATAATTTCACGTTCCATAAATCCCAATTCCTATCAACTAAAAATTGTACCACTGGACTTCTAACAGCACGCATTACACAATATCAATGCTCGTACTCACATTGTTAATAAACCCTAAAATCCACAGGAGTTCCCCCGATATCTCAATCCACCTACATCGCAAAAAAACGGTTGTGCGAAGAGGGGGGCGAGAGATCATAGGGCATAGACCCATAGCCAACTATACTCGCATTACCTAATCCAACCAACCAAAAAATCCCAAGCTTACTACCATGCAGCTAAGCTGCCCGATTCCTCATCAGCGCAACCATTACTCGTTCCAATCAGCGGATCCCAAACCCGCCCCGACACCACTAAACCCGCGCGATTCCACGTCGTACCAACAGACGCATCGTTCGCGAAGTGATGCGAAGCGGGGAGCGATGAGGGGGAGTATGCCACAGCCATACCACTCCCCCTTGGCCTGGATGAGGCGGCGATGCTTGGCCGCCGAGAGCTCGCCATCGTCGTCGGCCTCCTCGTCCTCCTGGATCCCGCGCCACCGGTCGAGCAGCTGGCCCCGCAGCGCCACCCTCGCCATCGCCGCGGGGCGGCGCAGGCCGTGATCGGCGCCGGG
Source organism: Melocanna baccifera (assembly GCA_036346265.1). Taxonomy (NCBI): domain Eukaryota; kingdom Viridiplantae; phylum Streptophyta; class Magnoliopsida; order Poales; family Poaceae; genus Melocanna; species Melocanna baccifera. The sequence goes on from CM070702.1 coordinate 16,141,103, forward strand.
ATGCCGGGGGGTTCTAGGGTTCCGACGAGGCGGAGGCGGCGATGCCGCGCGCGCGAGAGGGGCGAGAGGGAGGGGAGTGGGGCTTCGAAATGGCAAATGGGATGGAAAAATTGAGAAAGGTAAAGCTTTGTTTATGTTGGTGGGGGTGGTCAGTGGTGCGCCTCGCGGATTTCCGGAAATTTTCGGCACTCCAATTTGGGCGGAAATATCTGCGAGTCAGCGACCATTCTCGCGCCAGGAGGCGCAGGAACCGAATTTGTATGGCTGCATCGTGCGTCGGGTTAGGAATTTCAGATGACCCTTGGTTTTTTATTGTAAATTTCAAAAGAGTAAATACAAAATTTGGGTAGAGAGGGTGCGCACCCTAGGTCTCTCTGGTGTGCTTGTTATGTTGTAGCTAAAGGTTGAAAATTATGGGGCAAAGAAGCAAAATAGGCTCTGTTCTTTACGGTTTTTAAAAACTGTTTTTGGTTTTTGTTACGGTAACTAATTTTTAAATGAAGTATTTTTTAAGATAGAGTCTACAAGTTAATTGTAGTACACGTTAAAAACCTAATATCTGTACTATTAAAAATCGCAAGCGAGTATCTCTCTTTCCGCAATCTCTGTCGCAAACAGCTAAAAAGCCATCAGCCGTAACCAAAAAGAACAGATCCATATCTTTTACCTCCTTTTCTCATTCTTTGGGCTTTTGGGACCTATAAATAATATCTAGCAGATGGTGCTCCTTTTTGTAATATCATTATTCTAGTTTTTCTATTATTTATTTTAATCTTTCACTCTTTGTTTTAGCTCACATATATAAACTCTTAGTGAGCTTGTTTTTATTGCTATGTACTCGATAGTTTGCATATAAAAGTTTAGGATTCTGTTCTAAGCAGCAATGACTTCTGGATTTTAGAAGTCAAAAATCGTTTGAAATGTGCTGGTTTTTTAACGTGATTTTTTTCTTTGCATTATCCGTAAAGATATTATAGTGTTTTTTATTTGTCCTATTTTTTATTTGTCTTTGATTAAAAATCTCAGAAAAACTAACAATCGTTATAGTGCCACTTCAGCTAAAAAACCAAAAGTCACTGTACTTTTAAAACATAGCAAGTGGCATGTACAATTGCACTGATGATTAGTTCAATTTTGTTTCGTTTAAAAACATCAATAGACTTTAAAAATATATACGAATAGCCACACCAATTGCATTTAGCCAAAATGTCTAAATAGCAATAGATCATAATTATTGCAGTGCATTGGTTTTTCTTCATTCATTTTTCAAATAAGTGCTTCATTTCTATGAACTTTTATAAAACAGTTTTTGTTGATAGCTTTTGGAAGTATTGTTAACTTTTGATTGAGACATTCAAATAAAGAAAATATAAAGAAAAAAGGAAAATAAAAAATCCGTTATATCTTCATGGATAATACAAAAAGGGAAAACCACATTAAGAAACTAGCATGTTCGAAATAGCTTTTGCCTTTTGAAATAAAAACCGTTTTGAATAAAAAGAAAGAACACCAGTCTAAAATATACACTTCATATAAAAAAACTTCTCACAAGAGCAAGCACATACAAAAACGAAAGCCAAAAATACCATAACAAAAGCAAAACAAATACCGATACAACTAAAATACACCACTCTGCCTACCCTACGTATTTGCTTCCCGTAAAACGTACAGCCAAACTACCGCGCCATACGCGGCCAAATCCGTAGTCCTGTCCCGCTACATCTTTTACACTCCAACCCCTACATTCATCAGTATTTCAAACATTACCCCGCGTTTCCGGGACCGCAAGGCGCGCAGCAGCGGCGATATTTTTTGCATTCGCCCCCTTATTAATACCTCAACCCTTCCAAATCCAAAAGCAGAACCGAGGGAAGCCGTCACGCGCCGCCATGGGCTTTGAGGACGCGCCGAGCGGCGGCGGCGGGAAGCTATCGCTTGCCAGCGTGGGCTTCGCCGGCCCCGGGGCTGGCGCTGGCGGGAGCGGCGGAGGCGGCTACAAGGAGCTGCTCGTCATGGCTCTGCCCAAGGACGACGACCTCGACGGCGCTAAGGTAGCCGAGGTCATCGGCGTCAGGCTGCCGGACGTCGGAGGGGCCGTGAGGGTAAGGAGCTCTGGCCCCATCTGAGTTTAGGCCGTCTCTTGGTTACTGGATCGGTGAAGGTGGGAAAACTTGGCAGTTTCTCTTGGTTAATGTTCTAATCCGATTAAACGGGCGAATGGTGTTTTCCCCTCATTGGATGCGTTCGTTTGCTTCGGATTGTGTTTGTTGATGCAATGATTCGAAATATTGGTCGGGGTTTCTACGTTTCGTCATGCTGATTAGCTGTTTGGTGCAGAACATATGAATTGTATTTTATTTGTGAGATTTTTGCCGTCATGCCGGAAGTAGCTTCCTGCAGTGAAGTTGCTTCGCTGTTCATTTTCGCTGCTGCTTCGTTGCAGAGTTGTTTCTTTGCTTAATTTACTGTCGAACCCAGGAAACATGTCTAGTATTAATCTTGTCAACTGCAAGCTGGCTCCTATTGAGAAGTGTTTCCCCCCTTCATGCTTACGTCCATCTCTAGTTACATTATTTTTCTTTTGTTTCTAGCTTATTTTTTCTTCATCTGTGAGCCCTATTTGTTGAATTTATGTTGATATGTAAGGCTTTACTATTGTTAGACCATATTGATGTATGCAATGAATGTGCACGTGCCCTGTTGTCACGTGCCCAAGTATTTTCTTATCTTAGGTTGGTATTATTTGGTCTGGGAAATATCAGATCCGACTTTCGATAGTGATGTATAGGTCTGACGTAGGCTATAATTGGAAATAATATTCAGAACTCAACAGCGAGAAAATTTACCCCTTTTATACACCCTTTTCATCCATGTTAGTTTATGGAGAGTGAGAACCTGGAACTTTGGACAAAATGAACAAGCTTCAAAAATTCAAATGGAGTAAACAAGCTTCATCAGGCACTATCATTTAGAACATTAGTTTTATTTTAATATTTGATTAAGTCAACTAGTTTTATATGCTTAGCTAACTTAGAAGAGGAATTTTGGTTGTGTTAGGGATGCTCTTCATGGCAGGTTTGGACAAAGATGTTACTTTCACAGATGGAACAACATTTTCCCTTCAGTACTTTTAAGTTTTTTGTGGCCTTCACCCATGTATCTGAAAGGCGTCTTCACATATGATTTTTTGCATTTACTTCCTTGTTCCAACTACCAAATTGGATCGTGCCATGTGCGATAAAAAGTATTCAAAATTGACTTTGTTATGATGTTGCTCTTGTTTGAGTATTCTATTGTTAACAGCTTTGCAAACTCTAACCACTGTTTGTGAACCCAGCCTTTGGTAGAGCTCTAGATGTTGTATTGCTGATAACCTCCTACCAAGAAAGTAAACATTCGTATTTGGAACCTGCTTGGCTATAATAAAACAGAAGTTTTAGCTCGGAGTCTGTCCTTGTCGCATAGATATGCTGGATTTAATAATTCCATTAATGAATACTGTTAATGACTTTGATGGCTTAGATAATGTTGACGCTACAATTTCTCAAAACAAAAGAATTGTCATATGTACAATGTTAAATGTAGAATCTTACGATAACATCTTCTTTACATCTGCAACCACACTACATCAAAGCACTTGGAGGAAGGCTTTCCCCAGGAAAAAAGTGTTTTCATTTATTTTCTTATAAATGTCTTATGAATTTTAACCTTTATGAAACTGGTAATAGATTTGCAAGTGATTGTTTTGAGGCATTCCTTTTTTCCAATCCACTGCAGACATTTTTAGGGAGTAGGGAGGTTAGAGAATTTACCAGTGGGGCATTAGCTGGTGCTATGGCTAAAGCTGTTCTTGCGCCTCTTGAGACTATCAGGTATTCACTGACTTTGATCTCTATATTTATCTTGTCACTTTACTCAGGCAGTTTCATTTATTTAGTCATCGTGAAGTCCGCAGTAAATTTTACACCTAACATCTCAGCCTTCACATTGTGAGCTTGGTTTTCTTTGCTTTCTGATCTGGGGCTGACATGCATTTCAGAGATCAGATGTGTGCTGTCAAGTCAATGCTCTAGCTAACTGGCCTTGCATGATATATCTTTTACACCATACTGTGCTTTCTCTTTTGTTTTTAAGTTTTGGTTAAAGCATTTGAGCGTGGTCAAAATACAATTGCTTCAATAACCTAGTTTCGGAAATTTGTCGGGAAACTGAGTTCTGAATTTCAAAACCCAAAAAGATGACATGTAGCAACCTTTGCAAACAAGTTTATCCAAAACACCGACTTGGTGATATGCTATAAACTACCAGACCTGTTGAATTGGTCCTTTAACGCATCTGTTAGGAAAACAACTTTGTTTCTCCATGCAATCTCTCACTTTATTATTCCAACGTTTAACCAACTTTTTACCATTTGATACTAAAATGGAAACTTCATCTTGCCAAAAATCTTATAATCACATTCTCTTGTATAAACATATTAATTTGTTTAGTGTATAGCAAAGTTAATATCAATGCTAGAGAGCTAGTATTTTATAGGATCTTATGCCTTTCTGAGACCAATGGAGACTGTGTAGGCTTTATATCCATACATTTAATTCATTGAATATTGAAGGTTAATTTGTTCATATATCTTACAATTAAGTTTTATAATGTGTCTCTAGATTAAAACAAAGGAATTGTCACATAATATCGTGGTATACTGGTATGTAATTAATTGCAGGACAAGAATGGTTGTAGGAGTAGGATCTAGGCATATCGGTGGTACTTTTGTGGAGATCATGGAGCAAAATGGGTGGCGAGGACTTTGGGCGGGTAACACAATCAACATGATCCGCATTATTCCAACTCAAGCAATTGAGCTTGGAACATTCGAGTATGTCAAAAGGAGCATGACAGCAGCACAAGAGAAATGGAAAGAGGATGGATTCCCAAAGATACAACTTGGTAATCTGAAAATTGAGCTGCCACTCCACTTCTTATCTCCGGTTGCTATTGCTGGTGCAGCTGCTGGAATAGCTGGCACATTGATGTGCCATCCTCTTGAAGTTATTAAGGTAATTGCTGATCTGATTCCTTGTTGACGGTCAAAACCCCATCCATATGTTCAGTTGTTGAAATCATACTACTTCTATGTCTTCTGTGACAGGATCGCTTGACTATCAATCGAGAGGCTTATCCTAACATTAGTGTTACCTTCAGCAAGATATACCGAACTGAAGGTATTGGTGGTCTCTATTCAGGCCTCTGTCCGACACTAATTGGCATGCTTCCTTATAGCACATGCTACTATTTTATGTACGAAACAATCAAGACTTCTTACTGCCGCCTACATAAGAAGACATCTTTGAGCCGTCCTGAGCTACTAGTTATTGGAGCTCTGTCAGGTAAAGGATCCCGCATCGCCTATATCTAGCTTTATTTTACCTCCTTCAGTTACCGGCTGAACATCGTATCTTAAAATCTGTGACGAATTAGCAAAATTGGGGGCATCCCAATTGTTGCTCAATAATAACTTGGGAATTTGAGTAAAAAGCTAGCATTGTTCACATCTCGCTGTTGGATCTGTAGGCCTCACCGCGAGTACAATCAGCTTTCCGCTGGAGGTGGCAAGGAAGCGGCTCATGGTCGGTGCCCTGCAAGGGAAGTGCCCGCCCCACATGATCGCCGCCTTGTCCGAAGTGATCCAGGAGGAGGGCCTCCGGGGGCTTTACCGCGGCTGGGGCGCGAGCTGCCTGAAGGTGATGCCGAATTCCGGCATCACGTGGATGTTCTACGAGGCATGGAAGGACATTCTTTTGGCTCACAAGGACAAGCGCCGCGCTTAGCGAATGAGTTGTTGAACGATGCGAGGAATTGCCGGAGAATAAGGTTCTGGCGTGGGTGGGGTTTTTGATCCTCTTTCAGTTTTCGAATCCCAGTTCCACCTGTGCCGAGTGGTTAGATAGGAGGAGACGTTATTTTTTGGCCGATTACTGGGAGCATTTGTTGCTCCTCGCTAATTTGCAATGCTTGATTGTTACGGTCCTGATCACTTGATACAAATCACACTTGACACAAATCACAAACAATTGAGAAGATTTGGGAAGAACCATAGAATAGTGGAGGGGATTTTGGAGAAGAACAGAAGGAGGTTGGGAACAGAGAGAACACTCGAGACAGAAGAAAGCTGAAGGCTCATGAGCTTTTGGAGTGTCTTTTGGCTTTGGGTTCTTTAGAAGTTAAAATAAACAAGACGATTTTTCTAAACAGTTTCTCGAGATTACTTCTCTAAATGGTTTTCTGAGCCCACCGGTGTGTGTCGTTCGCGTTAACATCATTGCTGTCCACCACCGTCTCGAAAAGTGCAGCTAAATGCTATCACCCGCAGCTTAAAAGAACAAGGTAGAAGTCTATTCTGTTCACTGCTCTGTCTATGTACATTATGTTGTCCTACTGACTTGCATGGGTCACAACCTACCTATAGAGCCCAAGTTCTCGTTGCAACCCAGTCCAATGTGAATCCTGGATGAGTCCATGACATTCTTATCCCCTTGAATTTCGGCTTACCCTCAAGCCGATGCTGTCAACTTTTACGAGCGTGTGTAGAGCCGTCGGGATCCCATGGCACTTACAATCTCTTAACATGAACTCTTATCTCCTTGTGAAATGTTGTGCCATCTTCTTCACCTTGTAGATCACCAACGTAATGGTTGCTCACGGGTGCTTGCTAGGGTTTCACATTGAACACCTCCCTTAGTAATGCCATCACAAGTTCTGCTTTGGATGTGAGATAAAAAAGACGCAACACAAGTGGTGAGGAAATCTGAGCTGACCTGATGATGTGCAAGTTAGGATTTTCCTTGTTGGCAAACATTTTCTAGTTATGCATAGATAGTATGTAAAGCAATTATTTAACGGTTTAACCCCACCACCTGGATCCCATAGCATTATGAAATCATGCACAATCACTAGCTCCTGCATGCTAGAAGCCAACACACCAACACCAAGAATGCTAGTAGAAAGGTTGAATTTGCAAAAGAATTCTTTGAGGTGTTGTGCAGTCAAGTGAGGAACAAGAACTAGTACTTTCGAATGATTGTTATCATGGTACAGCTCTTGCAAAAGCCATAGCTTGAAAAAAAAGTGGCCTAATCTGTATTATGAGAATTTGGATTACATAAATCAACATATGCTATGGAGGACAGCCACGGGGAGGACCATTATGCCGATGTCTGTACTGTCACCATTCCTGGGCAACCAGCATGAATCGTCGTGTCATATGGTGATGATGATAATGTAGCTTGCTGCGGGTATGACGTCGCACGCACATCCGTCAATGAGGGGCGGCATCCAGATGTGAGACCATGACTGGCTCAGAATTGGTGATAGCCTATCTCAAAGCTGAAAAGTGCAATGGAGGTGGAGGTGGCTCCCGAGTGGCACTCAGTGGATCCAAATGGACGTGGCGGCCGGGTGGGTGGCACACACAGAGCTGGAGGAGTTCCCCCCATGGTGGTTGCAGTGACAGGACGCCCAACGGTATTAGTGCGAGGGCCGCCATGGCCAACGGTGCTGTCAGTGGAGACGGCGAGTTGCGGTGCTTGCTCTTCGGAACCCACCGCATAAAGCGACGTCATATGTGCACCTTGGGCACCCACTTGACGATGCCACAACGTGTGTCCCTACCCTCTGGCTCTGCGGGCTTGTCAGGCATTTCGTCAAAACACTCAGCGTGCACCAAGCTCCTCCTCCTTGACTTGCAAACTTTGTGTGGCGCCTGCTGCTATCAATGCCATGGCGAGGTCAGTGTGATGGGCATCAGCCAGGGCAACGACTGCGGCATCAAGCTTGGTGGTGGTGACTGCCTTTGGAGCGGTGGCCGAAGGGGATGCCACGCGCACCAAAGCGGGCACTGGTGCGGCCTCCATTGGTAGTGACGAGGAACCTTCAAGCACAAATAGGAGGCAATTTGTCAGCCAGCAACTTCTTGCACAATTCTTTGCATGCCCTCAGTTTTGTCATGACCATGCTGAAGATGTCGGCCATAACTTGGAGTTAGCGATGTAGTAGAGAGCGAAAATAGGAGGCTTTGATATCAATTTGTTACGGTCTTGATTACTGGATATAAATCGCATAAGCAATTACGAAGATTTGGGAAGAATCATAGGATAATAGAGGGGATTTTGCGGAAGAACAGGACACTAGGAACAGAGAGAACACTCGAGAGAGAGGAAGAAAGCCGAAGCCGAGAAACCGTCCTGTTTGGAGTCAGCAACTTCTCGCGCAACTCTTTGCATGCCCTCAGTTTTGTCATGACCTCGCTGAAGATGTCGGCCATAGTTTGGAGTCAGCGGTGTAGTAGAGCGCGAAATGGGAGGCTCTAGTATCAATTTGTTACGGTCTTGATTACTGGATACATATCACATAAGCAATTAGGAAGATTTGGGAAGAATCATAGGATAATAGAGGGGATTTTGGGGAAGAACAGGAGGGCACTAGGAACAGAGAGAACACTCGAGAGAGGAAGAAAGCCGAAATCGAGAAACCGTCCTGTTTGTCTATCTATTCATATCACCGCACTGCCCTAAGTGCATCTGCTGCTTTCATGCTGTCCTGTTGGTCACCTGCATAGGCCACAACCAGCCCGTAGAGCCCAAGTTCTAGTTGCAGACTAACCCAAACCCAATGTGAATCCTCGATAAATCCATGACACTGAATCCATGCTTTTGTCAACGGACGATGTTCACGTTTCAGAAGGCTTGAGACAGGTCGAAACTGTTATGAATATTGTGTGCGTTGATATGAGGTCCAAGGGACCATATATATAGGAGTACAAAGAGATATGCCATATAGAGATAAGGCATATGTGGAATAGAATACAAACTCTATATCCTACTACAACTCTACTCTATATTCTTAACACCCCCCCTCAAATGCAAGACGTATGCAATAGCATTGCATTTGAAAGAGTTAACACTAAAATCCAAAATCCAAGTCTTGAAATGTCGTCGTAGCATGCGGCTCTTGAAAGTTGTGTCGAGAATAGAAGATCTCCATCCGAGGTCGTGCGGTAGCGCATGAAGCAGATCGAAGTCCGAGACGGCGGCGACGCAGTGCACAAGAAGCGTAAGAAAAACGCAGTGCAGAAGAAGCGTAGCGACTTTGAAAGCTCAGGGCGATGGCTCAGAAAGAAGAGCGGCGACATCATAAACCGAGACAGCGGCGGCGCAGTGCACAAGAAGCGCAATAGAAACGCAGTGCAGAAGAAGCGCGACAGCCTTAAAAGCTCGGGGATGCGACGCGAGAGGCTGCCCATGGAGGAGTCCGGATCCAGCACGAACGAGACTGGATCCAAACGGGGCAAGGCCAGATCCGGCGAAGACGAACCGAAGAAGAGCCATACAGACGCGAGAGGGGGCGGCACCGACCATACGAAATTCTAAAAGATGGACTAAGGCTAACAAAGCAATCGACTAACCGACACAAAAATTTTGTGGACTCGCATGGCTTAGACGAACTGAAGATAAAGACTATAGATTTGAGTGGACGCAGCGGAAAACTCAAAATTCTAACAGATTCAAAATCCTAAATAATAGACATAAAAGATTAGTCTTGAAAACTGATCAATCTCCTTAGAAAACCTCAAATCGCCGACTCCTCAAACCGTAGCAAGGCACCCGAGGGCAAACCAGCAAACAGTAGCATAGCAATTCTCTTCTCTCCTCCTCAAACTCGACGCCTCCTCACGGCAAACGGCGGCTTCTCTCCTCCTCACCGGTCCTCTCCCGCAGGGCGAGCGCCCCCAACCGTGCGGGAAGAAGCCGGCGGCGGGCGATAAGATCCAGAAGAAGCGGCACGGTGGAGGTGCGGGAGACGACAGCGGCCGAGCTAGGCCCGATCCGGCCGGATCTTGTCGAAGAGCAGTGGCAAGAGGCTTTGGCGCCGCCGGCAGCGGAGGCGGAGGCGACGACGCCGCGTGCGTGTGGAGCGCGCCGCTCACGCGGCGAGGACGCCACCATCCTCTGCGCCCATGCGCGGCTCGGGAACAGGTGGGCCGCCATGCCCGCAGTGGTGGAGATCCGCTCCGATCCAGCCCACGCCAGCCGGAGTGGCCATGAAGAAGTCGTCCGTACCGAGAAGAGCCGCACCGACGAACATGAAGAGCCCGACGAGGCGCCGCCAGCCGAATCGCGCGAACCGGATCGGACGAAGAAGGGCCAGGGCGACTGTAGATGAGACCAGATCCGGTGAGAGCAGCGTGGATCCGGCGCAGGGAGCCCGGAGGCGGAAGAGGCGGCAGCGACGAGAGGTTAGAGAACCTCCTAAATCCGGAGGCGAAGATCCAGCGACGAAGATCCAGTGGCGCGGCTGGAGGGCGAGCAGAGGTCGGCGACGACGAGCGACGGGCCGATCTGGCTCCGGAACAAGGAGAGGTCGAGCGCTAGGGTCGGACCAGAGCAGGTCGCAAAGCAGGCCGCCGATGAGCGCCAGGAGCCCGAGATGCCACAGCAAGGTCGGTGACGACCGATTCAGTAGAGGTCGTCGCCCGAAGAACGAGGTGGCCGCCCCCGGGAGTATAGATGATCCTCCCGGGGGCAGCGGCAGTAGAAGACTTGCGGAGAGGCTAGGATTAGAGAGGTATGAACCTTAGCTCTGATACCATGTTATGAATATTGTGTGCGTTGATATGAGGTCCAAGGGACCATATATATAGGAGTACAAAGAGATATGCCATATAGAGATAAGGCATATGTGGAATAGAATACAAACTCTATATCCTACTACAACTCTACTCTATATTCTTAACAGAAACGAGACATGATTCTGCCCGTCCATTGGGGTGCAAACGTTCTGGCCGTTCTTTCGACTAATTATCGCCTTGTGGTCAAAAGAGCTAGTTTTTTAGAGGAGCTTGTAGCAAACACAAGCAGGCTTAAGGACAAGCTGCAGTGTCCCAGTTCGAGAGCAAGCATCTTCCAATGCACAAGACGCGGGCGGGTCGCTGGGAGGTGGTGGGTGGATCGCTCGGCACGTAGAGACGGAGCGAGTGTGAGCGGCTGGCCACGGCCACGAGGTGGCCGGTGGCCGGGGGGTGCCGCGCGCGCATGCTGCTGTCTGCATCGGATCTGCACGCGCAGGCTCTGGCGACTTTGGTGTCGCCGTGTCGGTCTGTGCGTGGCCTGTATCGTTGTGATGAGCCAGCCGCACAAAAGGACGCTGCCGCTCCCGTTGCCAAACTCGCCGGCCGAGAGCCCGAGAGGGAGATGGGCACGGATGGAGAATGGCCCGCCGTGCAGCAGGTAAGCAGCTGCAGCATCGGCGGTAGCTTAGTCGGTATGATCGACAAAAACTCTTGTTCCCTGTACAGAAGACGTTGCAGGATCAAGAAGCGAAAGCCGAGAATACCACCCGCAGAAGTGTCATCAACTGGTCACACGGAGAAAAAGCTGACGAAATAGACCTCTCGCGACTGGCGGCACCAAAACAGCAAAGTAAACGCTGGGGAAAAAAAAAATCAGAATCTCGAGAGTCGAGAGACCGAACAGGCAATGAATTTCCACCGAGGAGGTCCAAGTATGTACGTACTACCACACCACCACACTGAACTTTATATGAGCACCCACCGATTAGTGTTGTCCTGTAATATAAGCACGCCCTAGCATAAGTACACTGATATACGGACCACTAGACTATCTGTACGATCTTTGGTGACAGTTTTGTTAGCCCTTTCTGCAGCTGTTACCTCAGCAAAGCCCAGATTCCTTTTTTTTTTTTGCCTTCTCCACTGACATGATCCATTCCATAGAAGGCGGCACCCTCCCTGTGAAGAATTCGGCAGCCTTTGGTTAAGAGTTTCATCTAGGATCCAACTGCACAGCACCTGAAAAATGTCAAACATAAAAAGATGTTAAGTTGAAACACTGCATCTAGAAAACAATCTGAGAGAAGCTTCAATATACAAGAACGCCAATATGGTTGACAGGAATTGACGAGAGAACGCACCGTCTCCAGAAAGCTGCTCAACCCGGCTGACGATATGTTTGCCGTAGGTGAACTTCCTCAATGCTTGCAAATGACACTTCATACGAGTGAGAAGAGCCACCCTCTGTTGTTCATTGCATGTTTCAAGTATCTTTTGAACCACATAATTAGCAAATCGGTCCTTCATCATCACCTAAAGAACAGTGTAGGTAATTGGTAACTTAATTAGTGTATACTTGAATGAGCAAAGGTTGTAGCCTAACAAAATCGAAACAGATGGAAACATTACTATTGATACTACAGTAAGCAGTACCAGAAACAATGGCCACATGCAATTTTAAGAGAGCCACATCTGATTTCCTAAAAAATGACTAATTTCTGTCTGATGTTCTGATTTGTAACGAAACTCCTACTGCTTATTAATTATTAATTGGAAGGCATCTGCCTGCTCTTTTACCTGAAGTTTACACATTTATTAAGTTTTGACCAAACTAGAGCTTTTAGCTGTTTCGCTCAAGCCAAGAGAAAAAAGGGTTACATTCATCGTGCATACCAGCAAATAATTATTGCCCTCAGTTTGGTCCAGAATCTCCTTGATCAAAAGATCCCGCTCTGAAACATCCCCATGATGAAAACACTTCTCTATGACATTAGACGCGTATTTGTTTTGGCTCATGGACACAACCTGTCCGGCCAAATTACTGATAATTTGGCTCCTTTCATGAGCTTTTCCTCTCTCCAAAACATGCTGCAAAAGAGCCATGGCCCATGGTTATAATGAAAGTAAGATACTGAATAATTGCCAAATTCAGCATCAGTGATTTAAGTTACACTTGCTAGCATGAAAGCAGCGCTTTACTTAAGAGTAAAGCACTACTACTGAATACAAAGGTACTAAAAAAATATCAGAGATCTAAGTTTGTGAGCTAGAGAGCACATCCTTCATTGAATCATTTAGTGTGTCCCCGTTTGGGTTCCTGTGTCAATACAATACGTAAAAGTCTGTAAGGTATAGTAGAGGTTGAAGCCAACAAGATGGTATCTGTTGATTGTAGGTGAATACAACAGTTCACCAGATGGAAAGCAACCAAAGGTTCTGCTAGTAATATATTTTCAACTTTGCAAGATTGACAGCATAACACTAAACAAGATCTCTATGACTAATTAATGAATATTTAGTCGAATCTGCCATTAAGGTATTACGGAACGCAAAGAAATTTCACCTGTGTGACATAGTTTCCATACTGATCTTGTGCCAGAATGCAAACAGACTCCAAGATTTCATCTATTATGCACTGGCCTTCTGAATCGTTGCTGCAATGCTCCAGGATTCTCTGCCAAGCAGAATAGGAAGAAGTTCAACACACAAGAACATGGCAAGTTAGTATAAAAAACAGTTACCAATTCACCTGAATAACACGACAACCATATGGATGCGTTGATAGGTTGGCAACGTGATCCTGAAAAGAAGATATTATAAAACCGATATGCTCCATTGGGACACATTCAATGCACTTCTGTATAACATGATTTCCATGTTGGTCACAAACACATCGCAGCACATGTCCATCAAGCTCACGAACAAGATCTATTTTCTGGTCAAGCTCAATTGCTTCAAGGGCCTGCAATTTTAACAGTGAAACAGGAAGTGAAAACAGTATTAAGTAATATCAGAATAAACTAAATCCAGCAGAGAGAGCATCCAGAAAAATTTCTCCAAACAAATCAAGAGAAAATCAGACAACACATGCTACAAAGTGTTGTCGAAAATGTTGACATGAAGCAGTAGATTTGGATTTCCATATCATTACGCAGAAATAAAGTTGCACATCCCAAAAAGAAGTCAAGAATACCTTCTGAATTACCCGGCAGCCATACATCTGAAGGCTCAAAGGTAACACGTGGCCAAGAAGCCTACTGGCAAGATCTCTCCTTTGCTCAGGGCTCCCACGTTCAAATAACTGCAGGTACTACATGTTATTTCTTTTCATAAAAATATACAATTGACAATTGCTGCTAGTAACAAGGTACAATCAACAATCCCTTCACAAAAAAAAGTACAATCATGCAAATTTAAGTGTCATGGCATGCATAAAAAATTTGCCACAGATAACACATACAAGAAAAATAACATTATACTGTGTACCTTTTGGATCACATAATTTCCAAAGACATCAGTCATCAACGATGAAGCATGAGGAAGGACTTCGGCAAACACTAAGGCCTTTTCTTCAGTGGTGCAATTCTCCAGCTTCTGTTGAATGAATCGACTACCATTTTGGTCAGAGCTGAGGTCAAGAACATGGAAGCAATTAATGCCTCAAACTTTTCATTGGATTATACACATCTAGACAATGAATGAAATAATCAACACCACAACTGACCTGTATTCCATTATATGGCCTTTGATGTCAGAAAGGTCAACCCAGTCAGTTCTGTTGGACTTTAGTTCTTCAACAAAAGAGCGTGCCTTGGGGTCATCAGATTTCTCCCTCCCTCGCTGCCCTCGAAGCCCAGAACTGGTGGGCATATTTTTTGAAGGGGATTGGAGCCCCATTGCATCATTTCTCCTGTCATGAGGATATGTTCCAGATGAAGGTTGCCCATGATACACTGGATTTGCAGGATAAGACATTGGTGTACCAATGTAAGGTGAGGTGCTCTGATAATTTACAACAGAATTTCCTCCATTTGTGAGTGTAGGGGAACTAGAAGCTCCAGTAATCGTGAGCTGAAACCTCTGCTCTGACTGGTGTATGGTTTCAGACAATACATTTTGTGAACCAAAAAAGGCAGCAGGATTCCCCACAAAGTTAGTACTCGAACCCATTGTATCATATGGATTTCCACCACCACACTGATGCATAGAGGGATGCTGAGAATAATGAATAAGGCTCAGATCGGGAATGGATGGCGACATAGCTACCCCAAGTTGCTCATAAATCTTATATGGGTGCAAATATTCAGTTCCTGCAGCAAGATTTCCTGCTGAAGGAAAACCAGCTAGTCTACCACTAACGCTTGGAGTAACAGGAGTATCAAAAGGTGTCATAACAGGAAGCTGCGGAGCAAAGTTAGTTATAACAGGTGGCAGGAATGAACCATGCAAACCATATCCATCAATTCCAAATGGAGGAGCCAAAACACTAGGTGACTGGCAGTTTTGATAATATGGGCTCCCAAAAGAACTCAGTGTATAAAAAGGTGTTGCCATTCCAAGCTGGGACAACAATGGAATGCCACCAGGGTGTAATTTCATATGAGCATTGGAGAAGTTATCCACAAATGGAATTTGAGGAAGATTGATTCCTTGAGGAATCATTTGAAGAGGATCAGCACGGACTAGATGAGACGGGCCATTCTGCAGTAAGGCATTATTCTGCCACTGTTGCATAACATGTGAATTACCCTGGGTATCTAAACTAATCTTCAGGTTCTTCATACTTGAGTCCACACTGTCAAGCATGACACCAACTGCACCACCAGGCTTAATGTCCATGCTTGGATTTCCCTGCTGAGAAGCTTGAATAATAGTATTATGATCATAACAGGATGAAGCGGGAGGAGATGAAGCTGAGAGACTGTTGCTACTAAGTGTATTTCTCAGTGGACTCCCAATAGGTCTAGGTGACCATTGATGAGTATCTTGTGGAAACCCATTCAAGTCTGATGACTTGACAACATCAAGTGAGGAATTCTTTGATGAGTCAATGCCAGAATAGATAGATCCTCCATCACCAGGATTGGTATTTGAAGGATCAGAAGAATTATCATATAAAGCAGTGCTCTGAGGAAACTTTTCCTGAACAATAAGCAAACAATTAGTAATATGTTCAAAAAGTATCTGCAGTGCTTATCAACAATAACATACTCTGTGGTGAAAAAGGTGATATTAGAGAGTTCTTCTGCATGCAAAAAAGAAAAAAGAAAGAAAGTCCTCATGGAGATAGAAAAACCCAATCCTTGAGGGTTGGTAAACGACACGGTTTATCGAGCACAATTAAGAATTCTGTTCTTCCTGTAATAATATGAAGAAAATTGCTGGGTTAGATGTTGCCAATCCCAACATCTTTTCTTGAAGCAAATATATGTTTTGATTTTATTTTGCAGATAGGTAATAGAAAAAACTCCATGTAACACCCCCAATTTTTATCGAAAGCCATCCAGCACCTCGAAAAAACCAGACATTTGATCCTGCGAATTTTGTAATCCAATTCAAATAACACATTGACCTCGTTTTAGATTATGGTATTGCCTGCGTGGCGTGATGAGTGAGCCATTTTACCACGTAGGATAACACGCTGGTCAAATTTAGATAAATGATAGGTAGGGCTACAGGGTCTTCTCTTCCAAATCGAAACAAAGAGATATGAAACTATAGGAAACGGTGGCCATGGAAGCACGATTGAGAGCTCGGTAAGGGATAAGCCCTTGTGGCCTAACCTGACCAATGTGTCATTCTACGTGGTAAAACCGTCCACTCATAGCGTCACACGGGCAATATCAACATGCGAAACCGGATCGGAGTGTTATTTGAACTGAATTGCAAGATTTTTTTTGGGGGGGTGGGGGTCAAATGTCTGGTTTCATAATTCGATGTGTTGAACGGATTTTCAAGCAAAGTTTTGGGGATTATATAGATTTATTCCTAGGTAATAAGACAAGACCAAACAGTCTAAACATTCAGAATTTGCTGTTTCTATTTCAAAACAGTGCTGAAGTGTTAAATCTCTGCTATAACTTAAGATAAAAATATTTCAAAATAGTGCTCAATTGCTACAACTTCCTAACAGCTGAAGATTTTAATACTTGATGGATGAAAAATGAGTATCTTGGGAATAAAAAACAATAAGTTTGCTTACAATGCATATGGAACAAAAAGCAGCAGAACTAAAAATGCTTAAGGACTTAATATGTGGACCAATTACCTGCATTAAATCTACAAGATTTGAACTGTGGCTTCCTAAGTGAGATGTGCTCCGCCCAGAATCACATTGAGCATCCTCTGCTGAACTTGAATCCAACCTCGGCGACTTCTCATCCTCAGGTTCTTCCTTGTGCGTTGATAGAGCAGAAAGACGATGAAACAAGGACCTGCTGCTGTTGTCAAGGGAGAACGGCCTCCATTCTCTAGCTTTGTCACACCGGTTCATCAAGTGTCGGCTCTCCCTTGAAACGATTGGTGGAGGAAGCCCTGGGTTCAGATTCACCTTGGAGCCATAATATTCAAAGTATGCCGGATCAGAATGGAGGTGCTCCTTAGACTTTGAACTGTCAGCTCCAGTGCCCGAGTTCCCCAATGCGGCTTCAAGGTTCCCACTCTTCTGACCTATGAGGTGACCAAGTGCAGCCAAAGACCCCTCCATGCTAGGGGGAGCACTTCCACTTCGATTCAGGATAGAATCCCTCCAATTCCCATAAATGCTACCACCATTTGACATGAACGCCAACTCTTCTTCTGAAAGGCTAGCTGGCAAAGAGTTGTATGAACCCAGGTCCTTGCTTGGTGGCCAGTTCCCATCTCCCGTTCCTCCAATTAACGGCAGAGCACTCTCTGTGGCCATTTTGCTGGACAACAAAAGGTGATCGTTTAGTGCTGATTTCTCGATTCAACTCTGCAAGTATAGTTCTTTTCTTGGGGGGAGATTGGATCATATTCCCTCCTTTTAGTTGGAAAATTGAGGATTTATCCTCCATATCTTAATGACACGTGGGGTCATCATAAGTCACTGACACGTAGATCAAGAGGACAAATCCTTAATTTCCATCTAAATAAATAGAGGGTATACCATCAATTTTTCCTTTTTTGGGCGCCTATGCAAAAATCATGCAAAAAAAAAAATCAAAAGTCCTTAATTGCAAAATGCCAAAAAAGTACACCTTTTTTACACACAGTTTGTAACCCAACACGCCAACACCGCACGGCAGCACGTCACCACCAAATGATACTTGTGCAACGAAGAACACCAAAGACGTGAACTTCTTGGTGAAAATCATGCATGCATCACCATTTTACACAAAACATTACAGTTTTCAAACATTTACTACTCCAATACCTACTGATACCCAATCAAAACTCAAGCTCTTCACCCAACCCATAATTTCCAATTCCCCGAAGAAAAGCACACACAAAAAAAAAACACCTTTGGCGAAGAATCACCATCTCAGGGAGACAGGGGCTAAACCGAGCTGCAGAGCAACATCAAACGAACCCCCATAAAAAATGGCGCAAAAAAGATGCACAAGTGACGAACTCACCACCTGATCTAGCATTCGCCCCGTACGGAAACTCGCTTTGAAAAACCGGAGCAAACCCACCCATGATCGCCAAACTTGTAGTACTCCACGAACACCAAAACCGCACCGAAGAAAAAAAAACACCTTTCTACGTACAGCAACCACCACAAGTCCACAACCCCCTCAAAAACGTCAAACAAAACCCAAGAAAATCAAAGAGAGAGAAACACACAGGCACACAAGCATCGTACAATTGAGGCGGGGGGAAAGGAGGAGCGAGGAGTGACCTTGCTGACCCCGCCGCGACCGGAGTCCGGAACCCTAGGAGCGCCAAGCCGGCGCCTCCCTCCCCCGTCTCCTCTCCCTCCGATAACCTCAGGTCGATCGCCGCCCTCGCCCGTGCCGCGAATGCTTTCCCTTTCTTTCCCCCTCCGTCTCCCTCTGTCCCTCCCCCTCTGAGCCTTTTCTCCCTTCGGCTTTGTTTTTGCTGGTGCGGAGTCCGAGGGGAGCTTAAACCCTCGAACCCTTCCTGCCTTTCCGCCCGGGGATGGCGCGGAAATTCCGTGATTGCCCCTAGACCTCTGCTTTGGTGTTGGTGCGAGGAGGCGATGTGCGGCTGGGATGCGCCGGAGGGGGGTGGAAATGACGGGGACGTGCCTACGCTTCGTCGTTAACGTACGGGTCGGTGACTCGGCCGTTCCTAGGCGACGGCAGGATTCTGCCAGGGGGTATTTGCTCGGCGTACCCAAGGATGGATAAGTCATGAGTCATAATTAGTGTTTGTTCTTTTATAACTTATAACTTATATCTTTTAAATTCTATCTATTTATGAGAGAGTATAGGGAGAAACAATCACATGTGATTTTGATCAGTATAGCTGAAGTCAGTACAATATCTATTATAATTAACTTATAAATTTTATCTTAAAAAGATATTTTACTTAAAAGCTAATTACTATAATATAAGTCATAAACTAAAAAAACGGTGTCTTATTCTTTCATTTTTTGTTGGAAGAATCGTGGGTTGTGCAATGGTATTTCTCTTGATGTTGTAATATAAATTTTTATATTACTATGATAAACTTCTAATATTAGTTTTAGTAAAAGATAAAATAAAGTTTGTTGTGTCATTTAACGCAAATATTGATTTTTTTAGATCTTGGAGAGAGGGTTATTCCTTAATAAGTTAATTCTTCTGTTTGGAAAGCGGGTGATTACACATGCATTTCATTTCTTTGTGCTTATCTCTTGCTTATGTATACAAATAACTTTCCGCATCATATACCTTTTTTGAAAAAACAACTGTTGTGACTACGGTCCAAACAGTAAGGCCCTGATCGTTTCAGGTTTTTTCGGTTTCAGCTTCTAGCTTCAGCTTTTTTCCACTATTCACTACACTATCCACTAACTCAGCTACAGTGTTTTTTCAGCCAAAAGCCAAAAGTTATCGCTATTCCGATCACCCCCTAAGTATGAAACTATCAAAATGTGTGAGGGGAAATAAGTTATATCTCTCGCCTTGTTAACCCAAATATATATATATATATATGTGTGTGTGTATCCAAAATACTTTATTATAATAATACTTTATCATTATATACTATTCTAAAGATATATATGTCTTTTATATACTTTATTAGGCTTTTTACCTCAACAGACGGAATGGTAACAAGTGAGACCATCCCCACAACTACAATGATAGTGTTTGTTGTTTTCGTCGGGTCAGAGGACCCTTCCTACCCGAGTTTTGTCATCTCTCCTGCCACCTATTTTTGTTGGGTGGCGGATAAGTGCACAGTCACTTTTTGTTTATCAGCTTCCTCTTTAATTGTATTTTGTAAGCAATGGACAACCGTTCATATTCGCATTTTGTCTGCCTCGTGTCACCTGGTTTTGTTTGTGGTAGGCAATTGTGACTAGTCGCATTTTTTCAGTTTCTTTTTATGGTACTTTGTCGTCATTTCTGTCGGTATTTTTGATGTTTCATTGGGTTTACACCATAGAGCAATTTCTCTATGCAGATTTGCTTGTTTTTTTTTATAATAACATTGTATGCAATGTGATGTTTAGTTTTCCATAGTAGAACGTGGATTACTTACTATTAGTTGATGATGCCTATATATTGCTAAAAGATTTAACGTAGAGCACAATTCTATCTTTCTACCAAATGAGTACTCCAAAACAATGAGTAACAATGACAAATAATTTTTACCTACGAATGCATAGTTACTCAGTTTTATGTGACTGCTACATTGTTAGGCAATGCATTTGTGTTGAATAGGATGTTCCCCGTATCAATGTTATTTTTAAGCTCTATTTTTTTCTTATTTCGTAACGCCCGTGCTGGTGCACCAAAGAAACCCGCGTCCGCATGATATGTACAAAGAGCGAGGTCCGCATGAGAGTGTTAGCACAACAGCACTTGCTTACAGGCAAAAGAAGAACCAGTTTATATTTACACATAATGCACGTCGGCTAGGTTTTGACGCAACGGCGGCAAGCCCAAATATAATTACATCACAAAAGTCCCAAAACGCGCCTGACTGCGATTACAACCTAAAACCACAGATCTTCAGCAGATGCTTGATCATCGGAGTCCTGCTCCACGGACTGCACATTAACCTCCTGAACGCTGTCTGATGTTGATTTGCAAGCAGTGGGCACGCACATCTAAAGAAGTTACTGTGGGTAAACCCTAAATAATTAAATGCGTGGATTCAACAAGGAAGGGAGTACAAGGCTTATTATTTTATGTGGATGCAATTTTTAGTTTATAAACAACTTCGAAGTGGAAAACGATAACGATAAATAATAAATTGGGGCTGAAACATTAACTTTTTCAATTACACAAATTAAACATTAAAAACTCTACTTATGCTTTGCTGCTGGATTCACCCATCAAACACGCCATAACCTAAGCACGGCGCATCGAATACAATTGAATTTCACTCTGCAGAGTTGCTCAGCTTTACCCATAAGATTTCCCATAGTCTTAATGTCAAGCTATAAACACACGCCAACCGGTGTGCGACTGACATGAGAAATCAAAGTTTTTCGCTGCTCAAATTATTAATTAACTCTCACCCGATAGATTAAATCCTACGACCAGACTGGGTATCCACGGGCCAATGTGGAACGCTACCGTCCGAGTCCGTGAGGATCTATCGTTATGCGTGTGACGAGAACTCGCCCACACCGCACTCTTACTCCTGTGGTAGTTCAACAATTTGAGCAGTTTACTGGACTTAGATCGATGAATCGAACTTATGGTTGAGCGATTATGTGCTCTAGACTCAGCATAAGGTTCCAGTCCTTAACTTTGCTTTTGAGACTGCCAACTATGACCGATTACCGATACATTAGTCCGTATCGGTACCTGTCTGTTGCTCTCTCCACCCTAGGGTAGGGTTGTGGACGTCCGTTACAGGGTTCCACACTTCCACCCTACCCTAGTTCCAATTAAAATCATTTGCCGACGAGCTATCGGATCAAGCGATAGCTCGTTATTTTATGAGAGACAGTGACACTTGTTTTTATACAGTAACTAAATAATTCTAAACTTGTCGAGGTGAATGTGGCCTTCAAAATAATTGGGGCATTTGCACAGTGGTAGGAAGTAACTAAAAATTAACACGTCATTCCAACATTTTAGTTTAATTAAATTAACTTTGGCAAATAATAATGCAAGTATTGTAATTAAGTAATTACAGAATTCGTAGGATCAATATGTTCAAAAATATGCAACTTGCCTTGCGGATCGATGATTTCGACGAGATCGTACACCGTTGACGGTTGCTCCGGGCCTTGAACAGTCATCTCGGACTCGGCGGGAGCTAACGCAAAAACGACGCAAAATAAAGAATTAATCCGTGCTTGCAACTAAACAAGCTAGGAAGCAAAATGAAATTCTATTAAAAAGAAATAAAATGCAATAAACTTCCAAAAGCTTGGGTTAAATTTTTGGGAGTGTGGTATGAAGGATTGGGTGCCAGAAATGAACTCGTATCGCTGAGACGAATCAAATGGAGGTATTTTTGAATTTTTCTGGGTTCGGATAAATAATAAAGTCACTGTTCACTGGAGTGAACAAAGGCGGCCGCCCAACTCATCGCGCGGAGCGCTGCGCAAGACGCCAAAACATGTTTGAAAACCGCGCGGCTATCGGGCTCGCCCACTCATACGCGCGAAGCGCCAAGGCCGAGCGAGCGGGCGCCCGGTGCGATGGCCGTTGGATTGCACGCGCGCGGTGCCGATGCAACCACGTCGCCCGACGGGAGTCGTCTTCAACCTCGCGCCGGCCGTAGCGAAGGGGAGAAAGAAAGAAAAACAGGGCGTCGCCCCCATTTGCGATTTGGCTCCAACAGTGGTTCTCCGCGGCCAACACCGGTACCAAGAGACTCAGTGAGATGAGGGGGTTTCGGTTCTGGGTTCAGGACGGCGGGAGGGGGCAAGGAGAGGGTCGCGGCCGAGGGGAAAGGCGACAGGTGAGGTGGCGGTTCCGGAACGTTCTAGAAGAGCATAAGCTCGAGGGGCTACGGTTTGAGCATCTCTAGGGGAAGGGTTTCACGGGTGAGACACGAGCTCAGCTCGGGAGGGATCCAGCTGAGCTGTCCACGGTGAGGTGGCGGCGGCGCTGGGAGGCTCACGGTGAGGGGTTACAGAGGGCATGATTTTGCAAAATCGAGCGGGGCTTTGTGCTCAAGGGGTTGTAGTGGTGCTCGGGCAGCGAGGAATCGAACTTCAATCGATCAGGGAGGGAGAATGGCCCGGGAGCTCACCGGGACCAGAGCACGGCGGCGCGGGGACCTCGGCGAGAGGGAGCCCAATCGGCTGCTCCGAGAGGTTCACTGGGGTGGCAGGAGGCGATCTGCAGCTGGAATTGCATTATAAAGCTGGGTTAAGGCGGTTTCAACAGGAGCCCGAGCTCGGCTCCGCTGGCGCGTGGAGGAGGGAGGCATGGGAGCTTCGCCCAGGGGGGAAGGAGCTGCAGGGAGGTAGGACTACGATCTCTGCAGGAGTTGGCGAGGGATAAACAGCCCGGGGTACGGAGGATGCACACGCGGACGGCTTGCCTCGCTCGGGTGCACGGCGGAGCTTCTCTCCGTCGATCCCGCGCGGAAGCGAGGAGAGGAATGACAGGCGGCACCGCAGTGGGCCGGCGCAGGAGGCGCTGACTTGGAGTGTGAACGCGCTGGGGTTGGGGCACCGCAAAAACGGGCGAGGAGACGCGGCCGCGTGGGAGCGAGCGGCGAGTGCGAGCGCGCCAGCGCGAAGGAAGGGGAGGGGTGAGCACGAATCTCAAGGCAGCAGGCAAGAGCTAGGATTGGCTGGGGAAGAACAAGCAAACACCAAGAAAGCAAATTCAAAATTTTGAATTTTTGAGGTTATTTCAATTTCAGACAACTTGTTGACCTGGTCAGACACACGGAGCATTGCTGCTACACTGCAAAGGCTCGGTGTTTTCGAAACAACCATAAATCACTAATACCAGATTCTTGCATTGCCCGCTTGGTACGGTGACAACTACTTTTGCAACTTCTGGGAATTAGTTTTATTGTTAAAGTTTAGTCTCAACTGTTTCATGCTGAAGTGGACCTTGACATAAAATATTGGAACCTATTCTCCCCGTTGTAGCACGCTACACATCTACCTGCCTGCTAACTGGTACAACCGTACAATCCAATCATTTTGGTGTTTGCTAAATCTATCCAGACAGATAGTTATGGATAGAAGATTTTCTATTTGACAAAGCTCATAAATTTAGATAACAAAAGATAAATTCATAATTCAGACAACAAAAGACATTGATTTGGGGTTAGGTTCACTTACCTTCTCCGACAACAGCGAGTGATGATGGTAGCGGTATCTCTAGAGATCGCTGACCGACATTAGGGTTACGGTTCACCGACATTAGAGACGGGTTCACTGAGTTCCTATATTTAGAGGGCGTGGGGAGGTGGTGCAAGGTTGAGGAGGCCAACAAGAGGAAGGTGAATAGGCACTTTTAAATTTTTTTCTGGTTAAATCGAGTTTATATGCAGAATAGTAAATAAAAGTGGTTCTGCACAATTAAGGCCTAAATCAACTAGTCTCACTAAGTGCACCAATAACCTAAGTTTATATCAAAGTTTGCAATCCTAGGATGATAAACGAGCAATTTGATACTATGAATGTAAATTACAAGAATATAAATTCAGTATAAGGAAGCAAATCATAATTGACATGGTCTCTTTTTACCGTATTATTCGGAGACTTGCCGGCTTCTCTTAATCCATGTTGAGTTAAGTCCCAAAAGAATTAGATCAGCTCCATGAATTAAGCTAAACACCTCAATTCTACTAGTGATACCTCTTTTTTACTCTGAGTAGGTGAGCTCCAACCTTCACAACACGCCAAATCTTCTCATAAGTTTCTTGAGAAGATCATCGAATCATGGTGCTTACACACCGTCTAGAAGTCGGCAACCTCTAAGAGTAATAAGTCAAGCCCCTTGCTTGACTCTCACCAAGTGTAACATATGTACAAGTTTAAGTGGATACTTAATCCACATCTAAATGCAACATATGCATGTAGAAACTTCTCTCCTTACTCACAAAGTGCAACACATATACAATCGAACGAAGAGATTCGCTCTTGTTCAAGAATGCAAAATAGAGTGTCAGCAACATATTCCCAATTGGTCATATGGGGGTATTTATACCCCACACCAAGAGACTAGCCATTGTGGTGAAATTCCAGCAAAATTAGTTGGAGCCGATAGTACCACCAACCAATGGCCGGTATTACCGCTCCCTTTGCAACGGTTAGAAAACTAGATGTTACAACCGCTATTGGTAGTACCATCCTCACAGCGTCCGGTACTACCACTCGATCGTCTCGCTCTACCAAGATAGAGAAAAGTAGCTCTCTAGAAAATACCTACTAGCAACAAATGCCCGTTAGTATCGCACTGGTTTGACCACTTGCCTTTGTGACGGTCTGACCACTTGCCTTTGTGACGGTCTGACCACCAACTAATGCCTGGTCAAACCGCTGACACACGACCAATCTGACCACTTTGGTCATACCATCATACTCAGGCTGGTACTACCAGAGGCTGGTCTGACCGCTCATAGTGAGTTGATCTGACCATCCCGATCATACTGCTATAGGATCAAGGATAATAGACTAGAGAGGTGTGAATAGGAGATTTTTTAAATCTTTTGGCCAAAACTCGATTTTTTGGGCAAGTATAAACTAAAATTCGGTTTTGCACAATTCAAGACCTAAATAGTCTGTCTCACTATATGCACTCACAAGCTAGGTCTAAGCAAGATAAAATTCTAGATAGACAAGTATGCAATTAAATACTAAAAATGTAAACACACTAAGTAAGGAGCAAGAGGGTAAATCACACGAAGAATACAAGAGACTTTTTTCATGTCTTTGAAGACTTGTCAGTCTCCTCTAATCCACGTTGAGGAAGCTTGAATGAATCAAACTACCTCAATACACTAGAGGTAGCTTTTTTCGCTCCGAGAGGTGAGCTCCAACCATCATAAACACGTCGAGCCTCTTCACAAACTTCTTTAAGAGATCACCAGACACCACTCATTTAAGCCATCTAGGTGAAGGCAACCACCAAGAATAACAAGTTGATGATGATTGCTTAAAGGTCTTCAAGTACCACAAAGATCAAATAAATAATACAATGCACTTGAATGCTCTCAATAACCTCAAATGGTGAACTAAATGATTTTGAGTTGAAGAGAGGGACATAAGAACTTGAATGTATTCAATAGAGGTCCAAGAGACCGCCCTTGTTGTAGGCGAGGAGGTGTTTGTAACCTCCACCAATCAGAGTGACCATTGGGAATGATATCACTAAAAATAAGGTGAGCGGTAGTACCGCCATGCAATGGCTGGTAGTATTGCACTTACTGTTCAATGGCTACTTACTACTCATTAAATACATTGAAACTAGCCATTAGTACAATGGATAATTAACTAAATTCCACTATAATTGTCTTTGTTTTGATAAATTCCACTGCAATCGTGTTCCTTTAAAAAATACCACTACAATTGTGAAATACTCCTAGAAATGCCATTATGATCAATACTAGCCAATTTTACATGAATACACCTTCTATATTTTGATTATTTTTGTATGGACGAAATACATATAGACGTAAGAGAGGTGTATTCATATCAAATGGGCTTTTATTGATGCCATTACAATCAATACAAGTTGATTTTACATTAATACATCTTTTGTATTTTTGTGCAGATACATGCCACTCCAATCATCTCATACTCGTATAAAATACCGTTATAATCAATAAAATCCATTTTATATCAATAAAAATCTGTTAGTATTGATCATAATGGCTTTTCTAGGATACTTCACGATTGGAGTGATATTTTTCAAAGGAACATGATTGTAGTGGTATTTCTCAAAACTGAGACGATTGCAGTGACATTTAGTTAATTATCCCTTAGTACAAATATCAGTCATACCGTTTGTGGGAAAGTGACACCACTTGTGAAATTGAGGTGTTTGACTTAATTAGTGGACTCGATCCAATTTGTTTAGGTTTACCTCAATGTGGACTAGAGGAGACCGACAAGTCTCCGAACACTCGATAAAAAGAAACCGTATCATTATGATTTGTTCTCTTGTACTCAATATACAATAATGCAATTTATATTCATATAATTAAATTGATCTCTTGTCACCCTAGGATTACAAACATTCGACATGAATTTAGATTGTTGGTGCACTTAGTGAGATTAGTTGATTTAGGCCTTCACTGAGAAAAATCATTTTGATTTACACTTCCGCATATAAACCTCGGTTTTGGTTAAAGAAAATTTAAAATCTCCTATTCATCCCCTTCTAGTCAGACTCCTCGATCATATGATATCCTTTTTTTGATGTACTTCAACTCATAAAGTCATCATTCATTCTGAACCTTGATTTGATAATTTTCAACACATGAAACATTTCTAAGTTTTCTATCATCATGGAACCTAATCTATTTCACAAACTCAACGAAAATGTTAGTTCCACAAATGGTTATCATCAATTATCAAAATTCACCATTAACACATAATGGTGTGGCTATATTCTTTAGGAGGCGGCTCGATGGTGGGCAACGATGGTGGGCAGCATGACACGATGAGACGAATGAGTATTTGGCTGGACGGGGTAGGCGGTGACGGCAGGGTGAGCGATGGCAATGGGGAAGAGGGGGAAGCACGATGAGGTGGCCAAGGTGAATCTAGCCGCGTTTGATGGCTGGTAGGGTAGGGATAGCGGTGGAGGCGCAGAGCTTGCCTGGGAGAAGGAATGTGGCAGGGCCAAAGATACCAGAGAGAAAAAGAGGGGTAGGGGCGGCGATGGGGAGGAGCCCGCTAGAGAAGATAAAGGCCGATGGGTGGGGAGGAGACAGAGAATAAGACAATACAAATACGGGATACGGTTTGAGAAAAAACGATAAGGTTGGTCAGGCATTCTATCCTTAGCTACGGATTGAACGCCTTAACCACGGATTGATCCTTTGATGGCTAGTCGTGTCCATCATTTTTACATAGCTTAGAATAGTGGTGGAATAATTTTATTCCAAAACTTTGAAACATGTTTCAACTTCCGACATCTTCGTGGTGCAAAGGAAAGAAAAAAAAAGAGAGACAGCAAAGGATACTGGTGTCGTATGAAACATGGGCCTCTTTTTAGAGAACAACAAAAGGGGGGAAATCGCACCCGACCCAAACCTGAGAGACCGGAAGTGGGCTTTAGGCCGTCCACATGGATTGGGCCGGGTCCGTGTGATCCTGCCCATCCAACGAGGCCCTAAGGAAAAGTAAAAAAAGATTGTTTCCGAATCCCAACCGATCACCCCCTTGCCCCCTTCTCAATTGACAAGGAACACCCTCGTCGCCTCCTCTGGTTCGGCGACCCATCCACCCGTCCCGGCGAGCTCTCTCCTCTCCTCTCCGGAGTCTCCTCGCCTCGCGACGCCACAGCTGCGTCGCCGGTCGCCGCCCCGCGTAGGCCGTACCTAGCCCCCCTGCCGGCTCGGATGGCGGAGGAGCTGGTGCTGGACACGGCGATCCGGGACTGGGTCCTCGTCCCTCTCTCCGTGGTGATGGTGCTCATCGGCGTGCTCCGCTACTTCGTCTCCAAGCTCATGCGCTCCCCGTCGTCCTCGCCCTCACCCGATCCTAAGCTCATCAAGGAGGGGTACGTGCTCTCTTCCACCTCCCCCTCGCTGCACCTCCCCGCTCCATCCCGATCTGTTCCCTGATTCGCTCCATCCGAGCGATCTAGATCTAGGAACCGCATGGGGATTGCTCAGGAATGTAGCGCCTGCGAGCGTGTTGCGTATTGCTGCTGCTGTTGCTCATGTCTAGCTGTTGATGGTGTAGCTGATGCGAGGGTTTTGCTTCTTTGCAGTCAGGTGGTCATCAGGGCGAGGAACCTGAGGGCCAGTGCGCAGTTCATTCCAGCCAAGGCTTTCAAAGCTCGCAAGTCGTATTACACCAACGAGGTAATTCCACTTGAAGCATCTGAGTTCACTAAAACCATCTAAGGAGGGATCGGTAAAGCTTAGCCTGATAGTCAAAAGAGAGCGCACAATACTAATCTTGTGTGAAAGTCCAAAGCTAGAGCATTGCCGAGATGGACTTAATGATTGCTAATGGTTCTGATTTGACACATTGCCCCTCGAACTGTTGGAACGTTGTCTTTGAGCGTTTGCTGTTGTGACAATCTTGAGTGTGTTGTAGGAAAACGGATTACTTCATGTTCCGAAAGAGGAGGCGCAGAAAGCTCAGGCAGCCATGTTTTCAGATCCAAACATGGCCATGGACATGATGAAGAAGAATCTCTCCATGATAGTTCCACAGGTTCAGTGGCATGCATATTGATGTATTTGTATCGTAATCACTAATCACCACTGTACCTTCTATTAACTGGTTGTTTCATCCCTTTTGCAGACACTTACATTTGCTTGGGTGAACTTCTTCTTTTCAGGTTTTGTTGCAGGTATGTGCTTTACTGTGTATACTACTGTGATACTTTCTCTTTTCATATGCCAGTTCCATGTTCGTACATTTATTTCATGCTATCGCAAGATCATCACTGCTAATTACAAAAGTACATCAACTTTCAAGTCTGTTGAAATCTTATGTATATAATTTTGTTCTCATTGAAGAAAACTTATGAGGATCATCAAACATTTTGACAGAAGTGCATCAGTAGATGCTACAAATGCTTCTGTCATGTATTTGTGTTGAAGCTTCAGGTCATGTTATCGCTTATGCAAGAAAAGTATACCCAATACCGCCTGGAACAACATATTTATAATTTATGCTTCTTCAGTGGTGAACCTGTTAGTCTGTTACTGACTCATCAATGACAAACTTTGCATATGGAATTTTGAGAACTATGTTTTGCGATGTCATCAACTGGCATGCCAATAATTGGGAGATATTATGTTCACTTCAGCTATCAGCTGAAGTTATCCCCTTTCTATTTGCATTTGGAAAATTGTAGTTGAAAATGTCCAGGTACATCAGTTTTGCAATCATGCACTTTTTACCGTTTTCTGGCCTGTGATTGATAGGCTTTTTGACTATTAAATTCTAAAAGGAACATGAGTGTTTACAACAACAAAGCCTTTTGTTCCAAACAAGTTGAGGTAGGTTAAGAATGAAACCTTTTCAAAGTTAAAGAAATGAGAGCTTTGTAATAAAATCTACAAGGCTAAAACCCTTAAACCATACATCCTGCTATCTGAGCCTAGAGCCTAAAACACCGCCTTCAAACCTTCTTATATCATGATTCCGGTACTTGGATCGTTAACTTCCATATACTCTTATCCAAAGCTAATTTTTTCGATACATTCCAATTTCTCAAGTTTCTTTTAATTGCTCCCTTCTACATCAGTCTTGGTCGATATCTATCTCTTTTTACATTTTCGGTACGTCTTAAAATTCCACTATATATTGGTGCCTCAGAAAGCCTCAATTGGAGATGTCCGAACCATCGCAAGTAATATTGGACGAGCCTCTCTTCAATTGGTGTTACCTCCACCCTATCATGTATATCATCACTGCGGATTCGATCCCTACATTGTGTAACCATAGATCCACTGCAACATCCTCATCTCCGTTGCACTCATCTCTGTATATATAGTCTTTTAGTCATCCATATTCTGCTCCATATAGCATCGCAGGTCTGATTGTTGTCCTATAGAACTTATACTTTAACTTTTGAGGGACTTTTATCACATATGACACCTGATGTTTGGCGCCATTTCACCCACTCCACTCTCATCCTGTAGCTCATGTCTTTATTAATCTCCTCGTCCCACTGTAGCATCGATCCCAAATATCGAAAAGTGTCATATTTAGGCACTACTTGTCCGTCTAGACTAACATCTCTATCATCTGCCCTGGCACCACTGAAATCACATATCATATATTCAGTTTTAGTCATACTAAATTTAAAACCCTCCGATTCTAATGTCTTCCTCCACAACTCCAGATTGTTATCGACACCTATCCTACTGTCATCAACTAGCACTACATCATCAGCGAAAAGCATACATCAAGGGATATCTCCTTATATGTCTCGTGTGACCTCGTCCATCACTAGGGTAAAACTGTATAGACTCAACACCAACCCTTGGTGTAGTCCTATCTTAATAGTGAAGTCATTAGTATCACTATCATATGTTCTGATGTTAGTCACAACATCTTCGTAGTTCGTACATATCCTTGATTAACAATTTTGGGTTTCATTTCATGAAAAGGTGACTTGATTTTTACGTTGGCTCACCGAGTCTAACACAACTCTCCTCTTTTTCCTAGTTTGGGATAGGCTATGTAGAAAACTACATAAGTGGAGTTAGGAACATTAATATTTAAGATTTAGAAATTTTTGATAAGATTGATTGGGTTGGTAGATTCAGCGTAGTGGTAGCTGATGTACAGCCATATGCATTATCCACTTCTGTTATTGTTTTTATATCGTGTGTATGCTTCAATGGCATGTGCTTGCCACCTTGGACTCACATACCTGCCAATCTCTTTTCAGCCAAAATTCCATTTCCATTGACTCAACGATTCAGGGGAATGCTGCAAAATGGGATTGACCTAAGTACTGTTGATGTGAGCTATGTTAGCAGCCGTTCATGGTGCGTATAAAATTATTATCTAAACTTATTACAACGTCTGAAGTGCTCTAATGGTTTTCTGTTATTATTAGGTACTTCCTCAATTTATTTGGCTTAAGGGGTCTTTTCAGTCTGATCCTTGGCGAAGAAAATGGTAAGATGCACGCTTTACTCCACTTCTACACAAAACTTTATAATATCTATGGGTTGTATTAATTGATGTTTGTTGTCTTGGAGTTTTATGATTTTTGCATGACATGCAGCTACTGATGATGCACAAAAGATGATGCAGATGGGTGGTGGATTTGGCTTTAATCCAACAATGGTATGACATGCACCATCTGTTAATGGAATTCGTGGCCACTACCCCCAACTGATACATATATACATGCGCTCGTAGTTTCACATGCATAAGATAAAAACAACCCTACTTAGCATTTTTGTTTTTGGCAAAACTGGCTACATGACACCACAATTTTGTGGCGTTTGCTCCAAGACACTGAAAATCCATGGCTTTGCTGAAACACACTACAATTTTGTGGCTCTTTGCTGTAGGACATTAAGACCATTATAATAATATTATCCCGATCAGCAGAAGAGATTTGTCCAATTTACCCCTCCATCCTTCTCCCTTCTTCACCTGTTCTTGCTGTTGTAGCCTCTCATTCCTCGTCTTTCTCTAGCTCTAGCTCTCATGCTGGTGCTTTCACGATGTTGCTGCTGTTTTGAGTCGATGCAGGAGTTCGAGCGCGTGTGGGAGGTGCTGATTTGTGAAGGTGGTGGCGGCGGTCATCTGCACCAAGGACGAGGCGCCGTGCACGGCGTGCCTGACGGAATGCCGCAATGCGTGGGCGGGGATTGAGAGGTTGGATCATGGCAATGGAAGTGCGAGGATCGCTGGGGGCGGCAGGACGAGCATGTACCTGATGGACTGCACACCGGTCTGGAGCTACGCAACGACACTTGGCCATGGTGGGGAGATGGAGGATGCATGCGCCGCTGTCCCATACTTCGCTGGTGTGTTGGTGTGGCTGCTTGCCAGCCGGCTCGGCCTTGATGGGCTGCGCCTCAACGCTGATGCACTGCGGCTACCAGTGCATCTGTTCGGCGTGTTTGATGGCCACAATGGCGCAGCCTAGCTCATGATTTTCCGATCTGTGGCTTCATGTTGTTGTGTAGGTAGCGAACTATTGGTGGGAGAGGCTCCATGTTGTCTTGAGCAACGAGCTGAGGAAGCTCAGTAAGGATTTGGGAGAGATGACAGATGAGCGAGGTGGATATGAAGGAGCACTGAGACGAGTTGTTCAGCAAAATGTTTCCAGAGAGCCACAAAATCTCTCTCTCTCTCTCTCTCTCTCTCTCTCTCTGAGATCACCCATGGAGCGTCATCACCAGGGGCTGCCACTGCTTGCTCCAAGCTGTTGCTGATGCCTCGGTTGCAATCTTTGCCACTTGCAAGAGAAGGGGACAATTTGGGCTTATTTTGGATTTTCTCTCTCCAAAATATAGGAAAAATAATATTTTAATCGCTCTAGTGTCTTCTAGCAAAGAGCCACAGAATTGTAGTGTGTTTTAGCAAAGCCACGAATTTTTGGCATCCTAGAGCAATGCCACAAAATCGTGGTGTCGTGTAGCCAATTTTGCCTTTGTTTTTCATATGTACTGCATTTAGTTCAACCTTCTAAGTCAGATTGATTTAGTTTAAACAAAAGCAGTATAGCTTGAAGGAGCTTGTATGAATGATGCTTGAATTGCATTTGGTGTTGCATTTATTGTAATGATGTATAGTGATGATTTGGGTGATTACTGTTAATTAACGACCTCAGACTGTTGTTCCGCTTGCTTGGCTTTTTTTAAGTTGATTAAATGCTACTTTAGGATTTCAGTTGTTTTTTCAAGAAGTCTGTTATGCAATGCAAATTGTACCTACTTTAGGATACTGCAGGGGATTGACACAGTTCCTATGCAAAGCTTTTGGCATCTTCCTTTTGCTCTTTCGTATAGGCGAATTATCAATTCAGCACTACACATGGTTGTTTTAATTCCTCATTGATTTTTTTGTCATTTTGTTACCCAAAGTATCTGAATCTTCTTTATGTTTTATAGTGTTTGGGTGGTTTTTTCATTATTGATTTCACTGAATGTCTATATGCATGCATGTTTCTATGATTTCTCTGTACGGACTTGATTAGCACAGAAAGATCTTACCTTTTTCAATTGGCCATTTCCAGAGTTTGGGTGCAGAGAAAGACAGCCTGGATATTATCCAGCATGACTGGGCTTTACCAAAGATGGAGCATCATGCTGAAGACGTGTTGAGGAAGCTATTGAAGAAATGATGTGAACAACATCATGGCTTCTGCAAAGCACTACTACTTCTTGCAAGTTCTGTTTTAGCTTGTTGATTGATCAGACAGTTATACATTTCTAATTGTATTATTTATGAGGGCTACTGATTACGATAATACCATCAGAAGCTGGAGGCTGTCTAGGTTCACAAGCACTTCGATATTTTTGGCACTTAAGTAGAAAAATATGTATTTCACAAGATGTTTCTCCATAATGTATGGGCGGCTTTGGGTAATCCTGTTATATTTTCTTGTGCTGATTAAATCTGTCGTGTTATGGATATAGTATAACGATGACTGATTTTATGGAGGATTTGTGCTGCTCAAACTTGCTGTTGAGTAAATTTAATGCTGTTTCCTAAATGCATCTTTATATGGTTCAAAGACACTTGGAACTCTCTGTACAAGATAGGAGCTATGCTTCTCTGTGAATGATAAATCTTGGAACACCCTTCTACCACAGGCATACAGTTTTTACTAAAATCATTATCAGATTAACCAGAAGCATACGAGGGTTTGATCCATTCAAGTGAAGAAGTGTTGCCCAACTAGAGCACTGGAATTTCCTTCAAGAAATCCCAATGCAGCATTCGAGTAAGCTTTGTCACAAGGCAAACTCAAACTTGAAGCTGCCATGCAGATTGAACAAATCTCTTTTCCAGATATCGCTTCAGGCCTCCAGTAAATATGATTTCAGGCTTTTTACATACTTCTAGCATAGATATTTTTGTTTTTTTTACACTTTCACCAGGGTTGCATACATAATTACATCACCAAGTAAACGCACCAGAACACCTGACACCGCGCGCGCCACAAGATTCACATGATCGGGTAGCTCGGGAGCAGCGCGATGCCGCACAGGCCGGACGCCACGCCGGCGTCGCGCTGCATGAGAATGTAGCCGGCGTCGCCCCACTCGGCCCCCCACGAGTTCTTCACGATCCAGTACTTCTGCCCGGCGCCACCGACCGCGCCGGCCGTCTCGCCGTAGCCCACCACCGTGACGCCGTGGTTCACCTCGGCGGTGCAGGGCCCGGTGAAGACCCCGCTGCCGTAGAGCTGGAACATGAAGCTGCCGGCGTCCACGGCCACGGACACCGGCTGCGCCGCCACCGCCCTCAGGAGGTCTGGCTCGCTGTTGGGCGTCACGTTCCGGTACCCCACGATGCTCACCGTGCTCTCGTTCAGCTTCGCCGTCTGGCAAGCGCCGTTCGCGCCTGCATGAAATCCGACAACGTCGATCAAGCGTGCACAAGCCAAGCAAGCATAAGCAGATTCTTGATCTCTTGATAGTGCAATCCATGGACGGACACATGCGTGCGTACCTTGGTAAGGGTAGCTTACTTCGGATGCGAGGCCGTGGTTCTTCATGACGAACTCGAACGCCCAGCTCATGTACCCGCCGCCGCACCCGACGGCCTCGGAGTCGCAGTCGACGAGCTCCTGCTCCGACAGGGACACCAGCTTCCCGTTCTTGATCTGGTTGATGCCCTCCATGGCCGCAACGGCAGAGAACGCCCAGCAAGAACCTGCGCAACGCAAAATTCCATTCGAAGAAGCCTCAGTTCCATCAATTGACAGAGGAATCTACGTGAGTTATCATGCAGCGTCTCACATAGTCACATACCACAATTCCCTTGGTTCTTCACCGGCACCACTGCTCCTTTCTTCCTCCAATCCACGCTTTTTGGTAGAGTGGCACCATTCTCTTCAGGCATTGTCACCTATGATTTACCTTGTGTCAGATACACATATTAGCATAACAGCATAAAGAACTTTCAATTGTCATTGCTCCAAGCATTAGAATTAACTATCAAACACATAGTTTGAAAGAGATAACAAACATAATTCAAGCTGTTCGAAGTGTGCCCGGTTCTACTCTGAGGTCTGAAGCCTAGCATCTTGGCCCTGAACTCCTCGTTCGTCAGGTCGGCGAACTTGTTGTCAGTCAGCTTGTAACCATTGCTCACGGAGTTGAACTTCTCAGTGAGCTCAACGTTCCTCCGGTAGACCTCAAACCTTCTCTGCTTCTCGCTTGCGTCGGTGTAGGCACGGCCATGCTTGCTCATCCACTGCTCGAACCTCTTCAGCACCGGATCGGCGCGAGCAAGAACATCACAGATCAAGATGAGCAGAAGCAGAAGGACGGATGACTTGGCCATTTTTGGAGCTTGGTTTTTCAGAGACATGTCAGCAATGCTGCACTGAGGTGTAATGATTGTAAGCACATATAGTTTGCAAAAAGGTCGGGATAATAAGATAAGCAGGTCGTTATGGACTGTTTATCATGCAACGTGTGTGATTTGGAGATGATCTGTTGTGCAAGCATGTCCAACTGCATGTCTGCATGTGAATTGTGCTGGAAAGAGCAATAATGCATAAGGTTTTCGTTGGGGATGATAATTTTAAAGTGTGTCTAGTAATTATCCGGATATTTTCTTTCCAACAATTATCTAAAATTTGTGACATTTAAATTAAGATCCAACAACCCTTATTCTTTCCCCTTACTATATAAGTTATACCCCTAACCCGACCCCGCCGCCTCCCACCCCGTGCCCTTCGCACCGCCCCCTCCTCGTCACCGGCGCCATCCCCTCCTCTCGCCGAAGCAACTCCGTGCGCCTCCTCCTGCCACCCTCGCCCCCTCCTCCACCACCCGCAGCCAACGGCGCCTCCATCGCTCACAGCGCCACCCCATACCCCTCCCCGTCATGCCGTCTACATCCAACCTAATAACTAGTGCATTCCACCACCGCCCTCCGGCACCACCCACCACCCTCCTATCTCACCTGTCGCTCCCACCATTGCCCATCGTCGGGCCACCGCCCTTGGCCTCCCTCTATGCCCGGGAGGAACGGTGAACCCTAGGCACGGGAGGCGGGATTCTCCCCTTGGGTCACCGAAGAGGAGGAAGTAGTGGTTGCTGGTGAGGAGGAAGAATAGGTTGCTGGAGAGGAGGAAGAAATGGTCACCGGAGAGGAGGAAAAATGGGTCGCCGAAGAAGAAGATGGAGGTGGCGGCGCATAAATCTAAAGACGAGAAATTTGGATGATTGTTTGAAAGAAAACATATGAGTGATGTTTATCAAAACCCTAATTTTTAATGGTTGTTCTCTTTTATGCTGTTACCTTGTTTTTTTTGAAGATATTATGTGCTAGCTAGTGTTTTGTTCGACTTAATACAGGTCAAGAGTTCAAAAGACCAATAGAGATTTCCAAAATCTTATTCCAAGTAGATACTTCCAGTACACTGATTCATCATTCACTAAAAAACTGTATAGCAAAGTTCAAATCACCATTATTATTATAAGCTGAAAATGGAGAAACCGGATTCTGCTGAATGTGTACCATACATTGAACTGAAGCAACTGAACAAGCAGTGAATTGCCTAGAATCAGTTTTAAGAACTTACAAGAGCACGTATTTTTCCAATCAAACAACAGATTGCACTACTATAGAAATCATCATCATAGACGGTTCAAAAACATCATCACAGACGGTTTTCTGAACTGTCTGAATTTATGGGTCAGTGCTAATACGAGGTCATCACAGACGGCTTTCAAACCGTTTGTGGTGTAAATATCACAGACGGTTTTTTGATCTTCTACCAACGGTACTAGGTACACATCAATATCATTCCTAGGTTGCTTTGGCCATTGGATAAGTATCGACTGTAAAATATACTTTGGCTTCATACACAATCAAGGAGGAAGATTATAGATGCAGAAAGTCACGGGTCAAGTGCTATGTCGGCTGCTTATGCTACTGAAAGGATTCATTTCATCTGTACTCAATTTAAATCTTATATTCCTCGGTTCTGTACTGAAATCTGCAAAACTCCTATCGATATTTCTCTACTAGGCAGAATCAGTAAGGTGTCTCAGTATTCCATCCTTCTTGTGCTCTCCCGAGTGCCAATGCAGCAGTTTTGTCTCCTTTGAATTCGAAAAAAATCGCTTCAAACGGGGAATTATAGGAAGATACCATGCTACCTTTGCAGGAGGTCCTTTCTTCACATCTGTTCCCTCGCCATCATCATCTGATTCATTGTTACGTTTGTATCGGAATGCGTTGCACACCGGACAGACATGCATGTTTGCATACTCTTTACGGTAGAGGATACAGTCGTTCGGACATGCATGTATTCTTTTTTACTTCTATTCTCAATGGACAAAGAATTTTCTTGGTTTTATATGTGGTTTTAGGTAACTCATTTCCCTCCGGAAGCATGTCCGCTAAAAGACCTAGCAGCGCCATAAAACTCTTGTTGAACCAACCGTTGCTTGCCTTCAATTTCAACAGTTCAAGCATAGCTGACAACTTCGTGTACTTTGACCTACAGCATGTGAATAAATGTTTCTCCGAGTTCTCCATCAAGCCTCAAAATTTAATATACTTTCTCTCATCATAGTTCTCTTCTACATTACAAAGCATCTGATCCAGATTGTTATCGTGCAACCTATCCGAATCTGAACCACAATTGACATCATCCGGCGGCATATCATTGACTTCACCGGCGATGTCATCCGGCGGTATATCATTGACTTCACCGGTGATGTTATCTGGTGGCATATCATTGACTTCGCCATGACTGGTCCAACACGTATACCCCTTTTTGAAACCCATCCGAATCAAGTGCGGTTCAATCTGCTCTCGATTCTTAAACATCTTTAAATTCTCGCAGTTATTACATGGACAATACATATATTCCACCCCTTATTCAACATATCCTCCTCAGTAGCTCTTGTAAAAGCAGACACGCTATTAATGTACTCTTCACTCACATGGCTTGCAGTCTACCTCAAGCTTCGGTCCTATATTATGCACATATAACAACTTAGTATTAAAAATTAAATTAATTAATTACTACTACATATATACCACATGCATTAATTGAGACTAGCTAAATCTAAATTAGCTAGATCTTCAAAGTATATATATAACAGTTATCGAAAATTAGTTAGATCTAAATTTTGATGTAATGAAAAATAAATTTCATTACTAACCATATCTAGGGCAACCAAGAACTAGATGAATCTTTAAAGCTCTCCTGCCAAATAAAACCTCCTTGCACCAATTTAAATGGCTTGAAAGCCTTATCGCCTCCTCCAGGTGCGCAGCACCGACCAGCTAGATCTGGATCGAAATGAAGACAGAGATGCGCTCTGAGCGACACAATAAATACCTAGTCAGATTATCACAGACGGTTTTTAATAAAAACTGTCTGTGGTACTGGAATATCACAGACGATTTTTTAATAAACAACCGCCAGATTACCACAGACGGTTTTTAATAAAAACTGTCTGTGATACTAGAATATCACAGACGGTTCATCGGTAAGAACCATCTGTGATACTCTTTTTTCTCACCACCAACACCACAGACGGTCACCAAATTAAAACCATTTGTGATAGTGTACATCACAGACGATTTTTCAAAACCGTCTGTGATTTGACGTTTAATATTAGACTTTCTATAGTAGTGTTGGTGTTCTTGAAGTTGTAAAGGTGCTAAATGTATACAAATCTTTTGGTGAATTGACTGTATTTGTTGTTTGATTTCAATCTTTTCATTTTCATGTAGCTCCAAGAAGCAGAAGAAATCCCCATGCAATGGTAATGCCAACCATGGCCATTGGAGACACAAGCGCCGGCATGCTGACAAATGGACCATACATAAACACTTCGTGTTTGTCTCTGGTCTGCAACACTGTAGTTGAAGGTAGTGTACCACTTTGTTCCTATGCTAGCAGTAAAATCAGATCCATATATATAGAGCCCGTGCTGTATAGACTTTCTCTTTGTTGGCATGAAAAACTTTTTGGTCAATCGAACAATTTGCTTGTTTTTCCCTAAAATCATAGAAGTTTAGATTTTTAGTTCGTACAGCAAAAAAAGCCTTTGCTTGACATTATATTTTGATTTTTTTGTGCCGTGCTGACCTTGAAGTACGATGATGTATAGTTTTCACTGATGAGACTACTGGATGTCATACAAAGTTAGGAGATCCGGGGTCATCGGTAAACTGTATTGTAGTGGCTGTTTTGTATCAGCACGTTGCTGAGTACGGATTACGAGGCTAAATCCGTGGGTATTCATTATATTGGTCATTTATTGTAGTCTTGTTGATGTGTTTGAGCTTTGTGTAATTCATGCTCACAGCTTCCTAACCGTATGGTGGTTATTGAAACTTAAAAAAGTATTCATCGTCGCTGTACTATGTATCTTTTTTCTTTACATGGGGCTGTACTACTGTACTATGTATCTTTTTCTTTACATGGGGCTGTACTACGTATCTGCTATACAGTCACTTCTTTCGTAGTAATTCAGATGAGTTCATATGTTCATCTAAGCTCTCAACACGTTTTGAGTCCGGTTTGATACGATCTGCTTCTGCCGTTCTGCGCATAAGCACCAAATCTACGATCTGCACCCGCTCACCTAGTAACTCCGTGCCCTGCGGATGATGCGCCCGGCGGTACAATTTACGCCGCGGACGATTGCCGGCTGCCATCCAGCCGGCCTCTAAGACGAGGCTACGTCGACAACGTCCTATCCGTCGTGGATGAAGCTTGGCTCCGGTGGCCGGACTCACGGTGAACTCCGAAAACAGTGAATCATATATACGCGACTTCAGAAATCCACAAGTAAGGCTAAAAGCAGCATGCGCGTTTTAAATTGGGTTGGAGCACTATTAAATTGTGAGCTCACTAAGCCTTTAGGTGTACATGTGATTAGGTTAAGCAAACAATCCTCTAATTTCTACGAGGCAGACAACAAAAACTAATCTGATCAAGGGTACAAGTAAGACTGACAAAGAAGACAGAGCTTTAGCTAATGATACAACAAAGGACTAAACTAAGATCACTCAAGTTACAAAGTTGCCTGTTACTATGGAGACCAACAATCGCTTGGCATCCCCAAGCATTTCACACCTACATTTGGTAATTACCAGGCCAGTACCTCTCCACCAGTTGTTCTACATCTAAATTCTGGTACCTAATGCCAGCACCTCCTGTAGTAGAATCTGTGCTAAAACCTCCATCCCCTCCAGGTGGGATAACGCTGTTGCTGAACCCGAGGGCCATCTGCTCAGTTGTCGTCACTTGATTAGTAGCACTTGTTTGGTTCATCGGCATTGACATCGCATGGAGAATAGGTTGTGGTGGTGGCATAGCCGGCGATGGGGCTCCAAGATTAAGATTAAGACCGGAAAGTGTAAATGGTGCTGCTGGATTGATGTACCCTGGATGTGGCTGGATGTGTGGGTGCAAGCCTGGCGTACCCCTAGCAAAACGTGAGAGTTCTGCCAAGTCAGTAGGGGTCATGTAAGGGTGGTGCCCACGAGCGAATAGGTCATGTTGCAGTAGAGTAGGGAGGAGGGGTGGGACCATGTCTAGTGTGTATGGGTGGTGGGGCCGGGAATGAGCATTGTTGGAAGGATATTTCTTAACACCAACACTCTTGGCAAAGATACGACAAACAACCCACTCATCCTGTCATATGATGAATACATAGGAGATTGTATTACCATAGCATTAACTTAGGGAAAATTCAAGGAAACATGCATCTACTCCAAAAAAAAAAAAATAAATAGACATATACCTTGTTTGATTTGGAGGTTGACTTGGAGTGGAGTCGATACTCATGCATGACCCAATTGGTTTTTTCACCTCTTGGAGCCCTTCCCTTGTAAAAAACTAAGGTTTTCTTCATTCCTACAAGCTGTGGTGTCGCTGATAGCTGTCCAGTGAAAATTTCCTTGTCCTTTCCCGTTGTCTTCCAGTAACCAGCGTTAGTTGCACGATTTGTTCGCACACCTGTCGGATACTTTCGGTCCCTTAGGCTAAAGAAATACCACTCCTTTTCTCCCATTTTTGCCTTCTCTATAATCCAATTAATAGAGAAAATACATACAGTTAAGGTTGTACTCAACTTGTCTTAAACTTCACATATGCACAACTTAATTTACAACACGCTAGTTGATTTCAGCTCTCAGTTATGCATAGCTACTTGTTACGTACCCCACTATTTCTCTACATAAGATCTAGAACACAAACGTTGAATGTGGCAAACTAACCAACTAAAGATGCGATTGGGGTTCTATTACAAGCAAGATTTTAGTACTTGTTCATATTGACTAAGGACCTGTTCTTTTTGACTGTGGTTTATGGCTTTTGGTTGAATTTTTTTGAATTTTAGCTGTTTGCGACAGCGATTACAGAGAGAGATATACTCGCTTGCGATTTTAGATGGTACAGATGTTAAGCTTTTAATGTGTACTATAATTAACTTGTAGACTTCATCTTAAAAAATACTC
This sequence comes from Melocanna baccifera, assembly GCA_036346265.1. Lineage (NCBI taxonomy): Eukaryota > Viridiplantae > Streptophyta > Magnoliopsida > Poales > Poaceae > Melocanna > Melocanna baccifera. Next base: position 16,183,126 of record CM070702.1, read on the forward strand.
CGTTTAAAAGTTAGGTACTATAGCAAAAGCCAAAAACCGTTTTGAGAAACTGAAAAGAACAGACCCTATATATGATTGATGGCTTTTGGCTGAAAATAAATAGTAATAGCTGAAAGAAGTGATTTTTAGAAGGAAATGGTGAGCGTTAGGGAAAGTGAGGGGGAGATACGTTCATGAGACGAGAGCGAGAGAAATAAGGTACGTGATACGTTTGTAACCTCTTACTTTAGGGGGCGTTCGGAATAGCGATGGCTTTTGGCTTTTGCTGAAATTTTACTGTAGCTAGCTATTTTTTTACTGTAGTTGAGTTTACTTATTGGGCATAATTAAATCTAAAAAATGTAAAAATAAAAGCGGCACGCTAATCTAGAGCGGACGATGCTAAGGAATACGAGAAAAAAAAACAAAACACAAAAATACTAAAAAAACGCAAAAAAAAAATTGAATAAGGACAACATTGCTACAGTATATCCATCACTGCTACAGTAGATTGAACGCCCATCGCTGAGAAAAAAAGCTAGAATGAGCGCTCCCTTATTCTCGAAGCAAGACGAGGTGAGAGTAGTAAAGAAACCACTTTAGAAAACCATGTGTTTATATTGGTTTTTGCTTCTCCAAACATACGTCAATATATATGAAGAGACCCTAAAGCTAGTTAACCGGCTATTTGTCCCAATAATATGCTTTTGGATTTGTTTGTTATAGCAGGGTATGTGACTTCTAGGATACTACTATACTAGTAGGCTGCACTTGCACGTAGCTTCGAGGGCGTCGGTTGCATGCCCAAAATATTAATAATGAACATTTGAACTTTCGAAAGGTTGTAAAAAGATTTTTTTTTCCTGCGGAGAGTAAGGCATAGGCACATAATACAAGTACACATAAGTTACAGAAATGATTTGTCATTTCTTTTCCGTGTCTATTTTTTATACAGAGTATATATAAGATTGAAAATTAACTTGCGGTACATAGTATATTAATTCTATCTATGTCCATACCTTGATCTGAAAAGTTTAAAGCACTTCAAACAATTTTGATAGTTTTTTCACATCTTTCATGGAAATTATTGATAACAAGTATATACGTAGTTCTATCAAAGATATGTTCATAAGTCTACATCTATGCACAAAGATAATAGAACATCCAATTGTTTACTGGTAATAATTTCTAATTAGATAGTTACGACAGAGGAAGAGATATCTGGAGACAGTCGCACATGTGGACAGGAGAGCATAAGTGCATATATAACAGATTAAAATTAGAAGTTTTCATATTCCAATCACCAACTCTTGTAGATAAGATACGAACTAGAAGAGAAAATTAAAGAAGCGCAAAAGAGGATATAAATACGCACACTACATAAAAACGACAAATTAAAGAGGATATACATGCAATCTAAAAAAAGAGAGGATATATATATGTATGTATGTATTATCATGGGATGATATCATCATGATATACCTAGCTACTAAGCAAGGACTCAACGGCAACAAATAAAGACTATCATATTAAGAAAGCTTGAAATTCATTCCCCATAATTTACGTAAGATATATTCAGACGCAGTACTAGTTCAAGCTAGGCTTAGGCTTTTAGCTTTTGAAAAACATGGTACTTAGCTTTTGAAAAACATGTACCATGCACGTCTGGAATTTAGACAAACTTACCTCCCCGGTAGGTTAGATGCTTGAAATAAGCATGAAAACTCCTATACCTATGCATATAGCTAGTCAACAATAACATGCTATGATGACGCACAAATTATGTATCTTCTTCAAAAAAAAAATTATGCACAAGCTGTCATGCATATACGGCAGAAAAAATAAACCGATATATATCAGAAATGTAGATCAAATTTCACAAATGAAATTGATCATTCATGCATGCATGCACTGATCGATGCGTGTGTGTGTGTATGTACAGTTCATGCATGTTTAATTACCAGGGAGATCCCATGGCTCGCACTTGTTGAGGTCAACTTCGGCGATGGCCCTGGCCGTGAAGCTGCCGTCGGCGAGCTTCTGCCGCAGGTAGTAGGTGATGAGCTCCTCGTCCGTCGGGTGGAACCTGAACCCCGGCGGCAAGCTCTCCTCCTTCTTCGACCCTCCTCCTCCTCCTGATCCTTCCATACCAATCGATCTCAACGCAGCACAGCTCTGTATGTATTCACCTTACCAAGAACCACAAAAACCCTAACCCTAGCGTGCAAAAATTATCTGTGCCTAGCCAGCGAGCAAGCTGCAACAACTTGCAAACCAACACAAAGGAAAGCAATACCCAGGTTTCTTGTTGCACTTGGAGGAAAGCTAGATCGAAGGACGCGATCGATGGAGTGTATTAGATGGGTAGCTAACGAACTCAAGAACTAAATGATTTGACAAAAAGGCGATATTAGCTACCTTAATCACGACTAGGCGACGAGCGAGGAAGAACACATGACACACGGCAGCTAAATGTCTCTCCTAAGAAGCCTTTTGTCTCTGAATCATTTTGGATGTTTTTTCATGTAGAGGGCAAAGATATAAGGTATGAGTGCGGAAATGTGTGTTGGTGACGCTTGTACCAACCGGGGGTCGTGAGCAGCACGGATCTTCACGCGCGGCTCGCAGCTGGCTGTATCTTTCAAGCCCGGGTCGTCATCGCAACAGTGCCAAGGATGATCGCGCGCTGCTGCTACTCGGTGTTTGCCTGTGATACCTAGCTTGCTTGTCCTTTCATGGCCTCGTGTTGTTAATTTGATTGACTAATCAAATCAAGCTGTACCCCATGCGTGCAGCGTCAGTGCTTAATTAATCGCATCCAAGCTTGTAGCTGCATCTGCTTGTGGGTTCCTATCTCTCCGTGTGAGAGAATGGTCGATCAATCTGCTAAGTGTCTTGTCTAGATAAGTACAAGATTGAGTCTCCGTAAGGAGTTATTCATAGTAAAATGGCTACATCATCAAAAGAAAAAGTTATACTACGGTAGCGTTCAGTTTAGCATTGGCTTATGTCTTTTTTACTGTAGCTAGGTTATTTTCTCACTGTAGTTGAGTTGGCTTATTTGGCATAATTAAATTTAAAAAATAGAAAATAGAAAAAATATGTTAGCCTATTACGGATAATACAAAGGAATACAGAAAAAAGGCTAAAAATCTAAAAAAAAGACGAAATTACTGAATAATGAAAAAAAAGAAATCAGAAGTAGAAACTGATTTTAAACTAACTTGAACATAGCCGTATGATACACATGTAAGTGCATATATACACACGCGCACACACAGACCTATATTTCTAGCAAAATTCTGAAGTCAAACGTAAGAAACCATATATGTTTCTATGGGCAATCGCACGCAGCAGGCGAAAGGAAGTAGTGTACTGAACAAATGAACACCGACGCGGTAACGAAGAACATACACAACAAGGTACGTACGCGTGATCACTGAAGAAAATTTCTTTCTGCTCTGGCTAAACCACAGCTATCGAATTGAGCTCCACATGAGTCCATGACTCAGCAAACAGGACACGTGCAGGTGGGCCCAGGCGCTCGGATACGGCCACGTCGGAATGGCCCACCACCCCCGTTGACCCGGGGGGAGGGAGGGAGAGAAGCAGTACTCGCGGCAGTCGGTCAGGCCGGGGCACCGGGACTGGGTCTCCTCTAATCCCAACCAACTCGTAGAATAATTACGAACAAACAGTAGTAGTAATCTAGAACATTAGATCACACAAGGCTAATTTCTTTAGTCTCTACTGCCAGCTTTGCAAAATTTTTGCAGCTAATTTGGCTTTGTCTTTTTAAATCCTTGATACATAACAGACTCTGCGTATGATCCCCAATGCATGCCGTTCTTTTTGTTTTGTCTGTGCTAGTTTCCTCAGGATCCGAGCAATTTGAGCTGAAAATAGATGCTCAAGATCATAATTTAGGGGAAAGGGAGTGAGAAACTGGTGCTTCGATTTGCCATTCGGGCAAATTCTCGACTTCTTAAGAGAATGCTGGTAATATGTGCATACATGTGTTAATTATCCTTTTTATTCCAAAATAAAAGGGGCACTCGTAGGCGCAAACACTGACAAACACCACAGGTACGACAACATAATAGTTAAAGTAGAGGATGATGTCACATTGCCATCTCGTCTATTTGCAATAACTTATTTGCCTTGTACTGTAGTACTCCATATTCAGCCAGGTCTTGTAAATATCAAGACAATGACAGTAGGATGCAATCTTGACTAAAGGGATAGAAGGACAACAATTTATGCAGCTGTGGCCAAAGGAAAAGTTCAAATCTTATTCTTGGTCATCACTCAGATCGCAGCAACTCAAATTATTCCCTAAAAACAGTTCTTCTTTAATATTCTTGCCTAAATCTAGGGCTCTTGTTCATGTTGACCATCCAAATTGCCATGATAGTTGGCTCTTGCTACTGACAACTTTTGTCATATTTGGAGCCTTTCTTTACCTGTGTTCTTTATTTGGGGAGAGACACTGATAGTTTGAGTAGAGGTGAGGATCTGCCGACTGATTCAATCTAGGTTAACTGATAGATATCGATTTTGGTTGTGTTTGAAGTTTCTTGAATTTCTGGTGACAAGAATTAATAGTTCAAATAATGGGATCAAGAAATGCTAAGGTGATTGAGAGGAGTGGTTGTTGATGCCTATGCAAAGTGGTTTATTGTTTTGTAGGCAAATGTTTGCAATTGCTATACGAAAAGTAAGTTCAGGAACTGATAGTTCAAAAGACTTGAGGGGGATTGTGGTTGTTGTTGAGGTTTGATTGACAAGAGTTGATTGGTTTCTTGTGGGTTAAAATTTCTCTCTTAAGTTTGTGATTTTGTTTAATTCCACAAGTTTAGGGTTGGTTTCTTGCGGGTTAATTTTTCTCTCTTGAGCTGTTCTGTTCTGTAACCTCATTATTATATCATCAGTGGCTTGTAATTTGCTTTTGCTCCCAATGATAGACTTATTTGCAAGTAGAATATGGCAGAAATCCCATCCTTATATGTATGCTTCATGCACCATAAGACAAAATGCTAACTGTTTCAGAAAGTATGGGCTATGTAAGAACTAGTGCTGGGTCAAGTGTCACAATGAACTACTTAATTGCAGAATGCTACTATTGTTTAATGACCACCAATCTGGGATATATCACTGTGCTTTTGCCGCTTTTTGGTTCATTATGTTGATCAGAATTCTGTAGGTTCTTGGCCTTGATCAAGTCCAAGCTGAGATCAAGCCAGGAATGTGCTCAGTGTTGTCTCGAAGAAGGGGTTCAAGCACCTTTGCTGAATCTGCTATCTTAATTTCGAGCAATGCCTTCTGCCTAATGGTGCATTGGAAATCCTGTTAGATGTGTATTATTATCATCTATGCATTTTTCTATTGTATAAAGGGTTACCTGTATATGTGTTATACCTGTAATTGTATATATATTGGCCCATTAGTCTCATGATGAATACAAACGCTATTCATAACATGGTATCAGAGCAAATCTAGAGTTTGTTTTTATCAAGCCGCTGCTGATTCATCTTTCACCCATCGCTTGGTTTTGCCATCTCCACCATGCTTGCTACTCTCCGCTACCATCACCGCCCCTGCCTCCTTAGCCGTAGCTGTCTTTGCCTCCTTTGTAGCCGTCGTCGTGACCTGTTGCCTCCTCTCTGGCCAAGCCGTCCACCACCTACGCTCTCGCAAGGGAGCTGCTCCTGTTGCCTCCTCACAGGTCGAGCCGTCACCGTCGCCTCCCCACCTCCATCGCTGCCTCCTCGTGAATCGCTGCAAGGTGTCCGATGCCACCATCCGTCCTGCCATCGCCTGCGCTCTTGGAGTTGCTGCCCACCGTCGTCGGAGAGCCACCATCGTCATCGAAGTCACTGCCGAGGAGCCGCCGCCGCCTCCCTGCCGCTTCTATTGCCATACGTCATGCTCTCTTTGATACAATTTGGAAACTGTATTGTATAAGAAGAGCTTTTGGTAATAAAAAAAAAAGAAGAAAAAACTGTCACCAACTTTGAGCATCATTTTTGTTACTCATTGCCTGGAGATTTTTTATGGTCCCAATTATCAAGATTGATTTTAGCACATGTGCCTCCACATGCGTGGTAAGTGTTTTTAGGAGTTTCTCACTAACAAGCTGTCTTGTCTGCCTCGCCCTGTTTCACCTGTTGAGCCCATGCTTTTGAAGAATGCTTCCAAAGATGCTTGTAAGGAGGCAGATGATGAATTTGAGGATGACATAGAGACTTTTCAGACTCAGTATACTGCCTATAAGACATGGACTGATGAGAATGCACATGTCTCTACTATTCTAATTGTTAGCATAGAGGTGCATCTTACTATAGATGTAGTTGGTTTGGCTTCAGTACATGTGATGTGGGCGCATCTACACAACCACTATAAGCAATCTAGTGATTCTTTATATCTTGTTGTTGTGCGTCAGGAGTAGTCATTGCAGTAGGAGGATGCTACTATGGATGAGTTCTATGCTTAGTTGTCCACAGTGTGGCTTTAGATTAACTCTTTGGGATCGGATGTTTGCCACACTTGTTAGTGCTGTTAGTGTGAGCAGTCTCACTTAGAGTTTCATTGCATCTATAACTTCTTGACATATCTCTGGGCTGAGCATAAGTAGACTCATGCTCAGTTGATGGCTCGCCACCCTCGTGTGATTCTATTAAAGGCTCTTGCAATTATTTGTACTGAGGAGATTCACCTTCATGGTATGGGTTTACTGCTATCATCATTGTTTTCTTCAGTTTTGGTAGCTCCTCTAGTTTCTACACCCGCTACACTTCTGGCTACTCCTTCACAAGTGGCGTCTCCACCAGTGATAGCTACTATCGGTAAGGGACTTCATTGCATCTACTACAATATGGATAGACATGTGGACCTGTTCTACTACAGAAAGAAGAAGGATGTACGTCGAGGTGGCCGTCCTCTGAAGGGCACTGGAGGTTCCTCTTCTCAGAGAAACTCTAGTGCTTCTGACACTTAGAAGATTTTTACACTACTGCCTTGCATGGCTGCTTTTACACTATCTGGTTCTACTATACATTCTTCTAGTGAGGGACCACTTTCTACTTCTCCTTCCTCAGTTATATCACCATGGATTCTTGATTCTAGTGTTTTCTTTCATATGACATCTGATTCCACTAGTCTCATTTCTATTAATCCTTTAGTTGCTCCTATCACTATTCAGATAGTAGATGTCACCTCTCTCTCTGTCACAGGATGATGCACTCTTGTAAATTCTTCTTTTTATGTTCCTGTTGTTCTTATATTCCCAAACTTACAATGCAACTCACTGATCATGGTTGTCATGTTATTCTCGATTCTGATTCTTGTTATATTCATGCCCTTGCCGCCTTAACTTACGGTGGTTCTGGGAGCTTGATTGGCTTTATCTTCCATTCGTTGCCCCTGTCAATCTTGTCGTCTCGACCACTACCTCCACTTCTGCTGCATTCACCACTATGTCTTTTACTTAGTGCTATCATTATTTGGGACATCTTTGTGGGTCATGTCTATCTTCTTTAGTTCATCGTGGTCTTTTAAGCTCTGTGTCCGATGATATTTCTCTAAATTGTCAGGGTTGTAAACTTGGTAAACAGTTTCAACTCCTCTATCCCTCTAGTGAGTCAATGTCATAGCATCTTTTTGATCTTATTAATTCTGATGTATGGGGTACGGCTCTTTTCATTTCGAAAGGAGGTCATCAATATTATATAATTTTTATTGATGATTTTCTTGGCACACATGGATATATTTTATGTCATCTCGTAGTAAGGTTTTATCCATTTACAAGAATTTTGCCGCCATGATCCGTATTCAGTTTAACTCTCCAATTCATGTTTTTCATGTTGATTCTACTAAGGAGTACTTGTCGGAAGTCCTTTGTGATTTTCTTGTTGAGCAGGACACTTTGTCTCAGTTTTCTTGTCCTCGTGCTTATACTTAGAATGGTGTGGCAGAACGAAAGTATTATCATCTTTTTTTAGATAGTCCATGTTCTTATGCTTGTTTCTGTTGTCCCACCATATTTCTGAGCTAATGCTGTTTCTGTAGCCACTTTCCTGATTAATATTCAGCTTTCTTCTGCTCTTCAGGGTAGGATGCCAATTGAGTATCTCTGTGGTAAGACTCCTGATTATTCCAATATTTCCCTCTTTAGGTGTGTGTGTGCTATGCTCTTTTTGCTCCTCGTGAGTGTGTCAAGCTAACCGTTTAGTCTGTGGAATGTGTCTTTCTAGGCTATAACACTGAACATAAGAGATATCATTATTGGGATCTTGTTGGCCGACGGATGCGAATTTCTTGGGACATCACTTCTAATGAGTCTCGTCCTTCTCCTTTCACAACTTCAGCATCTCTTATCGAACCACTTTTTTTCTGAATTTTTCTACCACCCCTATAGTCACCACTCCTCTACCACAACCATTGGTCTCTCTGGTGCCTCCTTCGCCACTGACACCCTCTCCAGAGATTTTTCCTAACCTAGTTTCTTTTAATCCTCTCTACTACATTCGTTGTCCACGAGTTGAGATTTCTTCTGATACATCATCTCCTTCTAATGGGTCCTCTTCTTTGACCTCTCCTCCTTGATATGCTCTTCATGATCGCTAATCCTTTCGACTTCCTGAGCGCTTTGCTTTTGCTACCGTTGCTTTTGCTGAATTGACCTCTTATCATGATGCTGCTATTCATCAAGAGTGGTAGCATGCGATGGTAGAGCAGATCGCTGCCCTTGAGCGTTATTGCGTGTGGGATCTTATCCCTCTTCCTGTGCGTGTTACTCCTATCACGTGCAAGTAATCTATAACATTAAGGCCCGCTTTGATGGTTTTCTTGAGCACTACAAGTTTCATCTCATGGCACGTGGTTTTCAGCAGAAGTATGATCGTGATTTTGATGAGACTTTTACTCTTGTGGTTCACATGACCACTGTCCGCACTCTTCTTGTTGTGGCGTTTGTTCGAGCATGATCCATCTCTCAACTTGATATCAATAATGCCTTTCTCAATGATAAGCTATGTGAGGAGGTTTATATGACACCATCACCTAAGTATTCTATTCCTAATAGTATAGTTTCTCACCTTTGCCAATCTCTTTAAAGCCTCGAGCAAGCTTTTCATGCCTGGTTTGATCGTTTCTCTTTTGTTATCACTGCAACTGGTTTATCTGTCAGTGCTCATGATCGTACTCTTTTTTGTTTACACTTCACCTTATAGTCGGACGCTTCTACTTTTATATGTTGATGGTATTATTACCGGAGATAATTCTCAGTACATCACTTTTATAAAGGAGCGTCTTAGTGAGTAGTTTCTCATATCTAATTTGGGTCGTCTTCGTAACTTTCTTGGAATTGAGGTTATTTATATGTCTGAGAGCTTCTATATGTCTCAAGAAATGTATGTCTAGGATCTTCTTAATTGTGCTTCTCTTACTCATCAGTGCTTAGTTGAGATTCTCATAGAGCTTAATATTCATTTTCGCCCCACTGATAGTGAGTATCTTACTGATCCTATTCGTCATCGTCACTTTGTTGGGAGTCTTGTTTATCTTGATGTCACTTGGCCTGATATTTCGTACGTTGTGCATATCTTGAGTCAGTTTGTCTCTACTCCCATCAGGTCTACTATAGTCATCTTCTTTGTATTCTATGATATCTTCATGGAACCATTTCTCATCATCTCTTTTTCTCTCGCTTTAGTTCTTTACCGCTCCAGGTATATTCTGACGCCACTTGGGCTAGTGATCACTTTGATCGCTAGTTTCTCTCAACCTATTATATTTTTCTTAGTGGTTCTTATCGCTTGGAAAACTAAGAAATAGAAATCAGTTTCTCATTTGAGTGCTGAGACTGAGTTACAGGCTATGACTTTGTTAATTATAGAGGTTAGTTGCCTATAGTGGTTACTTGAGAATTTTGATATTTTTGTTTCTGCGTCGACGCCTTTTTTATCTAACAGTGTAGGTGCTATTAACATTGTTAAGGATCCGGTGAAGCATGAGCTTATAAAGCATATTGGTGTTAATACTTTCTACATCTGGATACATATGCAGGACTAGGTTGTTGCTCTTCAGTATGTGCCTTTAGAGTTTTAGTTGGCAGATTTCTTCACAAAAACACAGACCAGAGCCAAGTACAATTTCTATCTCTCAGAACTTCATGTTGTTGATTCACCATAAGTTTGATGGATGTTAGGTGTGTCGTGTTACATGTGTATTTTTTCTATTGTATAAGGGGTTACTTGCATATATGCCTGTACTTATATATATATTGACCTATTGGACTCATGATGAATATAAGTGCTATTCATGACAAATCCATCATGTGGTATATGTGCGATTCTACCAAAAATTAGGATTGTCATTAAAGTGTGCTACTTCAATGTTTATTATTATTATTATTATTAGACTAAATTCCATTTTGCATTAGATAAATTGCTTGATGTTTTACTTTACACTAGGTTTACTTAATAGTTTTACTTTACACTAAGGTGTTTAAAAATAACTTTCACTTAACTCTAGTTAACCATATTTGGTTCTAAACTGGTGCATCTCCTAACAAGTAGGGCCCATCGGCAGGTGAGCCACTCATCCACGTCGGATGTCCACACGAACTATGATGTGGCGCCCCTCCACCTCAGTAGAGAGAGATGGCATGAGGCGATAGCTCAAGTGGCGCACGTCGCCTACGATGGAGAGGCGGTGACACTCAAGGTTGGGAAAAATGGAATACAGGAAGTGAGACAAAGTTGGCGGTTGTGGTGGTTTGCGTTGAGATGCATCGGAGACATGCTGATGGTGACGGAGGGCGGTGGTAGCGAACGGGTGTTGGTGGCGGCTGAGCTGCATGCATCGGGGAAGAGGAGTGCGTCAAAAGATAGACAAGGAAGAGGTGATGCTCTAGTAAGAAGTAATCTAACAGAGTTTCATTGGTCACGACAAACCATAGTGGAGAAACTCGATGGATCCGAAGAAGAACCTCGATTCCGAGCAGCTATGTATACGAAACTCAAATTAATTTTGAAGTGTGCAGGAGGGAGTGGTGAAATACGATGTGACATGAATGGTTTTTGAAGAAGCTCATTAGATACAGAGTTTGAGCTCGGTGGAGCTTGGAGGCAATGGTGGTGACGTCTTTGTACTCCTTGGGCCAAGAAGAAGAGGGAGGGGTAGAGGGGAGATAGCGAGGTGAGGACGGGGCTTGCACGTTGCTCTGTAATCCTACTTGCTATCCCTGTTGTGCCGCCGCTTTGCCCCTTCCTTGTGGCAAAGTCGCCTCGCGCCGTGGCTTCCCCGGTGACAAGACGAGTTGGGTTTGGAGTTGAGTCGAGCTAACGTGGTGAGCTGGCATGGATGAAACACATGTTCGAGTGCGAGAGGGTTAGGGTTAAAACAAGCTGTGCTAGTGCAAAGTGGAACTCATAATGAAACACTCTGGTGCAAAATGAAAATATGGTCTAGACCTGATACAAAGTGAAATAAGTAGCAATCTATCTGGTGCAAAGTATAATTTACTCTTATTAATTATATTATTATTATTATCTTTACTACTTAAAAAGAACGTAGTTGTGGTAGTGATGGTACATCATCTCTCCTTCAACAACCCTAAAAAAATCTTTAACATACAACAGAAAAAAACTAACTCCAACAAACAAATTAACTTGTCCTAACAACATCCTCTCCTCTAAAAAATTTGACTGGATGCGGCGCGAGGTTGTAGCGCGAAGCCAGGGCAGGTTGTAGCCTGAGCATGATGACAAAGGTATAACACTGACTAGGGCGGAGCTCGGTCGAGCGTAGCGACAGAGCAGGATGAGTCCGCTGACAATGACTTGATGTTCTAGATAATATAATTTTTTATTGGTAGCTGCGCATAGGCATTTATCTAGTTATACTTATTTTGCAAATTACTATCGAATCTGTGACCATCAACCAAAATATCACTCCTAGATGCCGCTGTTAGTATTGGAATGGTATTATCTTATCATTCAACTATTTGGCAGTATTCTTGGCTAGTTTAAGAACGCATGGATTTCACAGAAAAATTAATTTTTGTTGAACAAAAAAGAATTCCCGAATTCAAAATAGACCTTATTAGATTTAACAGAAGTGCCAATTGTACCCTCTGGACCGATAGACCGTGAAGTAACATACGTGGCCCGCGCCCAAACTTGGTCCGGTTGGACCAACTCGTACACACCTCCATCTGGACCAAACCGCACCGTACCCCGTACATCGACTCGGCGTGGAGCCGCCGATGCTCGTCGGGCTCGCGTGGCGGCCAGGCGGAGCAACTCGCCGGTGAGCGCACCCGTGGCCTGCGCGCAGTGGCGGAGGCCGCGAGAGCTGCTCCGCCGAGCCATCGATAGCAACGGCGGGAAGGGGTGTGGCTGTTGCTGCTGCTATTGTTCGTAGTGGTCAGATCGCAAAACTTCCATTTTTCTTGATAAAAGGGGAAAAGATAGGGCCTTTGATACGACTGATAAATTGCTTCTCGCTGCATCATATGAAGCTACGCATACCAGTTAGGGAAAGATTTGTGTTGTAATTCTTTGTTTAAGATTAGTGTAGGATTCAGGTTTCTAAATGGACAGTTAAATGGCCCTCAACTTGCTCGTATTTTAGTTCAAGAAAATGTATGAAGCACAAATGTTAGTCCGGTCGAGCAATTCTTTTGAACAACATCCTATGACTATGATGCCATTGCTAACACAATTGTCGTTAGCGAAAGGTTGTATCTGGCAAACCAACCGTTTGACATTAGTCAGATTGGCTTCAGTGAATCACCCATTACTTGTGAAGCACTTCATTTGCTGGAAGAAAGTACGCGGAAGCTTTCTACCACCCTCAATCCTTCCGCAGCCAAAATTTACAGTTCTTTGAAATTGCACACCTAAAAGGGGGCCAGGATGTTACATTTTAGTTTGACTGCTTTGCATGATAGGAATGCTTGTGGAGCTGGTTCAAACTTGAATATAGCAAAAACCTTGATAGGATAAGAAAGATTGATGGATGAATTTTCTCATCATTTCATTTAAATGTTTCGAAAAGGTGTCTGATGGCAGTTGCAATAAGCATGTTAATCTTCATATTATTTCAAGCTCATTCAGCATTATGAGTGTTCTTACCAAGTTATTTGAAACTTCTGGATGCTGGAGGTTATTGTACTTTGTCTTTTGCCTGATCATGGGAAGTTAATGGTGGTTGGGTACAATAAAAGAAATTTTAACTTACATAGTGAAGATGCATTGATATCGAGCTAGAACAATTATTTGATTATTTGTCACTAGTGATGAAAACATACTAATGACTTGTGAAAGGTAGCTTCTACCTCCCTCATGTAATTTATATTTTTCTGCAAGACTGGAGATCACGTTCACATTGCCGTATCCATATTAATCAGCACTGTCTTTGTAGAGTTACGTGGTGAACGCAGACATTGAATTATATTATAGCTGGAAGCTTCATGTATAATCCTTTTACTTAATCCAACGTGATGCTGTCATGAAGAAGGAAATTTTCAGGTGTGGATGGAAAACAGGAAGGTATCATGATAGGTAACTGATCGTAATATTTCTTCTTTTGGTCTTATCTAAAATGGAGCACCTGACAAGTAGAGTTGTAGGGGTGTAATTTCTGTGTATTAACACATATCATTGTAATATAGTGCTACGTTGCTTGTCTCCAATGCTTCCAGCCTCCTATGGCATTTGCCGAAATATCCTCTACATCCCATTACTGGTACATTGTACAGTAAAGAGAAAGAAATATCATTATTGGTTTTCTTTTCCATCAATGCCCAAGTTTGGCATATTGAGCTGTTTCCAGCTAATCAATGGTTTTATCTTTTGTTTAAACAAGGAGGAAATGGTCCTGCTGCAATTGACAAGGATAAAAAAGAAGAAAAAGGCCCTCCTGCAATTGACAATGATAAAAGTTTGAGGTTTCACATGCTAATTAGTATGAAATGTCAGGTTGATTGATCCTATTATCTGGGAAAGCATATAAGTATATAACCTCATTTTTACTGCTGCTGTAGTTACATGTTGAACGTTGCTTACAACTTCCTCCTGTGATAAAATTTTAGGTATAGTTTGTAGGAATTCGTCGGTTGCGCTTTAGAGCTCATGAATGTTTGCTTGAATTATCTGTGGGCCTGTGGTAGACCCTCAGTAGTGTGCACTGTGCAGTTGAACCAAGAGAAACCTTGTTACCATAGGTGTACGCAGATTGCAAATTCCATATTTGAGTTGCCACGCCAGATACTGGACTATTGGATTTTTTTTCAAAAGACAAAGTTAGGATGTGATACACTAATAAAAGGTAGGTTGCATATGAGTACTTATTTGAGGTGTCACATACTGATTACTTAATTCATTCATTTATTATTTGCCTTAAATACTAGCGATGGTTGTCGTACTCCTTTTAAGTTTGTTCACGTTGGTGGTCTAATAATTGATTAACCAACCAAATCACTATTTTATCTTCAGCTTCATGAGTACTGCTTGCTAACTAGTTATGGACAGTTGCGTATTCTGAAGGCAGCAGTTTGGCCTGTCTAGAGGGTGAGGTACAGACGTACAGCGAGATTCACTTCCTAATAAGGTAACATATCAATGTTTACTCCTGTTGGTCGAGTTAGTTTTTTTATGCACTATTGGTTTATGCTAATGTCAGTGAAGTAACAACCTGTGTTCTTTCCTGACAATGTAATGCTTATCTTAATTTAAGTGAGTGCTAAAAGAAAACAATTAGGTTAAGAAGGGTTTGGTGGATTGAATTTTTAACTAAAGATGGCTATGGAGTTATGGACCTCGCTGGAGAGCAGAGTTTGCTCTTCTTGGTTCTGTGTGCAGCAGTGCAAGTATATTTGTTGGTCACATTTTTACTGAAATAAAATTTTGATGTTATTGTAGTACCAAGATAGGAAGTCAAATTGCTTGGATCAAGAGCCAGACTCCCAGTTTCAGACAAGAAAATGCTCATAATGTGATAATTCACTATCTTGTATTGCTGTCAGATTCGAACTTCTGACAGGTACATTAGAATGCTGCCTTGGTTGGACACAATCTGATTCTGCAGTGTGTTTAGAATAAATAAACAATTCCATTTCATTCGAATGTTGTCGGGTCTCAGGCAAAATGTTGTTGGTTTGACAGGATACAGCACCCTAAAAAATTTTCCCTGAAGAAGCACTTTGTGACTAATGCCTTTTATGTCACATGTGCATTTGTTAATGTTGATCGTTATTTTACAAATAAAGGAATACGAACTATCCTAGCATAATATGTATAAATGAAAACAAAATTGTTGTGAAGCTTATGGATGGAATAAAAGGAATGCTATTTCTAAGTAGTGTAAAGAGAAGATAAAACTCACAACTATGGGGCTAAATATAACACCTCAGTTGTATGCTAAGGGGGAAAATCATGGTAGAAGCTAAAGACCTAGCCTTGTGGGAGAGGGATAGCGTGAGAAATAACTATGACAGTGATTCTAAAAGTTTCATTGCGCCTGATTTCAACACTATATGTGCAAATGGTGGGGCAATGACCATGAATTCTGAGAGTTGGCACTTCGAAATTATAACTTGAGCTTATTTTCACTCATTTTCTAATAACTTGTAAATCTCGAGCATTTTTCATGTTTGTAACTACAAATATTATGGACTAAAACATCTGCTGCATGTGTTCCATCTGATGCACAGCAATTGAAAATGTTGTGAACCAAATATATATATATATATATATATATATATATATATATATATATATATATATATATATATATATATATATATATATATAATATGCTCATTATATCTGTGAGTGGTTCAATGGTATTTTCTTAAGGGAACCACGTGCACATTAAAATCCAAATGACTCATCTATTCTGGTAATCAACTAAGTATAACTGCCATCTGGTAAAGGCTTGTCCTTTTATGCCCCTGGTTTGCTGCAATAATACATGGGATAAGTTCCAATATTTATTGTGAAAGGGCCTTCTGTGATGAAAATGAAGTTTACTTGTGAAGCACTTCATATTATGAAATTCCATGGTGGTCTGGTCATGTTTGTCGCCACATTGTTATTAAACTGAGTGCTCAAGCCATCGATGGAGTGAAACACAAAGTAGGAACGGGCTTTGGTTGTGCTCTTTGAAGCTGAATAGATCAATCCTACGTCATTTATATGTGAGAGAGATTGACCTGTAACTACTTTTGGTGACTGATTGACAGAATCACGTCAATGCCAAACGGGGCCTTACTGATAAACTTGTAAAATCATTCAACATCAGTGTCCAAACAACGAACATTGTAAAATCATTCAACATCAGTGTCCAAACAACGACCAAATCCAAGTAGCCATTCACATCGAAGTTGTTTGTAAGAAACTTTGGCATGCAATCACTTGTTGTCAACATCCTTACTGCATTGCCTAGCTAAGCATTCATATATTCACAGCGAAACTAGCAGAGATATATAATTACATATTTCACGTTGGGCATCCACTTGGAGGTTCGAAATGTTGAGTATATAGATTTCTCCACAGGAGTAGCTTTCATGATCATAAAAGGTAGATACTGAACTTATTTTCTCATTATTATAGAAGAGAATAGAGCAATTTTTATGTATATTATGTATGCCATCTCTTTCTATCCGTATGCACTGTGCGTTGTTTGTGTCCTTTCACATTGCTTTTAAACATTCGAGGAAAATGCGGAATATATTTTTTTTCACATCTGACTAGTAGCATAATAGAGAGTGCTTACTCAATATGGATATTAGCAGCTGCATAAGTGATGTATACGCCTTGTGTAATACTCGTAGCAATAATGCAATCCAGTACATTCTCAAGAAAAAAAGCAATCCAATACTGCTGGGGGACAGAAGTCAAATCATTTCTCTTGTTGTTCAATGATGGGTAGCAATGTATATTTTTGAAATTATGGGAGATAGACTGTCTTTGTTGACATGGAGAGTAGGAGGAAAGGAAGAAAAGACTAAAGAAAATTCTTAGTAATAAATACCTTGAATCAAATTGATCATGGATGAGTGGATGTCTTCAGGCATAGCCAAAATATTTTTTTTATCATACCTTGAATCAAATTGCTAGCATTACTATTTTTATTTTTTTTTGCTTAGTTCATATCTGATATCGTTAAAGTTTATGTCATCATATCTCCCACCTTTTACTATACCATCATTTATGCATGCACATTTTACATACAGCTTCTTCGGATTGTGTCAATTGAATATAGCCTGTTGCAATCGCATGGACTTGCAGGAATTCCTCTCTACCTAACATGCATTTAGATTTTTTATCCACCACTAGGAGACCTGGGGAAGTTGAAGGAACAAATAACTCAACTTTTATCTGGAAAGCATTTTTCAATTTTTGTCAACATTGAAGAAAATTTAGGCATCCTCCAGTATTTTGTTGATTGTTGGTAACAATTGTTCTTACTCATACTAGGCAAAGTTATGTGATGGAAAGCTGCTGCTTTGTTTAAGGTATACAATCAGTAGCGGAACTACCGTAGAGGCAAGCTGGAACGGCTGCCTTGGGTCTCCCAGGCGGAAGTCCCCCTCAGCCAGCCCACCGGCGCCCCTGACCAAGCACACAGGGGTGATGGCGAGGGGGCCGCGACGCGCTGGGGCGACGGCGAGGAGGCGCGGCGTGAGGTGGTGACGGCGAGGGGGTTGCGGCAGTGCAGCGCAAGGCGGCGACTGCGAGGGGGCTGCGACAGTGCAGCGCAAGGCGGCGACTGTGAGGGGGTTGCTGCAATGCAGCGTGTAGGGGTGATGGCAAGGGGGCTGCGCCCGCAGGGTCGTCGACGAGGGGGCTGCGGCGCGCGGGAGCGATGGCAAGGGGGCTGCGGCGCGTGGGGGCGATGACGAGGGGCCTGCGGCGTGTGGCGGTGACAGTGAGGGGGTGCGGCGCGGCGCAGATGAGCCACTAAGTTCGCCTTGGGTTTATATAATTCCTTCTTCCGCCACTGTGTATAATGACTGTATTTGGGTGACTAAATCACTACTCTTCTTATAACAGGGAACAGTTTAATCTGAAGGTTTTTACTGATGCAAATTCATCGATGCATCAGCAATTGGATGCAAGACAACATTCTGCTCTCTCACGGTTTCAGTGAAGCTAGTACCCGCAGGAGTATTTAGTTTTGGTACAGATTCTTCAGTTGTTTATCATAGCAAGAAATCTCTTTACTTGCTGGTCGTTTCACTTTTAGGTGTTCTTAGGTAAGAAAAAGCATGCCAGTATGGATCTGTGTTGTTTGTTAGACAACGATACGAATGTCATCGTCACTTGTTAAAGAACAATGTCAATTGGTGCAAACAAGAAAGCCTATTGTCTGTTCATTTCCTGTCTCTTGTTCTTTTCTTCCCCCCCACTCCATGCTCACTACTGCATTCATTCTTGGACAAAGTTTAACCTGCATGTGTACTTCTATCTTTGGGCAGGAAAAAGCTTCTCTGTACCAACCATGACAAGATCAATGGGAGTGACTGAGTGAGCAGTAAGCTATGTTCTTCAGCTTTCAGTGCCAGAGAACAGTGCGTATCTACGAGCTTGCTGGTCTTCTATGTGCCAGAGAGCTGGAAACGATTCCTTTTGTAAGCAACCCGACCATCTTATGTGCTTTTTTAAGCGCATTTTTGTAGTATTTTAGTTTTTGTGTACATATTTATGACAAATTACATCTCTTTTCAAATGGTTATGTTACTGACAAGTTCCCTCGCATTTTACGGTTTTACCCCCTGTCAGATCTGAAAATTATTTTGGGCAATGTAAAATGATCAGATGAGGCTTAAATTCACAACGAACCGGGACCAAATTCGAGTATACATGGGCGCGAATTTAGCCATGGATAAGGCCCACTTCGCAAAAGCCCAACGTTCTGGCAACGAGAGCAACTTAGAAAGGCCACATTGGATGGGAAAGCGCACGCTGAAACCCTTCTTCCCACAATTTGTTAAAATGAGTAAAAATGTACAATATTTATTACGATGTAGGTTTTATCTATCTGTTATATGATTCTATCTACTATATATTAGTTTTGTTTATTAGAGTTACATTCACCCAATTATCAATACTGGGTTATATCCACCTAAGAAAAAAAAGAAGCCAAAAACAGGGTTATATCAAGCTGACAAGTTTTCATCTCACCCACAAAGTTTTAAAAATAAAAACTAACTCGAGTAAGTTCCTATGCCTATTTTTGATTATCGGTATAGCTGTTTGAACAGTTTGCACTATACAAAAATTGTACACTTTACCTACAAAAGGTAATCAACTTTTTATGTTTCATATGTTTTTTTGAACATGTGAATCAAAGAGATCATCATAAGGCTTTTATAATGTATTTCTCAGTGTAAATTACACCGCTAAAGCTTCATCTTGAGTCGGCGTACTTTACCCGATGGTGTACTCCTCCATCTTCAAGTCGGCGTGCCCGCGCGCGTACAGCTACGCCTACGACGCCAGCACCAGCACTTTCGCCTGCAAGCTCTACGACTACACCATTGCTTTCTGCCTCCCAACCTCCGGGTAATTAAGTTGATCTCAAACTGTCGGTGTCAAAATCAAATGTGTCATGGCATACATGGAAGTGTTTAGAACTAGAAAAAAACTTGTACTAATATCTTTGTGATTTTTCGTGCAGGATAAAGAAGTCTGACGCCATGTTTCTCGGAGCACAGATCGACGGCCAGAGCACCGGCGATGGCAAAGTGCCGCCGACGTACAGCAACAGTGGTGGAGGAGCCCATGAACCGCCGATTTACAACAATAGTGGTGGAAGAACTCGTGAACCGGCGATGACAGCATCGTCGGCGAGCATAAGATACATCCAGCCATGGCTTCTGCTACTTCTCGTCTTCTTTTTCTGACCGTTATTCTTCGTTGCTCCAGTCATGATTCCTGCCTCGTGCGTAGCAAGATAATGCTGACATTGAAGCGCCGCGAAGCGCAGAATGAAGAATTGTAAGATTGAGAATAATGGAATTGCGTTAATTGGTGGAAAGAAAATGCCTAACAAAACCTGTACCAAAGAAGAGATCGATCAAGAAGACTTTTCAGACATTATTGGCTCCTATTCTTCCGTGTATAGCAGCTATAAAATTCAGTGGAGTAGATGCTAGGCTACTATTTATAAAGATTGGATTAATTTATTCTGATTATTGAAGTAAATGGATAGTGCAGATACTAATTCAGAGGAACTTCACATTCTCATGCGTAGCTGGCACACCTGGTCAGTGCAACCATGTCATTCCCTTTCTTTCTTCATCTCCATCTCTCTGCATTCTCTTCTCCCTCGGTCTGCATGTACAGGAACAGCACAGGCACGGTGACCCCGACGTCTGCCCCGCACCACACGTCGGTGGCGAAGGCACTGCTTCTGCACCTGGCCAGCGGCGCATTGGGCACTCGAACTGATTGTTCAGACATATATCTGTGTAAGCATGAAGAGCTTGTCGGTTCAGGTAAGCTTCGGTAATCATTCTTCAGACATATATTCTATGATGAGCTTGTCACCATGTCAGCAGTACGAGGACGTTCCAACGGAAAGAGATCTCAGGGAAGATTTCATCTCTATTTTCGTAGTGTATTAATAATACCTGTATATCTGATAAAGCCCGAGCTTATAAATGACAGCTTATTACATAATTTTGCTTGGTAAATTAATATGTACCTTTTCTTGATGATTTATGGAAAAGTTTGAGCTCATAAAACTTCTGATTGTTATTTTTTCTCTGAATAATCAGAAACTACAGGTATTTCAGCAGCAAAGATTAAAATGAGTACTTGACAACTGTAGCGGCGTTCTATTCATCCAAAAAAAAAGTACTCGACAAAGATCCGTCAACATTGATAGTGGTTGGGCGCTGTCTAGGCTCTAGAAGCGTAATAACGACACCAATCAATCATGGAACGGAGTTACACAAATGCCATTGGTGAAAGTTGAAACACATGCTCATCTATCAGTCAGTTCTACGAAATTTCGCAGGAAACTTCATTTAAGCAAGTGTAGTATATTTAGATGGCCTATGGATGGGGCACGTGTCCTTGTGACGACAATCATCCATTGACTATGCTGACTCAGCAAGGCCAAGTCCAGGTCAAGTCAATGGTGCCCAATGTGAACACGTCCAGCCTTACTTCCCCATCTGAAAATGACAGCATCATCATCCTCATCTCCATCAATCTTGAGTCCTGACCACACCAGTTACCAGTAGTGTAGAGATAGGTCATTCTAGAGAAGGTTTGTACTGTGAAAGCTACATTATCTCATATGATATCTTTATCTTTACTAATATAAAAATAGGAGTTGTTGGTCATCATCTGTCCTCCTATAGAGAAGTACCCTTTAAAATTAGAGATAATTAGCTGCAATACTATTCACCTGCCCAACCCATCCTCTCCACATGTTTCCACTACCTCCCGTGGCTTTTGTGAGATGGGGTTTCCTGGTTGTCACTAAAGTTGGAAGAAATTACCCCCGTGTACTAGGTAAAAAAAGCAGGACTCCGCCCTCCCAACTCGGCCCATTCATCCCCTCCATAGTCACCCGCAAGGACACTCGATTCGCAAGCCCGCACGACCTCGGCCTCCTCCCGCCGGGTTGCCCTCGACCTCCTCGTGTCGATGAGGAGTCCCGCCTCTTCTCATCTATCTCTACCTCGGGTCTTCACCCTTCGCATCACCAGCAACTGTAAATAGGGTTTCGACCCACCATCACCCTCTACCTCCTCCGGCCGGCATCTAGTACACAAGTACTACCCCACCGACTCCTATTGACGCCTCCTATCGGATGCCATCTTGTCCACAAGCGCCGGCCTGCCTCCCTCTGGATCTGGAGGCCGCCCCGGTCGACCTCCTTGTGGATTTGGAGGGTATGATGCCATCCTCTGGATCTCCAAACACCGGTGTCATCTGCCGACTCCAAGCCATCCTCCCCAAGCGCAGCTCCACCTTGACGCCAAGGTAATCCTCCATCTCCTCCCCTCACTGATATTCATATCTATACAACATATCTTTTTTTTTTGTCTCTGTTATAGATGCTACCAATGTGCGATTGTTTCGAATTAGATATCTCAGAATCACATGATTTGGTACCAATTTGCCCCTGAATTCGATGTTTTGGATGCATACACAGTTAATAAACAACTGATCAATAAAGAGAAATAAAAATAAAAAATATTTGTGCCAAGATTGTTTCCTTTGCTCTTAGATCAGTGCTGCATGAATTTTTCAATAAACAACTGCCCTTTTTAAAGTTTTGCCTTGTGTTTTTTTTAAATGGAATTGTAATGACGAAAAGGAGTCATGGTCCTAGTGATTTCACTTGGTTGTTTGGTCGATGTGGTGTAGTTTGGTCTTGAGTTCGCTTGTGATGGTTGGGTTGGGTCTACTTGTGATGGAATTGCAGGAAGAGCGAGGGAGAAAAGGATGAATTTAGCTCGGACGCTTGCCGCTCACCGGTCCTTGGTAAAGCAGCAAAGCCAAATTAAGATGTAGCACATGCCAAGCATGATGGAAGAGGGGCGACGTAGAGTGGGGTGTAGCTTGGCTGGGAGCCCTAACATAGTTGATGGTATGGTGCAAGTGGAGCTTGGGGGAAGTCTAGAGTTATATAATTTTTTTAATTTGTGACAACACACGGGTATTCAGTTAGTTTTGTTATTAATAAGGACAAGGGAGGAAAAATCCCGGAGCTGGTGGCTAGTAGCACGGTTGTTGTGCAAGCCGGGTTCGAATCCTTCGTATGGAGAAGAAGGAATGCTCCAGATATGGATGGGAAGTATATCAGCAATGACAATGCCATGCATCCAATGATAAGATCAAAACATGACTTGCAGAAGAGACCCTCAAGCAGCGTGTAGATACGTTGTCATTTCTCTGATAACGATGCCACCTAATGGGACAAGCAAGGCGCGATCAATTCAGACTAATTTATGCAGTCTCATACACTTGGGGTTGGGGATGAACACGACATTGCATCACTAGAAGATCGATCTCTTTTAATAGTGGGTCAGTGTGGCTGACTGACTCATGCATGAGTCATCGGCTATCGTGTAGCACGTGCTGTTCTCGCTCGTTCTAGATGATCTTTTCTGTACCATGCATGAATCAGGATGGCCATATTAGCAAGATGTGACGTTAGAAAGACATGTCCTTTTGGAGCTATGTAAATTGTAGCATATTCCTCAAGCAACCTTGCATTGCACTACCTGTATCCGACAATGGCCGAGACTTTAATTTCAGCCTTGCTACCATGAATTAATAGGGCTAGAGATAGCACTAGAGACGACGCTACGATACGATTCCTTATAGCCAAAATGAAATCAAGAGAGAAAAATCTGCACCAGGAACGTACGTGTTTGTTAGCAAATGATCACACCAATATAAAAACCTACGCAGAGTATTGAACGTGCATCCACGACTGAATGCAATCAAGCAGCTAGCTTTGGTACATATGCAGAGGAAATGCCACTTCAGTGTTGCAAAATCAAGAATATAAAAAGAACAGATGAATTATGAAAGTTGTACAATATAATGTTCAATAGATTAATTACCCTAAACAAACCATTACGACAATCGCAGTTGAACATGACAAGGCTTACACATGGCGACCGCCCCAACGTGAGGACCCGGTCATTTTTTTCAATTGGCTATTCAATTAGGGCCTACTTCCCAGCTTCGCGGGAACAAGTGGCCGAGAAAGACGGTTCATATCCTCACGCAACATGGACGGTCCTTAGAAGAAAAGGTTGGCCACATCACCCTTGATTTCCAAAATCCTTTGCATTTCCATTTGGATTGCCCACAAACCGCCCGATCCTGAAGTGCCCGAGCTCCACTCCGGCCTCCGCCGCCGTTCTTGCCTCCCCGTCCATGGTCATCTCGGCTAGGATCCTCCCGACGGCCGGTCCCATCTTGAACCCGTGGCCGGAGAACCCCGCGCCGACGACGACATCCTTCCCAAACTCCCCGCCCAAGAAGTCGATCACGAAGTCCTCGTCGGGGGTCATGGAGTACATGCACGACTGCCGGATGACCGGCCCGCCGGCGGTCTCGACGTGGCCCGGCATGACCTCGTCGATCCACCGCGCCACGGGCTCGACCAGGCCGGCGCCGCCGGTGCACCAGTCCCTGCTGTCCGGGTCGCACGGCGGGCCGCAGTGCATGCCGATCTTGATCAGGCCCGGGAACTCCATGGACGGCGTGCTGTAGATGTAGGGGTCCCCGTAGCTGGCGAACGTCGGGAAGCCGGCCTCAGGGGTGAGCTCGTGCTCGCGGCCGGGCTTCACCTTCCAGTAGCAGATGAGGGTGTGCACCGGCTGCACCGGCAGGTCCATGCCGGTAACCGACTTAACTAACTTGCTGGTCCAGGCGCCGACCGTTATGATGCACTTGGCACCATGGAACTCCTCACCACTTGATGTCTTCACCAAGATTGATCCTTCTCCTGGCCAAAAGTGTATAAAAAAATTTCAGAGTTTTCATTAGTCAATGGATTTCACTTCGTGTGTATGATGATTTTGTATTGTGGTGTGTAGAGAAACACTGTATTGCAAAAAATAATAATAAAATATTTGTTTTTTTAGTGAAGTAGTGGTTGCTAATCAGATCCTAGACATGCTTTAAAATGTATGTTCTCACTGTTTTTAGAGAGCGTCAATGCACTTTGTTTATTTTTGCGATGAGCATTGAAGCACTTGTGTGCTCTAGTTTAAAATATTGTGTGATCTTAATTACTTAATCTTTGATAGGTAGTCTATTGGCTGGTTCCACTATGCATGCCAAACAAAATGAAGTACACTGTTAAAAAGTAGTGGTACAGTTTGAATCGAAAAATTAGGACAATAATAGCTACTTGGCCAGAATCTTGTGCTGGCATGAGTACATGTGGTGTGACAAATGGGAGTAGAAAACTAAAGGTGCGGTTCCAATAAAAAGTGCAAGAAATTAGCAATATTTAAAGTGCTATTTGCAAGCAATGACACAGAATTGATAGGTACAACTAATTAGTCTTGCTACTCTCAAAGTTGGCCAAAAAAATAGATTGGCCGACAGTCAGATGCCTCTTCGTCTACAAAGAAAGACAGATGCTTCTAGTTCCCTTTGTTTTCATTCTACAAAGAGCCATGGAGCACACTGACAGTCCATATGTGAGCACACTGACAGTCCATATGTGAGCACACTGACAGTCCATATGCGTGGCCGTATGCGTTTGGAATTTTGCACAGTTTACTCTTTTACATCTTCTACGTATTTTCGGACCATTTGATTTGGAATCAATGCGAAGATAGACTTGTAACATCTAAAATCTCGCTCGTGTGCATTCCATATCTAATTTTCCATCGCATGGCTCATGTGAGTATTTTTTTTCTAACCTAGGGCATTTTAATTCACACTCGCGTGAATGCGAGGATCGAACCTAAGATCTCACGCTCATGCACTCTGCACTGCACTTAGGGGCTTGTTTGGTTATGCCTTGAGCTCCATGATAATTTTTAGTTGATCAGGTAAGTGGAAAGATGGGTTGTTTGGTTGGTAGCGTGTAGCTCACGCAGCTGTTGCATGCTTGCCAGTGGCTCACATGCAAGAGCCGAATACTTCCAACAAAGTCTATTGTATAGTTGACTTTAAAAAATTTTACGTTTCAATTAATTTTGCTGTAATATTTTTTATATATACAATATTTTTTATTTATATTTATAATATTTTTTACTTATATATGTAACATTTTATCCATATATATAGAACATTTTTTGCCGAAAAATATTATATATATGAAAAAAATATTATATATATAAATGAAAATGTTATAAATATAGATAAAAAATATTATAGACATAAAAAATGTTACAGTAAAATCAATTAAAATATAATTTTTTTAGACTACTGCGCATAGCAAAACAGCCAACAAGATTAGTTCGGGGGAAAGAAGAAGACGCGCGCGCGCGCTCACCTCGCTTCGTGACGTCGACCACCTCCGTCCTGTCCCTCATGACGGTGCCCTTCTTGCCGGCGAGCGCCTGGAACATGGCCACCGCCTTCGTCGCCTTCATCACACCGCCGAGCTCGCTGGCCGCCACCGTCCACCCGTCGGGCACCCTGAACACCTCCGCCCACGGCCATGCGCCCGCGCCCGAGACGACCTCGGTGGCGCCACCGTTCTTGACGGCGGCTAGGAGCGCTGGCTCGGCCCTCGGGCCCATGTCGAGGTGCGGCGTGGGCGTGAGCACGGTGTAGCCGGCGTCGCGCTGGGCGTCGTCCCAGAGGCGTCGCGCGAGGCGGACCATGGGCGGGTAGTGCGCCTGCGGGTAGGTGGCGCGGATGGTGCGGGACTCGCCGTGCGACGAGCCGCGGTGGTGCAGCAGGTCGAACCGCTCCAGGAGCAGCACGCGCGCGCCCCGGGACGCAGCCGCGTACGCCGCGCAGCTGCCCATGATGCCCGCGCCCACCACGATCACGTCGAACCGGACGCTCTCGCCGTCGGACGCCTCCATGGCGCTACCGAGCTTTGCTAGCTCTGTGTTTGGTGTATCTGAGTCTGGAGGTGGACGGGAACGGGAGCGACCGTGCGAGGAAGAAGAGCTGAAGAGAGAAGCCGAGGACACGTCTGTATTTACAGAGGGAGGGCACAGACGCACAGTACAGGCACTGCATGCTTCCAATGTCAAAACATTACATCACTGGCCATCTGAAAAATCGTCGTTTCAGAAGTCTTCGCATTTTCAATTAACAGTAGTATTAAAATTTTTTGATTAACCTATCTCATAATTAGCAATTGAGTGAAGAATCGCGTACAATGGGTAACTATCTGACTGAAAACGACTTGATTACTGCATTGCTGCACCAAGAGAGTTACCGTCTTCGATTCCTTGGGGCCTTTGAGCTTGAGCACTGACAAAAGCTAAGCTTGTCCTAACTGGCTGCTGAGTAGACTTCTGTTGGATGCTACTGAAGCTAACGTATACCTCTGACAAGATGCACGTTCATTGCCTGCATTTCAGTTGCTCGTCTTTTTGTTGCAGAGTGAAAAGGGCAGGTACTGCGTGTGCAGGTAGGTAAGATCACGCCCGCACTGCAGTGCACAGCGCAGTTGAAAGAACCCTAATTTTTTAGCCAACTCTAATAAGTGCAATTAAACTGAATTAAGCAATAAAACAGAATTAAATTAAGTTAATGGCAACACAGGAATTACAAGTTAATTGGAATTGCAAAACGAGAATCAAATTAACAGGAATTATTACCAAAATTGAATTATTACAAGAATGACTTACACCCAAACTTGAATAAGTGCATGGCAGAAGATACATTAAGTAAAGAGAGAAATAGAATTGCATTACATGCTTGTTTTGCATTGCCTTTTCCGTGTATTGCTTAGTGAGTAGAACCCTCCAAAACTGACCCAAACCTCAGCCCACCATTTTCTTTTGTGATTGGAGAACGAATAAAAAGAATAATCCAAGAGAGAATAAAATGAATAAAAAAACATCAGAACCCTTTGGCTATAGAATGTCGAATAGAGTGGCGCTCATTGAAATTCCCAGATCATCCGGGCCTAGTCGACACCTCTTGTATAAGTGAGCCTCATCATTTGACAACTAGAAAATCCAACGCCCTATGTTTTTACTGACTTACCTCTGCCACAGAAAATCTCCAGCATAGTGTCAAGCTCACCCTTTGGACCAGGGGTCCATAAACCCATAGTAAACCGAGAGAGAGCAGGAGATAAGGCGAAGGCAAAACCAGCATGCAATGGATAGGGGAGAGAGGTAGCAAGATGCCTCCTCCTTCTTAAGCCAACACCAGCCTCCTCCCTCACAAGCCCACTGCTTTTCCCTTCTCAACTGAAAGCCAAGGAGCCACCACATTGTTTCCCTTGGCCAAGCCTGGAGTAACTTCACCCTAACCAATCATCCCACATAGAGAGAAGCAAGTGGAGGAGGACCGGAGGAGAGGAGGCAAGGGAGTAGGGGAGACGAAGGAGAGAAGCGTGAACCACAGGGAGACCAAGTTGGGCCAACTACGACTGCAAGGCAACACCCTTGGCCACGACAAGGGGGGAGACCGTCTGCATCTTCGCGCATGTGAGAACCGCAACCTGGCCACCACGAGCATAGCCAACCTTGCCATTCCCAGACTGACAACAAGTAGGCCCATATTCCCTTCCAAATCCCTTTTTTTGCCTTTTTTTGGTCCCGCAGCACGACACAACACATGGCACACATCTCCACAAGCCCATCAACCAAGCAAGGTAGCAGAGAAGAGGGATCACCTTACCATGGCTCAGCTTGACCAATGCACAATCGGTGGCGAGCCAATAAACACCACCACACGCCCTTGAAAGAGAGGACGTGCTCCCTGATGCACATCCTCCCTGTCAAGTACCATCGTGGCGGTGACCACAAGCTTTCCCAAGACCAGGCGTGTATAAGAGTAGAACAAGATAAAAATAGGAGCTTAAGAAAATGCACAAAGTTTAGGAGTATAATACTACACTGTCTTAGGTAAGGAAGAACCATGAACCGGAGTCATGGCTGGAAGACTGGAAGGAGACACCATGGCAAACTAGTGCCAGCTGTAGAGGTAGAAAGACCATAGGAGCCGATGAACCGAAGGTGAACCACGAAGAGCCACCAAATATAACCTAGGCGTGAAGCCATGACTGAATGAAACCACCAAAAAATCAAATCAACCCAAGCCATAACTCGGAGTAGAGGGCAAACTATAGGAATGAAAAGATCAAAAGTAGGCGGTGTGGTGAGAAGAGCCACTAGCGATGAGGGGATCACCAACGCACCGGTGCCAGAAACCCTAGCTGAAAGCTGACGAGGAGTGGAGCATAGAAGAATGGTGAGAAGCATCGGCGCGAGTAGATCCAGCAATGGGAGAACCCCAGTGGTGGACCGGAGGAGCGGTGACACCCCTAGAACCCTTGACGGCACTAGATCGAGGGGGGTTGTTGAAGGCAAGATCCCATGGTGGTGGAGCACTGCAAGCCGGCTACGAGAACTCGCAAGCATCAATGAGGCCACGGGGGACAAGGACGATTACTATGAAAACCAAGGTGAGGTGGACACCCTATGTGGCGGTTAGGATGAGTAGGCGTCTGGTGGAGCAGGGCAGGCGAGAGATAGGGTATATGTTCCATATCTCCCATGATTAAATAAGTATATTAAACCGCTTTAATAAAGATACAATATCTACTTTATTGTTCTGCTGCGTTACTCTGGTAAAACTTATTATTCGTTGGAGCTGTGTTCTAACGAATAATAATCCGTTGTTTAAGTGTGATTACCCTTTGGTAATGACATGGGGCATCTTAGCAGTGCACACCACGGTGCGTCATGTGCATAGCATTTTTCTGCTGTCACCAGAATTGTCATCAGGTGCTCGAAGAAGATACCCATGATATATGCCAAAGAAAACTCAGGTTAGATTGGAAGGGAATTAATTCTACTGATGTTTTGTGCTGACAATTAGTAATTGCTATCATTTTTTACTACAACTAATAAATATGGATATAATCTTTTATTTACTTATTATAAGCATATCATATGTTGGAAATAATAGCAAATTCTTCTATGATACTAGGTACTTTGTATTTTCTTGAGTCAATTCCCTTCCAATCTAAGTTTTTTACTTTCTTTGCTAGGTGGTCTTCAGTTAATCAATAAACTATGTATTTCAGGTCATGGGAAGATCTTCTCCAAACAACAAACTTTTGCTTGTCCAATCTTTGAAAAGAAAAGTCCATGTTGTAGCTGTA
The DNA here is from genome assembly GCA_036346265.1 of Melocanna baccifera. NCBI lineage: Eukaryota > Viridiplantae > Streptophyta > Magnoliopsida > Poales > Poaceae > Melocanna > Melocanna baccifera. The sequence continues at coordinate 16,212,916 of CM070702.1, forward strand.
ACTGGTGATGGCACCAATGATGCTCCTGCATTGCATGAGGTCTGTCTGCAACTGTACCCTGGTTCGAGTCCTGTTCAGCTCGGATTTGGGTGTCTTTCTTCTTCTTAATGAAAAAGATACCTAATTCTTCCTAGCCATTCTCGTCATTTCTTTAGTTGTCTCAGGCTCTCAGCCTAGAACCATCCTCTCCTAATCCTAGGCTTTTTTGTCATATAGGCTGATATAGGTCTTTCAATGGGTATCTCGGGGACAGAAGTTGCTAAAGAAAGCTCAGACATTATAATCTTGGATGATGATTTCACATCTGTTGTCAAGGTTCTCCAACATCGAAGCATATGTCAATTTCAAAAAAAAAAAAAGAGCAAAATGTCAGCATGTTAGCCTATCATTGTGCTTTCGGTTATCCCACATACAACTCCATGATTTGTGACAGATTATTATTAAGGCACTCAGCTATAATTTTCCTTGCAATACTTGCTGATAACTGGCAAAATGCAATAGATTGAAGATGTATAGTAAATGCCTTAATGGAAAGGCCCATGCCCATAGGAGTATGAACAACTCTACTAATCTGGTCTACTGAACACTTATTTCTAGCTTCTATCTATAGCACAGATCTTCACTGTTGGATTATGACTCAAATAGTTTATCTCCTACATGGAATCTATCTTTAATAGAGTTGTATTCAAATCCATCTCTCTGGGCTATTATAAATACGCCCACCCCTTGTACTTGTAACTCATGCCATTGGAATAAAGATTTGTCTCCCGTGGTTTTTTACTCTCCGCATTGGAGAGGTTTTTCCACGTAAATCTTGTGTCTATTCCTAACAAGTGGTATCAGAGCATTATCGATCTACTATTTTCGCGGAGCACTGTTCATCTTCCCGTCGCCCCGACGCCCTCGCCGCCGCACCAAGGCCTCCCTCCAGCAAGCGCCACGCACTCCGGCCGCCAGCGCGCCGCCCGGCCGCCACTGCCACAGCGCCCGCGCCGCCAAGCCGCTGCGCGCCGGCCCGGCCGCCCACGCACTCCGGCCAAGCGCGCGCTATCTGCCGCCAAGACCGCCGCGCGCGCCGCCTCGCCGGCGCCTCCTCGGCCGCACCGCGCCACCACCGACCGGCCACACGATCTACACCGTAAATCCGCCACATTAGATCCGGTCGAGCTGACATCATCGCTAACATCAGCAGCTTGAAATTGCTACGCGTACCACCCACCGCACACGGGGAGTTCCGTTTTTGTTCTTTGCTACGGTCACCCAATAACCGTTCGTGATTTTTCTCCGTAAGTTTTTTCAACGAACCTTTTATATTTTCTTGATCTACACCATGTCATCTACTAAATTTGACATTGAGAAGTTCGATGGCACGATCGCTTTTTCAAGATGGCAGTTCGGATGAAAGTCGTTCTCACAAAGTTGGCGTTTAAAAGCATTGCTTCCCAAACCGGTGGATATGGAAAAGGACAAATGGGAGGATTTGGATCAAAAGCACTCTCGCCATTCATTTCGACTTATCTACGATGTTCTACGTGAAGTCATCAACGAAGCAACAACCGCTTCATTATGGACAAAATTGGAGACGTTATACATGAAGAAAAGTCTCGCCAATAAATTGCGCCTCAAAGAACATCTCAGATACGATTCGCATGGCGTAAGGTACATCTATTCGCCTCACCTCAATGAGTTCAATTCAATCATCATTGATCTTGAGAAATTAGATGTAAAAATTGATGATGAGGATAAGGCTATTCTTTTGGTTGTCTCTTTGCTCGCTACCTTTAAACACTTTAAGGAGATTATGCTCTATGGAAATAATGATACTCTTAGCTTTGAGAATGTTAAATCAAATTTGTTATCTAAGGAGAAATTTGATATTGATTCTCGCTCAAGTTAAGGTGAGGGATTAATTACTAGAGGTAGATCATCACATAAAGGCAATTCTTCTAGATCAAAGTCCGATCTAAATCGAGACACCGTAATTCTAAGCTTTTTGTCGTTATTGCAAGCAAACAACTCATCATATTTCGGATTGCTATAAGTTGAAAAGAAAGGAAGAACTAGGCAATAAAACTCAATCATAAATCACGAGGCTAGTATTGTTCAAAGTGAATCGATGGGAAGCTCTAATTAGCACCGCTTTAGTCACTTCTACAAAAACAAGGAATCAAACCGCTTGGGTTATTGATTCACTTGCACCTTTCATATCCGCCCATACAAAGAGTGGTTTTCTACTTATGATCCTGTTAGTAGTGGTGATGTTGTGATTGGTGATGAGTCTCCACTTGAAATTGCTGGAATTGGTTCTGTTCAAATTAAAACCTATGATGGCACTTTATTTTACTCTTACAAATGTCCGTCATGTTCCCGAATGAAAAGAAATCTTATTTCTCTTGGCACCATAGAATCCTTGGGATATAAATTTGTTGGAGAAAATGGTGTTCTTAAGATTTTGAAAGGCAACCTCGTTGTTTTGAAAGCCAATAGAACAAATAATCTTTATTACTTGCAAGGATCCACAGCATGTGTATTGCACTGCTTTCTTCCATTGCATCGACTCACATCACCAAACTTTGGCATATGCGTTTGGGTCACATGAGTGAGAAAGGTATGCATCTCCTATGCAAGAAATGTTCTTTACATAATATTGGCAAACTTGATTTGTGAGCATTGTATTTTTGGCAAACAAAAAGGGTCGCTTTTAGTACAAAGAACTCATCAAACTAAAGGAATTCTTGATTATATACATTCGATCTTTGGGAAAGTCTAAGTTTCCTTCTCTCGGATGTGAGTACATGATTACATTTATTGATGATTTTTCTCGCAAAGTTTGGGTTTATTTCTTGAAACACAAAATGAAGCTTTTTCAGTTTTTCAAGTGGAAGGCTTTAGTTGAAAATCAAATCGCGTAAAAATCAAGAAACTTAGAACCGATAATGGATTGGAATTTTGCAATGGTGAGTTTGATAAATATTGTGCGATCATGGTATTGCAAGACATTTGACTATTCCAGGACACCTCAAAAAATGGTGTGGCAGAGCGGATGAATCGTACTCTTCCGAAAGAGCCCGTTGCATGCTTTCAAATGCTGGTCTATGGCAGAAACGCAGTGTGTGGGCTGAGACTGTTTCTACAGCTTGTTACTTGATCAATCGCGCTCCAAATTCCGCCATTGATTTCAAGGTTCCAGAAGAGGTTTGGTCAGGTAACCCAGTTGATTATTCCAATTTGAGAATTTTTGGTTGTCCCGCTTATGCTCATGCTAGCACCGAAAATTAGAGCCTAGAGCGCTTAAATGCATATTTCTTGGTTATGGTTCTGGTGTCAAAGGATATCGTTTATGGTGTTCTGAATCTCATAAATTGATCATTAGTCGTAATGTTACTTTTAATGAAGATGTTTTACTCTCATCGAGTAGTGATATGATGGATATTTCTTCCACATCTGAATCTGACACTGCTGAGGATATTTCAAGAAATGCAAAATTTGATGTAGTTTTACCTACTATTGATAATGATTCTTCATCTCATTCTCCTACTCTTCAAAGATATTTCGATTCAACATCTTCCAGAATAATGATCATTGCATTGCTCGAGATCGAACGGAAGGAATACTCAATTGCCTGTTAGATATCGTGACACTAATAATTTGGCCAATTATGCTCTTCTTACTGCACAAGATACTCATGATATTATTGAACCTTCTTCTTATTCTGAAGCTATCTCATGTGATAATTCTAATAAGTGGCTGATAGCTATGAATGAAGAGATTGAGAGCCTTCATAAAAATCGCACATGGGATTTGGTTGAGCTCCAGAAGGGTAAGAAACCCTTAAGGTGCAAATGGATTTATAAGAAAAAGGAAGGTATTTCGAGTTGAACTGCAAGATTGAAAGCCCGCCTAGTGGTAAAAGGCTTTGACCAAAGGGAAGGTATTGACTTCAATGAAGTTTTTCTCCCGTTGTTCGCCACTCTTCCATTCGGTTATGCTTGCTTTTGTTGCTTTATTTGATTTGGAGTTAGAGCAACTTGATGTTAAAACCTTTTCTACATGGAGATTTAGATGAGGAGATTTTTATGACACAACTGAAGGTTTTGTTGCTCTGAAACAGAGCATTTAGTTTGTCATTTGAAGAAATCTCTTTATGGTCTTAAGCAAGCTCCAAGGCAGTGGTATAAGAGGTTTGATTCTTTTATGATTGTACAAAATTATTCACGCAGCAATTATGATAATTGTGTTTACTTCAAACAATTTCTCAATGGGTCTTTTGTTTATTTGTCGCTATATGTTGATGACATGCTCATTGCCTCTCATGATAAATCATTAATTGATCGGTTGAAAGCTCACTTAGCCATGAATTTGAGATGAAAGATCTTGGTCCAAAGAAAGAAAATTCTTGGGATGGAAATTCATGTGATCGCAAGGTCGCAAATTATTTCTATCTCGAAAAAGTTATATTGAGAAGATTATTGAAAGATATAATCTTAGTGATTGCAAACTGTTTCAACACCTTTGCTTCACACTTTAAATTATCTTCGAGTCAATGTCCGTTAATGAAGATGATAAAGACTATATGTCACGTGTTCCTTATGCAAATGCTTTGTTGGGAATCTCATGTATGCTATGATTTGCGAAGACCGATTTAGCTCATGCGATCGGTGTGGTTAGCGATTTATGCATAATCCGGCAAAGAACATTGGAATGCGCTAAGTGGATTCTTCGTTATTTAAAAGGTACATCCAATTTTGGCTTGATGTTTGATAAGAATAAGGTGAAGACAAATAATATTTTTGGGTTTGTTGATTCTGATTATGCTGGAGATCTTGATAGACGAAGGTCTATTTCTGGGTATATTTTCTCTCTTTGTGGTTCAAATTGCCGGTTGAAAGCTTCGCTTGCATCATTCTCGCTCTTTCTACTACGTAAGCGAATATATTTCAGCCATCAAGGTGTTAAGGAAGCTATTTGGTTGCAGGTCGATTTACGAACTTGGTGTTCCACAAGACATTAATACTGTTTATTGTGATAGCCAGAGTGCTATTTGTTTGACTAAGAATGATATGTTCCATGCCAAGACCAAACATATTGATGTCAAGCACCACTTCATTCGTGACATTGTTACTCAAGGGCAAATTACTGTGAAAAAGATACATACAGATGACAATCCTGCAGATATGCTTACCAAGTCACTCTCCAATACTAAGTTCAAGCATTGCTTGGGCTTAGTCGGTATTCATGGTGCTTAATACCCTTCGGAGTTTTGGAGACAACTCTTTACTATTTTTTTTTATCGAGTTTTTGAGTCAAGGGGAGGTTTGTTGGATTATGACTCAAATAGTTTATCTCCTACATGGAATCTATTTTTAATAGAGTTGTATTCAAATCCATCTCTCTGGGCTATTATAAATACGCCCACCCCTTGTACTTGTAACTCATGCCATTGGAATAAAGATTTGTCTCCCGTGGTTTTTTACTCTCCGCATTGGAGAGATTTTTCCACGTAAATCTTGTGTCTATTCCTAACATTCACTTCTTTGTTTTAGGTTGTTTGGTGGGGATGGTCTGTCTATGCAAATATTCAGAAATTCATCCAGTTCCAACTTACTGTTAATGTTGCCGCCCTAGTGATAAATGTGGTTGCTGCTGTGTCCTCTGGTGATGTGCCTCTAAATGCTGTTGAGGTCGGAAAACTTCTCTTAACTTGTGCAACGTAACTATCTTCTAATAGCTATATAGTATATAGCCCATAGCTATGGTCTTATCCATAATTACTTGTGTATATGCATTGTCATTCTTACTGGAGTTGTTTAGCTGTCATGTGCATGAAAAGTATTCTGAAAACATCTAAATTCTTGATTTTGAATAATTTTAGAAAATATGATCTTCGTAATAAACTGCTAATTTTTCAAAATATTGCAAATTAGTAAGCTATATAGATCATGTTGCATAAATCTTATTTGAGATAGTAGTGTCCTGTTTATTTGTTTTCATCCACTTCATTTTGTTCACCTTGACAGCTTCTTTGGATGAACCTTATCATGGACACACTGGGAGCTCTTGCGTTAGCAACTGAACCACCAACAGACAACCTCATGAAGAGAAATCCTGTCAGTCCAAGGCATGATACATGGTCCTAGATAACTATCAACAGTTCTGTATTAGCATTTTATATCCCATTATGTATTTAGGTGTTGTCAAAAGGCATCATGATATACTTCCTTATTCCTTCTGCAGGGAACCTCTTGTTACAAATGTCATGTGGGGAAACCTGTTTATCCAGGTATGTAGTTGTCTGCCTCACCTGTATGTATGCAAGCGTACAATTTGGAACCTGTTGAATCAGCTTTTCTTCATCTCCCACTCATACATAGTTGCTGATCCTTTTCTTTTGTTTATTTTCGTTCAGGGAACTTACAGTAGTGTCCCTACATGCATTGCATTGCTATTGCAGATGAAGAGCAGGGCGGCAAGAGCTGAGACTTAATAGCAGTTGCCTATCTGCGTTAAGTGTAACTAGAAACGTGTCTCGGAAAATGCAGCTTCCAACGCTTCTCTGAACAGCAATTTTTGGAGAAGCTGCACGCTGTGCCAAAGCGCCGGGCTTTGTTTCAACTGGAGTTGCAGAGAGGGCGATCGATCTCTATAGATAGATGCAAATGCGTCCACAAGGAATAAGAGGAAGCTCGTTCTCGGTGTGCAGTGCACTACGGAAGATCGGAATGCTCGTATTAGCGTTTTACCCTTCACATTCACATGTCTTTTGTTTGTCTTGACACTCTACCTCCATCCATAGTGCTTTATCGTGTTGCAAATGTTAGTTGTCTTCGTCCAATGGGATGCCATATGTAAGCATAATGCCAGACTCCTTTTACACATTCTGTTAGATTAAGCAGCGTGAACTACCAACACAGTTATTCTCGAAGCTATTTCCGGTAGCTGTCTGAATTCTGGAGGTTTCCAGTCCATGTTGCTGCGCTCAACTTGTGCCCCTGCATTTCTGACGACGATTCCAAGCGCTACGACTTGAATGGGTTCATCCGCCCCAATCCCAGATCTGAACCATCGCAGCAGAGCTGAAGAAGGAGAGATAATAGGATGCATTGCCGGCGAATCCGACGGCTCGCCGGCTTCTTCGCCGATGCCGTCGTCCTCCTGCAGCCATCAAGACCATTACTGCCGGAACGACGAGAAAAGAGGCAGTTTGATCAAACACCGATGGCACCACGCGCTCCACGACATCACGCCCTCAGGATCGATCGCCACAGCTGCTGATGCCTGATACTCCGCCGCTTTCTGGCCGTCGGCATCCCTCGGTCGCCTTCTCCGGGAGGTCGCTGCTCCGAGTACACCTTCGGGGTCTCCTCTCTAAAAAGCCCCTCCAGACTCCAGTGCTCCCCTTGGACGATGTTCGGTGAGCTGGGCCTCTTCTTTTTGTTGTTTTTTTACTATTATTTCAATTTCTCGAAATAAACAAATAATTTCTCTAAATAGTTTTACGAACTTCAAATAATATATGTCATCCATATCAACGTCACCTTAAAAAATATAAATAAAAAACTATCAGTTATAATTAAAAGCCGTCGTAATTCAAAAGATCACGGCCATAATCTCAGGGGATCTAACAGAAACTTCCACTTAACTGAGGGTTTACCATGCAACATTTGATCTGACGGTTATCAGTGACCTAGGATTGATCGCAGTCGAGATAATTATCGCGATCCAAATCTCTAGTGGTCTAACGGAATTCCGGGTAATAGGGGGTCTCATTGGTAAAACACCCATCTCCAGTTCTCCACACTCCACTCCACTACGATAACCCTGGTCTCTCACTGACATGTGGGGTCAGTCAACGGCGAGCTAGGTCTCCCTGACCTGGAGCCGGCCGCTCCCGGGGCCGACGTCCTGACTCCTGCGCCGCGCCGCTTCCGGCGAGCTCGGCCTCTTCTTGGAGATCATGGACGCTGCTGGCTCCCTCTGCCGCCGCGCCCGCCGCCACCAAGCTTAGCTACTTGAGCGTGCGCGGCCGCCGACACACAATGCTTCGCCGGCGGCATCGCGCGCCTCGACCTCAAACAGGCGTCGCCAAGCTAGGTCCTTTCCTACGGGCGCGACCAATCCAACGCAGCCTCGCTACGGGGACGGCCACGTGCAAGGTAGCCCAATGCAGGCTTCGAGGTTACCGCGCCGGCCGCCGGAACTTCTCCGTTGAGCGAGAATAGAACGGGATGGAAACGGAGGTGAAGGCAGAGCAAAGCAATGAGATGGATTTGCCATTGGGTTAGTTGTTCTTGATTCTTTTTTTCTTCAATGAATCTTGTGATGTTGGCCTGGTTAAGTAGAGAAATTGCAAAAGAATTCTTGTGATCAGAAAGTGGTAAGTACAAAAACGTGCGCATTCTTAGTCACAAATCACATCTTCTATTGAAATATTTTAGAGCCATTTCTACCGTAACTGGTGAGCTGACATATAAGGTGATGAAGCATAACTTGGTACGTGAAGCAAACTCTTTTCACATGCCTAATCTTATGTTCATTTTGTAGCACACTATAATAATGTGCTCCTCTCTGTTTGTTCCCTCTCAAACAACAGTAACCGACACATGCTAAAGTTTCTCACAACAAAACCTGGACTAGTGTACAACAAAAGTACTTACATATGTACCCAAAGCATGGCCAAGCAGCTCACTTCAGTTGATCTTATTAATGGCAGCAAAAACAGTACTAGCAGTAGCATGAGTAGGCAAGATGGCTCTTCTTGGAGACATATGTGGAGATGAAGTCTGAAGCCTGAGCTGAAGAGCCGAGCACCGGAGCAGGAACAAGGATTTGGGTCAGGCCTGATGCGATCCTCTTACCGGTAACTTGTCCGTAGAACAGGCCGGCGATTGCAGGGACGAACACGTCGCTCTGCGAGCAGATCTCAAGGTCCAGAGCTCTTGCTAGGTCTGAATCGCCAGATTTCAGGAATTCACCTTTCTTCTCAGCTGGCATTATGTCGTCCTGCATGAAAACAGATTGTAGATCAAGAATTCTGCCACTCATTTTACTATGCAATATAAGCATAGCTTTTATGTCAGCTAATATATCATGGCAACAAGAGAATGTCTTTCACAGTGTAGCACTCAGGAAGAATTGATTAGGTGAAAACAGAATATGATGCACATCAATCAAATGGTGAATTAGTTACTTGCCTTGGTATAAGTGTTTGGAAATGCTTCCTTCAGAGTATTCAGACCTTTGTGCCACCACGTCTCTGTCAAGTAGATGGTTGTATTAGCAGAGAAGCCAACCTTCTTCAGGAAATCCATAACCTCTCGCGGGTTATAACAGCCTTTTCTTCTTGCACCGCCGCTTGTTTTGCAGATCTTCTTTCCTAGCAAGTCAGTCTGCATATCGACAGACAAGACCTTCCCATCCAATTTCTTGCTTAGTTCTTTAAGCCTGTCCAACATCTGTTTGGCCACTTCTGAAAATTTCGGTTTCAACTCAAGGCCACTGAACGTTGCAAGGCATGCAGTCGAATCTAAGTCCTTGTTATTTGTCCCCTTCGGTTTTAAACTTACTGAAGAGAAAATAATCGCAAGTCGTATGTAATTATTTGTTTGGAAGATGGGCTGAATGGTTTCCATGATGAAATCTTCGGTCACCCGGTTTGGTACTCTAATAACTGCTGGCTTCTTAGCACTAAATTCATTAGGAAGTTCATGTACTACTTTCACAACACCATCCAAGCTCTTCATGAATTTCTGCGCATCGTACATGTCTTCGAATTTTCTGTTCATGGAATTTATACCATTAGTTGAGAACTGAGAAGACAAAAAAACTGTCAGCATTTATAAAACGGACAATGCCTTTGTGGAATTCACTATTTTGATTTGCAAAACTGAAGGTAACCTCATTTGGGCTGAAGTGGATATGAATGTTTATCCATATAAAAACAATTCAACATTTGAATATATCGACAAATAGTGTTGTTGGTCTTATCTCAAGAGACTGTTGATCTTCATTTGTATATACATCCAGATACTTTGGATAAAATTGTCTAGATGCTCATGTAGTGAAACACAAGTTTGAAGCCAGTACGTGTCTGCAGGAAGCCATATCTTATGGAACTTAAAACTGTCTCCTTTTTCAAAAAAAACATACCGCCTCTTTCCTAATTCATTTCCTCTGATTTCTGGAAGTACAAGCGTTGCACCCAGATGCCTTGCGATAACTACAGCATCAGAAATCTGCAAACAAAGGCCAGAATTAAAACACAAGATTATTTTTGTTTACACAGTTATATGGACAAGTTCCAAGTTGCAGGCATACCTGTGAGATATGGTATTCAGGACCAATAGTCAATGAGATTGTAACAAAACCGTTAGACTGCTGAAGCTCTGCAGAAATCATAAATGTGACTGTGTGAGTAACCAAACTAATCAGAAGGAGATACTGATGTGAAGAACTTCTCAAATTAAGAATGTATTCTTACTTGGACTTGGTCTGGTCCAGCAAGGTTTAATCTCCTCATTAGCCTCATTTAGGAGCTCCATTCCAACCCTATTGACCTTGTTCATTTCAGAATTGTCTGCAACCTTCATTCCACTGAATTCTACACCTGTTGCCTCCAAGCTCAGCTGTTGATGTTCAAATTGGGAGCAGTTATAGCGTGCCCAAGTCAGTTGAAAAAAATAGTTTTTTTTAACATCATTGTAAACTTGGGATGTTGTCAATTGACTCACAACAGAGCCTTGAACAAGTGAAAGACTGGAATCCAGTAACCTCTGGTACATCAATAACAGGTTAGTTATGGGAACTATGCGATAACTCAGCGGTTTACCATGCGCGAGGCAGCAGGTAAGCGAGAGAGACAGAGTGCTCTCACTGTCTAGCTCACATTCTAAAATGTGGTTAAAGATAGTGATTCCTGTCTAAAGAAATTAAAAACAATGAAATTTCTCCTTTGCTTTTTTATGTTTGCAATTGATGCTTTCGTTTCACTGATGTGCCCCCACCAACTAACCTTTTTCTAGGGAAGCTCGTAATTTTTTCCTTAGAGATGCCTAGCTTCTGATTCTTTTTTGACTCAAAAGCTAACGATTATTGGTGCAACGTGCTGAATAAGTGGAATTGAATAATAAAACCCTAGTTAAGCCCTTAAAGTCAAGGTCACACACAACTGTTCAAGATCCCCTTCGCGAGTAGATCCACAAATCACTTTCAATTTTTGGCAAGAACTACAAGAAAATGAAAAATCAATCCTAAGCGCACTCCACGCTCCACAAATAAGTCAAAATCACACAGAACAACGAGCAAACATTCACTCCGTCTAGCCTCTAGTGTCTCGCAACCAAAGAAAGCAGAAATAAGTGATTGGTTGTCCAAAGAACTTGTCACACACAGCCAAATAAAGAATCAAGAACACGCCAGTACCACAAAAATCCTAGAAACCAAGAACCTGAAGAAAAAGCTAGAGGGGAGAGATCTTCGATAAAAACCTCTGAGCCGGAGGAGAAGTGGTCGTGCTTGATCATGTTGCCGAGCATGACGAACATGGAGAGGGTGAGGAAGCCCGCCACCACCTGCCGGGGGTCCACCGCCATTGGAGTATTGGACCAACCCAACTGAACCGAGCGAGCCGACGGCGAGCAAGAAGACGAAGCAGCGGAAGCGGAAGCGGAAGCAGGGGAACCACCGACAGAGGCACACACAGAGTAGAGTAGACACCCCCCTCAGGACGCACGAGGAGTGCCGGCTTGCCCCCCTACTTAAATGATAGGGACTGTTCCTTGTGGCGATGGGTGTGGCGCAGTGGGGCCGGCTTTTACTGCCGAGTTTGTCATTCTGACATGGGCCTGGTGGTATGCTGTATCTAGTACGAGTAGCCATTTAGACCGCGCTTGTACAAGGTAGGTTACTGGGTAATTCTTTGCTTGAACAAATGAATTCTAATGTAGTCTTATAGAAAGTTATAGAATGAGATTTACTAGCGGATATATACGTGTGTATGACATGGCGAGTTGGATATTCGTAGAAAATTGTCCATCTTAGCTGTAGGCGGTGCCGTCTGCTTCACAAATCTCTTGAGATGTTTTTGTTTTTGTTTTTTTGAGCGGTGGGTGTGGTTTTATTGGCGTTCCATTATAAATGCGTTGAAGTCATAGCGCCTTTAATTGCATGTTTGGTTTTGTCGATAGCGGTTTTGGATCTGTATTTTTTCAGATTCTTAAAACGGTTTTTAACTTTTATTACAGTACCTAACTTTTAAACGGAGTATTTTTTAAGATAAAGTCTACAAGTTAATTATAGTACACGTTAAAAGTACAACATCTGTACCATCCAAAATCGCAAGCGAGTATATCTTTCTCCGTAATCTCTGTCGCAAACAGCTAAAATTCAAAAATTTCAGCCAAAAGTTATAAGTCGCAGCTAAAAAGAACATACCCTGTAATTGTCTGTTTGGTTTTGTCGATATATTTGTTCATTTGTCCGCACACCCTATTGACGCAAACTATAAGTGGAACAAATAAAATGCGCATGCCTAGAAATAGGAACAGAACCAGAATAAAAATGATAGAGTCCATTGCTTCACCGTATATAAAAGAAGTGTTCTTTTATTTTTTAGCTTCTATATTTAGCTCTTGCTTCTCTAAAAGTCGAAAATCTAAACATCAAAACAGGATAGTCTCTTGGAGCGGATTCTCTAACCAGCTTCACGAGCACAAAAACTATGTGCACCATCCACGTCGACGGTGTCGTCATCTCCATGTTCGCTGTCATGTCAAAAAGCACAAAAAAATCCATCATCCGTAACCCAAAAGAACACCCCCATAATTACATGTATAATTTTACCTCCAATTTGCAATGAAGTTGATGGATATTTCAATTTCCAAAAAACCCAAATTGAACCGCTAATTTTAAACCCTACAATTTGATAAAAACCAACCAACAACCATAAACATTCAAATTATAACTCATAAATTCAATCCATTTGCTTAAAGAAATTGAAAGAATACAGATAAATTTAGTAATACCCTACATCGATTCAAGACTTAATCCATGTCGCTAAGTGCTTGGCGAGATGAATGATAGGTGATGACAACCAGGAGACTCGGCAGCCGGTGGGTTGCAGCCTAGACCTTCGGGCTTCGACAATCAGCGACAACGAGCCTGCAATCAAGTAAGAGAGTGGATTTTACTTTCACGCAAGGTGGGACAAAGGATGGGATGGAACGAGATGCATGTGACTGAGGCAATGCGATGTACATATTGCGCAACCTTTACCTGCTATCTTTCCTTTATAGATTAGTTTGGCTGGTCGAACGTCTTGGACTATGTTTGTGTCAGCTGAACTGCATTTGTGTATGCTAGGTTGTATGCCCTAGACCTTAATTAGTATCATCTTGGGCCCAACTGTAGGAGCGCCGAGTAGAGCAATGGGAGGTGAGAGGCTGAAAGCTTTAATCTTTGGGCTGACTAGGTGTTATTCTATCTTTTGTTGGAGGTTCACATCTAAATATACATAGACTATACAATAGAAAAAAATAAAATTTGATCTGGTGTTCTGTGCACCCTAGTAGCGCTCTTTGGATCTGTCCAACTTGGAATAAAACCTTTGTGCTCTAGTCAACTCTAGAAAGATCATCCTCTAAAAAAAAGATGGAGCACTTAGCAAACATGTAAACACTCGACTCTTGTTTGGAATATCATCTTAATTAACCCCCAAAATATACAAAACTATCCACTACAAAAAGGGGTAGGTTACTTTGATCCCTGTGCTTTCATAACAGCTTACTTTTGCTCCTCTAGTCGAGAATTATGCAATGTTTAGAATATAAGAATTTTACAAAGGGCTAGCGGTTCAACTCGGAAAAGAATCGAGAAAATTCTCGTATTCAAAATATGTCCTAAGTCAAAAGTCCCTACAGATTTGTATCTCTTGATGATTTTTATACATATGGTGACGCGGTGCATAGCTTGGCAATGACTAAAGATTTTTTCCGACAGGTTATAGGGTCTGTTTATATTAGTTTCTGTTTAGAGAAGTTAGGAGCTAGTGTGAATATTTGATTTTTTGAAACGGTTTACTCACTCCTCTTACTTTAGGATAAGGTAGGGGTCACAAATATATCACGCATCTCACTCCTCTCATTCTCATCTCGCATACATATATTTCCCTCACTTTTCCTATCGCTCGCCCCTCATTTTAAAAACTACCTTCTTTCAGCTATTACTATTTATTTTTAACTAAAAATTATCGGCCACAATCAATATGAACAGACCTAAGACATGACCACATGCTCCTCCACATAAAAGATGATGTGGGCAATACTCTATCGAGAAAAAATAGCGTATACGCACTCAATCCATTTCAACACTTGCAGCTGGCCTGTTTGATGTGGCTGTGGTTTATGATTTTTGGTTGAAATTTTTGAATTTTAACTGTTTGTGATAGAGATTATAGAAAAAGATACTCGCTTACGATTTTGGATGATACAGATGTTGGACTTTTAATATTTACTATAATTAACTTGTAGATCTCATTTTAACAAAATATTTTATTTAAAAGTTAGATACTATAACAAAAACGAAAAATCGTTTCTAAAAACAGCCTCAAACAGACGTTGCTAAAACGGTGCCTCGCGCACGACAGCATACCGTGAGCGTACGTACCACATGCACTGCCGCTCCACCGATCCTTTGGACCGTACGCACGAGCGTGCGGGTACGGCAGCCACATCCCACAGCTTCCAGGCGGCACACATCACCGCACTCCTGCAACCGCGCCGCGTACCTCAAGAGTTAACGGAACCGACCGCGCGCGCCACTGACTCCACGTACACGACCCCGCGTCCTTCCGTTAAGCGCGCGCCCGCCCGCCCGCCCTCCTATAATTTCAAAGCTTTCGGCGCGCGGGCCGGGCCGGGCCGGACGCGGACAGCGGGCGCCACCACCTCGAACGGGGCCCCGACCGGGCAGTGAGCACGCGCTCGGCTCGGCTCGGCTCGGCTGGCTGGAACCCCTCGGTGCTTGGTTCGTTGCCTCGCGCGGCCTTCGAGCAGTGCTGCTCCTTGCTGGTGTTCGCGTACGTGCGTCGGTGCACCACCGTGCACGCGCGGCTAGCTCGCTTGTTCCTTTCCCGACGAGCGGAGAGTTCACAGCGCCACACGTCTTCGTTGGGTCCCCTGATCTCACGGATGAGGCTTGGAGCCCAACTGGCGTGGCACGGTCGGGCCACCCAGGTGTTTGGGCGCGGCGAACTTCCTGGCTGGATCCGCTTGTACATTGGTATGCAGCACACAATTGCATCTGGCTCGATTGCACTCGTGTCGGCCTAACCCCAGGCACAGCCGGGCATACATACTTACATAGGAGAAGCAACTTGGTTTTCTAGCGGAGCAGCCCAAACCTGCCTGGCCCATTTTCAGGACAGTTTTGGGCTCACATGGTGATGACCAGGATGCCTTCCTGCCTGGGCTAAAATTAGCCGAGGATGCTAATCCACTAAAGATGCATCTCAATCCATTGCAGCAGACCGGCCCGTGCCTTCGAGGCATCAATCATTCTAGACAGTGGCAGACCTACTAGGGATCAAGAGTGGCTGTCACCCATCCTACCACTGACCAGAGAGTAGGTACTCCCCAGCTCCGGCTGAGGCGACATGCCTTCCTGGACTCGTCGCCAATCGGTTAGAAGAACTGAAGAAGCTTTGTAGAGTGTAGACATAAGGAGAGCTGGGCACTTGGGTTTGGAGCCTTGGATTACCTGGATCCATGCTGGACCAATTGGCCAACCGTGCAACACATTATACATCACCAAGCAAAGCCCACCAAATACCGAAGCCCACATGTGGCGAACAAAATGAACCAATTCGACAGCAACCAACAATCCAGCAATAGCCAATTGAATTGATCTATTCTTGATTTTTTTTGAGCTGCCTGGCTCCTGTGGTTGGCGTTGGCGAGTACTGGGCGGGCGGCGGGCATGGTGGGCCGGTGGGGCCCCAAGGCCAACTAGACACCTAGGCAGCAGCGCCTAGTCGCCAGATCTGAAGAGCTCCGCTACGATGGCCGTGGACAAGAGGGTATCCGGAGAGCTCCGCCACAGAGGAGGGGGGATCAGCGGCTGTGAGGGCCGCCTATCGCCTCTGTCTATTACTGGTGTAACACCACACGTACTAATATAAGATATTACTACATAACGTCATCGTCAAATAGGAACTCAAATTACAAAGCAGCAATAAAATTTACAGAAAATAAAATCTTTAAAGTGTACTTTATTAAAAGGTCAACGGAAGCTGAAACAAGAGTTTATAATATGGGACTGGTCCACTCTAATACGAATTGAACAAATAAAATAATTAAGTAATAGCAAGCCATGGTGCTGAAAATCCAAGTGCTTTTACCCATGCATGATACTATCACTCCATTGACCTTTTTCTTGAGATGAAAGAGCAAACGTGAGATTGAAAATCTCAGCAAGTACCTAACAACGATCGCAACATGGTAATTAAAGGACAAGTGATGCAACCAAGTAAGCAAGCAATAGACACAATTCAAAATCACAGTACGGGATTAACAATGACACCGATATAGAGAGTGAAACTGAGATGAATGTTAACATGACATATGTGATAGTCATATTTGAGTAAGAGATAATTGTTATTTAGTAACTTACAGTAATGGCACTGGCGGTTACTCCCTACATACCTGGTATACGAGAATAGCCAGGCACGTCATCGTCCTCGACTGTATACCACGACAGGATGTAATATCCTGTGTAACGAGAATGTATGTCCCCCGTATGTTACCAGGTGGGTAGCAATCTCCCCTATATATGGATAACCCCAGACCAGGCAATCAAGTAATTTTAGTGGTTCATGTGTTTAGGATATTATGATAGCAATAATAAAATTGAATGAGAGTATAGCAAGTGAGAAGGATGTAGATATTTGATAAGGTGATTCTCGATACGAGACGAGCGACAAGTGATAAAGAGACATGATCTAGGATTAATTTGATAAGAGACCCATAATGAATCCTAAATACACAGGGTTATCACACAGTTCATTTTTATTAGATGTTGAGTAGTCATTAGTCTAATTAACGGGTATTTACATACAATTTTAACTTGGTTTACGAACAGTAAGATATAAGACTAATAGTAACATAAACTAAACGATACATATAAATAAAATAATAAGTATAAAATGATCGTATGAATAAAATGATTAGCAAAGTGTAATCCCATCTAGGATCTATACGCGTTGATTTCTTTCGGGCGGTCGGTACCAATGATAAAGCCGTCTCAATAAAATAGACCGGAGACCGATACACTGGAAATTGCAGGTATGAACCAAAGGAGAAACCATGGATCATTGGATTGCCCAACGCGTGCACGCATTGCCAGCTCTAGGGGCAACATGGATAAAGATCTCTGTATCTGAGTCTCGACCATGCATGACACGCCTCGTGTAATTACCAGGGGTAATCACATATTTAAGCAATGAATTAGTATTTATTTGTTTGATAGAACATTCAATAAACAATAAGTTTTTACCTGAATAGCACAACAAAACAATAATATAGATATTGTATCTTTATTATAGTAGTTGCCATGCATGGCTATGGTTTTAATTACATTTATTTGAATACAGGAGATATGTGATATATGCTCTATCTCTCGTCTGTTCTGCTCAACGGAACGCCTAGTCATTCCAACCACCGTATAGAGTATCCACCTCACCTTGGTCCTTAGTAATCGTCCTCGTCCCCTGTGGCCTTGTCGATGCCTGCAAGCTCCTCATCCCACTCAGAGTAATCCCCGGTCGGACTAGAGTCTAACAAAGAAAGATAATAACAAGTGTGAATATTAACATATTCAACAAGTATTATTAGCAAAATGCATTGTATTACTCTTTTCTATTCGTTATCACGTTTTCTAATTCATCATTGATTGTGAAAACTACTTTATCAAATTTAGTGACAAATTTTAGTTTATAAAGAGACTACTTATCACTCGGTGAGAAGAAAGATCCCTAGCAATCTCTGTATCCTCTAATCCAGGAGATAGTCATGAATGATTTTATTGTGCACTGCACAGGCTTGTGCCACTGTACCCATAACTACTCTGAGCTCTCTTGAAATTAGGTATCCCGCAATTCCTTATATGTGGTGCCAAGTTTAAAGTATAGTGTTTTTTTCTATATTATATTATTAAATCTCCACCCATCTATTCTCTACCGGTGTCTCAGAACGCTGACCCAGTCATCCACCGAAGGAAACTCAAGGGATTTGTGAGGGAAAAGTGGGCCTACTTGTTGTCGGGTCGAGAAAGGCAATCAGGATGGTCATGATTGTGGTGTGTTCCTCACGTGCTTGGCGATGCATATGGCTTCCTCTTGTTGCTATGGTGGTTGTTAGCCTGCCGTCCCCTTGTTGTCGTGGTTGGCCCACTATGTCATCCACTGTCCTTACTCCTCTTCTTCATTTTCCTCAATTTTCTCAGCTCCTCCCCTTCATCTTCCTCTTCCTCTCCTCTCTGAGTGTGGCTTAGTGGCGGTGGTGGCTATGGTTTGTGGGCTATTGCGGTTGGACGAGTGGTGGAATGGGTGCATTGGGGTTGGCTT
Source organism: Melocanna baccifera (assembly GCA_036346265.1). Lineage (NCBI taxonomy): Eukaryota > Viridiplantae > Streptophyta > Magnoliopsida > Poales > Poaceae > Melocanna > Melocanna baccifera. The sequence goes on from CM070702.1 coordinate 16,231,529, forward strand.
CTTCGGTTTGGCCTTGGGGCTCTCTCTCGGCTGTGAGGGGAAATGAAATGGGCATTGTGCTTGAGAGTGTTGAGGTTGGCTTAAGAGGGAGGAGGTATTTGGCTGCCTCTCTCTTCAGTCTTGTGCATGACCATTTTGCCCCCACCCTATCCTTGGCTCTCGCTTGGTTCACTGTTTGGCTTAAGGACTCTTGGTTCGAGAGGTGGTCTTAATACCATGCTGGGGGTATTTTGCAGTAGCAGTAAATCGGTAAAAACATAGGTGTTGGATTTTCTGGTTGCCGGATGATGAGGCCTACATATAGTGAGAGGCGCTGGTCGGCCTAGGATGATTTGAGAACCTCGGTGAGCGCCACTCTACTAGACTTTCTGTAGTCACAGGGTTCTGATGATGATTTTTTTAGTTCTTTTGTATTCTCTCATAGATTGTTTTTCTTATTCGCTCACCGATTACCAAAAAAAGAAATGGCAGGTTGGGGTTTTGTTCGGTTTTGAAGGGTTCTATTTGCCACGCAATACATGCGAAGGACAATGCAAGAAAGGCATGCAATGCAATTCATTTAATCTTGTTTTAATGTAGTATTTGGTCATGCCGTTATTCATGTTTCAAACTTATATGAAATTGTTTATAATTAGCCAGGTATTGCAATAACGTTTTATTTCACTTAGGAATGCTCAACTTGATTTCTTGTAATTTATTCTTGGAGCCCATTTGTGTTGTAATTATCTTAAAAATTCTTAATTTACTGCTTATTTAAATTAATTGCACTGTTTTGAAGTAATTAAGATTTTAGGTTCTTTCAATGCACAAGCCAAAAGCCACCGACGTTTCCTACTTTGCGAGCACAGATAGAAAAGGTAACCTCTCATTATATATTTCTATTTAGTTATACAATGCTAGCTTGCATTGCGGTTTTGCAGACACATGAGCCAGATCTCATCGTGCAGGTCACCATGGCGACTTGCATATAAAAGTGAATAAGTATTTGACAACAGAACCGAGTGTTTTACTCGAGAATGTAAAATTACTACTTACACAATTCTAGTTCGAGGAAATTAGCTAGCTTATATACTCCAAAAGATGTATAGCATCTACAATGTACCAAAAAGTCGGCATTAAGCAATAAAAACATTGTGGCATAGTGCATCAGGCCAAATCAGTATACATAGACCATACCTTAAGACCGACTTTAGAAATAAATGTTGAAGATATTCGAAAAATAACATCGCAAAGAGTAGAAATTCTGAAAATAATACTCCCGTGTTTTGAAAGACACGCGTTACTATTTTAATTTGGTTAATCTGGCTACTCGATTTGCAAGTACTTGGGCCACAGTCACAAGGACAATTTGCAGGTGTGATCTGTTTTAATAGCTATCATATCATGCTTAATTTCAAGAAAATGGTCATAAGATAGTATGTGTAGTTTGTCTTTCATTTTCAGTGTTCGTTGCCTTTCGTGATGATGCGCCCAACGGAGGTCACTCATCTAGAAGACATGTGTCTCATGTTCCACTCTCAACTATGCAAATGGCTGGTCTTACTCGTTTTAGGGATGGTTTCTAACTTTTATTTTTATTTCATTATTTTTTATTTTATTTTTTGATTTTTTTTTATTTTAGGACTTTTTTGCCTTTTCCCTCCTGTATTCTTTTGCATTATTTGTGATGGACTAACTTGTTTTTTCTATTTGTAATTTTTTTAAATTTAATTACGCTAAATAAACCACCCCAACTACAGTAAAAATAAGCCATGTTTAATAAAAAAAGTCTATAAAAAACCATAAATCCTTTTAAAAACTACCCTGGTCACTGATGAAAGTAATGTCCTACTGGTTATTTTCAAGGTGTTTCGATATATGCACACGTGCATATTCATACATGATGGATTCAGCAATAGGAATTTTTAAAAACATGTCGGTGTTTAGGTAAAAAGTATGTTTCTACTCTTTTTATGAAAAGTGATTTTGTTTCTACTTACATGCGAATCATGCTCGCTACTAATCATAAAAAAACATAAATCCTTTTTTTAAAGAGTAAATTGCACTTTGCTTTAGGTACTGTATCCTCTGTTTCGCTTTACACCAGATTTAAGCAATATTTTCACTTTACACCATCCTAACCTAATCAATGTTGCATTTGACATTAGGTTTAAATCGTTAACATGATCATCTTTAGCTTGTCGTGCGTGTGCACACAGTCGATGATACTCACCTATTATTTGTGCATCAAGATGTCTGAGATGAAGAGTTCTAGATGGTTATACTACCAGTTTAAATCTGATATAAGGTATAAAGTTGGTTTATCTAGGATGATATAAAGTAAAAGTATTATTTAAATCTAGTGTAAAATAAAATACAATAAATAATAGAAATTGTAATTTACTCTAAAAAAATCTAGCTCTTCCAGCTAGCCTCATTCGAGCAGACCTTTCCAATCCCCTGGTTGGAAAGACAGGCAGTCCCAACTACCAAGCATTAAAATTTCCACGCAAAGCATACAAGAAAAGCTAATCTACCGTACGGGCACAGAATATTTTTCAATGCCCATTGTGCAACAGGATAAGATCGCATTCCACATGCACAGTAATCCTACCTCCTCCTCTCTCTCTACCTAACTTGATCCATTATCTAATCATATTTGCCCACGTCAAAGATAAAGGTACTATATTATCTAATCATATTTATCCACGTCAAAGATAAAGGTACTATTCTTTTTAAAAATAATTTATGAATTCTTATAAACAAATAAACAAAACAAATTCATCATCGTCTTTTTAATACGATTTTTATGATAATATTTTTGAAACGATTTATCGGCATTCGATTCATTTATACATACACTTAGGGGGTGATCGGAATAGCGATGGCTTTTGACTTTTCTTTGAAAAACATCAGAATTGGTGATTTTTTTTATCAGAATGAGTGGCATGTTAGGTATAATTAAATTTAAAAAAATGTAAAAATAAAAACGGCTCGCTAGTCTAGTGCGGACAATGCAAAAGAATATAAGAAAAAAAACGGAACGCAAAAAAACCAAAAAACAAAAAAAAACTACTACGTGACAAAAGTGCTACAGTGATTCCGTCACTTCTACAGTGTTTTTTACGCCAAGCAATGAAAAAAACTCCATATTGAACGGGGCCTTATATTAGAGTAAAGAACTATCAACTATAATCATACACCAAGCATCGGCCGCAAAGAACACACCCAAAAAGTCATTAGAATTAGAGCAGTATTCTTTAAAGTTCTCCAAGTAAATCTCAAAGGAAACAAGGTCACTAGCTCGTGCGACGCACCGATGCTGTTGTATGAGAACAATGCCGCGGAGCCGTCAAAAAGATGTTGGTGAATGGTGATTTACCCAATTCCCCAAGAAACGAAAAAAAAAATCACATCGTTATTTAGACCTGCTTTTCAAGTAGTTTATGTGGCAACTCGCTGCTGTTTCCCCCCCGTTTGGTGAAAACAGAGGGCGTTGCTGTGCATTTAAAAAACCTTCCATTGTGGTAGATCTACACACCTGACACCACGCAGATCGCTGTGGGAAAGAAGGACGGGTCTCTATTTGATGCTTTTTCAAAACAATGTTGCCTGCAAAAGTCACTTTCTTTCTTGGGATTAGACATTTCAGATTTGGATTCTCCCTCATTGGCCATTTCATCCCACAAAGCAAACAGAACACTGGTCACGAGCAATAACTTGGTAGTAGTACAATCATAGGATCCCTCATCCAGCAAATTAAATTACAGCAAAAAAATTATATATGTAGAGAGAGCGCAAAGCAATTAACTAGTCAAAATCATCATTAGTTAATGATGATTCCCGAGGGTTAGGTCGGTCAGCAGTTCAGACGTTTCTTAGGGTGAAAGAAAGACCAGAGAGAGAAGAACACATCAAACTTACCCTTGTACATTGCAATTATATAGTAAGTAGTAATAACTCTATTGGCCAAGAGTGATCAAAGGCTAACTGTAAATTTGTAGCTGCCCACTATTTTGAAGATCAGACAGAGAGAAGGACCTAGGAGACCTGAAGGTTCCACTCCTCGCCACACCCATCTGTGCGTGCGCACTGAGCCTTAGGGGGAGGCAATGCCGGCGCCTCTCTCCCGTTCTTGCCGCGGTGTTGCGGTTCCTCGTCTGAATCCTCCTCTTCCTCGTCACCCTCGGCGACGGCGTCGTCGGGGGCGAGGAGCGGGGGCAGGTAGGTGGCCGTGGCGAGCGAGCTGCAGGAGGCCCGCCGCGACCATGTGGCCAGGATGCGGCGTCGCTTGTTGAAGGGGTTCTCCGGCTTGGCGAGCTCCTTGACGGGCGCCGTCGCGGCCGCCTCCGCGAGGCTGGTGAACGACTTGGACTTCCCGGCGTAGAAGTTGGAAAGGCCCCTCCTGATTTAGACGAAACAAGAGTTAATCCTGTGATCCTCTTTTTGTTTGTCGATTGCAGTTGAGGAAGTGATTGATGGTGATCTCTAATAGTCGCTTTCATGCGCATGTACCGGACGTGCCTAGGAAATGCGTTGCTAATGCTTATCCGGTGCTAACTACAGATGATCTTTCTTTCCTCTGCTTGTTTGGGTTTGGAATTTAATTATTTGAAAGGAAAACGTATCTGCCGCGCTATTTTAGGCAACTGTCGATCAAGCAAGCAAGCAAACTAGTACCAAGATCATCCAAGGTTCCATTTTTCTTCTTCTTTGAAGCTCATAATTTCCCATTTCTCACGCCATTACCGCGATCTAGAACACATGTCAAGCAGGCTCATACTTTCGCAAGAGACCCCAAAAAATCTCCTTTTTTCCATTTTGCACAAGCCAAAGGAAGATGTAGAAGACAACATAAACACAAGCATATTTAAAAGCTTTTGACTCACTTGATGGGTAAGGAGTCCTCCAAGGCGTCCAAGCACCCCAGCCCCACCTCCTCCTTGAGCTTGCTCTCCACCTCCTCTTCTTCCTCCTCCCCCTTCTCGCCGGCCTCCGACGAGGAGTTCTCCCCGATAGACGAGCTCGCCGGCGACGGCGCGCCAATCGACGAGCTCTCCGTCAGCACCTCATCCAACTCCTCCTCCTCTATGAAGAACCCGTCGCTCATCTTCTTCCCCACCGCCTCCTCACGCTCGCCGCCGCCCTTCTTCCCCGATCCGGGGAAGCCGTAGGCCGGCGGCACCTCCGCCACCGCCGTCGACATGTCTGAGCAGCTAGATTTAACGATCCGGATGATGCCAGCGTGCGCTAGGAGCGAACTGGGACAACTCAACAACTTGGTGAGAGAGGGAGAGAGGGGAAAGAAGAAACAAAGGATGGATAAGAGCAACGACGGGAGGGAACTTGGGTAGGCGAGGTCTTTGTAGGCAAGGGGGCACAAGGGACTGGATCTTCTGTAGGTCTAAGGTCTATTATTTTTGATTGTGATTTATGATTTTTAGGTTGTTTATAAGAAATAATATAGAGTAATAGAAATTTATGTGTGATTTTGATTGATACAAATAAAGTATGTATAGTGTATACTATAATCAACTTGTAGACCCTGTTTTGAAAAGATACTTCGTTTAAAAGTTAGTTACTATAGAAAAACCGAAAAACAATTTTTAGAAACTGAAAAGAAGAACCCTTAGAACACATTGTGTTGGTAGAGCTAGAAAATGCTATAGCATTCCCATAGCATAACAATCTGATGCCATCGAGACCTGTTGTCGCTAGCTATAGCACCATCGAATCTAACGTCTCTAGCCCTTGCGTCGCCACGTCTCTTTATCTCCAACCGCGGCGCTGATGGATCTGCTCATCCCCCGTCAGATGCAATTGACGATGGCAAAGAGGAATAGGGATGGTCGCCAGATTTGGAGGGAAGAGGAGGAGCGACAATGGGAGGAGCTAAGACGCTGCCACCGCCGACTGGTACACTACATCCCCCTGATGTAGAGAGAGGTCGGGGAAGCAGTGATCTGTCAGTAGGTGGCAGCGGAGGACAGGATGGTGAGATAAGGGTTGAGAGCATATTAGATTGGATAAGGTGGCCAATGACACGACGAGGTGGGGACAGGGGTAGCGGAGGAGATGTGTGGAGCACGACGACGACGATAACGAAGCAGGGATGCAACAGAGGTGAGGGAGGAGGAGGGGAGGAGTTGCGACTGGCACAATGGCGATGGAGAAGGGAGGAAGCGAAGGCGAGAAAGGAGAGGAGGAGGTGCGGCTGGCGCAGCGGCGATGGCTACGGAGGTGGGAGGTAGCGAAGGTGAGGGAGAGGGGGAGGAGAAGGGGAAGAGCTGTAATGTCAAAATCGATTTCGACGGTATAGTGTGCGATAGCTGCTCCCATTTCATAGGATACCATATTGTGCAGTAACCAAGCATCAAATAGGGAGTATCGGCTAGCACCATATGTTATCTTATATCCAACGAATGTTTTGAGCTTTGGTGAAATCATATTATGTGGCACCCATATTGTAGAGCATGAAGTAAACTGATGCCCTGTGGTGGAGCCACCGCTTAGGCGAAAGCGCATTGGAACTTCTCCACTGTTGTGGGGATGGCCTCCACCTAAGCCCACTCGGCCTGCAAGCCTAAGAGACCCAGTAAGATGTGTACAGGGCATGCGTGGTGTTGTAGGGATGCAAAAGAGCCTGTAAACCCCGGGAGGCCCAGTTAAATATGTAAAGGACAAGTATGTCCTAAGGCAACACCTGTAATCAGGGGTAGTGTTGTAAAAAGAGACTTACAGTTATATAAAAGGTCCCCTGGGATGATCCCGAGGGCAAAACATCTCTCATTCACACATATTCTACCAGTCTCTTCGTTTTACTATTTGATATGTAGCCACAACACAATAGGTGGGGATGAAGATTGTATTGTCTTAGGTTAACGCTAGTCATAGTTTGCCTTCGAAAGGGCTTGGTTTTGGCTTATACATGCTACAGTAACTAACTTTTAAACGATATGTTTTTTCAGGGCGGGGTCAACAGGAAAATTATAGTAAAAATGTACTATATTCAGTTGTACCAGCTAAAATCTTATGCAACTATTTTCTCTACAGATTGCCTCTTGTGAACAGGCAGAATTCAAAATTTTAAACAATAAGCTATAGTTCAAAAGAACACACCCATAGTTTAATTTGTTCAGGCTTCAAAAAATTACTAGCGTGACGTCGTATCTCATAAACTCAGTATGCATAACGGCTATTTTGAGCTATGCTGCCCACCACATCAGTTCGGGCAAACCATGGGAAATCGAGAGGTGTGTGACTTCAAATTCACATCGGACATTACCACTATGACAATACGCCTGTAAGTTATCTGGTTGCAACTGGTGCAAGTCTAGGACCGATCCTCACTCACCTATTTCATGGTCTTGGTGCACAGAGAGAGGGAACACACATCGCCTGGGAAATGCTCTCTTATCTGCCGGTTGATTGAATCGTTGGAGGCAATCCTCCTAGCACATATAGCAACCAATGTGCCAGTTTTCCTGACACAGAGGATCCTTGCTCGCACGGGCGAATGGAGGTGCCCCCTTGCTGGGTGCATGGACGGGGTCCATGCGTGGTTTTCCCTCCCCCTTTCTGTGGGCTTGGGATGGGATAGAAGTAGAGGAAGTAGGCTATCCATGTCTGCCGCGGTTAGCTCGGCACTAGCATGGCCACTACCGCGTGGAGCCCCGTGGTGGGTCGGGATGAGGTGGTGAGGTGTTTTGACACGTTCTTGTGTGCGCTACATGGTCAGGCCAGAGACAAGAAAGCCAGGCCGGGGAGCGACTGCTCGGACGAGGTTGCTGGTCTCAGCGATACTCTACTCCGACTCATGTCCAAACAAGCGAACTGGCAAGTACTTCTCGTACTTAAAAAATAAAATTCGAATTCGAAATCTAAAACTTGGTGTTTGAATTAGTTTCATAGCCAAAACATAAAAGTTTAATGAAGTTCCAAGTTGAATTTCGAGTTTCAAATCTGAAACTAGATGTTTCAACGAGTTTCACTGTTGATACCTAATGTTTCATGAAGTTTCAAAACTGACTTTCCAATTTAAAATACGAAACTTGTGTTTCAAGGATTTTCACATCTGACTTTTGGTTTTTCACTGTTGCAAAGAATTTCAAACAAGATTTCGAGAAAGTTTTAGGCATGTTTCATAAAAAAATTTAAAATTTCAAACGACTTTCAATAAAGAAAACAACTTTGGGCATACTAGTTGACGGCCTTAATGGCCACGCTCCGCACAGAGCTCGTTGTCCACCCGTTGCACTCGCCTACGGCCCCTTGAAGTCCGATGTCCGCCATGTGAACCCATAGCCTCTCATAGTTCGCCGCCACCACATGAGCCCATAGCTGTATCGCAACCGCCCACCTGCTCGATGCCCACAGCTCACCCACACCTGCTCGCCACTCACTGCTGCCACATAAGCTCTCCATGTTGCAGAAAGGTACGCTTAGATGCATTCATGACGATACTCTTTGCCCATTGAGTTCGCAAGAGAGAGGTGGCTTGGTTGGTTCGTATGAGTCAGGGGTCATGGGGTTAAGTGCATAAGGTCGCATTTAGGCATTATGAATTCATAGGGCTGAATCATGTGGCCACCGTAGATTCATGGGACTGAATCTAAGGATTATTTGCTGACATGTTGGATTGGCTATCTTCAATATATCGTAGAGTAGTTTTTTCTCTATTAATAAGGGGATGTTAGCGTACGATATACTATTGGAAATGATTCTAATGGTATATGCAAGTTTCAGTGGACTTCATCTTTGTTTCGCGAGTTTTACAGGGTTTCAGAGAGTTTCAAACATACTTTATAGAGTTGTGTAGCACTTCAACAAGTTTTATATCGAAAACTAGAAGCAACAACAAGTTTCATAACTGAAACTTATTGGAAAAACAAAGTTTTACAAGAGTTTCAACTTAGTTTCAAAAAGACAAATTTTAAAGTTTCAAATAGTTTCGGTGAGCTTCGTGCAAGTTTAATCCAAATTTCAAAAAAAAGAGTTCGACGAGTTTCACACAAGTTTCATCAGAGTTTCAAAAATCCGAAACAAGTTTCTTAGGGGTTCAGTCAGTTTTACAAGTTTCATGGCTGAAACTTGACTGGAAAAACAAGTTTTACAAAAGTTTCAACTGAGTTTCAAAAATAAATTTCAAAATTTCGCACAATTTTAGAGAGTTTCATTCAAATTTCATCCAAAATTCATCCAAGTTTCAAAAAATTCAAAACAAGTTTTACAAAGCCGTGCCCTTGTTTCGCTCGCCGGCGGCCGTTCGTCGTCTGCGACCACCGTGCTCACTCACCACCGTAGCAGCTTGCTCGACTCGCTCACTACTAACCGCGGCACTTTGCCGCCGCGCCATTAGCACGCTCGATCTTAGCTGGCGCTCGCCTGCGGCCGCCATCAGCGTGTCCTCTTACAGCTGTTGTTCTAGCTCGCGTGGGAGTGCTCTCCATGGCAGCCACAGTTATGCTTGTTGTTCCATGCCAAGGGGGATCGGAACTTGTGGAGGAGAGGAATCAGAAAGGAGTTGCAGTGAATGGATAGGACTGAAGCAACCTAATAGTTTACAAGACATATCAATACTTAATCCTATGGTTGAATCTTGTTCCGTTTGATAGGGTTTGGACTGTATACCGTAGGATAGTTTTTCTGATTAATAAACGCACTCTCCCAAAGATAACAAGTAGTCCACTCGGCATGTCGTAGCTTGTAGTAGCTGACAGTTGCCTTGTTGTTGCTAAACGGGTTGGACGATGTTAAGCTTAAGGTTTTGCGTCGTGGATTTGTTGACCTAAGACTCTTGAGGTGGATTTTGCATGTTGACCAGGCACGTAATGATGGTAGAGATAATGACTAGGCCTAATCCTTGTACACGCATACCTATGCCGAGATAAGCCGTACAAGACAGAAATAGCAAACTATGCAAGGGGCATTTCTTGGATTAAACACGGCACGTCTAGGTGGTACTTGGGATATGCCATGAGCATTAGAATATTACCTTAGCACTAATCCTTCAAAATGGACTCTGGTTATCTTGTACAGCTTGGAGAAGGAATCCTGCCACTTTTTTTTTTAATCTTTGACCATGATCTGTGCTCCCTTCGAGAAAAAAAGATTTGTATTGTCCCCCCCCCCCCCAACCCCAAAAGGTCTGTTTGAATTAGGGGATTTGGATTCGAATCCTTAGGATAAATCCCGAAAAGAAACTCCCCTCATCCAAACACGTTCTAACTAGATTATGGGATGAGTTGTAGTGGTGAGTGCACGACAGTGTGTACCTCCCGATCCGGTTCAATCCAGATGGGAGGCCCATGATTATCTGCAAATTAACTCAAAGTAAAATCAGGTGAACTTGTTAATAGTAGAGCTGCTGATGACCATAATTTTCAAAGAAGTATCTTTTTAAGATGAAGTCTATAAGTTAATTATAGTACATATTAAAAGCCTAACATCTGTAACATTCAAAATCGCAAACAAGTATCTCTCTCTCTCCGTAATCTCTATCGCAAATAGCTAAAATTCAAAAATTTCAACCAAAAACTATAAGTCGCAGCTAAAAAGAACATATCTATTTAGGTGGTCACTGGTTCGGTTTGGTCACTGGTTCGGTTTGGGCCTTCTAACATTTTAGTTGACGTCGTCTGAATTCTGAACTGCCGGAGATCAGATGGGATCAACCTGCTCGGTCTCTGCTAACAATTCAGAAATATCTTGCTCCCATAGCCAAGAACGTTTCGGATAAGATGATCTAAGAGTTCCTGGACGATTGTTCACACAACAAGGTTTCTAACTTTTTCACTTTGGACACCGGTATACATGGTTTTGGGTCGTTTCGAGCCTATCTGATGGGATCACTCGTCAGATGACCTCTGCGTAGTAGTCATCTCAGCAGTGTAGCGCGCTCGACTTCGCTTCTAGTTCGGCATTTGCTTTTTCGCGTTTTTTTACCGTTTGAGTTTTGTTTTTGTTGTTTTTATGTTTTATTTTTTTTCATATTTCTTTGTATTGTTCGTGATGGACTAATATTTTTTTTCTATTTTTAATTTTATTTTAAATTTAATTATATCAAATAAACTAACTCAACTATAATAAAAAATCAGTCAGCTACAGTAAAAAAACATAAGTTATCGTTATTCTGAACGCTACCTAAAGTAGAAATGCCGCATGACATTTTTCTCAATACCAGGGCCGTGCCGTAAAATTTGGAGGCCCTGTACAAAGCTCTAAGTGAGGCCTAAACCAAAGTACCAAATATAGCTAAAATAATACCAGTGGCCGTCTTTGTATGCCTCCTACCCTTGCTAGACAACCGATTTACCCTTGTCACAACGATTCAAGTACATATTTTGTAGCTGAAGCAATGAAAAGAATCACTAAACAATAAATTAGATATGTTAATTCTGAAACTGATTTGAGGATGAGGCACACCACTACCTGCATTAGTTTTGGTAGCCTTAAGCCCATTGATGATAATGAAAAACATGAGTAAATGTTTAGGTAATATTATTGAGAGGACTTTCTTTTACACAAAGTAGTATGTGTAGGTAATACATGTTCACATTCCAAATTAAGATCTGATGCACACATCCTGAACGAATGAAGAGAAAAACTACCTCATTGTTTATAGCACCAAGCAAGACTTCTGCTCCTGGCGTGGATGACCATCCTCTCCTGATACGCTTTCCATGTGAGCTACAGACAAACAATTGGAACAAGCACTAACAAGATGATCTCGGTGTATGATTATTCGACAGGCTAAATAAGTGATTATTTGATCAATAGATGGCATCATAATGGATGGAATGAACAATTGAGGAAAGAAATGAATAATAAGTTCCTGGACAGAATCAGAACAGGATGTAACAGCTACATACCTCATGAGAAGGCTGTTGGTGGTGGGATCATCAAGGGTGAAGAGCTTGAGGGTGAGGTGCTCTGCAGCCATGTTTCTGGAGAACTCCATGGCCACCTTGAACACCCGCTTCCAACTCCCAGAGAAGGGCACGTCCGTGTCCAACCTCGTGTCGGATGGTGATGGGGAGATGACCGTGGCCGCATCTCAGGCTCCGATGCCGTGACAGCAAGGGTAAATATGCACCAGGGCCGGGGAGGCGAAGAGGGCGGCGACGCCGCGGGGGGAGGGGGACCCGGGAGGAGGGGGCTGGGGCGGGGGAGGGGAGGAGGCTGCGCGGGGGGGAGGAGGGGGCGGTGGGGCCGCGGGGAGGGGCGCGGCGGGGGGGGGGGGGCGGCGGGGCGGGAGAGCGGGGGCCTGCGGGAGAGGGAGGAGGGCGGCGGGGAGAGGGAGGAGGCGGCGGGGAAGAGGAGGGGGCGGCGGGGAGGGGAGGAGGCGCGGCGGGGAAGGGAGGTGGGGCGGCGGGGCGCGGGGAGGGGCGCCGCCAAGGGCCGGGAGAGCGAGGCTGCGGGAGAGGGAGGAGGCGGCGGGGCGGGAGAGGGAGGAAGGCGGCGGGGGGAGACTGGAGAGGGAGGAGGCGGCGGCGGGGTAAGAGGAGGGGGGCGGCGAGCCGCGGGGGAGGGGGAGGAGGCAGGAGGCGGGGGGCGGCGGGGTCGGGAGAGACTGCGTAGGGGTCGGTGGGAGGAGGGGGTTCGGTGCCAGGCCTCAAACGAATAATGGGCTTTTTTTCTGTTGGGCTGATTCTTTGAGGCCTTCAAAATTGGGGGGCCCTGTGCGGTCGCACGGGCTGCACGCCCATGGGCCCGGCCCTGCTCAATACTGTAATTTTTTTCATCCCGTTTTTGACGGCACCATGGATTCAAAACCTTTCTTACTAATTGTACTGCGAGTGACGATGGATTATATGAACTTAATTTCATGCGTACCCATTATCACTTTAGTTTCAGTTTTTGCGTCGGAGCACGTACGTACGCTTTTAGGCCATGGACAACCTCGAAGACTTGTAATCTTCTCGTGTTTACAAACGTTGTTTTGGACCGGGCTTGAAAAAAAAACCTCAGCTTGTTTGCTTCGGGCCGACGAAAAATCTCGTTAAACCTTAGTCTAATCAGGCCTAGCCAGACGGGTCGAATGGTCTTCGATTGTGTTTAGACTAAGCATGGAATGGCGCCCTGATCAGCCAGCCTTCCCTGCACAATTATACGTACCAAATCTGTGCATTTGTTTCCATCCTTTGATCCGACGGTCAAGCCTCCATGTATAGCATGATTGATTCGTCAGTGATCTACTCTCCTTGTACTCGTGTATTTGTATGAGTGGAGTGGAATTGAATCGGTGTGGATCGCACCAAGCTTCGTGGTACCAGGGCACCTTTGCCTAACCGCACTCTTTCTTCTTCTCGGCTTTGCCATGTTAACCTCCCCTTCCCTCGAATCCTCCACCACCGAAGCCATGGATTCCGGCACTGCACAAGCCATGCCCTTCGCTTCTTCCAATCCGCACCTGCCACCAACGCCATTGGCGTCACATCCATCAAGACCCACGTTCCCATTACGCTCAACCTCGCTGCCTCCCACTCCATCAAATGGAGGATCCTCTTCCTGGCAACGTTGGGCAAATACGTCGACGGCGGCATGCCGCCGAACCCCGAGGATGCCGACTGGGTGCAACGCGACTTCACCGTGCTGTCATGGATTTATGGGTCAATTTCCCTCGACATTTTCGACATCGTGATGTAGGAGAACGCCACCGCCCGTACCAATGGGTAATAGTGGACGATCTCTTCCGAAGTAACAAGAAGGGCCGCACCATGCACCTGGAAGCCGAGTTCCGCAGGTCTGTTTACGGTGACTTGTCTATGTCGGCATATCTACAGAAGCTGAAGACCTTGGTTGATGCTCTGCGTGATGTGGACCAGCCAGTGTCAGATGAAACTCTCATCTCGCTGCTCTACGTGGCCTCAACGAGAAGTTCACCCAGCTGTCCACCATCATCGCGATGCAGCACCCGTTCCCGACATTCATCGAGGCCAAATCCTCCATGATCATGGAGGAACTTTGCGAGAAGGAGAACGCCAAGGTGAACAATGCCACTGCCTTCTACTCCACCTCTTCATCAAGCCCTGGATACTCTCATGGAAACGGCAACAAAGGAAACTGTGGCAACGATGGCAGTGTCAGAACGGACCCTAACCGTATGTCTAAGTTCAATCGGATTTACTCTCTGGGCCACATGTCTAAGCGGACTGAGCACCTAAGCCTACAGGCTGCTATATACGAACCCTAAATCAATAACCTTATAAATAATATTGGGCATTCTCCCTCAATAGACTAGTCTAATGGGTGAGGTCTTCCTCACACTTACAAGTTATATTTTTTTCTTTCCCACAAACAATGTGGGACTATTCCCAATATTCTCCCCCTCACATATTGGTTGTGTACTTCTGCAACCATGAGACTCAAAGAGATGTTAGGCATCTGGGCTCTGATATCAAATGTCAGAACGGACACTGGCCGTATGCTTAGGTCTAATCGGATTTACTCCTCGGGCCACAGGTCCAAGTGAGCTGAGCACCTAATCCCACGGGCTACCATATGCAAACCCTAAAGTAACAATTTTATAAGTGGTATTAGACATTCTTCCTCCAAAAGACTAGTCCAATGGGGTAAGATCTCCTTCACACTTATAAGTTATAATTTTTTCTTTCCTACAACCTATGTGGGATTATTTCCAACAAACAGGAATCACAACTACAACAATGACAACGGTAGGCTCAACAAGAAAGGGAACCATGGTGGTGACCGTGGCAACGGTGGCTCCAACAATGCAAACGACGGCTCCAATGCCAATGGCGGTGGTGGCCCACGAGCACCTGTCACGACAGGGGTTCCCATGATCAACCCTTGGACTGGAGCCTAGAACGATCCTTGGCTATCAATTACACTGGGTCTGCTTGGGCCGTGACCTCCTCTCAACCAAGATCATGGCCGCCACATCGTGCCTGCTGCCTTCGCCGCCCAAGCTGCATCAACGGTGATGCACACTCCTCTAACACCGGCTTGGGATCGATAGTCCCTTATCGCTGCCATGAACAACCTATCCATGCAAGACAACGTCGGTGCTAGAACTGAATGGTTCATGGACTCTAGAGCAACAAGTCACTTGGACGCTGACCTGGGTATCCTCTCTTCTCCTTCTCCTCTCTCAAACCCCACTCGCATCATTTTTGGCAATGGCTCCTCACTTCCTATTTCACATTTGAGTTGCTTGTCATTTCCTATTGGTTCTACCTCTCTTCATCTAAATAATGTCCGAATCTCTCTACACATTATTAAGAATCTCATTTCTATTCGAAAATTCATAGCTAATAATAATTGTTCAGTTGATTTAACCTTTTCAGCCTTTCTATGAGTGACGCTTCAAACTCAGACAGAGATCCTTAGGTGCAATAGCACTGAGGATCTCTATTCTTTTCAGACTCACGCCAATAAACAGCCAGCCCAAGCCTTCCTCACAGCTACCATCTCCTCTGACATGTGGCATCATAGGCTTGGTCACCCGGGATAAAATAGCTTCTCAGTTCTTCTCCGATGAGCTGCTATTTCTTGTAATAAAGCAGACTCATCTCTGTGCCATGCCCGCGAGTTAGATCGCCAAGTGCGACTACTCTTTGTTGCATCTAGTTCAAGAACTTCATCACCTTTTGATTCGCTACATTGTGATGTTTGGACATTCAAACTATTTCAGGGTTTAAATACTATCTTCTTTGTTCTTGATGATTATACTCACTATTTGTGGACATCCCCCCTATATAAGAAATCTGAAGTCTTCTCCACTCTTACTCAATTTCATGTGTATGTGTTTACATGGTTCAGTGCTGTCATACAATCCCTTCAATGTGAAAATGGCCATGAGTTAGATAACAATGCTTCTGCTCTTTTTTTTCCACGCATGGCATCCATCTTTGGCTATCTTGCCCATATATATCTCAATAAAATGGGAAAGCTGAACATGAAATACACACTGTCAATGATGTGCCACGCACCCTCCTCTTTCAAGCCTCTCTTTTCCCAAAATATTGGGTGGAAGCCCTTCACGTAGCTACATATCTCCTCAACAGATGTCCAACCACCATCCTACATGACCGCATTCCTTATGAAACTCTCTACTGCAAAACTCCTGATTATACACACCTTTGTGTTTTTGATTGTTTATGTTACCCAAAACTCTGTCCTACCACTCCACATAAACTCGCTCCACCGTCAACACCATGGATCTTCCTAGAATACTCTACCGATCATAAAGGATATAGATGCATGGAATTATCCACTCATCATATCATCAATTCATGACATGTCAAATTTGATGAACATTCCTTTCCTTTTGCCACCTGTTCACCACCTCCTTCTTCCACTTTTGATTTTCTAAATGATCCTCTTCTTGATCTAGGTACTACCACTGCCCCAATTGCTACCCTAGCTGTAGCAGCCTTCCATCCAATGGCCAACTCTCCTGCTGCAGCTATTGCCCCTCCTCCTACCATAACAGAAAATGTTCTTGCCATGGCAGATAATTCCTCGCCTCCACCTACCTCGGCAGCAAGTCCATCTACCTTGGCAGCTAGCTCCCGCACCATAATAGCAACCATTTCCCCTCCTCCACCCCCTACTCCAACACACCATATGATCACTTGTGCTCGAGGTGGCATTGTAAAACCCATAAAAAAACTCAACATTACCCAAAACCTACTGGTCTTCCCTCACATATCCTAATTGGCTCAATGCTATTAATGGTGAGTACCAAGCATTTTTTTCACAACAACACTTGGGCTCTATTTCCTGCACCCTCCAATGCTAATGTGGTCTCAGGAAAATGGATTTTTCATCACAAATACAACTCGAACAGCTCACTATCTCGTTACAAGTCTCGTTGGGTCCTTCATGGCTTCTTTCAACAACCTGGTATTGATTTCGATGAGACGTTCAGCCTAGTTGTTAAACCTGCCACCATTCATGTTGTCTTGAGCTTGGTTATGTCTCATTCTTGGTCTATTCACCAGTTAGATGTCAAAATACTTTCTTGCATGGCACCCATGATTTAACCGTTTACTACCAACAACCTTCAGGATTTGTTGGTTCTTCTTGGCCACATCATGTTTGTCGACTCAACATATTTCTCTGTGGACTAAAACAAGCCCCTCATGCTTAGTTCCAGAGGTTCATGGGTTTCATTTGCACCATCGGCATCATCTACTTCGCTGTTCACAGAATTCTGGTTCAGCCTCAACCGCCAATGCTGTGTCTGCGGGGGATGTTAGACTATGCATAGAATGGCGCCATGTTTGGTAAGACTTGATGTTATGGAATCCCATTCCATCCCTCAGCCAGCCTTCCATGCATGCACAATTGTACGCACCAAATTTGTGTATTTGTTTCCATTCTTTGATTCGACAGTCAATCCTATGTATAGCATGATTGATTCGTCCGTTATCTACTCTCATTGTACTCGTGTATTTGTATAAGTGGAATGGAATTGAATCGGTGTGGATTGGACCAGTAATCTTCAGATTGGCTGGGCTGGATCAGTGAGTGAGTGAGCCAGCCTTCTGTACGGCTGTTTGTTGGCGGCAGAGAAAGATCATTGTCCCGATCTTGTTCTTCAGCAATGGCTGATTAAAGCGATAGACCATCATGTCAGATCAGTGTCAGTGGAGATCACAAGCTTCCATACTGTAATTCAGCTGGAAAGCAAGTTCAGCCGCACAGTGACACCTACTGAATTACTGGCTTACCGCAGCTCAAATCATCACCCCCAAAATCTATCTAGTTCGCTGCTATCTACCTGACGTGCAATACCAAACAAAAGGTAAAAGAGATCTGTCTACCGTTCAGCGCAAGAAAGAAACCAATCAGTCTATATATCAGACAAGGAAAAGAAGAGAGAAGAGATATAGATCGATCGATTGATCAGAGCAAGAAAGAGAAGAGATCTATCAGACAGGGAAAGGAGCGGCTGCAGCCTTGCAGTTGCAGGTAGGTGTCCTTGGCATCACCTTTATGCATGGGAGACGAGACGACATGGAGACAACAATGCACAGGTTGAATTTCCGGCACATGCCAAATCCTCCTCTCTGCACTGTGGAGAGAAGGCCCCCATGAACATGCAGCAGCAGCAGCCACTGCACAGCACGCCGGCCGGCCACTGCGTCGTCTGCGTGCACGCAGCGTTGCAGACGCAGCACGTACAGTGGAAGACAGCAGCAGGGGAGGGAGGGGGAAAGGAGAAAGATGTAGCTGCAAACTTCGCCTTTGTTCAGGTGGTCCTCTCGATTGTCTGCAAGCTTTCCTCCATCGATCGATCGATCGTCCCGCATCTCTATCATCACCATCTGATCATCCGACCGGCGGCGGCCGGCGTTGTATGTAGAGGGAGATGGCTGGCCGGCCGCCGGTCCCCGCCGGCCGGGGCCGGCCCATAGACATCGGTTGCATCAATAATTGTGCGCCCGTACGCGCACGTTGGATCATTAATTGATCATAGCATGTCGTATCATTTGGGGGGATCACTAGACACGGGCTAGCTAAGGTGAATTATGTGTGATGCATGGGCTCCCAGCAAATTAAAGCTTGCACTGCAAAGAAGTCCTGTGTGTCTTGCTACTGAGACCTTTTTAGGTTTTCCCTGTCGAGAGGAACAGCAGAGGGAAGAAGATGGTCTGCAAATTGTGTTTGTCACTTGAGTCCCGATGGTTGGTAATATTTCATTTCTAACATTTTCCACGGTGATACCACTTTTGAATAACTTTTCCAAGTACCCGTCATCTTGACGTCTATCACTGCGTTGGCAGTTCTTCGTCAGTGTTTACCCTTACGCCAAGAAAGATTTGGATTACACTAAAACACCATCGACTATACAAGAAAACTACTGCAGCAACCATCGGGAAATTTGTAAACCTTGTAGTATAACTCCATGTCACGAGTTGCGCATTCCTTTGCTCAATGCAGGGGCAAAAAGGGAACATCAGTTACATGACGAAAGACGATAGCTAGCTGCCCCACATGACACGTGTAGTTTGTTACTGCAGAACAAACTAGTTCACTACTAACTACTTCAGGGTAGTAGTACCTTAATTATAGGTTGCGATGATGCTTACTTTACGTGTATATACATCGGATCCTTGCATGGAAAGGCAGCGGGCACTCGTGCATGGCGATCACGTATCCCCATGGCCCACATGATTAGGGCCCTTTTAGAGCATCTAAAGTGAATGCGAACCGTCGATTTTTTTAATTTAATGAAATAGATTAGTTAGAATTTAGTTATACTATCACTAGCATTACTAGTATTAGAATAATGAGGGGGTAAAATCGTTGAGGAAACACATAGCGCAACAGTAAATTCAGCAACTTTGTTGGTTCGAAAAGAAGGTAGAAATATATGGATGACAGTCATCGTCCATCACAAGCATGACATGACCACCTCAGTGAGCCATATCCCAAAGCGCCAGCTCGGTGGACCACAACCGGTAGGCGCATTGTACGGAGAATGACCGCGAGAGGTTCTCATGCTCCCCCGCTGTTGTGCCCTTGTCGAAGTTCTATGCTGTACTCCTCGTGCTCGTACTGCTCCTTGATTGATGACTCGCTTCGTCTCATCACCTTCCTTCCCCCTCACAATCCTCCTTCATAGCGCGTGCACAAACCCCACACCACT
This sequence comes from Melocanna baccifera, assembly GCA_036346265.1. Classification (NCBI taxonomy): domain Eukaryota; kingdom Viridiplantae; phylum Streptophyta; class Magnoliopsida; order Poales; family Poaceae; genus Melocanna; species Melocanna baccifera. The sequence continues at coordinate 16,251,129 of CM070702.1, forward strand.
TGGCTGCGCCTTGGGGATGTTGTACGCACCACCACCGAACTCTGCTCCCTCCTCACCATTGCCACCATCGTGGTAGTACCCAACCGTCCCTCCCAAACGCCTATTCTGGATGCTTCTTGCGCCTGGCCGCCGCCACACCGCGTGAAGGCGGTCATCACGGCTCCATAATACCCTTATAAAAAAAGGATTTGCAAACAAAAGTCGAGTATATCCATACAAATCAATGGTTAGATTTCAATTCTACTGTCATTCTTCTACTACCAGTAGAACGCACTGCAAAATTTTCCCATGATTAAGGGGTGTTCGTATTAACTACGATTGATGACTTTTGACTGAAAATGAATAGTAGTGATTAAAAGAAGTAGCTTTTGAAGGAGGGGACAAGCGATGAGAAAAGTAAGGGAGATATGCGTACGCGAGACAGGAGCGAGAGAAGTAGGGTAACTGATGCACCCATAACTCCCCTTATATTTGGAGTGAGGTGAGAGCGAGAGGAGTGGAGAAACTACTTCAAAAAAATCAAGTGTTTATATTGACTTCTGATTTCACACGAACACCCCCTTATGCATGAGATGTCTCTAGAGAATGCAGGCATACTTCCACGATGACCCAACAACATGCATATCCTTCTACCAATCTGAGCTCATCTCATATACTAATACTACCGCTTTGTGTATGCTATATAAACTATGCATTTATGCATTTCATGCGATGCAAGTTGTAGATCGTATGATCTAGTCACCACACATTATTACGTCATATCCATACACTCTTTTTACATTACTAATTACATGGAATGCAAAATATATTGTTCATTTCAGCTATCTTTGCACATACTTTTTTTAGTTTTTTGTAAGATCACCTAATGGTCATGATGAAATGTGAATTCTACCAGTCGAAATTGACAATGTGTCATGCATGGCTAGCCAGACAGTACAATTAAATTTTATTCGAGGAGGGACAAGTGAAATTGATATTGGTGCCACTCCAAAGAGCTTTTGCTTCTAGCTTCTGACTTTTGGCTTCTTAATTTCTTTTTTTCTAGTTTTTTGGCTTTTTTTGAGGCTTTTTGTATTTCCTGTTTCTCTTATTCCTTTGTATTATCCGTGATGATATAATCTATTTTTTTAATTTAATTATATTAAAAAAAACTATAAGCAGCTACAGTTCAAAAAAATAAAACTACAATGCCAAATAAGCCAGAAGCTCGGGCTTGAAGGGCCTATTCTTTTTAGCTTCAGTTTATGGTTTTTAGCTGCGACTTATAGATTTTGGGATGTTTGTGTGTGAGAGTACGGAGTAACAGAAACGCATGTATAGTTTTGGTCAATATAAATGAAATCGCTATAGTATGTACTATAATCAATTTGTAGACTTCGTATTAAAAAGATATTTTGTTTGAAAGTTAATTACTGTAAAAAAGCTAAAATGTAGCTTTTAGAAGCTGAAAGAAAAGGTCCAAAAGCCCAAATGAGCGGTGCCAATTGTGCACTGAAAATTAACGGGGGAGCATGCATACAATGAAAAGCATGTGCAGATTAGTAATTCGAGATTGGGAATAAAATTTTAAAAAGCAGAGGAAACGGGTGAGTAGAAGTTAGGCCTTGTTCAAAAGTTCCATAGCTTTTGGCTTTTAGGGAGTACAGGACACTCGCGTTGAGAAGTCATTCTATTTAAAACGACTCCTATAGTGATACTTACAAACGGTTTATAGAAACTATCTTCAAAAATATTTTGTTGAAAAACCGACTTCTAAAGCTAAAAATTAGAAGTTATTTGAAACATGGCCTAGACCCTTCCAACCCAACACGACCCATGTGGATGCATCAACTTTTCTTGGTGGCAACCACCCTTCGATCTGGCGGGGCGGGAGCTAGATCAAATCTCTTCCTCCCCTCCGGTCGGCCCCCTTCCCTTGCAAGCCAGTGGAACTCGCCGTAATTCCCCCCATAATTGAAGGCTCTTCTCCTTTTCACCAGCGCCTTTGTGTGTAGAAGAAAGAGATAAATTGACAACTGGTAAGGTAATCCGCTGATGCCACTACTCACCGCCATCAGTGGATGGAAAGCAATCTATTCTTGCATGTAATGTTTTTGAGATGGCTATTGTTTACCTCTATTACTGCTGCTGTTAAAATGGGTGGACATTTATTATGCGGTATATGAATACTTGAAGGCAAAGTCCAGTGAAAAGTCCCACACATTTATGCAAAATGCCTAGGTTTGAATTGCGCTTCATGTCTATGTACGTTATATTAACAACGGGATTTGACTACGAGCTTGTTCATATTGATTTTTACTGATAATTTTTAATTTTAACTTATGAATAGTAATAGCTTTAGAGAAACAATATGAAGAGACATTTGCGTGCAATGTTCGTTGATATAATAAATGATGTCACTACAATATCTACTACAATTGATTAGTAGACTACGTTTTGAAAAAACATCCTATTTGAAAGCTATATACTGTAGAAAAGCTATTTATTATAGAAAAATAACTTTTAAAAACCAATACGAATATGAGTTCTTCAATCATACAATGCATATGACAGCATATAGGAATGGATCTATCGGGTGGGCTTCGTGAGGCTTCAGCCCACCCTCCGCCCCCACCTGTTCAGGCTCTAGCCAAGGCCCTGAGCAGATCCGCGCGGCGGCCACAGCCTGAAGAGGACCACCGTCTCGACCTCCTTCTTCGAGGAGGCCTCCCGCCTCTGGCCATCGGCCACCCTAGCATCCATCTCGACCTCTTCGCTACGTGTTATTGACCGGCTCCACCCCCACGCTTCCCCCACTGTGGTCTATCGCCATTCCAAAGGATCTTAATCGACCAAGCGGGTGCTTAGAGACCTCCTTTCTCCATTGATGCGCTCATTGATTCCTTGTTTGGTCAATTTTTGCCTTTTCGGCAAGGCATTCCGTCGAGCACCTAGGCTGTGTTGCTCTACCTAGCACCGAGCCTTCTTGAAGCCATGATTCCTTGGCCTTTGAGTTGGTTTCGTTGGCTTGTTTTAATGCATTTTGATATGTATTGTACTATTTAGGGGGATTTTGTCCTGTGGGTTCAACCAGATGGATTGCTAGGTCTGTTTGTCCCCCTAGTTCTAACGTGCCTAAGTGGAAGTGTTCTTATATATGTTCTGGTGCTAGTTCTGGTAATTTGTTGTGTCTTTTTGGCATGTTGTTGTCATAGAACAGTAAGTTGCGCATGAATGTAGGCGTTGAGAGGGATGAGTTCAGGACTCAATATGTGAAGTAGTTGGGTATTGGGTAGTCAAGCATTGTGATTGACTATTAGTTTGATCTTAAACCATCCTTTGTTATGAAAGCTTTATTAATGTTCTACTCTCATATCAGACTTTCACCATGATCCATGAAATTCACTAGCAAACATATGGTAATTTTGCAACCAAGCACGTTTGGCCATCCCTGTGGAACATGTTTGGCATACTCACCACCGTCACTATATGTTTGTTAGCACTGGTAAATTCATGCATAAGAAATCTCGAACTAATATTCATTTTATTAGTTCATTTTAGGATAGTCAATGATCATACCTTTCATTTTGTGACATCTTGTAGTTCCCTGCTTAATGTATGTGTATTAATAACTACTTTGAGTCTTGGCTCACTGCATGACACGACTCACATGACTGTGGTTTTCCTCCATTTGAAATATATATAATGGTGGATCTCCTAATGACAAATTGGTAATTTTTAATCTGATAAAAGGTATAATGAGGGTTCCACCTGTCAGTGGGACTAAAGAAAGAGAAGGCTGAAGCCCTCACGAACGTGCGCAATGCGAGAGCGGTGCAGGAGAGTTCGGACCGTCCGATGGAAAGTTTGGACCATTTGAACTCGCACCAGAGGGTTCGGACCGTCTGATGGAAAGTTCGGACCATCCGAACTCGCATCGGAGGGTTCGGACCGTCCGAACTTGCTACCGAAGAGATAAGTAGGAGGAGACCCCGTCTCTTCCCCGAGCGGTGCCTCATCCGGATCTGGATTTGGCCTCATCGAGCGATTCAAGCGACGATGGTGAGGCAACGATTGGAGAGGTGGCGGTGGAGGTGCGGGCTGGCTCGGGCTCCTCGGAGCTGGACACTCGCAGCCACCACGCCGCAGCCCCTTGCCTCCTCTATTTAAAGGTGCTATCTCCTCCTCCGTGAGCATCTCATCTTCCTAGTATCTCTTTGTCCTTAGTGTTCTTTCTTGTAGTTTTCGGATTTTCCAAGTGAGAGGGGAAATCCAAAGAAATTACCCGAGAGAGGAAGAAAGTAGTGGTGGTCCTCTGTTATTCTTGAATATACTCGGCCGGGTGTGTTCTGGTGGTTCTGTGCGGCATCTCCGACCATCGACTTCACTCTTCGATTTGCCGAGGTGTGAAGGCCGTCATTGTATCTCCGATTGCCATCATCTCCTTGCTCGGTGCAGTGGGGTGCTTGGTTTTCTGGGACAGCGTTGCGAGCGTGCCTTGCCTTCTTCGATTTCATCTTGGTGATTTTGATTATCACCGCCGCTGTGAGTATATTGGCTGCTGGTTCTTTGCAATTTCGTGATTTACTTCACATCTCTATGAGTTATCACTAATTTGGAAACTGCAAAGAAAGTTTGTGGGTTGTTCGCTCTATGATGAAATGACATAATACTGAAATTATATATGAATGTGATGGTAGATGGATCTTGAGCTTTCAGCTGGCTTGCTATTTTTATGCACTGATCATTGAAATTACTATTCATTACTTGTTGATCTCTGTGTTAAGTTGGCACTATGATTAGCTTTCGGACATTCCTGAACATTGCTGAACCCTGTTATCTCATTATAATTAATAGAGTTTATGTTAAATGAATGTTAGATTGATTTTGAGATCATTTATATTGTCCAGCAAGGTAAATTTATGATCTGTTAGTTTCTTTTGATAGCAAAGGTTAATTCGAGTTTAAAATCTAATCTATAACTATCATATATAATCAAGATTAGATTTTGTCATGGCGGAGATGGCCAAAACTGAATCTTGTGTAACTATCCTTCTGAGAGCAATTAAAAACATTCAAAATCTTGATAATATGTTAAGTTTGGTCATACATGTTACATTTATATTGTTATTAACATTCAGATGGTATGACTTAATTTGTCTATATGTGTATATGTTATTTTTTGGCTTTTACATGATATATATGTTGGGCACATGTTACTTTTCCAATGACTTAAAAAGTTCATATGTTCATATGCTGATTAAGTCATTTGTATGCTCTTTTTGTCATACCTATGTCCTTAGTAAATATACTAGAATTAAATCTAAATATATGCTTATACCACGTTATTTACAACATATACAACTTTGATAGTATACACCTACTGGCTACTGAATTAGATTATGAAACGCTCTGGTTTGAATACCACCCATAATTAGTTATTGTAAGGCAAGTGGTTGCGCATGAGTGTATAATCAATGTTGTGATGATTGTAGAGTATGATAATTTTACATGGAGGACTAGTTTGGCTAGGAGATCCATGCAAGCATATATTGTGAATGCTCTTCGCAGAGGTGTTCGGCAACGAGCATCCTCTATGCTTTCGAATCTTCAACACACTAATTGAACATTGACTTAAGATTTTTCTTATATATTGGAGTATTGTGGGGAAGCACCTAATCCTTTGGTAAATCTACCGCTAAACGCATGTTTTACCCAAAGCATGAAGTTTGGTATAGTCGATCATTTTGATTAGAACTCTTTTTAGAGCTTTGTCAATATTTCTAGTTTGTTACGGAGATTTTGGAACTCATAGAGGGCATAGATTTGAGTAAAAACATCTACAGATCTGGCACTCGAGCCCTTAGCAAAGGAAGGTATGACATACTTCTCATTTCTCAAGCAAAATTTTTTGAATTTGTAACTTTAGAAGGTTCATGGTTTTAATATGTTTAATTACACACACACACACACTTGTATCGTGGTCTAACCGCTCTAAATAGTGCATTGGTAGTACTAGTACCAACATACACTTGCATAATCCAATAAACACTATATTTTTGCTTTGTTTCTTTTCTATTTATGTATAAATTTAAATTACACAAGAATAAAAATACTATATTTATGTCAATCTAGCTTAATCCTTCGAGATTTTAAGTCCATCCTCTATTTCTATCTTGGCTTCGCCACTGATAGCATATATCCTCTTGATCTTCGAATTTTACAGGAAGAGGTTTTTTTGGGAGGGAAATGGTACACAATGTTATGCCCATGATTTTGAGAAACCATTAATTTATGAATGGGAGAATGTTCCATATATACTTCGTTTTCAGAAAATTTAGTAGACAAATGAGATACCAATTTGCCCCTATCAACTTTTCACCGATGACTGGAAAAAAATCACGCACCCATTTTTTTCTCACGAGAAAATTCTGCCCAAACCTGACCCATGCAGAGTGTTGGTCCACGTCTAGCTCGCTTGCTAGGGACTGTGCACGGTCGCACCATCGCTGGGAGGACAGTCTGAGGTGGTGCTCGGAGTTTATAGTTCAAATTATTTTATAGTGATTGTTTACTTTTAAAAAATTAAAAAAAAGCAAAACTGATTATATCATCACAGACTATGCAAAGAAATAAGAGAAAAAAAGAAAAGATAAAAGCCAAAAACCCTAAAATACCAAAATAAATCAAAATTAAAAATCAATGTATTTTAAGTGATTTCTAGTTTAAATAAATTAAAAGCTAAAATAAATCTAAAGCTAGAACTATTTAGAGCGACTGACGGGTGCAGCTGCAGCGGCCGAAAATTTCCGCAGAACTAGAAGCATAGCAGGAAAAAAGCACCTCCCCGTTGTTTGTTTCCTCGTTCTCTAGCTTGTCCCTTTTGCTCTCTCTTCCAGCCCAATTGCTGCTGCAGTAACGAAACGCTACTGCTCCACGCTCTGCTCATGCATCTACGTCGTCCTCCTTCCAAGCCCCCGCTTTCCACCACCTCATCTCTCGTACTGCATGTCAGGGTGGCAGCTAGCAGCATCCTTTTCAGTGTTTCATCATCTCGCCTAGCTAGCTCCTCCCATTCCACAGTCCACACACCATTATGCTACCTGCCCCCTCTTCTACGTGCTCTCGCTGGTCTGTGCCAATGAACTATTAGGCTCACCACAATTGCAATCAGCACAGTAGAGCGTGAAATGCTGCTGGGGTATTGTTTTAGCGATGATTTCTGGTTTTTGATTGAAATTTTACTGTAGTTGATTTTTACTATAGTTGATTTGACTTTTTAGACATAATTAAATTAAAAAATATAAAAATAAAAAATATGTTAACCATCACGGACAATACAAAAGAACATGAAAAAAAGAAAAATACAAAAAAGATTAAAAAATCTAAAAAATCTAAAAAAATTCAGAAAAAGATAAATTACTGAATAGTAAAAAAAATTAAAATTAAAAGTTGAAGCTGAAAAAACTGAAATAAACAAAACTGTGGCTAGGCAGCGGTTCTATGGTCATAAAATGGAAGAAAGACGGATACCTTCCGCATAGTACAATGAGTTGAAGTGCATTGCAGAACTTGTCTAGTTGTGTCACTTTTGTACGATAGGTCGCAGTACATGGTCCCTAGCTTGGCTGATCATGCTAACTAGCTTATTTGATTACACATTTAGGTTCGTTCGTTTGGGCCTAGGTTTCTAATTTATTTTTAATTATTTATAATTTTTTGATATTTTTTAAGTTTTTTATCGGTTCTTTTTTTCATATTCGTTTGCATTATATATGCTGGGCTAATATTTTTTTCTATTTTTAAAATTTTAAATTAATTATGTCAAATAAATCATCGTCAGTTACAGTGTAATTTTAATCAATTATAGTACAATTTCAGTTATAAATCACTAAATATTAGCTCAACCAAACAGCTTCTTAGGCCTCTGAACTTGTCAAATTATCATATCTAATTAGTCTCCCTCTTTAGTCATCTTTTTTGTCTCTCAATTTGTAATTACATTATAATGACTATCTACTTGTAATAAACTATAATTTGTAAGTGGGAGAGGTGAAAATAAAGGGAGGAAAGATGACAAATGGATCCTGTACAATAATTAATTCATTGTGTAGGAAGCTTGAATCTAAAATCCCTCTCTCTCTCCTCTAGTACCAAGCTAGCAACAAATTGTTGTGAATGTCCTCATGTAAACAACATCACTGGCCATCCACGATTAATAATTCACGTAGACCCCAGAAGTTACCATTACACCCTCATAAATCGCTTTCTTTTCTTCTTCTGTCTCTCTCCTTCGTAGACTCATTTTTGACCCTATAGTCATCTGTACCTGCTACATCCACCGTCAGACCCGTTTTGAGATTCATGCTTGCCTATACACTCCCATGTATTTCTTATGTATGTTATCTTTTTATAAATCTCGTAGTTTCTATCCTCTCTCTCTCTATCAATATCTCTTTAGTGACTTCCAGACAACGAGTGGCGCCGGATCCAATAAAAACGCGACACGACACCCTCGAATCCGGCGGTGCGCAGCTTAGGGCGTCCAGATCCAACGGCATGCAAGCTCGGGCGGCGATGAGTGGCGGCATCCAGTGATGGTGGTGAGGTTTCAGGTGATGGTGGCATGGCGGGTAGTATCCGGTGGCCTCGTTGGAAACCTCGAGGCTTCCATTGGCGGTGGTTGCGTTTTTGGCAACAGCGGTTAGGGTGGGGTGTCTGGCCGACGTGGGGTTTCGGCGAGGTCTCCGGCGGTTTGGTGAGATTTCCAGCGAGACGGTAGGGTTTTTGGTTGGCGTGGGGTATCCAACGAGATATGTATATAATTGTATACAAAGTATTGTGGGTATTTATTTATATTGCTAAATACAAACGTGTATCTTAAAGCGTTGTGTGGACGGTGGATTTGGTAGGGACATACGCCCCTGCGGGCAGAAAATCCGTTTACGAGCCCTTACTCTCTCCCCAACTCTCTCCTGTCGTACCCACTACTTGCACCCCCTCCAAGAACAAAAATTCGATCCCATTCTACCCGCTTCTCCCGCGAATTCACCGCCAACGAGCGGCAGAAATGGCTTCTCCCGCCGACGAGGCCCTCCCGGCGCTGCCGCTGATCAAGACGGCGCCTTTGTCGCCCTCGCTACCGTCCGCCTCGGCCTCTCCGTCGCCGGCGCCGGCGTCGGCGGAGGGCACGAAGGCGGTGGAGGACCAAGAACCGTCGACGCCCACGTCGGAGGAGAGCAGGCTCCGGAAGCCCACGGAGTGCCCGCCGGCGCCTCGCAAGCCGCAGGCGCCTCGGCTGCCGGCGAGGCGGAAGTCGCCGGCCTCGTCGCGGGTGTTCGTCGACGTCCGGCGTGACCTCTCCGCCGTGTTCCGGTCGCTGCCGCCCAAGAAGCGGATCCGGGCGTGGTGATGCTTCTACCTGGCCGTAATTTATCTTGGCCTTCTTGGTTTGGTTGATTTCTTGGAGAATTCTTCGAGTTCTTGGCTTTCTTTTCTTCTTTCTTGGGTTAATGGTATCCACGGCCATGGTATAAATTATATTTCTTCATATAAATAAGGTGTTGTTTTTATGTGTGTTTTGTTTTCTTTTTTGGATGGTTTTGTGTGAAGGAGAATATGTAGCTGTAGAATTGAAGAGGTTGTTACTAGATGGAGTTTAAAGGCAAAAAAAAAAAAGTTTGTAAGAAAATTGACCGAGATCTTGGTAATTATGATAGCTACTAGAATTATTTATTATTACCTCCAGTTCTTCTGTGTCCTTTGTTGATGTTGCATGTGCAAATGATCTGGCCAATTTAGTCAGAATCCTTGTGTTAATCGCTGTTCAAAATTTGGTGAATGTGACCTGCGCAAGAACAACGCGACAATTGGCCAACTTGGGTAGTAGATCTACCATTCTTACAACGAGATAGCTGAGAATTGTTAATTGTGACAATCCTAACAAGTTTGATTTTTTGTGCAAATTTCATTTCATGAATTATTTCAGCAATAAATGGGGTTGGATACTCTTGTCTGTTAATTCAGAACTATTCCAAGAAAATACCTCTGATGGTGAGTGCACGTTTGGTTGTGCTGCCCCATTGCTAGAGAGAGAACAGACAGAGAGAATCTTCTATTCATCAGGACATGACATAGTTTTTCTATTTTATTTTTCCCGGGCAACATTTTCTCCGATAGGTCTAATTTGTCTCTCTACTCTACCGGTGTACCTATAAACTCCAGATTTAACTGTTTTGATCAAACTCTGTTCATCTATACAAATCAAAATAATACCATACATTCAGTTAATTTCTGTGCATTGAACTGTCACATCACAATGGAAAACTGAGCAAAATCCAAGCCCCCCAGTTACAAGAACACGTAGTTCATGGATCATGACAGGGTTAGGCACCAAGTTTTGCTCTCAGGGCTTTTGTCTTCTGCTACATTGGTCGTTCCACATCTGGCTTACAAGCCATGACAATGCCATACATACATATTACCTGTCAGGCCACAACACAGTTAAGCTAGTAAGTTCCTATTCTCATGAAAACTAAGCTCCAAAGGGATTTTAGCTCATACAACCACAAAGATGTTTTTAACCATCTCGGTTAAATCTAAATTTCAAACAGTTGATATACTGTTCAGTCACACTTGAGCAAAAGGCCAAATGCACCACTATTACTTGGATTTGATCTTAGGATCAAAGCTCTTGCAATTACTCACAACTGAGTTCACCAACATGGCCATATCTCTAGAAGAGCAGAAAGGCTTTGATCCCCTAAAGAAGGGGAGAGAGAGAGAGAGCAAGTGAAAAGAGAAGAAACTGGAAGTTCCCTCACATGGGTTGTTACTCGCATTACGGTCCGTGCTGTTGCCTCAGGAACAGGTCGCAGTGCACTTTATCCTACGGCAGAAAAGAGATTATGCGAGAGATCAGGATTTGGAGGCCGTTCTGTTACGTCTGCATCTTCAGTTTTTCACTTCCCAAACATCCTTACCAGAGTACGTAGCTACATGGGGTCTTTTTTGGGTGTGGAATATGGCTTTTGGTTAAAAGTTTTAAATTCTAGTTGTTCACGAGAGAGTATAAAAAGAGATTTATGTATGATTTTAGTTGGTATAGTAGAAGTTGGTTGGTTGATATAGCTGAAGTTGGTTGGTTGATATAGCTAAAGTCGGTACAATGTCTACGTACTACAATCGATTTGTAGATCCTACATTAACAAACACTCTATTTAAAAAATAATTATTGTAACATAAGCTATAAATTATAGGTGAAAAAGTTTTCATTTTTCACCTGCAGTAGAAGAATCTAATATGCAAGGAATGTTCTTAAATTTACCCTAGTTGAATCAGACAATTATTAGTTGATGATACGAAGTAATGCGATAATGGTTAATATGTGGTGACAACACGCTGGGTCCAGAATTTCAGGATACACACCTGGATTTTAGAATCAGTGGAAGGGAGATAAATGAGCAGTAGTGAAGTAAGGTCCAAGAACGTACACATGAGAGTAACCTAGGATTCTTTGGACTGGAGTAAATGTTTCTTGATGGCTTCTCCACTGGAATGGTAACGTTGCAATTTGCAGAAGTAAATTCTTCACCCCCAACGGTTGGTTCATGGCAATTCCCTGCAATGTTTTTATTTCTATTTCGTGCTGTGTGAGGTGTAGCAGGCCACTGCATCAAGAGGCATGATGTATAATGTACAAAGAACATTACTACGATTCTTTGACAAGAATGTCTGTAAGATCGTGACAAGCCTCATTGATCAATCTCTGAAACTAACTCCCCAATTTTAATTGTTTAAAATGGGATTGGTGAATATCAGCTATATTTTGTCCATAAGTAGTGTATGATAGACCTGTCCAATTGGGTCAGATCAACCGTGCCAGTCTGAAGAATAGTACTATTGGCTCGACCTAGATATGATATAGCCCACGGCTAAATGGACCGTGTTAGCCTAGCCTGACCAACCGTGCTATACTTAAACCGAAACCTCAGCACGATGGACTGGACCAGCCCGACCAACCGTGTCATACTTGAACCAGAATCTCGACATGATAGACCGGTCGGCCCACCACCCCTCCTCCTCTCTCACCGCTCCTCCCGTTGTCCCGTCCCCCCTTCCCCCATGCCCAACCTCCCCCGTTGTCCCCACCCCTCCCCTTTCTCTCTTGGTTGCCGCTCCCCATCCTTCGTCGATTCATCCCCCTTCCCTCCTCCATACACAGGTATGGACTCTATTTTATAAATTTATCTTCCTCAGCTTACCTTATCAATATAATACTAAATCATAATACTTTAAAAGTAAGAAAACAAGTCTTATTTATATGAACTTATTTCTAATATGAAAGATAGATACCTCTATTCTAGTATTCTGTAACGCATAAGAAAGGAGGAGAAGCCTCGATGTTCGTGTGAAGCGTGCGTGTCGCTACTCGCTGCCATGGCGTCCAAAAACCGTGCGTCCCATGACCAGCCTCGATCAGGTTCGGGGAAGCTCTGAAATACGTGGGAACAGCAAACTGTACCCGCGATGTGGACTTTTCAGCGCCCACGACGTACGCCGGCCGATGGTGTAAAGCGCGCCCAAGAGGGAGGACCGTGGGAAGAACGGTCACGGCCGTATTGTATAGGCATGCGACAGCAAGCGTTGATGTCTGATTATACGGCGGTCCGCGCAGTCCTGTGGCACCGGACAGTTGAGGATGCTACTACGGTAAGTACGTTGGGCATGCATGCAGGATTTAGCTTTGGTTTATTTGGATTTAGGTTTTTAGTTTCTTATTTATTTATTTTTATTATTTTCATTATTTTTATTGTTTAGTATTTTTTTAACTTTTTTATCGGTTCTTTTTCCATATTCACTTGTCTTATACGTAATGGGCTAACATGTTTTTTCTATTTTAAATATTTTAAATTAATTATACCGAATAAATCATCACCAATTTCAGTATAATTTTAACCAACTATAATATAATTTTAATCATAAATCACTAAATTTCAGTCTAACCCAGCAGCCTCTCATGTGATCAGACAGTTAAGATATATGCGTCGACGACCAGTAAGGCGTTGAAGCATACGCATTTGATTGGATTTAGACTGACTATAAAGGTCTTATCGTTACGACGGCCACCATGTTGCGTATGCTCACGCGTGTGTAATTACTTGCAGCAGCTGCTCATGACCGGCAATTTAGCAATCATTTCCTTCAGGTCAGGATCTAGAGTAGTAGAGAACAAACAGTAGAAATACAGGCTTAACGACTAACGACCTACTTTCTTCAGTTCTGGTGCCAATCAGGAGATGCATGGATGCCTAGCCAGGCAGGTCATCGTATTCTTTCAGGCCTGCTCACTGAACATCATCTGACCCTTGGGACAGGGGACACATCATCTGTCCATCAAGCCAAATTGTTGGCAGCCCACATCTGCATTGTCTGGTGTGTTTTTCTTGAGGCCAACAGTGGCAGCACAGTCTAAAAAAGACAGGGAAGGAAAAAGATAAGGAAAAGAAATTCTGCAGATCCTACGAGCTTCAGAACATGTGAATAATTTCGGCACTAGATTTTGAATTCCAAACTACACAGCATAACTTCATTAGGTCTCAACTACCACCAATCCATGCATAGGAACATTTCAGAACCTAAGGTATGTGTCCTAATGGCAGATTAAATTCACTATGGTAGTGCTTATTTCGGCTTTTGCTATGAATTTTTAACTTTTTTTGATATTGTTTGAAGCTTTTTTTCTTCTGTAACTGCTGTGAGCCTTTTTGATATAATTAAAAAAATTTAAAAAAAAGGTTACGTCATCACATACAATGGAAAGGAATAAGGCAAAAAACCACCCAAAAGCCAAACAATTATAAAAGGACGAAATTAAGAAGTTAGAAGCTAAAATTTGAAGCTCAAATGAGCACAGTCTGCAACATAGCTTTAGTAATGACCCCATTTTTAAGAAAATGGTTGTCGTATTTCCCACAACAGCCCAAGAATTCTGTTATAAACAAAAATAGTATCATACTTGCTCAGAAATATTTGAAAAAGATCACTTTGGTTAAAATATGATCTAATGGTCAAACTATGCACTGTTTATATTAGCATCTCCACCATCCGTTACCGTCTTAAAAAACACAGACCGTTTATGTTAACATCTCCATCATCCGCTGTCGTCTTAAAAAATACAGATAAAAGATATCGGCTGTAGCTAAAAGTTCCCTTGTGTTACTTGCAGTTACGGTCTGTGCTGTTGCCTCAACAACAGGTCGTAGGCAGTTCATCCTAGGAGAGAGAGACAATTTGGAGGCCGTTCTGTTACGTCCGCATCATCCGTTTCACTATTTCAGAGTAGTTCTCACTTTTCATCTGAGGCCAAGGAACGTTCTTAAACTTCACGCTGGGTACAGAATTTCAGGATGCACACTTGGATATTATAATCAATTAGTTGAGGATACTATGTAGTGACAACACGCTGGGTACAGAATTTCAGGATGCACACTTGGATATTATAATCAATTGAACGGAGATAAATGATCAGCAGTGAAGTCAAAAGCCGAGGGGACGTTCGTTTTAAGTGATGAATTCTGATTTTTGGTTAAAATTTTATCGTAGCTGGTTTTTTTTTTACTGTAACTGATTTGGCTTTTTGAACATAATTAATTTTAAAAAATATAAAAATAGAAAAAAACATGTTAACCCATCAGGGACAAATACAAAGGAACACGGAAAAAAAGAAAAATACAAAAAAGCCTAAAATATCTAAAAAAAGATTCAGAAAAAAACGAAATACTGAATAGTGAAAAAAACAGAAGTTAGAAACAGAAACCGAAAAAAAGCCGAAACGAACAGGGCCAACGTTAACACATGCAAGTAACCTAGGATTCTTTGGATTGGGGTAAATGTTTCTTGATGACTTGAATTTCTAAATAGGAAGAAACGATGCAATTTACAAAAGTAAATTCTTCCTTCAAAGGCTGGTTCTCTGCATTTGTGAGGGCATGAGCTTAAGTTTATTAAAAGTTGCTAAACAGGATCATGGTCCATCGAAATTAGCACTGTAAGACTTGCAAAATCCAAGGAGAGCATACGTTGTTGCAGTCAGGTGAGATCCTACCAAAGTGTAACAATCAGCAAGCATATATTGTTGCACAATACACAAATTCTCCATTTCTTGTACCAAATAACAAAAGGAGAACGTATTCTTTAAGAGAATTTATCAGCAAAGGTTAATGGTCCACAGATAAGCCATAGGGAAATGCTCAAGCACAACACTCTTCACCTGCTAGAATTATTCATGTTGGCGGCTGCCAAGTCCCTGGCTTAAAAGTGGCACCAGTTCCTGTTGGTTCGGAAGACCTGAAAGAAAATAAGCATGAGTTCGAACCAATGTAATCAAACTTAGGCCTATGTACTCACATTACAGACTTGAAGAAAACAGCTACATAACAAATAACATTTCATCACAAATTACTACATTCGGCGAGAAGACATTGAATTGGAATGCACCTCTCATTATCTGTTGTGGCATCTTCTGTATCAGTTGCATCCTTAGGCCTAGATAGTTCCTCATGTCCTAAACAACGTGACAGAAATGTCATCATGCATGTCAAAGGAGTTACACTTCTATCACAATCATAACAGAGATTGAATAAAGCTGTGTTACCTTTCTTCTGATCCACAGAAGTATCAGGGAACTGCTGCATAAAACTTTTGAGATTTGGGGATTCAGCTTTCCCTATATTTGGAGGAACATCAACAACCAAACAAAAGGTAATATGAAATTTCTTTTCCCTACAACAGGGCAATCTCCTCAGTACAAGTAAATGATAATACATAGTATAAAGTATAGTGACGAAAGTAACCAACAAAATTCATTGCATATAAGCTTTGACAGGGTAACAAATGATGTCTAATATTAATTTTCCTTTCTTAAAGTTTCCCATTGGCAAGGCTAGAAACTAGGGCATGCAAAAAAAAAAAAAAACCACAGCATTGGTCTGAAAGTGGTATTGGTGGAACAGGACAAATATTAAACATAGCTTTCAGATACTAAACAGAATTAGATAAAGTTCAAATAAAACTATAAATGCAGATAGATAAACAATGGTGGAAACTAAAGAGTACCCAGAAAGAACATACCAATTGACTTGACTGGTCGGACACCAGCTCTTCTTTCCTCCTCTTCTTTCTTTTTCAGAACTTTAATGAACATAGAGTAAATATATTAATGAGCAAATCCATGAATTATTATTCATCAAAGCAACAACAGAGACTTTTGACGAACCAAGGCTAATGTAGAATTATATAACAGGACCTTGATGAAACAAAACTTAAGTAAAGAAGATATCATGCCATATTGGTGACATATGCTGGTATGAATAATATCATCTCCTGCAGCGCAGCTAGAATAAAAGCTTCACAAATGCAAAAGGTGTGTGGTACATAAGTAATATACTGTGATAATTGGTTTTCAAAAGACACATAGAAAGTTAAGACTATACACCAATTGGTCATCATTTCCAACATTCTTTTCATGTGACTGGATTAATCTAAATAAATAAAGCAGGCTTTAGTAAATCTGGGTTCATATTTGAAAGGGCGCAACAGCCTTGCTACTTACTCCTTTGACAACCAATTAAACATCGAGAAACTGAAATCTCCATATTAACATTCTAATTGGTTGCTGGGATGCTTGCAATAGTGATCAAAATTTTCAAGTGATTTCATTCCATCCCCCTCATGTTGCAAGGGACTCTCTTCACAAAATATGATACAATTCCATTCATGGATCAGAAAACTGAAGTTTACCATCAAAGAGAAGAAAAACACATCTCTATTCTCCCATTTCTATTACCCATTGCATGTCATGGAAATTAGCATACAATGCATATTATAACAACTATAAGGTGGGCTACAACAGTACAACACCAGCAGCTAATGCCACCATATAAGATGTGATCCAAACAAAATAATAGGCATTACTCCTGAGAGGGATATTGGAATAACTTTTGCAAAGTGTATTTCACAAATAGTCACCAAACAAATAACAGGAATTACTCAAAATAGGGTTTTTTTATTTGGGGTAGAGAACCCACAAATAGCAGTGATCACATAACATAAATCAACAATATACGCAGAACATGCCAATCACAACTAATAAACTTGTGTGCTGCTCTATGACATACCTAGGAAAAGATGTTGAACTCTTGCTCACACAATACATCTTTTTTTATTATCAGTGCACATAATAGGCAGCGAGGCTTAAGGCATAAGAGAGGTTAGAAGTTGGAACCATCAGATACATACGTTCAACATTTTGCTTGACACGTTCACGCCTCGCTTCCATCTCAGCCAATTCCTACAATGGAGTAGCAATATATCATGATCAGAATAAACCAATAAGTTGCTTACCTTACTAAGGATGAAGGAATAAATAATCTGTGCACAAGTTGCAGAAAATCATGCAAAAAGCGCAGTCTCGCTCTTACCTCTGGTGTTGGAGCTTTCTTCCTTTGGCCATTCAACCAGCAAATCCACTCAACTACAAGACATAACTATCAGCAAATCCCCACTCAAACAGTAGATTCAATCATATCAATTCAGAATCAAGGCCCATAAACCATACATGCCTGCAGAAACAAAGGGCAAACAAAGCTAGTCAAATTAGGTTCTCTGTATACACCAGATCCTCACCGACCAAACGAGCAGGAGGAGACGTAACCTGGAACAGTCGTCGGCTCCTGGTCACCCTTGAACTCCACCCACCGCTTCTCCTTCACTGTAACGCCATCAAGAAGCAACAACACCAAGTTGGTTTAGCGACATCGATGTATCCATTTTCCGGAAAAGAACAGAACATCGAAATGGCAGATTCTTCTTGAAAGAAGAAAAGAAACACGGGGACGGAGAGACGGGTGGAGGGCACGTACTGACGCCGTCGACCTCCTCGACGCGGGTGAAGTAGCAGTTGCCGGCCTTGTCGACGCCCACCTGCGTCCGCGACTGGAACATCCCCAGCAGCCGCGACACCAGCCGCTTTGACATGGCTCCGCCGCCTCCCTCCCTGCTCCCGCTCCGCCTCCTCGCAGCTCGAGGCTCGCCTGAACTGGACCCCGCCTGAACGCCTCCTCCAGCCGTAGCGCCGCCTCGCTTGGGTACCGAGCCGCCGCCGCCTGTTATGTCCGGCAGCCCGCGAGGGTTGGGACAGGAGAGTTCGGGAGACGAAGAGTTTATTACGTCCCTTACAAGCTGACCCCACCTGACAGAGATCATCCCTGTCTTCCCAGACTTCTCACATTATTATCTACGGGCCCCACTTGCAGACTCCGTATGCCGACGAGATCTCTTCCACCTCCCCTCGAGTTCGTTCCACCCATGAATCTGGTGCCCTTCCTCGTCTCGACCTATGTCATCGGACAATGCGGGTGCTACCGCCGACGAGGCTTGTGTACGCGAAGCGGCGTCGGCGAACCCAAACCGCAGCACGTCTCTCAGCTCCCTCATCTAGCCTCTTGGCTATTGATTGGTCTGTCTCTGTATGTTATGTGCATGTTCATGGCAGCTATACCTTGTTCAGAACTACTCCAAATTGGATCTGGGGTGCATGCCAGTATGCTTGCTTGGGCTTGTGTTCCGTTATTATTGCCACTGTGTTGTATTGCAGATGGATCGATAGCTGCAGGGGCCAAAAGGAAGGGCTCACCCTGCCATCAAGGTGATAATTCTCAAGGGCACAAGACAGTGAGATATTCAGGAATCAGCCTTCCAGAGATATAAAATGCTGATAATTAATTCAAGATTTATATTGCTATTAGAGCATGGTCATGAGTGCTAGAGCTGCACATGTTTGGGTTGTAGGAAATTGAGACTAAAAGGACAGGAAATCGACCAGTTTTGGGCCACTTGAGCCTTTGTGGGATACTTTACTGCACTGCTATAGTGTTGAGTTGTAACCAATCTTTCTACAAAGGAAAAAATGTATCCATGCTCCGTGCACGACTGCAGATTATCACTGGCTTCACAGTTCATACTAGAGCATTGCATTATGCTTCCAAATGAATCACACATTGTTCTGCAAGGCCTTTCTTTTATCTGGTCTGTTCATTCTGTGTTCTTGCCTCGAACGAAGCTGCATCTGTCTTTCATGCGGATTACCGGGGATGAGTTAGGATGCCTTCTTTTTAACTCTTTTGCTTTGGAGATGTTGGAACTCAGATATTGTGGTGAAATAGCGTGCCTTAAGATCCCTTGTCTGCTGCAGCGGCTCTGCTACCTGAACGTGTTTGACTGCAAAAGGCTGCAAATGATAGAGAGCAAAGCTCCAAATCTCTCCACTTTTCAGTTTGGCGGTGACCTTGTACAACTCTCGCTTGGTGGTTCATTGCAAGTGAAGAACCTACGATTGTTTTGCTATCGGGCCAGCGTCGTTTATTATGCTTGTACCAAGCTTCTGTTCATTGTGCCAAATCATGAAACACTTGACATGTGTTCTAGTGAGGTATATTTCGAGACTTTAGTTAATTATAGACTAGCGATATGCAGTAACAGTAGTCACTAGTCATACTTTGGAATATAATTAATTTGAGACATCATTATGTAGATGGTCAACACACCAATGCTACCTGGCAAATTCCACCACCTCAAGAACTTGAGTATTTGGCTTCTTGGAAGAGAGGCTTTTTCCCCGACCTACGATTATCTTTCTCTGGTTTGTTTTCTGGATGCTTCTCCTTTCTTGAAGACTCTCAACTTGGGTTTAAGTCATAGTTCATCTTGCAAAGATATCTCGTATCTATGGTGGAACCATTGGTTCAAGCTCAAGTGTCATTGATTCACAATTTATGTGTTATCATTAGAGAAGTTTAACATTAACATCGTTCCTGCTCTTCGATGATTCCTCACATATGAGGAGGAAGATGCCAGAACATCACCATGGCAACCTCGAGTGTGAAGATCACTGGTTTCTGCTCTGCGAAGAGCTTCGTTGAGCTAACAAGTCATATTCTTGGGAGCTCAACGGCACTTGAGTGCCTTACATTGGACACCATTTATTGTGCTTTTAGGTGTTCCGTCAGCAAAACCGGTAAATGCTTTCCTATGGGCAAAGATATAATCACAGAAGCCCATGAAACACTCTTGGCTGTCAGAACATACATCGAGGGGGATGTTCCCTCTACAGTTAAATGTTCTGGAGCCTTGCAGCCGGTGCCATGCTTTGGAATCTTAGGTGTCGAGTTATCATAACTATCAAATTGTGTAATTTTAGAAGGGTTGTCCTTAGTTTTGTTAAATTATGAGAACCATCCAATGTTTAGCTCTGTAGTATTACATCGGCTGTGCTTTGTTTCTGAATTCACAACTGTCCAATGTTTAACCAAGCAATATACATATATTTGTTATGAATAGCGCTTGTATTCAATATGAGGCCAATGGGCCGGTATATATACACAAAGTACAGGTGGTAAATATGCAAAGAACCCCTCATAACAATGGGGAATAACAAAGTATACATATATCTCTAACACCTCTCCTCAAACTCATGGTGGATCAACAACACTGAGTTTGGAGAGAGAGAAGCTGTGCTATGCTCGAGTCTGGGCCTTCGTGAAGAAATCCGCTATCTGAAGTTCTGAAGGCACATACTGAAGAGTAATCACCTGATCATGCACACAAGACCTCATGAAAGAAGCATCAACACCAATATGCTTGGTGAGCTCATGCTTCACAGGATCACGAGCAATACTAATAGCACTGCATCGTCGACGAAGAGGAGTCTGTGTAGTGACGAAACACCAAAATCCTCAAGTAACCACCGTAGCTGTAATCTCTGCCAAAGAGAGCCATCGCTCAGTAACTCACCTCTGCACTCGAACGGGACACGTGATCTGTTTCTTCGTTTTCGAGCAATAAGAGAACCACCAAGAAAAACACAAGAGGCGAGATAGACCTGCGATCGGAGGGATCGCCGCCCAAGTAGCATCCGAATAGGCCTCAAGTCGTAGTGAGCTAGAACAAGGAAAGAAGAGACGGCGAGAGATGGTCCCACGAAGGTATCGTGAGAACGCGAAGAAGGTGGTGTAGTGGACTGAGTGGGAGCCGAGACAAACCGACTGAATATGAACCGGATAAGTGATATCCGGACGAGTAACAACAAGGTAAACAAGACTCCCAACAAGGTGACGATAGCGAGCCGGATCGTAAAGAGGCTCGCCATCGAGAGTCGAGGTGAACATTGAGCTCCATGGGAGTCTCAACGATCTGTTGATCGATGAGAGAGGCGCGATCAAGAAGATCCCGAATATATTTCTCTTGGGACATAAAGAAGCCATCTAGAGTGGAAATAACCTCGATCCCAAGGAAATAACGAAGAGGACCAAGATCCGACATAAGGAATCGCTCACTAAGACGAGCCTTGACAAAGGCAATGTACTCAGAATCATCTCCGTAATGATCATATCATCAACATACGAAGAAGAAGAGTCCACCACGAGGCGAAGTGTGGACAAAAGTGCAGGATCATGGTCACTAGCGGAAAAGCCAGCGAAGAAGTGACCACAGAGGAGAAGCGCTCAAACCAAGCACGAGGGCTTGCTTGAGGCCATAGAGAGAGCGACGAAGGCGGCACCATGCCCTCGAGAATGAATACCTGGTGGCGGATGCATGTAGACCTCCTCACGCACTCGCCATTAAGAAAGGCATTCTTGACATCAAGCCGAGAAATGCACGATGGCGAGCGAAGCCACCGAAAGAAGAGTGCGAACAGTGGTCATGTGGGCAACAGGAGCAAAAGTCTCGTCATAGTCAACACCATGCTCCTGCTGGAAGCCACGAGCAACAAGACGCGCCTTATAGCGCTCAAGAGAGCCATCAGAGCGAGTCTTAATTTTATAGACCCACTTACATGTGATGGGACGAGAATGAGAAGGAAAAGGAACAAGATCCCAAGTACCAAGACGCTGAGGGCAGCAATCTCCTCGGCCATGGCAAGTTGCCACTCGGTGAGTGACAAAGATCCCGTAGGAGACAAAGCTCACGAGTAGCCGCACCAAAGAAAGGCAAACGAGCGGGAGGCCGAATCGATCGGCGATCGCGAGAGCGTAACGAGGAGGAGATGACCCATCGGGGAAGATGTACCATCGAAGAAGATGGAACATCGGAGAAGATGGCTCATCGGGAAGATCCTCAATACGGGTCGACGAGTGTAGAAGATAGGTACTTGTAGTGGGAGGAGCCCGGGAGTCGAGGAGACGGCACAGTGGCGACAACGGCGGAGATGCCACGGGGAATATGTGGAGGCTCGGTGGAATGTGGATAAGGGCAAAACAGATATAGGTGTATCCGAAAGGTTAAGAAAGACAGAGACTCCACAGAGGAAGTCGGAGGAGAGGCGGACGGGTAGAATGGACGAGACTCATCGAAAGTCACATCCCGAGAAACCCGCATCCTTCGACCAATCGGATCCCAAAGACCGATAGCCCTTGTGCTCAAGATCAGATCCCAAAAGACACACTCAACAGATCGAGGTCGGTTTGGTGCATTCTCGAGGGGCGAGGAGAACGTAGCAAACGCACCAAACATATGAAGGGCGAGTAGTCGAAGAAGACCACGAGACGCTCAACGGATCGCACCAAGAGCGAGAAGAGGCTGGATGTTGATGAGATAGGTGGCGATGGAAACGACCTCGGCCCAAAAGTGAGGTGGAGTAGAGGCGGCGATCATCGAGTACGAGCCGTCTCAAGGAGGTGACGATGCTTGCGCTCAGCGACATCATTCTGAGCATGAGCACCAGGACAAGAGAACTGAGCGAGAGTCCCCGCTCGGAAGGAAATCTGCGCAGGAACGAGAGAGTACTCGCCAATGAATCAGCACGAAAGACACGAATAGGAGTGGAGAACTGTGTGTGGATCATAGTGGCAAATTGTTTATAGATAGACAAGACCTCACTACGAGAAGACATGAAATATATCCAAGTGTGGCGAGAGAAATCATCTATAAATATGATATAATATCGATGACCAAGACATCTGAATGAACAAGATCAAAAAGGACGCTGAGACACAGACTCACTATGAGGATAAGGAAGTCAAGTTGTTTACCTAACTTACAGCCCTGACAGTCTAAAGACACGTCTCCTGAGATAGACCCCAGAAGACCACGACGAACTAAGGATGACAGACGAGATCCACACAGATGACCAAGACGGTGATGCCACTGCTGAAAAGAGCCGGTAGACGGTGGCGTAAGCGAGAGATCGGCGGCAATGGTGGCGGCGGAAGGAAGGTGAAGCCAGTCAAGCTCCCGAGACGCCGTGAGTCACGCGCCGAGGCCGAACCAACCGAGCTCCGTGTGGCGGTCCCGAACACAACAAGAGTCGAGTCGAGAATGACTCGATAACAAAGGTCGATGAATCGTCCACAGAAAGAAGTCGCATAGTGAGGCGAGGAATATGAGCAATGAAGGAACATGAAAGGATGAGTTGCTAAGAGATCATCGACCGAGACGAAAGAGATGTACCATCGCAGTAAGAACACCGCGGGAGAATCAAGAGGTGTAATAAAAGACAGTGGAAGAATCAGAGTCATGTGAAAAGATGCTCCGTAATCAAGAATCCACGGGAGGTACCGATCGTGTTGGGGTGGTTTCTCGATGCACAAGAGTCGATGAGCGTAACCTGCAGATCCCGCCGAGGAGAACTGAAGCGGCAGCGGCGTCGAAGTCCGCTATCTCTTGCTCGGTGAGAGAAACTGAAGAAGTCGATGCGACGGCGACGTAAAAGCACTAGTGCGGGAGAAGAACGGCGTGATGGATGCCGCTTCTTCTTATAGCACCGATTCAATGTGGCCGCCTTGTCGCAGAGGAACAGTGAGGACGGCCACCTCGGACGGCGGCGCCACCACCACCGTGGCGGCCGCCAAGAAGCGCAGTAGCGGTAGACGAGCGGCGAGCACGAGGGGAGTGGCATCGCATCAAAGACCACTCAAAGCGAGTCTCCTCTCGCGCGTATCTCGGTGAGAGCCTCGAGAGTGACACGAGGGTGGCGTGCAAGAAGTCGAGCACGTCTTTGCTCGAACTCGGGGCGAAGGCGAGTAAGGAACTCGTAGACCCACGAAACTCCAAGTCAAGACGTATATCCAGCAAAGACGGACAGAACGACGGCCGATGCGGAGAGAGTCCAACGATGCGATGCCAGAGCTCGAGCGTAAAGGCATCAACGGTAGCATCACCACGATGAAGAGAGTGCTCAGGCGAACCACGGACGTGTGCAGGGCATCACCGAGGGCTCGTAGCGCCGACGAAGATGAGTCCACATCCGAAAGCCGAAGGAAGTCCCACAACCTCGTAAGAGAACCGAGGCCGGATATCGGCGATGAAGACAAGAAGAGCTCGGCGTCGTCATCGCACCACCGAGTGTAGGTGGTCGACGATCCTTGTAGAAATCGAGCCTCTGGTAGGCGAGGCGCTTCATCATCGCAATCTGGCGACCTCGAGCGCGATGTCACCGGTATCGGGGCAATGCAACAGCGTGGGCTCGTCGGAGGAATAGGGCAAGGTGGGCGGTGACATCGCCGAGAGGACGCCCAGAGACGTAAACCACGCATGTGAATGCGCATGTGAGACACGGTCGGTGTAATTAACACCATCAAAGACCACCGGCAATGAGGAGAAACGGTGCCCATTGGTAGGCGGCGCCGCGGCGCGGCGACAATACAACGAAGTCTAACAGCGGCGCCAACGGCGCGGTTAGATCGACGTTTTTGGAACCAAACCTAACGGCCTCCGCCGGTTAGTAACACACGCACGCACACAAGAGAGCGGCGCGCTTTGGCGAGCAACCGCGGCGCGGCGGCGGCGGCGCGCGGCGCGGCGCGGGCGCGCGCGGCGCGCAGACGGAGCGAGGCGGCGCGCGCGCGGCGCGCGCGCGCGGGCGAGCAGCGGGGGCGGCGGCGGCGGAGGAGCGCGCGCGCGGCGGCGAGCGGGGCGGGCGGAGGCGCGACGGCGCCGGGCCGCAGCGCGGAGGAGCGGGCCGAGGCGGCGCGGCGCGACGGGGCGGAGGCGGCGACGGCAGCGGCGGAGTCGCGGGAAGACGGCGAGGAGCCGAGCGGGCGCGACGCCTCGGCGCGGGGAGCGCACGCGAGTCGTCGGCGATGATGGCGGCGGCGCAGCGGCGACGGAAAACCCTAGGTACGCTCGATACCATGTTATGAATAGCGCTTGTATTCAATATGAGACCAATGGGCCGGTATATATACACAAAGTACAGGTGGTAAATATGCAAAGAACCCCTCATAACAATGGGGAATAACAAAATATACATATATCTCTAACAATATTTACATGGGATGCGCTTAAATTTTTATCTCAGAATCTGAGACCTAACTAATATACCTAGTGTGCTATTCATAACAGTGTGTGTGTGCATCTTTACTGTGTTAAATAAAAGTATGAACGTGTGTCTTGACAAATTAGCCTTTGATTAGTGGCGAATCCAGGATGAAAATAGAGGGGGGGGCTCTACTGTTAAAACTATAGCACAATATAATCAAACTAAGCCATGTTTACCGGTCTTTTGCCATTAGAATATCAAATTCATACATAAATAAGAAAAGAACAAATTGAAAATATACAATACAATAAATTTCGTACCTTACTAATAGATAATGCTCCCCCAAATGTCCATAAAAATGTGAGTACCGATCTGTAGATAAGAAATATCCAATTTAGTGATACAATATTAAATTGTGAATGTTCATAAACATTAAAAATGAAATAAAAACATACCATCTACTGCTAGTTGCACTGTTTGAGAAATATTTGTGCAAAGTTCGCTTCTCCATTTTTTGTAAATCTAAGAATAATTAAGCAGCAATTAATCAACTACTGATTAAATAAATTATCTAATGAACTAATGGTTAATGTACTATTAAACAAGACAAGAGATGTAAAGAAATACCATCTACTGAGGAGGGAACTGGAGTAATTGAGTAAAGAACTGGGGACCGCCGGCCGGACTGGCGATTGGAGCAAAGAATTAGGGACCGCCGGACTGGAGTAAACACATGCCACCAACCCACCACCGATCGGACCGAATCACAGCCTCACAGGCTCACTGAGTCACGGTCACCAACAAATGCAACAAAGCCCCTGCGCCCTGCTCACCTGCTGTACTCTCCCGGTCTCCCCACTCCTACCGATTTTCTTGGCGATTTCTGCTCCTCCTGGCAATGCGAGTGGTCACTCCGGGCGCGGCCGCGGCTTACCCCCTCCGACGTCCGCGGCCGGCGGCTCCCCCTACGTCCGAGCCTCCGAGGGTGGCCGCGCAGACCCCCTCCACCTCCTTCCTTCCTCGCCTCTCGGCTCCCCTCCGCCTCGCCTCCGGCTCCCCTCCGGCCTCATGGCCTGCCGCTCGCCTCGCCGCCTCCCCCTCCGGGCTCCGGGCCTCCGGCCTCTGTGGCTGCCGGTTCCCCCTCCCCCTCCGCCTCGGCGCTTCCCCCTCCGGGCTCCCCCTCCGTCTCCGGCTCTCCGCGCCGACTGCCTCCGCGCCGGCGCCGACGCCGACTGCTGGTGAGTCCCTCTAGGCTTCTACTGTTCCGATCTTGGATCTACATCTATTGTTTGTCTTCCTCCAATTGGACCTTATTCGCTGTTTATTTTGGGTCGGGCGGGCTGGCTTGGGCCGCAGCGCCTCGACCGAGTCTACCCAGAGTCTCGAAGTGTTCAATGTCATGACGGGAGGAGGGGTCGAGGGGGTGCTCGGGCACCCACTAGCACCCACGGTGCATTCGCCCCTGCCTTTGATCCACCGATGAACTCTCGGAATCAGGCCTGGCCGTGACAATGGCATCCAGGGCGGCGGCTAATGGTTGGCATGCTGCGGCGGCCCGAGGCAGCGCCGGCAACAAGTACCCAATCTTTGCAGTGTCCGGTGATCGATTCCGACGGGGTTGGCATGGGCGAGGATCCAAACGGATCGTGTGTAGCTTGCCCGGTACGTGGCTATGGAGTTTGGGTTAGTTTCCTAGTCCTTTTTTTTTATCTTTTTCTTTATTCTGCACGTGCAGCAGAGTCCGGTTAATTTCCTGCCGTAGTCGGCTGCTTAGTCTTCAGAAGTAGGGGAAAGGCGGGCAAAGGTCGAGCGATCGCCTCGGTGCCCTTCCTCGTCGCGACCCCACGTACCGTGCCGCGCAGCCGCGAAAACCCGTCGCCCAAGCCTCGCATGGCCGTCCCGTGGCGCAACAACGATGGTCAGATTGACAAGCATGCAGTAGCAAGCAGCAGCAACTGCGTGTATTGGCAAGTAGTCCAGCTCCTTGAGCCAATGATGGTATGGACCAACGCGTGCGCAGAGGCGGCAGTGTGGGCCGGTGAGCACACGGAGCATCATCTTCCCCCGATTTTGGGCATGCCGCACTTCATCGACGGTGTCGTCTTCCCCAAAGCCGGTGACTTCTATGGCGACCTGCTGTTGTGCTCGTCACAACCTCGGCTTCGCACTTGCCCCTCGTTGCCATGTTCCAGCCACACACCAAGCAACCCAGGCCAGCTGCACCTCAGCCATCATCCACGTCAGCCAGCCACGTAACTTGCCCTCTCCATGACAACAGCAACCGCGGATGAGGACTAGCTTATGTTTACTCCGGTGAGCAAGTTCTTGGTAAGTTCCCAATCCATGTATGCAACTCTTTCCCCCTTCCTTACTTAGATGCTAACCAGTGCTCCAAAAATCCATTTTTTCTTTCTGCTTCGGTTTTTTATGAGAGGCATTAGTTGGCGTGACTTTGCTGCTCCGGTCGTCGTGTTTTTCTTCACAAACAAGAGGAGGAGGCGAAAAGGGCAAAAACAGAAGTGCTTTAAGACGTATGGTGGTGCTATGTGGCAAAATCTGAGAAGAGGCCTTAGAACGTGGAGTTTAAGGTCTTGTCCCATAGAATATTTTTCTATTGCCTTTTGGGGAAGAAACCTGTGACAGATGGGTCTGAGCCCTACCGGTTAGAGAGAAGAGAGGCATTGAGAGATGACACCTGATGCTTGGAAAATTTCTCAAAAATACTCTATGATGTAATAAAGCTAGGTAAAATATTTCCAGATCTTTCCATGTTGGCTATTATTTTATTTAAATTAACTTTGCATTCTATTTGTCTTAGAAATATGTTTTTTGAATGTCAATAATTCATGTAAACTCTGGACAATCCAATAACTCACAGAAAATTCAAATAAAGCCCATACAGGTTTTAAAAATATGCGAACTCCAAGGTTTTAAAATGGAGTGAATTTTAGGGTGTTACGGTAGCATATGTGACCTCGGTTTGTACTCAGTTTAAGGGCAACCAAGACAACGGAAGGAAAACGATTTTTTCCCTAAAAAGTGCTTATCGTGTGTATGGAGAAATGGAGTGATGTGGCAGTCTCTTACGTCATATTTTGCACTTGGCAGTGGGTCCAGTCCGGTCCGCGCGCGCGCGCTCTCTCGTCTCCCGCCCCGTCTCCCACGGCTATGGGTGGCGCCCTCCTCCCTCCCTCCCTCCGACCCCGACCTCTCCCGCAAGCGCCGAACTCGCCGCGCCCTCCTCCCTCGCCATCTTGACTGTTTCATCTTATCCCTCCCACTCCTATTCCACGCGCAAACCAAACCAAACCGCGCGTAGCACGCGACGCGTACCGCGCACCAGTCGATCGATCGATCGGCGGGCGGGTGTGATCACCATGGAGCCGGACGGCGAGGTGCTGAGGGAGGAGGCCGCGGAGGTGGCGCGGGCGCGGCCTCCGCAGCGGAGGGGGATCTCCTACAGCCAGCCTCTCTCGCGGGATGCCGCGTCCGCTCGCCGCGCCGCGCTCCGCAACCACAGCCTCGACGCCGAGCACATCCTCCCGGCCTCACACTCCCTCTCCTACGCCCACCACGACCCCTCCGCGGGTGTGCCCGCCGGATACCACCCGCCGCTCCCGCCACACCAGCACCAGCACCACCCCAGCTCCTCCTACTCCTCCGCCGTCACCTCCCGCCACTCCGTGGGCGGCGCCAGCGACTGGTCCATGACGCTCGAGCGCGCCATGTCCGAGTACGGCGGCGGCCACGGCACCCTCCCGGAGTTCGTTGGGGCTGGCGGCGGGAAGGGCACCTTCCGCGTGCCGCTCCGCGCGGCCATGCACCCCGCCAGCCCGCCCCCGCTCGAGGTGCGGCCCCACCCGCTCCGTGAGACGCAGGCGGGCTCCTTCCTCCGCACGCTCGCCGCCGAGCCGCAGCGCCGGCAGCTCTGGGCCGGGGCCGAGTCCGGGATCAGGGTCTGGGCGCTCGATGAGGTGTTCGCCGGGTGGGGCGCAGGCGCGCGCCGCGGCGACGAGGAGAGCGCGCCGTTCCGCGAGGGCGTGCCAGCGCCGCCCGCGCTCTGCGTCGCCGTGGACAGGGCCAACCGGCTCCTGTGGACGGGGCACAAGGACGGGAGGATCAGATCGTGGCGCATGGACCTCGACCTGGCCGCTACGGCGCCCGCGCCTCCGCCTGCTGGTGCAGGTGACGGCGGTGGGGGCGTTGGGGGAAGCAGCCACGGCGGAGGCAACAATGCGCCGGTGTTCAGGGAAGCCCTCACGTGGCAGGCGTACGGCCGGACGCCCGTGCTCTCCATGGTCTTGACTTCATATGGTGAGCATGTCATCTATGATCTTGTAATGCCAATGCAATGCTGTTGTTAGATTTGCACATTAAGAGTTGATAATTGCATGTGAGTTACAAATGTAAAGCGTTGTGACAAAATTGTATGCTCCGTTTGAATCTAACAGGTGAGATATGGTCGGGCTCCGAGGGCGGGGTCATAAAGGCGTGGCCTTACGATGCCATTGCCAAGTCGCTCTCACTGTCACCGGAAGAGAGACACATGGCTTCTTTGTTGGTTCAGAGAGCATACATTGACCTCAGGAACCATTGCACAGTTGGTAACGTATGCTCTCTCCCCGCCTCTGATGTGAAATACATGCTTGCCGATCATTCCTGCGCGAAAGTTTGGACTGTGACGAGCATGACATTTGCTCTCTGGTATGCCTTCAGAAACATAAAGATGAAATATAGATTACTGCTTCTTTGCCCAGTAATTGCTTTAACCTACCAATTCTACTGAACTACTTGCTACAGGGATGCTCATACAAGGGAGTTGCTGAAAGTATTTGGGATGGACGGCCAAGTTGAGTCGGCTAGGCTAGAGACACCAGTTATGCCAGAGCAACCTATGGAGGAAGAGGTCAAAATAAAACCTTCAAAGAAAGATAAATCCCAGGGTTCTTTGAACTTCTTCCAGAAATCTGGGAATGCCTTGATGGGAGCAGCTGATGCGGTGCGTAGGGTTGCAACAAAGGGGACATTTGTCGAGGATAATCATAGAACAGGAGCAGTGGCTCAAGCAATGGATGGAACAATTTGGTCAGGATGCACAAATGGCTCCATTATCCAGTGGGATGGAAATGGGAACCGAATAAAAGAATTCCAGCATCATACTTCTTCTGTGCAGTGCATAAAGGCGCTCGGAGAAAGGGTGTGGGTGGGCTATGCCAGTGGTACTGTTCAAGTCATGGATGTTGAAGGTAACCTTCTTGCAGGATGGACTGCGCATAGCTGTCCGGTGATAAGGATGGCGATCGGTGGTTCTTACATCTACACACTGGCACATCATGGTGGTATTCGGGGATGGCCACTGACTTCCCCCTGACCTCTTGATGATATTTTGCGAACTGAATTGGCTAACAGAGACTTGTCGTCCACTAGAATGGAGAAGATAAACATAATGGTTGGAAGTTGGAATGTAGCACAGGGGAAAGCATCTGCTGAATCACTTCAATCGTGGTTGGGTAGTGTATCATCTGATGTTGGGTTGGTGGTTGTTGGATTACAAGAGGTCGAGATGGGTGCGGGATTTTTGGCCATTTCTGCAGCAAAAGAAACTGTAAGACACTTGATCTTACCTTCAGTCATTTATTTTTTCTATTGTTTTGTTGTTCAGTCCAACCAAGTATTGGAAGCTTGCATCTAGGTAAGCGTACAGGCAGCTTTAAACATAAAAAATATTCCTGCTTAAGGAAAGTTACTTTTGAATAATGCGATTCAAGCAGTCAATTTGTACTACTCTATGATTTGTTTGCTTCAATTTTAGTTGGAAACTCCTTTTGAATTTTGATCACCCAAGCTTACTTTTGTTACTACAAATTTGGCTCAAACTATTGTCATTCTTGATAAAATATTCCAGTACCGTTCCAAGCTCTCATGTTGCCAGTGCAATATTGTCCTTGACAATTTTTGCCAACTGTTGTCAGGGCTTTCTGTTCCCCTTTTTCCGAACTGTATCTTTTTTCTCGAACACACAGGAGAGCTGCGTATCATTATATTAAGAAGAAGCGGAACCAGGGTTAAAGAAACCCAAACAAACTTACAGAAAACATGAGCCCAGAAGGCACATGCACTCCGAACCCAAAAAGAGACAAACAAAAAACTAGACTAGGACTTGTTGGTGTCTCTGTGTTCTTGAGGTAATACCGAGAGGGAGAGAGAGGTACTAACCGTCCGACGTAGAGGAGGAGGAGTTGGCCATCGCGGTTCGTCGGTGAAGCTCTGCGCACGGGCAGCGACGGTCAGGGAAGAGCGGCGTCTCCCGGTGCGCGATGAACTCCTTGGCGGTGGGTCTTCCCGTCGCTGGAGCGCCCCCTCTCAAATCGGATTAGGGTTTGTTGGTGGAGTTTGTGGCGGCACCGTGAACTCCGTCGTTCGTGCCACCCCGACCCCCACCTCTATTTATTGTGGCGCTAGCGATAGGGGCCCACCAGCCTATTGGGCTGGACGCCCCCCGATCAGGGCGCGAACAAGGGGGCCCGTTTGGCCGTTGGGCCAAACGGTTGAGATCATTCTAACATTCTCCCCCTTGATCTCAATCTATGCTTTAACTTTAATTACTTTCATCTTTACTCATTCCATTACAGATTAGTGCATAGAATATGTCTCATCGTCACGGTCAATCGCCGATAGATTCAACAGCTACAATACACCTCTCTGTTCTGAAATAGTTACTTTAATCTTTTGGGCCATCTTTTAGTCCAGAAATCATAGGCTTTCCCTTAAACCCATGCCGGCTACATGTTCTCTGAACACGTTGGGTGGTAAGCCTTTAGTAAGCGGATCCGCTAACATCTTTGCGGTACTTATATGCTCAAGACTTATAATTTGATCCCGAACTTTATCTTTCACAACATAGTACTTTATGTCAATGTGTTTGGCAGCACCACTTGACTTATTGTTGTGGGCATACATTATCATGGGTTCATTGTCGCAAAGACAACTTAAGTGGTCTATTGATGTCGTCAACCACTTTTAAACCGGTATGAACTTCTTAAGCCGTTCACCGCCCGTAGCCTCATAACATGCTACAAACTCGGCATACATTGTGGACGATGTAGTGACGGTTTGCTTTGAGCTTTTCCACGATATAGCTCCTCCAGCGAGAGTGAATACATATCCGGATGTTGACTTTCTATCATCTCCCGTATAATCAGAATCTGTATACCCCACTATATGGAGTAAATCTGATCTTCTGTATGTCATCATGAGGCCTTTTGTTCCTTGCAAATAACGCAAGACTTTCTTTACCAATTTCCAATGCTCTATTCCAGGATTGCTCTAGAATCTGTCAAGTAACCCGGTAACAAACGCTAAGTCAGGGCGCGTACACACTTGAGCATACTGCAAGCTTCCGACAGCTGAAGCATATGGAACCGATTTCATTTGATCGAGCTCGTACTGGTTCCTGGGGCATTGAAAATCTCCATATCTGTCGCCCTTGACTATAGGTGCAGGTGAAGAACTACTTTTAAGCATACTAAATTTCTTTAAGACTTTCTCTATGTATGCCTTTTGTGATAGTCCCAATGTCCCTTTGTTTCTATTCCGGTGAATTTCGATCCCTAGAACGAACGAAGCTTCACCAAGATCTTTCATATCAAAGTTTGAGGACAAAAACTTCTTTGTCTCCATGTGCATCGACATCACTACTAGCTAGTAGGATATCATCCACATACAGGATTAGGAAGATAAACTTCCCATCTTTAAACCTTGCATAAACACAGCTGTCCTCTACATTCTCTTTAAACCCAAATTTTCTTGTTGTACTGTCAAACTTCAAGTACCATTGTCTTGAAGCTTGCTTTAACCCATAAATCGATTTCTTTAGGCGGCATCCCATTCTTTCATTTCCTTCCACGACAAAACCTTTCGGTTGTGCCATGTAAACATTTTCCTCCAAATCCCCATTAAGAAATGCCGTCTTTACATCCATCTGATGTAACTCTAAATCATAATGTGCTACTAACGCCATTATGATTCTGAAGGAGTCTTTACATGAGACTGGAGAAAAGGTCTCATTGTAATCAATCCCTTTTCTTTGCGTAAAGCCTTTTGCCACAAGTTGCGCTTTGTATCTTTCTACATTCCCTTGGGAGTCAAGTTTTGTCTTGTAGACCCATTTCTGACCCTCTTGCTTTGGCTCCTTTAGGAATAATTTTCAAGTCCTGCACTTTATTAGTCTTCATGGACCTCATTTCCTCTTCCATGGCTTCAAGCCATTTTGAAGAATTTTCGCTTCTCATGGCTTCTTCAAATGAAGTGGGATCATCCTCCATTTGAAATTCCTCTGTATTATAAATTTGATAATCATCAGAAATAGCTGATCTTCTTACTCTTTGAGACCTCCTGGGCTCTACATTTGGTACATCTTACATTTTGGGGTCTTTGTTGCTCCCCTCATCTGTGGCAATGGGTTACTGTAGGATCTGAAGAACAGGTTCCTCATTCTCATTTATTGTTGCCACAGGAGGAACAATAACAGGTGCTGGTACCACAGTGTCTTGCACCGTCGGTGCAGCGACAGCAGGTACTGCGAAGAATGGCTCTTGAATCATCGGAGCGACAGCAGGAGGAACAATAACAGGTGCTTCTCTTCAAGGTCAATCCCTCGAGTTACCATGCTTCCCCTCATCATTTCATCCTCTAAGAAGACAGCGTGTCTCGTTTCTACAAACTTTGTATATCGGTCTGGACAGTAGAAACGAAAACCTTTTGACTTTTCAGGGTAGCCAATGAAATGGCGACTTCATCGCTTTGGGGTCAAGCTTCCCAAGATTTGGGTTAAATACTTTAGCCTCAGCAGGACTCCCCCACACACGTAAGTGGTGTAGTGAGGGAACTCTTCCTGTCCACAACTCGTACGGTGTCTTGGGCACCGACTTACTAGGTACTCTGTTGAGAATATGAATGGCGGTTTTCAACGCCTCCATCCATAAACTCAATGGCAGTGTGGAGTAGCTCATCATGCTTCGCACCATATCCATCGAGAATGCAGTTGCGTCTTTCACTACTCCATTTTGTTGAGGTTCGCCTGTAGAATACAGGCCACTATACCATTTTCTGTAGAAACCTTGCAAAGGTCCAGAACTTGTCCATATGGGGTATGTCGATCGTAGTACTCCCCACGATCAGATCGGACTATCTTAATCTTTAAATCGTGTTGGTTTTCAACTTCAGCCTTAAATATCTTGAATTTATCCAAGGCTTCATTTCTTTCTTTGATTGGATAAATATATCCATAACGGGAGTAATCATCCGTGAATGTTATGAACGAGTCATATCCATCCACACTTTTCACAGGAAAAGGACCACAAATATCTGTGTGAATAATTTGTAGAACTCATGTGCTTCTTTTGGCGTCTTTCTTAATTTTCTTTACATATTTTCCTTTAATGCATTCTCTGCATTACTCTAAGTCTGAGAACTCTAATAGAGGAAGAATTTCATTCTTAACTAGTCTTTATATTCTCCCCCTCGAAATATGGCCTAAACGACAGTGCCATAATTTCGACGATTCATTATGAGTTCTCTTTCGTTTTCTGTTCGCATTTACAGGCGAGGATATACGCTCATTCACATCACATACGAAATTTACATTTTCACGAAGTGACAATAAATAAAGCTCGTCTTGTTTGATGGCAAGACCAATGCATTTATCATTAAACATTATTTCACATTTGCCATTTCCAAAATGACAATCATAACCATCATTGTCCAAATTTGAAACACTAATCAAATTTCTCTGTAAAGAGGGTACATAAAGAACATCTCTAAGTAAAAGAGTGAAGCCATCAGTTAGCTCTAATGAAAGATCGCAAACGGTTTCAACTTCAGCTTGGACTCCATTTGCGACTTTAATGCATCTTTCTTTTCTTTGCGTAGTCCTCGTCGAACGGAATCCCTGTAAAGAATTAGCAACATGAACAGTTGCTCCTGAGTCAATCCACCAAGTGGATTTCGAATATTGCACATCTGAGGATTCATTTATATAGGTAATAATGTTCTCACCTTTCTTTGCCATTATCATCTTTAAGTAATCGGGATGTTCTTCTTGTAGTGTCCTGTCTTCTTCAATGAAGACAACGATCTTTGTCTACAAAGAAACTTATTCTCATTAAGGTGATGGACAGAGATTTTTCCCTTGTTCTTTGAGAAGGAGTTATTGTTGAAGTTCTTTTTCTTATTATTCTTCACATAGTTGATAGAACCACCATGTGAGGATTTAATTCTTTCCTCCTCTTGCACACACATAGCTATGCACTTTTCCAAGTCCCATTTCTGCCTGCATATTGTAGTTGACAACAAAAGTGTCAAACTCTTTCGACAAGGAAGCAAAAACTAAATGAATAAGGAACTCATCCTTGAGAGCCAAATCCATTGGTTTAAGCTTGGATGCCATGTTACTCATCCTCAGTATGTGCTCTCTTATGCCATTTGCCACCACCGAGTACCTCTCTATCACAAGTCGCTTAATCACCGTGTAGCATAAGTCTTTGAAGAGCCATGGCGACTCTTTATTCTCTCAAGGTACTCTGTGACAATGTCACACTCTGCGATTGAGCCCACAATAGCGAGCTCAATCGTGTTCTTTATCACAACCATACATTTCTTGTTGGTGTGGTCCATTTCTTATGCTCAAGGTCATAAGACATCCGTAAGGAGCATGATCCTCTGTCTTTTACGCCAAGCGAGATCATCCTCATTTTGATCCTCACTTGGTGCCATAGGCTCGGTGGGACGTCTTTATGCGAGGACCCACCCACTTCAACCAAGATAAACGCTAAGTCTATCTTTTCTTCCACTCTCCATAATTATCTCCTTTAAGAGTGGGGATCTCTCGATACAACTCATCAAGTTGTATCCACTTTGAAAAATATTTCAAATAAAATGAGAACATAACGGAAAATTATATGCCTTATTTCCAACGTTGGTAAAAATCGACATACAATTAAATCAATTTTATCTATACATTAAATCTACATCACCGTTAGCGAAATAGAAATAATGCATAAAATCATCAATTAAAATTATAATACTGTTATTATCAACGTTGGTCAGAAAATAACAATATTATAATTCACAACAATGCTAAAAAAAAATTAAATTCTCCCGTTGGTTCGAATTTAATTTAAAGAGTAATTACCATTTAACTTTTGCAGCGGAAACATCAATTAAAAAATTATATCTATTTTTCCAAAATTAAATTCTCCCGTTGGTTCGAATTTAATAATGAAAAATTATATCTTTTCTTATATATATATATATATATATATATATATATATATATAAAAGTATGCATACCATGAAACAATATATATACACTTAAAGGAATGAAAACATTAAGACATCTTTCTGACCAGTCAAAGAAGATATTTTCGTACTCCACTGTGCAAACAAAGCCTGGTCAAAGAACCTCCCCAAAAGCCTCTCTTGCTCCTGGAAAAAAGCGTCACCACACAAAAAGGAAACGTTCCTTGATTTTCGGATCTGAGGCAGCGAGTGGGCGGCGCAAGGAGCGGCGGCCTTCTCGGCGGGCTGGGGGGCGGCGGCCTCAGTAGGCGCGTGCGGGCTCCCCTGCCGTGGCCACGGGTGGCCGGGTGCCGGCCGTCTGGTCGGGCCGAGGCCGCGCGGAACAGCGCGCCGCGCCAGCGCGCGGCGGCGAGCGAGCGCGCGCAGGAGCTCAGCGCAAGACGGAGCCCGCGCAGCGGCGCAAAGGCAAAGCGGCGATCGCGGCGGTGGCGCCAGCGAGCGCCGCGCAGAAGCTTCGAGCGCAGGCGCGCGACGCCACCAGTGTGGCACGCAGCAGCAGCCGCGCGCAGGGCGCCGCAGCCGGCGGCGAGCACGCGCAGAACTCCGCGGCCGGCGTGTGCAAACACGAGCGCCTGAGCGCGCTTCAGCGCGAGAGAGAGTCGGCGGGCCGCCCAGCAAGCCGCAGGGCCGACCAGGAAACCGGTGAGCCTTTTTTTTTTGCCTTTTCCCCGATCTGAGTCTTGGTTCTTTGCCCGCTCTGATACCATTGTTGGTGTCTCTGTGTTCTTGGGGTAATACCGAGAGGGAGAGAGAGGTACTAACCGTCCGACGTAGAGGAGGAGGAGTTGGCCATCGCGGTTCGTCGGTGAAGCTCTGCGCACGGGCAGCGACGGTCGGGGAAGAGCGGTGTCTCCCGGTGCGCGATGAACTCCTTGGCGGTGGGTCTTCCCGTCGCTGGAGCGCCCCCTCTCAAATCGGATTAGGGTTTGTTGGTGGAGTTTGTGGCGGCACTGTGAACTCCGTCGTTCGTGCCACCCCGACCCCCACCTCTATTTATTGTGGCGCTAGCGACAGGGGCCCACCAGCCTATTGGGCGGCGCCCCCGATCAGGGCGCGAACAAGGGGGCCCGTTTGGCCGTTGGGCCAAACGGTTGAGATCATTCTAACAGGACTGTCCTACCTCAAACGTAAGAGCAACCAGGTAGGAAATCCCCTGTGCCCCTGCTAAGTTCCACATCTTCAGCTCCTCCCTTGCCTGAGCCAAGACCACGGCCACAACCGGTGACGCTCCCTCAAAGACACATTGATTTCGATGTTTCCAGAGAGACCATGCCCTCAAAATGATTATCAAGTTGAGGCCCTTCTTCACCTCCCCATCAGTTTTGGAACTCACCATCGACCACCATCTTTCAAAAGAAAGATCTGTGGGCTGCGGTGACAAGAGTTGAAGGCCAAGCGAGCGGCGGTGAAAACCGAAAACGGGCAAAGGAGCAGTCGACCAGCAAGTGATTTATTGTTTCCGGTGCCTGATCACAGAGGGGACAATGAGCAGGATGAGGCAAGCCTCTCTTCTCGAGCCTGTCTGCAGTCCAGCACTTGTTATGGGCCACCAACCACATGAAGAAACGGTATTTGCCCGGCGCCCAAGACTTCCAAATCCTTTCCTAAGGACCAAAAAGAGTGGCACCCTGGAACAGCTCTCTATAGGCAGACTTAGCCGAATACACACCAGAGTTTGAGAAGCGCCAAATATATGTGTCCGCCACACCTAGCTGAAGAATCACTCCAGAGAGTAAATCCCAAAGCTCGAGGAATTCCACCAGAACTCCCACAGAAAGGGCCCCTTGAAAATCAGAAATCCAGGTTTGGTCAATCAGTGCTTCAAGAACAGTGCATTTCATAGCTCTTTTTTTGGACACTAGAGCAGACAGTTGTGGCGCCAAGTCCAAAATCCGCTGTCCATGAAGCCATCTATCTGTCCAAAAAAGAACTCGAGCTCCATCCCCAACCTCAGCAACCACTGCAATGGAGAAGAAAGCCTGTGCACTTCTCAAACTGTATCACACATCAGTCATTATTCTTTGCTGTACCTGATGATATATGTCGTCCTATTTTCATTTTCCCTAGCAACCAAGCTTTTTGTTGCCAATTAGCATTGCAGTATGACCTTGTTCTATTGTTTCCTATAACCTACCTTTTTCTCTTGTATACTTAGTATTGCATTTTTCAAAATTCATAATTTTTGTGTTATTCACCACTTCACATAATGTCATTTGCATCTTATTTGTGTTGTTGATGAAATGAGTGATAAATAAAAAATAGTTGTTTAACTATTGAATTGAAGTATAATAAATTTATTTTGTTAGGAATTAGCAGATTTGATTCTCTTTTACCTTTGTGGTGTAATATACGAATCAAGATTGTGGGCAATGTCGTCTGTTCTTTTGTTGTATGTAAGTACTCTACGTCACACATTTATTTCAACCTCCCTTGTTCATTGTATTAGGTTGGACTTGAGGGCAGTGCCAATGGGCAATGGTGGATAGACAATATTGGCAAAGCACTTGATGAGGGGACATCGTTTCACCAAGTTGGTTCTAGGCAATTGGCTGCATTGCTTATTGCTGCATGGTATTGGCTTTTCATGAATTAATTTCCTAGAATTACACTGTAAATTTCTCGTCATATGATGATAACTTGTTCAATTACCATTCTCACGTGATAACACGGAAAATATTATCTTTTCAAGGGCAAGAAAGAGTCTTAAACCATATGTTGGTGATGTGGATGCCGCTGCAGTGCCATGCGGTTTTGGACGTGCTATCGGCAATAAGGTACATGATGATATATATGTCTAGCATTCATTATCCTCATTTCCTAAAGCTATGTCCTTATGTATTGTACACAATACACTCACTGTAAAGAATTAATAATGGTTCACTTAAAAAAACAGAAATGATAAGTTATCCAGACATAAAGAATTGAAGGTTGGTGTGGCTGTATTCACTTATCAGAAAAAATTCAAAGCATCTTTTCTTTGTATACTTCTTCCAAGATAAAGATTTTTTTAATATGTTATGTTGGAACATGAAATTCAAGTGATGTAGCAACTGTTATGAATATTGTGTTCATCTATTCATGAGGCCCAAGGGGCAATATATATAGAGGTACAAGGGGATGTACAAAAGGAATACAACACAGCATAATAGGAAACAGTATATTAGGAAACAAATAAGAGTCCTAATCTATTCTATCCTTAACACCCCCCTCAAACTCATGGTGGATCAACAACACTGAGTTTGGAGAGGTAAAAGCATCTTTGTGCTCAGTGCGGGCCTTCGTGAAGAAATCCGCTATCTGAAGCTCCGAAGGCACATACTGAAGAGTAATCACCTGATCTTGCACACAAGACCTCATGAAAGAAGCATCAACACCAATATGCTTGGTGAGCTCATGCTTCACGGATCACGAGCAATCACCGATGCTTTGTCTTTGTCGACAAGAGAGGAGTCGGTGTAGTGTGAAACACCAAAATCCTCAAGTAACCACCGTAGCCAAGTAATCTCTGCTGTCAAGAGAGCCATAGCTCGCAACTCGGCCTCTGCACTCGAGCAGGACACTGCGATCTGTTTCTTCGTTTTCCGGGCAATAAGAGAACCACCAAGAAAAACACGAGAGCGAGAGAGACCGCGATCGGAGGATCGGCGGCCCAAGTAGCATCCGAATAGGCACGAAGTCACATGTGGCTGGGCGTGGAAAGAAGAGACGGCGAGAGATAGTCCCACGAAGGTATCGCGAGAACTCGAAGAAGATGGGCAGAGTGGACACGAGTGGGAGCTGAAACAAAGCGACTCGAGAATATGAGCGGGATAAGTGATATCCGGACGAGTAACGACAAGATAAACAAGACTCCCAACAAGGTGGCGATGGCGAGTCGGATCGGAAAGAGGCTCGCCATCAGGATCGGAGGTGGACATTGAGCTCCATGGGAGTCTCAACGATCTGTGATCGATGAGAGAGCGCGATCAAGAAGATCTGAATATATTTCTCTTGGGACATAAAGAAACCATCACGGAGTGGAAGTAACCTCAATCCCAAGGAAATAATCGAGAGGACCAAGATCCGACATAAGGAATCGCTCACTAAGGCGAGCCTTGACAAAGGCAATGTACTCGAGAATCATCTCCGTAATGATCATATCATCAACATACGAGAAGAAGAAGAGTCCACCACGAGGCGAAGTGTGGACAAAGAGCGCAGGATCATGATCACTAGGTGAAAAGCCGGCAAAGGTGACCACGGAGGAGAAGCGCTCAAACCAAGCACGAGGGCTTGCTTAAGGCCATAGAGAGCGGCGAAGGCGGCGGACCATGCCCTCGAGAATGAATACCCGGTGGCGGATGCATGTAGACCTCCTCACGCAACTCACCATTAAGAAAGGCATTCTTGACATCAAGTGAAAGCACCCGATGGCGAGCAGGCGCCACCGGCGAAGAGTGCGAGCGGTGGTCATGTGGGCCACGAGAGCAAAAGTCTCGTCGTAGTCAACACCATGCTCCTGCTGGAAGCCACGAGCAACAAGGCGCGCCTTAGCGCTCAAGAGAACCATCGAGCGAGTCTTAATTTTATAAACCCACTTACGTGATGGGGCGAGAATGAGATGGCAAAGGAACAAGATCCCAAGTACCGATGCGCTCGAGGCAGCAATCTCCTCGGCCATGGCAAGCGCCACTCGGGGTGAGTAACGACATCCGGTAGGAGACAGGCTCACGAGTAGCTGCGCCCGGCAAAACCGCAAGCGGCGGAGGCCGAATCGGCCGGCGATCGCGAGAGCGTAGCGAGAGAAGATGACCCATCGGGGCGATGGAGCATCGAAGAAGGTGGATCATCGGGAGAAGATGACTCACTGGAAGAGCCTCAACACGAGGTCGGCGAGTGTAAAGAGAAGGGAGATCTCAGAGTGAGAGGAGCACGGGAGTCGGAGGAGACAGCGCAGCGGTGACAATGGCGGAGAGGCCACGGGGAATATGTGGAGACTCGGTGGGACAAGTGGGCGAGGCAAAGCGGATATAGGTGTATCCGGAAAGGTCAAGAAAGACGAAACTCCGCGAGAGGAGTCGAAGGAGAGCGGGGCGTGGGTAGAATGGGCGAGACTCGTCGAAAGTCACATCAGAAACCCGCATCCTTTGACCAGCGGATCCCAAAGACCGAGTAGCCCTTGTGCTCGTGATCAGTATCCCAAAAGACACACTCAACGGTGGCGGTCGATTTGGTGCGTTCGCGGCGAGAGAACGTAGCAAGCGCACCAAACATATGAAGGCGAGTAGTCGGAAGAAGACCACGAGACGCTCAACGGGGATCGCACCAAGAAGCGTAAGAGGGTGGATGTTGATGAGATAGGTGGCGGTGGAAACGACCTCGGCCCAAAAGTGAGGTGGGGTAGAGGCGGCGATCATCAGAGTACGAGCCGTCTCAAGGAGGTGACGATGCTTGCGCTCAGCGACACCATTCTGAGCATGAGCACCAGGACAAGAGAACTGAGCGAGAGTCCCCTGCGCAACAAGGAAACTGCGGTAACGAGAGGGTACTCGCCCGGCGAGAATCGGCCACGAAAGACACGGATAGGAGTGGAGAACTGTGTGTGAATCATAGTGGCAAATTGTTTATAGATAGACAAGACCTCACTACGAGAAGACATGAAATATATCCAAGTGTGGCGAGAGAAATCATCTATAAATATGATATAATATCGATGACCCCTTTGAAGCGAAGGGAGCGGGACCCCAAACATCCGAATGGACAAGATCAAAAGGACGCTGGGACACGGACTCACTATGAGGATAGGGAAGCTGAATTTGTTTACCCAACTTACACTACGACAATCTAAAGATCGTCTCACGAGGCGGACCCGAAGACCACGGCGAACTAAGGATGGCAAAGAGATCCACACAGATGACCAAGACGGTGATGCCATTCTTTGGAAGGAGCTCAGTAGGCGAAGTGGCGAGCGGAGAGACGCGCCGATGGTGGCGATGGTGGCGGCGAAAGGAAGGTGAAGCAGTCAAGCTCCCGAGAGCGCCGTGAATCACGGCGCCGAGGGCGAGAACCAACGAGCTCCGTGTGGTTGTCTGAACACAACAAGAGTCGAGTCGAGAATGACCGATAACCAAGGTCGATGTCGCCCGTGAGAAGAAGGCGCATGGTAAGGCGAGGAACATGAGCAACGAAGGAATATGAAAGGATGAGTTGCTAAGAAAACCTCGACCCGAGAGAGAAGAGATGTACCATCGGTGAGAAGAACAACGGCG
This sequence comes from Melocanna baccifera, assembly GCA_036346265.1. NCBI lineage: Eukaryota > Viridiplantae > Streptophyta > Magnoliopsida > Poales > Poaceae > Melocanna > Melocanna baccifera. The sequence goes on from CM070702.1 coordinate 16,294,029, forward strand.
GGAGAATCAAGAGGTGTAATAGAAGGCGAGTAGAAGCATCGGGAGTCATGTGAAAAGATGCTCCGAATCAAGAATCCACGGGGAGGTACCGATGTGTAGAGGTGGTTTCTCGATTGCACGAAGAGTCGATGCGCGAACTGCGGAACTCATCGAGGAGAACACAGGCGGCAAGCAAGCGGCGAAATCGGCTATCTCGCTCGGTGAAAGAAGGCTTGAAGAAGTCGATCGCGCGTCGTCGTAGAAGCACGGTGCCAATAGAAGAACGGCGTGAAAGATGCGCTTCTTCTTATAGCACTGGACTCAATGTGGCCGCCTTGTCGCGATAGGAGCAGTGAGGCGGCCACCTCGAGACGGATGGCGGCCACCACCACTGTGGCGGCGGCGGAGGAGGCGGTGTAGCGGTGAGCGGGCGGCGAGCACGAGAGGAGTGGCATCAAACCAAGCACTACTCGGCGAGTCTCCTGCGCGTATCTCGGTAAGAGCCTCCAAGAGAGTGACACGAGGGTGGCGTGCAGAAGGCGAGCACGCGCGTTGCTCGAACTCGGGGCGAAGGCGAGTAAGGAACTCGTGGACCAGCTGAAACTCGGTCGGACGCATGACCCCGAGCGGCATGGCGAGGCGAACGGCGGCCGATGCGGAGAGTGTCAATCGGCGCCAAACAATGAGCTCGGCGTGAAAGCGTCAACGGTAGCATCACCTGCGAAGAGAGTGCTCTGGCGGACCACGGACAGTCTGAGCATCACGGAGGGCTCGTGGCGCCGGCGAAGATGAGTCCACATCCGAAAGCGAAGAGTCCCACAACCTCGAAGAGAACCGAGGCCGAGGCGGCGATGAAGGCAAAGCGGCGGCTCGGCGTCGTCATCGCACCACCGAGTGTAGGTGGTCGGGCGATCCTTGTAGAAATCGAGCCTCACGGTAGGCGGCGGCTTCATCATCAACAATCGGCGGCCTCGGTAGCAATCTTGTCGGTGTCGGGGCAATGCAAAGCGTGGGCTCGTCGGAGAATAGGGCAAGCGGGCGGTGACATCGCGGAGAGGGCGCCCGAGCCGTAAACCACGCATGTGAATGCGCATGTGAGACACGAAGTCGGTGTAATTAACACCATCAAAGATCACCGGCGGCGAGGAGAAGCGGTGCCCATTGGTAGCGGCGGCGGGCGGCGCGGCGACCAATACAACGAAGTCTAACGGCGGCGCCGAGCGGCGCGGCGGTTAGATCGGCGTTTTTTGAACCTAACCTAAAACTTAACGGCCGAGGCCCGTTACCTGCCACACACACACTCGGGTGTGGCGGCGCGCGGATCTTGGGGTGGCGGCGGCGGCGGAGCGAACAACCGGCGCGGGCGGCGGCCGGCGGAGTGGGGCGGCCGCGCAGCGGCCGGCGGCCAGCGCGGCAGAGGCGGCGGCGCGCGGAGCGGCGGCAGCAGCGCAGCGGCGAGGCGGCGGCAGGCGCGGAGGCCGAGCGCGCGGCGCGGCGGTGGGGGAAGAGGCGGCGGCCGGCGCGAAGCGGCGGCGGCGGCAGCGGCGCGGAGGCGACGGCGGCAGCCCGGCTGGCGGCGGCGGCGGCGCGAGCGGCAACAGGCGGCCGTAGAGCGGCGGCAGGCGCGCGAGCGGGAGGCGGCGGCGTCGGCCACGCCCACCGGCGGAGCGGAGGCGCGCGCGGAGTCGGCAGCGGTGGTGCAGAGTCGGCGACGCGCGCGCGCGCGCGAGTCGGCAGCGGTGGTGCGAGTCGGCGACAGCGCGCGAATCTAGGCAAGCCAAAACCCTAATTTTGGCTCGATACCATGTTATGAATATTGTGTGCATCTATTCATGAGGCCCAAGGGCAATATATATAGAGTACAAGGGATGTACAAAAGGAATACAACACAGCATAATAGGAAACAGTATATTAGGAAACAAATAAGAGTCCTAATCTATTCTATCCTTAACAGCAACAACACATTGCATTAATTACTCCGTTATATATTTTGTTGCATGCGTCTAAGTCATGTTCCCCAGTTTGTTTCGTTTGTGTGGTGACAATAGATTCTTCTGCAGGGTGGTGTAGGATTAAGAATAAGAGTCTATGATCGTAAAATGTGTTTTGTGAGCAATCATTTTGCTGCACATCCGAAGTCATTAGCGCGCAATCTTGACTTTGATCACATTTATCGGACGATGGCTTTCAACAAACCTCATGGATCCACAGGTTCCTTTCTCACATTTCCTCTTTAAGTGGTACATACTTTTTTGCATTGAACTTTAGGTGTTACATATCAAATAGCATTGTTTTAGTCCCCCAAAAAAGTGTTTGCTATGACCCTTTTGGTTTGTTTTAATGCAGCTTCTGCTACATCTGTCCAATTGCACAGAGCAGTGAATTTATGTGCTAACCTTCAAACTGTCCATACTAATGAATTATACTGATGTCCAAATGTTGTGATAATGGCAGGTCAATGGAAATCAGGTTGATGAAGTCAGGCCTGACTTGGCTGAAGCTGATATGGTTGTCTTTCTCGGTGATTTCAACTATCGACTTTATGGTATCACATATAATGAAGCAAGGGACATGGTTTCACAAAGAAGCTTTGATTGGCTGAGAGAGAAGGATCAGCTTCGAGCAGAAAGGAAAGCTGGAAAGGTATTTCAAGGAATGTGTGAAGGTCTGATCAAATTTCCTCCAACTTACATATTCCAAAAGCACCAGCCAGGTCTTGGAGGTATGTCTAGTTTGATGCCTAAACATTGTGATTGCTTATTTCTGTGTAAAAAGGTTAAGTGATTTGCCCTGCCTCGCATAGAAAGCTCAATTTCTGAATAAATTTGAAAATTTTGGGTGCGTAATAAATTCATTCATTCTGAAACTTTTCTATCAACTGCCTTGTAGGGTATGATTCTGGTGAGAAGAAGCGAATACCAGCTTGGTGTGATAGAGTACTTTATCGTGACAGCCGTTCTGTTTCAGTAGCTGAATGCTCGTTAGAGTGCCCTGTAGTTGCTGCAATTACATCGTCAGATACTATCAGACACGTTTTTCTTCTCCTTCTGCTGTTACATCATTCCTTCCTTTTTTTTCTCGAACACGCAGGAGAACTGTGCATCATTATATTAAGAAGAAGACAAACAAGAACAACAGTAAAGAGTCTAGAAAACTCGTACAACCCCTAAAAGGGGGAACAACACAAGGCCCTCAATGCCAGATCTGACGGAGCCCTTTGGCTCCCGCCATACACCACAAACTAGCCTCATCTCTAATATCCCGCATGAAAGCGGTAAGATTAAGGGAAGCCCCCTCAAACACACAAATATTTCTATGCTTCCAAATCCACCAAGCCACCAACACGACCAAAGAGTTGAAACCCTTACGAATAGCCTTGGGAACCCACTGTAAAGCTTGACGCCACCAATCTGTAAAGATGCAGCCAGCCATGCTCGGAGCTAAGTGCTGCAACTCAATTAGAGATAACACTGAAAACCACACACTCCTTGCAAACACACAAGTAGTGAGCATCATTCCTTCCTTTCATATTGATCCTTTTTCAATCTCTTTTGATAGGTATGTAGCTTGCATGGATGTCACAGAGAAACCTGTGAGGTGCACATTTAGCGTTGATATTGCAAGAGTGGATGAGTTGATAAGAAGACAAGAGTACGGAGAAATAATCGAATCAAATGACGAAGTGCGTTCTATGCTTGAGGAGTCTTGCTTTGTTCCAGACATTGCAGTTAGCACAGACGAAATTGTATTGGAAAATCAAGAGAATATTGTCTTTCGAATTACCAATAACTGTGAAACAAGCAAAGCAGCTTTTGAAATTCTATGTGAAGGCCAGTCAACAAAGGAGGATGGAACTAAATCAGAGATTTTTCCAAGGGCATCGTTTGGCTTTCCACTTTGGATTGAGGTATGAATTATTGTATTTTCTTTATACCTACATACATCGGAATTTGGAGATCCATTTTGTATGTGAATTATTTTTTATTTAGTATTTAGCCCCCATATCAGTGATATCACACTCCCAACTCTGTTACGAAGAAAGAAAGATACCACACTACTACGTTGTTATCAAAGCTTCAACCAGGAACTGTTGTTGTTGAAGCTTCAGTTTAAATGTTGCTATATGCAACATCTTGTACAGATCCCATGCTCCATCGATTATTAATGCATAAATCGCCTAGCAAAGATATGAAAAAGAAATCAATTAGCCTTCTGTTCATATCTACCAATATCGAATCAATGTCCAAGTGGTTCAACATGACACAAAAGTAGCTACTGCAGTCAGCCAGTCATTGTCAATAGGAAACAGTTAATCTGGGTTCTTTGATAATCAAAAGTTTTTTTTTTTGCCTTCATGCTGAATACCAGTAATCAATTGCTAATTTATTATATCACACAGGTCCAACCAGCGGTTGGTCTTATTAAACCAGGAGAAACGGTGGACATTACAGTCCATCATGAAGACTTCTACACACAAGAAGAATTTGTTGATGGAATACCGCAAAACTGGTGGTGTGAAGACACCAGAGATAAGGAAGCTGTTCTTACGATAAACATAACAGGTAGCACCTCAACTGAAACCAAGACACACACGATCAATGTCCGTCATCGCTGCCCAGCAACGTCAGCATCCCCACCTATTAACCCACCAGCGATTACCGCTCCGCCAAGCAATGTTCTGTCCAGCGAAGCACCTTCCAAGCGTTCTTCTAAAAAAAGCCAGTCCAATCATCGACTACAAGACTATGCACAGTTCGGGAGCTCAGAGGTACATGACTTGTGCCGCATGCGTTGTCCTTGAGACTTATAGAAAGGAGTACTATCAATATTGCAGTTCTGTCTAGGAGATGGGGATCAGGTGTCTTTAGATTTCTCACATAAATCAGGAAGGAGTTGCCCCAGTTCTGTACATATGCTTCACTTACCTCTACCAGCTGCTATTCTTTTATGTAACCCAAACAAGGAGTCTAGAGTCATGAGCTAGTAAGTTCTTTTTCTTGTTTCTTAAAGAGTGTTCTTTAGAGAGTTGAATTCAGGGGAAGTTATCTTGAGAATGAATGAGCAATTCTCAATGTAATATGTTTCGTAGAATTACCCTAGGTTTGTTCGGTTTCTTTACTCAAAAGTGCTGATGAAATTGTAATTCATGACTATTCATTTTCTTAATAAGAGATCAGCTATTTGTTCTCTTGAATTCTTCGTAATCTTTTCTGCAAGAATTATCCATGAATCGTGATGATTATGTAATGTTAGTAATGATTTTCATGTAGTGTTACTGACTTCAAAATTTTGATATCATTTTTTAGTTGTACATCATAGGCGACAACGATACGCACGTCTGTTCAAATAAAATGTATTCAAATAAAATGTATTCGATGCTCCATTGCCAAATGGAAGAAAGAATGCTTCTTTGCTCGTCTAGCTTTCTACCCGCAGGACGCTCCCCATAGCTCTACCTCGCTTTTACATAAACTCTATATTAGATATGTAAACAATATTTTAATTCTAAATCTTTGTAGCAGATAAATATAATAAAAGACTAATAATGCAATTAACACATCTAACAGCAGACAAGTTATTGTACTTTAGAAAATACACAAAAAAAATATTATAACAGAGTCGATTCATTGCACGAACGACTTTCAGTGAAATTAGCGAAGAAAAGGGAAGTAATACAGAAATAAGCAGTCGGTGTCAATAAAGAAGCCAAACGGTTGCGCAGGTCATGCTGCCTAGGGCCTATTCTTTTATATTACGACTGCTTATAATTTTTAACTATGACTTATATCTAATGAATAATAATTAATAAAGGAAGTTAAAAAGTTAAAAACCGAAAATAACGAAAAGGGCAGGAGGGCTCAAATGTGCTGTACCCACGATGAATCACTCGTAGGTAGGGATGGCAATGGGTACCCGAAACCCAATACCCGGTGGGTTTTTACTCTATTAGGACATAGGTCTGGGTCAATTTCTAACCCATGGGTCTTTTAATGGGTAAAAAGTCTAACTCATCAGGTTTGGTGGGTTCGGGTACATTCCCATAGTATCCGAACCCGTAAACCCATGGATAATATAAATCCGGCAAATCAGCCCAGCAAACCAGCTCATACCGACCCACAACAGCTGGCCTGGCCCAACTAATACATATAAAAGATGTAAACCCTAGCTCACTTGCTCACTCGGTCAATCCTCATTCCTCCCCAATCCCCACCCCGAAATTCCGAATCCTCCCCACAGCGGCGGCGGCGCGACGCATCTGTCAACAGGCACAAACCGGTTTTGCCATCCAAAACCCGTAGGTTAGGAAATTAACTTAGACCCATATCCTAATAGAGTAAAAACCCACCGGGTATCGGGTTTTAGGTACCCATTACCATCCCTACTTATGTGCTACTCCTACCTATAGGCGACCTATGGGTACTCATTACCCAAGTGGGTATGGATCTGAGTAAAATTTGTACCCGTTATGGGTATAAATTTTTTAACAGACATGTTCAACTTTTATAAGCACGAATTTGAGATGACAAAACCCAACGGGTTTGTACCGTTGCCATCCCTGTCGTAGGCGAAAGGCCCGAAACCCTCTTCGTCCTCCTCCCACTCCCCTCTCCTCCTCCAACTCTCCGTCCCCATGGCGCCCAAGGTTCTGATGGTAAGCCGCCGCCGCCGCCGCTTACGTTCCCGAGTCACCGGGCCGTAGTTAATGGCGGCCGCAGTAACCCCACCTCTCCAAACCTTCTCACTCTCGGATCGCCACCGTTGCAGGTCGCGGAGAAGCCCAGCATCGCGCTCTCCATCGCCTTCGCCCTCTCCGGCGGCCGTGTAAGTCTCCCTCCCTCCCTACCTCCCGCGCCAAATCCTCTCATGACCGTGCTATTTTTGCTTCTCGATGTCAAATTGGGCGGTGGCTTGAACTTCAATTCAACTGTCGTGTCTAAGGGACGAGCCCTAACGGCCATCGCACCAATAGTGTTGGTTCGCAGAAGCTATTGGTAGTTCGTTTGGTCACAGCCCAGGTTTCCCTCCTATGAACGTGAGTTGTTACCACACTGCAAATATAAGCAAAAAGTTATGTAATGATCCGATCATCAGTTCCGGCATGAAGGTGCTATGAGCATTTAGGTAGCTGTTACCACACTGCAGATATGGGCTATATCACGGTGGCTTGAAGGCATGTGAGTGTTTTCTCTAAGAGTTCGCTCTCATTGCACATTACAAGATTTTCATAATTTGTGCAGATGTCTACACGGAAGGGAAGTACAGATGTCCACGAGTTTGATGGGATGTTTCAGGGTTCTCAGGCATTTTTCAGAGTGACATCAGTCATTGGACATGTATTTAGGTTGTGCATCTCTTCTTCAGTTCTTTCAAGAGCTTTTGTCATGAATGATGATTACATCACTTGATGCATTAGTTCTAGTCCATGTCGATTGTGAACTACTTAATGTATCTCAATTACTCTGCATTCACTTTCTGTATGTCAATGTTGATATGTAAAAACATGGTGGACCATTGCATATTTGCAAAGTTGATACCTAAACCTAAACAAAAGATTTAATTAATTGTTCCACTTTATCTGAATCGATATTGCAGTTCTTCATTACAATTTTAATCCTTGACACAAGTTATTTTGTGTGCATCTTCATACTCTATGCCACATCTTTTGCAGTGTAGATTTTCCACCAGCATATCAGAACTGGGAAGGGACTGATCCAATGGATCTTTTTAAGGCTTCAGTTCTGATATCTGAATGCAACCCAAAGGTAATGCATTCCTCTACAACTTTGATTAAAAGAGAATACAACTCAGTTAACAGCTAGGGGTAATTAAATCAAGTCAATTATTTAGGAACAACTTCAAGTAATGCTACATAAATATTGCACATTCCCACATGAATTCTACTCTACCCATAGGTGGTATAGGTCAACTATGCAGTTTAGCTGATTCTCAAACTTCTTATTTCATCTTTTCCTCCATAAATGCTCATTTGGCTTCTAGACGTAGTATTCAGAATCTAAATTGACAAATGTCCTGGCAATTGTGTTCTTCCATTTTTATCAGGAGTTCAAGTCCACCTATGCTATGGATCCCACGAAACTCCCACTTGTAGTGCTTGGATAGATTTGTAAATAACATGGTGGATGAAATGTGTTAGATATATGTTATATAGCTATGTATTTACCCTGTTGTATAAAGGGTTTTCTGCATGTATATTATACCTGTACGGTGTATATATATTGGCCCATTGGTCTCATGATTAATACAAGCTCTATTCATAACATGATATCAAAATCATACCTAGAGTTTCGTTATACCTAAGGTTTTGCACGCCACCGCATTCTTCCTCACCCGCTCTCGCTTGTCATCTCCAGCGCAGCTTTGCACGGGTTCTACTTTGCTTTTCTTTCGCCGCCACTATCGTCGCTCAGTTCGGATCGATCGGATCTGGGCTTCTTCCATCAAAGCTGTCACCCTGCTTCGGCTTCCGCCATCGCGTCAGATCTGGTCGCCGTCGGCCATCACTGCTGCTCTCCCACCAGGCGCCGCTGCCGCACCTCTTCGTTGTTGGTTCCCTTATCACCGGCTCGTCCTTGCTGGATCTTGGCCGTCGCCTTCGCCTGTGGTAGCCCTTGCTCTGCCTCAGTTCCCCCAACTGCGCCGACTTTCCGCGTAGCCGGGCGATGAGGGCTTTTCAGGCCTGTGTGAGGGAGGGCCGCCGCTGCTTGGATCCCTGCAGATCTGAGCCGCCATGGCGTGAGGTAGGGCCGTCGCCGCCGGCGTCACCCGTTCGGCCGCCGGCCGCTAGAGGTACCGAGCTTCTTGTGACATTCATGCCCGTGTGTGGGAGGGCCGTCGCTGCTCGGATCCCTACAGATCCAGGTTGCCGCCGCGTGAGGGAGGTCCGTCGCCGCCGGTGTTGCCCATCTGGCCGTCGGCCGCCAGAGTTGCCAAGACTCCTGACGATCGGTCGTTTGTGACGGCTTGTGGAGGCTTGATCGGTTTTTGACCGAGTAAAAAAAGGAAAAAAAAAGGGGAAAAGGAAAACAGAAAAGAAAAAATGTCTTCTTTTGCAGGCATTGTTTCTGTTCCTTAGTGCCCGGTGATCTTCGATGGTTTCAACTATCAGGACTGGTTTCAGCATATGCGTTTCCACATGCGTGGTCAACGTCTTTGGGAATTTCTTACCGGCGAGTTGCCCTGTCCGTCTTGCCCTACTCCTGCTGTGCTTGTACTCCCGTAAGATGCTTCCAAAGATGCTCGTACAAAGGTATTTGAGGTTTTTGAGGTTGCCATGGAGACTTTTTAGACTAAGTATGCTGCTTATAAAACATGAATCGATGAGGATGCTCGTGCTTCTGCTATTTTGGTTGCCAGCATGGAGGTGCACCTCACTAGTGATGTTGGTTTGGCTTCCGCATAGGCGATGTGGGTGCATCTGCGCACTCACTACGAGTTATCTGATGATTTCTTGTACCTTACTGTTGTGCGTCAGGAGCAGTCGCTGCAGCAGGGAGATGCCACTGTGGACGAGTTCTATGCTCAGCTGTCTGCGGTATGGCGTTAGATTGACTCTTTGGGACCAGATGTTTATCACATCTGTCAGTGCTGTCAGCGTCAGCAGTCCTACCTGGAGCTTCGCCCCATCTACGACTTCCTGACATGTTTCCGGTCAGAGTTTGAGCAGACTTGTGCTCAATTGCTAGCTCGTCATCCTTGTGTGACTCTATTGGAGGCCCTTACAACTGTTCGTACTGAGGAGATTCGCCTTCGTGGTGCGGGTCTGCTGTCGTCATCGTTGTTTTCTTCGGTTTAGGCGGTTTCTCCAGCTTCTACATCTACTGTGCTCCCAGTTACTCCTTCACCAGTTGCGTCTCCACCAGTGACAGCTGCTGTTGGTAGGGAGTCCACTGCACCTATTCGACAAGAATGGACATGTGGAACAGTTTTGCTACAAGAAGGATTTTCGTCGTGATGTTCGTCCTCCGAGGGTTATTGGAGGTTCCTCTCAGCGGAGTCCTGGTGGCTCTGACACTCAGCAGTTTCTAACATTGCTAGGTTGCATGGTTGCTTCTGCATTGTCAGAAACTGCTAGTTCTACTGCCCAGTTTTTCGGTGAGAGACCACCTTCTACTTTCTTAGGTATATCACATTGGATTCTTGATTCTGGTGCTTCTTTTCATATGACATCTGATCCCACCACTCTCACTTCCATTAGTCCTATAGTTGCTCTTATCACTGTTCAAACAATAGATGGTACCTTTTTTTCTGTCATAGGAGGAGGCACTATTTCAAATTTATCTTTCCATGTTCCTGATGTTTTCCATATTCCAAAACTAACCATACAGCTCATATCTACCGGTCAGCTCACTGATCATGGTTGTCGTGTTATTCTTGATTCTGATTCTTCTTGTGTTCATGATCGCCGCACGGGGACTCTAGTTGGTACTGACTCTCGCCGCCGTGACTCACGATGGCTCTGAGAGCTTGACTGGCTTCATCTTCCTTCCGCTGCCCCTGTCAGTCTTGTCACCTCCACCATTGCTTTCGCATCTGCTGCAGCTTCCACCGCATCTTTTGCTTAGTGGCATCATCGTTTAGGACATCTTTGTGGGTCATGTATGTCTTCTTTATTTCGTCGTGGTCTTTTAGGGTCTACGTCTGGTGATGTTTCTCTCAATTGTCAGGGTTGTAAGCTTGGCAAACAGTTTCAACTCCCCTATCTTTCTAGCGAGTCAATGTCTTAGCGTCCTTTTGATCTTGTTCATTCTGATGTATAGGGACCAGCTCCTTTCGTCTCGAAAGGAAGTTATCGATATTATATCATTTTTATTGATAATTTTTCTTGGCATACGTAGATATACTTTATGTCATCTCGTAGTGATGTTCTATTCATCTACAAGACTTTTACCACCATGATCCGTACTCAGTTTAACTCTCCTATTCGTGTTTTTCACGCTGATTCTACTAGGGAGTACTTTTCGGGAGTTCTTCGTGGTTTTCTTGCTGAGCAGCGCACTCTCTCTTAGTTTTCTTATCCCGGTGCTCATACTTAGAATGGTGTGGCTGAACGCAAGCATTGCCGTCTTCTTGAGACAGCTCGTGGTTTTATGCTTGATTCTGCTGTTCCATCATACTTCTGGGCTGAGGCTATTTCTACTACCACTTTTCTAATCAACATTCGGCCCTCCTTTGCTCTTCAGGGTGGGATTCTAGTTGAGCGTCTATGTGGCAAGACTCCTGATTATTTCAGTTTTTGCCTCTTTGGGTGTGTGTGTGTGCTATATTCTTCTTGCACTTTGTGAGTGCACCAAGCTGACTGCTCAGTTTGTTGAGTGCTTTTTTCTGGACTATAGTGCTGAGCACAAGGGATATCGTTGTTAAGACCCTGTTGACCGATGGATGTGGATTTCTCGGGATGTTACTTTTCAAGGTTATTAAGGCGGTAAGGCGAGATAAGGCGACCCACCCCCTTCACACCTTTCAAGCGATAAGGCGTAAGGCGAGGCGACGCCTTACACATCCTAAGGCGTTAAGAGGCAGCAAATAAAATAAGCATTTAGCAGCACATATGTACCTTGTTGTTGCCAATTCTTGAGCTCATGTAGCACCCATCTTCCCATTCAAATTGCTCTTCTCCCATGTAGCATCCATTTCCTTGTCCCCTTGTAAGTTTCAACATATATATTATTATAAATGCAATAGATATAAATTGTATTTCAATTAATTGAGTAAATACGGATTGAGTGACATACCTTGTTGAGTGTTGACAATCTCTTATCTCCTCTTTTCCCAAGAAACAAGCCACATGAACAATGAACATAAGTTTATAATAACAATTAAGTGAATGCAAGATTAAATATGAGCAATATAACAAATTAACAAGCACGACATAAGCGACATAAGTCCACACAAATAACATAGATAATTAGTCCTCCAACTCTCTCATCTCTCAATATCCATCATCGAATTCGTTGGGATTGATAGTAGAATCCATGTTTTCTCCGCCATCTTTGGTAGCATTGGGAGCTTCGTCACAATCACTCACATCCGCATCATCATGTGGATCTTCCTCATCTTCTTCATTGCCTGAATCCGAGCCTTGCTCTTGCTCATCTAAGCCAGCTTCTTCAACCTCCATTGTTGTAGATCTTGCACGCCTTTGGTAGGTCACAGTCTCACCATGACTATGCCTATTAGCTTGCCTTGGAAGATTGCGACCTCTAAGCGAGCGTGATGCGCCAATGGCCTCATCAACATCATCCCATGTAAAGCCACACTCACGACCACCTTGAGGTGGTACGGTAATGAGTCAGCCCATTCATTGTTCCAATCAAACTCATCAATGACCAAAGGGTCATAGTGTTTGCCTGCTTTCTCACGCCTCATTTGAAATCTAGCTTTCATCTTCCGGTTCTATGCAACAAAGACCAAATCATTCAATCTCTTGTGCAGTAACCGATTTCTTTTCTTTGTATGAAGCTACAAAAACACAATTACACAAATAACAAGCAAAGCAAATAAATAACTTAATGGAATTAATAAGCACAAAGAGCTACAAATTGAGTAGATGAAAATTGACTCACAAATTCAAAGGTACTCCAATTTCGCTCACAACCGGATGATGAAGCACAAAGACTAACAATACGCTTAGCAAACCTTTGTAGTTCAATGACGCGGCCACCATATGCACGCCACCAATCAACTATAATGGTAAATACATGCATATATATGGAATTAGGAATGAAATAAACATCTCAAGACGAAGTTAACTTGATGAAATTAACAACACTTACGGGGGTTCCTTGACTCTAAGTTTTGGATTGCCATTTTGTTTGAAAAGACATCTCCTCGTTGGTCCTCATAATTCATTGCTTGTTCGTCAATCTTGTTCCGAATATTCTCATCTTGTATCATTCTTGCAAGCACATCATTGAAGCAACTCCTTAGCTCCCCAACATATGCATCATCTCCACTCTTTTGGATGGCAAAGAATTTCCACAGGTTCAAATAGAGTGCGACACCATACAATGGATGATCCATTTGTTTCACCCAACGTCGCTCAATAATATCCATGATCTTGAGCAAACGTTGTTTGTTTTGGGTAGAGAAGCTAAGCTTAATCTTCTCTTTTGCATGAACCATTAATGCTGCAACCTCTGGCATTGCGGGCTTCTCATCACCATCAACCACCCTAAGTACGATAAGAAGTGGGTTGAAGCTCTAAGGCGATCTTCAATGAATTTCGAATTCTTTAGAGAGTACAATGTCTGTCACATGCATGCCGGCCTCCGTCTTTGACAATTTGATGCTAGTCCATGATTCACTCACAAATAGACACTTCAAAGCATCCTTATGCTTGTGCATGCTCTTCAAAGTAAGGAAGGCTGTGGCAAACCGAGTGGTCATGGGTCTCACAAGATCCATCCCATCTGTTTTCTCCCTCATTGCACTAAGAAGCCTCCCATGCCTATAAATGAATGTGGTGACACGCTTGACATGTGCAATAGGCTTCTTAAATTCCTTCAACTTTCCAATGTCTTCCAACATAAGATCTAAGCAATGTGCGGACAAGGACTCCAAAGCGATTGTAGGAATCTGTCCATTAGAAGCTTGCCCATTGCCTTGTAGTTAGCACCATTATCGGTGACAACTTGAACAACCTTGTCTTTTCCAATTGCCTCAATTCTCTCCTCTAGCAAATTAGCTAGCATAGTTGCATCATGTTGTTCACCTGATGCATCAACAGACTCAAGAAGTAAGTCCTCCGGTTTGTTGACAAGGAAGTTGATCAAGTGGCGCCTCCCCTATCGGACCATCCATCAGACATAAGTGTGCAACCATATTGCTTCCACGCCCGCTCGTGCTCCTCCTCAAGGCACTTATGTCCTTGACACAATCTGAAGCAATGGCTCCTCGACATGGAAGCTAGGAGGCTTATACCTGAACTCTTGCACACCGGCCTCACAAGCAATCTCAAACTGCCTTGAGTTTGCGGCATTAAAAGGTATGCCGCACTCATAGAACCACAAGGCCCATTGCTTATTCACATAATGCCTATCTTCCTTAGTTCTTGTGCTAGCCTCCATGGTCTTTTGAAAAGATCCAGAATGTCTTTCAGCTACAATATCTTCGGATGTTCTTCGAAGCATAGCAGCAACTGACTTGGTCTCCTTTGCCTTGGCCTTACTTGATGTTGCAGCCTTGAATGAAAAAGCAGCATGCCTTCTTTTGGTGGCTGTCCCTGAACTTGGCTTCACAATAGTCTTGGGACTCTATGCCATGTGTTGCCACCTCTACATCTTTAGCTCCCCCTTCATCATCATCATCATCTAGGAAGATTGGTCTACTCCTCTTGTTTTTTTTCAAATAATCTCCCATCTCTTTCCTAATTTCTGTGGTAGTATTGGGACATATAACCACATCTGAATAGCCACCCGCAAGATGCTCCTTCAGCCTTTTAATCCCTCCTGTACATGAAGTGTTTCAAAGGATACACATCACCTTATCTCGGTTGCCAATTTCCGGCCAATAGCCATATTTCCATCCCGGATCATTAGACTTCGCCTTCCGTTTTGGATCGGTCTTTGGATCATATACATTCTCGGAGGATGCAATACTTATACTTGCATTTGTACTTGTCATTTTGCACGCTACGCATCACAAAGAAACCCATTTATTAGCTATTTAGCTCACAGTGGCTATTGGCTCGGCCGCTCGGGCAGCCGCTTGCTCAGTGCACAAAATAGCGAGCAGGACTGCAGGAGAATGTCTTCAACGAGACCTCGAGCATCAATGCATCATCCTCGACGGCCTAAATAGCGGCGGGAGCGACACGGCGCGGCATCCTCGGCGGCTCGCTGCCTCCCTCCATCCTCGAGACCTCGACGGCTCCGCCTCCCCCTCCATCCTCGACGGCTCCACCTCCCCCTCCAGCCTCGACAGCTCCGCCTCCCTCCCCGGCTCCCTCTCCCTCTCGATCTCCCCCTCCCGGCCGGCCTCCACCCTTCTCCCGGCATCCCCCTCCCGGCGGCGAGAGGATTCCTCTTATGTGCCCTATTCTTCTGATGGGTCATCCTCTTTGGCCTCCTCGCTATGCTCTTAGCGATAGCCGGTCTATTCGGCCTTCTGAGCGTTTTGGTTTTGCTGTTGCTGCTCTTGCCAAGCTGACTTCTTATCGTGATGCTGTTATTCATCAGGAGTGACAGCATGCGATGGCAGAGGAGATTGCTGCCCTTGAGCGTATTGACACGTGGGATCTTGTTTCTCTTCCTGTGCGTGTTACTCATATCACTGCAAGTGGGTCTATAAGGTTCAAACCTGCTCTGATGGTTCTCTTGAGCGCTACAAGGCTCGTCTTGTGACGCGTGGTTTTCAGTAGGAGCGTGGTCGTGACTATGTTAAGACCTTTGCTCTTGTTGCTCACATAACCACTGTTCGCACTCTTTTTGCTGTAGCTTCTGTTCGACAGTGGTCTATCTCTCAGTTGAATGTCAAGAATGTCTTTCTTAATGGCAAGTTGTGTGAGGAGGTCTACATGCAGCCGCCCGCTGGGTATTCTGTTCCTAAGGGTATGATTTGTCACTTTCGTCGATCTCTCGATGGCCACAAGCCAGCTCCTCGTACTTGGTTTGATCGTTTCTCTTCTGTTGTCACTGCAGCTGGTTTCTCTATCAGTGCTCATGATCTTACTCTTTTTATTCACACTTCGCCTTGTGGTCGGACGTTTCTCTTTTTGTATGTTGATGATATGATCATTACTGGAGATGATTCTCAGTACATCCCTTTTGTTAAGGAGTATCTTCATGAGCAGTTTCTCATGTCTGATCTGGGTCTACTTCGCTACTTTTTTGGGATTGAGGTTATTTCTATTCTTAAAGGTTTCTACTTATCCCAATAAAAGTATATCCAAAATTTTCTTGATCGTGTCTCTCTTACTGATCAGCGCAGCTGAGACTCCTATGGAGTTTAATGTTCATCTTCATCCCACTGATAGTGAGTTTCTTCTTGATCCTGCTTGATATCATCACCTTGTTGGGAGCTTTATTTATCTTGGTGTCACTCGCCCTGATATTTCGTACTCTGTGCATATCTTGAGTAAATTTTTTTCTGCTTTCACTTAGCTTCACTATAGTCATCTTCGTGCTCTACGATACCTTCGTGGAACTATTTTTCGTCGTCTCTTTTTTCCTCACTCTAGCCCTTTACAACTTCAGGCATATTCTGATGCCACCTAGGCTAGTGATCCCTCTGATCGCCGGTCTTTCTCCATTTATCGTGTTTTTCTTGGTGATTCTCTCATTGCTTGGAAGACTAAGAAGCAGACATCAGTTTCTCGTTCTAGTGCTGAGGCTAAGTTGTGAGCTATGGCTTTGTTGACTACGGAGGTTACTTGGGTATGGTGGTTACTTGAGGATTTTGGTGTTTCTGTTTCTGCACCGACTCCTCTTTTGTCTGACAGTACAGGTGTTGTTAGCAACTTAGCATTGATAAAGATCCAGTGAAGCATGAGCTTACAAAGCATATTGGTGTTGATACTTCCTACATGCGGACACAGGTGTAGGATCAGGTTGTTGCTCTTTAGTATGTGCCTTCCGAGTTTCAGTTGGCAGACTTCTTCACTAAAGCGCAGACTAGAGCCCAACACAGCTTTCACCTCTCCGAACTTCATATTATTGATCTACCATAAGTTTAAGGGGGTGTTAGATATGTTACATAGCTATGTATTTACCCTATTGTATAAGAGGTTTTCTGCATATATGTCATACATGTATGTGTATATATATTAGTCAATTGGCCTCATGATTAATACAAGATCTATTCATAACAAAATGCTTCTCTCTTTAAGTCTTTATGACAACACATGCACAAACGCCACCATCACTTGAGGTTAATAACGTTCCATATTTAAATACGAAACTAATGTATGGTTATATTTAAGGCTCATATCCGCAGGCATCTAGCTCAGGAAGCTCGAGGCTGCACCTATTTGATACTTTGGCTTGATTGCGACCGAGAAGGAGAAAACATATGCTATGAAGGTATAGTATCCTGTTCTGAAATAGCTGTGCATATTATCCTATCTAGTTGTATACTAGAAAATAGAAATTTGGGTGGTGTACAGAGAGTTCTATGTAGAGGGTTTTTTTTGGCATGATCTGGACTCTGCAAATAGAAAACAATAGCTGTAAACAACTTGACCAAGATTCAGAAACCACCTAAATCAATTAGATTGCTTTGGATTTTTCGGAGCTATACTGAATTTTTCTTTTTTTCCCCAAAGAAAATATACAACTCTATGTAACCCTTTAAAATTATTTGGTGTACATGAGAGCTTATTTTTCCCTGCTTAATGTAATTTATACGCAAGCATTTGATTAATTGCTTGCTTTTACATATACATGGCTTGCTCTGTTCTACTTTCTAACTCATATCTTGATCAACATAATAACTACGTCAATCATATGTTCCAGTAATTAAGTGCACTGGGATTCCTGAAAATGAGGTTCGCAGAAGAATTTTTCGAGCTAGATTTTCCTCTGTTACGGAGAAAGACATTTTGAATGCCATGGATAATCTTGTTCTACCAAACAAAGATGAGGCACTATCGGTGGATGCTCGCCAAGAAATTGACTTGAAGGTAGGAGTAGCATTTACTCGATTTCAGACCCGATATTTTCAAGGAAAATATGGAAATCTCGACTCAAGAGTAATTTCGTAAGTCCTCTATCTCCCTTTGGCAATACAAATTTGTTAACCAATTGCATGTTGAATTCTTTTTTTAAAAAAATAAATACTATCTACGTTCTTCAAGTATTTATTGCAGGTTTTGTATCTAACTATTAGTGTTAATGTTTTATCACTTTGTTCCTTAACTTACTTTTGCTCAATCTCTTCAGTTTGATAACCACCTTCTCAAATGTTCTGCTTTTCGCACGGACCATAAATTTGATATTGCAAATATGCCTTGATTGGTGTTTTCATGTTCGAAAGTGTAATGTGAATGCTTTTGGTGTTTGAATGTTTCATCTGGATTTGAAGGGGAAGTTTTCAATTGCAACTGCCACTCACTTTTTTGTTGCTAAATGCGTTGATTGGTCCATGTTTTAAGAATGTTTTGCAGAATTTGTTCTTACAATTGTTTCTTTTTTCTAAATTAGGTATGGTCCATGTCAAACACCTACGCTCGGATTCTGTGTGCAACGCTATCAACAAATTACCACATTCAAACCCGAGAAATTCTGGTCTTTGAAAACTTACATTATCAAAGATGGTGATGAAATACAGCTAGAATGGGACCGGAAGAAACTTTTTGATTTTGATGTAAGATCCCATACCCGAGTTATTTGACTTTATCACTTTATGCTTTCAAATATTCTCAGCATTTTCATTATTCAATTTTGCAGGTCACTGTAATGTTCCAAAAGATGGTAACCAGTGATGGAACTCTAAAAGTAACAGATATATCAATCAAGGAAGAGTGCAAAGCTCGCCCATCTGGCCTTAATACGGTTAATTTGTTAAAGGTGCTATATCTCTAAGACTGACAACATTTATCCTTGTTTAAATTACATACTTCATTGGATAATGATGTTTGTAAGGATTGCCATTTCACTTTGTTCTCTACTAAGTTCACTTTGTGTTTACCTGTGAATGGTGTATGTTTGCTCACTTTCGTTTGAATCATAGTTTTGATATTGCAATGTTACATATTGTTACCGTTTTCTACATCATGATGTCCTTGATTGAAATCTAATACCAAGATTCTTTTGTTGGATATGACCTGACTGATGGTAAATAATATATGGACCAGGACATCCATTTGATTATAAAAAGGGGTTCTTAGGATAGGTTTACACAGAGTTTCATTCAAGAGCTGAGTGAATTTCAAGTTTTATTTTACTGAATATTGCTCTTATCCCAGGTTGCATCAAGTGCACTAGGTATTGGACCTCAGACAGCCATGCACTTGGCCGAGCGGCTTTACACTCAAGGATTCATCAGGTTTCAGAAATGGGCCTCCCTTTTGTATGGGAAATGTTAATTAATAATAACATGTTTGAAGTCAACATGGGCTTATTTACCATATACAACGAGACATGCTATCTGCTTGCATTATCAAATAAGTAATATGGTTAATTAGCAAATATCTTTAGCAGGTGGTGTGACTTATCCTTGTTTGTACAACTAGAGATGCTATATGCTCCTTAGAAGTTTACCTGCAACCCTGGACAATTTTATTAGAACTTATGTAGACATGGACCCCACCGAGGCCTCAGTCGCTGGTCATGGGTTGAGCGTCGGTTTTATAAATTATGTTCTAATGGATATACAATTCTTTAAGTAATATAATTATTAAATTTACTCATATTAGTAGTGCCAGTTTACCCATTGATCTTCCCATGAGCTTTACCCTGATATCAAATTCATGTAGTGACGTAATCTTATCATATTTTTAGATTTATATGTTATGGTCTAATACTCAGGAAAGTATTGTAGCGCGCGTGTACTATAGCGTGCGTGTACTATAGCACGTGAGTGCTATAGCTCTGCGTGTATTAGGCATGGTATATTATTTAGGAATCTATCTATTAGGTGTTTGATATTATCTATAAATTAGGCAAGTTATTAGTAGATTGGAATGTTAGAGATAAGTTTTCTTATAGATTATTTCATAGAAGTCAAGTCGGATCGTCCCTATAAAAGGATAGCATGTATCTGTTATCAAGGAAGAAAAGAAAACAAAGTTAGTCCCTAACTGGTTGGCTAAAGATCAGAGCCTCCTTGTTCGTCGGGAAGAGTCCCGGCTGAGCTTGGAGGGCGATCCCGCGCCTCCCTGGCTAACAACATATGAATATAGGATAATTGCAATAAGCCAACTAACTTCATCTTACAAATAACCATAACATAAACAGAACTTTAGGCTCCATAACCATGGAGACTCACCGCCATGGGCTCGTAAGTATACTAAACCAAATAGCAAGCCACATAAGACTTAACAAGAGATTAAACATAAACGCCCAATGTATGACTAAGCTGCTATTTCACAAGTGCAGTGCAAAAAGGACTTCCCATTCCATGCATGCCGTCAAATCCAGATCACCCTAAAAAACAACAAACAAGCATGAGTCCATAGATTCAGCAAACACACGATAAAACAGTAACATTAATTTAGCAATTCAATCGATTTCATGACTGTGATCTGTAAATCAAATCTATGACTGTAAATTGTAAATTAATTCTATGACTGTGAACTGTAAATCAAATTCATGATTGTGTACTATAAATCAATTCCATGACTGTGAACCGTAAATCAATTCCATGACCGTAAATCGTAAATCAATTCCATGACCGTGAACCGTAAATCAATTCCATGACCATGAACCGTAAATCATAATCTCTGTAACTGTATCATTTTCTCTATCACTTTCATGCAATACGATGCATCTATACCTGTAGCTTATACCGGTATAGCGGAGTGTCCACCCATCGATGGACCACTCATTCGCCCCATCCTCTTTCATAAGGGTCTCAACCTGTGGGATGCCTACCAACGGTAGGTCCTACGTACGAGTGCAATGCATGATGCAACATTCTTCTAATGTCGGCATTTAATCATAAGCAGCACTCATCAAGGCAATGATTAACACATAATCACGAATAACATCTCATGAATACTGTAAATCATGGAATAGAATACAAGTACCAAGCATTCGGTACAATTCACTATTCTACCATGCACTTGTCTGTTAATCTAGCGGACAATGCGTAGACGACACCAAACTCGAACTGCCACCTAAAGAAGCATTGTCCATTTCAATTCATCACTAGCACAATACATACACATATAAGCAAACGACATCGCTCTTACACCCAAACCCGACATAGCTAATTCCTCTCTCATCGGACACTTCCCGTTGTCCCGATGCTCAACCAATCCAAGAAGTTAGCGATGTCGTCATTTATACTCACGGATCGAATTCTACATGCTTAATTTCTCTCTGCTCGCTTTTGGGCCAAACTTGCAAGCCCTCTATGCTTTCTTTTTGCTAATCTCTCTCTCTTCAATCAGTTATACTAATTAACCTTAATTTAATTTATCATCTACTAACTAATATTACCATATGCTACTATTACAATATTCGCTAGTAGCAACACCTCTCTCCATCCATTCTCTTTCCCTCTCCCGCTACGGATCAACCAGATCAACAGTGGCAGCACCGATTCCACCGTCCAAGCGTTCATATTAAGAAACGATATTTTAATGGCCACACGAATCAATTCTACTAATTAACATATTAACTTGTGCAAGAATCGATGAATAAATAGGGAGAAGGTTTCTGAAGCGTTACCCTAACCCCGAATAACTAGATCGGGGCACTACCTGTCATTCCTTAGCCAGATCTAATGGACCAGTTGCCGGATTGAACTTTCCTTTTTTCCTCTTTTCCTACTTTCACTTCGTTTTCCCTTCTTCTTCTTCCTTTTCACTCATGGCCAGCTCCCTCTTCTTCTTTCTTTTCTTCCTCCCCTTCCTCTCTTCTTCTCAGCCGGCTGGCTCCTCCCTGCCCTCCCCTTACAGCCGGCTCTCGGCTCTCCCCTTGCCTCCTTGCGCGGTGAGCAGCCGGGCGGAGCTGGGGAGCTGCAGTGAGCTATGGGGTGGAGGAAGGCGGCGCGCCACGAGGTGGAGCGCGCGTGCGAGGGCGAGGAAGGCGAGGAGGACCGGAAGCGCGGCGTTGGCGGCGGTGGCGCGCGCAACGAGCGCGGGGCGGCCGCGCCGACAAAACACGGCGGGCAAAGCAGCGAGAGAAGAAGCGGTGGCGCAGGCGGGGCAAGGGCGGCGGCGCCGCGCAGGCGACGAGCGGTGACACTGGAAGGTGGGCAACAACGGGGCAAGAGTGTGGAAGCGGGGACGGCAAGTCGGCGGCAGCGTGGAGGGGAGAGGCAAACCGATTTTTGCCTCCTCCCCCTCCTGGCTCTCTTTTTATGGGGGTGGTGTGGATCGGGCCGGCTAGGCCTTTGGCCTGACCCAGCCATCCCAATTCTTTTTTTTTGTATTACATTGATGCAACGTCATCATCATATCCTCTCATCAACATATGGTCACCAAGGACTTCAACCGTGATCACCTCAACTCGAGAACGAGCTGCCCCATCACGAGGGATGTAATGTTATGATCTAATACTCAGGAAAGTGTTGTAGCGCACGTGTACTATAGCACGTGAGTACTATAGCGCCATGTGTATTAGACATGGTTTGTTATTTACAAATCTATCTATTAGGTGTTTAGTATTATCTATTAGTTAAGCAAGTTATTATTGGATTATATTGTTAGAGATAGGTTTTCTTATAGGTTATTTCTTAGTAGTCGAGTTGGGTTGTCCTTATAAAAGGATAGCATATATCCATTATCAAGGAAGAAAAGAAAAAAACAAAGTTACTCCCTAACCGGTTGGCTAAAGATCAGAGCCTCCTTGTTCGTCGAGAAGGCTAAGCTTGGAGGGCGATCCCTCACCTCTCTGGCTAATAGGCCTTAGAGCCTCGTTACCTCGACAGGGAAGAGCTCTGCTGACAGTTAGACGAAGACGAGTGCCGTACCCTCGGTCCTCGGATCCGTACCCAATCAACGATCACAACATATAGGTCACCCTTGCATTACTCTCTGTAATGCCATCTGAAGTAGACATGATAATGGTTTAATTTAAGCTGGAAATTCTGTAGTCAACTGACTGTAGTTTGTCATCTGAGTTACAGACAGTTTTTTTCCCCACCACAGCTGAAAACTGCAGACATAGGTGGTGCTGTATAGTTGATGAATGATGATACATGTTTATTTTTCCTACTGAAGTTTTAGTAATTATCTTTGTACAGTTATCCACGTACAGAGAGCACTGCCTATCCTGCTTCATTTGATTTTAGAAGTGCGCTTGCTGCACTAGTACATAATCCTTTGTGGTCCCATGACGTCCGGGCGTTAATGGATGCTGGTTTTGTTAAGCCTCGTCAAGGTCATGATGCTGGGGACCATCCCCCAATTACTCCAATGAGATCAGCAACAGAAGAAGCTTTGGGAACTGATGCTTGGAGGCTGTACCAATACATATGCCAGCATTTTATTGGCACTGTCAGTCCAGATTGTAGATATACAAGGTAGTGCACTGGTATTCGTGGTTGTATTTTTATTACGTCATAAATGTCTAAATTATACGTATGCTTGTCCCATCACAATCATTCTTTCTTATCTGGATATCTAAAAACTGTCTCAATTCTTTTGTAATGTGAACATGTCATTCCAGTTTTTGCATTTTAATGGCATATTTTTATAGGAAATGATTAGTAACTCACCATCTTCTTTTTCTGGGAAAAAAATGGTTTGCAGGACTGCAGTTGAGTTCACTTCAGGTGGAGAGACTTTCCACTCCGTTGGCTACCGAGTCACTTCTAAAGGATTTACATCTATTATGCCTTGGCTGGCTGTGAGTGAGAATAATCTTCCTACATTTAAAAAGGGAGACACTGTTAGTATTCATAAGGTTGACATATATGAGGTAAGGCTTATAAGTTTGTTCACATCACCTGAGCTCACCTTTTATTTGTATATGAAATTATTGACAAATAATGATTCCTCATTAAGGGAAGCACCACACCTCCTGATTACCTTAGTGAAAGTGAATTGATCTCTCTCATGGAGAAGAATGGCATAGGCACAGATGCATCAATTCCTGTACATGTAAACAACATTTGTGAGCGTAACTATGTCCAGGTTAGTTGAGGTCTTTTCTATCCAGACATTCATGAGCATCTGATATAGTGAACTTCTATGTTTGCATGTCTATACTTAAATATGTAAATCTACGAAATGCCTAAATGCAGCTAATTATCTTTTTTAAAGGTAAATTCTGGAAGAAGATTAGTACCAACAGCCCTGGGAACTACATTGATAAGAGGATATCAGTGTATTGATGCTGATCTCTGCTTGCCAGATATCCGAAGCTTTATTGAGCAACAGATTACTCTAATTGCAAAAGGCAAAGCTGATCATCTTCAAGTTGTTCAACATGTTCTTCAACAATTTATGAAAAAGTACTCTTACTTTGTAAAGAAGGTAGTCTATTTTGTTGATAATCTGTGAAACTTTGTTGTCTTCTTAATTGCAATGTTATTTATTTCCCCCTGAGGCCCTGACTTCCAGCATCCTTACATAATATTCAGAAAAATCTCTGGTTAATGGCTTCTTAAGCTTCTTCCAAAGTTGCGGCGAGCATAAACCCTCCAAAATTACCATACTTTGTTGTATTTTCCATATGCAGATATGCTCATGGTCCCAGTTTTTAAGACATGCTTAAGCTGGGCCATCAACCAGTAGGCTGATGTAGTTAACAAAGGAGCTCAAGACACTAACAATTTAACTTCACACTGCCTTTCTAAGTACTGTTCAATGTCCCATCCTGTTTTTAACAACCAAAATTCATGATATAAGGTATCAATTGTATACAGCTACTTCGACTTGTTTAAATTAGATCTGTGTAAGTTTGAAGAACTATTATGGTGTTATGTCTGGTGTGTTGCTAGATGGGAAAATTGATCATTTGCCACTCCAAAGATTGGTGCTTGACAATTTGCAACTCTTCCCATTGTAATTTTGGTCTTTGGAGTGGCAAACCCTCAAGAATGGCTAATTGACAAGTACCAATCTTTAGAGTGGCAAATGATCATCTTTCCATGTTAGATTTGCTTATTTCAGTATTTACATCACATTTTCAATTCATAGAGGTAGGACCCGACGGGGAATTAAAGTATTAGATGTTTCGCATATCATTGACCAATGACCATCACTGGAATTCATTAACGAACTACTCATTAAAGCCATACCCAAAAAATGTTGGCAAATTTCAGTTAAAGCACAAGGTATGATTTTTCTGAGTTACTATAATTTGACAACCTTCCTGTTTAGTTTAGCATCTATCATCTTCATAGTTGATTATCGAACTATCCGCTGTGTATGATGGCAGTGATGGACACAAATAAACTTTCATTCTACAGATAATGTGTTTATTCCTTGATTGCTTAGATCGTGTTCTTCTAGTTGCTTATAATGAACTGTGCTGCTTGCAGATTGAAAACATGGATGCTTTGTTCGAAGCACAATTTTCACCTTTGGCAGACTCTGGGCGTCTATTGAGCAAGTGCGGAAAATGTGGTCGGTATATGAAATACATTTCCACTCAGCCAATGAGGTTGTACTGTGTAACTTGTGAGGAGGTCTATTATCTTCCCCAGAATGGTTCCATTAAGGTGATTATTTGAATTGCATGTTTATGGAAATTTTCCTTCCCTATTTCTGGGTAAATTATGTGTTATGTTGTTTTACTTTCAAGCATGGTGCATAGAGAATTGAACCATTTCCCAACACCACACTTACAGAATCATGCAACCCTTGTATATTGACAGATATTTTCTTGCCAGTAAATTATAGGCCATGTTGATCTCCTATGTTTGCAGTATTCAGTTTTTCATAATTTTCATTGAGATAATTTGTTTATTACTTGCTTTGTGTATTCCATTTGTTTTACTTTATTTTATGTTCATCACTTCATTATTTTATGCTGAACATAAAAAGTGCATGTTGAACTTGATGTATGTGCCTTATAACTTTCTATGCTTTGTTCTGCTATGTGTCAGTTCATGTATACTCAGTGATTAATAATAATATGCTTTCCAGCTCTACAAGGAAATCATTTGCCCCCTTGATGGTTTTGAGTTGCTTCTGTTCTCGATGGTGGGCCCTGATGCAAAATCTTTCCCACTATGCCCCTTTTGCTATAATAATCCTCCATTTGAAGGCATCGGCAAACTTTTTGGTGCTCTCAAGCTTGATGACACCAGCAAGGTTGGGAAAGGGGCTGGCATGCCGTGCTTCCTTTGCCCACACCCGACATGCAAGCAATCTATGATCACTCAAGGAGTTTGTGCTTGTCCTGAGTGTAGTGGTACCCTAATTCTTGATCCAGTCAGTGCACCCAAATGGCGGCTTTACTGCAACACATGTAACTGCATTGTCTTACTCCCACATGCTGCTCATAGGATCACCACTACAGATAAAAAGTGCCCAACATGTGAGTCTACTATCATTGAAGTTGATTTCAACAAGAAAACTACCCCTCTTGAAGATGGAGCTACTTTGCATGAGGGTTGCATCTTGTGTGATGAGCTGTTGCATTCAATCATTGAGATGAAGCATGGGAAGTCATTTTTTATGCGGAGAGGTAGGGGTAGGGGTAGGGGAAGAGCCCGGGGGAGAGGATGTAGCCGGGGTAGGGGAAGACGCGGGAACTCAAGGCATGACGATCCTAAGATGAGCTTCAGAGATTTCTGAAAGTTTTGGAGCTTCAACCTGTAACCCTACTCAGTAAGTATGTCCCATACCAGTTTGAAACTTTTCAGTTTTGCATAACCATATCATGATATCTTTCATTGCTTTTTAGAAAAGATTATATATAAATGGTGCATAGTTCATTTTCTAAAGGAAATGCAACGAACAGTTATCCTATTCTTACCAAATCTTGTCCAGAAAAGAGATGTTGGTTAGAACCAAGCAGGCGTTCAAGCCAGGCATGGACTTATAAACTGAAATGCAAACTACTGAAAGTTGATTTCCACATTTCCACATGCCATGTACAGGAGCCAACTCACATGTCCATAAAGATTTTATACTGCATAAAACTTTTTGGTAAAAAATGACATACTAATATATTGTAGTTGAAGTATCTTTTTTGAGTTTTAGAAGAACTAGGCAAATATCAACGGTCATTATGGAGCATGTGTTTCTTATTGGATATACAAAATTTTAAGAGCACAGCATTCCTCGAAAATATCCTTTGGACCTTTATTGCCATTGCCTCATTGGTACCTTCTTGTACTAGTTTCGTGCCATGTCTAAGTAGAACTTTTGTTTGGAAACAAGTAATTTTGAATAAAATCTAGGCCTTTTATTGTTTTGTGTGAGAATAGCGGCCTTCAGTAGTCATTTGCAGGCCTGCTTTTTTCTTTGACATTATGGCATTCTGATATCCTAAAACATGCTTTTGCAGGAAGGGTCCCAACTTCAGCAGCTTTGGCTTGCCTTAATCATTCCTTTGCTGCTAGGTACGGTTGTTTACTTGTACTACACATTCTGTAAAGCACTCACAGATATATACTGAAGTAACCGTGTTGTTCAAAACCACAAGAAGTTGCTGCTGTCCCATGTCTTGTGCTTTAGTCACCTTCCATTCATCAGGGCAGTAGAGTTGTAGTTTGATTTTGAATTTTTGATAGAACTGCTACATGAAGTGTAGCAATATTTGTCTCATTGAGCAAGTAAAATTTTCTACTGCTATCAGGATTTAGGGGGCATCATATTTTGTAATATCTGAATATTTGAAAATTAAAACCTAGCACCAAACATTGATAATAGAGCCAGTGTTCACCAAAGCGCTAGACACTACTCAGGCAGTAGACCGACATCTAGTGCCTAATCGCCGCCTAGGCGGAAAAAATTGGCTAGGCGGGCAAGGTGGGAGGGTGGCGCTTAGCGCCTAGGCAGGCTAGGCAGCTGCCTCGGGGAACACTGAATAGAGCCAATAGTTCAAGGGTTGGTGAGAATTGAGAACTGCTAGGTTCTATAGCTCACTGACTAAGGCATTTACCAGTACCACAAGGTGAAATGCAGCTCAACATATGCTTGTTCTCTTTGCAATGTTGTTGGTACTTGATAGCACCTTCTGAGCTGTTAAGATTCTTCTAGTTGAATTCTCTATGAAAAGAGAAGAAAAGGATGCTTCTATCTAGTTGATGCTTTGTTCCCACTGCACACATATAGTTTTGGGATAGCATGCGTCACTTGTTGGTTGATGCTTTACATCAACTGCATATTTTTCAGTTATACAGTTCAACTCTTCCTTTGACATGCAATTGCTTCAGATTGTCTCTAGTCCCTCCACCAACCAACTGAAGGTGGCCACGTAAAAGCTTTGTTTCAAGTTCAAGGAAATTGAGCAGAGTGCAACTCAAACTAACAATGTGAACCCTAACGAATGAAGGGTCACATTCATAGAACCAATTCCTCTGGTAGCTTTGCCCATGGAACAAAGCATTAGATTGGAACCTGAAAATTGACAGGAAAGAGGGAAAGTGTGTCTTATGAGCGACTACTGACTAGATTAGGTGGAATCCGATGCATTGATGTGTGTAAGCTCAGTGGCGTAAACATTTGTGCATATTATAGTGTAGATGGTGTTGGCAATTAGGAAAGTTGTTACTTAGGTTTGATCAAAATCATTTGGTGATGCTCCAACGATGAACCATTTTGTTGTGGTAGATAGCAGATCCATTTCAGGGAGAAATTTTTGATGTTAAGGGACAGAAGTGATCGATTGTTTGAGCCTGAGTTGAAAGTAGCGGCAAGAGGTTATCACCATCAGAAAGGGGAGTCCTTTGGTATATGTGGCACTGTAGTATTTTTTTTCTTCAAATCTGGCCTCTACATATAAATTTTCAATTTAGACCTCCGCGACTACGGAAACAGCGGCAGGTAACATGGGTCACCTACCGAGCTCTTTCGACGCGGCAGGTTGGGCGCACAGTGGCAGCGAGCTCCACCTCAAAAGGCGACGGCCGTGTGCAGCAGTGGAGGCCTGTAAGCCCGGGAGCACCTGCCACACTGAGCAGCTGCGGCAAGAGGAAACTAATACATGAACTAATGCATGCTTACACCGATGCGCGCTTAAGTACTAATACACTAATGCATGCTTATGTTAAGTACTAATACTAATACGTGCTTAAGTTAATGCTATGCTTACGTCCTGTTGAGCGCTACCACCGCTGCAGCTGTCCTGTTGAGCGCTACCATCGCTGCAGCTGGCTGCCAAGCTCAGCTAGCTCGGTGGTACTGCAGTACCCTCCACCTACCGTGATATTGAAGTTTGGCAGGTGATATATGTCATTTGCGGCTACTTCCGAGATTGTGGAGGAGGTTAAAATTAAAAATTCATAAGTTAGAGGACTAGATTTTTTAAAAAAACTTGCTGTTCGTCAATTATTAATCAAGATTGTTCATTCCTTTGGACCATCCATTGCAGGAAAATATGGGACTTTTTTTGGCTCCGGTTTATGGTTTTTAGTTAAAATTTTTGAATTTTAACTGTTTGTGACAGAGATTACGGAAAGAGAGATACTCGTTTGCGATTTTGAATGGTACAAATGTTGGGCTTTTAACGTGTACTATAATTAACTTGTAGACTTCATTTAAAAAAAATACTCTGTTTGAAAGTTAGGTACTGTAGCAAAAGCTAAAAACTATTTTGAGAAGCTGAAAAGAACGGGCTTTATATATAATGTTGAATTGCGAGTAAAAGAAACTCTCTTGTTATATCTTTTTTTTTTAAAAAAATGTAAAGTGCGCCAAATCAAATATTCTTCCCCTTCCAATTGAAGGTTAAAAAAAAGATGCTTTGCAATCTTTGTGCCTTTTCTTTTTAAGAGCAATCCTAAAAAGAAGAATATACAACAACGACAGATTAAACAACATGAATTATGTCATTCCTTTCTGGAAAGATCATCTTGCTCTTCTTTTGCATTATCTTCTGCGGCGCTACTCTAGATTACTAGAAAGCCTTTCTTGCCCGATGCTATCCGGTGGAAACCAACATCTGAAATCGGCACTTGCAATAGCTCACCAAGAGTGCAACTAATTGTTCTGACTGACACACACACACACACACACATTAGAAATGCAGATGATCCTTTCCTGCGTCCCATATCGTCGTTTCTACTTCACCAGCCATGGTCCACCAGGAACGGACCGCCCAACTCTAGCAAAAGTGGCCTTCGCGATGGGGTCTCGACGCCAAGTGCATGATCAGTGCGAATCCTACCGGACAGAGACGCGAGCGGCACCTCGAGCCTGCAATCTTGCTATCACGCTCACAACCCTTCTGGAACCTAGAAAGCAGCAAGCTGGTGGCTTGCTATGTGCGCCGATGGAACACTTCATGCAAAGCCAAGTTCTCACAAAACATGCTCACTACGACTCAAATCTTCAGTATAATGTACATACACATAGACTTACAATACAAAAATAGGCGGGCTAAAATCACAAGATATCCTAAACCTATCTGCCCCGATACACACCACGATGGGTAATCAAAGGTAAGAGCGCCTGAAATTCACACGGCACGCGGCAGGTGGCCATTGGAGGCGCTGTTGAAGGTCTTGTTCTCCGCCTTGCGCCTCCTGACGACCATGCTCCATGTGACAGCCTCCAGGATCACCGCAACGCCGCCTAGCACGCAGATGACGGCGATGTAGCCCGTCTTCCACCGCTGCTCGATGTTGAGGATGGTCATGCCTTTGAAGATGTTGGTGATGCCCAGTATGATGACGGTGTACCCGACGGAGTGGTGGTACATGTTCCAGTAGAGCCGGTACTTGTGGTCCTTCTTGGGCCTCAGGAACAGCGCAAAGATCTGAATGCAGTTGGAGCAAAACGAGGATTCAGTGAGATTGGAACGAGCAAACGCAGAACTGAGCTATCAACAGCAACGAAGATTTGAAGATCCTGATGCATGACGCGAAGAGGAAGATCAAATCTACAATGCTTACTTGTAGGGTGCCAAGAGCGAAGACTGTGATGCCGATGTTACGGTGAAGAGTGTAGGTGACTCCCTTGGACTCCCTGCCGAGGTTGATGCCGGTGGCCCAGCCGGAGACTCCGACGACGTAGCCGGTCAGCTGGCAGGTGACATGGAGGTAGAACCACGCAGGGTCTGCCGATTTGAATGTCTTGAGGTATCTTGCAAAGATGGCTCCCATGGGCAGCAGAATGCCCCAGCTCACAGCGTTCAGGACTCCATGAATCTTCCCACCCAAAAATGAGAATGCTTTAGTGAGGTGTTTGATTCCAATTCCAAGTGGGTTCTTTGTGGAGCCAAGAAATGATGATGAGAGAACTCACATTGCGCTTCTTGCCAAGGCTGTCGCCTCCGGCGGAGGCGGCGGCGGTGGTCTCCCTCAGCAGGTCCAGCTTCGCCTTGGCGGCTAGGTTGTCGCCGCCCATGGCGTGGGGCGCGGGGCTGCCGCCGGAGACGGCGGACCCCACCTGCCACACCTGGTTCAGCACGCCCGCGCCGTGGCCCAGCTTCAGCCTCCCGAAGACCCTGACGCGGCCGTCGCCGCCGAGCTCGGCGGCGAGGTCCGACGCCGGGAAGGCGATGGGCCCGGGCTCGCCGAGCGCGTACCCGGAGATGTTGTACGTCTGCACGGCCCACGCGCCCCCACCGGACGACGACGGCACGGCGACGAGCGCCTGGGCGCCCAGCATGCCCTCCCCGGCGGGGTTGAGCGCCCACGCTACCCACCCCCCCGGCGCGGCGGGCGCGGCGACGAACGCGACGGACAGCTCGGCCGCCGCGCGGTCGTAGGTCCAGTGCACGGACGCGCCGAGGTGGGGCAGGTCGCTGCAGGCCGCGTAGGCGCGGTTGGCCGAGAACGCCTCGGCCGAGCAGCCCTCTCCGCCCGCCGCAGACGCCGACGGCGCGAGCAGGAGCGGGAGCAGCACGAGGACGGCGGCCACCACCACGGCCATGGATTCTTTTAGCAGCTCAGCTGCGAGGACGGGGAATGCTGCGTGGGAAGAGCCCCCGAGTTGGTGTAGGATAGTTGGTGTCCGTGTCCGCGAGTGATGAGAGTACTTGAGCCGGTTGGTGCGGTGGGGAAAGGAAGGGGGCGAGCGCGGTGGATGGCGCGGAAGCGGCTGAAGTGGTGAAAACGGTGAGTCTTGCGGGCGTTTCGAGGTGGAGTGGGTAATAAGGAGCGGAGTGGGAGTGGGAGTGGGAGTGGCGGGGTGGGGTTGGTTGGTCGCGGGCGCGAGGGAGACGGCGGAGCGGCCGGTGGACAGGTGTGGGCGCGGGGTGGCAGAGGGCTTGACTTTTGACGGGGTCTCCGTCTCTGCCCGGAGACTTCAGTCCGTTTTGGCACCGGTTGCCGGGTTGCGGGGTTGGGGACTCGTTGGGCGAGGGCGAATCCGGCGTGAGTTGCCTTCATTCAGGAGCGAATCCGGCGTGCGTGCAATGCAACCGCCGTGATGGGATCTTAGAAAATCCACAGCAATCTGGTGGTACACCGATTGTAAATTTGCCGTTCTGACTGTGTGATCCATATGCATGGGCTTGATAAGCCGGCTTGTACTATGTTTATTTTTTTTACTATAATTGATAATAGTTTATTTGATATAATTAAATTTAAAAATTTTAAAAATAGAGAAAAACAAGTTAACCCACACAAACAATGCAAACGAATACGGAAAAAAAGTTTAAAAAACCGAAAAGCTAAAAAAGACGAAATTTAGAAATAATGAACTAGAAGTCAGAAACTGAAATCGAAACGAATGGGACGATATTCGTCTGATAATCTTTCTCACATGCATGAATTCTGGTCTGTGGATGATTGATAACTGCATCTGCTCTGGAACTCCAATAATCCTTCTCAAGCTTCTCCGAACAGGATCCCGTTGATGATGACAAGGCAAAAAGGTGCAAATCATGTGTTCAAGGACTGTACGTAGAACCAACCAGAAAAGGTGGAACGTGAAAAAGCTTCAACCAACATGAACCCTGTTCTATTTTGTGGTCTAAATATGATTAGATTTGATTACTTAAAAAATCTAATCAGATTTTATTTAACGATATATTCTAACTAGTATGACTGATCGGTAATATAAACTGATTGAAGTTGCAATTAGGATCGTCTTCGTATTTGTGATGGACTCTACACCGATCTACAGCAGTGGTGTCTATAGGTGTTTGCTCTGACTAGAGTCAGACGTGACTACCCGAGACACTTCTGACTATAACTATTCACCATTATCTTTCAAGACTATTTTGTCTTCAAACGGGGTGTTGTTCCCGCCTTCGAGCAGGTTACGGATCTAGTTTTCGAGTAGATCTCTGTTTTATTGTCGATTATAACTCTATTCTTTCCTTGTCTGGGATTCTTGTTCCCAAAGCTATCTATTCCTCTTGTAAGTCTTATGATAGCGTAGAGTGCACAACTAAAGTTATTTATTTATGTAATACGCCAAGAGCGTTCTGTAACTTCTCCTACATATAGTGATTTTGTTGATTATATGTCCGTGATTTTTTCACAAGGGTTTTTCATATTAAATCTTTGTCTCATGATCCTGATTATTCTTTATATTTGTCGCGTGTTTTAAGATAAGAGGTATCAGAGCTTGATTCTTTGCCCGACCAATCTAAGGCAACTCGTCATGGCGTCAACGAAGTACGATCTTCCCCTGTTGAATCGCAACACAAGATTTTGCTAGATTGCGACATAATATTTACACTATTCAACATACAAGTTGTTCCGTCACAGCTCGATTTGAATGATGTGTTATTAAGAAACGACAAGATGCCCGCTGTATGGTCTGTTGAGGAGAAGCAAAGGAGATATTGTAAGACTCTCTCTTAAATTTATCTTCATCTTTCTAATAATATTCTCCAGAAAGTTATGAAGGAGACCACCATTATTGCATTATGGCTAAAGTTGAAACACATGTGCATAACCAAGGATTTGACCAGTAAGATACATTTAAAGCAAAAGTTTTTCTCACTTAAGGTGGTGGAAGGCGAATTGGTACAAGGTCATCTGATCACGTTTAAAGATATGGTCACCAACCTTGAAGCCATGGAGGTAAAATTTGATGCTAAAGATTTGTGTTTTATTATACTCTGTTCGTTGCCGGATTTGTTCTCTACATTTAGAGACACAATTCTCTATAGTCAAAATACTCTTACTTTAAAGAAAGTTTATAATGCTCTATATGTAAAAGGAAAAAATGATTCGAGGCAGACCCGTCGAGAGCTTGGGTTCGCAGGTAGAATGTTTGTCTGTTTGGAGCAAACCCGTCAAGAGGTCTTCGACCAATGATTCCAAAGGCAAAAGCTCGAGTAGATATAAAGGTTATTCGAAGTCAAAGACCAGGAGATCATGCCGCTACTGCAAAAAGGGAGGACACGATATCTCCAAGTGCTGAAAACTCCAAAATAAAGAGAAAAAGAATAGTAATTTCAAGAAAGATCGACAAGATGATGAAATTAAGACCACCATTGTCATAAAATAATACTTCAAAGGGGAGATTCTTGTTGCCTTTGCTGGTGATTCTAAGACCAATTAATGAATGGGTTCTTGATTCAGCCTGCACTTTCCACATGAGCTCGACTGTGACTGGTTCGTTACTTATGAGGCTATTCCTAGTGGATCAATGTTAATAGGAGATAATATTCCATGCAAGATTGTAAGTATTGGTTCCGTTTATATCAAAATATTTGATGGTACCATCAGAACCTTGTCAGATGTCCAACACATTTCAAATTTGAAGATAAACCTTATCTCGTTGAGTACTTTTGATGTTAAAGGTACGAGTTTTCAGATAGAGGTGGAGTTCTGAAGATCTCCAAACGCTCTCTTGTTGTGATGAAAGGTGATTTGAAGGCAGCAAACATCTATCATTTTTGAGGCACTACCTTGGTCAAAAAGACTGTTGTTGCCTCGACCAGGTTGTCCTATGTTGATCGAACAAGTCTATGCCATATGCGTCTCAGTTATATGAGCAAAGCTGGCTCAAAGGAATTGTGCAAAAGAAGTCTACTCAATGGTCAAAGCATCAACCAGTTAAAGTTTTATTAACATTATGTCTTTGGTGAAATGAAAAGGGTGAGTTTTACATCTACAAATCATTCTTCAAAAGACATAGTGGATAATATTTACTTTGATTTATGAGGTAAATCCCACGTTCAATCTTAGAGGTGCCAATTATATGTTGATAATTATCGATGACTACTTTCGAAAAGTTTAAGCATATTTCATCAAGCACTAGTCTGGTATATTTAAGACATTCAAATAATGGAAAATTATGATCGAGAAATAGATCAGCAAGCAGATCAAGAAACTTCGAACAGATAATGACCTAGAATTCTGTTGGGAGAATTTGAAGGCTTATGCCGATCATTATAAGGCATTACACAGTACCAAACACACCTCAATAGAATGGTGTGGCTGAGCACTTGAACAGAACCATCATAGAAAAATTGTGCTACATGTTGTCTATGTCTGGTGTGTCAAAGAGTTTTTGGACTGAAGCCGTTTCCACTGTCTATCATTTGATCAATCGATCACCGAACACTTCTGTCGACAAGAAAACTCTAATTGACATGTGGTATGGTTCTTCTGCAGACTACTCGAGCATAAAGATTTTTTGTTGTCTTGCTTATGCTCATTCTGATACAGATAAACCTGATCCAAGAGCTGTTAAGTGCATCTTCGTCGGCTAAAAGTTTGGAGTTAAAGGTTATAAGTTGTGTAATCCTGAGACCCGAAAGGTGGTCATAAGTAGAAGAATTACATTCGATGAGTCTGCTCTATTGAAAGAAATTTCAATCGATAATGCTTCCATTGAGAAGCCGCAATATACCAGCGTGCAAGTGGAGCATGTTATTGATTCAGGATTTTCACTAAAGGCCGACGAGAAGAATACACAGGATATCCCTATTCAAGATCCGACTAGTAACCTTCTGACAGGAACTGGTCAGAATCAATAATCCGTTGCAGATGATCGTGAAAGGAGGAAAATCAAGCATCCGAAGACATTAATTGAAGAAGCTAACATTGTGGTTTGTTGTTTGAACATGGTAAAAGGCATTGAAGGCACTATTGAACCATAAATTTATTTAGAAGCCATTTGCTCTGGTGAGTCAAAGAAGTGGGCGACTGCCATACATGAAGAAAATGGAATCCCTCGAGAAGAATTGCAGACCTCAATTACTTCACGTACACAAAGTTGTACAAAAATTCTCAACGCTACCCAATGCACCAACCCTGGTGACTACCTCATCGTCGTTCCGTCATCGACTCTGACTCGACGACTTTAGGCTACCTTGACTTGGTGATTTCAACTTGCCTCGAATCCATTTCATGACTTAACTCTGTACTGAGTGTCGACCCACGCTCTACCTCGACGATTATTCTAGCGTCGGGTTCGCTAACACCATAGCCCGCGCCGCCCGACGCCATGCCCAAGCGTTGTCCTGCACCATTTGTGTCGATGATTTACCATCTTAGTTGGTCTTCATCTTCCATCAAGAAACTGTATCGTCGGCTCTGTATTTTTTGTTGGAAGTGGAGTTCATTGCAATTCAAGCTATTGTGCCTATTATTAGTGGCATCTATATGAGATTAATCATTGGTGATATCTTCAACGATCCATCATCTTCAATGGATTACTGCGTCAAGATCCGCACATATAGAGTCTAAGGTAGATTTGTAAACTTTCAGTACAACACTATTATTGAGTTAATTTAGGCTACAATTGATCGAGAATATTTTGAAAAAAAATCAATACAAGTTGTAGAGACAATTGAATTTGGTGTTTTATTCACCATTTAGATATGCTACTATTTGAATTGGTTATGCAACCGTTATAGAGGCTTTGGTAACATTAATTCTCAAGAGTTTGATGACACCCTTATGGTAGCTAGAATGGTGCTGTCCAAAGTTTTGCTGTTTGAAAGTGAATGTTTGGCTCCAATATTAATTTGAGATGAAGGATTTAGGTACAAGAAGGCGTTTATTTTTGCAATGATAATGCAACGTTTGTCGAATTGTTGTAGCTTGATATGAGGGGTCTACTGTAGTTTATACTCAATTGACGGCACAAAAGTTCCTTTTATCTGAACAATTTTACTAGAGCAATTTCAGCTATGTTATGGAATCCAATTACCTTTAGAGTCGACAATTTGATGTACATTATGACCACACGTGCAAATTGCTCTTAAAATGAGCGTTGTTTGCCTTATTTTGTGTTACATGTGGAGCATGTCAGATTTCATGATACAAGTTTTTTGCTATTTGTCCAATGCCACAGGTGTTGTTTTGGCATTCGACGACTGAGCAATTATTTTAGGAGGTCAGTTGTTCAAACTCAGGCTTTGCTGAGGTTATAAGTTGTTGAAGACCCAGATTTATTCGTCTGCTTTTTTGATAGCTATGTATTTAGATCTATCGGTGGTTTGCTCAATTTTGCTTTACGAGAATCATTTAGATGAGACTATTATAGTCTTTCTTGCTGTGATTAGTTCTTTCATACGTTTGGCCACAAAAAGCGTTTTACAAATTATTCGAAAAATTTTAGTTTTTTTGTGCTACAAGAGAAATTCAACTCAAGGTAAAGAATGTTGTATTTTGTGATTCGAATTTGGTCGGATCCAACCACTTGAAGAATCCGATTAAGTTTTACTTAAATATTATTATTATTTTTTATATTTATCATACGGTTTATAACGAAACCTAACCACCCGACACGCACAAAACTACTTGTTTATGCTGAAAAAACAAGATTTCCGTACATGATAATTGCCAAGACTCGGACTCAGATGACTCTTGTTCTCAAGACTATTTATTCCCTCTAAAAGCCTCATGATAGCATATCGCACGCAGCTAAAATTATTTTCCCATATAATACGTCAAGAGTATTATGTAACTCTTCTCCATACAGTAATTTTGTCGATTATGTGTCTATGTTTTTTTTGTAAGAGTTTTTCATGTTAAATCTTTATCTCATAATCTTAATTATTTTTTATTATTTTTTTATATTTATCATGCGGTTTATAACGAAACCTAACCCCCCGACACGCACAAAGCTACTTGTTTATGATGAAAAAACAAGATTTCTGTACATGATAATTGCCAAGACTCGGACTATATTCCTTCCTCATCTGTGACTCTTGTTCTCAAGACTATTTATTCCCTCTAAAAGCCTCATGATAACATATCGCACACAGCTAAAATTATTTTCCCATATAATACGTCAATAGTATTATGTAACTCTTCTCCATACAGTAATTTTGTCGATTATGTGTCTATATTTTTTTGTAAGAATTTTTCATGTTAAATCTTTATCTTGTAATCTTAATCATTCTTGATTATTTTTTTATATTTATCATGCGGTTTATAACGAAACCTAACCACCCGATACGCACAAAGCTTCTTCTTCATGCTGAAAAAACAAGATTTCCGTACGTGATAATTGCCATCAAGGACCTGCTCGACATTCCCAAGGGAAACAAAGGTACCAGTGCTCTTCGCTTATGTGCTCTGTTGCATCGCGAAGAAACGGGAAACTAAATGAGTTGCAGAGCAGGCACTATCATGAACACAAGTGCCCATTCCGCGCATAAGTTTAATCATATATTCGTATGCCACTTGTTCATTAGAAGTTAATGCCTGCTATTAAGGTACATATGTCTGATGCACATATGATACCAATCTGACAATTTTTTTTAATCATACATTTCTGCTCGTCTTGTTTCACAATTGTGGATGGTGCCACGTAACGTCAATGCTTGATGATCGAGTCCAACGATACGGCATATTACTCTACTAGTAATTAGGCATTATTACATACCTCGCGTCATGATCATGCAGGTACGGTCACTTCGAGCCCATCCAAATCCACAGGGAAAGCTGCAAGATCCATAGATATATATAGCCTATTACGCAATTAAACATAGCAACATTGTGATTTCTTAGGAGGGAAGTGCGCGTTCGGGCGCATGGCACCGTTTGCAAGGCTTCAGAACCTCCGACTTTACAGTCGAGGGAACTTTCCCCTTGATGTATCTTTCGATAGCCATGAGAGCTTTAAGAGCTTCCTTAAGATCGTTCGTGTAAATGGGGAAGCAGTGGCCGCTCTTACAGAAAGAACACCTGTCAAAACGACCATTGGTGGTGTCCAGCGTAAGGCGCTCGAGCGACAGTATATTCCCGAGAGTGTGTGCACCGGTCGGAAGCTTGGTGCGAGCATAACCTAGGAATAGCATATCAGGATCATTCGAGAACAGCGTTCGTAGATCCTTCACTTGCGATGAGTGATCTCCAAACGAGAGCTCTACTAGGGGACCTTCCAAGCAACAAGTTGGGAGGTTTGCAGCGTTGCTCTCTATCACCTGCAGCTGAGACTGCAGCAATCCCTCACCAACAGGAGCCTGAGCTACCGGAGCAGGCAAGGTATCTCGAGGCAAACAATCCGCCCGCATCTGAGAAGTTCCAACTGCTCCACAGCCAAGGAATTGGAGAGAGAGCTGCCCAACTCGCCGTCGGCCTGAGTTGCAACAGGAGCCTGAGTTGCAGTCTGCCTTGTGGGCTAAAGTTGGCAGGAACAGGGTGAGTTCTTGGATACTGGTGTGACGACCGTGTTATCATTACCTTAGATGAAAGTACTAGTCTGTGGATTATTACTTGATAAAATCTCATTTCGTCAAATAATCAGATATGGCAATAAAGAAATAGTTAGAATACTCTGTACATTAGAAGTGAGGAACTCTAGCTAGCCAGCCGTGCCACGTCGATTTTGATTTTGATTTCCCTTCTACTGATGCGTGTGTGTACGTTGCTGAGCGCTCCCAACCAGCGGTTGATGGGGCGCTACTACAGCACCAGTAATTACTTAGCGCTCTCACCATTAATTAGCACAATTACTTAGTGCTAAGTACAATACTTAGCGCTGAAAGTAATGACTTAATTCTAGGTACAACACTAGATTCGTAGTATTTTACTTTGCTCTAATCATATTTAATTAGCGCTAATCATCTAGTGCTAATTAAGCGTGCACAAAAAGACTTTCACTTGAACCGATAATGTGTAAAATTCAAAACTTATTTCTTTTGCTACCGTCTCGTTCTAGGAATAAGGTAGGGGTCACGGGTGCACCACACAATACGGAATGAATTATACCAAGGAATTTTTATAGCACATTAGCAGTTTCAATAAGTCTTTTGTAAAATTTTCAGCTCATTCGGATAACAGATGTCCACCTGGGTTTTATTCCGTACTGTGCAGCAAAAAATGGAAGTCAACATATGTGTTTTTTCCTACGTCGTTCGTCTCCACCAATCATACAAGTAAGCATTCGTTGTCTGAATGAGCTGAAACTTTCACAAAAGACTTTCACTTAAACTGATAACGTGCCATAGAAATTCACCACTGAAATTCATTCCATACCGCACAACAAAAAAATAAAGTCAACACACGCATTTTTCCCTACACTATTCGTATCCGCCAACCATACAAAAGAGTATTTATTGTCCGAATGAGCTAAAACTTTTACACAAAATTTTCACTTAAATCGCTAAATGCCATACAAATTTGTCATTGGAATTCATTTCATACCGTGCAATCCCTGCGTTGTTCGTCTCTGCCTAGCCGCAGGCTACTCGACCTTCCAACCTATGGCAGCGCACTAGGTGACATGTGTTGCCTATTGTATTTTTCGCGCTCAGGGAGGGATTTGTATTTGCAAAAATGAGCAACCGGTGTATACTTTTGAAACAAAATACCGCTACATGAATAAATTTATAAATAGTTTGCTCTTTTATTTTGATCCATATGTTAGCTTAGGGGGCGCTCGTTTTAGCGATGGCTTCTGGCTTTTGGCTGAAATTTCACTGTAGCTGACTTTTTTTACTGTAGCTGATTTGTCTTTTTGGGCATAATTAATTTTAAAAAAATGTAAAAATAGACAAAACATGTTAACCCATTAGGGATAATACAAATGAACACGAAAAAAATACAAAAAAAACCTAAAATATCTAAACCAAATTCAGAAAAAGATAAAATACTGAATAATAAAAAAAACAAAAACAAAAAAAAGCCGAAACAGCGGACCGAACGTGGCGCTACACTTCCATAGCTAGTTACCTTTATCTCACATCTAACGGCCTGAAAGCTAGGCTTTAGCAATGATTCGCTCCAGCAATTGAAGTGGTACGGAATCCTGCAATCTTCATTTGTCGCATCTAATACAAGAAAATTACTAGTAATAGTGAGTCCTTTTGTACCCAGCATGCCGAATATTATAAAAG
Source organism: Melocanna baccifera (assembly GCA_036346265.1). Lineage (NCBI taxonomy): Eukaryota > Viridiplantae > Streptophyta > Magnoliopsida > Poales > Poaceae > Melocanna > Melocanna baccifera. The sequence continues at coordinate 16,334,957 of CM070702.1, forward strand.
ATGCATGCAAGCCATCATCTATGTCATCTCAAGGGGGTGATCGGAATAGCGATGGTTTTTAGTTTTTGCTGAAAAAAACACTATAACTGGCTGAAAAAACACTAGCTGAGTTGGTTTATTGAGTGTAATTAAATGTAAAAAAAATATAAAAAACCGAAAACAAAAACAGAAAAAAAGTATAAGTAAATTTAAAAAAACAAAAAAAAATAATTTTATCAGAAGCAGTCTTTGTAGCTACAAGATGCACCTTTCTGATGTTCTGTCACACCACCGCCAATGACAGGAAAAGCTGAGTTGAGCGGCTCCTAAGTTTCAGGGGTTTTATAACAACAATATTTTTTTTAAGAAAAGAGTATTTAAAATTCTACTTTTCTAAGATAGAGTCACCAATAAGCTCTTGTAGTCTTCAATTTAGGAGACAGACGTGATTCATATTTTTAAAACCCTGCGTAGGTTGTATTAATTTACCCAGTTACCTTAACTATGATGGCCATCGATTCTTTCGTATTTACTTTGATGCGATATCAATCTAAGTATAGAGCATTTCCCTATTCTGTATACCTCACTAGCGGTTACGAAAACATGCTTTTAGTGTACACGTAAGGCCCATCTACTCGCATCCTCAGAATCCATCACATGAAGGCCCATCACGTTGGGACCAAAAGAAAAAGAACCAGATGGAACGAGCGGTCAGTCGACCAGCCGGAGAAAATAGTGAACCAGAAATCGCGCGCCTGTTTCACTTCGAGGCTGACTTGGACTTTTACCTCTACGGATAGCTCCAAAAAATTTCTTTGCGATACGTGCGCAATCACATGCTAACGCGTGCTGCTGTGCTGCCCTGCTCTGCTCCCCGTGCTTGCCATTGCTCTGCTGCTCTGTTCCAGGGAGTAGTCTGCATCGTCGTGCGCGCGTGCCGGCTGCTCTACTGCTATGCGTGCGGGCTGCTCCCCTGCAGGGTCATCGTCGTCCGTTCACGCGTCACTGCCCCTCGTGCGGCTACAGCTCTAGCCATGCAGGTGCTCTGCCTCTTCCTGAGTTCCCTTCTAATTGCTCTAAGAGAGGTAGGAGACGGGTTGCAAAGGCCGATCACATCTTTATTGTAATGCTTTCATTTTCGGAAGCGCCAGCAACCCGTAACTGCCTCAGGATCTATATAGTTACGGCTTACCATACAGCAATGAATATTACAACCACACAAGCTTACACAAGATCTAAAGTTTTATTACAAAAAAAACGACACGTCGATCAAGTTGACATAGCGGGCGGCAAGCCCAAATATTCTTTACATCACAAAAGAAAAAACCCACAAGCGAGTCTGACGAGACTAAAACCTAAAAACACTGTTCCTTAGCGACAACAGGTTCTTCGGGAACCTCCTCAAAGACTTGCTCCTCGCCTTCCAAGGTGTTCTCTGATTGTTAATTTAGCAAGTGTGAGCACAACCGTACTCAGTAAGTTACAATGATAAACTCTAATTTATTGCATGTATAGATTTTTCAATGGAGAGAGTATACAGGTTTCATTATTTTATATGGATGCAGTTTCATTTATAAACAGTTTAAAACAATAAAACAATTATAACTGCTTAAAGAGATAGGGGTCATAAACATTGCTTCAATGAACTACACAAGTTAAATTCTCATAACACCACTCATGCCTTGCTACTGGATTCACCCATCAAATACAGCTCTATTAACCGGAAGCACGGCGTATTCGAATACCATTAAAATTCACTTTGCAGAGTTACTCAGTTTTACCTACAAGATTTCTCAATTTCTAATGTCATGCAATATACACGCTCCACTTGCGTGCGACTAAATTGAGAAAGCAAAATCTTTCGCTGCTCAATTTACTATATAGACCCTACCCGATAGGTTACGATCCTCACTGAACGGGTATCCCCAGGTCAGTGCGAAACACATCTGCCCCAAGCTAGCAAAGACCTACCGTTGTGTGTACGATGCTAACACATCCGTACCACCTCTCAAAACTCCTTTACGGGTTCATTTAAATTGAGCAGTTACCAGATCAGAATTAACGGTTCAATACTTGTGGTTGAGCGGTTACTGTGCTCTATACTCAGCATAAGGGTCTAATCCTTATATTTTTTCTGAGACTGCCAACCACAATCGGTAACTAATACATAACTGTATCGACACCCGTCTGCTACAACCTCCACCCTAGGGTAGGGTCGTGGACTCGTCAAATACAGGACACTTCACAGCTTCCGTCCTACCCTAGAACATTTTTAAAAGATTTTACCGACGAACCACCAGGCTACCCAATAATTCGTTATTTTATATGAGAACAAGTGATAGTTATTTATACTTTAAATAATAAAATCTAAAGTTGTCCAGGTGAATGTGTCCTCAAAGTAAACAGGGCTTTCTACAGCGGTAGGACATAACTAAATTTAACATATCATTCTAAACATTTATTTAAATCAACTAAATTGAGCAATTACCAATAATGCAAATAGCGTACATAAATAATATGGAATTTATAGGATCAATATGTTCAAAAATTGCAACTTGCCTTGCAGATCAACAACTTCAATAATTTCGTAGACTTCTGCAGTTGGCTCAGGGCCCTGAACAGTCGCCTCGGACTCCTCAAAAACTATCGAAAACAACATGAAATAATATCACTTCCAAGCTCGACTCTAATCAAGCGAGGAAAAACAAAATAAATATTCTAGAAAAAGAAATAAATGCAAGAAATATTCAAATGGTTTGGGTTTGAATTTTTGGAAGTGGATTTTGGGGTAATGGACATCGGAAATGGACTCAGGGCGTCGAAACAAGTCAAACGGAGTATTTTCGGCATTTTTCTAGAGCCAAGAAAAAGAAAAAGATCACTGTGTTGTTTGCTACAGTGCGGCCCGGCCCATTTCTTCACGCGGGAGCGCGCGGTGGGCCGACGGGTGTGGCCCATCTCACGCGCGCACGCAGCTGCGCGGCCCGGGAGCGAGCGGATGCAAGCGGCGGTCGTCAGATGGTGCACGGAGGGTCCACAGCCAGCCACGTCGCCCCGGGGACCGTCATCTTCAACCTTGGGCCGAGGCGATGGCGGGAAAGGCAGGGCGGCCTCGTCGCCATAATCTGGCCCTAAAAGCAAATCTCCCGATCCATGATCGGTACCAAAACAATAAGTGGAGTGAGTAGATCCTATTTTTGGGCTCAAATCGACGAGGGAGTTTGAAGTGGCGGTCACGGGTGTGAGAGAAGGCGGCGGGTGAGGTGGCGGCTCGGAGGAGTTTTGGAAATGCTCAAGTGAGATGGGCTTTGGTTTCACCATCTTTGAGAGTTAGAGTTTACGAGAAAAATACAAGTTGAGCTCGGGGAAGGCCCAGCTGGGCTGCCCACGGGGAGGCAGCGGCGGCTAGAGAGGGGCTCACGGTGCTGGGCCAATAGGGGCATGCTTGTGTACAATTGACTTTGGATTTGTGTTTGCGGTGCTGCAATGGTACTTTGGCCGGGAGGAATCGGATTTTGATCTGGCGAGGAAGGAGAACGGCTTGGGAGCTCACCGAGACCAGGGGACGACGATGCAGGAGCTGCGGTGAGCTAGAAGGCAATCAACTGGCTCTGGGAGGATGGTGGGAGTGTCCTGAGTCTCTCAGTGACGGCAATTGAGATTTAAAGGCCGAGAGAGGCAGTTGCAGCAGTGGAGTGGAGCGGGAGTCGTCGGCGCGTGGAGGAGGGAGGCATGGGAGTTGCGCCAAGGGGAGAGGAACTGCAGGTGAGTTGGTGTACGCCTCCTTCAAGGTTTGGTGGGGAGGTGACTGCTCGGGTACGGGCGGGGACGCACGGACGGAGGAGAACGCTCGGGTGCACGGCAAGAGGTTGCGCCGTCCGCTCGGGCGCACGAAGCGAGGGCGGGAGCAGCTAGGCGGTTGAGGAGAAGGCACTGGAGAGTGGGACCGGTGGCAAGGAGGGGCTGACTCGAGTGTGAATGTGGGAGAGAAGGGTGGCGTCGCAAATCGGAGCTGGCTGGTGCGGACGCGTGCGGGCAAGAGCAGCGAGTGCGGGCGATTGCGCCAGCGCGAAGGGGGAGAAGGGAAGGGTAGCACGAATCTCAAAGGAGAATCAACGGCTGAGGTTTGGTTAGAGGTTCAAACAAAATCCAAGAAAAATTCAAATAAAGTTTGAAATTTTGAGGTTGTTTCATTTATCTATTGGGTAATCGAGTGCAACGTGTGTATATTGCAGTGATGTTAGTTATTTTGTGGTTCTTGTATCTGTATTGTATCTGTAGTCCTCTTGGTGTATGTATGTTGATGTTTTTATACGAGTGATGTGTCCGTGTAGGCTGAGGCTTATATGCAGATGTACGCCATTGATTGTGTACGTCTGTAGTTGTCTAGTTGAGGTTGTGTAATACGGGTATGTTCTAAATTGTCAAAAAAAAATTAATTAATAGACCATCCTCGTAGCTTTGATCGGCACCGAGGTCATTGACTTTGACTTCTCGAAAATCTTGGGCGTTACAGATTGTTTGTGTTGTCGAGAGGGTGGTGTTAATTGTTTACGGTTGTGTAGTAAATCGAGAGGATCTGAGAGAGTGTTTAGGGTATGTATATTAGTATAGACAACTAATGTCTATAATACTCTATCTTTTATAAATAATATTAAAAATAATTCATACAATATAATATTTTTTATATGTTTTTATAGATAAATTCATCATAATACAATATATCTTATTTCTCATGTTACAATCGATTGTTGCATAAAAGACAACTAAATTCTCTACTCTCTTTTTTCCACGTCATCTTGTGTTTGGTCACATTGTTACACATACTCTTACTGGCTGAGTTTGGTCAAACCGTACTCAAAGTTTGACTTGCATTGATGCTGTGTGCAAAGTGAATCTGAACCATTTGCTTGATGAGCCGAACTAGTTACGGTATTGGTGCTGCAGCTTAAAGGAATAGTTTTATCGTTTTCCTGCAGAATCCGCGTGAGGGCACACTGTTCCCTGCGTAAACACCCCTTCCTGCCGAAGTATCTTGTTCGTGTCTCTCTAACGTTTGGCGGTTCGTGCCTCCGCGCAGTTCCGAGACCAAACGAGGCTAGCGTTTGACGATCCAGGGACAAGACATTGCGACTAACTTATTTTTTATTATTTATAATTCTTATCTTTTTTATTTTTTTAATATTTTTGAGCTTTTTTACTATTTTTTCTGTATTCATTTGTATTATACACGATGGGTTAATTTTTTTTATTTTAAGATTTTTTAAAATCAGTTACATCAAATAAGCCACCGTCAACTAGTTTTTCCTGTATTTCTTTACATTGTCCGTGATAGGCTAACATATCACTTCTATTTTTAAATTTTTTAAATTTAATTATGCCTAATAAGCCAACTCAACTACAGTAAAATATCAGCATAAGCCATCGCTATTTCGAACGCTACCTTAGTAATGAACTGTTCTGGTTTTGGAACTGAGGATTGCTTATGTTGTAGTGCTGTATTGTGGGAATGGGGAAGAAATGTCTATGGTTTGGTTCATATCTGGGTCAATTCAATTATACTACTGATGTGTAACCTTGCCTGTGTTTTGTTCTGTAAGACCAAAAGTGACTTCTCATTCCTAAAAACTAGTTTATGAGATAAGAAACTCTCCTCACTTTTAAGTTAAGTTATTTGCTATTCCACAACCAATGTGAGACTTTCATAACCAATGTAGAACTATTTTAACAAACTTTTCCTTCACATATTGGTGTCTCTCAGTCGTTTACTATACACCGACGGTCCCTCAGGATCACAGTCCATTGGGTTTTCACATACTAGTGCACATTGGGACAAAGATGTTAGAACTAGCCTCTGATACGACTTGTAGGACCGAAAGGAACTTCTCATTCCTAAAAGCTAACTTATGAGATGAGAAACTCTCACTCTTTTAAATTAGATTCATTATCTTTCCACAACCAATATGTAATTATTTCAACATGTTTCTTATATTTTATCTAAATATGACCATTATCCTGAGGTGTGTGCAGGAATGTAGCGCACAAGGAGAACTGTGCATATTCTTTTTAGTTCTTGAGTGATATAGTCACCTCATGTAGTATTGTCATTTTCTGTTGGTGTGGTTGAAAAGGGCTTATTTTCGCTGATACTGTTTTCTGTAGTGAAGCTGGCGCGGGCCAATGGGTATTGACTCTCGCGTCAGGCGGATGTTAAGGGATGCACCTTGATGCCCAACATTGGATACGGCTCTGACAAGAAGACCAGGCACTACCTTCCCAACAAGCTCAAGAAGTTTGATGTCCACAATGTCTAAGCAGCACAACAGGTAAACTTCCCCCTTTTAGAAGCTTCATGGTGGTTCGAGATGCCACACATTGGGAATTCACTTGATAATTTAGTAGAAAGTTTAGCTACGACCTACGAAAGCACTTATCTGGAGGACACTGTAGTTTCCTGGTAGGGTGGATACTCATGCAAAAATAGTACAGTGGCAGTCATCACAGTAATAAGAGTGTCATCTCAGCGAGCTTGAAATCTATTTTCCTAACATTTCCCGACTGATGTCCATAGGAGTCTGACATCTGAATGAACATCTGAATGAACAAGATCAAAAGGACGCTGAGACACAGACTCACTATGAGGATAAGGAAGCTGAAGTTGTTTACCTAACTTACGTACCGACGGTCTAAAGACACGCCTCCGAGATGCACCCGAAGACCACGACGAACTAAGGATGACAGATTTAGATCCACACGATGACCAAGACGGTGATGCCACCGCTGAAAAGAGCCGGTAGACGGCGGCGTAGCGGAGAGATCGGCGCGATGGTGGCGGCGGAAGGAAGGTGAAGCCGCTCAGCTCCCAGAGACGCTGTGAGTCACGGCGCCGAGGGTCAGAACCAACCAGAGCTCCCGTGTGGCGGTCCTGAACACAACAAGAGTCAGAGTCGAGAATGACCTGATAACCAAGGTCGGTAATCCAGCAGAAAGAAGCTGCATAGTGAGGCGAGGAATATGAGCAACAGAAGGAACATGAAAGGATGAGTTGCTAAGAGATCCTCGACCAGAGACAGAAAGAGATGTACCATCAGCAGTAAGAACACTGACAGGAGAATCAAGAGGTGTAATAAAAGACAGAGTGGAAGAATCAGGAGTCATGTGAAAAGATGCTCCAGAATCAAGAATCCACGGGAGGTACCGATCGTGTTGGGGTGGTTTCTCGTGCTCAAGAGTCGTGAGCGTAACTCCGCAGATCCCGCCGAGGAGAACCTGAAGCGGCAAGTAGGCGTCGAAGTCTGGCTATCTCTTGCTCGGTGAGAGAAACTGCTGAAGAAGTCGATGCAGACGGCGACGTAAAAGCACTAGTGCCAGGAGAAGAACGGCGTGACAGATGCCGCTTCTTCTTATAGCACTGGGACTCAATGTGGCCGGCCTTGTCGCAGTAGGAACAGTGAGGACGGCCACCACCACCTGTGGCAGCCGCTGAAGAAGGCAGTGTAGCAGGTAGACGAGCGGCGAGCACAGAGGGGAGTGGCATCAGACCAGCACCACTCAGGCGAGTCTCCTCTGCGCGTATCTCGGTGAGAGCCTCCAGGAGAGTGACACGAGGGTGGCGTGTAAGAAGCTGAGCACGTCTTTGTTCGAACTCAGGACGAAGGCGAGTAAGGAACTCGTAGACCCGCTGAAACTCCAAGTCAGCACGTATATCCAGCAAAGACGGACAGAACGACAGCGGCGAAGATGCGGAGAGAGTCCAATCGACGCCGACACAGAGCTCGAGCGTAAAGGCATCAACAGAGCATCACCTGCCAAGAGAGTGCTCTTGGCGAACCACGGACAGTGCATGGGCATCACCGGAGGGCTCGTGGCGCTAACGAAGATGAGTCCACATCCGAAAGCCGAAGAAGTCCCACAACCTCAGAAGAGAACTGAGGCTGGATACTGGCGATGAAGACAGCAGCAGCTCGAGCGTCGTCATCGCACCACTGAGTGTAGATGGTCGACGATCCTTGTAGAAATCCGAGCCTCTGGTAGGCGAGGCGCTTCATCATCGCAACTGAGCGGCCTCGTGAGCGCCTTGTCGGTGTCGGGGCAATGCAACAGCGTGGGCTCCGTCGGAGGAATAGGGCAAGGCGGGCGGTGACATCGCCGAGAGGACGCCCGAGACGTAGACCACGCATGTGAATGCGCATGTGAGACACGGTCGGTGTAATTAACACCATCAAAGATCACCGGCAGCGAGGAGGGAAGCGGTGCCCATTGGTAGGCGGCGCGACGGCGCGGCGACCAATACAACGGTCTAACAGCGGCGCCGAACGGCGCGGCGGTTAGATCGACGTTTTTGGAACCGAAACCTAACTATTAACGGCCTCGCCCGCTAGCAACACACGCATGCACACACGCACACACGCTGGCGGCGCGGCGCGCGGGCGCGCCGCGGCGCGGGGCGCTGGCGGTGCGTGGGGCCGCGGCCGTGGAAGCGGCAGCGGAAAGGCGCGGCGCGGCGCGGGGCGGCCGGCGGTGCGTGGGGCGGCGCGCGGAGGCGGTGCGGGAAGGCGGTGGCGCGGAAAGCGGCAGCGTCTGGAGGCGCGACGGCGGTGCCGCCGCCGCAGCGGAGGAAGCGGCGGCGACGGCGCGACGGCGACGCGACGGTGGAGGCGGCGACGGCCGGCGACCTCGGGCGGCGATGGAGGCCGAGGGAGTCGTCGGGGAAGACGACGAGGGAGCCGGAGCGGGGCGCGACGGCCTCGGGCGGCGGGGAGCGCACGCGCAGTCGTCGGCGGGATGACGGCGACGGCGGCAAGCGAAGCGACGGGAAACCCTAGGTACGCTCTGATACCATGTTATGAATATTGTGTGCATCTATTCATGAGGCCCAAGGGGCAATATATAAAGAGGTACAAGGGGATGTACAAAAGGAATACAACACAGCATAATAGGAAACAGCATATTAGGAAACAAATAAAAGCCCTAATCTATTCTATCCTTAACATGGACATCATTTTGCTATGAGCAATGGCTACTATGGTCCTGTTTATATTGGTTTTTAAAAACTACTTTTTTATATTAAATAGATTTTATATAGTATCTAGCTTTTAAACTAAGTATTTTTTCAAAACGTGGTCTACCAGTCGATTCTAGTATATACTATAGTGACTTCATTTATATCGGTCAAAATCGCACGCGAGTTTCTCTCTCTCCGTACGACTCTCTACAAACTACTATTATTCGTAAGCTAAAGTCAAAAGCAATCAGTAAAAACCATAGCTAGTTTTAGCCGGTCTTTGCATTCAAGTAGATTTTTCATGTCAATTTCATGCCACCTTCAAGTTCTGAATCTCTGAAGCCACTTAAGCGACAGAACGGAATGTAAAAGAAGCATTGAGCGCGAGACATTTCGTTTGGTCGCCAGGCATTAACATGTTTCCTACTGATGCTACGTGAGGTTGCGGAATAGGGTGAGGTGAGATGACGAGCAAGGTGTGGAACAGTGGAAGTTTTGGGAGATCAATAAGGGGAGGAGACCGCCCATGGTTCCAGTGCTCCTTCGTGGCGTCATGTACCCATGGCGACTGCTGGGGCTGCCCGGCACCGGCGCATCGCCTCGCCGGGCAGGTCCCCGTCCATGCACACGAGCGCCGGGTGCTCAACGTTGTGAGTAGTGGTGGGTTGTCAAGCAGCATGCGTTCGGTCGTTCAGGCCTCGCGCACGCCCTGAAGGCATGTGTTCTGAAGCCGCGGAGAGGTAATCACTAATCAGGCAGCCCGCACGGCCTGCTCAGCTTCATCCAAGTAAAGCCGCTGCGGCGGAGCAGAGAAGACCACCGGCTTCGACAACGATTTTGCGCGCAAGAAATTGACCTCGACACGACAGATTCACATGCATAAGATAAGCCCGGATCACTCGACATGCCATCAATTGCTTCCATTGCAGCCATTGATGGTGCATGATACACGGGCTAGCTAGGCCATGACATTACAGTCAGTACTCTACACATGGCATCCATCAATGCTCTTGTGGACCAGAGAACACAAGCTTAACTTGGTTTGTCTCTGCAGGCTAGTGGGAATAAGCTGTGCCCTGTGAAGTCTAAGGCATAGTAAGCATGGCTAGATGCGATGCACATCGGCATTGCACAGGAAACTTCAAGTTACTGTCATGGAGACCCGAAATCGCTTCGACAGAGACGGCCAACCAATCGTCTGAATCCATATTGACTCGTTCGATTTATATTCGTTACTCTTATCCTGTTTGATGTGTTCTTCTTTCCTTCTTTTCCGTGGGTGAACACATCAGAGTATGTACTGCCTGATAGAGATGCTAATTTCATCCTCTTCGATTTCTTGTTTCAGGACCATACCTTGGAACAACATTTCATCTATCATGCATTCATTCATGTCATGGAAGCCATCATGGGCGATAGGCTCTTGATGAGTGATTGGATCGAAACAAGGGCCATCCACTCAGCCTGTTCGGAGCTTCAGATCTAGTTGCTACAGTTCCATCATGGATCATATGCTATTGCTAATTCGCTGCCCGATCATGGTCGTTTTCGGTCCAAATCATCCGCAACCGCATTGAGAGAGATCCGAGACTCAGGTCGACACATCCATTCATCGACACGTTGTCAAATTTGCTCCATGAAATAAGGGAAGACCACCATCAGTGGAATGCATGACATGAGAGGCCGAACGACAGGTCTAGAGTTTTATCGCGATAAAATATTATAATTTTAGAGGAGTAAATAATTTGATTTTTATAAATTTGTAGTTTTTCTAGATAGGCTACAGTTCAAGCGGTTAGACCGGTCAGAGGAGGAAATCAGATCGGCTCCCTCCAATAGTCAAACCGGCTAGAGGCAATGGTCTGACTGGCCAGGCACCGTTCTTCGATTGAAAATGTGAATTTTGGGGGAATTGAGTCATGGGATAGTTTAATTTGACCTAAAATAGTACATATATATTGTATGATTATATATTGTATGATGCATGTTTTAACTAAAATGGGTCAAGTTGTAACGAACTTGTGTCCAAAAATGATTTCTTGGTCTTTGGATGTGCAGGTCACTTGGAGTTAATCATGGTTAACGGCGAGAATCGAAACTATGCTCATGGAGTAACTGAGACTCAGAATGATTAAGGATACTAGATAATATGGTTGAGCTCAAGCATAACATGACAAAGAAGAAAATATTGAAGAGAAGTTCGAGCGAAAAATGTTGAAGGGAACTTCGAGCGATATATTGCACCATGTGGCTTGATCGGTCTAAGTGAGACGTAGTCTGATGAAATCAGAACAGAAGACTTGCCAACACGTAGCAAGCTAGTGGTGCACCTATACGTGACAAGCATGACAATTGCTTACAATGAAAGATGAAAATCAGGTCAAGAAATGGTATTTTGGTAAGTTGACTAAAATACCAAAAACTACTTTGGATTAAAATCATCGCGTTGGAGTGGCACTTGGCAAAGTGGTTTAGATCAAGGAAACGCTGAGAAGATTAAGTTGGATCAGGGGCTAAGGACTTAGTGGATTCAACTTTATGTACTTTGAAAAGTGTGTATAAGTAAAACCCGTGTTATGCGTGGTTAACAAATTTTTCTTATATGTGCTAAGTGGATAGTATTCATTAGGGTTAAATAGGTGCTGGTTGCCTACCTATTTAATGGGTTGGAATGGAGACTTACTAGCTAACCATCTAACCATCATAGTTTTACTCATTGAAGCCAAATGTTTTATGGTTGGGGTTTAAGAAGTGTAAATGCTGTGGTGTTCTCTCTTTTTCTCTAGGTGGAATGACTGTAAAATTTTTATCTTTAAGTAGTAACACATCAACTTTATTCACCTCTTATAGATCCCTCTTATGTTGATTGATTTAATTGATTTTGATCTTCTCTCTTCCTTTGTTGATTTTGTTGGATGCCAAGAACGAGTAAGTAATGGAGATATTCTATGAAAATCAATCACTATCTATCTAGATATCAGGTTTGACAATACCATGAAGTTGCTCAACTTTGCATGGATTTAACTCTATCAAGTGATTTTTTGATCCAACTATTTGTCTTAGTTATTTGGATGTTCTTATTTGCTGTGATATATGAGAATACATCTAAAGTTATCCTAGTCATCATTCACCCACGAGCAAGTCATATTCACTGTTTTTAATTTTTGCTCGGTTTTGGTGCAATTCATTCACCCACGAGCAAGTCATATTCACCGTTTTGATTTTTGCTCGGTTTTGGTGCAATTCATTCATCCACGAGCAAGTCATATTCACCGTTTTTGATTTTGCTCGGTTTTGATCCAATCTTGTTTGTTCTTGAAAAAGGTCTAAATTTTGTTATGGATTTTTGTGATCCTGGAATGGAATAGTTTTCTGAAACTCTAAGCAAGCTGATAACAAAATATTATTCATTTGGACGTTTTTTGAAGTTACACCAAAAGCTACATTGCCCCAGGCTGAATTTCCAGTTTTAGAATAGAAGAGCCGGTCAGACAGCACCCCTTCCCAGTCCAACCGCCAAGGTCAATCAGACTGGCTTATAGCCAGAGGAACAGTTAGACCACCCCTGGTAATTGGTCTAGCCACCTGAAGCCTAAATTTCTTGGAATTTTAATTTCCTGTTTTTCTAGCTTTCATTTTGACTTTCTATCTTGATCTTCATAGCTTTGTAGCTATCAAAGTGAATGATTTAGAAATACTTAAAAAAACTTTAAAGATATTATTTACTCTGTAGCTATCAAACCTAAAGATATTATTTCCTGTTTTTTGTTGCAATGGAGCGTGAGAAGACCAAACACCCATCATTGCACTGCCATGATTGGCAGGCCTTGAAATTAAGGCATTAAGGCATCAGTGGCCAAAGGATCACAAGATCAACAAATTTGGCAGGTGATGGTGATGTCCCGTCCAGTTTGCCTTGCATCCTGAGGTTGTGATGCTTCACCAATTAATGTGAGTATGGGTTTGTCATAGTGATCGATTCCATAGGTGATTGCCCCCACTCATGTTACGAACGCCAGCGATGGACGGCAACGGAAAAACACTATAACAGGTATTGTAGCTACAGTACCTGCTACAGTGAAAAAATTTTGTTTTTTGTTTTGTTTTTTTTCTCATGTTCCTTAGCATCGTTCGCTCTAATTTAGTACAACGTTTTTATTTTTAAATTTTTTAAATTTTAATTATACTCAATAAACCAATTCAGCTACAGTATTTTTTCAGCCAGTTACAGTGTTTTTTCAGCAAAAATCAAAAGCCATCGCTATTCCGATCACCCCCTTAGGATCAGGAGGCTCCTCGAGCAGTCTTTTCAGTGGACCAAACATATTTGCAGCGCACAATGCAAACTCTACTGCAGCTAGCTAGATTAAGTAAGCTAGCGATTAGAATAGCGATTGTTTATGATTTTTTTTATTGTAGCTGGCTGATTTTTTTACTGTAGCTGAGTTGGCTTATTTGGTATAATTAAATTTTAAAAAATTAAAAATAGACAAAAAAACATATTAACCCATCGCGAACAATGCAAATGAATACGGGAAAAAAATAAAACACAAAAAAAAGTGAATAGTAAAAATAAGCTGAAGCCAAACGCTCACCGCTGGAAACAACCTGGCTTATGGCAGGTGTAACATCCTTAAATATAGTAAATAGAGATGATATTAAGTGGAACTATATTGGACTATATGAGATTTGAATTAGAATTGACTGAAATTACGACGGAGTTTCAGTGAACTAATTTTTTTAAGACAAAATTTTCAGTGAAATATTGCTTATGCAAGTATTAGTTTATTGGTAGAAGATATCTTTCCGTTTACAAATAATGGACCAGTGGCACCTTCAAGAATCAGAGTAAAGTATTCTAGTAATTCATCTTTTTCTGAATTTTTTTTAGATATTTTGTATTTTTTCTTATGTTCCTTTGTATTGTCCGTGATGGGCTAACATATTTTTTCTATTTTTAATTTTTTTTAAATTTAATTATATCCAAAAACCAAATCAACTACAGTAAAAAAAACTAACTATAGTAAAAATTCAGTCAAAAATCAGAATCGCTAAAACGAACGCCTCCTAAATTCGATACACTGTTAGCTTATGTGTTCCAAGTACTGAAATTGCATAGGATCTTGTCATGAGCTGTAAACCTTGCAGCCATCAATTTTCAACAGCCTGTCAGTTCTTCAGAAAGGACAAACACACAATAGTCGTACAATTACATGACTTTATCCAGGGAGTAAGAAACGGAGCCGAACGCGACATGGAGCCGAACTGCAGAAATTAGTATAAAAGACTTGTGTCTTTTTAGGATACCGTCTTTTCAAGATACATGTAGAAATTAGGCACGAGAATAGGGAGACAGCGAAGCTGAACCTGATGGTGACATTGGAAGACTTCGGCGCAAGTAACCTTGGATTACTACGTAGAAAAATGCTTCCATGCTCCGGTAAAAAGAAAACTACAAAGATGCAATGAATGGGTGAAAAAAAGTCTCTCTTGTATTTACCATTTTGCTGCTGTACGACTGGAGTAGGTAGTAAACGTACAGTGACACATTGTCAAAACTGGACAAGATTCAGTCGCGACACGGATGACGGCAGCATAGTTCAGTACCACGAAATGAGACCCAGCAAGCAGCGAAAAAAGCGAGGCTAACCAACCAAACCTGCGAGACAATGACGCCCGTTTGCCTCTACGTAAGCGAAGACATGAAACAAGTAGAACCATTTGCCTGCCTATATGAACTGTGATGTGAGTTGGCTGAAAAGGAGAGCTGTTGGCTATCCATGGTGACGGTGAAATTACACATGATCTGCAGGATATAGTTTTGCTATTGTACAGTCGATTAATTTTTTTTATTTTTCAATCATCAAAAATTACACTCTCAGTCACTTAAAGTTACATCTTCCTCTCTTTGTAAAAAAAATCCCCTCTAAAAAGGGTCATTGGATGATGCTTATTCAATAGATAAAAAAGTAACTGAGAATAAAGGGAAAAAACTAATGTAATAGAAACCCCCTAATTTTTAACAATTGCAAGCTTGCAGGCAATAAATGTCATAAGAGTTGAGGATGGAGCACTGTTTCATTGTGATGAGCTTTCAATTGGCTGTGCTCTGTTGGTTTTTTTAATGATTTTTGATTTTTTTTTTATTATAATTGATTTATTTAACACTATTATAGTAGCTGATAATCTTTTAACGTAATTAAATTTTAAAAAATAAAAAATAGGTTATTCTATTACGGACAATACAAAGAAACACGACACAAAAGAAAAGGCAAAAAAGCCTTAAAAAAGCTTAAAAACCAGAAAAAAAACGAAATTAAAAAATAGTGAATTAGAAGTTAAAAATCAAAAGTTGAAATCCGAACGGACAGGGCCATATGTTATCACTAGAATTACTTCGGTAATGATCTTGTTTCGACAAAAATTATTTCAGTAATAATAACGTGGCAACTCAGCTGCAACAAGATGGAGAAGAAACATTTGTAACATGCTGAGGATAAATATCTCATAATTCCATTTCAAGACAAAATGCAGTAGTACATGGTATTATCCCAATACCTACAAGCTCTTACATATCAGAAGAGAGATGGTGCTTTTAATATTTGCATCATATCTAGTACATAATCTACTACTTGTGAGATCATATAATCTCATAAATATGGGAAGATTCAAGTTGTCGTACATTCAGCATATGATTAAATTAATCAGTTCTCAGGTCGGAAGTCTAAAGACAGCTTAGCTTAGGAGCTTTACTTGCCATAGTTGTCACTCTTCCTATGTACAAAAATATCGACCATGGTGATTATCAGAGATCGTCTAGAACTCGATCTTTGTATCAAGTGAACCATCATCCATTATACGAACCATCAAAATGCGGTGCTGAAACCCCATTCCCCTGGCTTTGCTCATTGTCGATATGCAAAGTAGTTTCGACATCCTCCTCCCAGAAATCCCTTTGCTGAAAAAAAGAGAGAAACATTATTATGATAAGATGCATATTAACTCTCATTAATTAGGTAGATTGAAATTCTAGGGGAACGATCACCTGCTTCTGAAAAGCAAACTGTGAGTTGGCCGTGTGGGGTAGAGCCGTGTCTAACAGACCTAGGGAGCACTGGTTCTCCATAGTACCCGAACCGAAGGACTGGAAAATATTTGCTTGGTCACAAAATGGAAAAACTGCGCCAGCACTTTCCAATGGAAAGACCGAACTCACTGAAGGGCCACAGGCTTGGTACATCTGAATATACAGAAGAAATAACATGTTAGGTGCAGATTCTTTCATAGACCGGAAGCACGAGAAATAACATAATTCAAGCTCACGTCTTTGTGTAAGAGGGTAGACAAGTTGCTGAAGTCAAGTTGTAGATTCACGGTCGCAAGCTTCATGGACAAGAACTGAAAGCGTAAAGCGGTGATAGAATTAGAATTCCGTGAGGATTACGAACTTTGATTGTGTGACACAACAAACTCTCGGCAGCATCTAACCTCGACTTGTTGCTGCAGCGCTTGTACATAGTTTATGATTTCATCAATCATGAGCGCTTTGCCAACCACCTACAATAGGGGATTTCTTCAAATAGCCAACTTATGGGTAACAGCTGACACTTTGACACAACCTGTTCTGAAATCTTATGATACCTTGTTGCATCCTGGCACAAGGTCCTGAAGCAATTTCATCCTCTGGCTAATCTTCTCTCTTCTAACCTATTAAACCACAAAGTACAGTAAGTAATTTTGCACTCAAGCCAATATAATTGAAATGACAGAGACAAGACAAAATTTCAGTATATTACCCTCTCTGCAAGGCTGTGGCTATCAGTTGCCTGCCCTCTCCTTGCCCGGACATGGACGTAGTCTTTGGGCGGCTCAACCACCGGCTTGGAGTTCTTCCCCTTGCCCTGCTTCTGCCCTCTGTCCCCGACCGAGCTATCACTCGCCGTCTCCTCCACTTTGGGCTTCACCGGTCCCTCCTCCATTTTGCATTTCTTGGAGTCCGGTCCCTTGGCCTCTCCCACCTGCAAATCAAAACCGACGGTATCTTTTCAGTTTGACAGGAACACATCAAGAACACTAGCAAGCTAGTCCATGGCAGAACTCCCTCCCCGTTGCTCCCCACCTTGCAAGGGCTGCTGCTCAAAAAGGCCTCATTGCCCCTCCCAGTACCAGCCCCCGCGGGTGCCTTCCTCTTCCTGGCATTAGCGTCCATCGCGTGAGCCCATGCCGGGTCGGACACCGAGGACCCCTCCCGAGAGCCGCCGAACTCGCCGTTCCCAGCCGCCACGCCCGTCACCCCGTAGAGACCGCCGCCGGCGGACATTCTTGCCGCGCGCTCCGCGAACCCTACACCGCCGCCGCACAGCGTCTCCAAGAACCCGCCGTCCAGCAGCGGCGCACCGAAGTCGAGCCCCGGAGCGCAGGAGGGCGAGCCCAGCAGCAGGCTGGCAACGTAGTCGCTGTCCATCGTTCCCGGCGCCAAGAAACCGCAAGGATTGCGCGGGAAGCAACGCAACGCAAAGCAGCTCAAGAAGTGGATTTGGGGAAAGTGGGCGAGGCAGGCAGACCGAGACGGTTGGTGGGGGGCTCGCGGATCGATTTATAGGGAGGGTTTGGATGGTACTGGTGGTGGTGGTGGCCGTGGAGGGCAGCGCGGAGTGCTGGTGTGGTGTGGTAGGATCCATCCTTGCGGCGGTGGGTTACTGCCTATGCCTCAGTGAGCGGAGTGGAGGTCAAAGCAATTCACTCGAAATTAAATCGACGATTTAAGGTTGATAATTCAATTATACTTCACATTTCCTCTTATGTTTAGGCTCACTTATATCTAATATATAAAATACAAATGGATTACAATTATTTATTTTAGTTACTTCAGCTAGATCTTAAAACTTATATCTTTAGACTCTGATATTATATTAAATTGTATACATCAATGAATTAATTCACCTAAAATCTAAGCTGACGAAGATAAATAAATAATTTATTTATATTTCAGCAAAATAAAACCGAGGAAATTATGTCCTTGCCCATAAACAACTGCAAGAAAGAATGGTTTTTTGTTGTTCAACACAGGCCACTGCTCTAAGATTTTTGTTACAGAGATGGTCATGTTTTTTTAAACTTTATTATGTTTTATTATAGTAACTAATTTTTAAACGGTATGTTTTTTAATATAGGGTTTATATATAGATTATAGTAGACATTATATAAGTTCTGTTATATCAGCTAAAATCGTATGTAATTATTTCTCTTTGTATATTATTTTTCACGAACAATCAGAATTCAAAAACTATAAATTAAAAATCAAAATCACGGTTAAAAAAACTCACCATTTATCCCTTACTGCTGCTGCCGTGCTAACGGGACAAGCACTGCAGTGGTAAGACGTTTTTGGAATGCGGAAATTTTACAGGAGCTCAATTCTCGTAGAAATCGGAAAACATTCTTACATTTTAAGCGGTCTGCTTAATGTTACCTTGTTTCGGGTTCTCCGTAGAGTTCAGTGTCTTTTTCCTGAGAAATTAGCGACCATGTAACCTCGTGATTTGCAGAGGAATAAGTGGGCTTGGTATGACATGTACGCACTTCTGTCTTCTCTCTTACGAAACCCTCTCGCGGATAGACGACGTTTCTGGAGCAATGCCTCGGCATTTCCGCCGCTGATAAGGTGCATGTTAACCACGTAGCATAAAATTATTTGTTGTTTTGTATCCGGATGAGAGCTTTGCATTACCTCTGATGTTTTCGTGTACAATCTTCACCATCTAGTTTTGATTGAACACTCTGAATTTGCTCCAAGTAAGAGAACTTTTTTTGTTCATAAATCCTTGCACGACTTCTGAATGTTGAATTGGAAATCGAATGGCAGAAATCGAACTCTGCTGGATGAAATTTCTCCCAAACTCTAGGGACGATCACCCCAGCTCATACACAGTTTGCTATCTAAAAGAGTACTAGCAGCTTAACTGCAGTCAGTGATCAATCATTTATTCACAATATTCCAATAAGAAACTAAGAAAGCAAAGCCAAACTTGACGTTTGCCATCCTTGCCGGCTGCATACGCACTATGTGATCGTCAAACTTGTGTGCTCTGCAACATTTAGTGCTTCCTTCCTGGACAGCAGATTTTGGAAGATTTCTGCTTATACAAAAGGGAGCTGAAACCTATGCAAATCATGGATCATCGAGTGCACGAGGGCTAGCTGGATCTGCACCGCAGTATACGTTTGTGTTCTACTAGCTTTTTTTTTTAATTTCCTTTGGGGCATTATGTGGTACTAGCATTAATATAATCCGTCTGAAATCTGCAGTCCTACTCTCCTCTCACCAGAAGACAGTAAGGGCACAGAAGCACTCCCAAGTAAACAAAGATATGTACCGGGTAGCCTAAACAACTACTACAAGAGTTTTGCTCAGTTGCTAAGGAAAGAGTTTGTGCCGGTATGTTCAGTTAATTGCATGCATCCTACGTTCTCTAATCAAATTAACCTCGATGTTGCCGCGGGAGTCACATGCATTGCGGCTTTAATTAAGCAAGAAAAATCTTGCAAAGCAACTCTGTATTCCAGACTCTAGACCAGCTTGATAGAAGTAGTAGTAGTAGTTGAATTCATGGATACACGCGTATGCACGCTGGTTTGCAGTTGCATGAAGTAGATGAACACATGAGCACTGACGAGCTCGCGGCAGGACACCCTGCGTGCGACGCGCTGCCGAGCTCGAGGAGTTCCGCGTGATCGCGTTGCGGCGAGCGCGATCCGGCACCGGCACGGCTCCTCCTCGCGCGGCCGCAACGCCGTGCAGCGTTGCAGCACGCGCTAGCAGTAGGTGTCCGGAATCCACCAGCTGCAAATTGGGCTGGTAGGTGAATTGAAATTGAATCACTGTACCGCCGTAAGTTTCATGATCCATGAATGGCACAAGTACTAGGCTACTAGCTAGTATCCTTAATCATTCGCTGGGACAACAATCCAACCGAGTGATACTACTGCGAAAGAACAGATCGCCTAGGTACTACTAAACCATCCAGCTGCTAGGAATTGAAGGAATATAGAACCAAAATTGGGTGCCTCTTCTGGAGTTCTGGGTTCTCTTTAGTACACAAGCTGTACTTGTTTAATCAATTAATCATGTAACCTTGCAAAAGGTCAGGTCCAGTTGATTAGTCACTCCTGCTGAATTATTTCAGCAGGCAGGCAAGGATAAATGATGGCCATGAAATGGGTAATTTCCATCTCCTGCGGGTATTGCAAATGCATTTTCTTTTGGTACCAAGTTGTGCTAGAGCAAAACAGGTTCAGCATTAACAAATGGCTTCAGTAACGTATCAGTAGTATATTCCTATCAAATTGGTGACCATATAATCTGTACTGTTTCTTCATCTTGTATGCTCCCTTAACATTGCCACTGTCGTTGCCTCGTTGGTTTAGTGGTGGTTGGATCTGAACTAACAGCATAAGGTTTGGTGCCTTGTGGATCAGGATCTCAAGCGAGAAGACTGCCTCATAGTATTTTCTCTTGTTTCTTTTCTTTCTTTCTTTCTTTCTTTCTTTTTTTGTTTTGAGAGAGTGGATTTCTTGGGTTCATTTTTTTTCTCAGCTTAGCACTTGGTTTTGGCCGACCCAAGGTGCATATTCTCTGTCTGAAACAAGGAGCCTGCAATTGAGGCCATCTTCCAAATGTTGAGCTCTTGCCATGGTTACACGTTACTACTACGTTGAAGGCTTCGCAAATCGAGAGCAAGACTTGCTATGCACGGGTTCGGCTGTTGCTGAACTAGAGTAGAACTTTGCAACACATGAACCGAGGGAAGGTTATTGTACTTTGCAAACTACTCCATGACCTACTCTAACTTATTCTGTCAAAAATGTTGGGCATATCCCCTTGGTCGCAAGATCCTTAGCATATTCAGCATCATGAACCTCGCCACTGTGACAACCAGAGGATGACTACAAAGACCGAGTGAATCCGTTAAGCATCTTCGCACAGGTTGGCCGGAGCGCACTGAAAATGGAGCTCAGTTTCCAAGCTAAAAATTCTCGTATTGCCATACCATGACAATGTTTATTTCCCAATTTCCAATTAGCAGACTGCAAGATGAACTCCAAAACCTTTCCTAGTACGAAACAAACTATCCTACATTGCAGTGCCCTGCTTAACCACTGCTAACAATTGCAAAAACAAACAAAAGTGGCAAGCATAATTTTTCCATTGCTGATAAACAGGGGCAATCCACATTCTTTCACATCAAAATAAATTGCTATACTAGAGGTAGTAGGATGGTAATCATACATTGCCACAGTCAAAATCATTACCGATAGCAAGATGGTTAACAAAATCGAATCCTGAAGCAAACAGAAAGGAAAACAGAATTCCTGATGCAGGACAAGTCTGCTACAGGTGAACCAAGCCAAAACTGCTACTATTCGAGATATTTCACTCGTCCTCCTGGCTGCGAAGCCTGGCAAGCTTGTTGGTGACCACAATGTCAAGCTGTGCAGCACGCTCCAATATCTCCTTGCGCTTCTGTGGACACGTTATGTGCGATTTCAGCACAGTAGGTTCTGTTTGCAGAAAGATACAGCATTAGCAAATACTTGACAGAACACTGAACGCGGGAGAGAGCAACAGCCCTCAAAATCAATCAGCTTGGTGATGATCAAAATGCATACCTGTTGTGCGTCATAAGCAGCTCCAGCTCAAAGACATTGTGCAGCACAAACTTCTAGAACTTGTTGGGCAGGCAATGCCTGGTCTTCTTGTCAGAACCATATCCAATATTGGGCATCAAGGTGCATCCCTTGAACTTCCTCCTTACACGAGAATCAATACCCTTTGGTCTGCGCCAGCTTGGCTACACAGAACAGTAGAAGTCAATTAGTTAACACAACAGATAGCAACTTAAGCAAGCATAGCAAGATAGCAACTTAACACAGCAGACAACGAAGAGCTGAGGAGCTGTCTGAATAAGCTCCAAGTTCAGATGTCGGAGAAGGAGATCGACAATGTTCATCGCTACCGCGACATTGACAGCAGGAAGGGGATTCAGTTCCAGGAGTTCGTTGTTCTCCTCTGCCTCATGTACCTGCTGTTCGGCCCAAATGTCACACGCCGCGTACTCCTCTCCTCTTCTTCTACTCTCCTTGCAAAAACATTTCCTTGAATCCTGGTAGTCTGCTGACGTTGGAACATTCAGTTGACGGTGTCCGTCTTCTGTTTGTGCCAGGTTTCAGAGTTCGAATCGGCGAAGCTCAACTACGTCTTCGACGAGCTGATCGAGGGCTTCTTGTTCTTCGACTAGGACGGGGACGGCAAGATGAAGAGGAAAGATGTCACCCAGAGGATGAACGAGGCGTCTCATCAAGAGAGGACTCCCAGTCACATAACAACCCAACTCTTCCTGCCTCTCCTCTTCTCGTCATAGCAGCAGATAAGTAGATTAGTGAACATGCCATTGTCTGTGTCTAAGTGTAGTGTGTTTCTGTATGTTGTTGCAGAAGAGATGGACCTGAACGGGAATGGCAAGGTGAACCTGAAAGAGTTCCTCTTCTCCATGGTCAGATGGGCAGGACTCGAAACCGGTGATGATGATGCTAGTAATGAGACTTCTCCCTAGTGTTTTTCCCCCTCCATTTTATCAAGATATATCCAATGAACATTTGCACCAGAGTTTTATAGAAAAGAGTCATTTGTGGTGGAGTTTTCAGTTCGCATGTAACTAGGTTTTCTTGTAATTAAGCTCAATGTTCAGACTGGATGGAACTTCATGTATACAAGGTATAGAAAGTGTTGTCTATGAAATTAAATTTCAAATATGTATGTGTGCTCATTAATCATCAAAATTTTGATTAAACATTCCAAACCCATGAAGGTCTCTCAGGACGAGCTTTCTAATTGCGAAAGCATCAATCTTCAATTTCTAGTGGGAAACAAACCCCGAAAGGATTTATCTTTCATTTTCTTGAAGGAACAAAATCTAGAGCTGTGTCACATAACCGGGACTAGATACAGAAACTGGAGGGACAAAAGGAGGTCCAGGCACAGGAAGGCAGACAATTACATCAGAACCCCGGCAGCATTATCAAGCGCCTTCTTAGCAATCTTGAATTTGCCAGCCAAGTCCTTCCCAGTGTCCTTAGCAACCACATGCTGTTTGATGAACAGCACAAAGCCATCTCTCAAGATTTCAAGCTCTGGAAGCCCAGCAATACGGGTAAAGACGTTCCACACAAGTGCATCATCTTTCCTTAGTAAGGTCTCAAACAGCATTCGGAAATGCATGATCCTTTTTGGAGTCATCTCCATTGGGTTCGCCAGATTGACAACCTTAAGTGTCGCAAGGGAGAGCGTGAAATTTGCTAGCATCTCTGCAACTAGTTTTGCAAGGTTCATGGATCGATTCAAATCCATTGTATCTAGCTCCTTAAAATGGTCCCAGAGGCAGTACTGCAATGGCACAAGAACAAACCAGGGAAAACATAGTTAAAAAGATTATGAAGGAAACTTCTCTCATCACCTACTGCACAAAGCAATGAACAAGCGGCATACATAAAAGGCCAGGCAAGGTTCTTTATAACTTTACACTAGCCCATGTTGGCTATCAGAAAGGCAGCCGTATTAGCATTAGTACCACTATGAAAAAGATTGATGTCACAAACATAATGGAAGCATTGGAAAACACAAATTAACATTCATCGAAATATGGCACACGTCATAACAGGATATCAATCATCTTACTGCATACCTCTTCAATATATTAAGTTCCTATATTAGGAAAAAAATCCACTTGCACTATCAGCAAAACAGTAATTCACTAAATTGTGAGGCAGAACAGGTTTAGCGTAGATAACAAAAATGACAAATAATACACTATTGTACCTGCAAGCTGAACTTGTGATTTTTATCATGGCTGCATAGCTTGGAAGCAAGGACTGTAATACTTATTGAACACCTTTTCTTGCAGACAACAATCAACAATGACCCTTATAATTTCCCGATCCTGCATACCAATAGAGGAAAAGGCATAAGAAATAGAGAGAGACACACACAAAGCAGCACGTCTTATAGAACAACAATGCATGCCTGCTTCCCAGAAAGGTCCAGCCTCAAGAGCTTCTCAAAAGCATCTACATAATCTTCGGCACTCATTATAATGCAAAAGATTGCTCTTCGTAGGTCAGTGTTCATCCGCTGAGCAGCTGCAAGCTGAACCAGTTTTTGTGCCTCTACAACGTCCTTGCTGATAACTGCTGCAACATCTTCAATATTTCCTGCTGTGGATGAAACATCCCCGGACAACCACCACTGCCCTTTCTTTTCAGGGTCCAAAAGCTTACTCCACTTTAGCCCACGCAGAAGGACATCTTCTGCCTTCGGCTGCAGGCATGTAAAAGCAGAACTGAGTGTTAAATGAACAGAAAAGCATTTCTGATGTCACAATTTATACTTCCAGATGCCGGGCAATAAGTTCAGGTAAAAACCTTTTGAAGCCACTTTTTTATACGAGTGTGGTGTGAAGGATCCTCTTTGGGCCTTTTTCTGTTGTTCTTAATGTCACATATTGTGTCGAGCATAAATTCCATCTGCATGGTAAGTTATACAAGACACTGAACTCAAAAACTAATCTGACATGTAAATATGTAATGCTTCTCGAATAGGTGCAATAAACAAAGGAACTTACTCTTTTGCTATGTATCTCTGTTTTTCCATCTTCTTGACCAGCTGAGTGTGATTTCAACTGCTTTACAGAGTTCTGAATACCAAGGATAGAATCTTGCATTGCACCTGGGTCATCTCCCCGTAGCTTCATTCCACAGCCTGTTGATCCAGATAAAAAAACATATCCTCAGCTTCACTCAGAAAGAGAACATGGTATGGTACTCAAATAGAGGAACAATTGTGCAGGTTCAATAAGTTGTGTATTATTATGCACTATTGAGTAAGACATTATTAATGTCATACACTGCAAGATGGTCAATACTGTGGAGACATCCAGCTCTGTCAATCGCTTGCTCAGCACTGAGAGAAGATCATATACAAGATCACTGCAATATTAGACAAGATTGTCAAAATTTATCTTGAAGTGGTAGTAAAGAAGCATGGTACATTGTTGTATTCAAATGCAGACCTTGAAACGACATCAAATATGCACAAATAACAGAACAGTAAGGTAAGATTTCTCAGAGACAGACCATCTTCTTTTGAGTACTCATCCTGCCACAAGGTAAAAATAAGAAAACATATCAACTTATCTAAAACATAGAAATGAACTGGAATCATCACTCAGAGAACATGAAAAAAATAGTAAAGACAGAGACAGGTAACAATTCATCTTTATCTTAATCGGAATAGTCATACCTCAAACGACTTTGCAAGAGAAGCAAGGATCTTAGCACTGAAGTCCATACCAACCAAGCATGCCATACCTGCAGCAAAGGCTGCAAATACAGCAGCATACCTGCACAAATGAAGCAATTTCATTAGTTTGGCAGTAACAAACATCCATCACTTCCTACCTGAAATTAGAGAACCATAAAAAGGTCTATAGACACATGGGATATATATGATTAATGGGAAGATCCTTAACTGTTCGTTGCCACGAGGTCCTCGGGAACAACTTGCTAAAACTTCATCATCAATTATCTGACAGCCAGCACTTCGCAGAACTGACTGTGAATAGATAAATAGCAAAAAAAAAAAAAAAACAGAAGACAGTGCCTTGTGATTAATCAAGCTACAACAAAACATCTGAAATAAAATATTAGAAAAACGAAAAAGAGTGATATAGGACTATACGCGGAAAAGTGCAGCAATTTCCTGAGTAATAGACTCCACGTTTGATTCTGAGAGCCTGTTCAGAAGTCCTGATGCAATCCAAACATTAGGTCATACAAGATAACACGCTCCCAAACAAAATGGATACAGAAACACGTTACATAGAAGCAAATAAAAGATGGAACTCAAAAGTCACACCTCACTCTCCGGCGCATCTGAGAGATCTCTTCTGATTCTGAATTGGAAGTAGCACGCAGACTAGGAGGTACATACCTCGCTTTTGATTCTGTGGGTAGTTCAACCACATTAGGCTCTCTATCCTCAAATTCGTGAACTTCTCTGTCATTCTCTTCAGCCATTTCCATACCTCCATCATCCAGTTCCTCCATGGCATCATTCTTCACTTTCTTATTTTTCCTTTTCCGTTTCTTCTTGTCTAGTTTAGTGTCATCCGCCACCTTCCAATCATACTCTTTTGTTTCATCATCTGAACCGAAGTCACCACCAAATCCGAGGTCCGCAAAAAGACTGTCCATACCATCATCTGGGCCTCCCAGCTTTCCCTTCTTCACCTAGAGCATTTTTGCAAGCCTCTTCTCTGTCTCCAGATCCTCCTCTCTGCTCACAGCTCCACCCATCTCCATTTCAAGATATTCCTGGAATTTGGACTTGGGCTTGCGCCTCTCCTCTCATTCCCTCTTTCTCTTCGTCACGGCAGTGGGTTCTTTCTTTGGTTTCTTCTCCTCTGCTGGACTTGATTCTACGGATGGCATTGCCGGCTTCTTATTTTTGCCACCCTAATTACAGAAAGGGAGGAATTAACTAAAGATGGCAAAACAACTCTCTTTCTTTCTTTTTGATGATTTGGTCAGCTCACCTGGTGCTGAACCCAAGAGAGAAACCGCAGTTTTTGCTTCACTGACCTCGCTTCTTTTCGCTTCTCCTTGCGTGACTTCTGCTCTGCTTTCCCTGGAGCAAGCAACAAGGGGGAGGAATCAAAGAACAGCATTGTAAATTCACCACAGAACACACTCTACTTCATACTAACGATGAGGAGAATCATAACAAAAAAGAAAACTAGCTGTGGTGTGTAGATGATCAATTGTACTGAATTCATGCTATTAGCATAGTGGATATTACGTAAGCACACAAATATTGCAAAGGGGTAACCGAACAGGCCTTCATGACGAAGCTACTTGGAATAGCACACTCTAGCTAGATAAACATATTAAAGGTACTCATCTCTTGCTAATTTCATGCAACAGTCAATTTCAGCAAAATAAAGCTGTCCAAATACATAGACCATCGCCAGATAGGTAAAACAGACATGATCAAATCATACATAAATCGGAAAGTATTGGATTTTGTTATCCCGAAACATTGCATGAATGTCGACATACACAGGATAAAAGCTAAACACGGGTGACCCAAATGCTTGAAGAAACCTCTGATCCGACAGGCTTTAAAAATTTTTTATGAACATGCTAAATGCAACAGGCATGCGCAGCCCCATTCACAAGTGAAGTTAGTTCAAAGTGGAGTCCAATGGATCCTGTCCAGTATCGTATGGAGCACACAAGCTGAGCGCAACACACACAACAAACTCTCAGGAACGAACACGGCCCACTCGCCCAGCTCCAATGCAAGACTTCTGGCAATTATCACAGTGTAACATACTAATTCGTCGTGTCCACAAGAAAGCCTACATTACAGTTCATTAGACAACCAAGCCATCCCCTCTATGCTCACTAAACACCCTACAACCAGTAGACTACTTTGCAACAAAGATTTCGCGGACGGTACTAGGCTACTAGCAAAGCAATACGACATCTAAATCAGATCTACGTACCAACTGCGCAAGCAATGGAAGCCCTGAACAGAATGGGAAAAATCGCATGACTCCACAACAACAAAGCGGAGTTTATCGAAGCCCATCTCGAACACAGTTCTTAATCATAGGCGGGGCAAGTGAGAACAAGCTACCTTGAGGCACTTGTAGCGGTCGCTCTGGGTCCTCTTGAACTGCTTGACCCGCTTCTTCACGATCTTCCTCGTCGGCAGCGGCACCGCCATCTGCACTGCGGAAACCAACAGAAGAGAGCAGCACGGCAGTTCTATCCAGATTAGAGCAACGAATTCGACTCTCCATCGAAATCACGCGATAGTGAGTTTGAGTTGGTGGTGCCTTGCGAAGAGAGCGACGGAGACGGCGAGCGAAGGCGGCGGCGGCCTTCACTTGTTCGTGGGGCGGGGTGTGTGTCTTAGGTTATCAGATTAGCGATTGTCTATATTTTTTTCCAGTCTAATTTATTTTCTACTGTAAATAAATAAGGTAGCTTATTTAACATAATTAAATTTTAAAAATAAAAAAACAGGTTAATTCATACGAACAATGCAAAAGAATACAGAAAAAACAAAAAACAAAAAGTCCAAAAGAAACAAAAAATCAGAAAAAGATAAAATTTAAGAATAAAAAAAAGCAGAAGGTAGAAGTCATCGCTAACTTGAGCGAGGCCGTATGGCACCGCAAGAACCCTTGACAGCGGGCGCGGTCTCGGTGTGATGGAGGGCCGCGATCTCAGGCAGACGGGTGCTGCGGCTTACCAACAACCTCAGGCGGAAAAAGCCTCTTAATCTTGTCGCCTCCTATTTATCCATCTTTAGTCATTATATTCAGCTCTATAGATATGCACGTGATATATGCCATTCATCAAACTTATGAGAATCTGACGGTTAGAATTTTATGGATTCACCACTCAAGTCCTGCTCATCCTCAGTTGCGCCCACTATAGTAACTTCCAGGCATGTACAGATCTCCCATAGTTCCCGAGCATCTACGCAAAAATATTGAAACAAGACATCTACGGAAAATTGATGGGTGACGTCCGTTGATAAAAAGTTAATAGTTAGAAAGTGTCATGATGGTCTCCACCTACACTCATTCAGCCTGCTAAGCCAGAAGACCCACTAAGACATGTAAAAGGACACCTACACCCCCAGCATAGTAGATCATTGTAGAGTATTATTGTAATCAGACGTCATGCCCGTATATATACAAGGTCCTGAGAAAGGAGAGCGACACACAGCTTATTTTCCACACACTCTACTATTCCTTCGTTTACTGTTTGGTCCGTAGCCACAACATGCTTATTTGTATTTCTGCTTTGTGAGGCTGATCACTTCTTTTCAGTTTATGGTTTATGGCTTCTTCGGACAAACAAATAGGATAGCTTCTCCGTCATATTTTTGAAGTGTCTTGTCGGCATTTAGTTCGTTCACAAAAACATTTACGCTATGACAAAAAAATCATCAGTCATAGTCATAAACCATCAACCACAATTAAAAAGAACCCACCTGAAATCCTTGTTTGCAATCTGAACCATCTTGAACTCCTGATGTGAAACTGAGATCGATAATGTACGCGCAGTATGTGTGCAGAACCTGGTGCTGTTTGCCTGTGTTTCGTTGTAAGTAGGAGTGCCCCAGCGTTTACTTTCCATCGTTTGCTGTTTGTTTCTTTTATCTAGAACGTTTTTATGCTTCACAATAAACCTGGGCAAATGCCTGCCATTGAGAATGGTCTCATACTAGTCCAACACTGCTATCGTCATTTTGACGTGATTGTTGCACTCACAATTGACGGGATTTCGTCTGCGTGTGCTAAACTGTCAACTGCTGAAGATCTACGTTGTGATGATAGGCGATGCTAGCTGAACTCTCGTTTATACAATTTTGTTTGCACTTGTTGGCGTTACAGGTTGCTCTCCTTGATGTAGTGCTATTCTTCTCTGAATCTGACTGTCCAAATCCTCTGTTACCTCCCTCGCAAAAAAAACAAAAAAACAAAAAAAAAACTTCTGTTACCTCCATCGAGTATGGAAGCCAAATCGACACGAGTCATTTATAGTCATTGTCCAAACAAAACAAACATAATACTGGTAAAGTCAGCAATAGCGCAGGCCAATATCCACCGCAACTATAAAACATGCATGACAAATCACTAGATCAGGGGATTGTCCAGAAAGGCCAAAGGTTAGACATGACCAGAAATTATAAAATAGCAGAATGTCACAGGACAAAATGATCATTTCTCTATTGCATTCGCCTCTCCTCGAGTAAATATTCCATGCACTCATCTATCTGATTTGACAACTAGACTTTGTTTGAACCGTAAGATGGTCGAACTGTCCTGGCTATCTAAAGCTCATTGCCAGCATCGTCCTCGTCTGATTTGCTGGCTGGCTCTCCATTGACAGCAACAAGCTCGGTATCAAATATGAGTGTCGCTCCACCTGCAGACCAAAAGATGAAAAGCCAGGATCAAAAAAATGTAGTAAAAACGGCCTGGCTAGAAACTAGAGCATTGAAGCAGTTCGTGCATATACAGTCACCATGCACAATTAGATGATAATTGTTTTGATTCACAATTTCTCTTGAAATGACTGTGATATAACTGGAAGGCAACCCTAAACTCAAAAGACAAGGAGCACAAAATGACGTACCAGGAATGGTAGGTGGTGACCCCTGAGGCCCATAGCCAAGCTTTGCGGGGATCTTCAGCTTCCGCTTCTCACCAACACACATGCCCAAAAGCCCCTGATCCCATCCTATGGGTTGAAGTGCAGAAATTCAGACATAGGACCAAAGCATAAATGAAGTAGCTAGTTACCAATGGAGTTCGTTACCAATTTGATTACCTTTGATCACTTGGCCAGTGCCCAGTTCGAATTCAATTGGGTCACCCCTTTCGTAGCTAGAATCAAAAACTGTTCCATCAGTAAGTTTTCCCTGGTAGATAAATGACAGAAAAGAACAAGTGAACACCACAATTCAGAAAAAATTTGATGTCAGCGATGAATGTAGCATATGCTGTCTAGTATTAATTATTAAAACCTTCTTTAAGCAAAGGTAGGCTGGTTGAATTAACAAGTTCTAGTGAAAGATTCATAGCTAGGCAAACTGGCAATGCCGTTTTAATAGTAGATTAAAATGATCTATTGTATCTTTCTCATAAGGGAAAATCACTTTTTTCTACTTAAAAGGAAAAGGAAAATTCATGTATAGTTGAAATTGGCTAGATTCTTAGCAGTAGAGGACAAAGTTTAAACATGCAAGTTAGTGAGAAATGAAGGGAAAATACAGGTGTTCCAGTTCATCAAAAGAATCTCACATTGAACTGATCAATCTATTGCATAAAAGGGGAAACAGTTCACACAGCAGATAATCAAACTTACACGGTAGTGAACTTTAACTTTATCACCTTTGTGAGCTTGAATGATGCAGGATTCTGGCTTGTGCTGCAAATTGCAACAAGGGAATAACATCAGTACAAGAATCCGATGAAATTAATAGCTGAAAATGAGGCATATGCTATTTGTCCTCCACGGCAGTCTAGTTTGAGATCCAATATCTTTGGAGCAACCATTTGTTTTATGAATAATTACTGTTTTCTCCTAAGCGTCTGGACACATTAAAATGCATCTTCTAAGTTTGATGTCGTATGATCTCAATGTTACAATTACACAACCTAATTTCTGGTAGACCCAAATCCTGTTTCCTACAACAAGACGTCAAGACCTTGATATATGACTTTTACACAAACTGATTCTAGCATGTTGTCCTTCTAGGATATTCTGTTCAGATGAATTACTTGGAGCAAGATCGAGTTTTTTTTTCTTTCTTTTAGTTTTAATGAAAGAAAGGAAGATGCAGTTTCTCATAACACTAACATTTTTGGGTTATGTAAAAACTTGATTTGTTAACTGGCTATATTAGTTGATAGGAAACAAACAAGGCACTAGAACTATTACACTGGCTAGTCAAGGCATGGGAAGATTCATTTTGCTGTGAGATTGTTCTAATGGGAATCAAAATTACACTGCAACTTGCTACACTGAAAACACTATAAAATGTTGAATTCCCTGCAAGAATCCTTTTCAAACCACGATCTTTACTCTGACAAAACCAAGGTAATTGTTGCCCAATCAATTCCACGAAAGTTCCTCAATTTTCCACTTTCTTGACACGATTTTTCCTTCTTTCCAGTGGAGGAATTATACAAGTTCAAATGTGAATCCAATTGAGAAGGCAGACTCGCTTGTCTCAGAACATCACTCCAACCACAACATGTTTTCTCAAAATTCGATCCATCCATAACGATATACAAGGGATCTAGTCTAATCCGCGTAAACTACACCTCGGATCCGATCAAATACATAATTGTATACCACCTAATCTGACATCACTCAAGCTGAACCGATCCCACCCCACAAGACTGGCAGAAAAGATACAATCTTGAACGCGCACAGGAAATCTCATTCCTGGTACCAGAGCCAAGAGCCCAAGAGCGGGTACCTTAACGCCGATCTGGAGCTCCGTCACGTCGCCGGATTTCTTGGCGGAGGCTGCAAGAACCGGAGTCAGATCAGATCAGAGATCGCCGCGTGGGGCGCACCCCTAGATCGAGGCTGGAGCGAGCCTACTTACCGACGAGTAGCAGCGCGACGGCGGCGACCACGAGGCAGAGGAGAAGACGCGGCCTCGCCATGGTTGCTGCTGCTGCTGCAATTTTTGTTCAGGGACTCGTGAACAGAGGATTTTCGCTGAACTTGAGGGGGGCGAAAGGGTTGCGTGTTTATAGAGCAGCAGGAGCAGCGGTGCGTTGGGCTGGGGAGGGGTTCCGTTTAAGCACGAGAAGCGGTAAAGATCGAGCCCCGCGTCAGATGGTCAAGCACATCGACTTGTTGCAAAGAAAGGAGTAACACGGCAGAAAAATATCATCGAGTCGTTCAAAAGAGATACAAATTGAAAATTAACATTCATTTTGGGTCTTACAAGTTGGGGGCTAGGACCACTTATGAGTAACACGTTGAATCATTTTGCGACTTGCATGATCCTTTTTTAGGGAGAGAACTTGCATGACCTTTGTAGTGATATTGAGCAACACAAACTTGTTGTTTAATTATTTATTAGTAGAAATTAAAGGAGCAGCGGCCATTACACCAACGTTTTGGCATTCAAAAAGTAAATTTGGTGCAGAAAAGCCGCATTATAGGTCTATAACAAGAGTAAGTTTGTTTGGTGCTATAGCAATTGTTCGCGAGTTGTAAAATACCGTTGCAAAAGATTAAACTTACAAATATTATCACAAAGACAAAAAAAATTATGGAGAATGTCATCATCGTCAGCTTTTCCATCTGTGGTCATTGTTAACATCCAATTTGGAGAGAGAGAGAAAAATCAAAAATGACGCTACTGCCCCTAAAGCCTCCTTCGCTTCTTCTCCTACTTGCTACCTCTCACATGCCATGAGCGAGCCTAGACCATGTCGCAGCAGCAACCAAGTGGGGTTGCAGTCTACATGGAAGGAGACCATTGAGCAGCAAGCCAAGGATGGCATTGGCTCACACACACCACTCCAAGTCCTACCACTATCTTTAAGCCCGACGAGACCACCATTGCCACCTGCAACCATCACCCTTGTCTGCGTCTCCGACGATCTGCAACCTCCACCATCTTCTCACCAAACATACCATATCACAAGGTGCGTCTTAATGCGCTGATGCTAGCCCCCAACACATCCAACTACCCCATGAAATGTACAATGCTATCGCCATCGTTCTCCTACCCGCTATGGCCGCCACCGCCGCTAGCCTCCTAGGCATCTTCTCTGCACCTCCTATCCACAAAAATGGAATCACACGCCATGCTTGCACTAACCCCATTGATTCCGTCCAAATCCCGTTGTACTCTTTTTTCTTAACGAATTTTTCTGAAATTTCTCGGCCAAAGTTTTTAATAAGACAATGCGTGCAACATAACATAATATGTGTCATGTAGTCTTTCTCTAATTTTTTCACTGGGTTTTTATGGAGTTTTGATGAGACATGAACGTGTTGAATGAGTGTCCAAGAGGGCTTGTTAGGAAATTTGGGTTTAGACCTGCAAGCCTGA
Source organism: Melocanna baccifera (assembly GCA_036346265.1). Classification (NCBI taxonomy): domain Eukaryota; kingdom Viridiplantae; phylum Streptophyta; class Magnoliopsida; order Poales; family Poaceae; genus Melocanna; species Melocanna baccifera. The sequence continues at coordinate 16,368,664 of CM070702.1, forward strand.
CCCATAGTAGATACCCTTCATTTAATCTATAAATATATGTCCCAATCATTGTAAAGTGTATGTGAACAAAAAATGTAATAAAGAAATGAGTTCCTATCTCATCTGTTTATGTTCAATTTATTGTTTATATTATTCTATATTTAATATATCTTTTTTATACACAGGGAATCAATCATCTAGACTCACTAACACAGTTTCTCGACACTCTGAAAAGCCCCCCAACAACCAGGCTAGCGCCGGGCCAGCCCACCTTCCGCATGGCAGCCGCCGGCCGTGGCTCATACTTCCAACCCGCGTTCCACTCGAGAAAAGAAAACCTCCAACCCGCGTCAGCAGCACCACCAGGTACGCGATACCCGCGAACGTCCGGGAAATTCTATTGCTCGCGACTAGGCGCTCCGCGCGCACCGAAACGCAGCCCACCAAAGGGCCTATTTCCATGCAGCCCACCAGAAATCCACCCGCACGGACGAAGACCGCGGTGCGGGCGTCGCGTCGACAGCCACAGGGGAGCCTCGCGCACTAGCTGACAACGACGCTCCACACGACTCCTCTCCTCTCACCCCATGTAGATGTAGCAGACCACAAAACTGAAGTATGACAGTTGCAGCTTGCAACGGCGTGTGGATGCCACGGTGCTCAACAAGCAACAGCCTCTCCTTTGCTTGCAAAATGCAGCAATCGTTCAGTGGCTTCACTTTGCTAACGGAAGAGCACCAGCACAAATATGAGCTGAATCTCATCGGCAATCGCCGTGCAGGGTTAAAGACACATGCATGCGCAAATGGCTAACGAGTAACGACATATTAAGTCGGCTGGTGATACATCAAAATTGCAGTGATTCAAAACGTCTGAACAGCAACGCAGCTCCGCAGTATCAGGCGATATCGAACCAGCTTAATTGCATGGACTATCTACAACAACGATGGACAACGTTAGTTACAGCGGCATATGTGGACCAATGCAATACAAAAGCCTCCTCGCAAAAAATACTAACAGTGCCATGGATACAACAAGATCGATGCACATGGCGGATAGAAGCTTAGAGCTCGTGAGCTGAAGAAGGCAGACTAATGTACGGAGTGACAGCAAATGAACGGAACCCATGGCTGTTTCCTTCCTTTGGATCTCTTCTCAACATTGTTGTGAGGCAGTCTGGCAGGAGAGTCCCAGTATTGGTCACCGGCACCAGCTTTGGGAGACCCTGACTTCACCGATGACGCATCGTCCTTTGATGCTCGGCGCCTAAATGACAGCATCCGCTCTTTGGTACTGGTTTTCTTTTCTTTGGTCTCCACACTCGCCTCAGCAAGGAGAACCTTCAAAGGGACATGAATCCTTCCTGAATTCAACCTCGCGTCGGTGGCAGCAATCTCTTCATTCTGCTTAATTCCCACCCAACCAACTGTGTCTTCAGTCTGCATCTTTTCTTCAACATTATCTGTGCTCCGTACGGCATTCGTCTCCTTTGTGCTAGTGTCTTGAGCCTCCTCCTTTTCTTCAATGTTATCTGTCCGCTGTACTGCATTCATCTCCTGTGCGCTAGTGTCATCAGTCTGCTTCCGCTCTTCAACAGCATCTGCATTAAATTCTGTATTCATCTTCTTTGCACTAGTGTCTTCAGTCTGATTCTTTTCATCAACACTTTCCATGCTTCGTACTGAACTTACTCCATTTGCACCAGTGTCTTCAGCCTGATTCTTTTCTTCAACATTCTCCATACTTCGTACTGCACTCCCTTCCTTTAGCCTACCCCAACTTGTTTGGGACAAAAAGCTTTGCTGTTGTTGTTGTACTGCACTCACTTCCTTTGCACCAGTGTCTTCAGCATGCTCCTTTCCTTCAACTTCATCTGTGTGTTGTACAGCATTCATCTCTGCAATTGTGTCTTCAGTCAGCTTCTCTTCTTCAGCATTACTTGCGTTCGATATTGCATTCATCTCCTTCGCACTAGTGTCTTCTGTCTGCTTCCTTTCTTCAACATTATCTATGCTGAGTGCATTGATCTCCTGAGAAGTAGGAATTGTGGTGAACTCTGCTGGAAATACTTGAGATGACGCAAATATGATACCATTTGTGTGCGCTATGTCATGCTGCATGCTATTGTTCACTGAGGCATCAGGAAAGGAAATGTTGTTCGCAAGGTCAGTACAACTACTGACAGACATGTCTTCTGCACCAACTGCAGGCCCATTTTCACTAGTACTTGACACAGCCAGTATGCGATCATCTGCCAGAAAGGTTCAATAAAGTTCAGTGTATAACACCATGTAATCCAAACTTGCAAGATCTGATAGGCAAAAAACATAAAGTAACACTGGGACTTGAATAATTTAACATATGAAAAATAAGGATCTGACTATTGTACATGTAATTTTATGCGCTTCACATACACTTTTTATCACCATCCACTGTTCATCCTATAAGTGGCCAAGTGGGAAGCGGGGAAAAGTGGTATATAAAAGGATAAAAAAAAGTTGAAAAAAATTGTAGCTAAAAGTTATTTGTACAATAGTCATCCCCATGAAAATACTACTGAACCAGATTAGGATTTAAAGCCTAGTGTACAAACAGCATTTCCGTCAAAAAAAAAGTGTACAAACAGCTTAGACCATATGACAGTGTTCTAATACTTCAATCAACCCAAACTAGAATAGACAACTTAGATAAACTCCTCCACAGCTTAGCATTTTACTGAAGCTCTTAATTAATCATCACTATCTTATACCGACAATACACAATCAAAAACTCAGAATATTCTCACCTGAGATAAGACAGTGTTGCCCTTCAGCAATGCTAATTTGATTGAATCCTGTCAGTTGATCCACCATCAGAGATTTAGAGTCAAATTGCTGCTTGGATTCAACACCTTTTGATGCCTCCAAATGGTAACTGTCAGTATCAAGCTCAAATAAGTCATCGCTCCTGGTATCATCTAGATTGAATGGGTTCCTGGTACAAGATGCTTGATCCATTAGTAAAGCGACATACTCCTGACTTGTAGAAACTTGATCATTTGTAGGAACCTCAGGATTAATCTCTTTGTTGCAGACTTCCTCATTAGAGAATCCATTAGGCTTCTCTATGGAATGATTTTCTTTCGCTATATCAGCAAACTGTTCAACAACATCTGTTTGTGGCCTCTCCTCACGCGAGGAATCCAACTCACCGTCCTTTACTGAAATGCCTTCACTACAATTGTCTTCAGCAATGGAGTTGAGCATGCCATACGCTTTAGTAACAGCAAGATCATTCTGATAACCAACTACAGAACACACTGAATTTCCCTGGCAAGAATTCTCAACACACAACTGAACATCTGAAGTATCTTCAACAGGCCAGTTATGTGAGGTGCACCCTGTGGTAGTATTTTCAGTGTGAATGAGCTTCAATTCATTTCCAGTCAGCACGAATTTAGTGCTAGAATTGGTTACTGTTTCAGATTCAACATTATCTGATCCTACTACTTCTGGTCTTGGTGATACTTCAGACATGATATGCAGAACATCCATACTATCTTGCATGAAGCCTTCCACCTTTCTGGAACATGTAGATTGGGATTCTGGGTCTGAAATAAGTGGAGAGCATTTCTGAAGAGATGAAGCATTCAATTCACCAATCAACTCGCAATAGCTGGATGTTTTGTCACATTTGCTGTCAACCATATCTGTATTATTGCTCTCAACATTTACTAAGCATTCATCTGGACTCTCAAGTTTCAGACTAACTTCAGGATCAGCCAATCCAGGAGTTCTACTCTCCAAATGGCATTCAACTTCTTTTCCAACTTTGGAGTCAGCAGATAAATCAGTCATACTGGGTTCTCTTGAAAAATGGTCTTTGCATAACACATTCGTTTCCACAGGAATTTCATTTGCAGCAACACTTGGTTGCAATAAAACTTTCTTCAAATTCTTGATTTCTTCTGCAGAAAATTCTGAGTTCTGTACTACTGCTGCACCATCCTCAGAATCTGATTGATGAAGAAAAGGAGATGCATCCTGGTACTCATCAAAACTATCTTCTCGTCCAGCCAGATGTCCAACTGCAAGCGGTGCGATTTCAGAGCAATGTTTGCCCACTTTATTTTGACTTCCATTGGTGCAAGCAAGTAGTAAATTAGTAATAGTTACATTGCCTTCATTTGCAATTTCCAAAGAATCATCGGTGCAATTAATCAGGCCAGTTTCACCGCATTCACTGCTGACAACTTGAACTCCAGCACCATTTGGTGAAGCATGTTCTATGAAAACATCAAATGAAGATAAGAAAAAAAACAAATCAACACACGCTCACTGTAATTTGAATAAACCAGCAAAATGATTCAATTTTCTGGAAAAGAACATTTACTAGTGATACATAGGAACAACCAGAAACAACTGAAAAGCAGGCATCCTAACATTTCTACTACCAAAGCTTCAGTATAAGCATCAGTAAATATTCAAGGCATTTTACCCTCCCAAAAGAAACATTCAAGGCATTTTTAACAAAAGTGCAAGGAATGAGTACAAAAGACTAGAAGGATTTCGAGTAACAGAAAAATCAGGTAAGCATGAATCTGCTAGCAGGTTATAGTTAACAGGGGAAAAATACTATTAAAAGTGAAGTCGTACTAATAAGTGAAACTATGGAGTAAGTAGCGACAGTGAGACCACTAAAGACACTAGCATTGTGTGGTTCAGATGGTAAACAAAGGAACAAACTATGCCAACATATCAATCATATAAATGAATGACAGCACTGATACCCTACAAACTTGTATTAAAAAATGGTCCATTTGTCTGTTTTCCCATATTGAAATTTGCATCGGTGAGAACAGAAACATATATGTGCATCCAAGAACAACATATGAGACATACTCCTGTAAAACCATTCTTAGAATTCAAGTTTTATTGAAAAAAGTGTTATTAATCTCTGTCTCTGCAACACACAACAGCAGTTTGCAAACTCAAGCAATTCCGGCTAACAAGATCTAACAGAGAGTATAAAAATGACAAATAAAGCAATTTTCTGTTGGGAGGTTATCTCCTAGTGTTCTTAGTTATTTTTCAGTGGCAAGGCACTCTTTTGATCCTCATTATTTGCTAGTAAAAATTAATCAGTAAAATAACAAAGGTTGCACGATTGACAAGACATTGAAACCATTGGTAAAAGTGAGAATCAATAAATTGCAAAAGATTATTTGTCTGAATCAGCCAATAGTTTGAATTGCAAAATAGTCTGAATCAGCCAATAGTTCGCGTGATATATAACATTGATGATATAGAAGTAAATCTGGAAGTTGGGCTAAAAAAATTCACTAAGCAAGCCTGAAAGCCACAAAATAGTAGCTCGATGCTCACCACTGAAGCACTACAATTATTAGAGGACTTAACAGCACACTGACTTCAGAATTGACGGATAATACATGACAACATGGCCACAAGTCACAACAATTAGGTAATAAATTATAGCTACTTATGTCAACGCCCTGAGTTACGGAATCTGCGCTCAGAACGGCTTAAAAGCCGGCCTTTGCGTTTGGCTTTTACTTCTTTTTCACTGTTTTATTTTTTTCTATTTTTTTCTATTTTTGGTTTTTTGATTTTTTTTGTCATATTCCTTTTGCATTGTACATGATGAGCTAGCATGTTTTTTCTATTTTTAAATTTTTTAAATTAAATTATGTCAAATAAGCTAACTCAGTTACAGTAAAAAATAAACCATAAATCATCGCCATTCTGAACACCCCTAGATATGCACAGGCCTAATGAGACTAAACTATTTTGCACAGCAAACAGAACGCACATGTGACTAAGACAACATGTGGTGGAAGACCACGACGAGCAAGCTAATCGAAGAAAACCAATGTTATAACGACAGGTTCTAAGATATCCTACCAACCAGCACGAGTAATGACATGTCAGATTTTGATGAAAGCCGGATTACAAAGAAACCAACAAATCGGTTCACCGTTGCCTGACAGCCAGACTAGAGAAAGAATCCAATGCATGTAACTACTTTATTCAACATTTGACATAAGTTACTTAAGCAAAGTCCAGATCTACAGTTACAAAAACAAGCCACTCGAACTGTTGTACATCGTTATCACGACGTATCGCCCTAACTCCAAGGGAAGCAAGAAAGTACCTACGCTTTCAGCTTTAATGCTAACCAAGAACCACCCAGACTATTATTCCAGGCCCCCACAGCAGTACCATCTCACTATGCCATGTGGGTTTTGTGTTGCTCTCGCCCCGCGGGAAGTGCGTGACTGAGCAAAAGGCAGCAAAACCTTTTGCCTTTTCAATCTCTAGCCAAGAATGCAAAACAACAAAAAGCACAACATGTCACACAACAGGAGGCGGCTATGCAAAATTGCAAATTAGTTTACAGAAATCATCATGATTTATAGTATCGATTTCTCACAGCCCAGAGGGCAGCAAGCAAATCAACACAATAACTGCAAACCCCGCGTGAAAATTTAAGATAAACACAAGATAGAGCAGAGGGCAAAGTAAGCAGGCAAAAACTAAGCAGGAAAAGATCAGACAGCATGCCTGAATTCTCCTTGTCGTCCACCAAATCGCCATCTTCTTTCGCAGATCCGCGCAAAGCAGAGCCTCCGTTCGCCTCGCTCGCACCACCACCCTCCCCCTCTCCTCCTTCTCCACCTACAGCTCACACGCAGGAACACCAGTAAAAAAAATCAAGAACCCCATACAACCGAACCCAAACAAAACCAAGCGAAGCACCCTACGGGCCCGTACCTAGCAGGATCCCCTCGCCCGCATTGCGCTCCGCGGCGGCCTCCTCCCGCTCGCCCACCCCCAGGGAACCATCCTCCTCCGCCGCCGCGGGCACCTTGCGGCAGTTCTTGCGGTGGGAGCGGCGGAGCTTGGCGCTGGGGTTGTCGTTGGGGTACTGGTACCCGCACACATGGCAGAGGTGGCCCCCGCTGAGCGCGTCCTTCCCCCGCCGCGCCTCGTCTCCCTCCATGGCCACCGCCCTCCTGACCTCCTCGGCTGCTGCTCGGCAATGGCGACGACGACGATAAGGGCGCAGACTGCTACTGCTCCTCTTTTTTCGACGAGACAACGGCGGCGTTTGGAGCTAAGACTCGCGCACCGGCTGCTGCGGCGTGGGAGCCGCTTAACTAAGCCCGCGAGTGAGAGTATGACGCGTGGGTCCGAAAAGGCTGGGGCCAGGATGTCGGTGAGTGTGCGCGTCGCGGTGACGCCATCAATGTGGGCCATGTGCGTCGTGGGAGCGCGGCGGGGAGGGAAATTTCGCTCGGTTTTTCAGGCCACTGGTGGAGGGAAGGGAGAGTCGGTGGTGGGCCCCACCTGTAAGCGGGTGTCATATCTTGACGGTCCACGTGGCGAACGATCTGGCCGTTGGGTCATGGGTGGGTGATGGACGGCTAGTGATGCGGGTAAACAGGTAGCGAGTCCGTGAAGGCTGGGGTGGGGCCCACTGGAGAGTGGGGGTCGTGACTGACGACGATGCTTTCCCGAGTTCCTTTTTGTTCTGTGGGTAAAGGTGGTGGTTGTTGTGCTTTACACATTTCCCGATGGCATTTGGATACCTTAATTGGAGGCTAATTAGCGAGTAGAGCTTGCTTAGTTCTAATAGTACCCCATTTTAGAGTGTAGGCCTCGTAGGAGTAGTACTATGTTGTGGATTAGTGAAGTCATGAGGGAGTAAAATATGCATGCATGTGTTCACGGTTCTGTTGGGAGTTTATCCCGTATCAATGGCGGACCCAGAAAAAAATTATAGTTAAGACGAAATTAAAAGTATAAAACAAACATTATTACTCAAAAGCAAAACAAACTATTATCAAACTATGTTGTAATTGTACTAATAAGATTATATGATACAAAATAAAAGCAATAACTACAATTCGTATGTTAACATATGTAGATAATGGTAGTATATTGAAAAATACCTTACTAATAAAGCTTAATCCATAGTTGTAGATAAGCCGTAAAAGAAGTAACTTGTCAATTGTAAAAGATATATATCAGTGGACACTGGACAGTGGGTATCTTTGACAATTGGTATCATCATATTCATATCACTCATGACATTCACATTCAAATGGCATCTATCCATTTTATCAGATTACATGAGTAGGACTTCTGAGTTCTGACAGAGCAGTAGAGGTCCAGAGCACCAATCACATATTCACATTCAAATAGCATCTATCCATTTTATCAAATTATATGAGTGGGACTTCTGAACGAGCGGTATGCAATCATGCACCAATCACTTATCACAATTTCACATAATCACATATTTTGAATTCTGATTGACCGATTCAATGATTCTCAACATTCAACTATTCCCAAATTGCATCGAAGATTTGAAGTTGAAGAAGACAAAAAACTAGTACCTTGAGCTTGAGAGAATGAGAGTTGAGACAATAGATAATAGCCCCTCGCCGACGGCCGCCACCACGCCCCCCTATGCACCGCACCCACCGCCGCGCCATGCTCCACCTCCCCAGGCCAGTAGCCGCCTCGACGCCTCACACTCGCAGGTCGCAACCTTCGCCCTTTCGCAGGTAGTTGAACAGTTCATTGCCAGATCTGGAGGAGCACGGGGAAGGCGGCGGCCGGGGAGACTGGATCTGGACCGGGGACGACCTGTCTGCAAGGGAGGGAGGCGGAGGGGCGGGGGGGGCAGCTAGAAGGGAGGCGGTCGGGGGGAGCCGGGGGCCGAGCGGAAGGGCGACGGCGCCGTGAAGCGCGAAGGAGATGGCGGCGGGGGAGCCGGGCGGGGCCGAGCGGAAGGGAGGCGGCGGCGGGGGCCGAGCAGAAAGGAGGCAGGGGCGAGGGCGGAGCGAAAGGGAGGCACCGGGGGGTGGGAGCCGGAAGGAGGCGGCGGCGGGGAGCCGAGAAGGAGGCGGGGTGGGGCGGTGGGGGCTCGAGCAAAAGGGAGGCGCCGGGGGTGGGAGGGGGGTCCGCCGGCAATGGAGCTTGGGTGCTCAAATGAGTTTCAGCTTTTTAGCTCTTAACTTTTAACTTCTTAATTTAGTTTTTTTCCTTTTTTTCCTTTTTTGTATTGTCCAAAATAATATATCTATTTTTTTAAAAATGCAATTATATTGAAAAAATTAATAGCAGCTATAGTGTTAAAAAATAAACTTTGAACAGTGCAAACAGTGCTCAACAGTAGCGCAACCAATTGTGAATGATGGATAAGCTGTTATCGGTCCAGTTCGGCTTGTTTGGTTTGATGGCAAAATTTAGAGCTATTTGAAGACCAGTCCAGGCGTCCAGCTCTAAGATGGTTTGATACTTCAGACGCGTTCCTTGCGTGCTTGATACTTCTAGGATTTAAGGTTAGGGAAATAGATTTTGTTACTTTGTATTTTTTTATAAAAAATTTATAAGTCATAAGTTATAACTAAAAATCATTAAGCAAATAAAAAAAACATATCCGGAACACAGGAACGTGTTGTCCCGCTTAACACTATACATATGCATATCTAGAAATGTAGATGAGATCACGCGGAGTGGACTCGAAGATGGACGGGCTGGGAACGACGCCGCGCTCATACCGCATATTTTGATAAAAAAATATGGATAATATTTTAATTATAGATTTTATTAGAAGATAAATATCACATATAATTAATGTTGTATAAAGCAATGCTAACAATAGACAAATTATTGTACTTTAAAAATATATATAGAAATAGAATTTAAATTAGTTGATCGATCACACAAACGACTTACAATTGAGTGTGAGGAAGAACAGGAAACATTATAGACGTGATATAATACAAAATGTAGATGACGTAGTACAGGAGCGGTCGCACAAATGTGCTGTCTAGAAACTTTATTGCCGCTCCATGCAGATACTCTCTACGACAATAGTTCGGAGACAGTTGCTCTCGCTCCTTCCAGGTGCACATCGAGAAAAAAGTCGGTGATGCTCCATCACACAGCATAATCGTATAGAAAAAAATAGAGAAAGAATGAAAATGAAATATTCTGTATTTTTCTAAACATATCTGGACCTTTTTAAGGCGCTGCCATTATGTTCTACCTGAAATAAAACGTCCGACCAGCTTTAACGCACTCCTTGACAAATGACACTTCTGCCCTGGCCCGTTTCATGGAAGTCGTGCATATTACTGGGGACAAGGCCATCTCTTTTCCATGATCTCCCTGCCGCTGGACCATCATGAACTAGTTCATGGCATTACCCTTTTTCTCAGCATCTTTTCAGAGGAAATAGCTTTGTTATAACCAATCCATCTGGGTTGTGCTAGCTTGGCTAGCTACGTACACGTGTGTTCGTGCTGTCTGCACGGCTGTTTTTGCTGGGAACGGCATTCATTTCGATCTGATTTTAATCATCATTCCGATTGGATCCGGGCAGAGGTAGTCAGGTAGGAGTTTTCAGAGCACAATGGTTTTTGATTTTTGCTGAAAAAACACTTAGCTAAGTTGGTTTATCAAGTATAATTAAATATAAAAAATTTAAAAAAAACGAAAAAAGTATAAGTAAATGTTTTTTTAAAAAAGAGGAAAAAACGGGAAAAAAATAAATTTTACTGTAGCAGATACTGTAACTACAGTACCTGTTACAGTGAAAAAATCGCCACAGCTAGCGACGGCCAAAGCCCAATTGAGCGGAGCCTTAGTGTGTTCTGAGATTTTTTAAGAAAAAACACAGCTAGATAGAGATTACATTTTTTTTTCAGTTTATAGTTTACTACTTGTTTTGTTTTGAATAAATAAACGATACAATTTTTATTATCTTTTTAAAACAATTTACTAGAATAGTTTTTTATATAACTTATCAATATATGATCATACAGGATACGGTCATATAAATGGAGCACAGTCGAAAAGAACGCGAGTAATGGACGATCGCGTGCGGTCCTTTCAACCACTCAGTTGCAACATCTGTTGTGATTCTATAGGCGCGTAGTGGTAGGCCATCCCTCAATGAGGTCATGTTTGAACCATGTGAATATTGTAGGAGCTTTACAGCGCTTGTGCACTTTAATTTCTATACACAAAATTTCCACGGTCAAAACAGGCCTCGAGACACGAGCCAGTTAACTAACCATCTAAGCTAGACGCATTAGCATGTCCACCCCTACCATGGACATGGCATTACTGGAAAGAGTTGCGTCTCCTGAGCTATTTCTTTCTTCAACCACTCGTGAGATCGACGGGTGGCTGTCAAGTAACCAACGCACGGTGCACGCGCGCAGCGAGGGAGGCAGCGAGCACTGCATTTTCCTGCAGTGCATGGACGAAGATCGGATGCAACGTGCGCGCGAGGAGAAGCGGCTCGTCTCTCTGTACGGGTGCTGTTGTTTAAGGTGTTGCCATTTGCCAAGGAACAGTCACTGCGTTGTGCCGTAGCCTCGTAGCGAGGTGTCTTGTCGTGAGTGACTTTCATGGCCTGCTGCTGTCCTGTGTCCTTCTCAGGAAATTGTAGCAAGTGACAAGGTACTAGCCAGGGGCAATGGTATGCAGCTGAACGCCTAAAATATTTATTTAGTGAAACCATTAGTAGCTCGTCACAAAAGTAGTTTAGTTTGTTATTGGGACTCTCTCACTCACTTACTAGATCTTTTGTTCGATTCCTATAGCCCTCAGATCTTTTTGTTATCTCTTTTAGCTTAATTGATATTGAGATCTTGTTTCTTTGTTGTTCTATAGGATTTTAATAACTTATACATTTTATTCTGGAAAATAAACATAAAAGAATGAATTTTTCTAATGTATTTCATAAACTTGTAAGGCCAACAGGATTAGCAATTTAGTTCCCACACTTGATATCTCCTCTATCAATTTTTCAATGATAGTATTGCATATTTTACATTGATAACACAACTAACTTGCTACATACCACCGTTTACATCTAATTTTTTTTAAAAAATAATTTATACTTTATTTTACTATTATGGACCTTGACCTTTTCCGTTGAACAACTATTTGTTAACCCTGTTCATCCATTCCAGAAATCTTAGATCCGACACTGCTACTAGTGATGTTCTCTCTCTTTCCATCCATATTGTTAGAGTACAATATATTTGGTAGGTTAAAGTCCATTGGGATTACAACTCTAAGTCTTGTACCTCTATATATACCGCCCGAGAGGTTCAATGCAATACATCCAATTCCACCAATTCTATCTTCCTTCATGGTATCAGAGCTCTAGGTTTAGATCCTAACCCTAGCCGTCGCTCGCTTCCGCACCGCGCGCCCCCGGGGAGATCTATCTCCGCCGGGGGCAGCGCTACCGTTTAGGCGGTGGATTCTATTGATCCGGCCGCCATCATCATCGTCGTCATCACACAGCAGCAGATCGGGCCTCCCCTTTCCCGGACGCCGCCGCACCTGGATAGGGCCTCCCCTTTCCCGGCCGCCGCTCCACTGGCTGCCGCCGCCTCCCGATCTCCCTCCCCGGACGCCGCCGCACCTAGATCGAGCCTCCCCTTCCCTGGTCGCCGCTCCACTGGACGCCGCCGCACCTAGATCGGGCTTCCCCGCCACCGGATCCGTCCAGATCTGGTCGGCCGCCGCCGGCCCCCCTTCTCCAGTCTCTGTTGGATCTTCCCCAGCCTGACGCGCGCCCCACGCCGGTCCAAATGCATTTGGCCGCCGCGCCTCGCCCCACGCCCAGATCTTGTCGGGGTTCGCCATGGAAGGAGGACGCTTGTCGTCGGATCCACACCGGCATCGTTGGCTCCTCCCTCCACGGCATCGTTGGCTCCTTCCGTCGCGCGGTCGCGCCTGGTCAGATCCACCGCCGCCGGCTGCCCGTCCTTCCACCGCCGCCGGCTGCTCGTCCTCCCGTCCTTCGGTCGCCTGTCCCCGCCGCCTTCGGGCTCTGATCTGGGCCGCCGTTGCCTGGGAGAAGCCACCTGGGGGAGCCACGCCTGGGCGCCGTTGCTTAGGACGAGCCACCTGGGGGGAGCCAGATATTTTGAGGAGTGAGGAGTGGCTGCTCGTGTCAGGGAGGATAAGGATATTTTGAGGAGGCCTCCAAATATAAACTTCTTGATCTCTCTGGATAGTCAACACTACCACTGAAAAAAAAGGTGAGGGAGTTGGAGCTGCTTTGTTTGATCTTCATGTCAAGAGTAGGGAGCAGGCAGGTGTACCCGGTGAGTTGCACATGAAGGATTCCATTGCTGCTGTTGTATCTTTTCTTTTTTCCCGATCACTGATCGAGGTTGAGTCGCCCACCGCTCGTCGACCTCGCACGTATCTACTCCGACATCGGCGTCGACTACACCGGCCTCTACCTCTTCGACTGTGCGGCCAGGCCGGGCCCGCAATGCCGAGGGGACGCCTTCCCGTGTCGCGTCTCGGTCATCCCATTCGCACGTCTTCATCACCGGTTCGTCATCGCCATCACAGATTGGGACACCTCCGCCGACTTCTTCCATCGTCGTCTCGCCTCGCGTGTACTCGGTCTGATCAGCCGATTGTGCGCGATCCACACGGCTCCCATGACGTCCGTTGTCGAGCACTACACGCATCTTCTCCGAGCAACAGGGCTGCTGTTGTGTCGCCTCCTCGGGCCGCAACGCCGCCGCCCGTGTGTCCCCTCGCCGTTGTATCTACATCATCGTCCCCTGTGCATCGACGATTGTGTTGCGCAACCTCTTGTGCGCCATCTATCTGCACTGGTCTTCGTCATGCTGATCGAGCATTCATCGTCGACATCGAGCGATACCGCCACCGCCGTACCTTGCGTCAGGACTGCTCGCCTTTGGGTAGGAGCGTCCGCTCCCGCACTGTTTCTTCTTCGTGCAGCACAACCACGCCTGGTTGAGGCCCTCTCCCTTGTACGTCCGGTACTGGCAACACCGGTGCGTGCTTTCGTCCCCGACACGTTGCCGAGTCTGGCAAACCCGGCACACGCCTTAGCTCTGGCGGCTTAACTGCATCGACTTCGGCATCGACCCTCTCGTTCCCGTCCCGTCTGCCTCGATTGCATCGCCGCTTTTTGTCTACATCCTCGACGGCCAGTGACGGATCCAGGATTTTGAGGATGGGTATTCGGACTTTAGAGCTAGGTTCCTTGGATACGTCGATACAATGACACACCGTTTCCCTCCAAAACACCGATATAACGATTTGTGTATATAGATATAATAAAAATGCAGAAATTATAAAAATTAATTATTTCTTATGATAAAATGGTTGACATAAAGCTAGCATAACGACATGAATTAAATAGCAAATTATAGAGATTAATGACAGTTACATACCTTACTGATCCTGCCCTTTTCAGCTCTCTCCCACAAAGATTTTAAATTTGCAGACTGCACAAGGGAGGTTCTCATCGTGTATTCAACCTATGTAATTTGTATCAACAGAATGATATTATTCCAAAAGAAAAGGATAAAGTAAACAATTCTATTATTGTCACTTACATCAATTATAGGAGACTGGCCCTTCAGTCCAACCTTCGGATGGTTCTTCTTAATTTCACAGACGACATACCTTGATTTTATCCCTTATGGTACTGGAACAGTTACATTAACATCTAGCAACTACTAAGTCCAAGAATATTTCTCCAAGTCCAAACCACTTTCAGCATTTGGTTCTAATATAAAATACAAAAGAAAGGCATATCTTTAGTTTCTTGATTTCCCTATCAAAGCAAAATTGAAGTAGCAACAATCCATTTAGTTTTTAAAAAGAATTAATAGTAGTTCTTTTTAAAACTTAAAACAAATAGAAGTAAACATTGCAAATAATTTCACTAGACTAGAAATCAACAAGTTACAAGTGACATATATAGTTTGACAAAACTGGACTACTGGAGCTTAACAATCACCAAAGCATACAACATTTTGCATTTGATCAACATCAATTAATTAACAGCTAAAAGTTCCTCTTGCTAAACAGAAGAAAAAGACACTAGCTAGATTCTAGAATAAGATTAGGACAAGTAACTTTTTCAAGCTCTAGCTCAACTTCTGTAAAGGACAATTCTCGCAGATTTGAGCAAAATAACTACAAATTTCTCTTGCTAAATCTAACCATGGCACATCACTGACAGGAGAGGAGCTCGGATTCTATCACATAATCGCAAAGCTTGGAGCTTCCAAATTTAGATCCAAACCCCTAAATCCAACAAGAACTAAACTAGGTTACATCCATGGACTCCAAAACACACAAGCAATGAAGCAAGGTTACATCCATCCGTTTTTTCTCATGGATCCCTAAATCAAAATCCAGAAATTTGAAATATAAGAAAATTTGAATCAGATCTGGCAATCAGGCAATGTGGCATAGAGAAATTGAGAAAGTACCTCCCCACTGTCCCGTCGAGGGTGAAGATGAGGTCGCTGCCTGCCAGCCTCGTCGGAGTGCCGGACATCGTTCGCCGTCACGCCGGGGAACCCGTGGGATCCGATCTGGGAGACCGGAGACGGGAAGTTGAGGCTGGGGCACTGGCCGCTGGGCTGTTGACGGCTGACTGATGCGCCGATGCGGAGTCTCAGAGATTGAAGGAGGAGGAACCTGCGCCCAGCGCGGCAGCGCCTGACCGGCGAGGCGGCCATCGCCCGTGCACCTCCAAGGAGAGGAGAACTGGGGAGCCTGAGAGGCCAGGTCACTGACTCGACCGAGGTGTGATCGCGAAACAACTCAGCCCGGCCCAGGCCAGCGGATCGTGGGGTGAGCACCGCCAATCGGGAGGGGAGGCGGTCTCACGATTAGTCCAGCGTGCATGGAGACGCTAGGTTGGCCCAGGAGACGGAAATAACTGAATTAAGTATATTTTCTAGTATATATATGTATTACATATTATATATAGTAGATTTTTTACCAAAATTTTTGGGTATTCAGCTGAATACCCATGAATTACTGTAGATCTGCCCCTGTCGACGGCCCTGACTACGTCGACCTCGGCATCACCCCCCTTCCACAACGATTGCCTCGACGCGTCTTCATCATCACCATGGCGCCTCTTTTGTGCCCGCGGCTTCATGAGCGACCGCCTCGACATCGGTAACCCGACCACGACTACGTTGACCACGGCCATCTCCAGCACGGCATCCTCGACCATGACTACTCTGCCCTCGCACTCGGCTACCTCAACATCGGCACAAAGGGCTACCGCCTTGCTTGAGCTACTCATCGGTTCCTACTCCAGTCACAACATACGCGACGCATCGACGGTTCTGACTGCGGAGGGATGTCAGCTCTTCGGTTCCTCTAGTCTCACCATCTGCGATGCTCCCGTTGTGACTACGGGGGATGTTAGAGTACAATATATTTGGTAGGTTAGAGTCCATTGGGATTACAACTCCAAATCTTGTACCTCTATATATATACCGCCCGAGAAGCTCAATGCAATACATCCAATTCCACTAATTCTATCTTCCTTCGCATATTTTGGAATTTGGATCCTTAGGGCTCGTGTGCACGAACATCTATGGAGGGAATTTTATGGCCTTACAAGTTGTAAAATTCAGATGTTTCTACGTAAATCTGTCGTAAAAATTCAATCAAGAAGATGGCATGGGAAGGGGGGATGGTTAGCTTTGGAAATGTAGTTGAACTAAGCTTTTCAAACTCAAGGCTAATCCACAACAAAACAGACGGCAAGATTTCAGTGTTACGTCAGAACTTGAAGAACATCAACGGCGACAAGCACGTTCCTAGCTAATCAGGTTTGGCGAAATCAAGAATCATATTTTTCCTCTTGTCCTCCCTTAAAATCAATCAGCCCAAAGAACTGTGGAACTTGCGGGATGCATAGCCTGCAAAAGCACAAAAAACTCAGTGTTACGGACTAATCAGCACGGCAGGTTAACAACTAAAGGCTAAAGCAGCATATCAATTGCTTGAGACAGCAGAAATTAATCGAATAAAGCTTCTGGAAATATTATTTGATCAGTTGTACTTTCCACAAATGGTAATTTAAGTGTTCGAGAATTACTGATATGGTATGCAATATGCAGCTGGAGATTCTGATTTCTCCAACAAGCAACAGCAAAGGACATTACTTTTGAGACCAAATCAACATCAAGCTAAATGAGAACGTAAAAGAACTGAAGAAGAGGAAGATGCGCAAGCGTCCAAGGATGGATTTGTTAAGGATGTAGTTGTATTAGGATATAGAATTTATATTCTCTTTGTGATACACATTTCTTATCTGTAATACTCTTTTATACTCCCTATATATATATTGCCTATTGGGTCTTTTCAATATACACACAATATTTATAACATGGTATCAGGGCTAAGGTTGGGTGCGGGCTACAACGACTTGGCGAAGGGTAGCGCGAGATGGGCGACGGTGATCGGAGAAGGGTGTGGCGCAAGGGGCGAGAGGGTGCGTGAGGAGCTCAGGGCAAAGACAGAGCACGACAGGCAATGGCACACTACAGTGGCGTGCAGGGGGCGTAGTGACACGCGGAGGCAACAAGTATAGGGGGAGGAGGGTAGATAGCGGCAACAGTGGCTAGGGAACGAGCATCCCTGGTGCCCCCTTAAAAGGGGAACATTGTGGGCTGGATTGCCCCCCCCCCCATCTTTTTTTGGATAGTACAGTGGTGGTGGAATTGTGGGCGTACCACTCCACCCACTACGATTCAACACTTACTAGGATTCAAATCCTGGTTTTTATTTTTACGTACACACAAGTGCATTTTAAGTAGAAATTTTGTGATGTCGTAAATTTATGTTGACGTCTCCATCTTTCTAAGTGTATGGTAAGAGACGCATTTGCGTGTGTGCGTGTCTTCTTTGGATTGTAAAAAAGGTCTGGTCCAGAAATTGAAAAAATATCTCACTAAAAGGAAAATTTTATAGTGCATTTTACTGGTAGTATAAATGTGATAGTAGAATTAAAATCTGATTATTGATTTGTGAGAGTATATTCGACTTTTGCTTGTAAATCTTTTGTTTGTAAATCTGACTATTTGACACTTGTGTGTCTGTCTTCTTCTTGTTGCCTTGCCACGTCACCGCCCGGCAGGAAGCCCTTCCAGTTCTGGCTAGCTTACTACTGGATCGTACAGCATGAAGCCAGGAATGGTGAGGTGCTATCGTCGTTTCCTCTCGCAAGTGTCCTGCCCCGAGGCTCCATCGTCGGCTGTCTAAACAAAATTTTCAGTCAGTTCTGAACTTCTGATCAGAAGGTTGACAACCAGAGCTCGGCTTCTGATACACTTATCGCAGGACGAAGCAATTCATTTTCAGCGCAGGAATCAGAATTATTAGAAGGTTAGCATCAACCACTAATGGAATTTTGGTTCGGTGTATGGTCTGCTCCGTCGACTGCTTGATCAGTTGGTGCGCGACTATCACAGCTCTCAGCTGTTGTCTCTCTCGATCTATTGCACCTGGTCCTATCCTCATTCTGGGGACACAGGGCATCGATACAGGGCGGGGCTCACCTATGACTCTCTCTCTCTCTCTCTCTCTCTCTCTCACACACACACACACACGAGTTTGTACATTCAATGGACTCTGTCTCTAGTAATATTGGCAAGTGAGGGACACATGGGAGCACACTGAGGAGGAAGAGGCATTCAGGCATGGCACCTAAGCAACAACGCAGGTCGATGCAAAAGGGGAACAAGAATACGATGTCCAGGGTAAGAGGAGCAAACACACCCTGAAATTTAACATGTTTCAACATGTTTCTATCCTCTCCCCTCTCTCTCCGAGAGCCTATCCCTAGATCAACATGTTTCTTGGACAAATTTAACCCTCTTAGAAATATACTACTAGTAGTGACAATGATAGTAGTATAAATAAATCTGAACTAATATAATACATTAGATTAAAAAGAATGAAGAGTCCATATTTATTACTTTGGATACCGTAAAAAGCTCCTCTAAAAAAAGCAGGTTGATTGGACGTTAAATCTCACAGTGGCCACGCTTTGAAGTCGCTAAGCATGTGGCATAGGCATCACGACACGTGGAAATAGTGTGTTTTTTTAAACGATGGGATACCCCGACTTCTGCGGACAGGTCTACCTCCTGGGCCTGGCGCAAGGGAAGGAAAGCCACCACCGTACGTGACCAGGCGCCCCCAGCCAGCTGCACCACGGCACCGCGAGGTCGTACGTACCGGCGTGCGGCGCGATACCATGCCACGTTCGATCATGCCACTGGAAACACGAGGCGTAAGCATCACGCGTGGAAAATAGGCAATGGCCGAGGTGATTTCCGTAGTCCAGATGATATGTTGTGCGACTCTGCCGCCTTGAGCAAGGAGCGGACTCGGCGCGAGCACCGGCCTGCGGTGCAAAACCGGGCCACGTTCTCTAGCTGCCGCGCACGGGTCAAACTAGCAAAGCTCATTTGGCAATGCGCGACCGAGATCCGCTGAGCCGACCGCTGATGTCCTCCCTCCATTGTCCCTCCTCACCCAATGCGTCCGGCTCTAGATCAAGGACAGCTCGTGCGTCTGGTAGG
This sequence comes from Melocanna baccifera, assembly GCA_036346265.1. Lineage (NCBI taxonomy): Eukaryota > Viridiplantae > Streptophyta > Magnoliopsida > Poales > Poaceae > Melocanna > Melocanna baccifera. The sequence goes on from CM070702.1 coordinate 16,388,075, forward strand.
AGCAGTGCAGTAGTGCCGATTACTCGGAGGCCGACTTCTGACGCGCCTTCTGGGTGGGTCGGACCACCTTTGACATAGTCTGCAACGCGCTAGCCTCCGCCATCACCAAGGAGGACACTGTGCCTTACACCGCCATCCCCGTCCGCTAGCATGTCGCCATTTGCGTCTAGCGCCTCACTACCGGCGAGCCCCTCCGCCTCGTCTCCAAGCGCTTCGGCCTCGGCATCTCCACCTGCCACAATCTCATCCTCAAGATCTGCGTCGCAATCCACTCCCTTCATACCGTGCTACCTTTAGTGGCCTAACTAGGCCACCTCCAGTGTCCCGGGCGTTGTCGATGCCATGTGCACCACCCACATTCCATCAACGCGCCCAAGGTCTCCATCACTGCCTACTTCAACTGCTGCCACACGGAGCGCAAGTAGAAGACCTCCTACTCTATCACTCTCCAGGGGGTCGTCGACCCCAACAGCACCTTTACGGACATCTACGTTGGATGGTCAGGCTCCATGCCCAATGACCAGGTGCTCGATAAGTCGGCCCTACACTAGTGCGCCGCCGCCGGCATGATGGCTGGCTCCTAGGTCGTCGGTGGCGCCAGCTACCCGCTCACAGACTGCGTGCTCGTCCCCTACACACACCAGAACCTAACGTGGGCGCAACACACCTTCAACGAGAAGGTGGCCAAGCTCCGGCGTGTCGCCATGGATGCCTTTGCACGGCTCAAGGGGCAGTGGGCGTACCTGCAGAAATGCACGAAGGTGATGCTCCAAGACCTGCCCGTGGTGCTTGGCGTGTGCTGCGCAACATATGTGAGGTGAGAGGGGAGGAGATGGACCTGAAGCTCTGGTGCGACCTTGTCGACGACAAGATGGTGCCAAAGAACCCCGTGTGGTCGGAGAGCACCAAGAAGGCCAGGGAAAATACGGTTATACCCCTCTTTTACGATGATTAGATGTATTGAAGGTGTGGGCACTCCAACACCACCACCACCAGTGGACCAAACTCTACAAGTATACCCTACGACCGCGCGCCCGGTCTCACGATTGCTCCCGGTATCAGCACTTGCACTCACGATTGCGGCGTCTTAGGCAGCGTTCGGAATAGCGATGGCTTTTGGTTTTTGCTGAAATTTTACTGTAGCTGGCTGATTTTTTACAGTAACTGAGTTGGCTTATTAGGCATAATTAAATTTCAAAAATATAAAAAAAATAGTACACTAATCTAGAGCGGACGATGTAAAGGAATACGGAAAAAAAATCAAAACATAAAAATACTAAAAAACAAAAAAAAAATCATTAGAGGACAAAATAGTATATAGTAGGATCCATCTCTGAATAGTGATTTTCGGAATAGCGATGACTTTTGATTTTTGCTGAAAAAATACTGTAGCTGAGTTGGTTTATTGAGTGTAATTAAATGTAAAAAATATAAAAAAACCGAAAACAAAAAAAAGTATAAATAAATTTAAAAAAAATAAAAAATATTTCACTGTAACGCGTACAGTACATACTGCTATGATAATCACCATCGTCGCAAAAATCAACATGAGCGGGGCCATAAAAGCTGAAAGCGGCTTCTGGCGGCCACAATGAACGCAAGGCCACGTTTTGGGACACGAGAATCGAACTGTTTCTGAGATGAAAGCCATGGCGGCTTCTTCGAGGACGATGAGAGCCGTGCAGTACGACAAGTACGGCGAAGCAGCAGAAGGCCTTAAGGTACACACATATTTCATACCCGCTTCTTCACTCACACATACCATACTCGCTTCTTCACTCAAACATACTAGCAAGCTAGCGAGCGAGGCATCTTGTGTAGTTGAGTTCACTGATCGATGATCTTTTGCCGGAAAATGCTTCTGAATTCAGCATGTGGAGGCACCGATCCCGTCGCCGAAGAAAGGCGAGGTGCTGATCAGGATGGAGGCGGCCAGCATCAACCCGGCCGACTGGAAGTTTCAGAATGGCGTCGCGCGGCCGTTCATGCCCCGCAGGTTCCCGTTCATCCCAGGCATGTAACGACATACATGATGCGTCGTGTTGTTGGCAGTTTGACAGGCTTGTTCACAACAGTAACGCGAACTAGTAATCACTAATGCATGCTGGAACTGGAACAGTTTGCGATCTAGCCGGAGAAGTCGTGGAGCTGGGCAGTGGGGTGAGCAACTTCAAACCAGAGGACAAGGTCATCGCCATCAATTTCCCGGTAAGATCAATTGCACTTACAGACAGTACTGCTTACAGATGTACGTACACACAGTAGTTCGTCTGTTCCGATTTCCAGATGTGTGAGATACGATTGGCCACTGTGGCAGGGTGGCGGCGGGCTCGCCGAGTACGCGGTGGCGCAGGCATCGCTCACGGTGGCGAGGCCGCCGGAGGTGTCCGCAGCCGAGGGTGCCTGCCTGCCGATCTGCGCGGTCACTGCGCTCCGGTCGCTGAAGACAGCCGGGGTCAGCTTCGACGGCGGCGACCCCAAGAACGTGCTGGTCACCGCGGCCTCCGGCGGCGTCGGTCACTTCGCCGTGCAGCTCGCCAGGCTGGCGGGGCAGCATGTCACGGCCACCTGCGGCGCGCGCAACGTCGGCCTCGTCCGGAGCCTCGGCGCCGACGAGGCTCTGGACTACGGCACCCCGGACGGCGCCGCGCTGCGGAGCCCGTCTGGCAGGAGGTACGACGCGGTGGTGCACTGTGCGACGGGGTTCCCGTGGTCCACGTTCGAGCCGGTTCTCGCCGACGCCGGCGTGGTCGTGGACCTCACGCCGCGCCCCGCGGCCGCCGCCACCGCGCTCCTCCAGTGGGTGACCTTCTCCAAGAAGAGGTTGGTGCCGCTCATTGTGTCGCCCAATAAGGAGGACATGGAGCTCTTGGTGGGCATGGTGGAGCAGGGGAAGCTCAAGGCGGTGATCGACTCGAGGTACCCGCTGAGCAGAGCGCGGGAGGGCTGGGCCAAGAGCATGGGAGGCCACACCACCGGCAAGGTCGTCGTGGAAATGGGAGGCACCGAGTGAGCACGACGCAGACCGAACGTACGGATGGATTGGTCATGAATTGAGTTGCAGTTTCCCGCTTGTGATACTAGGGGAAAAAAGACGCTACTATAAATTGTTGTTTAATACTGTTACTAGTTTCTAAGCTTAATGTATCTGCTCGCGTCCCGTGCAAAAATTACTGAAGATGCGTTGCGTCTATCTGTGCCTAAATTTTTTTTCGAGAATACGCAAAAGCTTTGCATATCATTTTAAGTAAGAAAGAAGAAAAATCCAGATACAACACGGAGCCAAGAACAATATCCATCAAAGAAGAAAAAAAAACTAGACAACAGAAAGAATTATCAAAATTACATAAACCAACTATGGAGACAAAAAAAACTCCTGCTGCGCACCATAAAAGTCCTTCCTTCATACCGGATTACCCTCAACAATTCTGTTAAGGTGCTAAATTTTCCACTAAAAACTCTCGCATTCCTTTATTTTCATAACAACTAAAACACCAAAATAACCAAGGGTGTCAAAACCCCGCTTGTGCTCCTTCGGCATTGCATTCCTTGCCATCATCTGCCAATCACCTATTTAAACATCACCATACGGCGTGAGTGTGCCATTATTTGTCGCTGAGAGCGTCTCAAACCAGACTTGTTTGGCTACTACATATGCCAAAGAAGATGTTATACGTTTCCTCCTCTTATGCACACATACTGTAGTGCCCCGATGAGGTAAACCCCCTTGACATAATCTATCTGCCGTCCAAATCCGATTTTGCAAAGTTAATCAAGTGAAGAATTTGCACTTTAATACGGCTCTTGATTTCCACACTTGTTTGCTACAAAAGCATCCTCATCAAACTATGAAAGAAAGCATTGTAAGCCGACCTAGCCGTGTAAATTGCCGAAGCTGATCATCTCTAGATTATCTTGTCTTCTCTATTTTGTGACAAATGGACTTGTGATAGTCTATTCCATAATTGCAAGTATTCTCTAATTGCAACAATGGCCAAGCTCCCATAGCATTATCAGGTAATGCCTTTCTTACTGTCTACTGTCTAGCTTTCCTTCAGTCGTTTGCTTACATAATTCTAGAGATTTGGCACAAAAAAAGTCTAATCGACTCATCATCCATCCAACTATCTCTCCAAAAGAAATTTGAACATTCAACACCCACTTCAAATTTAACTATTGCTTGCACCATTTTTTCATGACGAAGATGCCAATGCGCCCAGATTTTTGTGCGGTCTCTAAGTCTCAACCATAACCAAGGCAACCTCGGTGCAAATCCCAAAAGTTGTAGATTCTGAATGTCTAGCCCACCAAAAACAGTCGGTCGACAGACCTTATCCCGAGACACTAAACACTTGCTTCCCTTCACAAATTCATCACCTGTCCAAAGAAACCTTCTCTGCCTCTTGTCAATGGCCTTTAAGACCCATTTTGGAAGTTCCATCGCCATCAGTTGATACACTGGTATTGCGAACAAGACTGACTATATGGCCACCAATCGTCCTTCAGAAGAAAACAAATTTCCTTGCCATTTTTAGCAGTGTCATAACTACCTTGTCAACAATTGGGTGAAGGTAAGCTTTACATAGACGTTTAGTAGACAAAGGCATCCCTAAATATATACAATGAAACTCCTTAATCTGGCAATTGAAAAATCGCGTCATCACCTGTAAATCCTCATGCGAACAATGGATAGAGTAGCTCTGCATTTGTCCAAATTTGTATGAAGACCTGATGCTGCACCAAAAGTTTCCAAGATGTCCTTGATCACGCGTAAATCCAAGATTGCTGGCTTAATAAAAAACATAACATCGGCCGCATAAAAGGAGGCTCTATGCTTGATAGCATCATGACCAATTGACCGCAGCAAACCATCATTGCACGCTTTCTGGAATAATTTGTTGAGCACCTCCAATACAAGAATGAATAACAATGGGAATAAGGGGTCCCCTGTTGTCACCCATGTTTATTTGTAATCTCTGACCCGTGTTGTCCATTAAGCAGGATTTTTGTACTCGCTGACGATAGAAGAAGTGAAATCCACTCCCTCCAACGCAACCCCAAACCCTCCGTGCCCAATTGATACCTTATGCTTTTTTCCAGCATGATTGCAACAATCCAAGAACCACATTGTTTGATAGGAGCAAGGTTAGAAATACTGAATCTGGACCAAATCCCGCTAGGGGGCCGGTACTAGTAACCAGCCAGTTAACAGAAAAATCGGTGAAAAACCAACTGAATTTTGCCAAACAAGAATTTGAACTGGGACGGTTTGGGACCGGTAACCGGAAAAAACCGGTGGAAAACCACATATTGGCAATTAGAAATTGCAATAATACAAATATTAATTAGAAAGTGTTTAATGAAGTAACAATGTTCATGTTGTACATAGAAATTGCTCCTTGCTAGCTTGACCATGTGTAGTGAAGCCTCCAAGGCTACATTGCCTATAAAATTCATGCATTTTTATGCCTCCAAGATTACATTGTCTACAAAATTCAAAGCTCATATTATACATAGGAGTAGGACAATAATTTATGTATTTTTTACTTCACACAATAGTTAATCTACCATAAATAATGCATAAACCAATCTGCGAAGTGCATTACATAGTCACAAACTTCAAAATTATATTTTAGATATTTTGGATGGTATACTCCCCACCGGAGCTGACCGAAAAATCCGGTAAGCGCCAATAGAGCTGTTATCTAAGAGATGTTATCCAAGTCATGTTTACATGTACTGTAAGAACGGCCTAATCGTATATACCTATATGTTTAGTCCCCACTAGCTGAATTTACTATCCACAACCCCACCCCGTACCAACCATATTAGCATCAGTGCATTACTCTCTCTGCGCACAAACACGTGACGCAACATAACACAACATAGCCATGGCTGCTCCAAGGACAATAGACCTGGAAGTCGGCCCGACGTGCTTTGGAGCGTGTTAGCCTGGCACAGCCCCGCTTGCCTCTGGTGAGGCCCAAGCACGGCCTAGAGCATGATGGGCCGGCGCCATGTCGTGTAGCCTTAGTCCTGCCTTGCGTTCCTTAGACGACGACGGCAATGGCGGCGAGAACATCATCTTCATTCCTCCCATGTTGTCTCATTAAAAAATCTCATTTAAATTGAATTAATTGCGTAAAAATATGGATACATAAATATTTTAGGGGAAAAGCAGGGATTTAGGAGTTGGGAAAATGAGTATACATGCCCAATTCTGATCAAAATAGCAAATATTTCCTTTAGTTGGTGCATAAACCGAAGGATGAAACTCCGCAAAATCAATATGTTAGGGGTGTTTAGAATAGCGATGGTTTATAGCCTTTTACTGTAACTGGCTTATTTTTTATTATAATTGAGTTGGCTTATTTGGTATAATTAAATTTTAAAAAAAATTCAAAATAGAAAAAACATATTAGCCCATCACGGATAATACAAAAGAACACAAGAAAAAAAGAAAAAATAAACAGGATAAAAAAAGCCGATCGCTAACGCCGAACACGGCGTTAGCAAACGCTGAGCGGGGCGGTTATGTTACTTGCATCTGGTATCAGGTCATTGATTCATGGTCTGCTGATCCATGATCCATTACATAAAAATATGGGCATTGTTTAATCTTAACTTGACATAAGTTGATGCATATTAGTCAATCTTCAAACACAGATGAAGCCTAAGCAACTTCAGAAATATCCATCTTGCACATTTGGCTAGTACTCTGCAAAGCTGAAGTAAATCCCGAAGATTACACCCTTTTTTGTACGCAGAATGGAAGCTCAGGCGTCCACGATGTAGGGCTTGTAGCATCCCAACCAATTCTACACCATCAGCTGTTGTCGACAAATGATTATTTGCCTGCATATAATTATCCTATAATTATATATTTCTCATCGCTCACAATTCATTTGACGCATGGATGAACAGAATGCAGAGCCAATGTTCTTCAAACAATTAATTGCGACTTTGGGCATCTCTGTTTTTCTATCACTGATACATGAATGAACTGTAACTTCAACAAAAACAAAAGAGATACATCTTTCGCGAGATATACTGCTAACTTCAGATCAGCTAGCTAAAACATGTTTCAACTAGCTAGGCCATTGAACTGCATAGAGCTAAACTATGCTCAGTTTTTCGCCGACAGAGAAAAGCCTTGAAGCCATCCATCTAGCTATGCTCTACCATCTGGAGCAGAGGCCGGGAAGAACCAGAACGAGTCGCCGACGGTGAACTCGCCTGGCCGGTGTGGCACCGTCTGCTCTAGAATCAGCAGACCACACCGCGGTAACTCGACGGTTGGCGCGCGACCAGCACCGTGCCCTGCTCGTGGCCAGCCGCGGCCGAATCTGGCACGGCCGCCGAGCACCCACGGCCAAGCAGCAGTACGCAATCGCCGCGCCAGCCGTCCGTCAACGCCCGGACCGCGCCGCCTCCTCCGGTCGTGCTGCCTCCTCCGGCCGCCGGACCCCCCTCCTCCGACCGTGCCCGCCGTGCCGGGCCGGCCCGAGCACGGCACGATATGCCGTGTCGGGCTGCGCCGCCCAACGGGCCGGCTTTCCAGGCCCGGCCCGGCCCCCAGTTCGTGAGGAGCATAAGGGCTCTAGGTATACTAGTACTATATGAATGGCCAAGAACCTGCATCTCCACGCATAACTGAATACCATGAGTTTTTCTGATGAGCTTTCGTTGATTTCAGCATGTGGAGGTGCCGATCCCGTCGCCGAAGAAAGGCATCCAGCATCAACCCGATCGACCGGAAGATCCAGGAGGGCATGGCTCGGCCATTCCTGCCCAGAAAGTTCCCGTTCATACCAGTAAGGTATACGTCTGTCTTCCACGGCATAGCTTCAGATTGAAACAACAGCACCCTTCACATGATCTTAGTTGATTGTGCGAACAATCGCCGACGGTAATTGCATAGCCACGGGTTGATGCTACACCTCATATCGTTGGCAAATTAAGTGGTGGAGTCTGGAGTGCTTCTTCTTCCTTTGGGAACTTCAGTTCACCTGGTGATCCCCCCTGTCACAAACGCTGCTATGCTCTTCTTTCTATCGAACTTCTGACTGTAATGTGCGGCTAAATGAGAAAACAAGCTACGACTACTTATTATCATAAGAGAAATGCATCTATATTTTTGGTAAAAGAAATGGGTGCAAACTAAAGCAACTATTGCAGAATGAAGACATAGCATTTGACATGGGCTAAAGCAAATTGATTACTCTTTTTCCGGCCCGAAGAACATGGGCTCTGTGATTCTGGGTGATGATTAATGTTGATAATCGCAAGGAAAACGTGGTGATACATTTTTCTTAAGGGCGTGTTTAGTAGCCCGCATGGGGTTTGGCCCGCACCCGAGAGCAGCTATTTGGTTGCCTGCATCTCCCGCTTGGGCCATGCTGCGCGCGTGCAAATTGCATTCCTCCCCTCCAGCACCTCTCGGCTGTCGCCCTCCGCTCATGTCTCCTCCTCCGACGAGCAGGTAGGTCCTGGTCGCCGAAAGGTAGGGTAGCTCTCTCCCCACTCTCTTTCTTTGTTCTCTCCCCAATCTGTGGTTGTCCCCTTCTGTCCCTGTCGTGGGAGTGCCCAATCCTCAAGTCTTTGGATTAGATATTAAGACTTAAATAAACCCAATAGCATAGAGTTGCATATATAAAAGAATATACTGATTTACCCTCATTTTTTGTAATTATTAAAAAACAAAATGAAAATTTATATAAAACCTCATTTGGTATGAGAGAGGAGCAGATCCACTCATTTGACTCATGAGCTCTCTCTCTCTCTCTCTCTTCGGCCATAAGCTCCCTAGCTCTAGACCTCTAGTAAGTCTAGATCCTTGATAGAGGAAGTGTACCAAAATACTCACTGTTGTGGCGCCGTCTGTGAGGAGCGTGTAAGAAGTTGCACAAGAAAAGAAGTTAAAAGACAATCACCACGGGAGGACTCGCTTGATGTCAACAGTAGCTACCGAAGAGTGAGCAGGCAAGTTATTGTCAAAGTCTTTTGAGTCACGCTTCATGCACCTATGTAAGTGAGCCATGTGTGGTGTTACTATTCCAGCACTCTATGGGATGATTGAGTTGAGTGCTAGAGCTCGCATTCTTGCATGTATTTTGCGACATTTGAGTCTTCATATGAATAGCAACAACTACTTGTAGCAGTTGGCGCCTTCGTATTGCATGTATGCATCCATTTAGCACGCATGCATGGCATGAGAAAATGGACAGGTACTAAAAGAGACATCGAGTTGCTTGACTGCACCCGGAGTCAAACAAATGCACCTGGAGTCAATCAGCCACATGCTCTTCTTCCTCGCTTGATAGACCTATAAGACAAATATATGCAACTCATTACTGAGGTTAGTAATAAAAGACTTAGGAATCTAGTACTGAACTATACGACATCTAGGAACAGCAGTAGAAGTAGGAATAAAATAGTTAACAAGATAATCATGAGGATGCATACAAGAACTACCTAGGCTTTTTCGAATCGGCCTACTAAAGGACTGATACTCCCCTTGTCTAGACACTACCTATTGTCTACTCTCACGATATCTTTACTTAAAGCACTGCCTAGAACCATCACGTTGAGATTCTTCTTCCAACTAGAAAATCTCTCAAGAGTCTTTTTGAGGTAGTCATTCCCTTAGGCTAAATTCTCACATGTGACATACTTAATCATTTTGGTTGTCCTATCATATCTCTTTTTATGAACAATTATATTTAGTTTCAAAGCCTCACAAGACATACAAAGAGAATTTCTAATCCTATTCAGCTACTTCTTATAGTTGACTCTAAAAGTCTCATACATCTCATCTGAATCTGCTCTAATTTTAACACAAAAGACACAAGAAATAGAATAGGTAACTTTTTTAGATAAAAGGCCTGTTCTTTTTGGCTGCGGCTGATAGCTTTTTGGCTGTTTGCGACAGAGATTGTGGAAAGAGAGATACTCGCTTGCGATTTTTGATGTTACAGATATTAGTTTTTTAACGTGTACTACAATTAACTTGTAGACCCCATCTTAAAAAAATACTCCGTTTAAAAGTTAGTTACTGTAGCAAAAACTAAAAACGACTTTTAGAAGCCGTAAAGAACAGACCCAAAGTCATGGACAAAAATTTTTCATTTTTACACTTATCCTCTAATATCTTGCTAAGAGTATTAAGTTCGATTGTAAATATAGAATAATTTTGATAAAATTCAGTCCCTAGAACAAAAGAAGCATTTCAGTTATTTTTCCGTCTTTAAATTGGTACTCTTCAACTAGGTGCCTTATCGCTTTCGCGAGCCATCTTTGATCAGAATCCCGCAAAAAGAAAAAGAAAGAAAAAACCGCATGGTCCTTGTGGAAGGTACGGAGCAAATTGAATCGGTCCGGCAGTTGGCCACATGCCGCAATCTATCTGAAACACGCGTGCTGCTAGAGGTGCAGACACGCCGGTCTCTCACCGGCTCACACGAGGCTTGAACACGTAACGCGTAATGGAAGTAAGCCGGAATGACAGGAACATGCATGTTGCAACCAAAGCCAACTAATCAAGCCATTATTCAACTAAGTAAGCCGGATTAGTATACATTATGCAACTCTCCAATCGGCGAAAGGGAAAATGAGGGCACATCAAGTCAGCGCATGAGGGAAAGAAAAGGAACTAACTTTTTTTGCAAGTGGTGAAGGAGCACTGGCAGACCAGCTCAGGGTTAGGTCAATTTCTGGCCTGATGCCATTCCAATGCAAGTCAAAGATCGTTCCAATCTGAAGCTTACCGGAGTCCATGGGGACCAAACTTCTCTCTTGCAGTGATGGGAATATAACTGTAGCACTAGCCTCAAGGTAGTAGGCCAATCTCTCAAGTGAAAACATTTTTTTCGAGAACGATGTGCAAAAATTTCTGAAACGTGTGATGATTAAACTGATGGTTTAGTTGTAAAATGGTAGAGTTCAACTGTCTTTAGCATCTCCAACTAATCTAGTGACCTAAAGAATGCAGCAAGAAAGATAAGCAAAGAACTTTGACCCCATTGTACATTGCTCAATGCAGTACAGCACTTCCAAGATCCCAAGCCTCAGATGTCAGATCCAAAGCACTTCCCTGCTCATAAATGATTTTCATAATACTGAACATGATCACCTGGCTGTGTTGTTATACAGACAGGCCTCGTTCACCACCAATCAGACTTTCAAGTACAGCCCATCTCTAATTCCTAAGGCATATTTGTTGCTTTCTGCATAATTTATGAGATGGATTCTCTCTGGTCCTGCATACTAGCCGTGCTCAATGTATTGTTTGGAGTAATTCAGCATGCCATGAAATTCCAGAGCCGTCTAGATGCCGACATATTTATTTTCTGCGAAATAAATAGGTTCGTGGTTTTGGTTCACTGATGTGTTTTGAAAATGCTATCCAGAAAATTTGGGCCACCATATCAACAGAGGAGTGATGGTGTCTTCAAAATTTTCGCTCAAATATTCATTAACTCTTCACTATAGTAGCTACTGAGTTGCAAAGATCAGAAATGAAAGACAAACCAAAGCAATCAACTTAGAAGTCAAACAACTGAAATTTTACAGCCCGACGGTTTGATCGGCGCATGAGCGGTCTGACCGCTGGTTGCAATGCGGTCTGACTAGTCTCCTGGCAATCTGACCAGTGGCTACACAATGGTCTGATCAAGATTAGGGTTTTAGGAACCTATTCCATCCAAGAATCGTTTGAATCTTTGTCAAAGTTCATATCTTTCTCAAGAGTAAGCAAAATTGCACTAAAACCAGGCAAAAACCAAAAACTCAGAGTATGACCTGCCTGTGGGTGGTGGATGGTCAAGATAGTTTTAGATGTATTCTTACATATCACAGTAAACAAGAACTCACAAAGATTTGAGATAAAAACTCTTAAATCAAGAAATCTCAAGATGACGCCAAATATAAGCAAAACGGAGCAACTTTAAGAACTTGCAAAATCTTATGTCTAGACAGATGAGGATTGATTTCTATAAGTTATCTCCATCACTTACACGTTCTTAATATATGACAAGATAAATAAAGGGAGAGAGAAGATCAAAGTCTTTGTATTTTGATTCACTCGATCATCTTAGTTTATCCTCGATCTAAATCGCTTTCCTAAACACTGCTCAAGTGGCACAATTTTGATTTAAGGAAGTTTCCCATTTTTTTTGCCATCCTACTATAATATCCTTCCTTAACCCGCTCTTCATCTTCCTAGCAAGTAATCACCATGTTTATTATATGTAGGTGCATCACTAGCTTGTCACACGTCAGCAAGTCTTTTTTGTTCTGATTCTATCGGGTTACACCTCATTTGGACCGACTAAGCCATATAGTGCAACCCATCGCTTGAACATTCCCTTCAACATTTCCACTTTCTTTGTGCCATACTTAAGTTCAACCATCTCACCTCGGCATTCTTGATCATTCTGGCCTTCAGCTCCTCTTTGAGTGTAGCCTCGATTTTCACCGTTAACGATGGTTAACTTCTAAACCTTTCTGCATATCCCACACCACATTAGATGACTTTCTTGCTGTGAGCTGCAACCAATCAAAGATTCAGGAAGAAGAAACAAAGGCACATATTGACAAGGCCAGATTTTTGCCTGGAGCAAATATAATTTTCACACAGTACAATGATGTGTTCGTTCCTCTTTCGGGATTCTGTAGCCCAAGTCTAGCATATAACTAACACTAATAGATACTATCCAATAGCACAAATAGGGAGAACTCATTAACCCTATAGAACACGGGTTTTACTCACATATTTAACGCATGCACATTTTTCAAAGCACATGAGTCTAAATCTGCTAAGTTTTTGTACTTTGATCCATTTGATCATCTTAGTTTCTCTTTGACCTAAATTGCTTTCTTGAACGCTGCTCTAGTGGCGCGATTTTGATCTAAGGAAGTTTCCGGTGTTTTGCCGTCCTACTATAATACCCTTTCTTGACCCGCTCTTCATTTTCCTAGCTAGTAATCACTATATTTGCCATATGTAGGTGCATCACTAGTTTATCATACGTCAGTAAGTTTTTTCGTTCTAGTTCTATTGAGCCACACTTCACTTGAACCAACTAAACCATATGGTGCAACCCATCGCTTGAACTTTTCCTTCAACATTTTCCATCTTCTTTTGTGCTATAGTTGAGCTCAGCTATCTCACCCGAGCATTCTTAATTGTTCTGAGCTTTAGCTCCTCTTTAAGTGTAGTCTCGATTCTCGTCGTTAACCATAATTGACTCTTAAGCCTCTCTGCATATCCCACACCACATTAGATGACTTTCTTGCTGTGAGCTGCAACCAATCAAAGATTCAGGAAGAAGAAACCAAGGCACATATTGACAAGGCCAGATTTTTGCCTCGAGCAGATGCAATTTTCACACAGTACAATGATGTGTTCGTTTCTCTTTCGGGAGTCTATAGCACAAGTCTAGCATATACAACACTACTACATCACTGGAATCTGCTTGGCCCATGCAAAGAAGAAGCTGTGGTGTAAAGGCAGGAGTGGACAAGAATCGTCCTAGAAGCATGATGGATAGATCAGAAAGGGGGGGCCAATATGGACAGACATTGGCAGCGGGAATAAATTGGCCTTAGAAGGAATCCAAGGTTCAGCTTTACTCTGCAAACTTGCAAACTTGCATTATCTCTTTCAGATTAGTGCAGCAAAAATGCACGATTGAACACACTTTGCAGTGTCTCTATCAACTATCCACTATTAGATGATTGTTACTCACCATAAGCGAAAAAGGATGGCTGTCACTTCAGTCACTCGGAATGGAAGAAGATAGCTGCCTTGAATCCATATGGGATAATATCGTGGCTAAATTTTGCGCTGAAACTGCAACGCTGCAACTGTGGGCTCGTGACATGGCGTCGACATCCTACTGGCGTTAAAATATAGCAGCATGCTTTCTTCCTCCAGCCTTTTCCAGTGGAGTCTCCAAACACAAAATCTCGCAACAGTTGCCCAACTGGCAGTACGCTACCTTCTGAGACGGCAAGAACAGCGGCTTGTACCAATGGGCTCATGCTACCCATTAAGATGCTAAAAGGAGCAGCACATTGGACCATACTGATGATCACCTGGCCAACCGGCCTCATTACTTCACCCTAGTGCTGGATGAACCGGACCCAAATGATGAACACACCAATAGCTACACAAGTAGTAAAGATCAGGGGTTCAAGAACCAGACCAAAATGTAGCAGCAGTGCCTGAATCTGTTACAAGCTTGTGTACACATATATCAAGAGATGGCTTGGATTGGTTTTTTTATACACATTGATTCAGAACCCAGAATTCAGAAACAGTATACAAGTTGAACTGCAAGCCTTGAAGCTGCGCAGTGTGGATTTGCATCCATCCCCCACAACATCTTGATATATATGGTTCACATGCCCAAATGAACAAGAACAAAGCAAGTGACATTTTGCAAAAAAACAATTTGATTGAAAGGAAGCCAGTGACTTCATCTTTCTTCTGTCCTGGCTCCTCTGTTTGCTCTTATCATCATCTATATCCCCAATATTTATCTACCGATAGTTGTTTGCATCATTATTTTCCTTCCCCTCTAAACACTAACAGAAGAAGAAGAAGAAGAAGAAGAAGAAGAAGAAGAAGAAGAAGAAGAAGAAGAAGAAGAAGAAAGTAGCAAGAGGGCTTAAACAATAAGCACTTACAAGGTTACAGACAAAAAGCCTGCAAGAACTAGCTAGGGAATACACACTGTGTATTGTGCTCACGACGACGCCGACATGGCCGCGGCCTTTTTCTTCGCGGGTTTGTCGGCGCGGGCGCCCTTGGCGATCTTGGTGTCGAGCTTGTAATAGTTCACGAACCAGTCGACGAAGTGCCGGAGGCCGGCCTCGAGGGAGGTGGTGGGGCGGTAGCCGAAGTCGTGCGCCGCGTGGCTGACGTTGGCGTGGGTGAAGGGCACGTCGCCATTGCTGGGCATGGTGACGATGCGCTTGTTGGCCTTCTTGCCGAGCAGCTTCTCCAGGATGGCGACCATCCGGGTGACGGGCACGGGGGAGGTGTTGCCGAGGTTGTACACGCGGAGGGGGGCCGGCCCGCTCTTCTTGCCGGACCTGGAGCCGGTGCTCTTGCCGGCGGTGTCGAGCGCACCGAGGCAGCCCTTGACGACGTCGTCGATGTAGGTGAAATCTCGGCGCGCGTCGGAGCCGTCGGCGGCACGGAAGAGCGTGATGGGCTCGCCGTTGACGATGCTGCGTGTGAAGAAGAAGTAGGCCATGTCGGGGCGGCCCCACGGCCCGTACACTGTGAAGAAGCGGAGGCCGGTGATGGAGAGGCCGTAGATGTGGTTGTACGCGTGCGCGATGGCCTCGCCGGCCTTCTTGGTCGCCGCGTACAGCGACGCCGGGCGGTCGGTGCGGTGCTCCTCGGAGAAGGGCGCGTCGGTGTTGAGCCCGTACACCGACGACGACGACGCCCAGACGATCGCCGGCTGCGGGTCGGCGTGCTTGGCCGCCACCTCGAGCACACTCACCAGGCCGGCCACGTTCGACGCGACGTACGTCTGCGGCGCCTCCATCGCGTACCGCACGCCGGCCTGCGCCGCCAGGTGCAGCACGTGCGTGAACGGCACCACGTCGAACAGCTTCTCCAGCAGCAGGCCGTCGTTGATGTCGGCGTCGAGCACCACGACGCCGCGGTCCGCGAGAAGCCTCTGCCGGCCGCGCTTCAGAGACGGGTCGTAGTAGGAGTTGAAGTTGTCGAGGCCGAGCACGCCGTCGCCGCGGGCCCTGAGCGCGAGCGAGCAGTGCGCGCCGACGAACCCCGCGGCGCCGGTGACCAGCACGGAGATCCCCCCGTCGCGGCGCGGCTTGGCGCTCCGCCGTATCTCCTTCTCCCACGCGGCGCCCCCGTACGACTCCGCCGCCGAGGACATGAGCAGGCTCCGGTGCGAGGCGGAGGGCATCATCGGCGATGCGCCGGACGAGCCGTCCGCCCCCGAGGAGAGGTGGAAGGAGCGGGACAGGAGGGACGGGTAGTGCAGCGTGAAGAGGAAGACGAGCGCGAGCGTGGCGAGCACGGTGGTGCGGAATAGCAGGTGCGAGGACGCCGACACGAGCTTGGAGCTCGCCACCCGGCGCAGCAGCAGCGCGCAGCCGCTCGCGTACCGCTCCAGCTTCACCCCCTTCGCCGCCGCGTCCACGCTCCCCGACGCCGGCATTGTCCGTAAACCGTTCGCCTTCGGCTTCGGCTCGGCGCTCGCGTTGCGTTGCGTCTGTGACTAGCTAGAGGCGGGCTAGCTGGGGAGGGAGTGGAGGAGCAAGAGGGGGATATAAAGAGGGAGGGAAGGGGAGGCGGGCCCACGCGGCGGATGGTTTTTTGGTTTCGGCCGGACGCCACTCGAGCGAGTTGAGCTGAGCCTCACTTCCCTTCCTAACTTGCTCGATGGATCTCTCTACTCCGCATGCGGTGGTAAACGAAGTGGAGTTGAAAGAACAAAAACTTCGGTAGGATCGCAGCAAGCAGGCTCGGTCGCTTACAGGTGGTCCATCCATGGCAGGCCGCTTGCGGTGCGTTCCTCGTTAGCATGTGTGTGGGCAAGTCAATGGCCGGCCAATCCAACTTGGGGCTTTGTTAGGTGCGTGCCATAGCCACACCGCACGCTGTGTGTGTCGTGCCTACGCTGCATCGCCAAATTTATGTGCTGGTGTTCGTTCATGATTTGTTCAGTGCACACTGGCATATACAGTGGGTACGATGGTAATGAATAAAAGATTTCGAGCGTACGTACGGTCGCTCACAGGATCCTAATGCCATGTGCATGGCTGGATGAATGCTACGTGCAGTGGCGGATCTAGGATTGTCCCAAGCCTCGGGCTAAAAACTAACAGGCAATAACTATCGCCAAATACTACTCACAGCAAAGTATGACAAAAGTACGACACAAATGCATAAGTGATATAAAATTTAAGCTCCATGCTTAATGATAAAGCAAAGTAGGAAAGAACATGGCAAAACAATGTAGCACAGTAGAGAAATACAAAAGTTAGTACCTAATAATGAAGATTTGGTTCATCCGAGCCTATTATGTCTCTATCAACAAAGGTACAACAACTTGAACCTATAAAGACGAGCATAAGAACATCGAACGACAAATAAGTCCCATTGTAAGCTTAAGAAAGATATCATGTGTAATGCACCAAAATAGTAAATATATCAACTAAGAAAAAATGTAAAGCTTCTTGTAGGAAATTAAGGAGAAGAACGTCGGCCATCATCCGGGACTTGGCCTCACGCAGTCGCAAATTAGCAAGCGCAGCTTCTACAACTCCATCCCACTCAAAACTCTATGATCTTGCTACATTGATTCCTAATTCCTAAATAGAAAATGCAAAACATATGGCATTCAATACTTTAAATCATTTTCTTATTCAAAATTCGATCAACATTGAATATTTCAATTCGGTTAACAAGTTGTGTTCTACAAATAAAATCACTTCAATTGGGGCATATCAAAATTGTATCATATCACAATTCACAAGCCGAATAATTCATCGCTTCTTCACTTCTTCTCAATAGAACAAACTGCGAAGCGAAGCAGTCTATCTCAGTAGTCGACAAGTGACAACCTTGATTTAGCATCAAACCACCACCATCAATGATCAATTCATACACTATACAAGATTACAAGTGATGTCACATTGTCACAACTACAAACTTTGTAGCAGTATAAACTAGAGTATAAAATTACCCATGGCCACAATACTAATCGCTCTCTATTTGCAGCATCCAAAGCTAACCCAAAATCAACACAAAATTTGGAAAATTGCATTGCAATCCTATTAACCAAGCAACCTTCCAGCGCGCTAAGTTTTGCGGTTCAAAGTTACATTGCCAAAAGCGAACCAAGGTTTTATTTAATTGTAGAATATGGGGTTTGGGATTCCCGCACCGATCGCCCATTGCAACATCTTTGTCGAGAGCCGAAGCCGCCGGCGAACTCGTCCTCCACCACCACCCGCCGCGGAAGCTTCCTCTGCGACAAGCTCCTCGTCCTTCCCATCGCCATGCCTGCCTCGCGCGCCGCGGCCGGCTTCTCTCGTCCCTCCACCACCGCCGCTGGCCAAGAGGTGGGCGGCGCCGTCTTGCCGCCGCTGGCGGGAGGTGGGCGGCGTAGTCCGAGGAGCCAGGAGGCGCCGCGCCGCGCCGCCGAGCCAAGCGGCACTGGCCGAGGCGCCGAGGCGGGAGACGCCGGATCTCGAGATGAGGCGAGGCGGCGGAGATCTCGAGACGAGGCAGAGGCGGAGGTGACGAGGCGCAGAGATCTGAGGCGAGGCGACGAGGCGCGAGAGGCGAGGTGGCGGAGATCCGAGGTTGAGGCGACGGGGAGACGGAGAGAGGAGGAGGCGGCGGGGAGGAGGAGGCGGCGGGGGGGGGGCGGGGCGGCGGCGGGAGGGGAGGAGGAGGAGGCGGGAGGGAGGAGGCGGGGGGGGAGGGAGGGGGCGGCGGGAGGGGAAGCCGGGAGGAGTGGAGGCGGGGAGGGGAGCCGGGAGGAGTGGAGGCCGGGAGGGGAGGAGGAGGGGCGGCGGGGAGTCGGGAGGGAATGGGGCGCGGGAGAGAGCGAGGAGGAGGAGGCGGGGGTGGGCGCGGATCTGCGGAGGAGTGTGGGGGCGGCGGCGGGAGGGAGAGAGGGCGGCGGGGAGGCGGCGGGGCGAGGTTGCGAAGGGAGGAGGCGGCGGGAGGCGGCGGGGCGAGGTTGCGAAGGAGGAGGAGGCGCGGGATCGGCGGAGGAAGCGAGGGGCGCTGAGCCTCGGTCAGTTATGCACCTGGCCGGGCTTTTACAACTTTGATTTTTCTTGGGCCTAGATAGATATAGTTTCATTGTTTTTTTTGCTGGGCCTCGGGCTATAGCCCACCTAGCCCGAGGCCCAGATCCGCCCCTGGCTACGTGTTGTGTTTACTACCGAATGCACGGCAAATACAGAAATCGGTAACCGTAATTTTTTTGTTTGACGTTAATTTGTCTTTTGTGCGTAGCATAAGCCGTGATCTTTCGCTTTTGACGCTCGTGTGAACTGTTGATGCTACTCCGTTTCTTGATCCAGAAGGCGCATGGGCATCGAAGATCGTTATCACGCGCACGTGATGTGCTCCCGGTCGATCGGTGTTTCGGGCGTCGGAATGGGCCGGGCTTCGCATGGGGACGCATCTGATGCGATCGTTTCCTGCTTTCTCATGCACCATAACATCTATTTCCCTTTTCAACTGGCAAACTGCAGCTGGGAGCTCGGCTGAGTTGGGTAGCAGCAGCAGTTTGGAGACGACGCAACACGCAAGCAGTGAATGCATGAATGAAACAATGGTGATCTAGGGGCGTTCATGTTGATGGTAGCTGGTGGTTTTTGGTTATAAATAAATAGTAGCGATTGAAAGACATGTTGTTTTAGAGAGAGTGAGCGAGAGTGGTGAGGAAAATAAGAGAGATACATACGCGAGACGAGAACATGAGGAATATGATGCGTGATTTGTTCATAATCTCGTATCTTATCTCTGAAGCGAGATAAAAGTAAGTAAAGTGAAAAGACCGTTTTAGAAAACTGAGTGTTTATATTGATTTTTAACTTCTCTAAATAGAAATCTAGAAACAGCTAGCTGAACATGAAAGGAGGTTGGTCAGATTTCCCTTCGCTCCTGTACTCCTAGTGTCCTTTGAGGTAATAAGCGAGCCCTGCTTCGTTGGGAAGCAAAGTAGCAAACCAAAGTGGTAGATAGCCTATTTATGTTGAGTACACAATGTAGTTAATTTCTCAAAGCTCGCTATGTACAAGGGGGGAAAACGCCATTGAAAAACACCGGAGATCAACGAGATTTCCGGTTACAGAAAAAAAAAGGTCAAAAGTTTGAAACCAAATTTGAATTCGATTCGAACGATCGGCCAAAATTTCTGATAACCAGCTGAAATTTTCCATATCCAATTTGAATTCAAATTTCAAGGCTTGGATTCAAATTCGGCCTGTTCGCAGACTAACCGAGGGTCACTGAGATTTTCAGCCGGCCGGGACTTTTTTCCCTGTGTCCATGTGCGCACGATAAGCATATATAGTGAGCGCATAATTACTGTGCCATGAGACTTCCATTCGTGGTAGATTTGCTTCAAGGTTCGTACATAGATATTGCATAATAATTAAAGATCTGTTCTTTTCGACTTTTAAAAGTAACTTTTAACTTTTGCTACAGTACTTAATTTTTAAACAGAGTATTTTTTTAGGACAGAATCTACAAGTTAATTGTAGTACATGTTAAAAGTCTAACATCTGTACCATCCAAAATCGTAAGCGAGTATCTCTTTTCATAATCTCTGTCGTAAATAGTTAAAATTTAAAAATTTCACTCAAAAATCATCAATTCTAGCCATGTTAAATAGACCATAAGTGCGCATTAAGTGAGAGAAGAGCACAGTGAACACCTTGACGGTGATAACAGAGAAGCAAATCGCGCTAATTAAGTGGCAGATGTATAGGCGTGGCATGCACATGTAAGCACAGGGGGTTTTTTTGTGGGGTTATTGGGCACATGGATGCCGTCATCTAGCATAAATTCTACAATTAACTGTGCCATTTATGACGATGGAGGTTCCACACCGGAATGAATTCGATCTGTGACATGTTTGCTCGTACGAGTCACACAAGCACCCGGGGTTAAGAGAAAGCTAAAGTTTTTAAAAGTCAAAACGATCACTGTCTAAACTGTGTTCCATTCCCAACGTAGTTGGAGATGGGTTTGCATGTCATCCCTTCACGAAGAAAACAAGCTAAAAAAGAGAGGAAAGGGCGGAGAAAAGAAACTGAGGGCCCCATTTAATCTGTGTTTCTTCGTTAAGAGCTAATAATTAAGAGGGTGTTCGTATTGACTATGACTGATGACTTTTAGTTGTGGCTGATATTTTTTTGACTAGAATTAATAGTAGTGACCAAAAGAAGTGATTTTTAGAAGGAACGGACGAGTGATGGGAAATTAAGGAGAGATACGTATGTAAGATAGAAGCGGTGTACGTGATACATCTTGATCTCCTACTTTATCCTCAGAGTAAGAAAAGTAGAGAAACTGATTTAAAATGTTAGATGTTTATACATAAATCAAAAATAGAAACCAAAACAAACACATCTAAGGCCAACCTTAACTGTGCTTAACCATAACCATCACAACAAACTGTCCCGAGCTTTGTGTGATGGACGACGAGTCGTCTGCCAGTGCGAGAGATAAGCAGTGCACCTAGCTAGTTTCTCCACGAAGCTAGTTTTGAAATTTAATTACGGTGGAGAAACAAAAAGCTAGTTGCTCGTAGATGCTGGCGAGATAATGGATGAGTTTCAGCTCCGGGAGAAGTTGGACGGAGAAGCCGTCTGTTTGCCCCCAGCTAGTTACTTACACTTGAAAAATTAGGTTCTGTTCAAATCAGCCATAACTTTTAGTTTTTACTAAAATAATATTATAACGGTGGTTAAATTTTCTAAAATATTTAATTAAAAAATAAAACATATTGTTATATCTATGATATAAAAAATGAAAAAGAGAAAAAGCAGGTTAAGATACTAATATATTCTAAATAACCGTTATTTTTTAATAGATAGCAACTGTGGCTATTTGGATCAGATGCAGGGGTGTTCGGAATAGCGATGGCTTTTGGTTTCTGACTGAAATTTCACTATAGCTGATTTATTTTTTACTGTAGCTGAATTGGCTTATTGGTAGGGGTGGAAATGAGCCAAGCCGAGCCGGCTCGAGCCAGACTCGGCTGAGCTCGCACTGAGCCGGCTCGGCTCGGCTCGTTTATGGAACGAGCCAGAATGACAGCTTGGCTCGACTTGAAGTTTGGCTCGAGCCGGCTCGGTTGGCTCGCGAGCCACCAAAACAACTAGCGGCGGCAGCGGCGGAGCGGGGAGCAGCGGCTGTTCACAACACACACACACATACAATTCACAACACAAATATTTCTGAATGAAAATATTTGATATTTTTAGTAAGGAAAGAATCTCTTACTCGAGGAGGCGGCGGCGGCGGGGGAGCGGTGAGGGAGGCGGCGGTGGGGGAGCGGTGAGAGAGGCGGCGGGGGAGTGGGGAGGGAGGCGACGGCGGCGGGGAGAGAGCGGAGAGGTGACGGCGGGGGGGGGGGGGGGAGCGGATGAGTGGATGCGGAGACTAAGAGTGGAGACGCGACTGGATGGGAATGGTGGATGCGAGTGCTTTGGAGACTCGAGTGGAGACCGGATGTGATTGCTTTGGAGTCTGGCTCGATTGGCGGCGCGGGGTGGGGGGGCGACCGGCGGGTGGAGATTCGGAGAATGCAGGGTGGGGGGAAGAGCGAGTGAGTGCTGACCGAGGAGACGAGATGACGAGATTTGAGACCGGACGCGAGACGTGAGTAGGCGATGCGAGGAAACCAAATGTTTTCAAGTCTGGCTCGATTTGACTCGTGAGAGCTCGTGAGCGGCTCGGGCTCGGCTCGTTTTTGAGCCGAGCTGCAGCATAAGCTTGGCTTGTTGAGGAAATCTTCGAGTTCGAGCTGAGCCCATAACGAGCCCGAGTAGTTTATGAGCCTCGAGCTTTTTGTCTAGCTCTACTTATTGGGTATAAAAAATTTAAAAAATGTAAAAATAAAAACAGCATGTTAATCTATTACGGACAATACAAAGAAATACAGGAAAAAAATAAAACATGAAAAAAAAATCAAAAAACAAAAAAAAATACATAAAAAGACAAAAGTGCTACATGAAAATAAAAGCAAAATCCTGTCGATGGCGTTTAGAAGTTGAGCAGGGCCGTACACCTGGGCGGCGAGGCGACCCAGTGGAGACGGAAGACACGAGTGGCATGCATCCGCTCCGCTCGCCGCTCGGCATATGGACCCATCATGTGCCCACTCCGTGGTCTGGCACGGCATTGCAGCGGCCGGCGTACATGCGAGGCGCGGGTGGCTGCTCCTACCACGAGGAGCCAGGGCGTACGACGAGTCTCCCATTTCACCATCGTGTACGGCATTACGAGAGAGTGAGCACCGAGCACGTAGAGAATAGACGGTTGAATTGTAGTACGGCACTGGTCGCGGTGTGTACGGCCCAAGCAGGGGTTTTTTAATTTTGCAGCGAATTGTACGCGTCTGAATCCCGTCCGTTTGCAGGCAGCTAGGTACACGTACGCGCGTGTACTACTGGAGCCGTAGCGGAGTACTCGTATACCAGGATGGCCCGGTTTAGCTCCAGTGCAGGCGAGAATGTGCCCCTGTTTTTTTTTTCCTTTCGGTGGCTTTCAACTTTTTACTTATATCAGTAATCACTATTTATTAAATTAATAAGTTATAACTATAAACTATAAGCTATAGTACAAGAAAATAAATAAATCCAATGTACTACCTCCGATGCCAAACATAAGTCATTTTAGAATTTATGTCCATCAAATATTTTTAGATCTGACCATCAATATATAGAGAAATATCAAGATTAATAACCTAAAATTATAGTATTATTAGATTCATCATTAAATATACTTTATATATATATATATATTGATGTGCAAAGTGTCATCTTAGGGACCGAGCGATATAAAAAGGACTTATATTTGGAATTAGAGAAGTATATCAAGACTAATCATCAGACCGAACATTGAAGTAGAAATTCTCTCGCTCCGGCGGTGACTTTCTTCTTCTACTACTCCGATCCAGTAGTCTAGCCTCCCTTCCCTGCTCAAAATGGCAGTTGCTAATCAAGCAATTCCAGACGATCGAGCTAGCCAGCCTACAAGGAAGGGCGGAAAAGACACCTCGACATGCATGAATGTACAACGATCTTGAGATCCAATCAGAAGTCGCGAGAAGTAAACGCGCGCGCGCGCGCGCCGTGCCTAGCTCGTCGCCGGCCGGAAGCGGCGCAGATGTAATGGCACCGCAGCCACGCCACGCGCCACGTGAGGCAGTCGCAAGTCGCAACTAGCAGGGCGTGAGCATGCATGTACAGTGATAAGCTTGCTCCTTATTGAAAGCATCACGCACGTCCGGTGGTTATCGCCATTCTCACCAATTAGGCGAGACCATAAAAATTAACCTCAGCCCTTTTTATTTAAGCTTTTGGTTTTCCTAAAAGTTAAAATAAATAAAAAACGGATTTTTAAACAGCTTTCCGAGTCTAAAATTATGTACTTATCTACATCGTCGTCTCCACTATCTACTGCCACCTCGAAAAATACAGACAAGAATCATCGGTCACGGTCTAAAAGAATAGAACCTTATTAGGACCCGTTAATTTATGGGAAAGTGCTAAGGAGCACTCGGGTGTTTTTTGGATTGAGATCACTCAGATTTTAGGACGTTAGATCTCTATCAAATGGATTCCTCATACCATCTCTAAAAAAACGAATCTGAGGTGTTGGATTTCTATCCAATGTATTTTCTTATACCCCCCTCAAAAAATATGAGTTGCTCCGAATATAGGGGTGGATCCAATGCCAAAAAAATATGAGTACTTTTAATTTCAAAAAATATTCGAATGCTTTTTAGACATCTTCAAATTTATATCGATGTCTAGAAAGAACTTAGTAATATTCAATTTTCTATCCTCCTCCAACCCTAGCTAGTAGCTACCACCTGCCCAACCACCATCCCCACTGACCTTCTTTCTTCGTCTCGATCCGGCGTCCGCTCCTCTCTGGCAAGCTTTGCCTGCACCCGTGCCCCTCTTTTTTTTTTTGTTGTCTTCTCCAACGCTCCTCTTGCTCTGCCTCCTCTCCGGCGGTGTCCACATGTCTACATGTATATGGCGTGTGTGCATGTGTCGGTGGCTGAGAGCAACGCCATAGCCGATGATAGCTCCTCCCACCGTTACACTGCTTGACTAGCTAGCTAGCTAGCTATGTATAGCCCACATGCATGTGCTGTGCTAGCTAGTAATTCAGATCGATTAATTAGCCAAAAGGCAACGCAATGCATGGCCAATGTAATGCAATGTGCGGCAACACAACATGCCAGAGTGGCACACATGCATGCAGGGCTCAGGCTGAGAGCAACGTCTCTGCTCCCCTTATAATTCCATTATATCGGTTAGTCTTTTTTTTTAATTATAACTTATAGTTTTTAACTGTAATTTATTTATTCAATAAATAATGATCATTGAAAGAAGCTAAAACTAAAAACCAGTTAAAAAACCAAGAAAGACTGGGCCACGGCGAGCTAGCCGTTCCATCGATTCCTCTGCGTGCATTTACGATGTTGCCATGTTGGGGGGTGGACGTACGCACTGTTTCACGGATCAACGCATACAGTCGGAGGAAGTGTACGACACGCACGCACGCACGCATGGCAGGTACAGATCTACCAATCAGCTCTTGCTTGCGTCGAACTCAAAACGTTCCACTGCTTTAGAACAGTATATAGTGTTAGAAATTTTACGGAAATAACTTAATTCCAGCTATGTTTTTTGTAGGATCCACACATTCAGATGCGAGCTGTAGACTTGTAGTGATGCAAGTAAATACTCAGAGTACCACCTTTTTGCTGCCTACTTTTATCTGATTGCATTGTGAGATGCATGCCACTTTGGCAGCATTTCAGATTAAATTGACACATGCATGTCTGCGCCGATTACAATGCTTCTGCCCTCCCCTAATCTCCTGCCGCACGGCTGCATGTCATTTTCCAGTGCGAGCATGCCACTTCATGACAAAACATACTTCCGCACGTAGCTAGCACGGCCGTTGCAGGGGGGACCGTTTGGTAATACCTTGAGAGGGTATGTAGCCTTGCATCGTGTGGCTTGTGCCTAAATTGGTTTGTATGCGCATGACTTCCTCTATATTCTTTCAGAATTGTACTGTTGCTTGTTGATCCAAGCAAATGGTTATATGTCATCTTTTGTCCATTGCAGCATGTGACAGAAGGGATATATATGCATGCATGCATGGGTCAGAGTCATTAGCGTACGTACATACACTGGATCACACGCGTACATAGGAGTATAGGACATATATATTGCGTACATGTGGCAATATGTGTATATATATCTTCAATCAAATTGGTCAAAAGCCTAGTTGATATGCACACGAATGCCTAGAGTCATCCCCTCGGTCCAAATCCATTTGTATCTAGTGCCAGCGATAGTATATAGCGTGCATGCGTTGTGGTGTGTGTACGGGTGCACCGTTGTAATTTTTTTAAAATATGTAAGTTACTTCCGGAACTTATATAAGTTACTTCCACAAAGCGCCGATTAATTATAAGTTACTTCCGGCCGATATAAACTTGGTACTCGCACGTGTTATGCCTGTATTATAAATATGCATCGTCATCGGTGGTCCAAGAATATCTCGGCTCAACCTATACGAGCTTATGAATGAGCTCTGGAGAATTTTTCACAGTTCTGTTGTGAGCTTTTTTCACTATCATTATAGATGGTCCAAAAACATCATTATATACGATTTGTGAGTCGTCTGAGTTTATAGATCAGTAGTGACATGGGGTCATCACAGACGGATCTCGAATCGTCTGTGATGCAACTATCATATACAGTTTTAATAACAAACCGTCTGTAATTGTTCAATATCACATATGTGATAGTCCCAATACTCTTGAGCCTCCCCTCATGGCTCTCATACATAACCAATGATATAGTCTTTCGGACATGTATGTATTCTTTCTACTTCTATTATTTTCAATGGACAACGAATCTTTTTGACTTTGTAGGTGGTTTTGGGCAACTCGTTTTCCTTCGAAAGTATGTCTGCTAAAAGACCTAGCAACGCCGTAAAACTCTTGTCGAACCAACTGTTACTTGCTTTCAATTTCAGCAGTTTAAGCATGGCTAACAACCTCATGTACTTTAACTTACAGCACGTGAACAAAGATTTCTCCGAATCCTCCATTAAGCTCCGGAATTTAACATGCTCTCTGTCATCACAGTTCCCTTCTGCATCGTGAAGCATCTGATCCAGATTGTCATCATGCGGTCTATCCGAATCGGAACCACAATCGACATCATCGGCTGCGTATCATTGACTTCATCGGTGATGTCATTGTTACTACCTTCCTGTGTAATATATTCTTCACCATGACTGATCCAACGTGCATACCTCTTTTAGAAACCTCTTGAATTAAGTACGCTTCAATCTGCGCTCGGTTCTTAAATATTTTTATATTCTCGCAATTAATGCATGGACAGTACATATATTCCACCCCATTTTTCAACATATCTTTCTCGGCAGCTCTTATAAAAGCAGACACGCTATTAATATACTCTTCACTTACATAGTTCCCGGTGTACATCCAGTTTTGGTTCTACGTTACGTATATAACAATTTAGTATTAAATATTAAATTAATTAATTAGTATACTAGATATATACAATCTAAAGTAGCTATATGTAATAAGAATACAAACTAACGGATCCCCTGGAACACTACCTACGAATGATAGCTAGAGCAGTGCCTATGAATTTTATGATAGAGAAACTCGATGTTCCATGTGCATATGTTATATGGATATTCCACGCCCACTTCTAGTTGTTCTACTAATATTTTTTATTGAGTAATTTCAAAAAACCCTAGATATTAGAGTATTGGTAACATAGAACCACATGTTTTGGTTCTATTTTCACAAAACCACATGCATTGAGACCTTGCTTAACACAAAAGGTATTTTTTTTTCTAAGAATCAATTATAACCAACTATTTTGATCAATTTGCCTCACATGACAGGCACTACATGCATGACCAAGTAGAAATAGATTATAATCTAAATCCTAAATTCTAAACTATACTAGATGTAAATAATCTTCGCTCTACATCAAGCTAGTTAGATCTAAATTATTTTCAATTCTCCTTTCACCGAAAGCTAGATTTAAATTATAATACAATTAAGAATAAATTACTAATCATAGGTAGTCAAGAACTTCATGGATCTACAATCACTCTTAATAAATAGTCTTCTTTCACCAAATGACCGAAAAGAACCGCCTCTTTAGTACTGTAGCTACTATGAATTTTTTTAGTGTAAATAAATATTGAAAAAAGAAAAATATTACATTATCATAAGCAGTGCAAAGAAATAAGAAATAAAAAAGAAGAGACAACAGGCATCGTCGGCATGACAAATATCTACCATGTGCACGCTCATCGGTTCGGGCCAATTAACAGATTTGTCATTGCAATGTACGCCTCCTTTGAATGTGACTATTCGACACATATGCATTGCATGCCATTTATACTATGGAACCAGTAAGTACGACATGCCTGTCGATTGTAATGTCCCGTTCAAGCTATATTTGTCACTAGTGCTCCGCAATTTAGCATTATTGCCATTGTACAGTAGAAGCATCATCAACTTTAATCGATGAATGTGTGAGAGCACTTAGACCCTGTTTGGCAGACACTGTTAGGAATGAGAGAATTAATTATATTATTTTTTTAAATTCCTGCACTTCAGGCAAGGCCTTAAGTTGGTACATGATAAGCATTATACTTATTATCTGGCGAAATTAGTAGTAGAGACAACTCTAGTAATCTCTGAAACTAAACTACTGAATTACCAAGCCAAAACCTGTTAAGTAGGAATCAAAGAACTTATAATGGAGGCAATATTCCTTAGTTGAAGCGGGTTGCATCCTGAGAGATCATGTATTAGGTTTAAGACAGGTTTGTGATGACTAATGGCACTTTGATTGACTTGAATTTGGATTTTGCAACAATTTCAAAAAATTCAATCTGCCACTAGTGCTGGCGGTTGCACCGGTCGATGAGACCGGTCGAATCGTTGGGAGGAAGTAGTTGGACTGGCCTGGAATAGCAGTTTGACCTGCGGTCCAGTGTGACTGGAGTTTGGGGCAGTCAGACCATTGGGGCGGTAGGATCGATTCCTAGTTGGCGGTTGCTTCATTCCAGAGAGCATGTTTTGGAGTTAGGCTCGTACGGTTGGACCGGCCATGGTTATGGTCAAACCAAGGAGTTGGCCGGTGTGACTAGCATTGAAAATACAATCACATTGGGTGACTGACCAGATAGGCTATTGGTTGGCGGTTTTATCAAGGTGGTCTGACCGACGTGGTAAGAGTGGTCTAACCGGTGATTGTGGCTAGATATCAGAGTGAGTTGAGCTGAGTTGGTTTGATGTTGGTTCATGGCTTGAAAGCCATGAGAATTTATGTTACATTGTATCATGTATGGTTTTAACTAACGTGAGTTAAGTGCATAGAACTTGTGCTTGATATGGTTGTTTGGTCTTTGGATATGCAGGTGGCTTAGACAATGTGGCGATCAACATCAATGGACTATGATTAGGCGGGGGGAGCTAAGGTCCTAGCGGTTGTGTAAGTCCGAATGAGGCTACGTGGCTCAAGCGAGAAGCACAGAGAAAATAAGAATTATGAAGAGGCGAGTTGGTGTACGTGGTGCGCCAAGTGACGAAACTGATGCATGTAGAGATGGCTAGTAATTGGGCACTACGGGCCATGTGTCAAAGCATGTGGAAATACTTTGAGGTGAAGTTGAAGACTGAGTCTATGGAAAGTGTTCGAAAGCTTTGTCGATGGAATTTTGTTAGTTGGTCAAATACTGGGTTGGTGCCTTATCAGAACAACAGCGTGGTGGTGTAAAGGAAAAGTGGTTTATGTCAAGAAGAGCTGAAATTGTCATGTGGATTAATCGCTAAAGAGTTAGTGGGTTGAGTCTTGTAAATATTTTGAAAAACATGTATGAGTATGTAAAATCCATGTTAGTGGGCTTGGTGGATTTCTCCAGTAAGCTTAATAGGTTGGACTGATTAAGGTGGTATTGGTTATTTAGAGAGGAGGAGAGGAGGTGGTAGCCTCAAGGATTCCAAGGTTTAGTTTTCCTTACTACCTTGTCTGCTTTCATAGTTATGAGTGAAAGATCTTGAAAGAGAAAAGAGTGGTATTTTGGTTGCACTTTTTAAACATTCATAAATATGCAAACCTCATTCTCCACTAAAATAGATAAAAAATTTATCTCAATCATGTTCTTGCTTGGCTTCTCTTGTTCCTGAACTAGATTTGTGATTTTGGGTTTGTCGGAGTTCTAGCCTAATCCCTTGCTTGAATTATCTTATAAGACATATGAGAATGGATTTGGAAGACATGTCTTAGATCCTCACAAACAAGAAGTAATTTGTGATTAGGGTTTTTGGTGTTCTTGAGAGCTAGATTCGATTATCCTCAATTTGGTGGACTTGAGCCTAAAATCTTTGTGATTCTTGATTATGTAGGTTCTTATTGTCTTCAAAAAAAATCTTATGCAAAATTTGAAAGTGTTTGAATGAGATTTGAATAAGTTCTTGAGATTTGAGTTTTTGTTCTGAAAGATTTCAGGCCTGGATCAGGGGACTGGTCAGACTATTCCCATACCTACGGTCAGACCGGCCTACCGTATTGCTGGCCTCAGGCCGGTGGTCAGATTGGCTTATCAATGACGGACTGACCAGCCTTAAGTAGGAGGCAGCAGATTTTATTGGCTCTTATTGCTAGCGTTGTTTTGCTTTGCTATGTTAGCGTGCTCTGAATTTGGCGATTATCATAGTTAATTAAGTGAAAATTGTAAGTACTTCAGGAAAAAAGTTTCTGAAATCGTTTACCCTTGTGATTACCGGTATCAGTCACACACAGTCATACATTGTACCAAAAAGAAGTGGAGAGTTTATAATGCCTTGATATATAAGCGCTTTACAGTTTTCTCAGTGTAAGCTTCAGAAGTTCAGACTCTGTGTAATTAGCTTCAGAAGTTCAGACTTGGCTAGAACAAACCTTTACACACGATGATACTGTTTTGCATCTCCTTTGGCATTTCGCGCATCATAATCCAATCCAGACAAGTCGAATCAGATCCAATGCGGCATCTGTTCCAAACTCCAATCACGGCCCTTTAACTTTTCTCCTTTGAGGTGGACTTGACTTTTTGGAGGCCAAGGGTCCCTACGGATACTAGTGCCACACTGTCATCTATGTGGCTGCATGCTGTAATTTTTTCCGTAAACTGTGATCCAAAGAGAAAGTTAAAACAGAGTGATCGACACTTGTTTTTGACCGAACAACAGTAGAGGAGGCCTCTACTGTATATATTTATAAATATAGAAAAATGTTTATTTACAGAAAGAAAAAAGAAACAATACAACCCCATAGGGGTCAGTCCTTTAAGTAATAGTTTCTAGCCTATCGAAAATGAGATTTCTATGTTGCTCTTTCACTCGATGCACATGTAGAGCGAAATCATTTTTGAAGAGGGCTTTCCAGGATACGATGCTTGGTGTAATATTTTCAAAAGCCTTTCTGTTTCCTTGCTTCCAAATATGTCATGCTGCAATGATTAATATTTCTATGAAAAATAGCGAATTGAATCCAAATTGAGTTCTCTAAATTTTACTGTGCACCTCTTCTTCATCCACCTAGTTTATGCCAATGATATCCCAACAAGCTTGACTGAAAGGGCAACCGAAAAATAGATGGCATAATGTTTCCTCTCCTCGATCTTGACATAGAGCACAATATTGATCATCCTCTGAAAAATGATTTCTTCGACATAGCATGTCTTGTGTATAATCTATCCATAGTAGCCATGCAAAAACCTTTATCTTCATAGTACACTTACTCTTCCAAATCCAAACTAGAGCTCGAGATGGGTAATTGCATGGAAACAAAACTTGTAGTATTGTTGGGAAGAGTAAAGATAGGTACCCCAAATATAGGGCCATGCATCGGGACAATTGTTCATAGGTAAGAAACGTTGAATATCCTCTAGCATCGAATTATATTAATAAAATGCTTGCTCTGAGAGAGGCAGATCAGAGATAAAAAACCACCGGTTACCGAAAAAACCAATGGAAACTGGGAGGGGAAAAAACCGGCTAAATTTTTTCAAATGTAAATTTAAATTTATGATTGCATAATGCACTTTCTAGGTTGGTTTAGATCTTTTTTGTGCTAGATTACCTATTGTATGAACTAAATATGCATAAATTATCTAAAATCCTATTGACAATTTCCTGTCTAATTCTCTTTGCAATTTGTTATCTAAAATGTATGCTTGCTGACTCTCAACTCATATACAAAGCTCGTTGAGCCTATCAGAGCAAGCAAGCCATATGTAAGAGACCCAAAAGACTTAATATTGCATCACGTGAATACCCTCGAGTAGGTTAGGGAACCCGCAGAAGATTGCCGGTTTTTAAGTGATTCTTTTGGTTTTTTTTCTGGTAACTTGAACGGTTACCGGTTTTCAAATAGCACAAATTCAAATTTTAATACCTGAATTTTATTTGGTTTTTCTGGTAACTGATCGGTTACCGTTACCATCTGTCGGGCGGGTTTTTCTTCGGTTCTAAGATTTCTATCTCTGAGGCAAATTGAATTGGTCTCTTTTATCTGGATTTTGGAGGAACTCTGCTACTGAACATTGCTGATTCTTTGCAAAGGAATGTAGTGCCGAGAATCTTAAAGCATATAGGTTGTTGTCCCAAACATCTTACAAGAATAAAATTGAAGAGCCATTCCCTAATGTGGCCATAGCAATACCTCGAAAAGTCATGATAAGCCCTGTAATATCTCTCCACCAAAAAGAACCTTGCTTTCTTACACAATGTGGGACTGTGTTCCCATAGTACTTCTCCCATATTAATTTCACCTAAGGTAGGTCAGCACAACTATAGGATTTATGTAGATTCTTCAACAAAAGAGCTTCATTCTGAGTTTGCAAATTAATTATTCCAAGGTTGCCCTTATTTTTTGGCTTGAAACTAAGTCCCAGGCTGCTAAGTCGTATCCTTTTGCATTTAAAATCTATACCCCTCCAAAGACAGTGCCTCCGAGCTCGATGAATATTGTTTGTGACTGTTACTAGAACTTTCAAAGAGCACATATAGAAAGTAGGAAGTGTTGACATGCATGAAATACCAGAGCCAAGGATATTTTTAATCCAACTAAGCCATCTGCCATTGAATCCCTTTTTCTCCAATATTTTAATTATAACATCATCCTCCACCAAATCAAAAGCCTTTTCAAAATCCAGCTTTAAGATAATGATTTCCTTCTTGGTCTGTTGGCATGGGTGAATATACTTGTATGCCCAAGCTAGACAATCTTGTATGGTCCTTGTCTTTATAAATCCATATAAGTTTTTGAGAATAATCTTCTGAAGATGATCAGCGAGTAGTTTGGTCAAAAGCTTGAGACTGGAATATAAAAGTGATATGGGTCTATAATCATTAGACAGTCTCCGGAGAAGGTTTTTTCGGCACCAGGGTAACATGAGAGTTGTTCATGCATTTTAGCTGAATCTTATTATCAAAGGAGTCTTCGCATAGTTTGTAAAAATCATTCTTGATAATATGCTAACACATTTTTAGAAAGAGATCATTGAAGCCATCGGGACCTCGCGCTTTATCCACGGAGCACTTCTACTATATTATCAATCTCATCATGTGTGAATCTAGCCGTGAGAATATCCAAGCCTTGCACTGGAAAATTTTAAACCATCAAGATCAAAGTACATTACCGGGTTGATAGAAGCTCACATTCTATTTCTGAAAGAATTCCATAAGATGGCTGCTTTCTCATTGTGATCTGAGTCAACAGTACTGTTAGAAGTAGAAAGTTGTTTAATTGTATTCTTGCGATACTAACTGAAAAAATGAACTTTTACAAGAATCTCAAACTGAAGCATATGAGCATGTATCAACTTGATTTGGCAGTACTGGACGTAGGCAGGAATCACAGCACATCCTATATCTGTTATCTAGTGATTTGCTAAATAAGACTAACGCACCAATGATCAGAATCCGGGCACCAATGAAAACTGGTCGTTTTCTTGGATTCACAGGAGCTTTTCCCGTCGATTCAGACAAGAAGGTTAGATCAGATTGGGCAGCAGCGGATAAGGGATCTAGCTAGCATGGTGGACTGGTGGTTGAGACGTCAACATGCTGGTGATACCCCTCTTTTAATTTTGGTAGCATTCCATGATAGGTCGTCGTCGACGTAAACCTGAATTATTATCGAGTCACGAACAAACCGACACTGTTATACCTATCTGAGAGGTATACAGTATGCTAAGATGCTTGCTATAGATACGAGACATGTATGGCTAAAATTAGAGGAGTGAAGAGAGCAACAGAGAACATCGTATTGGAAATGTGGGCAATATATTAATTCTAAGTTTTACTAAGAAACAAATGCAATAAAAGACTAGTTATACAAAACTCATAACTAATAGCAGGTTACTCAGTGTACTTCAGAAAATATATAAGAAAAATAAAGTATCAAAGTCGATTGATCGCACGAACGACTTACTGCTAGACTTAATGAAGAACAGAAAGTAATGAAGACTTGATCAGTGCAGAACGTAGATGAAGCAGAGCAGGAGCGATCGTACAAATACGCTGCTTAGAACCTTACTGTCGTCCTATGCAGGTACTCTCTGCGGCAATGGATTGGAGATAGCTGTTTTTCCTCCTTCCAAGTGCACACCGAGAAGAAAGGTTGATGAGGTTCGGTCGCATAGCACACTAGTACAGATCAGCGGAGGGTCACACTGGCCTGGATGTCTCCATGTCTTTTATAGACGTTTCCAGTAACTGACGCCATTAATTCAATTAAATTGAATTAATTCATCACTGATGTCATTAATCGAATTAATTCAGACGTTTGAATTTGCATTCAAACAGAGAGAGATGTACGATTTAGCAAAAATAAAGTGGATTTGGTCTACCAAGTGGTACGCCACATCACAACACGGTCGCGCATCATAAGTCATAAGTCACGTAATTTTCCACTCAAAAATACGTGAATACGCGTGCTCATGCACACGCGTGTGTTTGGCTAAAGCCTTCCTCATGCCATTTTCATATGTCACATGTTTCAAGAAGTGGCAATGGTTCTACCTTATAAATTGGTCTTTTGTATTTTGCCTTAACAATATGGTACTAAAACATGCATGCTTTGCAATTATAGGAAATGAGCCTCGCTCATATAGGCCTATTTCTAACACATCGTACATATGTTCTTACATAGTCGATGTAGGGATGTAAGTGGGCATGTTCGCGGTCAGTCCGACCATGCCTGCATCAACCGCAAGATATTTTGCAGGCAATAGTATGTGGGCTTCATAGGTTGCCACTGGTTGCACACACAAAGAGGAAAAAAGAAGCCCAAAAGCATGGAACAAGCTTGTTCACAACTACTACTTGTTCGATCCCTAATAATGCTCTTGCATGTTCAAATATATAGAAAAAAAGAACCACACTTTGTTCACTAATTGTTCAGACACTAATGCAGTAATACTCTTGCAAGTTCCAAGCAAGATGCTCTAAAACGGTGAACAATCCATACTGAAAACCAAAGAAAATCAGGAGACAATGAACTCCCAAGCAGTTATGATCAAACCAAATAACCAAACCACATGTGGTGGTGAAGAACCATATGAGAATGTCATGTTTAATATCGTGATGAACGATTGCAAGTTTCGTGAAGTGGTCAAATGATTTTGTAAAGATCGCACTTTGTTAGGATTGGTTTTTAGTAGAAATTGAGGATTTTAAGATTTGAGTCATAGATTGACTTGAGATAATCTGGATCATTGCATTAATGTTGCATGATGCATATTTTGGCTAACGGGGGTCAAGTTATGAAAAACTTTTGTTCAAAAATGATTTCTTTGTCTTTGGATGTGTAGAGTCATTTGGAGTCAACCATAGTCAATGGCGATGATCGGAGCTAGGCTCATGGAGAAATTGAGACCCAGAATGATCGAGGATGCCTGGTGAGACGTTGAGCTCAAGCATGGTACGAGATAGATGGAAAATATTGAAAACGAGTTCGAACAACGAGATAGCACCATGAGGTTTGGAAGGTCCAAGTGAGCTGTGGTTTGCTAGAATTAGGACGGAAGAGACTTGGTGACACATGATAAGCTAGTGGTGCACCTACATGTGACAATCATACCAATTGCTTGCAATAGATGGTAATAATCGAGTCAATGAGGGGTATTTTGGTAGTTTCGACAAAATATCGAAAACCACATTGGATCAAAGCTGTGGCGCGTGGGCAACACGGTGGAGAGCGGTTTACGTCAAGGTGGAGCTGGTTTGATCGAGACGGATTAAGGTAAAGGACTTGGCGGATGCAAGTTTATGCGCTTTGAAAAACATGCATAAGTGAACTTGTATTAGTAAAACCCGTATGTGTAGGGTTAATGGGCTCCTCCATTATGCTAAGTGAATAGTATTCATTTAGGGATGGATGTGGCTGGCTAGTTCATGTATAAAAGGGAGTTGAGATGGAGACATGTGGTTAATCATTCAACCCATCTCTCTTGTGCCTTCATGTTTTAGGGTTAGGGTTTAGAGTGCATGGTGTACTCTCTGTGATCTAAGGTGGAGTGGCTGTAAAATCTACCTTTTTAAGTAGTAATACATCAATATTTGGTGATCTCCATATATATTTTTTATTTTGATTGATTTGCTCTTGTTTCGGTTGGTTTTGATCTCTCATCTTCCCTCTTCTTGATCTTGTTGTGCCAAGAATGTGATTAAGATAGAGATAACCTCTAGAAATCAATCTGCTATCATCTAGACACTTTGATAATAAATTCATAAAGAAACCTGATTTTATTTGATTTTGGCTTCATTAAGTGATTTCTTACTCCAAGAGTTTTTTGGTAGTGCTTTTTGGTATTCTAGTTTACTGTGATATATGGGAATACATCTAGACTCATCTTGGCCATCATCTACCCACTAGCAAATTGTATTCACCGTTTGAGATTTTGGCTCGACTTTTGTGCATCTCTCCTTCAAACTGAAAAAGGTCTCAACTTTGGTCATATTTTTCATGATAGTTTATTGGAATAGATTCACAATCCCCTAGAGAAGATCTTTATAAAATTTCATATAATTTAGATCTACGTATCAAAAGTTCTCTCGATTTTGTTTTTAATGTCGGGCTAAAAATACTATTAATTGACCTGGTTTTACTGTAGCAGCGGTCAGACCACTCGGGACCGGTCAAATTATCAATTCTATGCCGGTTAGACCACCAGGAAGTGGTTGCTTTAAGGTTTTGTGTTTTTGAGCCATTTGTCTTGAGTTTTGAATGAAAA
This sequence comes from Melocanna baccifera, assembly GCA_036346265.1. Taxonomy (NCBI): domain Eukaryota; kingdom Viridiplantae; phylum Streptophyta; class Magnoliopsida; order Poales; family Poaceae; genus Melocanna; species Melocanna baccifera. The sequence goes on from CM070702.1 coordinate 16,425,192, forward strand.
TTATATTTTCTGCAACTCTTTAGTTGTGTGAGAATAGAATCTTGAATACTTAGGGAAAATTTGAGTTGGCATCATTCACCCCCTCTATTGCCATCCGGTCCTACAGGTGGATTCTTCCAATAATTAACAAAGAATTCATGGGAAATAAATAAAGATCAAGAAAAGAATGAGGAAGAAAAAGTGGGATTGGTGCGCTCCTCTCCACATGCTTCTTGGTGCCCGCGAATCCTCTCGCTTCTGCACCTTGGGCATGGCCATGGTTAGTAGGCTAAACAGTAAGACTAACATATAAAATTGCCATTAATTGGTCAATTAGTATGTACTGAAACTGATGATCCAAATTTAATAGACCAGAGTAGAAGTTATTCAACTAAGCTTAACTATGTATACAACAGAACTTTTGCATAGTTTGTATACTATAAGTTTACTCCCTAAGTTTGTATATTATGTGCAGCTTGTTTAACTGAACTTTTTCACTATTCTCATATCTCAAATCTGACAACAGAACTACATTGACTAGTTCATCTCTAGCTTAGCCTTTATTTTTGAAGGATGAAGTCCCTGATTTATATTAAGATGAAGCCAAGTGAACTAATAGGGGATAGCTTAGCCTCTAGAACAAAATAGTTTAACTGAAGAGATGCAAGCGTATAGCACTTTTAAATTAAGCCTGCAAGTGTATGTGTAATCCAAATTGGATCACACTAAGTTGGTAATTGGCAAGTAGTGATCTTTGGCTAAGAGTAAGATGTATGAGCAAAACATAACATAATCTCTAGTTGATTCTTCATATTTCTTCATGTCAAGTTGGCTCAGAAGAATGTGCAATGGTGTTGATTGGAAAAATAGCAGTCTTAAACAACTTAGAAGCAGTTGGTCCGTATTTTACAGCTCTTTCCTGAGGAATAGTAAAAATTCTTCTCACCTCATATAACCTTCCCCATTATAATCTCTTTTTATTAGCTTTTCTTTCACTTTGCTTTAGACATACCATGCAGAAATATTCTAGTAGCCAAATAGGCAAGGCTATTAACAACCATATATTAATACACATTACGAGCTAGAAGCTATGGAAAATGGTTAAACAAAATAATGATTCTTAAGTAAAGTCTTCACAATATGCAAATCACAATAATGTGATATTAGCTTCGAATCTACAAGTGACAAGCTACATCCTAAGCAAAAATTGTCCTGAGAAAAGCATGCAACCCATCCCCATCCACAGTATAACAAGTCAACAATATTACAATAAGAATATAGTAAATTACCTTATTAATGAATCACAGGTTCAATTCATCACCATTTCCTCCACTAGAGCGGCCTGCTAGTTTGTTACATAGACATAGGAAGGGAACAGTACATACCCCTGCTAGTTTGTTACGTAGATAGAGGAAGGGAGCTAGCAAAAAAGACATAGAAAAAGGAGCGTTGTTTCACATTTTCTTATTCATCAGTCATCAACATCCTCAAAATCCCCTACTTTTGGTTAGAAGAGCATTGGCAAGTCATAGAATAACATGATTCTTTAGTAAAGTAAACTAACATGGTAAAAAACAATTAAAAATGAGCTTACCAGCTGGTTTCAACCAATTTTGAAGATAAATCAATGCCTTAACAATGTCGCTGGAGATCCTGCCCCTATAATCGCTAATAATTCTTCCTCCGATGCTAAAAGTCGACTCGGATGCAACAGTGGAAGCAGGGACAACCAACATGTCATGTGTCATACAAGAAATGATGGGGTACTACAAGAAATGATGGGGTACTTTGGATATTGTATCACCCACCACTATAAATTGTTAAGAACTTCTTTGCAAGGGAACAACTCTCCCTTCAAATATCTATCCAACTCATTGCATGGTTGACTTTTTCACACTTAAATGTTGATCACAGTCTGCAAGTGGGTCATTTTCAGCTGCCACATGATCAACACCATTTCATCCTTGTGGTGAGTGGTCAAGAGAGTCTTTCACTTTAGCAACATATTCATCGAGTAGGACTCAGATAGCTTTGTTCACCTCATCAAGGTGTTTTTCTGCATGAATTCCAAATGCTATCTTCAAGCAAAAGTCAATGTAGTCATACTTGTACCTTGAATCAAGTACGACGGGTTTGTCAAGTACAACTCTTTCGAGTCAATGTAGTCATACTTGTCATGAAGAATAATCATTCGCACAAGCTCTCGCTGTGAGACCTTGGGATCAAATTTCCAATCTTTCAAGACAACTCAAGTTACTAAACAGAGCATTTTATCTACGATATCATGCATTTGAGCTTTATTTCGCATGCCTTCAAATGTCTGCCAATTTAGCTAGTCCCTGAGTCCCATAAGACTGGAAAGATTTGGTGACAATGTGTGCACCATTCTTCTACAAGTTGTCCATCATGATATATTGGCTCGGCCTCCTTCCATATATCAGATCTTAACTTGCGTGGTTTACGTTTGGAAACTATATAATGGAAAAAAATTTGGAGCAGCATTCTATCTTAATTAATACACTAATTCAATGTAGCATAAGTAAACCCAGAGGAACTAAAAATCTAATGGGTTCATTGCCTCAAATGAGAAAAAAAAACCCATTGTTGTGTATGGTGGTCACATAAAGTTGACTTAAATAAATCCTAAACATAATTGTAGCATAAGGTAACATACAAGATAGGCAAATGCTAGACATAATAGTAGAGTATATAAGGTGTAGTAAGAAGTAGTCAAATTCTAAACTAATTGAATTAACTTCATATGCTAGTGATGAGCATTATCTAACCATGGAAATACCCAATAGTCTTTGTTTACAAGTTTCAAATCAGTTTGCCTTCATAACAATGGCAATGCTTAACTAAGAGTGCTTTAGATTACATAGCATTATCAAATAATTGCAACAATAGCTAATTGGAAGCAATCAAGAAAATATGGAAGAAAATGTCACCACGCGAAGAAGTTCTTGATGGAGGTCAAGTCCTTTCCAAAGTTTGATTCCTTGCTAGGGATGAAGACCTCATCGACGATGGAAAGTGCATTGTATAGCATAGTGACAATAGTGATTCTATCCAAGACAGTGATGGCTGGGTTGCTGGAGATGTGGACCTTATCCGTTTTGATCGAGAGGACATAGCCAGAGCTGCTGATGGAGACCTTGTCCATTTTGCTCTCGCCAGCGCCCCAAGCGGAGACATCAACAAGAAGTTTATCCCCGGTGACCTTACCAAAGTCTCCACCGGAGATTGAACTTGTTGACTCAGTTGAGAATTAGATGGTGAACCCTCTCCCTAGGTAACAAAGAAAAGAAGTGAATTGAAATACGGGCATCTTGGTTCATAGTTCATAGATGCGTATAATATCAACTACAGGAAAAAAAACAAGTTTAGTGCTGGTTTCACCTTGCTCTTCTTCGAATCTTTCCTGAGTTGGCTATCCTTCTCTAGTTTCTTCCTCTTCTCATCCTTACTGGATCACACATGTACACACGTCAACAACAAATAAAAAAACAAATATTGAATCGGATGGTGCAAGAGGGAAGGAGAGGAGATGCACATCTTGGATAGCAATGGCTCCTTGTGGACCTCACCGCTGGTTGGATGTCATTGCTCATCATTGCCAGCTGGTTACTATGGCTCTTCCTTGCCGCCTACTAGAAGCTGCAGCTCTGCGAGGTCCGTCGCAACCTCGCCATCCGCCATGCCGCAACCTCTGCAAGATTCAACAGCGGAGCCAGCCACGCGATGCGCAACTTAGCTGAGGAGGAAGCGGAGTGGAGGAGGAGAAACACCTTCGCCACCTTGTGAATCAAAGATGATAAGATGTAACGAGGATGTGGTTTACACGGGCTACCGCGGGCTATGTGGGTTGCGTGGGCGACCACTTAAGTCCACATAAGTTTAGAAGTTAGCTCACGGGTGTCCACTTAATGTTTTTCAGGAGCAAGTTAAGTGGGCTTACGGACAGTCCATGTTCACTTGTACCCCTAGGTCAAATGGCCTAGCCGACAAACCCTTCTCGACAATCTTAATTGCGAGATTTTTGTTTATTTTTTCCCTCTCAAATACGTATAATTGGCACTGGACAAAGCTACGTACGGACTAGTGTAAAGCAGGAGGATGTATCTAGCTATGTAATTAGACATGCAGACTTCACCGTGGTAAATTATATTTGTTGGATCTGTACAATGTGGTGCTGTGAAACGAAATTTGTAGTCCGCCTTCACATTAACAAGGCACCTTCTTTTAGAAACTAAAAGAATTTAGGAACTAAAAGAAGAAAATTAAGTGAAGAAGAGCCTCGGCATTCAGATCAACGGTGGATGTGAGCTCCCGTAGAAAAGTGCTTCCGCCTCCTTAGTACCACCTCGCAATCCGGCTCGGGTCCGTGCCGGTCCCCCTCCCGTCTGAACTCCGAACTCCCAGAAACCCCACCGATTCGGCCGGCGAGACTTGCCGGAATCGTGGTTCCGGGATGGCCGCCAACTTCTGGACGTCGTCGCACTGGTAAGACTCCAGCTTCCCCTATATGCCGCCTCGACCGATTTGGTTTTGTCTGAGATGGCGTGAACTGAGCTGCTAATCTGGGGGGGGGGGGGGGGGGGGGTGCATGATCCGGTGGGAGCAGCAAGCAGCTGCTGGACCCGGAGGAGGTGGACGTGGTGCCGGCGGCGGACCGGGAGAGAGGCATCACGCCCGAGGAGTTCCGCCTCGTCAAGATCCACATGTCCTTCCGTGAGCTCCTCCTGCGCCCTCCCCATCCCTTTTTCTTCTAGTTTATTTCCGTGTTGCAAATTAGTTTAGTTTCTTAACCCGTGTACAGTCTGATTACATGTGGGATGTGGATTTTTGGAATTGGGAAATACTGGTACGTAGCATAAAAAGTTTGAATGCCTTTAAGAACTAGCATACAAGTGGCGTTAAGCTCAGTGCACACTGTTAGATGTTAAGGGAACTTTTTAGCCTTAGATGTGGCAATTGTGGATTGGTTTGAAGTGTGGATATAACCTCAACAAATTGACTTGTCGTATGATTTGTAACTGTATGCATGGGCGTGCTGTGCCATGCGCCTTTGTACCATTAAATTTGCTGCGCAAATTTTGAACACTTCCCTGCCGTTTCTATCAAAATATCAGGAAAAGGATGTTACGATCTTTGTTCTATTTCTATGGATTTAGAATATAAAGGTTGTGTTCATGTTCAGCTGTTCTGTTATATCCATTTTTGGTGACCGTAAGTTGTGCGATCGTTGTTTTCATCAACCTGGACAATTCTAGCTCATATTATTAACATAGGTACTAAATTGGACCCAAAGCACTTAGGGACTGTTCATATTGACTTCTATTTCTGGCTTCTGCTTAGAGAAGTCAGAAGCTAATATGAATACTCGGCTTTCCGAAGCGGTTTCCTCACTCCTCTCGCTCCTGTCTCGTTCTGGAGATAAGGTAATGGGTCAGTCTGCATCACGTACCCTACTCCTCTCGCTCCTGTATCACGCACGTATCTCTCCATCACTTCCCCCACCACTTGTCTCCTTTTAAAAGCCACTTCTTTCAACCACTATTCATTTTCAGCCAAAAGTCATCAGCCGCAGCAAATATGAACAGACCCTTAAATCATCTCTATCCATTTGTAGCAGTTTTAATATCTCATTTAGGATTGCTTGGTATGCATTCGTTAGTTATTTTTCCTTACAGAGTAAAGCATTCAATGATTTCAGATATTTGGCGGTTGGCGCAGCAGGTGAAAGTTAGACAAAGGTTAGGCCTTGTTTCCACTACCTGACCTGTACACTTTGTTTATAGTTGTGTATTATATTTTTACTGAATAAGCAAACTTTTTCGTTTTGCTTTTAGGCTGTGCTAGCCTACAGTTACTTTTTCGAAGTGGTTACTTTTATATCTGTAGAAGTTATACATATTTGCGTATAAATTATTGGCTTACTACCTGAAACACATGCAACTATTTGGTGTTATTTATTGTTTCCCTAATCAGGTTTCATTTTCCCTGTAACATTTCTGAATAGTTTGCTTGAACATCAAGACTGTCATCAAAAAGTTTCAGAGTAAAATGAACACGTCAGTGGCATTCTTTATTCTCCTTTATATGTATTGCTTATGAACCATAACGGTGTTGCAACTTTTGTAACAAGACTAACTGTAACTAATACTATTTAGTTCATGCCTACTGTTAAACTCCTCACTTATCCAGCTTACAATATTCTGTCCATTTTCCACAAGACTTATCTGGCATTAACTCATGATGCTGATGATCTTAAATCATTGTATTTCAGAGTCATAGCTACTGCAATCACTTACTTCAGGCGTGTATACACAAGGTATGATTCTCTATTTAAGAAAGATGCATGGGATATGTGATCACTTTCTATTCATCGTGGAGGAGGAGCGCCCCTCTGCCTTCTAATTTCGTTGTATGAATTGTCTATTGATTTAACTAGCTGGAGAAAGGAAATTACAGTATTGTTCTTGAGATTGTAAGGTGCTGCATTGCTAGGAAATTAGTAAGCATTTCTTGAAATTGCAAGATGGTCAACTTACTGAGCAGTAAGAACCATCATATACTGTGATTTTAAGATGTTGAGGTGTTTCACGACTTGCTTCAATCAGAACTTGTGTGCTCGTAGATGTTGAGGTATTTCTCGACTTGCTTCAATCAGAATTAGTACGATGTTGCTTCAACCGGAACTCTATAAATTTTACCTTGCAAAATTCTAAACTTCGAGCACCAAACTCGGTGTTTTTATACTTTCTGTGAACAAAAGTTGGACATGAAGGTTCACATTTTATTGCTTGTTCCTACATATTTCCTTGAAGAACATTTAATTGTTTGTTCTAATGGAACTTCAAGCAGTTAGAACTTTGTCCTAATGTTGAGTATTTTTTTACAGAAAGAGCATGACTGAGTATGATCCTCGTTTGGTAGCACCAACTTGTTTGTATTTGGCATCAAAGGTGGAGGAGAGCACAGTGCAAGCAAGACTACTTGTCTTTTACATTAAAAAGATGTGTGGTAAGCCTCATGATCATGTGGATGGACACATATTTACTTGGAAGAGCTGCACTGAACATTTTTCCCCCAAATTGCAGGTTCTGATGAGAAGTACCGATTTGAAATTAAGGATATTCTTGAAATGGAAATGAAACTCCTGGAAGCACTTGACTATTATTTGGTGGTTTACCATCCATATCGTCCTCTTTTACAGTAAGATTCTGTTTCCCATATCATGCGACAAAACAATGGGATTTTTCACTGGATTTAGCGGAATGAGCCCTTTATATTTTCCTGTTCTCTTAACTTTGAAATTAGCTCCTCTTCACAGGGTCTGCAGTGGCATTGACCAATGTTTTTGTTTGCAGGTTATTGCAGGATGCTGGCATAACAGATCTGACACAATTCGCCTGGTAAGCACTGCTTCATGAATGCAATGCAGTGTCAAATGAGGTGTGAATGCTGTTATTCTGCAATGGAACTTGTAGGCCTATATTATGTCAGTCAGATAATGTCCTTTTATTTTGTTTGTGAATGTTGTTTTGAGCTTTCTATGCAATAAAAAGTTGTTTTAGATGTTTTTAGTGACATTTGGTGGTTAAAGGTCTAGACCTGGTTTTGAAACATTTTATTGCATGACTATTATTAGTCTTGGAGCAAGCATAGTGCTCTTTCAGTGTTCCTTTTATGATTTCTCAACGTATATATCTTCCGATTTGAATAAGAGTATTTACATTTGGTATCGTCGTATTGAATATCCTTGGTAGGACCCTAGTATTTTTTTTCTCGAACACGCAGAAGAGCTGCGTATCATTATATTAAGAAGAAAAAAAGGAGTCATACAGAAGTGGCCGGGCATACTAAAAGCACACCGCAGCCCACCCACAACACCAAGCTAAGACCAAATGCGCCTGAGGCCTTTGGCCTCTGCCAAACACCACATTTGAGCCTCATCCTAATCTCTTGCACTAAAACGCTAGAATTAAAAGAGAACCCTTCAAAAACACATCTATTCCTGTGCTTCCAAAGCCACCAAACCACCAACATGACTAAAGAGCTAAAACCCTTTTGGTGCTGTTTATGAAGATGCCGCAGAACTTGGCGCCACCAAGCAATTAGATTAGAATCAGTGGGTCCGGGAGCATGGTGCTGCATGCCAACATTAGATAAAATTGTGAACCACACTATTCTTGAGAACACACAAGTGGTGAGCAGATGCTGGATATTTTCCTCCTCTTGGTCACAAAGTGGGCATTTTTCAGGATGATCCAGTCCACGACGAGCCAACCGGTCGGCGGTCCAGCAACGATTAAGCGAGGCCACCCAAGTGAAGAATTTGCAGCGAGGAGGGGCCCAAGACTTCGATATCTCTTTCCAAGGCTCAAATTCAACCGCCCCCACAAAAAAACGCCTATAGGCTGATCTGATAGAGAACTCACCCGACGGTGAAGGAGCCCAAATGTGCTGATCCTCCACTCCGGGGGCAAGGTTCACCTCGGCCAACAGGTCCCATAACTGAAAGTACTCCAATAGCGCCACTGAGGACAAACCACCATCAATATCACGGATCCAAGTAGTGCCAGAAAGAGCCTCCTGCACAGTTCTGCGCCTAGCAATTCTTCTCTTCACTTGCTTACACAGAGATGGCGCGAGCTCAGGCAAAGATTTACCATGTAACCATTTGTCACACCAAAAAAGAGTTCTACAGCCATCACCTATAACCGAAATGACGGAGATAGTGAACAAAGCAACCGAATTGGGATGCACTTGGATATCAAAACCAGCCCATGGACGATCAGGCTGTGTCTTCTTTAGCCATTGCCATCTCATCCTCAAGGCCCGACCAAGCACTTCTAAATCAAGTATTCCCAGACCACCCAGCTCAAATGGCCTCTTTACTTGCTCCCAAGTAACAAAGCAATGTCCACCGTTCACTTCCTTGCGATCTTTCCAAAGAAAAGCTCTACGAATCTTGTCAATGGACTTGATAGCCCATTTGGGAAATTCCAAAGTAATGAGCTGAAAAATAGGTATTGTTGTGAGAACTGCACGAACAAGAGTGACCCTCCCAGCCGGATGCATCATTGCTGCTTTCCACCCAGGTAGCTTATTTGCTATCTTATCAATGATTGCATAGAAATCAGCCTTGGATAGCTGTTTAAAGGATAAAGGAAGCCCAAGGTATTTGCAAGGGATGGATGTTTGAACTACCTCCATATCCTACTCTTGGCATTGGATTAGGCTAACTGAGCATTTACTGATATTGGTTACCAACACTGATGCTTCCCCAAAGACACGGAGAATTTCTTTAATTATTTCTATATCTTCCACACAAGGTCGCAAAAACAGTACCACATCATCTGCATAGAGCGAAACCCGTTGGCTTGAACCTTGCGAAAAGAGGGGCTGTAGCAAGCCATCATCACTTGCCTTGTTGATTAGGGCATTAAGCACATCCATGACAATAATGAATAACAATGGGGACAAAGGATCCCCTTGTCGCAACCCCCGTTGACGGTAGATTATTTCTCCTGGCACTCCATTCACCAACACTTTTGTAGAAGAAGTCCTCAAGAGTTTAGACAAAATGTTGCACCAAATAGGACCGAATCCCAAGTGTCTCAGAACCTGAAACAAGAAAGCCCAAGAAACCGAGTCGAAGGCCTTAGATATATCCAATTTAAGTAGAACTCGAGGTTCCTTTTGCTTGTGGAGCATTTTTGCTGTTTGTTGGACCAGTAAGAAATTATCATGAATGCACCTTCCTTTAACAAAGGCACTCTGGTTGGGAGAGACCAAAAATTTTAATTTAGGAGCCAACCTGTTGGCCATCAGTTTGGTGATCAATTTGGCAAAACTGTGCACTAAGCTTATTGGTCGATAATCCTTCATTTCCAACGCATCCGGAGTTTTAGGCAGCAAAGTAATGTATGTTGAATTGAGCAAGAACAATCTGCCTACATCTCCCTGAAGCACCCGATTAAGTGCAGCCACAAGATCCACTTTTATGATATTCCAGTAGCTCTTATAGAAGCGTCCCGTATATCCATCCGGACCGGGTGCCTTATCCGAAGGAAGAGATTGAAGTGTTGCCCAAATTTCCCCACTAAAACAAAGATCTCCAAAGAGGACAAGTCATGAGAGCCACGATAAAGGATTGTAGATTCAACGTGCAATCCGCTGTGATCTTGTACCAAGCAGGTTAGAATAAAATCCCATGTCGCCTCTTGCTTATCGACTTGACCAGTGATAATGTTATCCCCCACCTTGACCTTGGCCATAAAGTTCTTCCTCTTCCTGTATCTAACTTGCTGATGAAAGAAGGAAGTATTTGCGTCACCTTCCTTTAGCCAACATAAGTTGGAACGCACTGGCGATTATGCGCTCAAGCGAAGCCAAGGCAATTGCATGCCGCTTGAGCTGTCTTCGCAGCCATTCCTCTTCCCTGGAGAGCTCCTGGATGTCTTGAGCAATTTCTAGCCGGTGCAGAATTTCCTTTGCCAACTGGAGTTGCGTCTTTATATGTCCAATTTTCTTTTGGCTCCAAGATTGCAAATCCCTTGCAAGCCTACATAGCTTCAAAGAGAACATCTGCAAAGGGCACGAGGCTGCAATTGGTTTACTCCAAGACCACTCTACCTCTTGCTGGAAACCTTCAAATCTAGGCCAAAAACTCTCAAAATGAAACCTCCTCTTGCCTTGTAGATTGTCCTTCAAACCAAGGATTAAGAGGCAATGATCTGAGACCACTGTGGCAGAGCTCTGCAGAATACAATCAGGAAACATCTGCTCCCAAGCTGAGGTCATGAACACCCGATCTAACCGAACTAAAGTAGGAACTTCACGTTCGTTTGACCATGTGTATTTTCGACCAAGGAGGGGTAATTCTCTTAGCTCCAAATCATCCAAAAAACAGCGAAATCGACCCATCATTGCCCTGTTAACATTTGTGTTATTCTTGTCTTCCGCCAAATAAATTAAGTTGAAATCCCCACCAATAGCCCAAGGTCCTTGGCAAGCCTGTCGAATGTCTCGTAGCTCTTGTAAAAACTGAATTTTGTGCTTATCAGACTGAGGCCCATAAACACCTGTGAACCACCACGGCAAGCCTTCAAGAGAGTCAAACTGAACTGAAACTGAAAAGGTGTCTATCCGAGAGAGGAGAGCCTGACACATGTAGCCTTTCCAGGCCACCAAGACCCCTCCTCTTGTTCTGTTTGCCGGCAGCACCACAAATTGGTCAGTCACTACCAAGCAGCGAGCGCACCATAAATCCCGAGATAGCCTCCTTCTTTGTTTGCTGCAAACACACCACCTCTAGCCGAATAGAATTAACCATATGCCGCACACTAGCCCACCTTGCTTTGCAATTGAACCCCTTACATTCCATATAAGAATCCTCGAAACCATTGAGACCACCTTAAAGGACGACCAACAAAGCACACACAACACAACACTAGTCTCCAGTAGCCACGCTTGGGCAGATCGCCACATCGCGTGGAGCCTACCCCAGAGCCGGTGGCTGCCAACCAAACAAAGCCGCCAAAGTCACGATGTGTGCTTGCGATAGGGGCTTATCAAATAACCGAGCAAATCTTTCCAAATCAGGATCACTTATCTCCTCCTGAGAAGCAATAATCCCCAAGCGCTGCATGAGATTGGCTTGAACATGGGATGCTGCAGGCGAGGAAATCCCCCGTCTCTTTTGCAGCCTGCTGCTGCGGTGGAGAACGAAGTCCGGAGGGAGTTGCTTGGGTCTTTGTTTCTGAATTGCGGAGACAGGGATCAGGCCATCAGTGGCTTGAGTCATTGCAGTGAGGAAATTACTTGCCGGTGATGAAAGAGTTTGCTGGCGCTGGGGATGCTACTGTCTACGCCTGACGTAGACTCGCGAGATGGTCCGAGCGCCTGCCCCTCGTGAGATGCTTCAGAAGCCCGCTTCTGGGGTGACACGGCTACATGACAGAGTGGATGTCAAAGTGGGCCGAGAGCCCGCACCAGCAGCCGCCCAGCAAAAACCGGCCCATCGTCCGACGCGGGAGGCTCCTGCTCACGTGAAGCATCCAGAACCAATGAGCGAACAGCGTCGGCAGCGGCGATAAAAGCCGGGTCAGGAGAGGGCCACCGAACAGCCTCTGCGCCAACTCCCAACGCAGGAGGGGTCACCTCGGGCAGCGCAGAGGAAGGTGATCCTGGGACGACATTTGAGGAGGGAGGCCTTGGGACTGCAACCTGCCCCGGCTGGAGATCCTCTCCATCATGGCGGATCCCAGCGGCGAGCTCCGCGGGCGCCACGTGGACAGCGACGTGGTCAGCAAGCGACCCAGTGGGCCCAAGGCGGTTCTTGACCGGGACGGGAACTCCGGAGCTCCTCCTCGACGGCGAACTGCCTCGGGAACTCAGTTGCCGGTGTCTGGCCGCGGCCTGGCCGATGACGGCCGCGACCTGGCCGAAGGAGCTGACGGAGAGCGCAAGACGGAGGGACTCCACTGCTTCGGCGGTAGCCAGCCCGGAAGCACGTCCCCGGTGTCCAGAGGAGAGACGCCGGTGCTTACGACGCGGCCGAAGCCGCCCTCCAGAGCCAGCACCGCCATCCGCTGCCGGAGACGCAGACGAAGAAACTTCCGCAGGCCGCCCTCCAGAGCCGGCACCGCCATCCGCCGCCGGAGGCGAAGACGAAGAAGCTTCCGCAGCTTCCACACACGGGGAGATACGCCGCCACACCGAGATGCGTCCCTGCGACGGGGGCACTCCAGGGCAGGCAAAGGAGCGGTGGCGGCCTCTGCATCGGAAGCATCGAACCCGACGACGACATTCCGCAGCGCGATGCGAAGCAGCAAAACAGTTGAAGCACTTGCCGCGGAGGGTCGCCGGAACCGGACGTCACACACCGCAAGATGGGTGACGAGGTCTACCCCGAACACGGCGGCGACCACCTACCATCTGCCAGCCTTCCTCGATCGGTCCTGGAGACGGTCCCCGGCCAAGAAGAGGCTCAGCGCGATCAGCAGGGCTGCGGACTGGGCAAGTACGCTGGCGAACCGCCGGCTGTCGCTCCAGCACCGCCGATACCGAGCCGGCCGCCGGCGCCGATACCACGCCGGCCGGCTCGGGAGACGCCAGCTCCACGTCGCGGTAGGAAGGGCGCAGGGAGGCGGGAGGAGAGCGCTCGCTCCAACGCTCCAGCTTCGAGCGCCCTACTACGGGGGAGGCCGGCAACTGGGGAATGGGAGTAGCGGTCGGTGTTTGGGGTGGCGCGACCGAGGAGGTGGCCGCCGAGTCCGGAGTGAACGGCGGCGTGTGGCTGAGAGGAGACATCCTTGCTGTACTTCTTGACCTAGTATTGTAGGAACATAGAAATAGTCAAATACCTATGCCGAGTTTTCCTTCTCATTTCTAGTGTGGTACAGTACGATAAGATAAATAGATTTTATCTGGAATCACATGGAAAACAAATATATGTGAAATGTCTTCATTATGATTTATGGGTGTATTGTATGCGCAATCTTCAACTAGACCTAGTTGTATGCTGATTAGCCACTGTTACTTGCAGGGGCCTTGTCAATGATACTTACAAGATGGACCTCATTCTCCTATACCCTCCCTATATGATTGCGCTGGCTTGCATATACATTGCAACCGTTCTTAAAGATAAGGACACAACTTCGTGGTTTGAAGAGCTCCGTGTTGACATGAACATTGTAAGTGCTGCTGTTGATCTTTTTCCCATTGATTGGGTCTAATCATGCCCATCCATTGATGTTCATTTGCAATACTCAGGTTAAGAATATGTCAATGGAAATTTTAGACTTCTACGACACCTACAAGATTGATCCTCAAAGGGGCCTCCCTGAGGAAAAGATCAGCACTGTGATGAGCAAGTTACCGGCAAAGGCCTAAGGCAGATTTGGTGCCTATTGCAAGCTATTTCAGTCTTGATTGTCTCAACTACCTTACACTTTCATGACTGGAGTGTGTGTGACGCATATCTTGGTCTTGGAGAACTATCGTGGGGTGGTTCAGCCTCCGTGACTAGGACTTGCAACTGGTCTAACATATAATAGGTCTAATAGTATAAAGAAATGTATCAATGTACCTCTACCTTTTATAACTATTAAGGGGTAGGATAGGAATCTCCCATCTTACTCCACTCATATATAGAAGCCCCCTAAGAGGAGTATGAATGTTCAGATCCACTCATGTTCCATATACCAGCTCTCTGTGTTGGCTCTCTTCTTCTAATTCCACATCTCCATGAAGAAAGGGCATCTGGTACCTCCCTGGAGAGGGGTACCAGTACCCACGTGCTCATGTCCCAACAAGAACCATCTCTTAAGACCGACAAAATTGAAGACATGATATGAGGAGTGCCCCGATGAACTTCGAGGGGGGAATTCGAATCTGATCATGATACAGCAGCTGAGCGGGCCTAAATTACTTTCACCAAGAAGATCGCACGGTAGGGAATAGTTTGCATGTGCTTGTAACTGGTAGTCTTTGTATCGTTCAAAACTCCAATGGAATAAATTACTTTCACTAAGAAGATCGCACGGTAGGGAATAGTTTGCAGTGGCTGTAACTCTGCATCCACAGCATCAGCGGCGTGTGCCTGCCGGTAGCCCGGGACAGTAGAGGCGTGGAGAGGCAGCAGCACGCCGGAGACGGCCGCTGCTCGGCACTCAGCAAGTCATTAGCACGCGACACCGGCCGTTCAGCCATCAGCTGGCGACGTCACACCGGAGGACTAGTTCGCAGGTTCAGGCAGACCGCCTCGGGTCACTGCTACATACATCCATTTAAGGGGATGGCATACTGTTCCTCGGCAAAATGATCCGTTTTTCATTCGGAGAGGACTCCTTATTCTGAAAAAACATTTTACAGGAAGATGTTGCCAGAAGTTCCTTAGGCACATCCAATGAACCTGTGTTTGATGAAACTGAAGTTCACCAGACTGCCCAGAAAAAAAGAGAAGCTAACAGATAGGTGAAAGGACTCACCTTAACCATCAGAGTTCGGAAGGTAAATACGATGGGAATTGTTAATCCTCAGGCTCTTCCGGCAAGTAGGGCATTTCTTCTGAACCTGGATTGTTTGCTTGGTGCACTTCGCACAGAAGATATGGCCACAAATTGTTGTGGAGGGTTCCTCCAACTTGTTCCAACACACTGGGCAGGAAAAAATCGGTTCCTTTGGAGCCACCTTGGCAGGCTCTTTGCTAGCTTTGACAGCATTGTTTGACTGCCAAGATGGGATCATGTAGTCAGAGTTCAACGCCAAGCTCAAGGCAATAAGCCAAGAACAAGGATCAAATGTATGGGGTAGCCTTTTGAGCTGGAAATATCTTCTAACATATGGAATAAGCATACCAGGCATGACACCTACATCATAAGTTAAGATGATGCTTGAAATTTAGCATTGGCCAAATTGTTATCGCCAAGAATCTTGATTGACATCATCATAAACTGTAGGTATTAGAATTCTCTATGACTTGAACAGACCAAGGAAAATGGTTTCAACTTAAAACAAATAATTGTTATTCTCTTAGTCCACTAAAAGGGCAACACATTTTCAACTTTATAGGAAGGCCAAAGGCGTAAGTTAAGATTGAGCATACACCAGATACCAGATGCCATTTTACAAAGAGAAAAAAGTGGATAACAACTAATCAGTAATCAAATTGGGCCTTAAAGCTGAGAAACTTCATTCCCATCAAAATTATAAAATTAAATACCTGCAAGCTGGACCCTTCACCCCTTTCTGGAGGAAGGCAATGTATTACAGGTGCAACCCTTGACGTTTGTTCCCTGTGTTAAGAGAAGACGTAGTTGTATTAACATCACGAAGCACTCCTAAATCCTAATTGAATAGATGATTAGGAAGAGGGGGGCGGATAGGGAATCGGTAAGCATATTGATGAAAAAATCAACATTTTTCATGTATGGTTTCCAGATTCAATGTTGATATACATGCAGAACCTTGCAACTAGAAATTTAAATGGGAAATTAGAAACAATGAAAACCATAAGTCTAGTTTCAGCATAGCCTATATATCTGCTGCCACTATGAAAATAACTGACATCCTCATAGTATAATCAGCACCTGCAGTCATCTTAGCGGCACAATATAAGTAATAACCCAAAAATGCCTGTGTTGTTTATGAATTGGGTAAATTTCAAGTAGTTAAGAGTGCTACACATACTTTGACCAAATTGTCACAAAACTACACCTTTAAGGAAACTTTTCACAGAACTACACATTCTATCCAAGTTTATATTAGACTGATGAAGAAATTCCCTCTCAATTTCCATAATGTTAGAAACCAAATCAATTATAGGCATGTTCTTTTGTGCTACCACTTATTAGTCTAATAAATAGTGATTGCTGAAACAAGGCGAAGCCAAAAATCGGCTGAAAAGCCAAAAAGAACCGGGCCTATAAGGAAAGTAGTAGGTAATGAACTAGCCTTCCTAGCTAGCATCTACCTCCAGATCAACTACTGCCACAGGCTGCCTCCAAGCTCTTTGGTTCCTCCTCTGCAAAATGCGAGATAGCTCAGTAAATGCCAGCAAATGATTCATCATATTTAGCATAATGACCAAGTTATAAAATTCTTCCTTAACAGGAAAGCTACATAGGAGTGAAAGGTGCACATATATGAGGACCGAGCCGTAGCTCAGTTGGCTGATCATGCGGGTGTGCATGCTGCGCACCAGGAATCGATCCTGGATCGAGCGCTGGGGGCCTCATTTCTCTCCTTAGAGCTCCTACCATAATCCGTTTAAAAAAGGTGCATATAGATAGTTATATCCTATGCTCCTTAAACGTCATTCTGGACCCAATAATCACTACAACTCTTTCAATTCAAGATAACATACCTGAGTATTAAGTTGTATGCACCAACCAGTTCACTTAAAAACTGAAACTGATAAGAAAAGATGAGCAATTCACTTATATTTTAACACTCCCTTTCACGTGTAGACTTCTCAAGCCGATAACGTGGAATAGAAGTAAACTGTAATTTTTTTAATTGCACCAACCAGGTTTTGATACCATATTAAGTTGTATGCACCAATCAGTTTACCTAAAAATTTAAGCTGATGAAAAAAAAACAAGCAACTCACTTATACTTCAACAATGAGGAGGCACTTGTGAAGGCGATACTGCCTGCACAAGGCGATACTGCCTGCACTTCATCTTCGACAGGTTTACACATCAATGGGTGAGGTATGGTGATTTCATCAGAACTTGTGGACAGTCAAAATGGAGGTGGTATGCTCTAAAAATGCATAACACAGTTGCTTGATGTTCATGCAAAGTCAGTTAACAAAAAGAAATTTTCCATCATTAATAAATATTTACATAATATATATTTACTTCAAATCACTTAAGAAAAAAATCCATTTCCATGCTTTGAAGATACAATGATATCTGACAGGCTTAGTACCAGCAGGCAGACATCAAACATTGCCAGGACCATGTATAAATATTGAAGAAAATGCAACTAAACTCAAGATGTTCATACATATATCACAAAGAACAGAAGGTAGCGCATTCCAATCTTCACTAACGACTCCAAGAGTCTCATACTGGATTGATGATTCAAGAGCACATGATTTCTGATCCTCATCCTGGGCCTTCTGACAGCTACCTTCTGTCCTTTCATGCAAAACAAATTTATCTTTCACCCATACGCACTCCAGGATATTACGAGCATCATTGTTTGAGGGGTAGTACTCTCTGAAAGCCTGTCAAAATAATTTAAAAAAAGGTAGTGGAATAACTATTACTTCCAGCCAGTTCACTTTGTGTAACAACTAACAACCTGATTTTAGGTAGTACAGTTTCTTCATGATTGACAAGGACAGAGAATGTTGGTGTGGAAGCAAAACACACCTGCACTCCATCAAAACTGATTTTAACAGACTGCTTCCTATCAGTAAGATCAGTAACCTTATTGTATACTGACACAACATCAAGTAACATCTGTGAACACAATACCAGAGGGTCAGTGTCTAAAGCAAAAGCTCAGCAGTAAAAAGAGAAAGATGCTTATCAGCCAGCATATGCTTCCAATAACATTTCTTAGATTTTCTTAATAACAAATACATCAGTTGGGTTTTAACTTTTAAGTTAGCTGTTATATTAGTATGTCAGCAATTTAATATCTGAATTTGCTCAGTACAACACATAGTAATGCATGTAGGTTATTCCACTCACCTGTTGGATCAGGACCCTCACTTGTGCAAGCAAGGCGAGCAATGCTGTGCAAAGGTCTACGAAAAATGATCTAGCGAGTAAAAAAGTGACCTTTCTATAGTGTAGGTTAAGGAACTTAGATAACTTGCAACACATTAGTTTAGTGGCTGCCTCATGGACTTCTTCTGCATACAGTCCAATGCAATTACTAGTACTGCGCACGTCCTAGTGCAGCCACTAAAGGTGCATGCAATGACTTACTAATTTAGGAGTTAATTGCATGCACATGCAGTAACAGCTTTTCCTGAGAAACGTTCACTATCCGCTCTTCTCGGATCATAGCTGTGAGACTTAAACCAATGCAGACCGTTTCTCACGGCTTAACTAACTCAAAGCAAATACTAAATCAAGATTAATTTCTAACAAAACATATGAACAGATTTTTTTGGAAGACTAAGCAGATAAGGTGAGACATGCCTCACCTAAGGCAAGCAAAGTGCAAATGTACAACTTGGTCTATTTCTGTGCATAAAAGAATAACAGAAACATGGGGGTAAAAACAAAGGATACACTGCTCCCATCATAACAGGTTCAGACATCTGCACAGAACAGAGAAATTTTAGAAACAAAAAACAGAGAAAATATAGGTTTGTTTTCTTTCTAAAGAAGTAAAGATCTAAGTTGGCTAGTCCTGTCTCGAAGCAGGTCAAGAATGAGGAATATAGTACAATGAGCCTTCCAGCAGTAGATATCATGGAATAAAAAAATTACAGGATTTGTCAAGTAATATGCTACATGTACCATAGAACATAAAAGTATACAACTTCCTTGGAGGGCTTCCAAACTTGCAAGGAAAGTATACAACTTCCTTGGAAGGCTTCCAGAGCTTGCAAGGATAATAACAGTACTTTGCATCTGAATTGTAGTTAGCTAAACAGCAGCAGCAAGAACGATCGGACAATATTGGTTGACTTTATCAAGTTCAAATTACTAGTGCTGTCAACTCTTTTATTAGAAAGGAAATGAGGAACAAATAACTGTGATATATCAGCTGCAAACATTGCATGTATGAAAACGATTCCATCGAAGTACTTGGTTCATGCTGACGCTACAGTAAAATAGTTGGCCAGAGTGTGAAATCTCACTTAAAGATAGTCAAAGATCGCAATGGTGTCAACAAAAATAAAACTCACCTGAGATAACAAGCGTGCAGCACCCAAAAGCCTCTCATGGTGACTATTGTTTGCACCAGGCTTCCTCTTACTCTGCCTACAAAAGAAACCATTAAGCAACAACACAACTAGCCAACCGATCAAATAACAGCATCATCTCAAAAGGAAGTGAAAGAATGTGAATTTCCGAGCAATGCGCATACAATTGCAAAATTCTAGGTACAGAACCAAATGTTCCCGATATGAAGGATTATTTAAGGACATGAGTTTTGCGACTATGTTCTATACACGCAGCAAATGACCAAGATTCTTAAGCGGGAGAGTGCAGAAGCGCTGCGAATGCCAAGCCAGACGTACCTGTTCGGGACAAGGATCGTGTTGACCGGCTTGCGGCAGGCAAGGACGGGGAACACGGCGTTCAGGCCCTCCCCCTGACTGGCGCCGAGCAGCAGCTTCAGGTCCCTCCTCACCTGCACGCCCAAACACGCACCGAGACATACTCATCATCAGTACAGAGCCACTCGCCGCGGTGGGGGAAGTAGGCGGTGCCGCGGTGTTGGTTCCTGTGCTTGTACACAAGGCGCTCCAGCACCCACGCCTCGGCCTGCAGGTGCCGCAGCGCAGCCCGCAGCCTCTGCTCCTCCCCCTCCCCCTCCCCAGTACCCTCCTTCCACCACGCCATGGCGGCCGAGGACTCGATCGTTGCCGTGTCCGTGCGCGTGAGACCGCGTTGTTCTTGTTCAGGACCGAGGTGGGTGTCGGGTTTTACTTGCGGGCCTGTGTGAAGGTTGGCTCGACAAGAGGCCGAGCGGCGGCGTGGTGGTTTTTTTTCTGCTCTGAGGTGGGCCGTGCCTGGAAGAAAAAGGGTGTGGTTTACTTCGTGCGCGCCTGTAATTCGGCCCGGGCGGACGGCGGTGTTGCCGTGTTGTGAGCTGGGACGAGAGGCCCCGGCGGTTGCCGCTCGGTGGCAGTTTTTCTGGGCTAATTTGGGCCGTGAGGCTGTTCCAAGTAGGCTCCAGCAAACAAGCGCTCAGGGAGTCGTTCGCGTCCAAACGGAGGGCTGCGGCGGCCGTTTTCACAGCAGAATTGTAGTAGACAGACACTCGCACTTCGGTGATTTTTCCACTCGCCAACTTGCACGCGCTTGTATCCTTTCCTTAGCTTTTTATTTTATTTGTGAAGTACTCAGACAACTCATAGACGACGTCTATATACACATATCACCACACGTACGTACTCATATATACCACAACGTCTATAGAAGACTAGAAAAGTAAAGCTTGATAAAGAAATGACGTAGTCATCGGCGTCTCGCTTATGACGAGCACATCATCTCTCACTGAAAAAAAAATCCTCTTAAACGAGATCAAATCTGAAGCTTGAACCTTAGTGGGTTAAGTAACAACCACCTCTACTGGCCACCCAACCCAGGCTTGGTTCTCTTCTTCCTTCCCACTGTAGCTGCGAGGTGCTCTTTTGCCTAAAGATTGGCGTAACGCGTAACCCCTTCGTCGTGTAATCGTCGAGTGTTCGAAAGTTGGTGGCCACATGTAACATGTTGCCTGGAATTGCTTGTGTAGAAGCACGTGAAACGGTGAAAGGCCTCACACCACTTGCATGATTGCATCAAGACCCTCAACAATGAGATGCTCAAACAAAACGGCGAAAGGCTTCTTTTCTGTTCCTCCCAAACAGATCTTGGCGTCAAGTTGATCCCTGCCCATTTTGGTCATTGCTTCTGGCTTCTCATTTTTAATTCATTATTATTTAATTTCATCTTTTTTTTTGACTTTTTTGTCTTTTTTTCCGGTATTCTTTTGCATTATCCGTGATGGGCTAACATATTTTTTTTATTTTTTAAATTTAATTACATCAAATAAACCAACATCAACTACAGTAAAAGATGAGACAATTATAGTAAAAAAACATAAGTTATTACCAAACTGAGCGCCATGGATCGTCCAAAAATAGAGGGTCCCTACGTTAGGAAAAGTCAAGAGGACTAGGGATGGTAATCGGGCGCGGCGAGTGCGGGTAGTGCTCGCCCATACCTATGCCCATGAGGGTATTTTCAGCCCACGAGCATGCCCCCTAAAGGCAACAGGCAAGGTTCCTCGCCCATACCCGTCACCTGTGGGTGCCCGATACCTGCGACAATGCCCATTTGCCCGCCAGCCAAACCAGGCAATGAGTACAGAGTCAGTAAAGCACAATAGAGAAGGAATATCCTACCACACCATTCTAAGATAGTCTCTATAGCAAGGCACGACATAGTATTTAAATAGCTTCATTTACATCCCAAAAATTGTAACACAGTTGGTGTTTAGTGCTACATTATTTTACTATTTAGCCTTATGTTCTCAATGTTGGTGAATAAGATAGCTTTATGTGAAAATAAGTATATAGGCCTAAATATATGATTCAAATACTACATTATTTTTGGGATGGTCATTATTCAAATAAGAAGTACCTGATGTGCTTGTTTAGGCGGTTCTGAATTTGAGGATCCATAAGGCACTTGGGGACTGCTGAGATGTGTCTCCCAACTTTTTATTTGCATTCAATGTGAAAAAAAGCCGTTGTTGAGGCGCATGGGCCAAGCAAGCTTGAAGCAATCAGCAAACCTGCATCATAATATATTTAGTACATTTTAGTAGAAAAAGCTATACGCCAACAAAATACAGTATCTAACCAGAAGAATTCGTTGAGGTCATCATAGTTTCTCCATGTTGAGTGATCAGATAGTCCATTCTTGTTCTTTAGTGCTCCTTCATTGCAAAAAAAAAAAAACACCATCATTTTACAAATTCCAAAGTTTTGTTAAACCTTACCTAAGGTTGAATAGAAAGTGATGACAGACCGCATATATCTCTCTGTATATTGGTGTCACTACTTTGCTAAGAAATGATTCATCTTCTCCTCCATATGCAGGTTTGACTTTTTCTCCGGTAATTAAGCTTACATCTCCAGAGAGAATTCCATATAGCTCATATGACATCTGAAACAAGTGTGATTATGTTTTTCTCACAAAGTGAGATCAACAATGGGCTAAAGTCTTTAGCAAAAAAGAAAAATGCGGAATCCAGATATGCTAATTAGAAGCAAAAATTATTTTAGCAAATATATTGCCTCAACTAGTGATAGTAGATCTATTTTGTTCAATTACAACAAGATATATTTCCTCAAAGCACATCTACAAAGCAACACCCGAAGCATTTACATGATATTTTTTATTACCTAGCAAAGCAATTTTATATGACCAGTAAAGACTACAGAAGCACGGATCTATTGGTTAGAAATGATTTGAAGAAAAATACAACATAAATCATGGTTTGGGATCATTAATACAGTGAAAGCACAGCAAAAATATGAAGGACAAAGATTTTACATACATGATGAAAGATGTAGTAGAGGCCTTAGCAAAGGAGGGAGAGGGACTATGGACCTTGGAGGCAATTGCAGACTCGCGGTTCTCGGCCGGGTGTTAAGGATGGCGTTGAGGAGGAGGCACGCGCCCTGGCGAGAGGACGGTGTAGAGAAGGAGGCCAGATGAGAGGAGGGGCGGCAACTGGGAGGAGGAGCGGCTAGATAGGGGCGAGCACCAAGCAGGTGACCAGCTGGGGGGGGGGGGGGGGGGTAAGGGGCAGTTGCCGGGAGGTGGAGCACCTGGGTGGGGGACTAGGGGCGAGCAGGCAACCGAGTGAGGCACCGAGGGGCGATGGCCAGGAGGAGGAGCGGCCGGGGAGGGAGGCGAGCAAACGACCAGGTGGAGGGCCGAGGGGCGACAGCCGGGAGGAGGAGTTACCGGGTGGGGGCGAGCAGCCGGCCTGGAGGAGGAGCAGCCGAAGGCAGCTGAGAGTGGTATTTCTGGATCTACCCTGATGTTTCGGTTTTTTTCAATTTCAACTTTTAACTTTAGTTTTTTTTTTACTATTCACTACACTATCTACTAACTCAGCTACAGTGAAATTTCAACCAAAAACCAGAAGCCATCGCTAAAACGATCACCATCAGTACTGATGCTTTGCATGGCGGCGGGGGCTTGGAGGCTGGGATCCTAGGACTAACTTAGGAGACTAGGGTTTCAGAGTGTGGACCGTTGAGTACTGGAGTTTGAATTGAGCCACCTGTCTAGTCGCAAGTATACAAGTGAGACTGGTACGAGCAATGCTTACCTATATCTGTGCCCGTTTATCCGATAGGTAGAAAATTCCTCTATTTTTATACCGTGGGCAAAGAATATATCTCACACCAGTGGCGGACCCAGAAAAAAAACTAGGTAGGGCAAAGTCTAGTGGCGGACCCAGGAAAAAAATTAGGTAGGCCGAAGTCGGAACATGAAATAAACAATAGTACCCAAAAGCAAAACAATCTATGATCAAACTATGTTGCAATCACACAAATAAAATTATATGATACGAAATAGAATAGAAACAACAACTACAATTCGCATATTAATATATGTAGATAACGGAAGGACAGTGAAAAATACCTCACTAATGAAGCTTAATCTACAAATGTAGATGAGTTGTAAAATAAACAACTTGTCAATTGTGAAAGATAGATACATCAGTAGTGTTACAATTTAATAATAGAATATAAAAAATGCAATAAAAAAGAAGACAAAAAATATACCAGTAAATAACTAAGTACGTCTAGAAGAATAAGGCATTTTTATTCTTCGAGTTTTCATGTCTTGAAATCGTTTCTTGATTTTTTTTCACGATCAAGTCCTTTGAATATCTCTCGCTCAATATAGCACACCATCAATATAGCCTCATTTTGACAAGCTAGTTTACATATTCTACATTTCTACATAAAATTTTGAGTATCAGTTTTGAAGTGCTATATTCTACATTTCTATATTTCTACATAAAATCTTGAGTATCAGTTTATATATTCTACATTTCTACCTTTATAAAATAAAACTATAGAAGTGCTGAAATGCAATACATAAAATTGTAAAAGCATATTAGTATATTACCAATCTCAATTCTCAAATCAGTCACTTGATCACTTCCTCCTCCAGTCCTTCTCAAATTGGTCCGACAGCCCGACCGACCCTCGGCTGCTCCTTGCCCAAATCACCCCGACCTCCTCAAATCCGTCGTCGAGGCGCCGACGCCCAAGTCCCGCTCCTGCTTTCCTCAAATCCGCCGGCCGCTCCGCCTCCCCCTCCCTCCTCCAATCCTCCCGGCCTCCCCTAGCCATCGCCTCCCCTCCCACCTCCCCTAGCCGCCGCCTCCCACCTCCCCTAGCCCTAGTCGCCTGGGCGCCACCGCACCGCGCCGTCCTCCACTCCACTGAGGCGTCGACTCCTCCGCATGGGCGCCGCTGCCGCGCCGTCCTCCGCCAGTCCGCCTCTGCCGCCCGCCACCCGGGATCTCAGATTCTAGGTTAGCTCACTCTTCGATTGTTGGATGCGGATGTTTGTGGGCTAGTATATCTCGGAACATTCCCTTTTGCTTTGTTGGGCTTGGGCCGTGTGTTTATTAGGTCATTGGGCGTTCTTGGATGCGTATGTCTACGACTACGAGGCACAACTGCAACTCTACACCGGTCGGTGGGGTGGGTGGCCGGCCGGCGCGGGCAGCGGCCGGGGCCGGGGTTCCGGCCGTGTGGAGCTCGGCGCCGCCGGCTTGCTCGAAGGGCAGGTCCGCCCCTGTCCCACACTAGCTTTGTTAGGGTATTTACCTATAGACACGATGGTAAATAGACACAATTACCATTCCTAAAAAAAAAAAAAGACCATTTTCGGTTTCCCTGTAGCGTGGACCATGGTTCACAGCACGGATAAGCCTGTAGCTAGGTGCTGAGTTGTCCTTGTCGTCTGGGTAATGTATATTAGTAGCTTGTTGAAACATTCCGAGACTGTTTGTTTGTCGTGAGCGTTTCAGAACAACAGCAAAGCTCTAAATGGAACAAATTTTCCATATATCGCATATCCACAGTGTGAATTACCTTCTGTGGAACTGCATGGTGACAACTGACGACAAGAGCTATTGGACAAGACTGGCTTCTATAATAAACATGCAGATAGAGCTTGCAGACTGGAGGACCTAAGTTTGAGACTTAGGGCCGCTTCAAGTGGCTTTGAACTTTTATAATCTACTTAGAACATCATGTCAATTTTTTATTTGGTTATTTTTGACTTCTTGGTTTCTTAGCTTTTTTCTTTTTATTTCTTTGTATTATCCATAAAGATATAACTGTATTTTTTATTTTTTTTCTCACTCATTTTGTTTTATTTTTAATTAAATAACTTTAAAAAAAACTAATAGCCGCTATGGTGCAATTTCAGTCAAAATCCAACAGCTATAGTCGAAAGCTTAAGCCGGTTGAAGCAGAGCCTTAATTACAAGAAAAGGCTTTGCACTAGTATAACCCCTTAGTTAATCACACTGACGGGAGATCTATGGGCTGCAAGAAATCAAAGCAGGCAGAGATTAGATATGTGGGGAGCCATGATGGGTGGCACGGATGGGATCAAATTGTGCAAATGTTGTTTTATTCTCTCCTGCAGGCACGAGCTATCTCCATCAGAGCAGGGAATGCAATGCTGTGAGCCTGTGATGGCCCGTGGGGTTTGGGAGTCCATGCAGACGGACAGTGCAGCTCAACCACCAAGATTTAGGAGTGTCATCTGTCTACTTTCATAAGCTTCTTACGTAGTACGTACGCACTACATAGGATTAATATTTGGCAATCACAATCGAGTTCCGTTGCCCATTTCAGGCCATGTTACAAAAGCTCAGGACTCGATATGTCCTGGGCAGCATGTTCCTGTGAACTCCATACTCGGGCGTCATGCATGGCACCGATGTGGACCAGAATAACACGAGTAGGTTGGTTGTTCTTGCAAAGAAAAAACCATGCTTACGGATCCTAATAACTCCAACGAAGACGTACCCTTGTGCACCAAGAATTGTGTGCAGAGAATTATTCCATCCATTACGCACATATTATGAGCGCGGTAGACCGCTGCCCTTTCCCGTAAGTTGTCCGGCCCTCGCTACAGGCCACGGGCCCTGTATTCCTCCGCGCTAAACGGCGATTCTCCCAGCTATGTGTTTTGTCTGCGCCCCCAGCAACTCTCCAAAACACCGCTTCCTCGCTGCCGCAGCAGCCTGCCAATTAAGCTCCGTCTTCCAGCCCTCTCTTGGTCGCTTGTCGCAGGCCGTCGCCGTCGTGCGCGCTGTCGTCGCTCGCAACGACAAACGACAATCGAAAGGCCGATGTGAACACCCGTCGATGCCTCGCGGACTCTTGGCCGTCGGTAAGATGCATGATTGCACCCATGTTTTTGACCATTTTGTTTGGGTGAGGTAGCGCCTGAGGATATGGTGAAGTTAGCTTACCCAACAAGATGAATCGAAGCGCACACAGTTTTTTTTTTATCGTGCCAGTGTCTCGCTGGCTCAATTTTTAGTACTTTGAAAGGTAGCGCGAGGGATAAAAAGGTGGTTGCACTGTAATGCTGTTCTTTTAACTCTCACTTTAACGTTGATGTTGATAACTCGACAGAACGGAAGTGCACCTTCTGCCATCTGTTCAAACGACACGTACATGTGTATCGTCCAATTGGCGGCGGACGGTCCAGATCATGCACGAGTGGCCGTGCCGTGCGCGATGCAGGCCGTCCGCCTACTAGTTAACTGCGACCAATACGGTACGGCCAACATCAACCGAAACGTACCGGGTCGGACACACGGTGTGCGATTCAACTCATCCCTATCTATCTTCTCCGGCAATGGCCTCACCCCTGCAATTAGAATCTTCCGATGCGTTGAACCGAGGAAACGGGCGGAGTTTTACTGAATCCCATCCCATGCGCTGGCGATGCACGAGCCAGATCCCACGCACTGTAGCGCGCGTACGTGTCCTGCAGTCTTCGACACCGCGATATTCTGCCGAATTAATCCTCAGTATTTACACCAGATTATAAGGATGTATACTAGAGTACTAGTATCATCGAGGAGCAGAGAATTTGATCCACGAAGGATGCAGTTGTGCTCTGTTCTGTTGAATCTTTTCAGTTTTCCGAGAACAAGAAACGGGAAACAGGACAGCAAGTAATTAAGCAGGAATTTATCTACACCGAATGCTACCTCGAATTGACGGAATGGCTAGATCCAAGCTTCCGAGCAAGTTACCACCAGCAGATGCGGAAAAGGTGAAAAGGATCGGTTCTTGCACGGAGAGTCGCTGTCACTGGCGGTGGCGGCGAAGGGAGCAAGGTGAGCGGGGTGGTGGTCAGAAGAGGTTGAGGACCTCGTGGATGGCGGCGTTGCAGAGCGGGCAGCGGCCACGGCCGGTTCGGAGCTCGCGGGCGCAGGCGCGGCAGAAGGTGTGGCCGCAGGGGATGAAGGCCGCGCCCTTGCCGTGCGCCATGCACACGCAGCACCGCCCGCCCACGCCGCCCTTCCTCCCATCCTCCGACTCCGCGTCCTCCTCCACGCGCTTCCACTCGCCGCCGCCGGCCGTCCACTGCTGCTCCGCCTGCTCCAGCAGCGCCATCAGCGACACCCTCCTCTCCCCGTGCGCGGCCGCTGCGGGAGGAGCGACCGACGCCGACGCGGCGGTCGTCGCACCGCCTGCCACGGGCGCCGTCGTGGACACGCCGCGGCGCGTGGCACACGAGGAGGACGGGGGAGGATGGCGGTCGTCGACTTCGCGGATGACGTCGAGGAGCGTGCGTCGCCTCCCCGCCGCGGCGACCTGCCTCACGTCGCCGTCGCCGTCGTCGCGGAGCTTGAGGAGGTCGCGGAGGTTGGAAGAGGAGGCGAGCTGCTCGGCGAGCGTGAAGCCGCGCCGCAGCGGCAGCACCCTCGGCGCCTCCATTTCCTGCGCGAACTCGGGTGGAAGAGCCTACTAAGCCCGTGTGAACTCGGACTCAATACATACAAGAGTAATACCCGCACAAGTGAAGGAATTTCTGGTATATATAACACCTTTTACACCTATATTTTATAACAATAATTATATATATATAAGAACGATAAAAATAACATTTTTACCATCCAGTGACTGGACGACAGCATCCTTTAACTAACACATTATCTGTCGAAGCCCGGCCACCGGATAGAAGGCACCTGCCGCTTGGCCACCGGATGGCCATAAGCCTGCTGCCCGACCATCAGGCAACATTTGGTCTGCCGCTCCACCACCCTAAATTACTATTTTATATATCATATTAGTTTAAATTTTTAAATATAGCAAATAAGCTCAAAAAATTACAAAAAAATTATGTACAGACTCCAAACACAATGCGCTTCATTGTGGAATTTTTTTTAACAATTTTATCCCCTCTAAGTGTTGCTAAAATATCTATACAATTATAATATTTGCAGGAGTTGTTACATATAACAAATGAGCTCAAAAAATTACAAAAATTTATACGCAGCCTTCTGACATAGTTGACCTAATTTTGTAATTTTTTAGAAATTTTATATACTTTAAATTTACCATATTAATTTAATCATGAAATTAGCGATATACGATGCTCATTTAATTAGCCTGTATACGTGATTTTAGTTGGTTTACAAATTATAAATCAAGGTAATAGTTTAATTTAGTTCAAACTTAATTTATATATTTAAAATCTTAAAATTTGGTAGTAAGATGGTAACAAAGGGACTTACTTTTGAAGAATTAAATACAAAAAGATGATAATATTTAATGTTACAAATTAAAATATACTTTATAATAAAGTTAAAATAATATGGTGCACAGGGTTTGATTACGTGTATAAGAAACAACATCATATACGATGGAACAAACCAAAATACTCCTATGATATATATATGCGCTTTTTTGAAATGGAAATAATTTCGATCTTCGGGGAACTAGTTTAGAATGACCTGACCTACTGCGTCGATCATGGCTATTTTTCCTTTCTTGCGAGCTCGACAGTGAACTCCTCAGCAGTCTCTTTGGCCTTCAGTACCATACATACACAAAAATAGTAAAAACTATCACTAAATTACTACAACTTACTTCATAATACTAACTATATTAATTACAACTAGCTAAATAACACTAATTAACTAGGACTACGGGAGTAACATCGAAAGCATGCAACAAATTTTTTCCTGTCTTTCGAGACAAACAGTCAACACTATCACGCCCTCCTGTTGCGTCCTTAATAAGCTATACACTTGCTTCTCAAAATAATGAGCTACATATTCTTAATTTTGAGTGATAATTGTGAGAATGAGCTTCTGTGATGAGCGTCTAAGATGAGCAATGACCATTTGCGAGCGGTTCGTATTTATGGTCGAGCGAAAAGATAATCCAGTGCACTCACCTCGCAAATTAAGGACTCCTTATTGACGCACAACACTTGGGGCGAGGGGGGATGGCATGGTAATACTAACAAATGTGCAGACGATGGAGCGGACGAGGGGGGAAGACATGGACATAATGACATAAGCGCATAAAAGAGAGCGCGCAAAGGGGTACAGCACGGACAGAGTGACAGTTGTGCAAATGATGTAGCGAGAAAGAAAATATAGCATCAACGGGCCAACAAATGTGTGAAAGACAGAGGTCAAACATTGCAAAAGATGCCAGCCGCATGGTAGCCGTGTGGCAGGTGATTCCAATCGCTATGGTAAATTTAGAGCATATAAATTTTTTAAAAATATAAAAATAGGTTGACTATGTTGGGAGGTTGTACATAAAATTTTATAATTTTTAGAGTTCATTTGCTATATGTAACAACTCCTATAAATATCATAATCATATGAATTTTTTAGCAATATTAAGAGAGGATAAATTTATCAAAACACTATGCAATGAAGTACGTTATGCCAAAATTCTGTACATAAAATTTTATAATTTTTTGAGTTCATTTGCTATATTTAAGAATTTAAACAAATATAATATACAAAATACCAATTTAGGCAGGTAATTAAGCCGCCTTAATTACTTATCATTTTGTGGTGGGGCGGCGCCCACATGTCGTTTGGTAGCCGGGCGGTAGGCACCTGCCGCCCAGTGGCTAAGCTTCGACAAGGGACGTGTCAGCTAAAGGGCGCTGTCGTTCGGTGACCAAGCGACAGAAATGCCATTTGTGTCATTCTCGTGTGTATATGGCAATTTTTATAAATACAAGTGTAAAACATGCTATATATGCCAAAATTCCAACCCAAGCACCTCCTAAATACTACTAGTATCCAGTTATCCTCTATAGAATCTAGATTGGGCTGTAACTTATGGTTTAAAATTTTAAATTCTAGCTGTTCGTAAGATGGAGTACTCAGAGGAAATGTAATTTTGGTTGGTACAGCTGAACTCAGTACATTTTTACTATATATTTTTTAATTTTACCTTAAAAATATATTATTTAAAAATTAATTACTATAACATAAATTAGAAATTATAAGTAGAAAAGGAGCCCACTCGACTGATTCGGCTTGGCTTCTCGTTCTCGCCTAGTCGTGTAGTGGTTGGTTTCACTTTTCTTTTCCGTTAAAGTTAGGAGTGAGCGGCGACACATGGCGGCCGCGCGCGCGCGGTGGCGACGGCTGACGCCCCCCATTTTCCAGCGTCCGGTGCGGACTTTTACGGAGTCGGGACGGGCGCAGCGGTGACCGACCGACTACGGGCTGCGGTCCCGCGCCGCCGTTGCCGCGCGCGGCAGGTTCTTGACGCCGTCTTGGCCGCTGAATCGGGCCGTTTCTGACGAATTTTTAGGGGCAGGATGGTTTGTTGGCGCGGCGCTACGAGTGAGGGGTGTTCACGGCTCGTGTTCGACCCGTCAACACACCAAACTAACCCGGGGCAAACCGCCTATGCAGCTTATGCACGGGCCGGGTGCTCATGCCCGCCTTCTCCGTCTCCCCGGCCACGGGCCATGATCCCAACGACGACGCGGCCATGCGAGGGTCTTTAGCTCGTCGTCGTCTCCCCCTCCTCCTCCTGCACCCAAGAACAAGGGAGCTGCCAGGAGCTGCAGTCGCTGGGGGACCACGGCGCGAGGTGTCGGTACCTCGCGCCGTGGTCCCACAGAGATTGCACGGTCGCACCCGCCGTGCGCGCCACAGGGATACGTCGACTACCTCTGGCTGTTCTACTGCGGCTTTTAGCGGCAGCAAATGCTGGGCCACGCAGTGGTCCTGTTGTGGCTGCTCGTAATCTTCTACCTCCTCGGCGACACGGCGTCCGAGTACTTCTGCACATTGCTTGAGGGGCTCTCCGCCGTGCTCCTCCTGCAGCCGGCGATTGCTGGGGTCACGCTCCTGTCTGTCGGCAGCGGCGAGTCGAACGTGCTCTTCAGCGTCGTGGCCTTTGCCGCCGGTAGCGATGGCGATGCAGGGGACGTGGGGACCAGCAGCGTGCTCGCCGGCGCCCTGTTCATCAGTTCATGTCCACGGTCTGCACGGCACTCTCGCCGGAGTCCTCCTTGTCATCACCGCCGCGATGGCATGGCTGAAATGAATTAGCCTCCTAGCTTGCCTCACTAACCCGTCAAACCCGTCGGGCTGAAACAGCCAAAGTTGGTTTTTTTCATGGGTTGGGTTGGGTTTTCACCCCAAACCGCCTTAGGCCGACCGTGTTTGTTCAGCCCTGGGCCTACGACCGAGCGAGTGGTGGTCGGAGGCAGCACCAGGCGCCGGCATTTGTCAAATGGGCACCTACCCTGAAACCTCGTCATCTTGATTCAGAAAATGGGCACCAGGCTCATGTATAACCTTTGCTTTTTCCATGTAGATCATAGGCTCGTTCTTTGCAGTGACTTTGGCAGTTGGCTTGCACTTGCCATCAAGTTTACAACCAGTCGCAGGAGGAAATATGTCGCATTTTGCCGTAGTTTTTACGGGTGTGATGGCGGCAAGAGATGCGCAAAATCAGCAAGCAGCAGGATTATGCCAGCAGTGAATCACTACCAATCTTTACGTCATCTGCGCAAATCCACTTTGCTTGGCACA
This sequence comes from Melocanna baccifera, assembly GCA_036346265.1. Classification (NCBI taxonomy): domain Eukaryota; kingdom Viridiplantae; phylum Streptophyta; class Magnoliopsida; order Poales; family Poaceae; genus Melocanna; species Melocanna baccifera. The sequence continues at coordinate 16,457,475 of CM070702.1, forward strand.
GCTGCGAGCCAATCAAGCTGTACGCCCTAGTCGTAGTTGCTCACGCCAGTTGGTTTCCAACGTAGCAGCAGCAACAGCACTTGGGTACAGACTGGAATCAAGACGTTTCTTTAAAAGAAAAAAGTTGAATGGAAAAAGTATCATCTGGTTCTGGTGTTGCTTCTTATCGCAGTACTGCTACCGTGAAAGACAATCAACATCAACGGGAAAAATCCACATCAATATTTCTACAGAACCATCACCCCGGCTGATACCACTATGGACACCACTAGTGGCGAAGCTAGGAATAAATTTGAGGGGGGACTGAACTATTTATATGTTTAAACTAAGGTAACAAATTTAGTCTTTTACTTGTATGAAATTTGAAATGTGCATAAAAATTACACAATTAGATAGAGACAAATAATGAAAAACAGAGAAATACAAAGTACGTACCTCAATAATAGAAAGCGCATATCCAAAAATATATAACTATTCTGCTTTAAGTGTGGAATTGTGATAAATCACCTATGTACGAAACACATCAAAATTAGTGATATAATAGCAAATTGTGAATGACAATGAAAATTTACATAATATGAAACATACCAAAATTAAGTTAATTTCTATCCGTACAGAGCTATAAAAATTATATTGATAAAGACTAAACTATCTATATACATCTATAATGAATTGCAAATTTATAATGAATTAATTATAAAGACTAAACTATCTATATACATTGAACCTAAAAATCTAAACTCTAAACTGTAAAATACTAAATTGATAAAAAAATACTAAGAAGACATTACTCAAAAAAATTACTGATTTTTTTTCACTGATCCTATTTGCTCGGCCCTTCACGGCTTCACCCTATTTCACTCGGCCGCTGAGCCGCTGCTCGCCTGCTCCCATCTCTCCGCCCGGCGCTCCTATCTTACTGAGGCAACAACCTCCCTGCCGCCCCTATTTCTCTGATTCTCTCCGCTCCAATCCCCGGCCCCTCCCCACCTCCCACCTCCGCTCCCGGCTCCTCGCCTCCCACCTCCACTCCGGCGCTTCGACGCTCCGCCCTCCCCCCTCCGCTCCACCCCCCTCTCGCGCCCGCCTCCCTCCGCTCCCGGCTCCCCGCCTCCCCCTCCGCTCCGGCGCTCCAACCTCCACTGACCGCTCCGCTCCCCGCCTCCGGCCTCCCCCCTCCGCTCCGCTCCCCGCCTCTGGCCTCCCCGCTCCAATCCCTCGCCGGCGTCACCGCCAGGCGCTAGATCCGGCCCGGCTCAGCCCCCCTCACCGGCGTCGCCGCCACATCTGGCTTCTGCAGCTCTGCTCTTCGGCACTTCAACAGGCGTAGTTTCGCCCCCAGCCCCCCCTTTGTGTTGCTGTTGCTGTGTGAATAGAAAGATTGCTATTTGCTATGTTTGCTAGGTTTGTGACTTGGTCTATTGTGGGCTTTGTTGGGCCTCTTTGCTGGACTTGTGAGTTGTATCTTTGCTGGGCTTTACTCCAGTGCCAGGGGATGGGGGGGTTGGAACCGGGGCGAGGAGGCCATGAGCTTGGCTGCTCGGGGAGGGGGGGTTCTACCGGGGGGAGGTGAGGCTTGAGCCTCACTAAGCCCCCCCTTGGCTTCGCCCCTGGACACCACATTCTAAAAGGCTGGGTTCTTTTCGGCAACGTCTCATAACTTATTACTGCGATTTATGATTTCTAGCTTTAGCATGAGCATCTGTGTTAACAAACTGAATGCCGATAGACCATTTCAAACGATAACTGAATGCTGATTTTGAACAACTTCCACACCTCCGACTATGTTCTCAAACGATAAAAAATGGCTGTAGGCAGTACGAACAGATTATCTTTTCAAGTCCACATGCGAGAATCTCTTCAGTCTTCAACTGAGTAGGCAAACGGTATTGAAGCCAACTGGAGCCATGAAGTGACTGATCAATCAAATAAACAAAATGGACTTGATCGATAGCCATATTAGTATGCAGACTCATCGAGCCTCCGGCTATCAAAAAATGTTGTTTCTCACCTCTTGCTTGCCATTTGATCTTGTCCTGATTACTGACAGACTGGTGAATATGCCACCAGACATATTATCTTAGTCTCCCACCCTTTCGTAAAAAAGTACGTAATCCTCGCAGTTAAGAACTTCTTCCAGAGAGGTTTCTCTGACTTGGGCATCGCTTGCATAAGACCTAGACTTGGAGCCATTGCTCTGCTGCTGCCGACCCCCAATTTTGCCAGCTCTCACATACGCAACATAATGCTCAGCTGCCATGGTTCCCAAGCGCTCGACAATCTCATGGTCCCTGCTGCAGTAACTGCTCCTGATATATACCAGTAAGGTATAAGAAATCACTAGATAGTTCGTAACAATTGCATAGATACGTCCATATCGCCTGCACAAAAAGCAAAACCAACATCACCAGTGAGATGTACCTCCATGCTAACAACCAAAATAGTAGAAGCACGAGCATCATCATCAATCCATATCTTGTAAGCAGCATACTAAGTTTAAAAAGTCTCCATGAGATTCTCAAACGCCTCATATGCATTTGTACGAGCGTCTTCGAAAGCATCCTTTGGGAGGATAGGCTCAGCAGGTGGAGTAGAGCAAGACGAACAAGGCAACTCATCTGTAATAGACTTCCAAAGACGTTGACCACACGTGTGGAGGTGCATATGCTGAAACCAGTCTTAATAATTGAGACTATCGAAGATCACCTAGCAACAAAGAACAGAAATGATACCTACAAAAGAAGATATTTTTTTCTTTTTCTCTGTTTCAGTCCGGCCAGTCAACAAAAGCTAAGAACCTGTTAGATCATGTGGCCAGGTCTAAACTATTTCGGATGATGAATAATTGACGACATTGGTTATATTATTTTTATGGTGTGTTGCGTGTATGTGGATTGACGTTGGTCAAGTTCAGATGAACTTGTGCCAGAAAATGTTGGTTTGGTTTTTGCATGTGCAGGATAATTCGAAGACGATTGTGGTCTACGGCGATGACCGGGAGATGACTTGGTGTGAAGCTATTGTCCAGAGGGTCAAGGATGTCAGAGGAGACAATCGTACTCGAGTTGGGGTGCATGGAGATCAACAACAGTCGATACGTGTTAAAGCTACGGAGGTGCGTCCGGAGGCTACGATACGTCGTAATTTGGGAGTCCAAGTTAGTTGAGGTATTCATACGTATTGTATATGAGTTGGCATAGAGTTTGTGTATGCAAATATAGTGTTGTATGTATGGTATACAAGAGTCGTACACGAGTTGTATATAGAGTGGTTGCCGTGGTGTGCGTGACTATGTTGGAGTCGGATCGGGTGTTGTGCGGCTGCATGCAGAGCTGTACGGGACGAGAGACTATAAATTGGGTAGTATGTAGCGCCTGTTGGGTAGGCGGGAGAAACATTGAACGTGGAGAGGAACTAGAAGTTGACGCACGGCTGTTTTTCTGATCGGCCGTGGCTTTTGAAAAGAAAAAGGACAGCCGCCCGTTTGCTTGTGTACCGAATTGAGAAGCAACGACGAGAATTTTTGGTTGCCAGCTGTGATTTCGAAGAAAAGATGTGCAGCGTAAGGGTTGAGCGTGGCGGTTGGTTGTGCAGAAAAGATGTGATTTCGAAGAAAAGATGTGCATCACGTTGATTTTTTGAAGAGCAGAAGAGACATATGGCGCGGCTGTTATACGAGTGCGGGCGCGGCGGGCGTTTTTGCAGGCGAGGAACCGGCGGCTCTTGGAAGCAACGAAACGTCAAGGCAGCACATCGTCCTTACCCGATCCGCAAAGAAATCAACGAACGGAGTAGCACTTGGATCTCGTTTGTGATCTGCGAGGAGATCAAGAGCAAAAGGTGACAGTTTCGTGTGTATTGATCTGTGATGCAATTATTTTGCTGCATGGTGGGCGTTAGTAATGAGTAAGGTGGCCGAGATATTTGTGTTTTGGTCTGGGCGATACTTGGTAATTAGATAAGTCATTAAGGGTTAATGAGGTTTGCTAATTATATTTTGCTTTGCATGGTGTTGATTAAGCATTACGTGGTTGCCGCATGATTTCCTTCGTAGGACTTTGCTTGACCGTATGGGATTAGAGATAATCAAGATTAGTGCTAATTGTGGTGCTGCTTTAGCATTTTTAGCAGAGGAGTTGGCAGGGCGTCTCATCGGCCTCGTCGGTTTTCTTTTTCTACTTGGATTTTTTTTTGTTGTTCTAGTTGTGATCAACAGGTTCGGACGATCAGAGAAAATTATATTTAAAAGAAAAGTTGGAATATGAACTAGCGGCGGCTCGATAAAAACAAATCCTAAGTTTGCTCTGATATCATGTTATGAATAGTGTTTGTATTCATCATAAGGCTAATGAGCTAATATATATACACATATAAGTATGGTATATATACAGAAAACCTCAAAAACAATAGGGTAAATACACGGTTTATATAATACATATCTAATAAATCTTCATTATCTTTGGCACTTAGCAAGATTCCTTGTGTCTCAGATGGAAGACTACTAGTCACAACTTCTTCAGAACCAGCACCACATCCAGCCTTTTTGTCATTAGTAGTGCTGCCAGAGGCAGGGTCATTATCACCACAACTCAGTAGCACACTTGTTTCTTCAGCAGCTACAAATCCACATTATGCCCATCATTATGCTGGTCAGAGTCATGTGGTTGCTTACTCGAAGATGTACATTCCAATGCTGAGCTGTTCAAATCCCTAGTGCTGTGTTTTACTGACTGTTCAGTCTTGTTAACAGTAAACGTTGCATTTCCAGTGTCCGGAAAGTTATCATCAGAGGTGTTTTCAGTATCAGCCAAAGAAGGATTTGCACACACCCCTTCCTCACAGCGCATGTCAAGATTTACATTGTCAGAGCAAACCATCAGTTGTCATAATCTGATCAGTGTCCTCCTTCTTGCTGCAGGTCGCAATAATATTATCACCATCTTGTCTTTCATCACCACTTGCCATCATCTCCTCACCGTCCTTTCTTTCATTGGCACTAGCCACCATCTCCCCACCATCTTTTCCTTCACTGGTGTCTGGGTGTGCTACAGCGTTAGAACAGTGCTCACAGTGATGGTTCAGTAGTAGCTCCGGCTCAGTTTACAAAGCCAAGCAGCCCTCAACTGAATACGGAAGCATTACTATCATCCACCTCATCATTAGCAATATTGCTACTCAAGCCATCACATCAATATCTTCAGCTTTACCAGTTTCTTTCTTGACTTCAGAAGTAACTTCCGGCTCGTTGAACATATCACCAAGACCAACATAGTCATCTTGCTCTCCATCTCCACCAGATGCAGGTTTTGCATTATTCTGTTATTGGACAAACATCTGGAGAAGGAGCCGCATCTTCTAGATTCTTCGAATTTTCTGCAGTTACATTCGTTTCCTTGACAATGGTACCAAATTCTTTATAAGGAAGCAAGACAACAGGCTGTAAAGAAGCCGCATCATCAACAATGTTCTCAGCTGAGTGCTCGGAACTCAAGATATGCTCTTTGGGTAAGGTATCATTCTGAGTGTGAAATGAACCATGTATGACATCCTTGCTTTCCCAGATTTGTCCCGCATCAGTAGAATCAGCAGAATCGAGAATCTCAGACTTTGTTTCATCTGCATCAGCAACATAATCCAACCAGGACATGCTATCCTCCACATTTGAAGCAGCCTTTAGTTCTTGGTCAGGCACAGAAGCACATGACTCACAGCATTCAGAGGGCTCCGGCTCTTTCTCGCTGACAACCTGTCCCAATTCTGAACCCGGAATCTGCGAATCGTTGCATTCAGCAACTGTTTGAATCTTTTCTTTGCAACTCTCCTGTATTGTAGGAGATACTCGGGTAGCATTCTTCCCATATCTGCGACTTTTGTTCCTATCTCTTATGGACTGCCTGGTCCTCTTCATTGGTGGTGATGAAACACTCTTGGCTGGAGGCCTCCTTGATGGAACTGGTAGTGAGAGATCAAGGAATTGGTCATGTTTAACAGAACCGTGTGCTGGACACAGTAGTAGACAGCTGACCCCCAAAGATGGAGTCAACAATTGTGGGAACCCCTGAATTGGAAGAATCCTCCACTAGCTTCCGTGCTTCAGTTTCCTCAGTACGTAAACCATCAAGAAAACAGCGGAGTAACTCATGACTGTCCTGCATCTGATAGCCCCTAAACTGTGGATACTTTAAGCAAATGTTTGAGAAGAGGTTCTTCGGGCTCAGTGCACGTCCTGCATCATTTGAAGCGCTCGTCTCCACAAAGAGCTTCTTCAGTGCGCATAGCAAGGGCCCCTGTTGGAACATCTGGTCCTAACATCTTCTTGCACAACCTATCAAGAGCGAGGAGGCTCTGCAGCACTGCATTGAAGAAGCATGTGTTTCCAAGATTTGGCATCCCTCTAATCACATTACCATGGCAATTAGCGAAAACAAACAGATTGCTATCCACTGCACCAACCACCTAATCATCCGCTACCACTGCCACAACTTTCTCTACTCTGGGCATCTCAATCAACACCTCGTTTTCACATGACAAACAACACGCAACAGTCGGATCATCAAACTGTGCAGCCCAACAATGCCGGTCCTGCTTGGCATGCCTTCGGGCATGGCCGTATGGCTTGGTCTCAGCGACAACACCACCACAAAAATGATGACGGCAGTCGAAGGCTCGAAGCAGACCCCACATATCACTCTTCTCCACCTTCGCATGTGCCTTGGCAGCAGCGCCTTTTGGGCCACCTTTCTTCTTCTGCTACTTACCGCTGACTTTCCTCCTCGGGGCGTCCTCCCGGCAATGCTCACACGACGCAACATGCTTGGAAGACATGGTCTCCAAGAGGACCATGTCCAAGTGGGCACTCTCACGGCTGTAGTGGCCGCACTGCTCCTTGCTGCTGGCCGACACAGCCGCTTCCTCCGTCGAATATCTCGCATCGCCGGATCCAGCATCCGAGGACGCGGCCGTCGGCTCCCGTTGCTGCGCTTTCCCAGGTTCTTGGCCTTCGCCTTCACCTTCTTCCCCATCACTTCTGAAGCACAAGAACAGGGGGTGAAAACGATCGCACGGATCCAAGAAAAATCTAAAGAACAAACCAATCAAGAATTGCACGGCCAAATCAAGAAAGCTAAAGAAACCGAGAACTGCACAAAAATGCCGGACGAGTCAAAGATTCGTCCTAGTCCAAGAAAAGACCCGCGGATTCGGAGATCAAGGCTAGCAAGCAACCAAGCGAAAGATCTAAGGACAATAATGTTAGTTCTAATCTAGTTGCCCGCCTCGTATACGTATTCGCTGTCCGTGGCAACCTCGTATACGTATGTGTTGTCCGCTTCGTAGTCGTGTACTTGTGTCGCTCCGACTCGGTGATGGTTCCCGAGTTGTGTGCAGTCTTGAAACATATATATATACATGCAAGGTGCAGCGTCCTGAGATCAATAACCAGGGCAGTGCCAAGCAATCATGTAGCAGCGCTTGCATTATTCAAAGGAACATGCAGCGCATGATTAAATAAAGAGCAGAGCTTCATCAAAACAGGCAGTTCTCGCCTGTGTGTTTGTTCGGTTTGAGCATCGCGCTTGCTGCGTTCCGTCGGAGTCTGCTCGTGATCTAACCGAGTCCCTAGAGCGGTTCCAACATTTGGTATCAGAGCAAGCTTCTTGTACACCTTCATCTATGTCGTTTTCGAGCTCGTCGAAAAACGTCACCACCGATGGGGGCGTTCTGAAGATCGGCGATGGGAGCGTGCCGAAGGCGTCGGTGCGCGAGGGCAGCATCTCCCTCCCGTATCCCATGCTCACAAGGAGCAACTACACGACGTGGGCCGTGAAGATGAAGGTGATTATGTACGCTCAGGACGTGTGGAACGCAGTCGTAGATGAAGAGGTAAATGAGCGGCAAGATCAAATGGCGCTCGCGGCAATCTTCCTCGCGGTACCGGAAGACATGCTACTGCCCCTAGCTGAGAAGGTGACCGCAAAGGAGGCCTGGAATACTCTGAAGGTGATGCATCTCGGTGCCGATCGCGTCAAGGAGGCGCGTGTACAAAACCTCATAAGCGAGTTTGAAAACTTGTGCATGAGGGACACCGAACAGATTGATGACTTCGCGATGAGGTTGACGACAATCGTCAGCAAGATACGAGGTCTAGGCGAAAAGATGGAAGAGGCCTACATCGTGCGGAAGTTTCTTCGTGCAGTGCCTAAGAAGTTCTCTCTCATCGTCACCACAATTGAGCAATTCGGAGACATAAAGAATATGTCGATCGAAGAGCTAATTGGGCGCTTGAAGACGCAGGAAGAGGGAGAACGTCGCTACGGCAACAACGACAGAGACAAGGAGCACTTGCTCCTGACGCGCGCAGAGTGGGAGGCCCAGTCGACGAAGTATGAAGGCTCCTCAGGTGGTTTTGGTGGCGGCAGTGGCCATCGATACCGACGAATTGACAAGGCAAAAGTAAGGTGTTTTAATTATAATGATTATGGACACTTTGCTTCAAAATGCCAAAAGCCCAACAAGAGGGAGAAAGCACAGGCACATCTCATCGAGGCAGATATCGACGAAAACCCAGCGCTACTCTAAGCAACAAGATTAAGGGGGTGAATGTTAGTTCTAATCTAGTTGCCCGCCTCGTATACGTATTCGCTGTCCGCGGCAACCTCGTATATGTATGTGTTGTCCGCTTCGTAGTCGTGTACTTGTGTCGCTCCGACTCGGTGATGGTTCCCGAGTTGTGTGCAGTCTTGAAACATATATATATACATGCAAGGTGCAAATCACGAGATCAATAACCGTGGCGTGCCAAGCAATCATGTAGCAGCGCTTGCATTATTCAAAGGAACATGCAGCGCATGATTAAATAAAGAGCAGAGCTTCATCAAAACAGGCAGTGCTCGCCTGTGTGTTTGTTCGGTTTGAGCATCGCGCTTGCTGCGTTCCGTCGGAGTCTGCTCATGATCTAACTGAGTCCCTAGAGCGGTTCCAACAAATAAACCTAGCAAAGGAAGGGAAGAACAAATGTGTGAGCTTCACCTGAAGAGAAGAGGCCGGGGACAAGTCAGGCACCGGTGGGTGTATCGTCCAGGGATTTAGTTTCAAGTGGATTAGCGGCGGCGGCGACGCTGCCTTATAGGACGCTGCCTTATAGAGAGTGGAAAAGGGGGGGAGAAGGGAAGGTATTTTCCGGCAACCTCTGCCATGGAATGGAAAAGGGTATAGGAGCACGAAACGGACTCGACCCTGGTGGGTCGGGAGCGAACTGTTCACACATATTAAGGCATAGTCAATTTTTTTTAAAATTTTTTTTATGTCTAAATCTGCAAATCTACGGGTTTATTTTTTTCAACTTTTCAAAACAGTTTTTGGCTTTTGTTACAGTACTTAATTTTTAAATTAACTTTCAAACGAAGTATTTTTTTTAAGATGGAGTCTACAAGTTAATTATAATACACGTTAAAAACCCAACATCTGTATCATCCAAAATCGCAAACGAGTATCTCTCTCCATAATCTCTGTCGTAAACAGCTAAAATTTAAAAATTTCAGCCAAAAGTTATAAGCTGCAATAAAAAAAAACAAGCCCTGTTTCTTTTCCCGAGCTTAGTAGCCACGGTATGATATTTGTTACACGCTACAGCAACTCAGCAGGTCTTCGAGCAACAGTGGCTTGGCAAGACGAGCTGCCGAGTAGTGGTACATTAGCAGCAAATTAATTAGTTACTTAGTGATTAACTTAAGTACGATTATAACTAGTTAAGTGTTATATTATATGATTAGCACTAATTAAACATAACTGGTTTTGGGACTGTTGGTACATTTCCTTAGCTGCCATTTGTATCTCTTCCATGAGTTAAGATGGAGGGAGCAAAATTACATGTTGGATGTTTGCAAATTTACAGGAGTGCTGAATTCTTGTAGCGCGTTTTGTGAAATACTGGAGCAAGGGTTGTCAGTTTCCTCCGTTTCAGTTGGTCGCTGAATAGAAGGTTTTAGTATCTGGAGAGGAACTTCTCTGCCATGTTTTCCATGTATTTTGGTTCTGCAAAAGGCCACGGAATATACGTTAGCTCGAAAGCTAACGTATGACCAGATGGCTAGATGTGCGGATGTGCATCTAGCCCACTAAAGTTTAAGTCTTAAGACTTAGCCCACTAAAGTAGCAAATTATAAGACCAACCTCAATGCTCTGTTCATCGGTTATCCCAAGGCAACCAATAAAAGGCCTGCGGTTAGCAATATGACCACGAGACGGACCTTTAATATTATGATATACTTGTTGTAACCATGAAATGGACCAAAATTAGAATTCAATATTTTGGTAGGAAGAGATTTGCATACCATTGCATGTCAATGGAATCTCTTGTGGACACAAAGGAGCTGCGGACAGATTGCATAACATTGTCAACTAGTCCAAAATGAATTGAGTTAAACCACGCCCAACCCCAGCTGAGGTATTGGCATTGTTAGACAGGAATTCATCACAAAATTTGTGGTACAATCGATTCTCTGAAGATGCTTAGCCAGCCGCAAAGAGCAAAATGGTGAAACAATTGGAAGAGCAGAATACATTTGAGCAATATAAATAATCTTTTATCTAGCTAGCTTCCTCCACACAGTGCGCCCACGGTTGATCTCATCCCCAGTCCCAGCAAATCTCAAGCAGTGCAAGAATTGACGCTGCTCTTCTACGTGCGGTGCCGCAGACGCAGATCCATTCATACTTTTCTCCTCTCCTTCCTCTATATAAGTAAGTGAATCGACTATGTCATCATGCTGGCATTCTCTTCTGTAGTCAAGAGTGATCGTTTGCAACTCATGCGTATCAATAATATCTTGAGGTATGCTCTGCCATTTTGAAGGAAAACTATTAGAAACTATCACAAATCAACAATGGCGATGATTTCCATCATGGAAAAACAATAATATTAAGGAATAAGTAATTGTAAGCTACTCAAATTATCTACCCCTGAATACAGAAAGGTTCAAAAGCAAGATTAGAGGGGGTGAGAAGGCTCAGGGTTCGAAATCCCAGCGGTAAACCGCCGTAACCAGTTCTACCGGTGCCAACCGGTAGAATAAATACCGACGGTTTTTTATTTAATTCAAATTTGAAATTTCGAATGCAAAAGTTAGTTTCCCTAATGATGTTTACATTATTTAACACTAATGGAATGTATTAGGAAGATGTATGCCTCTCTCGTGCTTGACTTCATACTTTTTGCCATTAATGTATTAGGAATTTTCAATTTTTGAATGTAAAAGTTAGTTTTCCTAATGATGTTTACATTGTTTAATACTAATAGAATGTATTAGGAAGATGCATGCACCTCTTGTACTTGATTTTATGTTTTTTGCAATGAATGTGTTAGGAATTTCCAATTTCAAATTTGAAAACCGGTTTTTAGCGGTTTTTCTCCAGTTTTTTGGACGGTAACTGGCCGTTTTTTCCGGTTACTAGTTTCAAATTCAAATTTTGACTCTTGAAATTTGACCGGTTTTTTCCGGTTACTGGCCGCCCGGCTGTATTCCCCCTAGTTACGGGTTTTGGAACCTTGAGAAGGCTATATCACCAAACAAGAAGTGAACTGATAGTTACAGTAAAAATGCTGGTAGAACACTTACTTCGAGGACCCAACCAATGTAAGTGACATTATTGACATGTTGGTTCATGTCCAGATCAGCTCTTCTTGGCTGCAATTCACAAATTAGGGTCTGTCAGCATTAGAGTTGTTGAAATGATGAGCATAAGAACTAATTATGAAGGGGAGAAGAACTAACCACTAGCCCTAGCCTTGAGCACTGTGCAGGATCCATAAGAATTGGAATCTTCTTCAGACTACCATTATTTTCCTCAGGGAATGCTAGTCTGCACAATGGTAACTTGTTACAACCATTATGTCTACCACAACAATCATGTAAGACTACATGTACAATCTTCATGACTATCAAATAATTATTTGTGACTGACCGGTAAATATTTACCCAATGAACTACATGCTACAGGTAAGAGTGTTTAACAAAGCCCAGTTGAAGTGTAAAAAGGGAATTTGAGCTCAGTTGAAGCCTAAAAAAACATAGCCATTTGACCACTTCATTGCCTGAGCTGTATGAATGGGATATCAAGCAGAGAAAAAAATGCATGTATGTGCAGAATTACGGAAACCAAAATGAGTATCAATTTACCTTGGAGTCTTTGGACAGTGGACAAAAACCTCATCCCTGACTTCATCACTGACTCTTTGAAGTCTGCGTGTATTTTGGTTCATCATGACCCACTTGCTGGACAAACAAACCATATGACTTTGTTACTTATACTGTACACAGTGACAAAAGATCTATAATCATCCATCAGAAGAAAACAGAGAAAGAAACAGACAAGCTCAGTACTAACTACTAAGCTCCAGTTTTGTAATCATATGCTGCTCTGCTAAAGAAAGCCCCATTAGCTGATCTCCCTTCTTAAGCATGGATGATTAAAGCTGCTATCAATTACAGGTCAACAAGCAATGAATATATACCACATTAATTCAAGTATACCGAAAGTACCATTCAAAGGGCCATTGGGGCATTGGGCATAAGTCTACATATTTTGATTCTTGACACACATTTTCTTTTGAGATTGCTAACAATTTAGTACCTGATTTTTACCTATCTTATAGCACTTACCTTCACGAATTTGCTTGGAGAAGAGGAGGCATGATAACAAGAAGGTGGGGATGAAGTATAAAAAGGTGAGGGATATTTAGTTAAAACTTAAAACAGGTATGAAATGACTAACTGTCCCCTTTTTTCGGTACACACAAATATGGTTCTAGATGTGAATGCAAGCATGACAACTACTTCGAATAGAAAAAAAATTATCAAGCTTTATACTTTAGCAGTAAGTACCTGGTAGCTCTTCCAATAACTTCACGATTTGCCAAATCCTTAAGAATCCAATCACGTCGAGTACCGATCCTTCCATCAGCTTGGCACCACGTTTCAATCTCAACAACATCACCCCTTAAAGTAGCAGAATTACCAGTCAGAATTAAATCATGCTAAAAGAAGAACGAGGGTGGGAACAAAGTTCAACGTGATCCTGCAAATTTACCAAGCTGGGTACTTGTATATCTCAATGTGCATTCGGTTCGTCACCCAAATGAGTCCAAGTTTTCTCATTGTCGTAGTTGTGGCAAAACCATCGGTGGAGAAACCGACACTTTGCGCATGGTTACACCCTACCTCCTGCATTTACAAGAAAGTTTACCATAAACATTAAACAACTCATACAAGAAACAAAATGATAGACACTTCTGGACAATATACCTCCATATAATAAAACCAATGCTGGTAACTAACACACGGGTTAATTAATAGAAGTGGAAACGCTTGTCATTTCTATCGGTTCCGAATGTATGGCGAGCATCCATCTCAAATCCAATGATCAGGAGTTCAGAAGTTTTCAGAAGAAATTTTTTTCCATTTGATGGGGGTTTAATTTTTAACTGAAGATTGCAAACCAGTGAACGAGATTGCATTGAATCCACCAAATTCCACCGGTGCTACTTCCAGGGGATCTATACCCAATTACAATTTCATTTGTTAGCACCCTTATAATGGCATTATTAAACACCAAAGCGAGCACATTCACAAGATTTGGTAACAGCCACACACGCATTCTTCCCACTTTCCCAGCACATAGAATTACTTAAACATACTTGATCCACAATGCCCATTGGCACTCCCTATTAGATACTTAAGCATCGAATTTCAAGAACTCTAGCTTTACTTATCCCTGGATAAGGAAAAGTCAGCAAAGTAATGCCCATCTGGTGCCATTTATGGACGCATTACACGCACACCGGGAGCAAAATTCTGTGGACGATATCGTGGGCACAGGATTTCCACACTATCCATACAGATTTTTCACTTGCAACATGATATAAACAGAAGCAAAATACACTGACTAGAATAAGACTAGGACAGGTAACTATCTCTCACTCTCTCGCTTGAAGAGAGACAAACTAACTTTTTCAAGCTCTAGCTCAACTCATGCAAAGGACAATTCTCGCAGATTTGAGCAAAATTAATACAAATTCCTCTCGCTAAATCTAACCGCGGCACAGCAGAGGAGCTCGGATTCCACCACGAGTTTGGACCTTTCTAAAATCAGATCCAAACCCCCGAATCCAACAAAGAACAAAAGGCCCCGCTTTTATTCCCCCAAAACCCTGGGAGACGCAATCAAATTCGCAGTCCAAGAAGAGCCCGCCTCAAATCGAGCCCCGGAGAGCACGAATCCGGCCTCAAAAATCCAGTCTCGGCAGGCTCAGAGGAGTGCACGACGAGCGTACCTGGAGGAGGTTGGCGATGGTCTCGACGGTGGCCGTCTTGTTGATGCCCACCTCGTAACACCGCACGATGAAGCTCTCCTTGTAGGACAGCCCGTCCTCCAGGAGGCTCCCCAGCCGCAGGCGCTCCCCTCCGCCGCCACCCCCCGCCGCGACCTTTGCCGGCGACAGCTCCAGCCCGGACAGCTGCGGGCCCCGCAAGCAGCGCACCACCGCCGGGGAGCCCGGCTCGCGCCGTCGCGACCCGCCCGGCGCGGGGTGGCATTGCGGCGGCGTGTAGCAGCGCAGCATGGCGCCGGGGCGGCGTGCGGTCGCTTTGAGATTCGTTCGGGACAGGGCGCCGCCGATGTGGGTAGGTTTATATGGACGGCGTGGGCTGGTGGCGCGGTGGCCACTAGCCCGCCAGTGGGAAACTCGTATATACTATAGCGAGCGAGAGCGGTGGGGCGGGGTGGACGGGGCGATAGGAACGAGGACGACGCGCTCGATGAAAGCACTCCTGCACCGCAGCGTGTCGAGCGTCTGTCTACGGTATTGGTCGAAATTGCTGCGTGCTCCACTCTACCGTACAGTACAAATGTTGTGTCGTTTTGATTGCGTCATGTCAGCGTCACATAGGTTCTTCTGAGTTTAGGCTTTCTTATTTACATTTTTCAAAACGATGACATATGAACCGTAGAGGTATCATCATAAAAGCTGATTGCTTTTGCTATGTGCGATAGTTTTTATCTGTGAGATAATAGATGAATGGTAGAAGCACCGACACATACGTTCATTGCTTTTGCTACGTCCTATAGTTTTTATCTGTAGGATGACAGACAAATGGTAGAAGCACCGGCACAGACATCTAGAAAATCCGTTTTAAAAAACCAAATTATTTATTTTAACTTTTTTCAGATAAACCAAAAACTTTATTAAAAAAACCCTAAACGCTGGCTCCTTCTGGACGTACGGCCGCCGTGCATCTCAATTTTCCAGGGGTGGATTACCTGCACAAAAAGACGCCGGGACCGAATACGGAGCCACGTCTAACCGCCCGACGTGGCTCCTACCAACGTGAAAGTACGCCGTATTTTGCTGATGGTATTTAGGAGCTGTTAGCGTTAGTATGTTAGCATGAAAAAAGGACTTTTTTAGCAGGAGACGCTATTGCTTACTTTCTAAATGGTTGAAGCACCTTTGGTTGTAAGACGGTTTTATCGGCATTTCAAGTGGTTGGAGCACCTTTTTGGTTGTGAGACGATTTTTATCTCCGAGATTGAATACAGTAGTGCGACAACAACGGCACTATCTCCGAACCCTTGTGGGGTTATGGGCTTGACAGCAACCTGATCCAATTCGAGCTTTTCGATGACCAGTTCAAGCATTAGATAAAACGAGTTTTTGACTTAAATGGCTATATTTGATATGGGATTAGCAAAATTTTACCTTAGAAGCGGTATTTACAAAAAATGGTATCTCCGCCGAATGGTGATTATGTGGCACTCTTTCCACGTTAATCCGAGACGGAGTGCTACACGATCACCATACAATAGAGATGCTATTTTTGCAATTACTACTTCAAAGATACCGTTTTTGCTAATTTTACGTTAATAACGCTAGATAAAACATGCGTGTCCTGCACGCCGTATGGGAAAGATGGACGGTATACGCGCTTGTCGTCCTAAGTGAGCATGTTTTCTCACACAAATGCAGTGGTTGGTAGGACATCTTAAATGTGAGTAGTGCTAGTACCACCTCGTTTAAGTCAAGGTGTAGTTGTAGCTAATTTAAAGGTATTTAGAACGACGTTAGATTATAGTTTTTTTTACTATAATTATTTATTTTTTTGTTGTAGTTGAGCTAGCTTATTTAGGGGGTGATCGGAATAGCGATGGTTTTGGCTTTTCTTTGAAAAACGTCAGAATCGTCAAAAAACAAATGAGTGAGTTGGTTTATTGAGTATAATTAAATTTTAAAAAATTTAAAAATAAAAACGATGTACTAAATTAGAGCGAACGATGCTAAGGAACATGAGAAAAAAACAAAACAAAAAAATGAAATTTTTTTATTGTAGCAGGTACTATAGCTACAGTACCTGCTACAGTATTTTCCGCTGCCGCCCAACGCCAACGATCGTAACATGAGCGGGGCCTTAAAATAATTAATTTTAACGGTAGTATCTCCGAACTCTTGTGGTGTTATGGGCTCGACAGCAACCTGATCCAATTCGAGCTTTTCGATGACCAGTTCGAGCATTAGATAAAACGAGTTTTTGACTTAAATGGCTATATTTGATATGGTATTAGCAAAATTTTACCTTAGAAACGGTATTTACAAAAATGGTATCTCCGCCGAATGGTGATCATGTGGCACTCTTTCCACGTTAATCCGAGACGGAGTGCTACACGATCACCATACAATAGAGATACTATTTTTGCAATTACAACTTCAAAGATACCGTTTTTGCTAATTTTACGTTAATAACGCTAGATAAAACATGCGTGTCCTGCACGCCGTATGGGAAAGATGGACGGTATACGCGCTTGTCGTCCTAAGTGAGCATGTTTTCTCACACAAATGCAGTGGTTGGCAGGACATCTTAAATGTGAGTAGTGCTAGTACCACCTCGTTTAAGTCAAGGTGCAGTTGTAGCTAATTTAAAGGTATTTAGAACGACGTTAGATTATAGTTTTTTTACTATAATTATTTATTTTTTGTTGTAGTTGAGCTAGCTTATTTTGGGGGTGATCGGAATAGCGATGGTTTTTGGTTTTTGCTGAAAAAACACTGTAACTGGCTAAAAAAACACTGTAGCTGAGTTGGTTTATTGAGTATAATTAAATTTTAAAAAATTTAAAAATAAAAACGATGTACTAAATTAGAGCGGACGATGCTAAGGAACATGAGAAAAAAACAAAACAAAAAAATGAAATTTTTTTATTGTAGTAAGAACTATAGCTACAAGACTGCCTTTCTGATGTTTTTCACGCTAGCCAACGCCAAAGAATCATAACATGAGCGGGGCCTTAAAATAATTAATTTTAACGGTAGTATCTCCGAACTCTTGTGGTGTTATGGGCTCGACAGCAACCTAAACCAATTCGTGCTTTTTGATGACCAGTTCGAGCATTAGATAAAACGAGTTTTTGATTTAAATGGCTATATTTGACATGGTATTAGCAAAAATTTACCTTAGGAGTGGTATTTATAAAAATGGTACCTCTGCCGTATGATAATCATGCGGCACTCGCCTCATGTCGGTTTAAAGCGGAGTGCTACACGGTCACCATACAGTAGTATGTTATTTTACAATTACTACTTCAAAGATACCGTTTTTGCTAATTTTATGTTAAATACTGTTATTTCCGCCAATAACGCTAGATAAAACATGCGTGCCCTGCCCGTCGTATAGGAAAGATGGACGGTATACGCACTTGTCATCCCAAGTGAGACATTTTTTCTCACACAAATGCAGCGGTTGGCAGGACATCTTAAATGTGAGTAGTGCTAGTACCACCTCGTTTAAGTCAAGGTGCAGTTGTAGCTAATTTAGGGGTGTTTAGAATGACGTTAGATTATAGTTTTTTTATTATAGCTGATTTATTTTTTGTTGTAGTTAAGTTAGCTTATTTGGTATAATTAATTTTAAAAAATTTAAAAATAAAAAATATGTTAACACATCACAGATAATGCAGAGAAATACGGGGAAAAAAGAAATAGCAAAAAATTCTAAAAATAAAAAACTGAAAAGACGAAATTAATGAATAGTGAAAAAAACAAAAGGCAGAAGATAAATTGAGCGGTGCCTTAGGCTTCGCTTGTTTCGATTTCAATTTCTAGTTTTTAGCTTATTTTTTATTTTTTCTAAATTTTACTCTTTTTTCTTTTTAGCCTTTTTTGAGCGTTTTTGCCGGTTCTTTTTTCCCGTATTTATTTGTGTTGTTCGTGATGGGTTAACATGGTTTTTTTCTATTTTTAATTTTTTTAAAAAAATTAATTATGTCAAATAAATCACTATCAGCTATAGTATAAAATAAACTAACTATAGTGTAAATTCAACAATAAACTGGCTTAATAAGCCAAAATAAGCACCCCTAATTTGTATGAGAGTGTAGACACACCAAAGCAAGTATTTATAAGTGCATGGTAAATATCACACGATTTGTTAGTCTCAAAAGTAAAGAAAGCTCTCCTTCGAGACGTTTAGTTCTTCTATATCACTTGCACAATATATATACCTAAGAGTATTACACCATATGTCGTATCTTATACCGTAGGAAGTATCTCACGTAACGGATGGTATGTACGTGTAGTATACAAGTATTTAAGATCATCTAGGTGGTATGAACAATTTTTAGAGGTAGTATGTAGATTTGTTTTGACATACTTCTTTTATGTGCGTATATCAAGGTATTTATAAAATACGCTAAAAACTATAGATTTTCTTGCAATTTTTTCATGTGGTTCACATTGAAGTATCTTATAATTAGTATATGAGTATATCCAAAGTGATAAATGAGTATTTCAAGTTCGTTTAGGTGGTATATTAGAGGTGGATATAATTACACCTAGGTATAGAAAGTATTATATATATATATATATATATATATATATATATATATATATATATATATATATATATATATATATATATATATATATATATATATATATATATATAAAAGGTAAACGCAGTGGTGCCGGTATAAGGGAACCATCGGAAGATTCTGAATGCCGGCCGGGATCTACGGCCTGTAGGGTGATGCGTGGTTACTATCAGATGGTACGTCGGAATAGCAGAACTGAGTTCTTGCAAGAAAGCGTACAAGCACAAAAGCAGCAAAGGCGTGGTGAAGCAAGCACGCTGGAGCCAAGGTTTTCGACGTGATTCTGGTGCTGCAGTAGTCTCTTGCGTATGTGCCACAATAACGGAGGCATAGATACAAGATTAAAACCGACATGATCAGACAGTTAGAGCGAACGCAAGCGAGGAAATGCGCGTCCGCTGTCACCACCTTCCAGACCGACAAGAGCAGGTAACGGAAGGCTCTGCAGGGGGCGAGGCGTAAGAACTCATCTTTATCTTTACTACTAGTAAAGTGTCCGTCCGTTGCAACAGAAAACCATATAAAAGTGATGCATACTATCAAATACGATCTCAAACTGAATAATAAATATCAACTTTTTCTTACGTCATCATGTATCAAACAAAATATACATGTTCATACTCGTAAATAAATGGTCAAGAGCGAGAATAATAGTGCCCAATTGCATGATCCATCTCTAATCAAAGCTCAAGAGCAAGAACAATAGTGCCTAATTAATGGTCCATATCTAATCAAAGCTCTGAATAAATTAATTCTATACCAGCCTTAGCATTTCAGTTATTTACATATTCTATAAAAATTATCCAAAAAAGGATTGAAGACCTAGCTTCATGCATTTTCAATTTATTTCAGATAATCAAGCCAATGTCCTCTCATAAAGAACACAAACCTAGATCAGATTAAATTATACAGAGATTTTTTTTCTGAAATCAAAGATACCATGTTAGTAAGACAAAGGTTCGTGAGTATGTTATACCTGTGGGGAAGGATAAATGGTGAAACCAAGCTTACACTTCTTCCCGTAATCAATCGAGAGACACTCCAACAAAGAGAGAACCAAGTCCCGATCCACCCCACCACCAACAAAGATTGAACACCAAGAATCCTCGCAATCCAGGTGCGGTTGTCCGCCAACTTGCGCACATGGTCCGACATTGATCTACAATCTCCTTTCCAACCGCATTCCACAAATATAATCAGAACTGGACACATTCGCAGTAGAAGTAAGAATTGAACTCCATACCTTACCAGGGCGACATGCACAATTCTTTACTTGACTATCTCGGATGAAGTTGTGAAGCGCTATACATGCAATAATAACATGCACAAGAAAAAGGTTAAATTGTTGTATAATGTTTCCCTAAACATTACAACATTACTCAGATTCCATATCTATACACGAGAATTTAGGAATGTTTGGTTATTGTTAATGGAGTTGGTCCTTGCATTTTTGGCTCAAGGACAGCTCTCTGGACAGAACAGCAAAATAGAACCCAAGTTTAATATCCAAAACATGAAACATTGGAGTCTACAAGAACTGACAAACATGCACAGCAAGAACTAATAGGGGAAGTCCTTCTGGAATGTATTAATATAATAGCAGTATACAAAGTACAATGAAGAATCTTAATAACCCCCAATTCCATCAAAAATCTTAATAACCTCCAAAATATAAAACAGATATCTGAAAGTACTTGGTATGACAACAGATGGTGAAATGCTTGCAAGTACAAGTTTCATATTAAAATATCTCCACTGCTACTTAGTTCATGTATCTTAGGAATTGAGATACAGACTATACAGCCATTAGACCATCCATAATAGCACTTTGTTCCAGGGCTGGTGAACTCAAACTAATAAAAAACAGACGGATAATGTTATGAGATCTAGTCTTAATAGTCATTCACGTTTTACAACCAGAAAAATATCATTTTAATCATCTATCAAGAGTATCAGATGGCATGGACGGTAAATCAACCGGTTATGCATTGATGTCGATTGATTTACACAAAGGGGAACATAAGCAGATAGGAGTGGCAAGTATTCTGCTTCGCTAGTCACTACCATGAATCATCTGATAACATTAGCTAGTTATACCATTTGCTGTTGCCCATAAGTTTGTGTACTGAAATTTTTTTCCTCCTTGCTATGAAAGTCAGTTCATTTCACCCAAAAACAAGTGCAAAACAAGATTGTCTTGCAGGCTAATTCAGCAGACATTGACCAAGTTTCCTTACCTCCTTGCATTTTACAACAATATCTGGCTTGCAGAAGTGCGGGATCTGGCTGAGTACAATCTCTCTGGCTTCCTATCAAGCCACAAAGAGAAGAATTTCAGTCAATGTACAAGATTGTTGGATCATGTCCAATGTGTCAAAGATGCAAAGCAAACAACTGATACAGCAACAGCCACAGAGTGCTGCATGTGAGGGAAACAACATAAATCTGTCGCAGGCAAACACAGATTCCATACCTTATCTTTGCGTTCATCTCATGAATCTGGCTGATGATCTTGTCCCTACTCTACCTACTGTAATGTTGAAGTAGGCAATTGTGGAGCGCACACGTTCATTCCTTGCAACCGCCGTGCATTCAAGTTGGGCGGTTTGCAAAGGACGTGTTGTGCAGTCAAGGTCGGCGGTTGGCGAGGGAGTTGACGGTAGCAGCATCGCGGAGGATGGTTGGTGAGGGAACTGGCGCGAGGAGGGGCAGCGGCTGCAATGGCGGCAGCGGCGGAGCGGAAGGGTGGGGGGACGAGGATGCGGCGCGGGATGGGAGGGAGGCGGCGCGGGGTGGGAGGGAGGGGAGGAGGCGGCGACGCGCGTGGGAGGAGAGGAGGTGGTGGCGGAGCGGGTGGAGAGGAGGAGGAGGTGGCTGCGGCGCGGGGTGGGAGGAGGCGGCGCGCGCGGGGTGGGGAGGAGGCGCGC
This sequence comes from Melocanna baccifera, assembly GCA_036346265.1. NCBI lineage: Eukaryota > Viridiplantae > Streptophyta > Magnoliopsida > Poales > Poaceae > Melocanna > Melocanna baccifera. The sequence continues at coordinate 16,479,317 of CM070702.1, forward strand.
GGCGGCGGGGGAGGGGAGGAGGAGGCGGCGCGCGGGGGGGAGGAGGAGGAGGCGGCTACGGCGCGGGGTGGGAGGGAGGGGGGAGGCGGTGTGGCGGCGGGGAGAGCGAGGTGCGCGGGGAGAGCGAGGGGGAGACGGATCGGGGCGGCGGGGGGAGAGCGAGGGGGAGGCGGATCGGGGCGGCGGGGGGAGAGCGAGGGCGGCGCTTGGGAGAGAGGAGGGGAGGCGGCGGCGGCGACGCAGGTTGGGGGGAGGAGGCGACGGGGGAAGAGCGAGGGGAGGCGAGGGAGAGCGAGGGGAGGCGGTCGGGGTGGGGAGGAGGAGCGCGCGGGGGCGGTGCGGCTGCGAGAGAGAGAGAGAGGGGGAGGGGAGGAGGCGGCGGGTGGAGGGAGGGGCTACGAGATATACGGCTCGGATTTTATCTCGCAATCAGATCGAAGGGCTGAGAGAAGAGGAGTGACGACGGGTCAACAACCAACTCCTTCTTTTATAATAGTAAAGATAATAAAAGAAGAAGTTGATGATTGATCCGTCCTCTCCCACTCCTTCTCAGCCATCCGATTTTGAGCGAGAGCAATGAACGTTCACAATTTACCCCTACAACGCAAGCCCACGGGCCGACGGCCGCGCCTCCCTGCGGGTGGGGCAACCGCCCGCATCCCCCACACGATTCCCACGCACACCACACCGTCTTCGCAATCTCCACCCCCGCTCCCATCCCCCTCCGCCTCAAACCCCCCAAATGCTCCCCTCCGCTCCCCATCTCCGCCTCTGAAAACCCTAGCCCTCGCCCCGCCCCCGATGCCGCCTCCGTAGGCGGCCAGTCTGCGGGACCCCCCATCCCGGTGTTGCTCCGCGGCCTCCCGCGCACCCCAGAGTACCGCCCCATGGAATCGGAGTTCGCCGATCCCATCGCCTTCCTCTCCCGAGTGGAGCGGGAGGCCGCCGCCTATGGCATCTGCAAGGTCATCCCTTGATAGGACCGAGGACAACGCGCTCGCCTCGCCAGCTTGTGACCGTCGCTCGATGAAAGGACTCCTGCACTGCAGTGTGTCGAGCATCTTTCTACGGTATTGGTCGAAATTGCTGCGTGCTCCACTCTACCATACAGTACAAATGTTGTGTCGTTTTGGTTGCGTCATGTCAGCATCACATAGGTTCTTCTGAGTTTAGACCTTTCTTATTTATATTTTTCAAAACGATGACATATGAACCGTAGAGGTATCGTCACAAAAGCTGATTGCTTTTGCTATGTCCGATAGTATTTATCTGTGAGATCATAGATGAATGGTAGAAGCACTGACACAGACGTCCATTGCTTTTGCTACGTCCCATAGTTTTTATTTGTGGGCTAACAGACGAATGGTAGAAGCACCGGCACATACGTCTAGAAAATCTATTTTAAAAAACCAAATTATTTATTTTAACTTTTTTCAGATAAACTAAAAACTAAAAACTAAACGCCGGCCCTTCTGGACGTACGGCCGCGTGCATCTCAATTTTCCAGGGGTGGATTACCTGCACAAAAAGACGTCGGCACCGAATACGGAGCCACGTCTAACCGCCCGACGTGCCTGGTTGAAGCACCTTTGGTTGTAAGGCGGTTTTATCGGCATTTCAAGTGGTTGGAGCACCTTTTTGGTTGTGAGACGATTTTTATCTCCGAGATTGAATACAGTAGTGCGACAATAACGGCACTATCTCCGAACCCTTGTGGGGTTATGGGCTCGACAGCAACTTGATCCAATTCGAGCTTTTCGATGACCAGTTCGAGCATAAGATAAAACAAGTTTTTGACTTAAATGGCTATATTTGATATGGTATTAGCAAAATTTTACCTTAGAAGCGGTATTTACAAAAATGGTATCTCTGCCAAATGGTGATCATGTGGCACTCTTTCCACGTTAATCCGAGACGGAGTGCTACACGATCACCATACAATAGAGATGCTATTTTTGCAATTACTACTTCAAAGATACCGTTTTTGCTAATTTTACATTAATAACGCTAGATAAAACATGCGTGTCCTGCACGCTGTATGAGAAAGATGGACGGTATACGCGCTTGTCGTCCTAAGTGAGCATGTTTTCTCACACAAATGCAGTGGTTGGCAGGACATCTTAAATGTGAGTAGTGCTAGTACCATCTCGTTTAAGTCAAGGTGTAGTTGTAGCTAATTTAAAGGTATTTTGAACGACGTTAGATTATAGTTTTTTTACTATAATTATTTATTTTTTGTTGTAGTTGAGCTAGCTTATTTAGGAGGTGATCGGAATAGCGATGGCTTTTGGTTTTTGCTGAAAAAACACTGTAACAGGCTGAAAAAATACTGTAGCTGAGTTGGTTTATTGAGTATAATTAAATTTTAAAAAAATTAAAAATAAAAACGTTGTACTAAATTAGAGCGGACGATGCTGAGGAACATGAGAAAAAAAACAAATCAAAAAAACAAAATTTTTTTACTGTAGTAGGTACTGTGGCTACAGTACCTGCTACAGTGTTTTTCCGCTGCTGCCCAACGCCCGCAATCGTAACATGAGCGGGACCTTAAAATAATTAATTTTAACGGTAGTATCTCCGAACTCTTGTGGTGTTATGGGCTCGACAGCAACCTAATTCAGTTCATGCTTTTTGATGACCAGTTCGAGCATTAGATAAAACGAGTTTTTGATTTAAATGGCTATATTTGACATGGCATTAGCAAAAATTTACCTTAGGAGTGGTATTTATAAAAATGGTACCTCTGCCGTATGATAATCATGCGGCACTCGCCTCATGTCGGTTTAAAGCGGAGTGCTACACGGTCACCATACAGTAGATATGTTATTTTACAATTACTACTTCAAAGATACCGTTTTTGCTAATTTTATGTTAAATACTGTTATTTCCGCCAATAACGCTAGATAAAACATGCGTGCCCTGCCCGTCGTATAGGAAAGATGGACGGTATACGCACTTGTCATCCTAAGTGAGACATGTTTTCTCACACAAATGCAGCGGTTGGCAGGACATCTTAAATGTGAGTAGTGCTAGTACCACCTCGTTTAAGTCAAGGTGCAGTTGTAGCTAATTTAGGGGTGTTTAGAATGACGTTAGATTATAGTTTTTTTTATTATAGTTGATTTATTTTTTGTTGTAGTTAAGTTAGCTTATTTGGTATAATTAATTTTAAAAAATTTAAAAATAAAAAATATGTTAGCACATCACAGATAATGCAAAGAAATACGGGGGAAAAAGAAAAAGGAAAAATTGTAAAAATAAAAAAACTAAAAAGACGAAATTAATGAATAATGAAAAAAAAACAAAAGGCAGAAACTAAATTGAGCGGTGCCTTAGGCTTCGCTTGTTTCGACTTCAATTTCTAGTTTTTAGCTTTTTTTCTAAATTTTACTCTGTTTTGCTTTTTAGCCTTTTTTTGAGCGTTTTTGCCGGTTCTTTTTTCCCGTATTTATTTGTATTGTTCGTGATGGGTTAACATAGTTTTTTCTATTTTTAATTTTTTAAAAAAATTAATTATGTCAAATAAACCACTATCAGCTATAGTATAAAATAAACTAACTATAGTGTAAATTCGACAATAAACTGGCTTAATAAGCCAAAATAAGCACCCCTAATTTGTATGAGAGTGTAGACACACCAAAGCAAGTATTTATGCGTGCATGGTAAATATCACACGATTTGTTAGTCTCAAAAGTAAAGAAAGCTCTCCTTCGAGACGTTTAGTTCTTCTATATCACTTGCACAATATATATACCTAAGAGTAATATATATATATATATATATATATATATATATATATATATATATATATATATCGGAGTTCGCCGATCCCATCACCTTCCTCTCCCGAGTGGAGCGGGAGGCCGCCGCCTATGGCATCTACAAGGTCATCCCGCCCTACCCCCCGCCCCTCCCGCCGCTTCGTGTTCGCCCACCTCAACCACTCCCCTGTTCCCTCCTCCGACGCACCCAATCCCAGCACCTCCGTCTCCTCCAATCCCACCTCCTCGCGCCAACCTCCACCACCGTGTTCACGACCGGCACGAGAACTCGGCACTCGCGACGAGGCGCCGCCGCCGCAGTGCTAAAGCAGTGTGGAAGAGCGATGGCGCTACACGCCGACCGGTTTGAGGCCAAGTCCCGCACCTTCTCAAAGACCCACCTCTGCCTCCACGAACCGACTCCACTCGCGGTGGAATCCTCTTCCGAAGGCATCGGCGACCGCCCCATGTACATTGAGTACACCAATGACGTCCCGGTGCGGCTTTGCGCCCCAAAGACATTCGGCCGCGCGTAAGAAGCGTAAACGAGAGGTGTCCCGATGGATGAAGGGGAGAAGATGCGCAGGTGGAGGCATCCGTAGCCCATGGAACCTTCAGCGATTCACGGGCTCCTGGGTCACTCACACGATTCATGCCAGATGATGTTCCTAGGGTGACTTCTCCAACGATGTACATTGGGATGATGTTCAGTTGGTTCGCATGGCATGTTGAGGTTCATGAGCTCCATAGTCTCAACTTCCTCCACACCGGAGCCCCTAATACGTGGTATGCAGTTCCTGGGGATCAAGCTACGGAGCTTGAGGAAGTTATCCGCGTGCATGGCTATGGAGGCAACCTTGACCGCATTGGTATTTGTTTTTTCTTGTGTTTGTGATCTGTATGTTGTGGCCTTGTGGTGTCATAAGCTATGATTGTTGGTGCTGCAGCATCGCCGCGTGCTTGGGAGAAAACAACATTGATGTCCCAGAGGTCCTTGTAGCCTGTGGTGTGCCCCGCTTTGTAGGTACAAGCTCAAATGGTCATTTGTCAATGTTTTTACTCAAGTGCCTATGGTATCAATACACCGATTTTTATTAATTTACGTGTTAATATGCATTGTGCTTCAGATTGGTACAATATCCTGGTGAGTTTGTGGTGACATTCCCAAGGGCATACCATGTCGGGTTTAGCCAATGTGAGTTAAATTATACAGCCTTTGCAACCTATGATGCTTGTTATTGCATTTAATTCATCCTGATGTGCCGATTGTTAGAATGCCCATTCCAGCTATGCTATAATTTTGTTTTGGTACTGGCAGTAAACGCAAATTATTTACAATACAGTGCTTGTGGCTGCATGGATCAAGACAATTGGTGTAGCTGTGGTAGTAATATGTGGTCAGTTACACTACAACTGATCTACATTGCCATTGTATTCTTACATATTCTAGATAACAGATGGCGCTAATGGGGAATTTATACTCATGAAACTTTTTTCCCACCTGAAGTAAGCGTTGATTTGTTTTTTGTTGTTATCTTAACTGAATGGTTTTGATAAGTTAGCTTTTTCTATCCAACTTGATGCTAATCATTCGAAGAATTCAAGTCTTTAATGCTGCTTTAATGTTTTGGTAATGATTAGTGGGCTAACTATTTTCTGCCTGTTATTACCTTCACTGCTTCACCTACCACTTCAGATCCACTTGAGGGTCTCACTCATATTTGAGACCAAAGAATCTATCTATAAAGATCATTTATTTTGGGTAACCAAAAGAAAGCAATTTAGAGTCCGTTGGTACAATGTAGAAACTGAATATCTACATGTTTGCATTTGTTTGTTGTTGTGCATTTAATTAGCAATTCTAAAACCGATATAATATAGGATTTAATTGTGGAGAAGCCGCCAACTTTGCAACTCCCCAATGGTTGAAGTTTGCTAAAGAGGCTGCAGTTCGAAGGGCTGTGATGAATTATCTTCCAATGCTCGGGCCGGCGCGAGCAGAGTGGGCTGAGAGTGCGATGTCTAAAGCACTTAGCAGAAACAGGAGGAATTAGTTTATGTGACTGCTTATGACATCCTCTTTGGTCAGGTTTAGAAGATGCTCCTTATGCAGAGTTATGTTTCGCTTTAACACGGGTGAAATAATATTTATATTTATTGTAAATTTTAGAATCATACTGATATTATATATCACCATTTTTGAGAATTCGTTGCAACGCACGGACATTATACTAGTACACCAAAAAAATAAAGACAAGATACTACAAGCAGAGGACATGTTTTGAGTGCACTAACGCTTGCTCGGCCCACCAAGTCAGCATCACTCTTGAGTAAGCTGGCCTATGTAAAAAGTGGCCCAAAGAAAGCTGCTGACCTTTCAGAGGCCTGTAAGCTAGAAATGTGGTCCATTAATCTCCACCAGGTAATGCATCCGAGTTTCTTTCGGTCTTCCAACGTCCAAGCCCAGCTCCATCGGAGATGTGTTTGTTCGGCTTCTGCAGGACATTTTAACTCAGCATGGGTCAGGACATTCATGTTCTTGCCTCGTGTGTCCAGGATGGCTTGAACCCCAAAAACTGGAAACAAATGGCGACATGGGTTAGGCTGCCAATGGCCAACTATGCCATCCAGGAAACAAGTCATCATGTAACTACTACGAAGTACGAACTACCGCCGAGCGTGTGATTTGCTGATAGCAAGACGTACGACGTCGCCAAGGAGCCCTAGAGACTAAGGCTCTGTTTGGCCAAGCTCAGCTTCTTCATTTCCGGCTTTGAAGCCTAGCTTCAAGAGAAGCTAGCAAATTTCAACTTCAAATTGCTTAGTTCATTTTGGGTTTGGCTTTAAATTCATAGTTTATTTTTGTGCTTCGGATCTCGTGCGTTTGACCGGAAAAATAGTCTCAAAGTTCAAAAAACTGAAGCCGAAGCCCGATCAAATAGGGCCTAAATTAACGACAGCCCACAGCTCCGACGGTGATGGTCGTCGGCTGTAAGTTCAAACTCCATTAAGTTGATTTTGATGATAATGATAAATACATTTACGAAACTAACTTACTTATCAAGTATAATATTGCTTAGTTTTATTTTGGATGTAATTAGTAGCAAACTATTTTGAATATAATGATAAATACAATTATAAAACTAATATGCTTATTAGTTATGATATTACCCAGTCTCATTTGGATGTAATGAATAACAAATGTTATTATGAGACTAATATGTTTGATAGATTATAATCTCTTAAGTCTCACTTGGATGAAAAGATAAAATCGTAGAGGTATGCATTCAATATCTCATTCATTTATATCTTAGTGCATTCCTCAAATACAAAATATATATTAAACTCTATAAAAAAATCTAAGGTTAATATATGCATATGTTTTCCACTATATATTCTTGTATGCACATATTTAGGGGGAGTTCAATCTATACTTTGTGGTTTCATTAGTAATGATCTATATTTCTCTTTTCACATATTAAGGATCTTTACTTTAAAATGTATCCTTTGAGTATATATAACTTGTGTAGTTCATATATACTCACAATTAGGTTGTCATCTAGTTTCTCTATTATGTGTTAATAGTTGGATGATTAATGACAACCGAATGAGTAAGCTTTACTAGCAATTAATCTCAAAAACAAACACATATATTCAAATAAATTAATTGCTTAAGAAAGTTTATTCTAAAGTATACAATTGTTGTGCACATAGTATATACTCGTAAATCAATTTATATCTCATTATTTATTGAAATTGTCATGAATTATCAAAAGAAAATATTATGGAATCTAGTCCCCCATTATATGTTAATGGTGAAGTTTTAGTAATTGATAGCAATTGGTCTGTGAACTAACATTTTTTTATGAATTAGATGAATATATTATGTTCCACAAATAAGGATGACTTGAGACGACTTTATGTTTTGAAGATTATCAAGTCAAAATAATGGAAGATGGTTTCATGTGTTGAAGGCCATCAAGAAAATAAAATGATCATGAGTAGATTATCGAGTGAAGATAAGACCCATCATGTGTTAATGAAAGTCAAGTGAAGGATACATCATTGGTTGATGCACATCAAGACAAGGGACGAGACTTGAAGTAATTATGTGTGTCATCAAGTTTAAAAAAATTATACAAAGCAAATGTATGACTAGCTAGATCTAAAGATGTATTTCTAATATTTAGTAGTCTTGGAGTTTGGTTGAAAGACCGGATTGCTAATATAGATTTTTGTATTATTAAGAGGGGTCATATCTAGTAGGTTAAGTCTCATTATGAGTTGATAGCTTAACCACATTTGGTCAAGCTCTCTATGGCATGATACTTATATTTGCGAATGTGTTTTATAAATAATTCAAACTCATGTATTGAATCCTTGTAATATGGGACTGTACATTGCAAATGTATTTTGCAAGTTTTTGATGTCCATGTTTCCTATTCCTCGTGGTATAAGACTTATATTTGCAAATATGTTTTGCAAATGATTGAAGCCCATACACAATCTTTGTAGCATATGACTTAGATTTACGAATGTGTTTTGCAAATGTATTAAGTCTACATACCAATTTCTTGTGTCATAATTTCAAAGGTGTGCAAATGTGTTTTGTAACTTGTTGAAAATCATATATGATCCTTGTGTAGATAATACGATAGTTTACAAATATGTTTTGTAAAATTTATTGAAGTATCTGCATTTGTCAGGAAAATCAGAATTACTGGCGTGAATTATGCGGTACTACCGAAGATCGAAAGTACCGACATGTGATGCACAGTACTACCGATTGTCAAAAGTTCCAGCTCTGTGTGAGCGGTCCGATCGGCGGTACCACCGGCATGTGTTGTGCGTTATTACCGAAAGACGGTACTATTGGAAGTCAAAAGTATCGGCTCTGTGCGAGCGGTACTACCGGACTTCAGAAGTTTCGAAAATCTGTGGTATATTTTTCCAGAGAGACTCCTATGTGGTGGCCTTCTCTTCCCCGTGAGAGCGGTAGTTTCACATGTGTGGCATGGTAACTAGAAAATGAACGACGGAACTATCGATTTCACTTATAACAGCTATTTTTTGACCGTTGCGAGGGGAGTGGTAGTTCCGATTCTATAACGACGGAACTATCGAAAATCTTAATTTTTCAAAAGTTTTGCTTCCAACGGCTAATTTTTGTGGTGTGAATATATATACCTCCTTGTGGCCGACTGGAGGGATTGTTGCTGTTTTCATTGATACTTCTTTGAGTTAGTGTGAGGTCCTTCTCTCAATTATGTATGTGTTGTACTTTGTGAGAAAAAAGGCTTTAGATTGTGTGTATTGCATCTAGAGATGGATTGAGTATCAACCTGAGCTTATGCATTGGTTGCACGTGGTGAGAGTCAAGTGAGGGGTTTGACTTGTTACTTTTGGAGTTTGCTGACTCATAGACGACGTTGGAGGTGTTGTGCGCGGTGATCTTCTCAAAGAAGGTTGTGAGAAGACCCGACGAAGTGTGAAGGTTAGAACTCACCTACCCAGAGTGAAAAAGTGCCACCATTAGTGGATTTGAGGTGGAGAGCTTAATTCATAGAGACAGTCCAATTCGTTTGGGCTTATCTCAACGTGAATTAGGGAAGACCGGCAAGTCTCTGAATATTACGGTAAAAAGCAACTGTATCATTTGTGGTTTATTTTCTTGTGCTTAACTTACATTCAAGTAATTTATATTTATACAATTAAATTGATTGTTTGTCATCCTATGATTGCAAATCTAAACTTAGATTATTGGTGCATTTAGGTGAACATTATTGTTTTAGGCGTTATTTGTGCTAAATCAATTTGAGTTAAACTTCTGTACTATAACTTGGTTTAGCTAAATAGAAATTGGTATTAATTGAAAGAGAATTTTTAAGACCGCCTACTCATCCCCCTTTAGTCGCCCTCCTCGATCTTTGACCAGCCGATCTGATGATGACCTGCCCGCATAGAGCCATGCCGAATCACGGAGGCCCAATCGTATTTCGTCCTGCCTACAACACAAACCATGGCCCACACACACACTGTTGTGTCACACTATAGCGTAGCACCATAATCCTGATGCACAGGCACAACATGCAAAAATATGTTATTTTCCAGGAGTGACTTGCACCGACACTTCGTGCGCACGTTAGTTCTCTCACCTCTGCCGCTGGCCGCCACTGTGTGCCACCACCGGTTACCGTCGGCGCCCAATGTTGCCGCTGCCGTCGCACACTCTGCTTGCCTCGCGCTGTTGCCGTCGCTGCCGCGCGTGCCACCACCGGTCGCTGCCGCCGTGTGCTCCACTTGCCGCGCATGCTGTGCTCTGCCGTGGGCTGCCATCGTCGCCACCACCACGCTTTACCGCACTACTGCCGTGCGCGCCGTCGCCTGTCGGCCTCCGCCACCCCCTGCTAGCTACCGCTGAAGTTGCCATGCGCCGCCGCCGGAGCTGTGCTAGCCCCACAAGAGAGAGAGATAAAGATGGAAAGATGTAGGGAGAGATTGAGGTAGGACTAGATTGATCTGGATGGAAGAGAGAGATAAGAATGAGTTTTTGAAATGCTCCCTAATTTTAGGGTGCTACAGAAATAGTCAGGGGCCTTTTTTTTGGCTTTTAAAATTGACCTTTTGCTTTTGCTATATTTTTAACTTTTAAATAGAGTATTTTTTCAAGATAGGATCTACAAATTAATTGTAATATACATTAAAAGCCCAATATTTGTATCAGCCAAAATCGCAAATAAGTATATTTTTCTTCGTAATCTCTGTCACAATAGCCAAAATTTAAAAATTTCAAATAAAAACCATAACCCACAGCCACAAAGAACATGCCATATTGGGCCTGTTGATATGGCTATGGTTTTTGATTGAAATTTTTAAATTTTAGCTGTTTGCGATAGAGATTACGGAGCTAGAGATATTTGCTTGCGATTTTGGATGATATAAATATTGAGCTTTTAATGTATACTATAATTAATTTATAGATTTTGTATTAAAAAATATTTAATTTAAAAATTAAGTACTATAATAAAAAACTAAAAATCTGAAGTGAAAAAGAACAGGCCCGCTCCTACCCGCTACTGCCGAATTGTTGAGCTCCGATAGCCCAAACAAGCACGCGAACGCGGGAGCCGCGGCGGCAACCGAACGGCGCCGACCCGCGTGATGCCGCCGAAGCCGGCGAGCCCGCCCGCCGCCGGCTTCGAGTACTGCGAGCTGTGCCGCCGCAACCACGACCAGGGTCGGCGCCACCGCTACTTCCCAGCCCACCGCGCCGCCCTCGCCGCCGCGCTCTCCCGCTTCCGCTCCAAGCTCTCCGAAATCCGCCGCGCCCTCCTCCACCGCTCCCCCCCGCCCCACCGCTCCCGCCTCTGGTGCCCATTCTGCTCCGCCGACCTCGTCGACCACGACAGCCGCTTCGCTTGGTACTTACTACTCGGCCCCATACATCTAGGGTTTCTGATTTAGATATCAGCTGGTTCTGATTACAGTTTGAATCGCCCAATAGAACATGAAAAACACTAGTGGGTTGGATCTTAGTACATTAGGATCAGGGTGTTGTTGGAATCTTAGTAAGCTTTTCTAAATATTGCAGACAGTGTGAGTTCGTGAGGGAGAAATAAGCCTAATTTTATTCCTTTGCAGTAGCAATGCAATTTACCATCTCACAAGTGAAGAGCACCAGAAGGGTGTGAAGGATTTCCTGTGGAAGCATGGGGGCGGGATGGATCAGGTGGATTCGTTTAGGATTTCAGAGGACGAGCTTGCTAAGGTGCGCTGCAGTCTGTTTCATGCTTTGAATTTTCTGTTCTAGGAATTACATGAAGTACTTGTTTCATCGCGCTGGTCATATCAGAAGGTCTATTTAGTATTCTGGTACGATGTTGGCAGTGAAATTGATTATTTTGTGCCTGGAAATAAGATGCTGTTACGGTTCCTGCATATGTTGATCTGTTATGTTTTGCAATTTCAGTGGGAGAAGGGCTGTGAATCCTCGAGTACAGAAGGAGAAACATTGACTGAAGGGCTGATGGGACCATCTCTGGGGCCGCTGAAAGATATCCGAAATGAATCTACCTCTAACAATTTGGATAATTTTGCAGAAACTGATATCCCATCTTCATGTAATTCTGAATCTTATGTTGTTATGCCTTTACAAAGTTCTACCAATGGGGTGTATCACCCCACTAGTACAGCGTGTTATGGATCTTCCACTTCTGGAAGTGTTCCTTATTCTGCTCCGTTTGGAACTTTCGGACTGCCCACCACACCCTGGGGATTGGTTGCAACACATAAACATCAGGGTATGCTGGGTACAAACATGTTTCATGGCACTGATGCAAAAATAAAAGGTGAGCATGAATGGTAAAATTCTCACAAGATCTTTCGCTTCTTTTGCTCAAGACTTTCCTAATTGTATTACTGTGATTCGTTCTTGGCTAATTGTCATTCCTTTACAGGTGCTCAATCTACTATCCTTGGAAATGGAGCAAACCCATCGGTTTCTTGTTCTGTACATGTAAGTATGTAACACGTGCAGACACACATGTTCATGTGACAAGCACGCATTAATTCTGTAAAGAAGGGTTGCAAACAATATTTTGTCTGTTCTTCATTATTGAGGTTCTTTGCCAAGAAATTTTAAGTACTGATAACAACAAAGAGAGTGTTTTCTATTTACACAAAGAAATAGTAGGCTTAGTCAATGTTGTTCGAAGCAGGAGCTTGCAGCATTTGGGTAGTATCTTGAATCTCAATGGCAGGAAGGCTAAATGAGGGGAAGTTGTCATGCAAGCCCAAGCAGTTAACCATGCTGTCATTGCTTGTAGGTTTTGGTTTGCAGTTATAACTAGGGGTGCAAACAGGTTGGGTTAATCCCGACCGATCCGGTGCCGAATCCGGTTGGTACCGGATTCGGGAAGGGAATTTAATATCCAGTCGGATTCGGTATCGATACCGGATAGTTCATGTTAGATTCGGTAACAAAATTGGGAGAGCTGCTATTCGACCGAATAGTGTCGGTAAGCAGGTACCGGATAATTATCTGATCAGATATCATGAAATATAGCTCATTGCCTGCGATGTGGATGTACGCATGCGAGTGGGCTGAACAGGCCACGCAATGCCGCTTCTGCTTGTTGACCAAGAGACCTGCAGCTGCTGGCCCATACGACACACGTGTGTGCACGCATTGCAGGCTTTTGCAGTGCTACTGCCCTACTGGCTGCTGTTGCTCAGGGATGCAAGGCACTCACATGTCATGTATACACATCACAAACTTATCTATGCAGACTGCAATAGAACAAATAAATACTCATGCATGTTCCCGCAGGAAAATCATAAAATGTTTCACTTAATGTACACATGTGGAGGTACTTATGTCAAATAGTTGAAGGTGGTATAGTCCAACATATATTCCATTCTGTATACGTGTACTATCCGCCTATATTATTTGTTTCCGATCCGAACCCATCATGTATCTGTCCCAATGGCACCGTATCTGAAACTCCAAATAATCCGAATTCGTATCTGGCCTTACTGTATCCGACTTCGAATCCAGGGAAATATTGGTTAGGATACGGTATGAGCAATATCTGTCTGAATCTAACCCGTTTGCACCCCTAGTTATGACTCATTGGGCCAAGCTAAATTATGTTCAGTTTCTGGTTTACTTTTGGTTGATTAGTTACTCTTGTGGTGTATAATGAGTAATTTATCTTCGTACTATGATATTGGAGTACATTAGACATGGGCCATTCAATTTATGTTCTGACCTGTTGCCTCTGCCCATTTCTTCCCACTGTTCCTTCATATCTCAAAACATGTTTTTACCTTTCTAAGTTACAGAATTGCCATCACAATTGGTTCATATGAATCAGCTCTATGACGTTGTTGGTCCAATATAACGATATACTAGTTAGAGACCCGTGTGTTGCAACGGAGTCATAAAAATAATGAGATAGAACTTACTGCCTGGCCAACTTCACACATCATAACATTAGAGAGCAAGTGACAGAGAGAGAAAGGTGGCCAGAATACGCGAGTAGATGGGAAAAGTGGAGGAGATGGACGGTTGTATCCTGAGAGAGAGAGAAGGAGAGAGACGAATGGTCTAAATCAAATCGGATGGCTGAGAAGAGAGCAAGGAGACCGTACCAACCACCAACTCCTTTTTATAATAGTAAAGATACCACAGTCTGGATGAACCGTCCATTGGGAATGTAGTCATATGTTAGGGAAACTTGCGCAATATTGTGTATTTTTTAAGTTTCAAACAGTATGATAACATTATCTCTTTTTTTGTGTGACAAAAGGCATTTGTTATTAGTTTGACAAGTTGCTTGTTCCTAAAAAAGCACAATTATGCCCAAAATTTTTGATACAAACATTCATATTGTCTGATGATTTGTTCTTGTTGTTATTCATGTATACATCATTGATGTGTATTCATGATGAATGCATGCTTGGCTTCTGTTTCCTTTTTTCATGAAATACCCAAACGTTGTCTTTGCAGGTTCAACAGAGCCACTCTGGAGGGAATTTCAATCAGGGTATTGGACGCATTTACAATTTCTCTAGTATATATTTGTCTTGCACTGATTTTTTCCCCAAAACTTTTCAGTAGTCTGAATGTGAACAAAAAAAGCTTCAGCTTAACAAATGAAAGAGATTTCTTTTTAACTCCTTATTGATCCTTGCGTGAAATCTAACCTAATATCACTGCTTTATGAAGGCCTGAAAGCAAATGTGCATACTGGTGCTCCTCCTCCATGGTTAGAAGCTAGCGAGCATGATCCAAAGAATGTGTCACTCAGCACCTATGCTTTTCCATCTTCTCGGAAAGGAAAATCAAGAAAACTTAACCCAAAGCGTGTTGGAGCTGCATGGGCAGAGAGAAGAAGAGCCGAAATGGAAATGGAAAAGCGAGGTGAACTTGTTCCAGAAACATCTGATTCTAGTTGGCTCCCTAATTTTGGTGGTGTCTGGCAATCTGGTACGAGAAAGGAATCGAGGAAAGAGTTTGCGAAAAACCATAAGCTTCATGACAAGAAGAACAATTATGAGTTATCCCCTGAGATAAAACCATATATCAGCAAACGGATGGTAAATGTGATTTCTCACTCGTCCATGTTATAACTAAATCACCTCAGTCTTTTTTGTATTTTAACTTTGATATTTGGGTTTTTAGTGTGTTTTTAGCAAATAATTTCTGACCTTTTGTGTTGTTCTGTCTATTGTCTTCTTACATAATTGAGATTACAATGTATAGTGGGGTGTTCTACCACTTTAAATGTTATGTAAAAACTTAATTATCCTGTTGACAACTGGAAATAGGGAACTCTTTGGTATTAATTTACATAGTCTAGATCGACCTAGGTTGCTATAGTTGCCTGGTTACTTGTTTGATTTCTCCTTATTCCTGATAGAAGGAACATGCATGCCATAACTGCATTAGTTCATTCATGTCACTTATTGTCTTTATTGAGGCTCATGACTACAACATTAGGTAAGATCAATGATTCCACCTTGGTTCATTCATGTCATTTGAAGCAAGGTTGCATTATGTGGTTGTAAGCTGGAAGGAAATATGGAGTGCAGAGAGAGAGAGAGAGAGAGCTGTTTCAATATTTGATGAAACAGGTAGCAGTCTTAGTGGAGATCAAGATGGACACTGAGAATTTATTTTTCTCTTTGCATTTTCCTGTTATTATAGGGATGTGAAAGTATGGCTTAGATGATACTTATGCTATACTTATTTACCTCTCTTTATCTTTGCATTCGGATTATGTATTTGAATGGTTATCTTATATGCTTGTTTGTTTTTTCTCTTGCAGCGTGTAGGTTCTAACAAGGATGAACAACCTGACAGCATTGTAAAACAGTGAACAGATGTGCATGGTCTGGCCATATGCTTTATGGTATGCATCTAATTAAACTTAATACAGGATAATTGAAAGGTTTTGAGTTGTATATCCAAGAATCGAAAATTATGTGTTATTACTGAAAGTCACTAAATTGTGTTCAAAACTAGATTTGTTCGATGCCATTAACAGATGAACTCTCCTGTGTTTACATAAGGCATTATGGGGTTGACGCTTTCCAATAACCGAAATGTTACAGTAACTTTGGCACATGCAATTCAATGTGATATTGGGTACTAGATGGGCCTACATATTTTTTTTCTAGTGCAGTAGAACAACTAACTTTTCCTGACTTTCGTTCACTGTTTGGTGTTTGCAGATTGTGGTCACGGTTTTCTGTACAAGTTCTGCTAGGGTGCAGCAGGTTGCTTTTTTTGTGTCCAAAACAATTGCGCCGCTGTTGCCGAAGGGGTTGGTGTCTTCGGCACATGCCTGAAAAGATCATATGTAGGTTGACACGTGTGCAATACTGCAATGCCAAGCAAGCCTGATGAAAAAGGCGGTATTTCTTTTCAAGAAGAAGTTGGCTTGTAAAGTCTTTGCAGAGTGTTGGTTGGTGCGTTCAACTGTGAGGAGATTCATACATTGCTGCTGATGCAACGTTCATACCTTGACGCAAACGTCCATTTGCTCCTGATCAGACAACAGAGGAAGCCATGGACATGGATAAGTGATACTCCTAGTTGATTAGGTTTACTGATAGCCCCGTCCGATTTGCCTCTTGATTTGGCAGCATTGGGCGCAGTGGGACTATTGGAGAGAACCGAGTGTACGCTCTTGGTTTTGCTTGTCTGACGACATGCGAAGTAACCATCTGCACTACGTCACGCAGCTCGCTGTTTTCGCTGTTCGGTGACTGCGATTGGCCTCTAGTTTTTGACCAAATGAAAGAAGCAATTGCAAGTAATCCATAGTAAAGATGTCAAGTTCCGTTTGGAACACAGGAACTCCATAGTAAAGAAACAGCCGCGGTAAAAGTGTAAATCACGAAATGCACGCGGTCGCGTAATATTGCTGTAAACGAGCTCCATGTCAGGGAAGACTGGGAGAGTGAGCTCCGAAGTATTAACAGCCATGGAGTGGCTGTCGGCAGGGTAGGGTTACTCGCCAGTGTTTGTCCTTTTGCGTCTGTTGTTCATTTGCTACAGGCTCCCAACCTGCAATCTCTGGCGCAAAATGGGGACCTAAAGCAACGCTACAAGAGATACAGAACTAGAGACTCCCTTCTCTAAGGGAGAAAAGAAAAGAAATAGTAAAAACAAGAGGTGAAAAATTCATAATACATCCAAAACGAACACTGCTTGCTAAATTTGAGCCGCACAATCCCTTACAACGCCCGACTTTGTACAGATCGCGTTGAAGCTTGCTTCTGTACCGGAGCGCGATAATTCCATAGGAATCTTGTAGAAAACCACACGATTCAACCGCCGCATTTCAGGGAGGTCTTGATGCAGTCGGCGATCAGGCCCTCGGCCATAAAAATTGCTTCCGAGAGACGCCTGCATTTAACACCAAGGCCGCCTTCGAAATTTTTTTTTCTCAAGCCAAAAGAGAGAGAGAGAAATAATCCATGAACAAGTCCAGCAAGCAGGTGCCCCTCAAATTAAATAGCAACTACCAGTTGGTGATAAACATAAATCCCCCTCCTAATCCCTCGAAACACCATTGAATCCCGTCGTTTTTGGCCGCCCCACGCAATTTCCAAGCGCGCATGTGCCCCGAAAGCGACCGAGCCGGCCGCTGCTGTCCCCACGACTGTTTCGGCGATAGCGAACAGCGGAGGAGGCTTTCTTTTTTTACTATACTTAAGCAACTCAACAGAATCTCTACTTGAGCCCTTAAACTCAAATTTAAGAGCTATTGTAAAAAAACTGAGCTCCAACAGAGCCCCTACTTGTCTCTCAAAAATAGGAAGCCTACAAATAAGGTCTCCAAACCCTCATTCCTAGAAGCCCTGCTTCGGCTCTCATTTTTCATCTTTCCTCGTTTTTTTCCTGCACCAGTGAAACGTATTTGAATTTGAATTTAAATTTGAATATTCGGAACAAATTTGAATTTAAATTTAAATTTAAATTCGGAACACATTTGAATTTAAATTTGAATATTCGTATGTGAATTCGGAATAAATTTGAATATTCGGACCAAATTTGTAACACATTTGAATTTAAATTTGGAACAAATTTGAATATTCGTATTTGAATTCATAAATTTAAATATTATCCCTCATTGTGAAATCATAAATATTTTATTGTGTATTGTGTTTTTGTCCCCTACGTATGCATATAGTGTATGAGGAAATAGAGAGAATTGAGAAGTAGGGGCTATGTTTTGAGAGCTCCTGCTAGAGTGCAGCCCAGAAAACAGGGACCTCAAAAGTAGAGAGAGCCCTCAAATGAAAAGTAGGGACCCTATTTTAAGGGCTATTGCTGGAGTTGTTTTTACTGTTGATTTATTCTACATAATTTAATATAAAAAAATTATATCAACACGAATAATACAAACATGTAAGGAGGAAAAAAAAGCAAAAACAAAAAAAAAATCATAAGTTATAGACCAAGAAACTGAAGTCGTTCTGAGCGTTGCCGCACGTTTGCGCTGCGCTACCAATGTGAAAGACGGCGACGCCGAGATCGCTACGTGGGATGCGACGACTTAACCAGCGGTCGATCGATTTGATCACCATCACCGGTGAAGATCAACGTGTGAGAAACATCGGAACAACCGAACGCGCGCGTGTGGAAGAACATCGGCGAGTCGCCGACACGCCTGGCCCTCGCGAGGGCGGCGCTTCGAGAGGATCGTTGGCCGGTGGCTCTCGGGAGAGAGTTTTTACGCGCTCGTCTGGAGGCGTTGCGCTCGGTTGACACAGATGTTTGCAGGAGTCTTCGCCGCTTCGATGAGCGGCGTTGAAAAAAATGTGAGGCCACGAAAAGACGCCTTGTTTGGACCAGGATCTAGCGTGTGCGGACTAGGAACCGCCTCATGCATCGCCGTCATGAGTGAGATGTGAAATACTTTACTACAGTGAGCACATAGGTTGCTCCCCCTCTCGTTTTCATCTAGAAGAGAGAGAGGGGGGGGGGGAGGGGGTAGGAGAACGTTGGAGAGAGTCGAATTGTAATCCTTCTCGTATCTCTCTCCTCTCCGCTGCACTGCCACGAGCTAGTTTTTGTGTGGTCCTCGCCTCGCCTACATCACCGGTGGGCACAATAAAGAGGGGGAACCGTCTGTCTCCCGCACAGTGGGAAGAAATCCAACTGTCCATTGGTGAGTTCTCGTCCCACTTGCTCGCCATATTACTGGATGCATACGGTTCCATTTCATCAGGGCACAGCACAGGGCTGTTTATACTAGTTTCTACTTCTACTTTTTACTTAGAGAAACATATAAACACATATCTTTAAAACTGATTGTTTTCCATCTTACTTAGGATAAAACAAGAGGTTGTAGACATATTACGTATCTCACTCCACTTGTTTCCGTCTCGTATAAACATCTCTTTCTTATTTTTACTACCGCTCATCCATCCTTTTTAAAAATCATTTCTTTCAAACACTATTATTTATTTTCAGTTAAAAACCATAGGCTCATGATCAATATAAATAGGCTTATAGTCACGCTCCTACTTGCTACTCTGGAATTCAATTGCTCATTGATGAGTAGTGCCATGTTTAGTTACCATCTCTCGGGTCAGTAAAAATACTCTTGAACTCCGTAATAGCGATTCTGAGATATGCCAAGCCACATGACATTTCCTAAAACGTCAACTTTTGAAGTTGCATTTATGGTAATTTGCCTATCAAGTAAGATTGCTTATTGCTTTACCAGAAGTTCTACGCGAAGCCCCCCGTTCACACCACACATAATTTGACTAGACCTCATATATTTTTAAGAGATATTAGCTCCGAAATTACAATTCTATTCTCAAGGAGAACACTCCATTATAAAGAAAAGTTTTGGTATTTCGTATTTGCATTATTTTTAGGGTAGTATTTGCATTATAGTAGGACGAGAGAAAAACTGGCAGGTAGGGATGGCACTGGGACAAGAGAATGCCAATTTTGAAATTCAATGAGTTGTATTTGGATCCTGATCCCAGATGGATCTACTTGCCGAGCTATCAAACAAGAAAGGATATGCTTTTATTTTCTCAAGCAGAACGGGAAAAATAACTCTTAGTGGAAGAGTACTTTGCTAGTACGGCTACTGTTCGATATGTTGCAGCATGATGCCCACGGCTTAGGCACCAACCATGAAGTACATGTAGATTTCCATTTCGTGCAAGATTAGTTGATCCGGCCATATGCGTCATGTCCTATCATCAAACGGAATTTATATGCCGTTAATTAGCCTGTGTCTTGCCCAATCCAAAAGCACCAAATTAAGCCCATAGGTTGTAAACTTGATTTAAAAAATTAAGAGTTGACAATGCAGAATTTACTCATTTTGTAATTCCAGCATTTTATTTTTGTAATGTGCTGTCTCAGTATGAAAAAGACCGAAATTTTCAAAAAAAAATTGAGTTTTCTTGAATTTTGGCAAAATTTGAAAACTTGCCTAATTTGAAAGTTTTTCATCCAAACCCACTTTCCCTAATGGGCTTTCTGCCTTTCCCAACCATTGCACCGTCCTATTTCCTACCTTTTATCTCTGTTCACCCCCATCACATAGCCAACACCTGTTCATTGCTGTCATAGAGAGCGTTCACCGCAGCTGAGGTTGTCAAAGGCCGCACTGCACACTACCATTAAAACTTGTCTTCTTGCCCACAGCCATGCGCCATGACTACCAGAGCCTATTTCTCCGCCACCGCCAAACAACATAGCTCTAACCCAACGCACGCCCACACCTTTGACCATGCCTCCCCCAAGCCGCTAGGGCCAATGAAGATCACCGATACCGAGGAGACATGGAGGTCACCAACTGTACCACCTTAATCGTTGAAAACTCCTGAGTGCCACCTCCGCCAAGTATGTGCCACCGCCACAGAAACCAGCTTCTTGCTCCCATCGCCTCCCGCGAAGTACAAAAGCCAAGCCAACCTCGCCAATAGCCTCCACGGATACCCAATCGCCCACCCGAACCTTTCCCCCTCAGTTCCGACCACTGCAATGCCCCCACTGTCGCAAATTCACCGATGAGCCCCAATCCCCAATCCTACAACCTCCACCAAATCCCAACTAACTTTTCCTATAGCCCCACCTGAGCTCCTGAAAGCATCTAGATCTCTAAAAATAGTTTTGGTAATTAATGACATTACATGAATATAGGACTAACATGTCTATTGAGTGTTTGAAAGTTTTAGTCCTGGTGACGAATATGAGATACATGCTAAGTGTGAACATGAGAATCAATATGGTTCAAGAAAAATATATAAGTTGTTTAGGATCCCTTTTTATTTTACCGGTCTTAGGAGAATGATTAAAGACCGATTTTTGGGTCAAATGTCGTACTATTAAGAGAGATTATGACTGGTAGCTTGACAACATATTGTTATGTCACTTGGATCAATTTAGCATCATGCATGCACTTAAAATTAAAATTGATAACTAACTATGAATTGTCAAGAAAATCGGTAGTACCAGATTTTACTCGGCGATACTACCGCTGTGCGGTATGACTGGAAAGGTAGTGCGGTACTATCGTAACTCAGAAGTACCGACGCTTAGTTGGCGGTACGTTTTTTCCCAGAGAGTTCGTTTGAAGCTCTTTCATTTCTCTGAAAAATGGTAGTACCGGAGATATAACGGTGAAATTACTGTAGTGATGTATGACCATAACTCCTGAGTGGTACTACTGGAACCCGAAAGTTTCGGATTTATGGAGCGGTACGTTTTTTCTAGAGAGGACCAAGTTTGGCTAGATTTGGTTGGTGGGGGTATAAATACCCCAAATCAGCTCAAGGACAGAGGCAAGAGATTTTATTTAACATATTTGAGCATAAAGCACTCTCTACACATCTCATTTACTCTCATTACATTAATTTGAGGTAGTGATTCATTCTAGATTGATCTTTGACACTTAATCGTTGTCAAGCGAAACTATGATTCATTACTCTTAGTGCTTGTTGGCATCTAGATGGCTTGACGAAGACTATGAGGTGATCTTTTTAAGGATATTGTGAATAGGCATGGCGCCAATTTATAAGTGGTTTGGTATTCATCATCTTTGGAGCGGAGGAAGAATAACCACTAGTGGAATCGAGGAGCGAGGTTTAATTCGTGGAGCTGGTCCAAGTTACTTGGGCTTTTTTCAACATGGACTAGTGAAGACCGGTAAATCTTTGATACCACGGCAAAACATCGTTTGTCATCTTTTGGTTAATTCTTTGCCTCTACTTTTTGCACTTATATTTTCTAGCAATTTGAGCTTGTTATATTTAGTTGTGCTAGAGATATATTTGTAGAGACTTTGTTGTGGTACCTTAGCTATTCTAGAACTATTTAGGTTTGAATTGCAATATAAATCTTACTTAGCTCTAAAATTGTGGAAATTAGTTTTAGATAACAAGAATTTTTAGAATCTCATATTCACCCCCTCTAGTCAGTTATTCTTGATCCTACAATTCCCTGATTTCAACCTTGGCCTCGCCATAAACCACCCTAGTCCCCAGATTATCGGTGACTAGTGCCACCACCGCCCGACCCGAGCCAATGTGGACAAGCCAGTCTGAGCCATTAGAGCTAAAACTCTCTTCACCCATGGCCTCCTCAACCTCCATAAATGCTCAAATAGCCTTGTTCTTCATCGAAGTTCGACTGAGCCACCACCGTGGTATGAAGGTGGTTCGATCAACTCCCTCCGCCGCTAGATCTCACTGTGACTCCTTGAAACCCACCAAGCTCAAAAATTGGATCCTAGGTGTCTACTTGTCCTCTATGCACCACCACTCACTACCAAAAGCATCATTGCAGCCAAATCACGCCGCCACCGCATGCTATGTTTTGTGCCATGGCGCCAAGCAAAGCTAGGAAAGAAGCAGACTGAATAGGCCAAACACACGTACCTGGGTCAAGCTGGCTAGCCTAAAGGCCAAAAGAAAAACCAGGGCGAGCCCAAAAATCGTGAACCCATTACTTTTTAAAACCCGATCCCCCCACTATTCCTAAGCCGACATATCACTGTTTAAACCCATTACTATTTATAGAAACTCGTTAAAACATATATATACTCATTTTGACTGTTTCGAGTGCATCTAACCCATTTTTAACTCTGTTCAACCAAATCAAGCACTGTTTAAACCCTTTTCGCCCAAACCCATATACTTTTATGGTTATTTTATTATATTTTGTTCCCAACTTGTATTCTGCAAAGTAGAAATTTATTTGTATTCGCTTTTTTACGCTAACATCCGAATTCAACTAGTTGTTCTGTAGAGAAGCTACTGGAGCAATTAAAGTGAGGCCGGATTTGAAAAGTATCCTCCATATTTAACAACGGTAGGTCCACTCAGAGTCGGACCACTATTTCCATTTTAGCCTGTGGATTCCCGACAATGCGTGGCCCCGAGCCTACCAGGTATAGGCTAGAAAGAGGAGAGTAGTGAAAGATCTTATTATTTCAACTCAGTCGCATGCTACAAGTAGTGTGTTTATAGCTTGATATTATGAGTTTAAGATATCTTGTAGGTAAAGTTAGACAAATCTACAGAGTATAACAAATGATATTCGGATACGTTGTGCTCACAGATCAGAGTTATATTTCATGGGTGATTTCAGTAATAAGGCATAAGTAAAATTTAGATGGTTTTTATATGAAAATTGTGTACAATAAACCCCATTTGTTAATTAAGTATTGTTTTACTGTTTTAAATACAAAGTTTTTTACCAACAAACTTGTATATATTATTATCATATTATAACCTATATCTCTACCTAATTGAACTCCTTGCATATTAGTTATATAACATTCCTATGTGGCTTGTTGAGTGCCTAGTGTACTCAAACTTACTTATTTTCAATAGAATAGATACTAGAAGCATAAGGGATGCATCAATTAACATGTTAGAATTACGACCGCACTTAAGTATTTCTGTGGGATTTCTTCTATTATTCTGAATATAAGTTTTGGGCTTGGACGTCCATATAGTTGTTGCATTTTGACTGTTAGGTCATATTTTAATCAAGTTAATTATTTTTAAATGCTCGTTAGTAGATATAATACTCTTTCTATCTGTAATTGAATTTTTGAGTTGTTATGGGAAATATGACAGCGTTTTCCCAAAAATAGAGTCGTTACAACTCACGGGTTTAAATCGTAACAAATAAAAAACATTAATAACCTATTCAATCTATAAATGGTGGAAATCAAAATATGAAAATTAGCTGAAGAGCTAAGGTGCCACTGCCACACCTTGCGGTGTTATACATCTCATACTAGCGGGTTCGCAGATCTAAACAGGAGTTCACTTGTCGATTGTGAGCAACATCTCTGGATCATTGTGGTTCAAAAGGAAAGAAGAAGAAGAAGTTTGTTATGTTTGAACCAAAAGATAAAAAAAAAATGAAGTTCGTTGGATACTCCTGGAGCTTCACAGCGACGTTCATGCGTTGACAACAGACATCAATTTCGCCCGTACGGCTTGGCCGTTTGTGTCGATGGATTTGTGGGCGTGCCCTTGTTTGCATTCAGGCGATCGGACCAACCATTATGAGCTGCTCTACATTGTCTTCTACTGCGCTAGAGCTCGTTTATTTGGGGGGGGTCAAACACGTAAAAGTAGCAAACTGTGTGGTCACTGCCCACATCCATCAAAATGTGTCAAAATCCAAAAAAAAAAAAAAAAAGAGGAACGTCAAAAGCACTGGTCATTTGGAAGCGTCGTTTGCCAATGCCGAAACACTTGTGTAAAACATATGGCATCGTTGGAAACCGATAACTCACACGGTCGTCTGGTGAAATTCATGTTTCACGTCTCAACACGGTTAATTTGGGCTTTTTAAAAGCAACCTTACAAATTATATCGAAGCATTTTCACCCATTTGCAATTTGCTACTAATAGTTCCAAGAACCCACTATAGTTGCACTAGGTTTGTCCTTGAAACTCCCTTGAATTCTTTTTCTTTCTATGAATATCATATGTTGTAGAGGCAAATTATTAGAGTACACCGCTTATTTAGGTTTTTAAGCTCGAATTTCTGGTTTATTTTGTATTGTAATAATTTTTCAACATAATTAAATTCAAAAAATAAAAAATTATATCATCATAAAATACAAATAAATAAGAAAATCAAAAAATTAAAAATTAAATTAAAAAGTTAAAAAACAGAAACTAGAAGCTAAGGGGTTTATAACTTTTTTACTGTAGCTTAGTTGATTTAATTAGTATAATTAAATTTAAAAAAATTAAAAATAGATAAAATATGTTAGCTCATTACAGATAATGCAAAAAAATACAAAAATAAACAAAATTAAAAAATAAAAAACCAACAGTAAAAAGCCACAAATGCAAACACAAATACGAACGCAACTTTGAGCGCTGCCAATTATCTCAAATGAACGGCACGTAAAAGGACAAGGAGCAAAAGCGAAAAAAAATCATGTAGCCAATCATTCCACCCCCGATGTATTTGCAAAATAAAGGCTACAACTACTAGGTGGCCTGTGCCTATCATGGTAGTGCAATCTTTCACCTATCAACCCATATTCTTTTTTTTTCCCTAGAGCTCCTTATCCCACATACTCAAGAAGTCAGGCACCTAAAAGGAGCAAAGAAACAAACCAGCCCCATGTCCTTGAGAGCCAGAGGTCAGGCTTCCATAGGCTCCCTTCCAAACAAGCACCCAAAAACAAATTCTTTTTGTGTATTAAACCAATGTTGCGACAACGTATAAACAAAGGACATATAAAATTAATAAATAATGTACTTGTGATGGGAAATGGAATCCATCGCATATCTTACATGGTAGCTTTTTTCCCCCCAATTCTAACCCATAAATATTCATTTTTAAATCTATCCCTCTCTAGCTCGATAGGCATATATCCCGTGCCATGCTACCCTCGTTTCAGTTTTTTTATCGGCTTCTGCTTCTAGCTTCTGATTTTTTCACTATTCAGTATTTCGTCTTTTTCTGAATTTTTTTAGATATTTTAGGCTTTTTTGTATTTTCTTTTTTTCCCGTGTTCCTTTGTATTGTCCCTAATGGGTTAACATGTTTTTTCTATTTTTTTATTTTTAAAAAAATTAATTATACCCAAAAATCAAATCATCTACAGTAAAAAAGTCAGCTGCAGTGAAATTTCAGCCAAAAGTCAGAAGCTATCGCTAAAACGAACGCCCCCATATAACAAGGTAGGACTTACCGAGCAACTAGAGCTTGGCAACATTTGCCGAGCAACCATACCTCGATAGGAGGATTACATTGATTATTTGAAGTATTATTAACACTAATTAGATATCGTATTGTATGATTAACACTAATTAATCACAAGTTATGCCTGGTTGCTCAGCATATCGTCCTGTCGAGCTGTGGTGTGTGGCGGCGAACATGCTATCAAGGTCAGGAAGATGGTTAAATTTATAAAAATAGATATTCAGAAGTTAAATTTAAAAGAATAACTATAGTGTCAGATACATATAACCCGGAGAATGAACAGGGACCTACTATTTTTTTAGATCAAATGGACCAGGGCCCTGTAGATTAAAGTATTAAACTAACGTGTGCAAGTGCAAGTTTGCTCAGAGAGATGTTTTGAATGTGTGGTCTACACTCTGCACACCTGGAATTAAATAAACATAATTGGTTAGGAGTTTGTCAATGAGAGGAGTTTGAGGGTGATCGAAATAGCGATGGCTTTTGACTGAAAAAATATTGTAGCTGGCTAAAAAAACACTGTAGCTAAATTAGTGGATAATATAGTGAATAGTGAAAAAAAAGCTAAAACTAGAAGCTGAAGTCGAAAAAAGCCGAAACGATCAAGGCCTTTATTTGAGAGGTGTCAAGGCAACTGAATATTCCTTAACAAATATTAGTATATGAGATCATGCCGTTTTGATATAAAATTCTGTCTTAAAAATGAATGACATCAAAGTAGTAAATCATGTTATCAAAAGATTAACCTAACAAGCACCGAACAATCTATGGTGCACAAAGCTTTAGCTAGACAGAAATTGACATCTACAAAGCTGTTCGGTAGGCACCTAGTGACAGATATATGAGATCATGCCGTTTTGAAATAAAATTATGTGTTAAAATGAATGACATCAAAGTAGTAAATCATGTTACACAAGATCTAACCTACAAGCACCGAACAATCTACTTTAGCTAGACTGAAATTGACGTCTACAAAGCTGTTAGGTAGGCATTCAGTAACTAGTTTCTTTTCGCGGAGATGCACAGTAAAAAAGTTGGGCGGGCTTAGCAAAATTTTACTGTGATTAATTCAATCCAACTTAGAAAGCAACTTGAAAAGTAAAGGTCATAAACAAAAATAACAAGGCGCCGTTTCTTTTGAAACCTGACAGAGCGTCATGTTATTTGTTTGTTTGCAATCAGTAAACGAGCTATTCACAAGTTGGACATGCCAGAAATCCAAATGCTCAGCTCAGTCGCAATCCATATGAACACGTGACCAGTTTTCTTAAGAAAAACCAGCTGTACTTTTTAAACTATCCTAATCTTATGGACTGTTCAGGATAGTGAAGCCATAATTGACTGTTTAAGACACTAAAACCATAATTATGTTCCATAGGAGTGGAGTGTCTAGCAAAGATTTACATCCTCAATCAGACAATAATCACAGTATATATGTTTAAGTAAAGACACCTAAGCCCTATTCATATTGGCTGCGGCTAATAACTTTTAGCTAAAATTGAATAATAATAGCCGAAAGAATTACTTTTTTTAAAAAGATGAGCGATGAGAAAAAATAAAAAAAAATATATACACAAAACAAGAGTAATAAGAGAAGAAAAGCAGTAGCTACCACCCCTCTCTCTCTTGTCCACTCACCAAATAAACCTTGCTAATGAGAAGAAAAGCAATGGCTCCCTCCCTCGCCCAGGTGCCCAAGGCAAAAGCCCAACCAAACCAACCAACCCCTCCCCAATAATTGCAGGCAGCACAAGGCTTCCATGCTGGTGTTAAAGGATGAACATGGCCCTGGGGCGGCTGGGGGACCCTTCCCCATTTATTGTTCCTCCGGCTCTGCTCAACGTGCCTCGTAGCTATTGGTTTCTGGCTTTTTTTCTGGACCAGTATTAACATTTTCTAAGTAATTATTTTTTTTATAAAAATTAAAAGCCTTATATCATCAGAGACAATGAAAATACGTAAAAAATCTAAAAAAAATGAAATTAAAAACCAGGAAGCCAGGCCTTTTTAAAGCGGGACCGAATCCCTGTCAGGGAGTGATGAGATGAATGGCTTCACGCAATGCAGTGTTGCGACCCAACAAAACGAAACCCAGCTAACAAAATAATATATTATGGCCTCCCCCCTCCTCTCCTAGGGGGACTCTCACCACCTCCCCGCTATTTCCATAGTCCATACCACACCTGCACTTTTGTCTCTGCAAGCAAGTACTGACTACTCCCCCAGTCCCTGGCCTCGTTGGTACTGTTGTATTGTGAGTGAGTGAGTGAGTGCGCGCGTGTGTTCTTTCTTGTTCCTATAGCCACGAGCAAGCACATCATCCATTCCACTCCTTCATCAGCTCAGACCGAGAGAGGGATGCAGTTTCTCTCTCCTCCCTATCAGGATAAGCTCTTGCTGCTCTAGCTCTCTGCTGATCTGTTGCATTTGCCCTGTTCTTGTGCTTTATTTGTTCGCTTGCGCGTGCTGTGGTGACCAAGCAATAATTCTTGGTCGCTAGTTGCCGCCTTCCTCGCGGCATGCCTATGGAATGAGAGGGACGGGAGGAGAGAACAAACCGGCCAAGCCAGTGACCTGACCGCGAGTGAAAGCTCCAGCTCGAGCACAGGCACGGACGAGTAGCTACTAGCTAGCTGCTAGCTCTGTAGTGTCCAAGAAGCAGGTAGCGCGGGGAGCAGTAGAGCTTCTTGAGCTGCTGAGTTCCATGGATTGGGATCTCAAGATGCCGGTTTCTTGGGACCTGGCCGAGCTGGAGCACGACGCCGTGCCCGCCATCGCCGCCGCCGCGGGGGCTGCGTCGGGCATTGCTGCCGCGGAGGCGGCGGCGGCGCCGCGCGGGCCGCCGAGCCGGCCGGAGTGCTCGGTCGACCTCAAGCTCGGCGGGCTGGGCGAATTCGGCGCGCCGGACGTGCTGAAGGAGCCGGCGGCGAAGGGCCCGGTGGTGTCGGTGTCGACTGCGGCGGCGGTGCTGTCCGCAAGCCCGTTGAAGCGGCCGCGCGCGGGGCCTGGCGGCGCCGGCGGGGGGCAGTGCCCGTCGTGCGCGGTGGACGGGTGCAAGGCCGACCTGAGCAAGTGCCGCGACTACCACCGGCGGCACAAGGTCTGCGAGGCGCACTCCAAGACGCCCGTCGTCGTCGTCTCCGGCCGCGACATGCGCTTCTGCCAGCAGTGCAGCAGGTATATAACCTGGCAATATAGCGAAAATTTGCAATTTTCACTTCATACCAATTCTGACCATACTCAATTCATCTCATTCACGACATCGCTTTAAGTTTGCGAATCGTCACCGCAGTCGCGTCAGCTTGATTGTGATTTGTGAAAAGATCATCGTTTGAATTGCTACAATGGAAAATCGGCGGCATCAAAGAACGGACTGATTGGCCTCAGACATTTCTTTTGCATCTTTTCCTTTTTACTGCCGATTATTCCCTTTGTTAAAAGTGAATAGGCCAAATCAGTTCTTTCTTTGGCCATGGCTTTCCCTTTCTTTGGCTCAATTGTTCCCATTCCAAGCACAGCTGGTGGATTCAGTAGGGGTGAGATGAGCATATATCTGCCTGTCTTGTTTCAAGGATGCACAGCTTTACCTTTTCTGGCACCTCCTTTTCAGCCTTTTCATATGTGTACCCCAAGTTTTTCTCTGCTACCCTTTACCTTAGCAACCTGTGTACCTGAATTATAACCCTCCTCTTTTCCTACTTTTGCACCACTAACTTTCTAACCCATCAATGGGAATTATTATCAGTAAAAAGCGACAGATGCATTTCATGTGACAAAAGATCAGGTTGGGTAATCTTTTTTATGATTAGCTGCTCCATGTTCACCTTATGCCTGCATAGCCCTTTTTTCATTGTTTTAATTGAAGAAGAATGAACTGGAATTTGTATATTTTCCTTACCATTGACAAAAAATCCTTTTGTTACGGCGCCGACAAATAAAAGTGCTTCTGTGCTCTACAGTGAAAAAAAAGCACAGATATGGAGCTGAGAAGCTCATCTATCCAACCCATTGTTAACTATAGGTACTTTCGGATCTATGCAATTTTTGCTTTGAGGGGGTGTAGACTGTAGAAAGCACTCCTCGTTAAGTAATACCCTGAATGATAAGCCCCATCTCTGACATGATTGCCTATCTCCTTTTTCCATGAGGACCTTTCCTTGCTGAGTTAGTAACCAGATCCATATGAGTTCTTGCACTTTTCTCGTGGATTCTTGTGTGCAGCAGTATCTGTTGTCTGGGACTATTGATACTTAAAGATGTTGTTGAACATTCAACCTGCTTTATTTAATTTTTGGCAGAAAGTGGCCTACCACATCTGCCTTGCTCGCTTCTGGCTATTAGCCATGCTTTCTATATGAGATGTCGGGACCTATAAAATCGCTATTTGAATGACCGTTGCTAAATACATTATGCATAATGCATTTTGGTGGGGCCATTTTGTCTCAGTAACCGACCAGACAATTCATACATGTTTCAAATGTTTGTCTATTCATGAGTTAGCTAAACTATCAGAATAATTTGCACTTAAGGTTGGCACACAATAAAAGCTATGTTTAACTTTCAAAATCTAACTTATGCCTTTTTCAGAGAACTCTAACAATGATCTTGTTCGATTACTGAACTGAAACAAAATAGTTCTGAGTATGGTCGTTCATTTCCAGCCGAATGATATATTTTTCTTGGATTTTTGGCCCATAAAAACATTTTATTCTGCCTTTTCTAAACTAGTCTTAAATCTTTGTGCTTACCTTACATATGAATGATCTAGTCTGTTATAATTTGAGTCCACTAAAGAAGTGATATATATTCGACTGATGTGAGAAATCCTACCCTCTGGAGCAAATGTGGTGCCTCCAATTTGACATGTCTTTAGTTTACAATAATACTAGACAAGCTAAAATCTTTTCTTAGTTTGGACTGTCATTCAGTTGTGCCTGTGGTGGTGTATTTTATATTGTTGACCTATAGTGAGCAACTAACTCTGCATCTTGTGCCTTTAAACAATACAGATATTATTCTTCAATCATTTGCTCTCTTTCTCCTGGAAATTTTATATCCAATGGGGTGCATTTTCAATGATTGATGCTCTCTCCCAGACGCCCAGTGGAGCAAAATTAGATCACCATACTGCTGGGCTGACTTTATCAAGTGCTCCTCAGTGTCCCAACAGGCTGGTACGGTGCCATACTGCCATATACCAGTTGGAACCATTATACAATGGTCCAAATGTCCAACAGGAGTTGCACTATTTTTCTGTGCTTGGCAGGCCCAGTACAAAACTTTTATCTACAATGAAGCATCAGATTGTTAACTGACGCACTGAAATCTGAGTGGTCCAGCTGTGTACTGTAATTTTTTAAGGGGAGCTGTGTGCTATTATTGAATATTGAGAAAATAAATACGTGGATCATTCTTTTTGGCTGAGTAGCATGTTAGTCCCATGTAGCTTTGAATTATTCATGAGCCTTAATTATATCAGAGCATAACATTTGTTCAGGAAACAAGTACGTCAAAATCTAAGGTGATGGTCCTGAGAAGCTAATCTACTTCTAGAAATTCACACCATATTTTAAGCATAAAGGTTGCTCACTTGCATGGAAATTCTCTCTTATCCTGAATGCCATACTTCCTTGTTGACTTTTTCCACTATATCATGGCATTATAGTACTACACTACTACCTGTATTATGGGAGTGACAAGCAAGATTTACTTTTATTTGCTATGTCAACTAAGACTGTTATGCAGGTTTTTATATCCAATGGTTTTCAAGTGCTCTCTCTCTCTCTCTCTCTCTCTCTTGCTCTTACTTCCTGCTATAGCAGTCAGATGTTGTTCCTTTTTGCATAACAGTGTCAATATGCCAATAAAGATGGTGCTAATTAATAAGTACAAAATCTTAAAAGGGTAGCTCTTTGTTCAGATATGTTTGTATTGCAGCTCCTTTTCACTTAATGTTTGCGTTTCTTATCATGAGTTTTTGTTTCTTTAGGTTTCACTTACTTGCGGAGTTCGATGAGGCTAAGCGTAGTTGTAGAAAGCGCCTTGACGGGCACAACCGACGCCGCAGGAAGCCACAGCCAGATAACATGAATTCTGGGAGCTTTATGACAAGTCAACAAGGTATTTTCTTGTTTCATTACTATTTTTTGTTTTGACAATCTGTCGATGCTACTTTGAATAAATGAAATACACAAATTATATAGAAACTTCTCTTGCTAGAAGCAGAAATTTCAGCTATATACTACATTAATGCATATCTAAAAACCCACAAAAATGCTGCTGCAAATTTTGCATCTAGTTGTTCATAAAATCTAGCTTGTAAAACTGAGATTTTGTAACTTACTTGGCACTTGCATATTACATAAGTTCATCTTATTTTCTCCTGTGTAACTGATAATAAGTGTTACCTGTAATTTACATGGAGCTAAGAGAGCACAATATTTTTCCTATAAATGATAACCATGCATGAAAGTCGACATAATGACCATACATATATACTACTTTGTGTCTGATTCTATAACCCCGCTCATTTTGGCTTAGAGCCAGCTTCTTCTTCTGGTTTCTGTTTTTTTTTCACTATTCAGTAATTTCGTCTTTTTTAGATTTTTTAGGCTTTTTTGTCTTTTCTTTTTTTCTCGTATTCTTTTACATTGTCTGTAATGGACTAACATGTTTTTTCTATTTTTAAATTTTTTAAAATTTAATTATGTCAAATAAGCCAACTTAGCTACAGTAAAAAAATAAACCAGCTACAGTAAAAAAAGTCATAAACCAACGCCATTCCGAACACCCCCATATAATATGTGACGACACATCCTGCACCCCCTAGATAAGGGACAGCTAATAGCTTTACCTTTCTGATACTATATATTATTGGATTCATTTGATATGGATGATGGTGAGTGACATCGTGGTTTCTTCACTAGAATTTAAATCATGAATTCTTGTTTGAATATGAAATATCAGAGGCACCATTCTTCAATAGCCACATGAGCACAATGCAGCTTCACCTTTCCTGAATATTCAAATCAACTGACTGATCGCACAATGCTGCAATTTCAATCTTTATACATCGATAAATTTCAGTGCCAGTCTCACGCTTGTTTCATGACAGCCATTTAGGTTTGTTTTCAAATGCAGGGACAAGGTTCGCGTCGTTTGCTCCTCCAAGACCAGAGGTGAGTTGGTCTGGGATCATCAAATCTGAGGACAGTCCATATTACACACATCAGGTCCTGAGCAACAGGCAGCATTTTGTCGGCTCTACATCAACTTACTCCAAAGAAGGCCGGCGCTTTCCCTTCCTTCAGGAAGGAGATCAAGTAAGTTTCAGCACAAGCGCTACCCTCGAGATCTCAGTGTGCCAACCTCTCCTCAAGACCGTCGCTCCGCTGCCAGAGAGCAGCAGCAGCAACAAGATATTCTCCGATGGACTGACTCAAGTGCTCGACTCCGATTGTGCTCTCTCTCTTCTGTCATCCCCAGCTAATTCCTCCAGCGTCAACATCAGCCGGATGGTCCAGCAAACCGAGCACATCCCCTTGTCTCAGCCCCTTGTCCCCAACCTGCAGTTCGGCAGCTCTTCCTGGTTTGCTTGCTCCCAGGCCTCCAGTGGCATCACTGCTGCCGGGTTCGCCTGCCCCAGCATGGAGAATGAGCAGCTGAACACCGTCCTGGTCCCGAGCTCGAACGACAACGAGATGAACTACCACGGAATATTCCATGTCGGTGCGGAAGGCTCCTCGGACGGGACATCTCCGTCTCTCCCATTCTCATGGCAGTAGTTTTCAGTAATCAGTAGCTGTTGTGTTCTTTCGGTAGCTAGCTGTACTCTTAGTGATCAGAGTTTCTGTTCTTTCTGTGTTTATTCCCTCCTCCTTTTTCCCCGTCTGTCTTCTCAGCATCAGAGTGAACAAACTTTGCATAAGTTAGCAGCAATTCCTTTGATATCCTTTTTAACTTCACTGGTGTGGGCAGCAGGTTGCTTGTCTACTTGTGTTCATGGCTTCATGCTTGAGGTGCAGCTGTGTGTGAAATTTCGGGAGGAAATGCATGGCGTCGTGGCCAAGATTGACGTTGCCCTTCTCGGAGTATATGGGTATATGAATCTGGCCCAAGATTGACCACCAAGAAGTCATGTCGCTACTGCAAGAAGGATAGATACGATATCTCTAAGAGCTGAAAACTATAAAATAAGGAGAAGATAAATAATAATTCTAAGAAATATCAAGCTAAGGTCACAATTGTCTTAAAAAAGGTTCCAAATGCGATATTCTTATTGCCTATGCTGGTTATTCTAAAATTAGCGATGAGTGGATTCTTAATTTAGCTTGTAATTTCCACATGAGTCGAATCGTGATTGGTTCGTTACTTAGGAGGCTATTCTAAGTGGATTAGTGTTAATGAAAGATAATACTCAATACAAGATTGCATGCATCGGTTCTGTCTAGATCAAGATATTTGAAGGCACTATCAGAACCCTGTCGGAGGTCTAATACATTCTAAATTTGAAGAGGAACCTTACCTTGTTGAGTATTCTTGATGTCAAAGGGTATCAGTTTTCAGGTAGAGGTACAGATCTAAGGACCTCAAAGGACTCTCTTGTTGTGATCAAGATATTTACTGTACACATCATTCTCTTCATGCAGTGATTTCTCACCTTGTCGCTGAAGAAAAACTAGACTGCAAGTCAAATTTACGCGTGGTATGTGTTCAGTGAGGCGAGTTGGTAGATCATGTGCGTATATATTGAAACAAAACCAAAAGTTTGAAAATTTTGCAAAAAACTTTGAATTCTTGATTTCTTTGATTCTTGCCAACCCAACCCAATCCCCCTCTCAACCCAGTCCATCCCAGCCCAAACCCACTGCCAAACTGCCCCCAATCCGCTGTTTTTGTGTGTCTACTGTTCACCGTCCGAAAACCATCACCGCCGCTGATTTTCCCTCCCACCGCCCGCGCTCTACCGCCTCGCCCGCCACCCAGCCGCTGCCACACCTTCACAGCCTAGTCAGGCGCTGTACACTTCGTCTGCTACACCCCTGACAGCCCCCCGACACCCTTGCCACGCGTCGCACCACCTAGAACAAAACTGACTGCCGTCGTCTGATTTCCGCCTCGGCCGAACTGAGCGACCGCAGACGCTTTTCACTGGTGTGGGCAGCAGGTTGCTTGTGTTCATGGCTTCATGCTTGAGGTGCAGTTGTGTGAAATTGCAAGGCTCGGTTTTGTGCCGTGGCCCTCGGGAGGAAATGCTTGGCGTCGTGCATCTCGGAGTACATCGGTATATGAATCTGGGCCAAGATTGACATTGCCCTCGAAAGAGATGTTAGGATGGGCTGGCCATGCAAAATTACGACGACTATTGCTCGTAGTCGTCGTCTGCTGTCGTCTTCCTGATAAAAAAATCCGGCCACTGCGAAGATAAAAGGCATTAGCACTAGTTCATACGAAACAAACTGTGTGATATATAGGTTTCAATAAAAGAAAAAAAGAAAAAATTATGGTCACTATGTACATATATCTGATCATGTCTCTCTGTTGTCTATTCGTATAGGTTTACTCCTGAGCAGATTAATAACTCATGTGTGACCAGCTTTATACCGACATGGCTACCTTGAAGACGGCCATGTGAACCAATAAAAACGCGATGACACCGCTTGTTGCGTTCTACTTAAAGAGTGACTATTGCTCGTAATTCTGTGTTGTGTCAATGTGTGAAGAACTTTTTCGATGTGATATGATGCGCCCACGTTAAGCTTGCAATACTAGCTAGTTGTTTGATGTCCAAATGTATCTGGTATAAATGCCATATGACAGCTTATGTATAGGCTGTCTGCTGCATAAAACTACGTACGGTGTAATGTCCGTATATTTTTTAGTTTGTAGTACAATAAGTTTAACTGTGGTGTGCTGTTATTGAGTGCGACTATATATCTACAATGTTGAAGTTTCATGCACGAACATACGTGCTTGTACTCTAGATACCTGGCAAGTAGAAATTGTTCGTAGAAATTAATCTTATGCATGTAGCTAAGCGTATTTGCAAGGAAAGTTAGCAATGTGCAAACCAGTTGTTACCCTTTTTGCTTTGGCATGAAATGAGACACAATTAAAGGCATGCACATATGATGTACGGTCATATGCTGTTTATATTAATTGCATTTATTTAACCAATTCACAACACGTAAAACTGCAGGTTAGGTTCCTTTTCTTGCACTTCATGCCTTTAATATTTGACACAAGCCAAAACAGTTTGTTGGTAGTAGTTAGTACAAGGGCGTTTTAATTTGGTGGTATAATTCTATTATTGTCAGCCGCAATGTGAATAATTTCAGCAAAATCTAATATACATATCATGCATCCAATTGTTAGTTTTTTAATAGACAATTTGCTAAACTAGACGCCAAAAACAAGAGAAAATGAGGATGCGTGCGTTACTATGCACGCACTAACAGGATATGTTCGGCAAGCATTACAATGTGACAGTTATACTTATGATAGTGGCGACCGTTAATTATGGATAAGTGATATGTGGAACAGAAACGTTACGGCCGCAAGGTACTTACCTTGAGCACGCTCGGTGGAACCGCTGCACAAAGGATCTAAAATGCACAACTGCCTGGATGCTCCCTCAACCGTTGCAGACGAACCTATATAGTGGAACAAAAGTGGATCAACTAAGGGTTTAGATAAAATTAAGCATGAGCAAGAAGAGATCGTTCGGTAGGAGGAAACACATTCACTGGAATTTTATTATGCAAATCACTGTTCAGCCGGACGAATGACGTTCGGCCAAGCAAACAATGTCTCGTTACGTGATTCCGTAAAACCCCCCGTGCAAATCGACGTTCGCACTACGTGACCACTAACTGCCACTCGGTCACCGCTGTCGTTGCCACTGGCCATCGCTGGCTGCCGCCTAGCTTTGGTTGCCTGCGGCTGGGCCGCCTCCTGTGGTCGTGTCCACCCCGCTTGCGCGGGCGGCCGCTACCGTCGCCAGCCTGTCGCCACCGTCCTGCGTTGCTGCCGCCACGACCATGTGTCGGCGCCACGGTTGGCCCTGGTGCCGTCGTCGCCGCCGGATCCTACGCTAGCCCCCATGAGAGAGAGAGATGGAAGCCTAAGGGAAAAAGACAGATGACGGCTGGCTTGGGAAAAAACTGCTTTGCCCCTTTTATTGAGTAGCTTAGGGCTACTTAGGGTTTAGAGACCCTTCTAAAATATGTGGGTACTACAGCGTGTGCTACTGTGCATCTATCTGACCGAATCCTGTGTTGATCAACACAACGGTTGGACCGACCGATTCTAAAACGAACACGAACAAGTTAAGGTGCACTTATCTGACCGAATCCCGTGTTTAACTTCACTGGTGTGGGCAGCAGGCTGCTTGTCTACTTGTGTGAAATTTCGGGAGGAAATGCATGCATGGCGTCGTGGCCTTCTCGGAGTATATGGGTATATGAATCTAGCCCAAGATTGACGTTGCCCTTGTCGGTCGAAAGAGATGTTAGGATGGGCTTGGCCATACAAAATTACGACGACCACTGCTCGTAGTCGTCGTCTGCTGTCGTCTTGTGGGCAGCAGGTTGCTTGTCTGCTTGTGTTGACGGCTTCATGCTTGATGTGCAGCTGTGTGTGAAATTTCGGGAGGAAATGCATGGCGTCGTGGCCTTCTCGGAGTGTATGGGTATATGAATCTGGCCCAAGATTGACGTTGCCCTCGAAAGAGATGTTAGGATGGGCTGGGCCATACAAAATTACGACGACTATTGCTCGTAGTCGTCGTCTGCTGTCGTCTTCCTGATCAAGAAATCCGGCCACTGTGAAGTCGAATTCAATCAACTTCAGTGCATACCATCTTGAAGTTGACCGATGCTTTCAGTGTGAACGTTGACCCTTTCGAGACTTACAGGGCAGTG
Source organism: Melocanna baccifera (assembly GCA_036346265.1). Taxonomy (NCBI): domain Eukaryota; kingdom Viridiplantae; phylum Streptophyta; class Magnoliopsida; order Poales; family Poaceae; genus Melocanna; species Melocanna baccifera. The sequence goes on from CM070702.1 coordinate 16,517,230, forward strand.
ACACACAGGTACGTACCTGCAGGCGAGGCTGTACTCCTGTACTGTACACATCGTTCTCTTCCTGCAGTTATTTCTCACCTCGTCGCAGAAGAAAAACTAAACTGCAAGTCAAAGTTACGCGTGGTATGCGGTCGGTGAGGCGAGTTGGTAGATCTTGTGCGTATAAATGCCCCTACACATTTGCGCTGATGATTTCCCGGATAACTTCCTTACGGGAAAGTGAAGAATACGTGCACCTGAAAGTTTGTATTTTGTGAACCCAATCAGGCCCGTCCGATCACTCCGATCAAGTTTTCTTCAAAAGAGTATATTTCAACCAGTATGATTGGTTAGTAATATGAACTGAGCAAAAGTTATGATTAGGATCGTCTTTATATTTGCGATGGATTCTGTACCGACTTGTACTATCATAGTGCCAAAGGTGTTTGCACCGACTAGAATCAGATGTGATTACTTGAGGCGTTTTTGATTACAACTCTTCATCGTTATCTTTATATCCCGCCTTCAAGCAGGTTACTGTTCCAGTTTCCGAGTAGGTTTTTGTTTCCATTGCCGAGTAGGACTTTGTTCCTTCATTGTCTAGGACACTTGTTCCCAATACTATTTATACTCTTATAAGTCTCGTAATAGATAACGTGCACAATACAAGTTATCTACACATGTAATACGTCAAGTGCTGGCGTTCTATAACTTTCACCGATTGTGTGATAGTGGTTTTTTCTGCATGGGTTTTTCACATTAATTTTTTTGTCTAATGCTCCTGATTATTTTTTATTATTTCATATCTCGTGTATATTTTATAACAAGTGATATCATAGCTTATTTCTTCGCCCAGACAATCTAGGGCATACTCAACATGGCGCCAATGAAGTATGACCTTTTACTACTGGATCGCGACACAAGATTTTCTCTCAGGCAAGTCAAGATGTAAGTTGTTCTGTTATAACTTAATTTAGATGATGCATTACTGGGAATCGATAAGATATCTGTTGCATGGTCTGTTAAGAAGAAGCAAAGGAGAGATCGTACATGTTGTAGGGAAGGCCCCCACCTAAGCTCGGTAGACCTGTTAAAAGGTTGTAAAGCCCAAAGTGGACATGTATAATGACATGATTGTCCTTGGGAAGGATATTTGGATGTAAGGGTACAGTTGTAAAAACACTCCCCATGAGGACATATATACGTGATACAGCCATGGGGAGACCCCCAAGGAGCATTGCTCACCTAACTCTCTACTACCACACACACTCTCTCTCTGTTTGGTCTGTAACCACAACAGTACAACTCTCTCTTAAATTCATATTTATCTTTGTAATAATATCCTCAGTAAGTTATGAAGAAGACAATCGCTATTGAGTTGTGGGAACATATTTGTATGACTAAGAATTTGACCAACAAGATGTATTTTAAGCAGAAACTTTTCACACCCAAGTTGGCAGCTGGCAGATCGTTGTAAGATCAACTGACCATGTTTAAAAATATGGTCATCAATATTTGTAGGACCGGTATGACAACAAAGGGGGAAATGAGTAAATGGTGCCTTCAATATGAGAAGAACCACTAAATATGATGACATCCACATAAATCTGAACAAGTAAGAGATCATTCCATACCTGAGAATGAATAAAGTTTTATCTATCATTCTCATTATAAAATTATTCTTAAGTCTATCATACCAAACTCTAGGGGTTTACTTCAATCCATACAAGGCTTTAGAGAGCTTATAAATATGGTTTAAGAATTTGGGATTTTCAAAGTCAGGTTGATACTTGACATAGATCTATTCTTTTGTGAACCCATTAAGAAAAACACTCTTGACATCCATTTGAAAAATTTTAAAGCTCATACTCTGAAGGATGTTTATGAAGCTCTGTATGCAAAAGAAAAATTGAAAAGTATGGTTTCATGTGAGAACTTGAATTTGCATGAGGAAGGTTTATCTGTTCGGGGGATACTAGTCGAAAGATCTCCGACCAGTGATTCTAAAGGCAAAAATTTGAACAAATACAAAGGTTGTTCGAAGTTGAAAACCAAGAAGTCATGTCGCTACTGCAAGAAGGGTAGATACGATATCTCTAAATGCTAAAAACTACAAAATAAGGAGAATAGAAATAATAATTCCAAGAAATATCAACAAGATGATGAGGCTAAGGCCACAATTGTGTAAAAAAAGGTTCTGAATGGGAGATTCTTATTGCCCATGCTAGTTATTCCAAAATTAGCAATGAATGGATTCTAATTCAGCTTGTAATTTCCACATGAGCCGAACTATGACTAGTTTGTTACTTAGAAGGCTATTCCAAGTGGATTGGTGTTAATGGAAGATAATACTCAATACAAGATTACAGACATCGGTTCTGTCTAAATCAAGATATTTGAAGGCTCCATCAGAACCCTGTCAGAGGTCTAACACATTCTAAATTTTAAGAGGAATCTTATCTTGTTGAGTATTCTTGATGCCAAGGGGTATCAATTTTTAGGTGGAGGTGGAGTTCTAAGGACCTCAAAGGACTCTCTTGTTATGATGAAAGGTAATATGAAGATAATAAACCTATATCATCTTGGTTAGGAATGCAGTAGTTGCATCAACCAGGTTGTCCAATGATGATCGGACAAGTTTATGGCATATGCATTTCGGGCATATGAGTGAAGCTGGCTTAAAAGAGTTGAACAAAAAAGTCTGCTTGATGGTCAATGCATTGAATAGTTAAAGTGAAGAACCATATTGAGAATATCATTGCTTCATATGTGTTGAACAATTGGGAATCATATCGAGTTGAGATTTGAGTTGTAAAAGTTTATAAGAATTTGTTCTTGTTGTTCAGTTTCAGGCAGCAGTACCGGCCTGGTGTCGACGGTAGTACCAGCATGGTAGCTGTGGTACTACTACAACAGCAGTTCAACCAAACAATAGTTGCGATAGCTATTTTCCAAAAAGAGTTATTTTGGGTGTGTCTATGTCTGGTAGTAACAGATGGGATCCATGGTACTACAGGAAAGAGTGGTATGACCAGCCTTTGAGTGGTGATACTACCAGGGCAGTAGTACCAGCCTAGTATGAGCGGTCATACCGGCTCCCCTATTATCGGGGTTTGACCAGGTTGATTAGAGCGGTCCGATCGGCTAGTCAATGGCGGTCAGATCAGACATATCTGAAATTATCCGTGGGTTTGGATAAATATAGGAATTGGTCATGGGTTGAGTTGTGAAGTATAAGTCACTGCATTCATGGTGCATGAATTATGTGTTAGACTACTGTGAGTCAAGCTGTGAAGAAGTTGTGTCTAAAATAGTGTCTTGGTCTTTGATATATAAGGTGCTTAAAAGCAGCCATGATCGATGGCATAGACTGAGACTAAGCTCGAGGATGAGTTGAGATACGGTCAAGGAAGCCGAGCAGGATGGTTAGGCTCTAGTGAGTCACAGGAGAAGACAATAGATATTGAAGCATGGTTCAAACAATGGTTCATCAAATGGTCAATCAGTGCAAGTGCGCCATGGTCAGGGGGAGCCGATATTGTGAGACTTACCGATGCGTGAACTATTAGTGGACCAATACATTGCAAGCATGGAGAGTGCTTGCAAAGGAGAGGATGACCATGTACTAGACTCGAGAAAGAGGTAAGGTTCACGATCAACGCAAAATCGTTTTGGCGGCAAAGGGACCAAAACTGCGACACTTGGAGGGCATTTTAGATCAAGGAATTACTAAGGGGGCCAAGTGAATGGAAGTTTGCTCCTTAATGATTTTGGGCTTATACACTTTGAGAAGTGTGCATAAGTCATCTGTTGAGTGTAAAACCTGATGTGTGAGGTTAACGGGTTTCCCTGATTGTGCTAATGGATAATATCTATTAAGATTAGATGTGGACTACTTGCCCCATCTATTTGAGTGAAGGGGGTTAGAGGCATGTTGCAAGGATGCAACGGGAACCAATAATCTATTGCAGCTGGTCGAGAAAGGTGGAAAATTCAGCCCTCAAAGAGGTTAATTGAAGAAACCAACATTGTGGCTTCTTGTTTGAACATAGCAGAAGACATTGAAAGCACTGTTGAAGAAAGAGAATTTTGTATACAAATTGAAAAAGTGTCTTTATGAGTTGAAACAATCACCTAGACAATAGTACAAGAGATTAGGTGCTGCCACTGAGCCTACACTGCAGATTGGGTACGTATGGCTATGCGTGCGCTTTTCTTCATGCATGGTCTTCTCTCTTTTGGCGATCTTGGGCGCTTTGGCATGAAATCCGAGTTGTAATGCTAGCCTACCATCTAATTTTTTGATGCCCTAATTTGTCCATACTCCATACCCTAGCGAGAGGAAGCTGATCATCAGTAGCACTTGCTGCATTTTACTTTTGATATTCAACCCTTACTTATGTAGGTAAAATAAGTTATCTCAAGAACCACATGATATTTGGATGGTTAATATTGATTCTTATTATGTGAGATGTCACTAGATTCAACGCCCGCTGCGTTATGAGAGAAGATAAAAAAGAAACAAATTATGATCACTATGTACAGATATCTAATCTTGTCTCTCTGTTGTTTGTTCGTATAGGTTTACTCCTGAGCAGATTAATAACTTATGCGTGACCGGCTTCATGCCAACATGGCTACCTTGAAGACGGCCGTGTGAACCAACAAAAACGCGATGACATCACGCGTCGTGTTCTACTTCGAGGGTGATTATTGCTCATAATTTTGTGTTGTGTCAATGTGTGAAGAACTTTTGCGATGTGATATGATGCACGCACGTTAAGCTTGCAATACTAGATAGTTGTTTGATGTCCAAATGTATCTAGTATAAATGCCATATGACAGCTTATATATAGGCTATCTGCTGCATAAAAGTACGTACGATGCAATGTCTGTATATTTCTTAATTTGTAGTACAATAAGTTTAATAACTCATGTGTGATCGGCTTTATGCCGACATGGCTACCTTGAAGACGGCCATGTGAACCAATAAAAATGCGATGACACCAACACTAAACATGTCTGATTTTTTATCGCCACGCTACGAAAACTAACAAGATCACCTAGCCCCCTTGTGCATGTGCCTCTATGGAACGTTTCAAAGCAGCATCGCCAAATGACTTGACTAGTATGCACAATCCCACATGTATAAAAACCTCGTGGTAGCTGGCTTGGTCTTCAACACAGCAACAAATGCTCAAGACCATCACCGAGCTCTCCAACCAAACGATAGGACATGATAGATCTCCTCTCGAAGTCCACCAATGAAATGCCAAGCCTTCTTGTGCTCATTCGAGTTAACCTTCAGAAGAAAATGGCAAATCTCTCAGAAGGCCTTCTCATACTGCTCTACTAGCTACCTGTCCCACTGCTGCAAGGAGTTAAGCTCAAAATCTTTTGCCCTGGTTAGGGCAAAAGGATAGTACTCCGCACCAAAAGTGGTGAAGTCCTCCCACGTAGGTGGCTCTGCATGAGGTCCGCGAGATCTACGAACCTCAGCCCACCACCGGTCTGCCTCTCCCAACAGTTGCTGGGAGGCGAACAACACCTTCTCCTAGGAAGTGAGCTCCACGGTGTCAAATTTTTGTTCATGTAGCGAAGCTAGTCATCTGCCTCCACTGGCCCCGATGCACTGAAAGTTTGGAAGCCCAAGCGTTGCCACTCCCTCATTGTCATCCGAGGAGTAGGATCCGTCGGTGGAGGTAAGGTGAATGCATCAAAAGCAGAGTTCATCGACGAGGAAGGCTGACCCTTGTTGTCTGGATCATTAGTACGCCCGCGAAATCGGTCCACATACTCCTGCACCTGAGCGTTGGCATGCCTAGTTAGAGGCATACTGTTGCATGGAAGTAAAAGATTGGAACAATGACATGGAGTAATGATAGAATAAAGGAAATGGCAATCGGATATAGAATCAGGTTAATAAGCCAGTGGTTAGATATGCATGCATTAATGAATTAACTCGAAGCCTCGTGTATGTGCAAAACCATTTTTTAGAAACTACAGGCTGAACGCTGATACCAACTGTGACACCTCACATCCCAATGTAAGGACTACTATGGAACGTTATCACTAAAATAAAGAATAAGTAATAAAAACAACAATATAAATTTCAAAAGGAATTAAAACTTAAAGATTACTTTATTAAAGAACTAGCAGAAGTTAAAATAAATATTTGAAACATGTGACCGGTCCACTTCTAACCAAATGAATAATAAACAGAATAACAAAGTAGTGGCAAGCCATAGTGCAAAAAACTCGAGTGCTCCACCCATGCATGATGCTATCACTCCACTGACTTTTACCTGAGATTGGAAAGAGCAAGCGTAAAATTTAAAAATCTCAGCAAGTACCCAACAACGGACACAACATGGTGAGTAACGGACAAGTAATTTAAGCAAGTAATTAACACAAATTAATTGCAATGAGATTAGGTTACAAGAGACACTGATACAGAGCGAGAAAAGAGATAACGGAAATGTGGAGTTAAAGGTAATGGTTATTCAGTAAGTTATAGCGATGACACTGGTGATTACTTCTCATATACTCGGTTATACAAGAATAGTCAAGCACGTCACTGTCCTAGACCGTATAACCGCCGACGAGGTGTAATATCCTGAGTAACGAAAGCATACGGCCCCCTATACGTTACCAGGTGGGTGACAATCTCCCCTATATGTGGATAATCCCAGGCTAGATAATCATGATATTATCAACAAGTCGTATGGTTAAGAGATTAAAGTAACAACAGGAAAGGCTGGGATAAGGTTATGATAAGTGAAAGAATTCAGTAAAGGTTTGAAATGGAGAAGTATTAGATCCTGATAGATGGTGATGTGAAATGATAACATCGCGATAACAGTCTAGGAATTATTCTAAAAGAAGTACTATAATATAGTTCACACAAGATTGTTAACCATCCAAAATTTATTATGTAATAAGTAATTATTAGTCAAATTAACATCTATTATATAACTCAAACATGGCTCATGTACAACCTTAATGCTAACAAGGTACAAATGGCTAACCCTAGTTTACAGCATGCTCCTAGATTACCCCCCATTAATAATTAAAGCGTCAATCCTACATCATTAATTACAGCATGAATTTTAGAATATTATAACAGAGCATTTCATAAGTCTAAAAGCATAACACCAGTTAACCTAGGTTATCATAATATAAATACTATATTAACAGGATATGATCGGCAAGCATTACAATGTGATAGTTATACTCATGATAGTGGTGACCGTTAATTATGGACAAGTGATATGTGGAACAAAAACATTATGGCCGCGAGGCACTTGTCTTGAGTACGTTCGGTGGAACCGCTGCACGAAGGAACTGAAATGAGCAAGTGCCTGGATGCTTTCTCAACCGCTACGTGTGAACCTACATGATGGAATGAAAGTGGATCAACTGAGGGATAAGATAAAATTAAGGATGAGTAGGAAGAGATCGTTCGGCCGGAGGAAACAAGTTCGTTGGAATTTTGCCGTGCAAATCGCCGTTCGGCCGGATGAACAACGTTCGGCTAAGCGAATGGCGTCCCGCTACGTGATTCCGCAAAACCCCTGTGCAAATCTACGTTCGCACTATGTGACCACCAACGGCCATTCGGCCACACTGCCAAAACTAACAAGATCACATAACCCCCTTGTGCATGTGCCTGTATGGAAGGATTCATAGCAGCATCGCCCACATGACATGACTAGTATGCACAATCCCACATGTATAAAAACCTCCTGGTAGATAGCTTGGCCTTCGACACACCAACAAATGCTCGAGACCATCAACGAGCTCTCCAACCAAACGATCGACTGCAACAGTTTGCTTCTTCTTGCTTCAATTCGTGCCACTGCAAGTGGTTTGTTGTTGCTAGACCGATCGGCACAATGCTGCCACCGTCGCCAAAGGCACTTGTTGGCGCCCTCTGCGTCGGCATCTGCTCGCTGGCGTTGGTTGCCGAAGCCAAAGTGCACCGCCACACATGGGACATCTCGTACCAGTACAGGTCCCCGGACTGCTTCGAGAAGCTCGCTGTGACCATCAACGAAGAGGCGCCCGGCCCGACCATCCGCGCCACGCAGGGCGACACCGTCGTCGTCACCGTGAGCAACCATCTCGGGACCGAGAACACCGCCATCCACTGGCACGGCATCCGCCAGGTACGTACCCATCCAAACATGCATTGCCGGCGAGCATCGCAAGTTTTGCATCAGTGCTGTTGTTATCATGTTACGATGTAGTGACGGCCGGCTGCCATGTGCGTTGGCTTAAATGCAGATTGGCACGCCATGGGCTGACGGCACCGCCGGCGTCACGCAGTGCCCAATCCTGCCTGGCGAGACGTTCACCTACAGATTTGTCGTCGACAGGGTAAGAAAGAAACTGTTGGAGCCGATCCTTGAACTCGGCTAGATCACGCATAAACTCCAGCTGAAATACGTATGCACTCAGAACAAACACAAACACGCATGAGAAATATTGACGTTTGGCGCTGCCTGTTCTCTTGCAAAACCACTGCCTTTTCTATTGATTTACTGTAAGTGCTGATGCTTCTTCAATGAAGCATTGCTTGTTCTGTTTGGATGATACAAGAGGCGCTGCTCTATTGGTTTTATAGGGGACTACTACGCATGCAAAACGGGCAACATTGCCGAGCAGCGTGTGGACACGAATACGAGTACAAAACGTATACCTAATACGAGAACAAAACATATACCGATACGAGACAAGCATGCAACATGATTACGGTCAAACATTCACCCCCTTAATCTTGTTGCACTTGAGTAACTCCCGGACGCTGATGGAGCTCTACGAACTTCACCCCTTTAATCTTGTTGCTTAGAGTAGCGCTGGGTTTTCGTCGGTATCTACCTTAATGAGATATGCCTGCGCTTTCTCTTTCTTGTTGGGCTTCTAGCATTCTGAAGCAAAGTGTTCTTAATCGTTACAATTAAAACACCTTACTTTTCCCTTGTCAATTCGTCGGTATCGATGTCCACTACCGCCACCAAAACCACCGGAGGAGCCTTCATACTTCATCGATCGGGCCTCCCACTCTGCGCTCGTCAGGAGCAAGTGCTCTTCATCTCTGTCGTTGTTACCGTAGTGACGTTCTCCCTCTTTCTACGTCTTCAAGCACTCGATTAGCTCTTCGATCGACATATTTTTATGTCACCAAATTGCTCAATCGTGGTGACGACGAGAGAGAACTTCTTAGGCACTGCACGAAGAAACTTCCGCACGATGTAGGCCTCTTCTATCTTTTCGCCTAGACCTCGTATCTTGCTGACGATTGTCGTCAACCTCATCGCGAAGTCATCAATCTGTTCGGTGTCCCTCATGCGCAAGTTTTCAAACTCGCTTATTAGGTTTTGTACACGTGCTTCCTTGACGCAATCGGCACCGAGAACATCACCTTCAAAGTATTCCAGGCCTCCTTTGCGGTCTCCTTGTCAGCTAGGACCAGTAGCATGTCTTCCGGCACCGCGAGGAAGATTTCCGCGAGTGCCATTTGATCTTGCCGCTCATTCATCTCTTCATCCACGACTGCGTTCCATACGCCCTGAGCGCGCATGAACACCTTCATCTTCACGGCCCACGTCGTGTAGTTGCTCATCGTGAGCATGGGATACGAGAGGGAGATGCTGCCCTCGCGCGTCGACGCCTTCGGCACGCTCCCATCGCCGATCTTCAGAACGCCCCCATCGGTGGTGACGTTTTTCGACAAACTCGAAGACGACATAGATGAAGGTGTACATGAACTTTGCTTTGATACCAATTGTTGGAACCGATCCTTGAACTCGGCTAGATCGCGCGCAAACTCCAGCTGAAACGCGTATGCACTTAGGACAAACACAAACACGCACGAGAAATATTGACGTTTGACGCTGTCTGTTCTCTTGCAAAACCACTACCTTTTCTATTGACGTGGTCACACCAGCGCAATTCACGTGGCATATACATTTGTTTTCTTGGCCAATCCATGATGTCTGAGTGTGGTGTGTGTGAACGTGGTTTCAGCCGGGCACGTACCTGTACCATGCGCACTACGGAATGCAGCGTGTGGCCGGGCTCGACGGCATGATCGTCGTGTCCGTGCCGGACGGCGTCGTCGAGCCCTTCAAGTACGACGAGGAGCACACCGTCCTCCTCAGCGACTGGTGGCACAAAAGCGTGTACGAGCAGGCCACGGGGCTCTCGTCCAATCCCTTCGTCTTCGTCACCGAGCCGCAGGTACGTATCAACCCCAAGTACACCAGGCTGCACTACGTCTTAGCTTGTCTGTGGACATAAGAAGTCTCCATCTGATACTAAACTGAGCCATGTGTTTTTTTACCTAGTCTCTTCTGATCAATGGGCGAGGAATGTTCAACTGCTCGCTGGCTCCCGGCGGAGCTTGCAACGCCTCCCGCCCCGATTGTGCATTGCCGGCGTTGTTCACCGCCGTGCCGGGGAAGACCTACCTCCTCCGCATTGGCAGCCTCACGTCCCTCTCGTCACTCAACTTCGAAATCGAGGTGCCGTTCGTCAAACTACATTTTGTCCTAGCAGCTACCAACTTCATTGGAAGACATCCTTGAAACGTGCCAATTAGCCTAATCCGTCTTTGATTGCTTTGCAGGGCCATTCGATGACGGTGGTGGAGGCCGACGGGTTCTACGTGAAGCCGCTCGTCGTGAAGAACCTCTTCATCTACTCCGGCCAGACGTACTCCGTCCTGGTCAAGGCCGACCAGGACCCGTCGCGGAACTACTGGGCCGCGTCCCACGTCGTCGGCCGCGACCCCAGCAAGACGCCGAGCGGCAAGGCCATCCTGAGCTACGCCGGCAACAACCCACGGACGCCGCCGCCCACGGCGCCACCGGCCGGCCCGGTGTGGAACGACACGGCTAGCAGGGTCGAGCAGAGCAGGGCCATCGTCGCGCACCCCGACCTCGTCGAGCCCCCGCCGGCGAGGGCCAACCGCACGCTCCTCCTCCTCAACACGCAGAACCGGATCGACAACCGCGTCAAGTGGACCATCAACGGCGTGTCCCTCAGGTTCCCCGCCACGCCGTACCTCGTGGCGATGAAGCACGGGCTGCGGGGCGCGTACGAGCAGCGCCCCCCGCCGGACACGTACGACCACAAGAACTACAACATCGCCGCGCCGTCGCCGGCGAACGGGACGGTGGGCAGCGCGGTGTACCGGCTGGCGCTGGGCTCCGTCGTGGACGTGGTGCTGCAGAACTCGAACGCGCTCAACAACCGCACCGAGACGCACCCGTGGCACCTCCACGGGCACGACTTCTGGGTGCTCGGCTACGGCGACGGCAAGTTCGAGCCGGAGGCTGACGCCGGGAAGTTCAACGTGAGGGACCCGATCATGAGGAACACGGTGGCGCTGCACCCGCTCGGGTGGACGGCGGTGCGGTTCCGGGCGGACAACCCCGGGGTGTGGCTGTTCCACTGCCACATCGAGGCGCACGTGTTCATGGGGATGGGGGTGGTCTTCGAGGAGGGCGTCGAGAGGGTTGGCCGGCTGCCGGCGTCCATCATGGGATGCGGACGATCCAAGGGCCTGCACTGAGCTGCACTGGGATGTTTGGCTTTGCACGATTAGCATTAATTTTCCCAGTTTTTTTTATTTCATCTTTTGTTTAATAAAGGTAGAGGGAAGATGTACTCTATCAAGTTGGTTGTGCTGTGAAAAATAAAGCTGAATCGTTTGTAATCAATAACAAGCATGTATCATATGTATTCGACTGTGTCTATGAATTTTATTGTAGATGGATTTCGATCATGCCATGAAGATGAAACCCGAGTTGGTGGCGTCAATCATGGCACTTGGAAGACTGTTCAAACGGGCATGAGTTTCATTTCCACGCAGGTCTTCTCCGTCACCGAGTCGCCGTGCGTCTCCACCCTCCGAATGCTAATCTATGTTTTCCGCCCACGGCCCAGACTCGTGCGGCCCGTTTCTCCTATCCTCTCCGCGCCAGCCTGCTCCGCCCCAATCTCCATCCCGCCTGCGCGAATCATCACGGGCCTCACGGCCGTGTCCGCACGTCTCCATAAGCGGCTGAGAGAAACCACTAGCCCACCACCAGGCAGTTTGCATACAAGTGAAGCCGGTTTAAAAGAGTTGTGCAAAAAAGTTTGTTTGATGGTTAAGACATCCACTAGTTAAAGTGAAGAACCATGTTAAGAATATCCTTGGTTCATATGTGTTGAACAATTGGGAATCATATCGAGTTGAGATTTGAGTTTGCAAAAGTTTACAAAATTTTGTTCTTATTTTTCAGTTTCAGACAGAAGTATTGGCCTGGTGTCGATGGTAGTACCAGCATGGTACCCACGGTACTACTGCAATAGCGGTTCGACCAAATAATAGTTGTGATTGCTATTTTCCAAAGAGAGTTATTTTGGGTGTGTCCAGATCCGGTAGTAACAGGTGAGATCCGCGGAACTACCAGAGAGAGCGGTATGACTGGCCTTTGAATAGTGGTACTACCAGTGCAGTAGTACCAGCCTGGTATGAGCAGTCATATCGGCTCCTCTATTATCGGGGTTTGATCAGGTTGATTGGAGCGGTCCGACCGACCTGTCAATGGCGGTCAGATCAGCCATATTTGAAGTTATTCGAAGGATTTGGATAATTATAGGAATTGGTGATATGTTGAGTTGTGAAATCTAAGTCATTGCATTCATAGTGTATGAATTATGTGTTAGATTAACGTGGGTCAAGCTGTGAAGAAATTATGTCTAAAATAGTTTCTTGGTCATTGATATGCAGGGTGCTTAAAAGTAGCCATGGTTGATGGCATAGACCGAGACTAAGCTCAAGGATGAGTTCAAATGCGGTCAAGGAAGCCGAGTAGAATGGTTAGGCTCAAGTGAGTCACAGGAGAAGACAATAGATGTTGAAGGAAGGTTCGAGCAATGGTTCATCGAATGATACAGTCAGTGCAAATGAGCCATGGTCGGGGGGAACTGATACGGAGAGACTTACCGATGTGTGAGCTACTAGTATGCCTACAAATTGTAAGCATGGAGAGTACTTGCAAAGGAGAGGATGATCATGTATTAGGCTCGGGAAAGAGGTAAGGTCCACAGTCAATGCAAAGGCATTTTGGTGGCAAAGGGACCAAAACCGCGACACTTGGAGGGCGTTTTAGATCAAGGAATTACTGAGGAGACCAAGTGGATGGAAGTTTCCTCCTTAATGATTTTGGGCTTATACGCTTTGAGAAGTGTGCATAAGTCATATGTTAAATGTAAAAACCGATGTGTGAGATTAACGGGCTTCCCTGATTGTGCTAATAGATAGTATTTATTATGGTTAGATGTGTGTTAGTTGCCCCGTCTATTTGAGTGAAGAGGGTTAGAGGCATGTTGCAAGGATGCAAAGGGAACCAACAATCTATTGTAGCTGGTCGAGAAAAGAGGAAAATTCATCCCACAAAGAGGCTAATCGAAGAAACCAACATTGTGGCTTATTGTTTGCATATAGCATAAGATATTACTGAACCTTTAACTTATTCAGAGGCCATCTGTTCTGATGAGTTAAAGAAGTGGATGACTGCTATGCATTAAGAAATGAAATCATTTGAGAAGAATTTCACTTGGGAGTTGGTCAAGTTCCTGATTTAAAAGTGACACATACACTGGAAGTGGACTTATAAGAAGAAAGGCACTTATCTTGCTAAAGGATGTAGCTAAATTTCAGATATTAACTTTACAAATATTTTCTCCCCAATCGTGAAATATAGTTTCATTCAAACCTTACTCGTTATTGTAGCCACACATAATTATGAGTTCAAGTAAGTAGATGTTAAGATTTCGATCTTACATAGGAAGTTGGAAGAAAGCATCTATACGAAGCAGCTAAAAGGTTTTGTTGTTCCAAAAAAGAGAATTTTGTATACAAATTGAAGAAGTGTCTTTATGAGTCGAAGCAATTACCCAGACAAATAGTACAAGAGATTTGACTCCTTTGTGATCTCTCAAGGCTTCAAGAGATCAGACTATAGTAGATGTATTTATTTGATTACCGTCAACAGTTCAACTATCTATTTCCTTTTATATGTTAATGATATGCTAATCGTGGCAAAAGAGAAGGCTAAAATATTAAAGTTAAAGGTATAATTAAACAATGAATTCAAGATGAAGGATCTTAGTGCAGCAAAGAAGATTCTTGGTATGGAAATCGTTAGAGATCGTCGGTTTGGAAAGTTACACCTATGTGAGAGGGTATATTGAAAAAGTGTTTTATCGCTTTAACATGCACAAAACCAAACCGGCTAGCACTCCGTTAGCTGGACACTTCAAACTTTCTTCAGCATTAAGTCCGCAAAACAGTTGAAGAAGTTGAATATATGTCAAGTGTTTCTTATGCAAGTATAGTCAAATCACTTATGTATGTCATGGTCTATCCTCGCTCCATCCTATCTCATGTTTTAAGTATTGCTAGCAGATATATGGCCAATCTAAGGAAAGACCAATGTGGAGTAGTTCAATGGATCTCTAAATATTTAAGAGACACTTATAATGCTTGTTTGTAGTTTGGAAAGATCAGTGATGGACTAGTTGGATATGTGTATTCTGATTTTTCTGGAGATTTAGATAAGAGAAGATCTCTTACTGGTTACATATTGACTGTTTGAGGCTTTGTTGTAAACTTAAAAAGATTGTCTCCAAACTATTATAGCTCTTTTGACTACTGAAGCAGAATACATGCCTATTTCAGAAGCCTGCAAATAAGCTGTTTGACTAAGAAGTCTTTATACTAAACTTTATAGAAATACATCTTACACCATATACAATGTGATAGTCAGAGTGCTATTTTTCTTACAAGAGAACAAAACACATCGGTATCAAATATCACTTCATCGGAGAAGTTATTTTTTAAAGTGATGTTAAAGTTTGCAAGATCAGTACTCATGATAATCCATCTGATATAATAACAAAGCCAGTTCCTACCGTTAAATTTGAGCTCTACTCATATTTCATCGGTATTACTCATTAGTCTTTTCGGACGTTGACGTACAAGAAGTGTTTTACAAATTATTCAAGAAGTTATTTGGTTTTTTTCCGCTATAGGAGTAATTCGGCTCAATGTGGAGATTATTGTATTTTGTGATCCGAATCTGGTCGGTCCAACTGCTTGAAGAATCTGATTAGGTTTGGCTCAAAATGATATATTCCAACTTAGTCGGAGATTGTGATTGGAGTCATCTTCGTGTTCGTGATGGACTCTGCACTGGCTTGCACCAACGTGGTGTCCAAATGTGTTTGCGCCTATTGGAGTCAACGTAGGTACTCAAGTTTCTTTCGACTACAACTCTTCATCGTCATCTTCTGAGACTCTGTTTCGTCTCCGAGCGGGATGCTATTCTTTTCTCCGAGCATATTATTGTTCTATTTTTCAAGTAGATCTTTGTTTTCATTACCGACTAGGACTCTGTTTCTTCTTCATCTGGGACACTGGTTTCCAAGGCTATTTATATCCCGTAAGTCTCATAATAGATAGCGTGCATAACACAAGTTATCTACATATATAGTACGTCAAGAGCGTTTTATAACTTTTTCTCCATATAGTGATTTCGTCGATTGTACGTTGTGGTTTTTTTTCAAAGGGTTTTTTATGTTAAATCTTTATCTCGTATTCTTGATTATTCTTTATTTTTTGTTTCATATTTCGCCGGACATTTTATAACATGAACTACTGCATGCGGCACGGACTTGAAGTCTTGAACTAATTCGCGCGATCAACGTAGCGCGTCAAGTCGAGAACTCGAGACGTGGCAAACAAGCATCCAGATCGGTAGCTTGCTCGGCGTCCAGCAGCTCAGATCAGATTTGAGACACACGTACAGACGCGTATAGCCACCGTGCATAGCGCATAGCGCAAAGCTAGCCGTACGTACGTAGCAGCGGCAAAGTAACGAGGCCAGCTCGATCACTCTGCCGGACGCGCGCGCAGCTCGCTGGCGATGGAACCAGCCGATCGACCGAACCCAAGCCGTGCACCGTGCACGTACCAGCGTGCCGCAACGCGCGCTATGCCGCTATCGATGTTGTGTCAGCTAGCGTGAAGTAGGCGGAGCCCGGAGGAAGTCGCCCGGCCGCGCGGTCGCGTCGCGTCGCGCGCAGCGCAGGAGGGGGGAGGTGCAGACGCTCGAGTCGACTGATATGATTGATTGCAACGCAACAAAAGCGACGCGCCGGCTTAGCTGCCTCCTCTCCCGGCGAGCGGGCCCCGCCACCACGTACGTAGCCAGCACCGGGACGGACGGGACGCGCTGATAAAGCGCCATAACGCACCATCGCATTGCACTTGCAGCACCCTCTCTCATGCCTCTCTCTCTCTCTCCGTGCATGGGATGGATCGACGGGAGCAGCCGATCGGCGGCGTCCAACGTAAGGTCACACTCACGCCACGCGACGTACGTACGGGACGGCGTCCGCGGCCGTCGGATCGCCATCGGCAGCCGGCCCCTCGGTCGACACGTGGGAGGGTGGAATAATGGCGCCCCGTCGCACCGGCCGGGTCGCGTCGCCCCACCACCGCTCGCGCAAAGCCAAATATCTCCCGGCCCGTACGTCAGCGCGCGCGGTTTTCCTTCCCGGGCGCGCCCCTTGCGGACCGTCGGTTCCGAGGGGTGGGCAGGGCTAGCGCGGCGTGGTTATGCGGGCGGCGGCAGGGGGATGTCCCTGCGCCGGCGTACGTATGGAGTTGGCGTGCGCTGTGTGCTTGGTGTTGTGTGGTGGTGTTTTACGGCTTAGCCCCCTTGGTTACTGATGTATTCCATCCAGGCTTGGCCACTGTGGTTGTAGTACTAGTACTTAACTGGGCGCAGCTGAATTATGCTTTGAACGCAATGGGTCAAACACTTGCTGACAAGAAGTACGTAGTAGAAATATAAAGCTCTTGTTAGAATCTCCTTACTAGCTAGTACTGAAAGTGGTTATATATTTTTCGCAAACGTCAAAATCCCATAGAGATCGATCTCGACTCTCCAAATTAAGAAACATAAAAATTTCTCGCTGCATGTCTGTAAAATCCTATTTTGTACAAGCAACAATATAGAGAGGTGATCATACTGAGATCGACATCTATCTGCAGGCTCCTCTCCAACGCGTTAAAAGTTTAAACCCACTATGTTCCAAAGTTTCACGATACCATTTGCTTTGCTGTTTATTAGCGTGGGATGTTCCAGTTACCCCATGCCAGCAGTTTAATTAGATGATTTTTTTATTTCATAAGCCAGACAGATGGCCTATAAATGGAATTAACATTTTTAATTTGTTTAGCTTCCTTCGTTTTTTTTTAAAAAAAAAACTCTCACCCCATCCAATACTGGCAAGTAATTAAAGACCGCAACCCTGAGCTTACACGCAAGTGCATGTACATCCTACATACATACAGCGGCGACTCTCAGGGCAAAATTAACCAACAAGCTCTCACCCTATCCGAATCGGAGAGCTCCATCTTGTCTACGCAAACTACGGTAACCTTCTGCAAGAACCACATCGTAGCTAGGCTTGTCGGCTGTTGGAGCCAACTCATGAAGGCAACGAGGCCCTTGCCCAAAAAACGCGACACCCGGAGGCTGCGACCGAAAAAGCACGCGCCTTTTTTCTCTCCCTTCCTCGACCTGTCGAAGCCTAACTCGTCCAGCAGCTGTACTCCGCGCGCATACGGCCGCGTAGAAATCGCATTGGAGTTGATTAAGGAAAAGCTAGCTAGCTAGTACGAGATGACAACGACGGGTAGAGAGAGAGAGGGGAGGACCCGCTCTAGGGTTCCGCGTCTCCCACCTTGCCGAAAATGGCCAGGAGGGGAGCGCCCTAGCTAATCACTCCCCACCTCGCTCGCCTTGCTTTTTAACCCACCTCCCCTCCCCTCCCCTCCCCCATCTAGCCTTGAGAACTCCTCCTCCTCCTCCCTTTCCCCTTCCGCTTCGCTCGGCGACCGATCGAGCCGGAAGCGCGGAACTGAGCTGGCTTGCTCGCTCCGGTGGTGGCGAGCTAGCTAGTACGTAGTAGTAGTCGATCGAGTAGCTGGTGGAAGGAGCTAACGCCATGGGGAGGGGGCGGGTGGAGCTGAAGCGGATCGAGAACAAGATCAACCGGCAGGTGACCTTCGCCAAGCGCCGCAACGGCCTGCTCAAGAAGGCGTACGAGCTCTCCGTCCTCTGCGACGCCGAGGTCGCGCTCATCATCTTCTCCAACCGCGGCAAGCTCTACGAGTTCTGCAGCGGCCAGAGGTATACGCACGCAATTTGCACGTACACGAACGCTTACACGCCTTATCAGTGGCCCAAGGGTCTAGATCTTTCCAGATCTGGCCTCGGGGAGCGCGGGGTGGTGGAGGCTTGGGGTTTTCTGATCTTTGGGGGGGTGTTTTTCGCGGGGGATCTGGGTGAGACGTTGTGGATCTGTGAGAGGGGAAGCTCGGGGGTCGAGCTGGTGATGGGTTGATGCAAATTCGAGGGGGTTGGGAGTAGAAAGTTGTGGATTTCTTCGGGAATTAGGGTTTGGGCTCGTCCGGGAGCTCGTGGGGCGTGGTGATCTTCGCAGATCTGCGGCTTTCTGCTCTCGGGGCTAGCTGTAGGAAATCCATTGGTCTGAGATGGCGCGTTTCCTTGTTACTTCAACTTTGCAAATTTGCATGCATGGGACCTTGCTAGAGAATTTAAGCTGGGGTTACGTTAGGACCGGGGCTCCGATCAGTCTCCACGTCGATCTCCTAATTAATTTAGAGTATTTTTCTTTGGGGGTCTGGTTAATTGTTTGCTCAAAAGATTTTTGTCTTTTGCTGTGACTATGAATTAAATTTGATAAGATTAATTAATTTGCTGGGATAACATCTTTAGGCTAGATAATGGATTTGTGGTGGCCGATGGGTTCTTAGCATCCCCTAGCTAGCTTGTTGCATCGACGATCGAAACAAAGTTTATTGCATGCATGGACGTCGTGTGTTCCGTTGCTGGTTGAATTGGCTGCGGGTTTTGAGTGAGAGCGTCATAGGAAATTTTGGGGCTAGCTTTCACGTGAGTTGTGAATTGTGTGATTGCCTCAATACAGTTTTTTTTTTGTAACCGGAAGGAATAAACTTTTAAAGATTTTGTTGTCAATAAATACTGGATCCTGTCACTTAGATAGATATCTGGGAAAACTCAACAAATGACCTTGTTAGAGTCCTCAAAATATGCCAAGCGTTTCTACTGTTTGGTTTTACATGCTTGCAAACTACTGCAGAACACAACAGGTCGGTTTGTTTTTACATGCTTGCAAACTAATGGAGAACACAGCAGGTCCGTTTGATCCTCAACCCAACATGAAAAAAGGAATGAATTATTAGTTAGAATGATGACATGCAATAAGCGAGCAAATTTAACCATATACCGCTATCTAAGATCTAGTATGTCCAGTACGAAATTATAAATAAACTTTTATGTTCCTGACTACAAACGAATACACTTATATATTGAAACAGGAATATATCAAAAGATGAAAAAATATATATGGATGGCTTGCTGATGGAAACATGACTTAAGAAGGAGTCCACGATTGGCTTAAATATTCAGGCCCTATTTGGGATAGGGGAATTTCACATGATACAATTCATTTCCTAAATCGGGAAAATTCCAGCATTCCAGATGTGGTCTTAGCTAGGGTTGTGTATTCCTATGATGAGATGGAATTTGGCAATCATGTAAATATTTTGTATCTTTTTCCACAACTTATTAGTCTTCTAGTGAATTCCCGGTTGTGAACGCAGTCTGAGTGAATAGTACTAAATTTGTGCGAACATGTATTTTGACATTTTAACATCCTCCCTAGGAAAGCTTTTTTATTCTCACTAGGGCTTTCTTCTACTATTTACTGAAAAAAAACTTTTCTGGACAAACAGCATTGTGATTCCCAAATCCCAACCCTACATATTTTGTTAAAGATGTTTCTGCGATTAATTATTCGTAGATTGGTTTGTGTCTTCACACTAGCTAGAAACTTGATGAGATGCCAAAAAATTCTATAACTGTACTCAGATCTGCTAAAACAATTGAGTTTTGTTCCAAATCCAACAGAAGCCAAAGTATGCACATTTTCTAGACCTAATTTGCTCTAATTAAGCAGGGCAGTATATTATCACTTTCTTTCCATTATACTACAGAAATGAACAAAAACGCTCATCTTGTACTGGCAAATTTTTATAGGTACAATCAAAGGATTTTTGGTTTAATTGAAACTGCATAATTTTAAGTGATTCACCTATAAAGGTTGTCCATTAAATCCATTTACATGCCTAACTTCACTGAAATGGAAAACCAATAGTCTTGGGGTATGTATTATTGAACTGAATTTTTTTCAAAAAATTGCTGGAGTGAATAACTAAACACCCCCTCTGCTCCCCCGGATGTCCCAGGGCAAGGAAAAGGTACATAAGATTCCTAGGACTGACCTGGAAGTATATATGTAGGTACAATGAGTGACAGCCTTCACTTGTCATTCATTTTGTCGCCTCAGCTCTCATGACCTAGTTGTCCTTTCATTTCAACTAGTTGCTTCTATGGACGTCTGTAACACTCTACAAGGGTCAAAGAAAAAGCTTTATCAGATGTCCTTTCAGAAGCCTAGCTATACAATTGCTTAGTGCTCCAGCATATTATGTTGGCAGATACGCATATCTTCAACGTGTACTGTAGATCCTGTTCAGGAAACTGAATTTGTATCTTCTTTTGAGTTGTGTCTCATGGTTCTTGAATTCTAATTATCTGTAAGAAAGATTATAAAGAGGAAGATAATCATATGTAATTTTAGCTAGTACAATTGAATTAGTACAATATCTACTATAATCAATTAGTAGACCTTGTTATAAAAAATACACCGTTCAAAAATAAGTACTGTAGCGAACTATAAAAGCTAAAAAGAATAAGCCGGATGAACCCAGCAATAAAGTCTGAAACATGGCAGTACGAACAGCTGGCATTCCCGATTTCCCGTGGTATATGGGGAGAACTTAATATTCCAGTCTAGCTGGGGCCTGGGGGTGAAGTTATAATATTTCTTTCCTCCTGTTTTGATAGTTCGGCTGTCTATTAAGCTTCAGGGTAATATTAGAATATTATGGAAACAATATCTATATGACCATGAATTACCAATACCAAGATAAAGATAAACAGTACATTTCTTCAAAATCGTTGCCTGACAAGTACCTGCATTCATCTAATGTGCAACCAGAATTCTTTGTTATTTTGAATGTTAACGCTTTTGCATTTTTCTCTGTTCTCCAAACACCATGCATGTTTTATATATTCCTTTATCATGAAATGTATCTCTTGGTAGCACTGTCAAGTGTTAATAATGTATGCGTAACAGGATGCTTACATAATATGATAAGAATACATTCAGTCTTTTATCTATTTTCAAATGCTTTTCGTGCAGACAATTTGATACATTTAAACACTAAAAGTTCTAAGTTCTACATGGTTCCCGATAAGAATAAAAAACTTCAAGTTTTCTGAACTATTATATTCCTGTAGTTTTTTCCTAATTATTTGTGTTTTTGAACTTGCAGCATGACCAAAACACTGGAGAGGTACCAAAAGTGCAGTTATAACGGACCAGATACTGCAGTACAAAACAAGGAGAATGAGGTAGGTTCTGTTTGTTTATCTGAATCAATTATTTGAATGTGTGATAATGTGTATAGGTTGAATTGCGGGTTCTGATGAGTGCATCAAATTAGCTTGTGTTCTAATCTCCCTCTCTTTAAAACATACTGCCAGTGCTAGTGGGTTTCTAATTTTTCTAGTAATTTAATTCTTAGTCTTGATAACTATAAATTAGATAGTCCTTTCTTTCTGGGTGATCGCACTAACTGAAGATGAACTACAAAATATAAAAGAGATGGCCATTGAGTTGCTGTGAAAGATTAATATCATGGTCATTTAGTTTTTTTCTCCAATAGCATTGCGTGTAGAATAAGCTTCATTTTTTTGCAATTTGTTAAAAAATATTTAAGACTTGTTTCCTTAAAGTTCTTTGTACTGAAGTAGCACTTATCTTTCAGTTAGTGCAGAGCAGTCGCAATGAGTATCTCAAACTGAAAGCACGGGTGGATAGTTTACAGAGAACTCAAAGGTTAGTGTCGACTTTTATTCTTGAGTTACTTTTTTCAAGATGAAGTGACCTCCAGTTCAAACCTAATTTGGGCAGTTTTCTATTGAAAAATGATATAACTGAAGGATAAACTAGTTAACTACTTCCATTTCCAGCCAGGGTAAAATTATTATTTTAGGGGGCCAAAAAATTATGCACGCATATGTGTTATGAATAGTGCTTGTATTCAATATGAGGCCAATGGGCCGGTATATATACACAAAGTACAGGTGGTAAATATGCAAAGAACCCCTCATAACAATGGGGAATAACAAAGTATACATATATCTCTAACACCCCCCCTCAAACTCATGGTGGATCAACAACACTGAGTTTGGAGAGAGAGAAGCTGTGCTGTGCTCGAGTCTGGGCCTTCGTGAAGAAATCCGCTATCTGAAGCTCTGAAGGCACATACTGAAGAGTAATCACCTGATCATGCACACAAGACCTCATGAAAGAAGCATCAACACCAATATGCTTGGTGAGCTCATGCTTCACAGGATCACGAGCAATACTAATAGCACTGTCTTCTGCGTCGATGAAGAGGAGTCGGTGTAGTGACAGAAACACCAAAATCCTCAAGTAACCACCGTAGCCAAGTAATCTCTGCTGTCAAGAGAGCCATCGCTCGTAACTCAGCCTCTGCACTCGAACGGGACACAGCAGTCTGTTTCTTCGTTTTCCAGGCAATAAGAGAACCACCAAGAAAAACACAGTAGGCAGAGATAGACCTGCGATCAGAGGGATCGCTGACCCAAGTAGCATCTGAATAGGCCTGAAGCTGTAGGGAGCTAGAACAACGAAAGAAGAGACGGCGAGAGATGGTCCCACGAAGGTATCGTAGAACGCGAAGAAGGTGGCTGTAATGGACCTGAGTGGGAGCTGAGACAAACTGACTCAGAATATGAACTGGATAAGTGATATCTGGACGAGTAATAGCAAGGTAAACAAGACTCCCAACAAGGTGACGATAGCGAGTCGGATCAGAAAGAGGCTCGCCATCAGAGAGTCGAAGGTGAACATTGAGCTCCATGGGAGTCTCAACAGTACGCTGATCAGTAAGAGAGGTGCAATCAAGAAGATCCTGAATATATTTCTCTTGGGACATAAAGAAGCCATCTGGAGTGGAAATAACCTCAATCCCAAGGAAATAACGAAGAGAACCAAGATCCGACATAAGGAACTGCTCACTAAGACGAGCCTTGACAAAGGCAATGTACTCAGAATCATCTCTCGTAATGATCATATCATCAACATACAGAAGAAGAAGAGTCCGACCACGAGACGAAGTGTGGACAAAAAGTGCAGGATCATGGTCACTAGCGGAAAAGCCAGCTGCAGTGACCACAGAGGAGAAGCGCTCAAACCAAGCACGAGAGGCTTGCTTGAGGCCATAGAGAGAGCGACGAAGGCGACAGACTATGCCCTCAGGAACAGAATACCCAGGTGGCAGACATAACATGGTATCAGAGTCTAGGGTTTATCATACCTAGGGCCGTGCTTGTCTCCACCAGATTGGATCTATCGCCGGAATTTTCGCCGACGTCCCGTCAGGCCGTCTCTCCTCCGGCTCGCCGCTGTCGCTCGGGGTGGCTCACCACCGACCGCGCCACCGCCGCTTCCTCCGCGCGCTGTAGTTGGCGCCGCCGTCGCGCCTCCGGCGCCCGCCTCTCTTCGCGCCGCTCCTCCTCGCGCCGCCGCGCTTCCACGCGCGCGCTCCCACACGCTGCGCTTCCCGCGCGCCGCCCGCTGCCGCCGGCCGTCCCGCGCCGAAACATCTGAATGAACAAGATCAAAAGGACGCTGAGACACAGACTCACTATGAGGATAAGGAAGCTGAAGTTGTTTACCTAACTTACAGCCCTGACAGTCTAAAGACACGTCTCCTGAGACAGACCCCAGAAGACCACGACGAACTAAGGATGACAGACGAGATCCACACAGATGACCAAGACGGTGATGCCACTGCTGAAAAGAGCCGGTAGACGAAGTGGCAGAAGCGGAGAGACTGGCGGCGATGGTGGCGTGGAAGGAAGGTGAAGCATCAAGCTCCCGAGACGCCGTGAGTCACGGCGCCGAGGGCCAGAACCAACCAGAGCTCCCGTGTGGCGGTCCTGAACACAACAAGAGTCAGAGTCGAGAATGACCTGATAACCAAGGTCAGTAATCCAGCAGAAAGAAGCTGCATAGTGAGGCGAGGAATATGAGCAACAGAAGGAACATGAAAGGATGAGTTGCTAAGAGATCCTCGACCAGAGACAGAAAGAGATGTACCATCAGCAGTAAGAACACTGACAGGAGAATCAAGAGGTGTAATGAAATACAGAGTGGAAGAATCAGGAGTCATGTGAAAAGATGCTCCAGAATCAAGAATCCACGAGGAGATACTGATCGTGTTGGGGTGGTTTCTCGGTGCTGAAGAGTCGATGCGCGAACCTGCAGATCTGTCGAGGAGAACTGGCGGCAAGCAGGCGTCGAAGTCTGGCTATCTCTTGCTCGGTGAGAGAAACTGCTGAAGAAGTCGATGCAGACGGCGACGTAAAAGCACTAGTGCCAGGAGAAGAACGGCGTGACAGATGCCGCTTCTTCTTATAGCACTGGGACTCAATGTGGCCGGCCTTGTCGCAGTAGGAACAGTGAGGACGGCCACCTCAGACGAAGGCGGCCACCACCACCGTGGCGGCCGCCAAGAAGGCGAGTAGCGGTAGACGGCGGCGAGCACGAGGGGAGTGGCATCAGACCAGCACCACTCAGGCGAGTCTCCTCTGCGCGTATCTCGGTGAGAGCCTCCAGGAGAGTGACACGAGGGTGGCGTGCAAGAAGCTGAGCACGTCTTTGCTCGAACTCAGGACGAAGGCGAGTAAGGAACTCGTAGACCCGCTGAAACTCCAAGTCAAGACGTATATCCGAGCAAAGACGGACAGAACGAGCGGCCAGGCGATGCGGAGAGAGTCCAAGCGACGCCGATGCAGAGCTCGGCGTAAAGGCATCAACGGTAGCATCACCTGCTGAAGAGAGTGCTCTTGGCGAACCACGGACAGTGCAGGCATCACCGGAGGGCTCGTAGCGCCGACGAAGATGAGTCCACATCCGGAAAGCGAAGGAGTCCCACAACCTCGAAGAGAACCGAGGCCGGATATCGACGATGAAGACAAAGCAGCAGCTCGGCGTCGTGTCGCACCACCGAGTGTAGGTGGTCGACGATCCTTGTAGAAATCGAGCCTCTTGGTAGGCGAGGCGCTTCATCATCGCAATCGGCGGCCTCGATGCGCGTCTTGTCGGTATCGGGGCAATGCAACAGCGTGGGCTCCGTCGGGAATAGGGCAAGGCGGGCGGTGACATCGCCGAGAGGACGCCCGAGACGTAGACCACGCATGTGAATGCGCATGTGAGACACGGTCGGTGTAATTAACACCATCAAAGACCACCGAGCGGCGAGGAGAAGCGGTGCCCATTGGTAGGCGGCGGGCAGCGCGACGACCAATACAACGAATCTAACAGCGGCGCCGAACGGCGCGGCGGTTAGATCGGCGTTTTTGGGCCGAAACCCTAACTATGCGGGCCTCGGCCGTTAGCAACACACACGCACACACGCAGGCGGCGGCGCCGTTGGCGGCCGGCGGCGGCGGCGGCGGCGGCGGGACGGCCGGCGCGCGCGGGGCGGCGCGAGCGGCGGCGGCGGCGCGGCGACGGCCGCGCGCGGAAGCGGCAGCGTGTGGGAGCGGCGCGCGTGAAGCGCGGCGCGCGAGAGAGCGGCGGCGTGAAGGAGCGCGGCGGCCGAGGCGCGACGGCGGCGCCGACTGCAGCGCGCGGAGGAAGCGGCAGTGGCGCGGTCGGTGGTGAGCGCGCCGACTGCAGCGCGCGGAGGAAGCGGCGGTGGCGCGGTCGGTGGTGAGCCACCCCGAGCGACAGCGGCGAGCCGGAGGAGAGACGGCCTGACGGGACGTCGGCGAAAATTCCGGCGATAGATCCAATCTGGTGGAGACAAGCACGGCCCTAGGTATGACAAACCCTAGGCTCTGATACCATGTTATGAATAGTGCTTGTATTCAATATGAGGCCAATGGGCCGGTATATATACACAAAGTACAGGTGGTAAATATGCAAAGAACCCCTCATAACAATGGGGAATAACAAAGTATACATATATCTCTAACAATATGTACCTTTTGGCCTATTTAATTCGGTGATTACCAATGAGCTAGTCTGAAAGAAATTTAGATAGAATAACTAGTGCATTCATGCATTGGGTCTTAGTCAAATGATATGAGCATCAAGACCTGTAATCTCTGACAACGTGTTTAACAAATCACAACCCCTTGAGGATAGATATCAATTTATGGAGGCTAAATGAAGCCAGAAGTCACATCTATACATCATGCATTGCAATGAATTTAATTAGATGCAGGCAGCTTAATTTGTGGTCATAAGTTTTAAATGTACAGAACTACTTATAGCAACCTTTTAATTTGTTGACAATCGCAGGAATTTGCTTGGTGAAGATCTTGGGTCACTCGGCATCAAAGAGCTTGATCAGCTTGAAAAGCAACTTGATTCATCTTTAAGGCACATAAGATCCACAAGGGTAATTGATTGTTTCTCATATGATCATCGTTTCCTCATTCAGCAAAATATAGTTAGATCAAATCAGTTAGGATTACTTGTACGGTTCCTCATGTTATCAAACCATATTTCTCTGGATCCCTTTGAATGGTGATCATTTTTACTGGTACTGGGAATTGAAGTGCTACATTAGGACATTTTAATTCCATAACGCCATGCATCTTATGTCGTAGAATAACTAGACGCAATTTTCTTCTGTCAGCCTGGACTTAATTTGCTATCTAGTTTACGCTAGCTATATATGCATGTATGTTTAGATGCTGCACAGCTGCAGTATAATAAATGTTTACAAAAATGCTGATCAAAATCCAATTATCTCTTGCAGACACAGCATATGGTTGATCAGCTCACCGATCTCCAGAGAAGGGTAAGCTCTTAACATAAAATGATTTCTGTTATTAATTGAAATCTTCTTAGTTAACTTTTGGTCAGATAAGAGAATTAACTCTTCCCAACTAATTATATCGCTAAATAATTTTCCAGGAACAAATGCTGTGTGAAGCAAATAAGTGCCTTAGAAGAAAAGTAAGTTCCCTAGCCCGTATAAGTTAACGGGATTTTGGTAGTGGTTGCATACATTTACTTGATCTTAGAGACTCCGGAGCATCTGGTTTTCTTGTTTTGAAGTTATCTGCACTTACCTGATGTACTTGTCTTGAAGCATTATATATATACACTTAATGTTTGGCCAAGTGCGCTTATGAAAAATTTAGTTCTTCAGGGTGACATGTGTCAGCTGGCACTTGCTCCTCCTACGTGCATATGCTTGCGAACACAGGCACATCAATAAATTGGATTTCAAGAGAATACACACACACACATATACATTCATTCATATATATATATACATGGTTATCAAGTCGTCGACTAGTCGACGACTAGTCGTCGACTAGTCGACAAGTCGGTGAGCCAGGACCGACTTGCGCCGGCGACTCGACTTGCGGTGGCAAGTCAGGCGCCTGGTCGACTAGTCGTCGACTTGCCCGTCGACTAGTCGACCAGGCGCTGGCAAGTCGGGCGACTTGGGGGCTCCGAGTGCAGTCGTCGTCGGCCGCCGCCACCCGCCAGATCCAAATCCGTCTGCAGTCGCCTCGGCCGCCGCCAGATCCAGGTACCTCCGCCCCGGCCTCCCTCCTCCCCGGCCCCCTCCGCCCCGGCCTCCCTCCGCCTCCCTCCTCCTCCCTCCGCCTTCCTCCGCCCCGGTCTCCCTCCGCCCAGGCCTCCCTCCTCCTGATCGGGCGGCGGGGGAGTAGTAGGGGCGGCGGGGGAGGAGTAGGGGGCGGCGGGGGGGAGGGGGCACGGAGGAGGGAGGCGGGGGGAGGGGGGAGGAGGGGGCGGCGGGGGGGAGGGGGAGGAGGGGGTGACAGGGGAGGAGTAGAGGGCGGCGGGGGGAGTCGGCGGCGGAGTCGGAGTAGAAAAATGCAGCGGGGCGTCGAAGCGACGGAGCAGCGGGGCGTCGAAGCGACGGGAAAAAAAGCAGTGGGGGCAAGTAAAGGGCTGGTATTTTTGCAATTTAACCCTCTTAATTGCTGAAATTGTAATAAAGCTTTTCTCTATATATACATATTCATATAAACAGTACCTGTCGACTAGTCGGCGACTAGTCGGCCGACTAGTCGACTAGTCGGTCCTGAGGAGAGTAGTGTCGACTTGTCGACTTAATAACCTTGTATATATATATATATATAAAATATCTTTTATACCCAGGTGTAATTACACTCACCTCTAATATACCACCTAAATAAATTTAAAATACTCCTTTATCATCTTAGATATACTCATGTACTAATTATAATATATTCCAATGTGAATCACATGAAAAAATTGTAAGGGGGTTTATAGTTTTTAACGTATTTTGTAAATACCTTTATATAAGCACATAAAAAAGAGTATATCAAAAAAAAATACATATACCACTTCTAAAAAATTATTCATACCACCTAGATGATCTTAAATACTTGTATACTATATGTATATACCCTCTGTTATGCGAGATACTCTCTACATTGTGAGGTACGATATATTGTGTAATTACACTTAAGTGTGGAAAAAATACTTCCTATATAATGCTTCTAAGTCCGAGCTTATCTAGTTCTCATGCACATCAATATTTTGATGCATACCTTAGTACATTTGTAGAATTCTGCACTCCGAAAATTTGCATCTTAATTTGGTCATTTTCGTATGATGAACACTGTAGTTTCTGCTATAACGTTCTCTTGACGTACAGTACAGAGTAAAATAATAACCTCTTACAATGAACGATGTAAATTGCATGCCCATCATCCGACTGGTGTAACCTTGATTGTAACTAACTGAACCAAAATGAAAGGGGATCAAAGGGAAAAGAAAAATAAATGAATTGCAAGATTAGTGACCTTTTTAATTGTTTTGCGAGGAAAAGCTCGAGGAGAGCCAAGTGCATGGACAAGTTTGGGAGCACGGTGCCAACCTACTTGCTGGCTACGATCAGCGGCATTCCCCGCAGCAGGCGCCACCGCACGCCGGCAACGGATTCTTTCATCCCCTGGACGCTGCCGCCGAGCCTACACTGCAGATTGGGTACGTACGGCAGTGTGCGCGCTTTCCTTCGTGCATGATCTTCTCTCTTATGGCGATCTTGGGCGCTTAGGCATGAAATCCAAGTTGTAATGCTAGCCTACCATCTAATTTTTCGATGCCCTAATTTGTCCATACTCCATACCCTAGCAAGAGGAAGCTGATCATCAGTAGCACTTGCTGCGTTTTAATTTTGATATTCAACCTGCTTATGCAGGTAAAATAAGTCATCTCAAGAACCACGTGATATTTGGACGGTTAATATTGATTCTTATTATGTGAGATGTCACTAGATTCAAGTCCGCTGCGTTATGAGAGAAGATAAAAGGCATTGGCTCTAGTTCATAAGAAACAAACTGTGTGATGTATATGTTTCAATAAAAGAAAAAAGAAACAAATTATGATCACTATGTACAGATATCTGATCATGTCTCTCTGTTGTTTGTTCGTATAGGTTTACTCCTGAGCAGATTAATAACTCATGTGTGACCGGCTTCATGCCGACATGGCTACCTTGAAGACGGCCGTGTGAACCAATAAAAACGTGATGACACCGCGCGTCGCGTTCTACTTCAAGAGTGACTTTGCTCGTAATTCTATGTTATGTCAATGTGTGAAGAACATTTGCGATGTGATATGATGCGCGCACGTTAAGCTTGCAATACTAGCTAGTTGTTTGATGTCCAAATGTATCTGGTATAAATGTCGTATGACAGCTTATATATGGTCTGTCTGTCTGTTGCATAGAACTACGTACGGTGCAATTAATGTCTGTACATTTCTTATTTTGTAGTACAATAAGTTTAACTGTGGTGTGCTGTTATTGAGTGCGACTATATATCTACAATGTTGAAGTTTAATGCATGAACGTACGTGCTGGTACTCTAGATACCTGGCAAGTAGAAATTGTACGTAGAAATTAATCTTATGCATGTAGCTAAGCGTATTTGCAAGGAAAGTTAGCTATGTGGAAACCAGTTGTTACCCTTTTTGCTTTGGCGTGAAATGAGACACAAATAAAGGCCAGCATGCACATATGATGTACGGTCATATGCTGTTTTCATTAATTACATTTAGTTAACCAATTGACAACACGTAAAACTGCAGGAAAATGGTTTGTTGGTAGTAGTTAGTACGGACAAGGGCGTTTTAATTCGGTGGTATAATTCTATTATTGTCAGCCGCAATGTGAATAATTTCAGCAAAATCTAATATACATATCATGCATCCAATTGTTAGTTTTTTTAATGTCAAACAAAATGGACAATTTGCTAAACCAGACGCCAAAAACAAGAGAAAAAGAGGACGCGTGCGTTACTGCGCACCTATCTGACCGAATCCCATCTTGATCAACACAACGGTTGGACCGACCGATTCTAAAACGACCATGAACATCTTTCTAAAACGTACGTAAAACTAATTGCGTAAAATCCCAGCTTGATCAACACAAAATCAGGACTATTTCGTTTGGGGCATGACATCTTTCTACTTTCTCCCCCCTCTCCCTTTTCAAGCGCTTTTAATCACACCGAGACTTAACAGGATCACCTAACCCCCTTGCGCGTGTGCCTCTATGGAACGATTCAGAGCAGCATCGCCACATGACTTGACTAGTATGCGCAATCCCACATGTATAAAAACCTCGAGGTAGCTAGCTTGGCATCGACACACCAACAAATGCTCGAGACCATCACCGAGCTCTCCAACCAAACGATCGACTGCAACAGTTTGCTTCTTCTTGCTTCAGTTCGTGCGACTGAAAGTGGTTTGTTGTTGCTAGACCGGTCGGCACAATGCTGCTACCGTCGCCAAAGGCACTTGTTGCCGCCCTCTGCGTCTGCATCTGCTCGCTGGCGTTGGCTGCCGAAGCCAAAGTGCACCACCACACATGGGACATCTCGTACCAGTACAGGTCCCCGGACTGCTTCGAGAAGCTCGCCGTGACCATCAACGGCGAGGCTCCCGGCCCGACCATCCGCGCCACGCAGGGCGACACCGTCGTCGTCACCGTGCGCAACCATCTCGAGACCGAGAACACCGCCATCCACTGGCACGGCATCCGCCAGGTACGTACCCATCCAAACATGCATTGCCGGCGAGCATCGCAAGTTTTGCATCAGTGCTGTTGTTATCATGTTATTACGATGTAGTGACGGCCGGCTGCCATGTGCGTTTGGCTTAATTGCAGATTGGCACGCCATGGGCTGACGGCACCGCCGGCGTCACGCAGTGCCCCATCCTGCCCGGCGAGACGTTCACCTACAGATTTGTCGTCGACAGGGTAAGAAAGAAACTACCAGACACGAGCGCAATTCACGTGGCATATACATTTGTTTTCTTGGCCAATCCATGATGTCTGAGTGTGTCTGAACGTGGTTTCAGCCGGGCACGTACCTGTACCATGCGCACTACGGAATGCAGCGCGTGGCCGGGCTCGACGGCATGATCGTCGTGTCCGTGCCGGACGGCGTCGTCGAGCCCTTCAACTACGACGAGGAGCACACCGTCCTCCTCAGCGACTGGTGGCACAAGAGCGTGTACGAGCAGGCCACGGGGCTCTCGTCCGATCCCTTCGTCTTCGTCACCGAGCCGCAGGTACTTATCAACCCCAACTACACCAGGCTGCACTACGTCTTAGCTTGTCTGTGCACATAAGAAGTCTCCATCTGATACTAAACTGAGGCATGTGTTTTTTTACCTAGTCTCTTCTGATCAATGGTCGAGGAATGTTCAACTGCTCGCTGGCTCCCGGCGGAGCTTGCAACGCCTCCCGCCCCGACTGTGCATTGCCGGCGTTGTTCACCGCCGTGCCGGGGAAGACCTACCTCCTCCGCATTGGCAGCCTCACGTCCCTCTCGTCACTCAACTTCGAAATCGAGGTGCCGTTCGTCAAACTACATTTTGTCCTAGCAGCTACCAACTTTATTGGAAGACATCCTTGAAACGTGCCAATTAGCCTAATCCGTCTTTGATTGCTTTGCAGGGCCATTCGATGACGATGGTGGAGGCCGACGGGTTCTACGTGAAGCCGCTCGTCGTGAAGAACCTCTTCATCTACTCCGGCCAGACGTACTCCGTCCTGGTCAAGGCCGACCAGGACCCCTCGCGGAACTACTGGGCCGCGTCCCACGTCGTCGGCCGCGACCCCAGCAAGACGCCGAGCGGCAAGGCCATCCTGAGCTACGCCGGCAACAACCCACGGACGCCGCCGCCCACGGCGCCACCGGCCGGCCCGGTGTGGAACGACACGGCTAGCAGGGTCGAGCAGAGCAGGGCCATCGTCGCGCACCCCGACCTCGTCGAGCCCCCGCCGGCGAGGGCCGACCGCACGCTCCTCCTCCTCAACACGCAGAACCGGATCGACAACCGCGTCAAGTGGACCATCAACGGCGTGTCCCTCAGGTTCCCCGCCACGCCGTACCTCGTGGCGATGAAGCACGGGCTGCGGGGCGCGTACGAGCAGCGCCCCCCGCCGGACACGTACGACCACAAGAACTACAACATCGCCGCGCCGTCGCCGGCGAACGGGACGGCGGGCAGCGCGGTGTACCGGCTGGCGCTGGGCTCCGTCGTGGACGTGGTGCTGCAGAACTCGAACGCGCTCAACAACCGCACCGAGACGCACCCGTGGCACCTCCACGGGCACGACTTCTGGGTGCTCGGCTACGGCGACGGCAAGTTCGAGCCGGAGGCGGACGCCGGAAAGTTCAACGTGAGGGACCCGATCATGAGGAACACGGTGGCGCTGCACCCGCTCGGGTGGACGGCGGTGCGGTTCCGGGCGGACAACCCCGGGGTGTGGCTGTTCCACTGCCACATCGAGGCGCACGTGTTCATGGGGATGGGGGTGGTCTTCGAGGAGGGCGTCGAGAGGGTTGGCCGGCTGCCGGCGTCCATCATGGGATGCGGACGATCCAAGGGCCTGCACTGAGCTGCACTGGGATGTTTGGCTTTGCACGATTAGCATTAATTTTCCCAGTTTTTTTATTTCATCTTTTGTTTAATAAAGGTAGAGGGAATATGTGCTGTGAAAAATAAAGCTGAATCGTTTGTAATCAACAACAAGCACGTATCATATGTATTCGACTGTGTATATGAATTTTATTGTAGATGGATTTCGATCATGCCATGAAGATGAAACCCGATCGAGTTGGTGGCGTCAATCATGGCACTTGGAAGACCCGTTCAAACGGGCATGAGTTTCATTTCCACGAAGGTCTTCTCCGTCACCGAGTCGCCGTGCGTCTCCACCCTCCCGAATGCTAATCTATGTTTTCCGCCCACGGCCCAGACTCGTGCGGCCCGTTTCTCCTATCCTCTCCGCGCCAGCCTGCTCCGCCCCAATCTCCACCCCACCCGCGCGAATCATCACGGGTACCCGAAATCCGAATACCCGATGGATTTTACCCGATAAGAAGGCGGGTATGGAAAGATATCTTCACCCGCGGGTATGCTAATGGGTAAGAAACTCTACCCATCGGGTATGCGGGTGCGAGTACCAGTATATACTACCCGTACCCGTATACCCGCGGATAAAATATACCCGGCCGGATGTATACTAGAGATAGCAACGGATACATATACATGTGGCTTGTATATATATATTCGAAACGAAACCGATGGAAATACCCACGCCTGTATATACCTGTGCCTCGTATATACCCTTATCAATTCGGGTATGGGTTACCCATCGAGTATAAATACCCGCACGGGTGCGGGTACGGGTAGGTTTTTATACCCGAGTGCATGTACGGATATTATAACAAATACGAATACGGGTATCAAATATGAATATGAGTTGATAATACCTGACAGGTATCTACCTGTTGCCATCTTGAATCATCATGGCCGTGCCCTCGTGTCCCTCTCGATTAGGCAGTTCGCGCATGGCAAGCCCCGCGTCTCCGTAAGCGGCCGAGAGAAACCAGCAAGCCCACCACCGGCTGGGCTGCCTCAGTTCCGCGGCACGGCACCGAACCCATCCGAGGCCGCGGCCGCGCGGTGGACACTTCGGCTGCCTCCACCCCGCGACTCCGCGCTACCAGGCTCGAGACCGACGTTGCTCTCGCCCGTCGGGCACCCGCCCACGTGACACGCTCTACGAGCGCACCGGAATCGTGGAGAACGTCACGTCGTGCCGGTCGCCGTAGAATCTCGCAACTCGCACGCTGCCTTCAGCGACGGACGAGCAGCAGAAGATTCGAAGCAACACGTGGGGTCTAGCTACAGGAAGGTCATAATTGTAAGCGACAGGTCGGATGGATTTACGCAAAGGAGTCAGGACGGTTCCTGTCCAAAGACAGGTCAGAAGGCTGCCGCTGCCATGTCATACGCCTAATCAGCTCGACCTTTTTCAGATATTTTTATCTGCTTGATCTCGACCGGTGATTTCGTTCGGTATGTATCCTTCTCTCTTCCATACCTATCTTTCCCAGGAACTACATGTAGCGCTTGCTTACCTGGTACAGCCTGAATGAGCTGCCGGTTTCAACGGTCGACAACCACTGACCCGTCTAAAAAAACAGTAATAGATTGCCTGTAATTAGAACCTATATAATTAAAAACAACCGATAATATTTAAAATATCTCTTTTATTTTAAATCTAAAAAATCTCACAATAATCCTAAAAAAGAAAAATAATTCTAGAAATTCTCACATTAATAAAAAAATGAGAATGCTCTCCACCACTTATTTTGATAAATCTAAATTATAATAGTACAGATTAATTATATATAAATATTAGAGTTATATAGCAAATATAGTTGCATTTCAATTATAACAAATATAATTTATATTAAAAATAACTATATCATAATACCTAGCAGATAAATCTGCTAGTTTATTAGAACATGAAGGCAACCTTGACCGTGTGCCATCTAATGATTTCCTCGCATATCACGTTTAACTTAAGAAAATAGTCCAACGACGTGTGCCTCCATTAGTAAGCGTCTAACCAGAAAGAAGATCACGTACATCCAGGAAATTGTCAACATTAAATCGACGTGATAACGTGTGGGAACTCCTAAGACCTGGCAAATATAAGACATTGCTCCTGAATATATTTCTCATAATCTATGAACTCACAGTAAACACCATAGTTTCTTCAAAACAGTAAAGACCAAATAACATGTACGTCCAAAACTATGGCAGTGTAACTCAAAACCATCGTGATGTCAAATTGTGTAATTCAGAAGACACCTAAGGACTGTTGGTAACTCTTAGGCCTATTCATGTTAGCTATGTTTGATTACTTTGGCTGAAAATTAATAGTAGTGGCCGAAAGAAATGACTTCTACAAGAAATGAGCGAGTGGTATGGAAAGTGAGGGAGATACATGCGCGAGAAAGAAGTAAGAAGAATAGAGTGCGTAATGCACCCATGACCCTCTAATTTATCCCCAGAGTGAAACTGGATCTAGAGGAGTGGGGAAACCACTTCAAGAAGCTGAGCATTCATAGCTTCCGTTCTTTTCGGTTTTTAACTTTGGTTTCTTTTAATTAGTAATAACTATTTATTAGACTAATTAGCTATAGCTAAAAGTTATAAATCACAACTCAAAAGAACAGATCTATATTGATTTCTAGCTTCTCTAAACAAATGTCGATAAGAATGTGCCCTTAAATGTTCCTAATTGCTACTCAGATTCAACTTTTATTATCTTTTACCAGGAGCCAAGGGTTAAGGGCTTGTTTGTACTTGCTTTTGTTGATGATTTTTTATTGTGTCTAATGAATAGTAGCGGCTAATGGATAGTAGTGACTGATAAATAATAGTATATTATGTAAGAAAGATGGTACAACGAAAGACAATATAATATTCAAATCGACATGTGACTTACGAATTTACAACATAATAAAATATAAAATATATTATAACATATAAATATGTAAAGTAATAACTAATAAATATAAAGGAGAAACCATCCGCACGTTGTCATCTGTCCCCTCGTGAAGCCACGTACCAGTCTGTTGCACAGTTGTCCACGTCACACCGGAAATAACCAACCCATAAAGAATAGTTTATCCATGAGCAACCACAGAGCCTACCATTATCCTCTCGAGGACGGTGGACCCACCCACCTATTTCAACAGCGCCCATGTTGTCATCTCTCCCCTCATTAAAGTTTTCCTTCCGGCAACACGAAAGCGAAAAAAGAAGGCGCAAACGCAACCAAAAAGACAAGAAAGCGAAACCATTTCGGTGTTCCCATCTCCTCTTCCTCTCCGCCGTTTCCTCTTCTCGTCCAAGATTCCAGGGCTGTCGTTCCACGGCGCCGGCGGCATGAGGCCGGCGGCGGAGGCCCACCAGTCGCGCCTGCTCTACGAGCTCTGCGCGCTACTGCTCACCATACTCCGGTCGCCGGAGGAGGGTGCACGGCCGCGACCGCGGCCGGTGACGGCGGCGGGGGTGACGTCCATGCTGCTGGGCGCGTCCATGGCGCTCATGCTCTGTGGGTCGGTGACCTTCATGCTGGGCTTCTTCCTCATGCCCTGGGTCATCGGGCTCGCCTGCGTGTTCCTCTTCGTCGGCTTCGTCACCAACCTCTCCGGGATCGGGAGGGCCATCCTCTGGCCCGCCGCCGCGTGCTCGTCGCCGCCGAAGGAGGCCTCCACATGTACGTGATTCGGCCGTTTATGTTTACATGCTTGGGGAAAAGAAAGGCTCGTCCTTTGTATGTTTAGGT
The DNA here is from genome assembly GCA_036346265.1 of Melocanna baccifera. NCBI lineage: Eukaryota > Viridiplantae > Streptophyta > Magnoliopsida > Poales > Poaceae > Melocanna > Melocanna baccifera. Next base: position 16,554,233 of record CM070702.1, read on the forward strand.
TGGTCAACATTGGAATTCAGTGTGACTGTAATTGGGATTGAAAACAAGAATTGGTGGGGTTTCCTTGCTCGATCGGGGCTAAATGCGCTAATTGAGCGTCGTTGCATAATTTCCGCTCAGGTTTGAAGCATCTATGGTCTTTGGGCACGTTAAATTATTCTGATCCTGAATGCTGAAATTTACTTAGCATCTGGCCTTCTGGTTCTGGATTCAAGTAGTGATTTTAGGATTTTCTGTTGATGAAGTTCAGGAGGACATCACATGCATGCTTAATTGTTTTCCAAATAATGTGAACAGCCTGCAGGAGTTAGTTTGGCACGAAGGTTTGCCTTTCTTTATAGAAATTAAATTGACTGACTGATGAGATTAGCTTTGGATTTAAGCGCCGGGGCACCACCACCCCAGTACCCTACCCCTCAAAAAAGGGGAAGGGAAAAGGAATGGGTGTCTGTTGGTGCAAGCCAGTGCAAGTTCATTCCCGTATGTTTTAATTATGTAAGTTAGGTCAAGAAAGACTACTGATACTCGCAAAAAAAAAAGACTATTGATAACTGCAGGTTGATGAATTATGTTAATGGAAAAGAGTATAACTGTGCCACCGACCGTATGAAATTAACGGGGGAAAGGAGCAGTAGACATATAAAGTCAAAAAGGACATGTAACATGAAATGGGAATTTGATGCCTAATGCGTTAGTGCTTGTTAAGTAGGAGACCAGAAAAAAGAAACTTTGTATCTTGGTTCATGTTGATGGGAGACTTTCTTAGCTAAAAAAAGGCTTGGAAGGTAGAAAACATAAAGGATTGATGATCTTGAAGAATAAGAGCTTTCTTAATCTCTTAGCCCACAGAGGGAGAAAAAGAGAGTAGACAACTGGAGCTTGACCTAGCGTATTCCTTTCAGCATTTCGCTATCACTCGTACATTCCCAATAGGAATAGAAATTTTGAGATAGATAATTAAATGCTGTAATTAGAGCCTGCTTTCCATGGGAGCAATAGTGGTGAACCTGAACCTCAATCCCCCCACCAACCTCAATTTCTCTAGAGAAGTTTGTTCAGGCACGAAAAATCTGTAGTGTAACTTTTCTGTGATAAACAATGCTGATCGGTTTTTAAGATCCGGTATCTTCATACCTGCAAGATCTGGTATTACAATTTAAACCTAGTTCATACTTTCATATCAATGCAATTCCTTTTATGTTTTCCATTGTTCCTAAATAGTGCTATTCATATGTCATTATCATGCTGCGAAGACTTTTTGCCTATATTGCTTAACGCAACAGTATAACATGACCTTTTGGTTGTCCTCTTCTGGCAGGGCATATATTTTCCAAGCCTCCATTCAAGCAGATGTGAAGTCGAACACGAAATAGGCTCCCCACAGAGGTGTACAGAAGCAGACGAGTTTTGGCAGCACTGTCGTTGTTGCGACCCATATTTGCCTTCCTGGACAACTGTTTACCATGTAACACCGCAACAAGTTTAAATGGTTTTACAATACTACTAGTAAGGTGCCTGCAACGGAAGCTCAAATTTCGTATGTGCAATCATCAAAACACACTAACCGTGTCTAATATACTATTCACATGTATGTGCACTCATCAAAGCATACAAATTGCCCACACTTGTTACTAACTCAAAACTAATTGTGAACATTACAAGGTATTTTGTAAAATTTAGATGCATACAAGTACTTCTCATGTACAAACACTACTTAGGATCTTCAGTTAAGATAATGGAACAATTGCTTGTAGTATTGCAATGCAAAGGAGTAAACTGAGCCATTCCATCATCTGGTATATCGACTCTTAACAAACCAAATGCAAGGGAGAACATATGAAGTTAGAAGAAGTAATGCATCATCTGTACTGACGTCTTATTTCTGCATATCATTTGAGAAACTTTAGTACGCAAGTTGTAGTTGCAATGTAAGTTAAAAAGAGAGAGAAATAATATCCACCAGTGATTGGGCAAGTATATTTCAACCATTTTATGAAACTAAATCATTCGCCATCACACGAGACAAGTCATATAACCAATTACGGAATAGATATGTTGCCACAAAACTTAACCAAGATAAGTAGACAAAGGCCTCACCTTGCTGCTAATGAATATGAGCTTCTTGCTATGCTTGTTCCTCTACAAGATATCTGCCCATAATTATAGGCTGACTTAAAACCACATCAGCCAAAGATTGACATCAGAATAACACCAACAAAAAAAAACTAAGCCAATAGCTAATTAGAATCCCACAAAACTTCAGGTAGAATATGACATGGTGATGCGCCAAAAAAACTTTAGACAAGAACTAACTAACCGATGCTTCCATGGCACACGCAAAGAGAACAAGCCAACACACGAGTGTTGATCTAATCCCAACATCACCCCTTCAGCGCACAGTCAACCTGTCATGGTCCCGGCTTGACCGAAAGCATTTATTCATCCTGTGACTGCAAAGGTTTTTGTCGAATATCTTATTGGCATCAGGTGTCGGCATATATTTTTGCTTGCATCTTTATATGTCGTTTCATTCAAATGATCAAAGCAGCACTTGACACATATATGGCATGGGTTAAATGCGTTTCGGCACCTCGGATCCACCTTCTAATTTGGCATCACTGTAATTTCCTTTCCCCTGTAACGGATTTCTCAAACTCCTCCTCGGCCTTGATGCTCTTGTGGATGAGCAGCGTGGTGTCGCCGCCATCGTCGACGATGATGTTGGGCCCGCCCACGATGCCTTAGTTGAGGCTGTGCTCGGTGCACCACTAGTACTCCTCGAGAGTCTCCCTTCCATGTGAACAACGCCAATGCACCACTGGTACTCTTCATGGGAGGCGGCAGCGACCAGCGAGATGGGAGGTGGCGTGGGAGGCGGGTGGGTTGGGGAGTTGGAGGTTATGTTGGGGATAGATGGGGTGGTGAATCGCGTGCAATAGATGAGAGGTGAGGAAAATAGGGGAGGTAGGAAGGCAGTTTCTGCGCACCCCCAACATATCCGGCAACGTTGGGGAGGGACACAACAGATCCAATCGATGACATTGTGAATAATTATCTCTAACTTTAAGGGTATTTTTTCATGGAGAGAATGGATAATGACCGTTAACTCCTATTTTTATAATAGTAAAAATATCTAGGAGCATATTTCTTGACAGCAAATTTTGTACAAGCGACAAGAATGTTCTTATTTAATCATTACGTGGGGCTTATAATTATTTCAGAAATGGAGAGTTTTTATCTCTTCGTAGAATGACTGTAAATTTTGTGTTTCTCAATATGTTTGTATCTTATTGTTGTTTCATTGGCATCTGGAAAATTCGTGTTTCTCAATAAGTTTGTATCTTATTGTTGCTCCATGGCATTGTCTCTCTCCTGATTGTGCTGTCCGGCGCTAACTTTGCTGCTGTTTGAGAGGAATGACTGCAATTTGCATATTTGGTTCAATAAAATAAGAAATTTTATTTGTCTGATGATGTGGATAATAAAGGGAGAATGAGAAAGAGAGGTGTTTGTACATGAACTTCTCTATTTATAATCTGAACTCCTCAAGAGTGGTTTTAATATTTGCCCACTTCATAATCTTTTAGATTTCAGTTTGTACCATTGAGAGAGAGAGAGCGTGCACGATCAAGAGAGAGGGATACTTACATATTACAATTTACTAGTATTTTGAATAGAGAGCATGACAGGAGAAACTTACATATTGCTTGGCGGTCCGTTTGGGGTTCTAGCCAGTGAATGTTGTAGAGGGCCTCATCCAACTTCGCAATTTGTTCAAAGGACCAAAATGCTCTAGATTTTTCCAGAAGAAAGGAATCAGGGGCATGCTGCTTGTTAGACTAGTTAAAGGAAACTACAGACTCTTACCATCCTTGGCATGCTGGTCAAAATATGAAAAATGACCAACATGAACATCAAAGACTACAGTTTCAGAAGCGATGGACAGCTCTGTTGTGAACTATGAATTCGGACTTATCACTAGTGTCGCCACGAGAATCGTGGATTTGATTGCCATTGGGATCTTTAACCTGCCATGAATCAAGATTTAATCAGCTTTTGCAGTGGCTGTGACTTATAATAAATAGCTTAATTAGTAATGCTCAATAAGCTATCTGAGCGAATTATTATTAAAAATCAGGCACAACACAGAATGCATCACCAGATCGATGGAGCTACAATCTACACCATGACGTAGATTAGATGTACTTATGTACATGGGCCAACTTTCTTTCGTGTATTCAGCTATCGTGGTCGGCGAAATCGAATATTTTAAGTTAATATTGTTGCTATATGACTTGACACGCAAGTATGCAAATTACATTAATTTTAGCAAGATAGTGCATGAAACATCACGCTTAACAACAGCGTCAATCGGTAACAGACTGGATGGTCACGAAACTTTAGCCTGATCGTTTCGGTTTTTTTCTGTTTCAGCTTCTAACTTCAAGTTTTTTTCACTACTCACTACACTATCCACTAACTCAGCTACAGTGTTTTTCAACCAAAAGTCATAGCTATTCCGATCACCCCCAAATCGTGGCAGCATCCTTCATGAAAACGAGTTTGGCGCAGAGAACAGCGAGCAGTTGCAGATGAAGTGTACACAAGACACTTGTGGTTCAACACAAAGCATATACTCTGTAGAAACCAAACACCGTAGGCAAAGTTTCTAACATGGTCTGGTGAATGAAAAGATATGAAACTTGATTCAGAAAACCACAGTACGATTGCACAGTGCTCAATGAGTTCCTCGTCAAAATCAGGACACTCAAAAGGGAACTACAGGGCAGACTCAACAGGGAGGCTAAATCTAGTTCATCCGCTGCGCAGCCTCCTTGGCAAGTAGCTTTTCCCTGGCCTTGGTCTTCGCCTGCGATTTGGAGCCCATGACGCCGCCTCCCCACTTCTTCCTGACCTCATCAAACTTGTCGTTGAAGTTCGCCTGGGGAACACAAGTTGCAGCGTTAGTCATCAGGGGCAATGGCACAGGATTTGAGATCAAGAATGGGGGATCTCATGGTTTCTTACCTTGATAGCCTCCAAGATCTTGCTGAACTCAAGCTTGTCCTCGTTCTTGACAGTGGTCAGGCATAGAACGGATGCGGTCTTCTTGTGAACAATCTACAGATCATTATTTGCAAAGAATGAGCCTTTGTTCCTACTAGCCTTTAAACATTCAACAAGTAAAACGGGGCCATCAGGAAATATACCGATCCAAGGCGAGCTTTTCCTTTCACAATGCAGTAAGGGACCTCCATCTTCCTGCACAGGGCTGGAAGCCACACAACCAGCTCAATTGGATCAACATCATGGGCGATTACAACCAGCTGGGCCTTGCTCTGCAGGAAAACATTTAATTATCAGAACAATGTTGCTTGTTGCCATGAAAGCTAACTCTGTTTAATGACTAGGTGAAACAAAGTGAAAAAAGTGTAGTACCTGCTCAATGAGGTAAGTCACATGGTTAAGACCATACTTCACAACAATTGGTTTCTTTGCCTCAACGGTTTTCCCTTCAGCCTCAGCCTGGGCCCTTTTCAAAAGCCTCTCCTTCTTAGCGGCCTTGTCCTCAGGGCGATACTTGAGAAGCATCTTAAACAGGTTGGTTGCTGCAACGGAAGATTTACATCAGGGATTTTCAACAGCATAAATCTTTTTCAAAGACTAAACAAATGATGTATACAGACCTATTCAAGGTAAAGAGTCATTCAAAAAGTTTAGTGATTTAACTTTTACAGTGGCATATGATGCATACTTAACTACATAACTAGACAGACAATCATCAACAACAACAAAAAAGCAGTAACAACAGCAACCAAACACCCTACACATAAATGGCATGAAAATATAGAATGTGTGATTCCAAGTCCAAACATAGCAACCATAGTCAAAAAACAGAGCATGATGGTTTCTTCTATTCATGTCATCCCCCCAGGGGGAAGAAGCTGATGTTAGCCACTCTACAGTTCTTAACTTCTATGAGCAAATAGCCACTCGTTTATCACTTTATTGTCATGGCATATTAATGTATTAACAGTCAGATACTGCAAGAAGGCTTAAAAAGTCTATTATCCATTAAGTTGTGAAGCCAAATCCCACAAAACATTAGCAAAAAAGTGAAGAAGCTGATGTTAGCCACTCAATAGTTCTTAAGTAATTTCTATGAGCAAGCAGCCACTCGTTTATCACTTTATTGTCATGGCATATTAATGTATTATGTATTAGCAGTCGGATACTGCAAGAAGGCTTAAACAGTCTATTATCCATTGATCGGCGAAATGTTAGCAAAAAAGTCTAGGAGAGCACTAAGGAAAGGCTCATTTCACTCAAGAACTGCTTCCTATGCTAATCAAGATAGCAAACAAGATAACAGATATTAAACACAACCTACCATATATTGCCATAATCATGTAAAACTACAGTGTCCAAAGGTCACCAAAAACTTATAACGCATACATCAACCCCTCTTCATTATAATTATTAATCTATTCAAAAGAGATTTGTTAGGACAGGTTCCATCAACTATGCCAGACTTGCAACAAAACAACGGGTGCATCTCCTAAACTCCTAACAACCTCAGTCTTCCGCCATTGTGATTACCACGTGCAGAGCCAACTCTATAAATCAAGAGGGGATGAAAGAATAAATAAATGTGTGTATACCTAGGTTCTTATCGAGGGTGCGGGTGAACTGGTTGAGCGCCGGGGGCACCTTGAGGCGCTGCTTGAGGATGCGGCGCTGGCGCTGGATGCGCACGACCTTGGGCCACTTCACGAACCGGTGCAGGTCCTTCTTGGGCGGCAGCGCGCCGCCGATGCCGAACTGCTTGGGCCTCTTCTCGAACAGCGGGTTCGTCACCTTCTCCTGCACCCAAACCAACCCAATCTATCAAATCACACACTCCAACCAAGAAAACGCAAAGATTTCATGCGAGAAATATGTCGAGTGCAGTACCGTCTTCTTCTTCGCCGGTACTGGCGCCCTGCCACCTCGTTTCGGGGCCTGCGAGATTCGCGATCCAAACTCTTAGCACATTCCAAGATTCACACATGAATTCCAAGCAAAGTCTAGAAAGAAAATCTATAACGCATCGACACTACAACTCCAAGAATCTAAGCTAGCACTCCCGAGATCCATGAAACTAGATCAAAGCATCACCGAAAACCCACTAAAATTCCAGCTTTTTAACCTACAGGAGATTGCAACAGAGGCAATCGACCCAATAACACTAAGTATGAACCCACTAAAATTCCAGCTTTTTAACCTACAGGAGATTGCAACAGAGGCAATCGACCCAATAGCGCTAAGTATGAATCGACGGGGAGACCGTACCATTTCGCCGGTGGGGAGCTTGGTGTTCCGAACGGGAGACGGCGAGGCGAAGGAGGTGGAGGAGGAGGAGGCGAGTGGTGCTGCGAGGTGGAGAGGTGATTTTATAAAGGAAGCGTTGTGGCGACGTGGACGCTTTCTGAGCGACAGATGTGGGGTGTGCGGAGGAGCTGGGAAGTCTCGGCCGTCCAGTGCCGGGATTAGGGTTTAGGAGGTGGCACTTGGGCCTCGGCCGCAGAGAAAGAGAGTGACAGGTGAGGTGGGCCAAGATTGGCTGGGCCGGTTGTTGAAGTAGTTTGTGTAATCTTGGTTCAAGACCATCTGGCTTGCTACGTTTTCTTTTAAAACCCCTCGTAGATTTGAATATCGCATCAGTTTTTGAATGATCTACTGATCATTACTGTGCAAGAACGCACATGTATAGAACATTTTTTTATTATTTAACCCCTTTAATTTATTTTTATTAATCCCCCGCTCACCCGTCGTCCACCGCTTCCTTCTCCCCCTTCTACCCCGCCGCCTCCCCCTCCCTCGCCGCCCCCTCCTCCCTCCTCCTTCCCCTCCCCCGCCGCCCCATCCTCCCCCGGTCCCCCCTCCTTCCCCGCTCCCCCGCCGCCTCCCCCAACCCCCTCCTCCCCCGCTCCCTCGTCGCCTCCGGAGGGGGAGGCCAGAGCCCAGAGGCCCTCCGCCGGTGACTCCTGCGTCAAGATCGACATGGGCATCGGCGTCACCGTCACCGTCGTACGCACCGTCGCCGACCTCTTCTACCCCGCGCACATGATCCTCAAGTTCTCCCCCATCCCCCCCGCTGTCCCTTCCTCCCCCGCTCGCCCGCCGCCTCCTCCTCCACCTCCCCCCTCCTCCGCCGCCGCCTCCCCCTCCCCCTTCTCCCCCGCTCCCCCGCCGCCCCCTCCTCCCCCGCTCCGCTGCCGTCTCCCCCGCTCACCCGCTGCTTCCCCTCCCCCTTCCTACCCCGCCGCCTCCTCCTCCCCGCCCCCTCCTGCCCGGTCCCCCTCCTTCCCCTCCCCCGCCGCCTCCCCACCCCCCTCCCCGCTCCTCCGCCTCCCCCTTCCTCCCCCGCCGCCGCTGCGGGATGGGATGCTCGCGGGGGTGGATGGGATGCCGCCGACACCGTCAAGACCCTTGAAACGACACGCACAATTACCAGGGGGTAATTGTGCTAGTCAACGGATTATTACTCGCTTTAGCCGATAAAACACCGCTCTAACGAGTAATAAACCCATCAGAATATTCCAGCAGAACAATAATTAGAAATAATACAATCCATACATTTGCATTGCCACGCAGGGCTGAAAGTCCATACAGCAAGATAAGTCTAGCTATTACAAAAGTCTGACAGGTTTCTAATTAAACAACAGAAAAGAGTACAAAATACAATATGTGGCCAGCACAGATACTTAAGACGTGGAGCCCGGACTGCTCCAACCAATCTAATCCTCCCAGTCATCGTATGAGGGGTGACCCCCATACGGCTCATCCTCCGAACCATAGCCGCTCATCCTCCGAACCATAGCCGCTCATCCTCCGAACCATAGCCCTCTCCAGGGGAGTAGGGCCTCTCCTGTTTGGTCTCATCTCTCGCGGCTGCAGTTAAAAGCTATCCTCTAGACAAAGGAAATAATAGCAAGGGTGAGTACAGAGTACTCAGCAAGCTTATATAACAAATAAGCAACAAATGCCTCTATCTATTCTTTCTCTTTTGCTTTACTCTCAAGCTCAAAAACCAATCTTTATGCTCATAGAGAAAATAAGGTTTTTGGTTGTGAAAGATTTCGATTTTTATTATTTTGAAAGTTACTGAACATTTGTATGAACAGCGAAGAACTTCCGTAAGTTCCCGTAATCTCCTTTCCCGGAGACAGGCATGAATTCATGGTTTGGTTAGCACTGCGCAGGCTTGTATCACTTTACCCATCACCATTCTGATCCTAATGACATACGGATTGCCGCATTTCCTACGATGCGGTGCCCAGATCAGAAAACAGAATTTTCGTAACTATCAAGTATATTATATCTCCACCCGACTATTCTCAATTGGTAGCTTGACGGGAATCACCCTCGCCCAAACTCACTCAAAAGGGACATAGCCGTTGGTTGGGCCGGTTTGCTCAACCCTACCCAACACTCCACTGTGTAATATATCGCCTTCGCGTACCCCACTGCTGAATATCAGATCGGTCTCGGGTTATTGCGATTCACGTACCCCCTGCTGAATATCAGATCAGTCTCGGGTTCTTGTGATTTACGTACCCCCTGCTGAATATCATATCAGTCTCGGGTACGAGGTTCGGATCCCCCCTTGCTGATCACAACCAGTCTTGGGTTCACTTCCTTTGATTAATACTTACCCAAGTGGAGAATATAATAACCTTAATAGAACTACTAACCCTGTCCGTCTTCAGACGAAATGTGGTTGATACGAATTAATACGGTCCCTTCATACAGATGAAGTGTGTTAACTCCTTATATTATACCCTATGCAGAGGTCCCCAACTTGCCATTCTGATACCTGCCAAGGCAACCTCTGCCCACCCTTTTATTAATTTACAAGGCCGACTGCTCCATCAGTCGTCTACCTTTCTTTCTCAATAACCTTGATTTAAAAACTTTTTATTTGAATGCAGGGTGATATTAAATAATATCAAAATACTGAATATCGAAAATACTTGAGGAATTGATCAAGGGGATGCTTGCCTGAGTTTAACCAAGGATCCTGAGCCTCCGCACTACCCAGGTATTCTTTCCTCTGTGAATTCGGATTGCCTCCTGCAGTAATATGAGGCTACTAAAAAAATGCACGGCTTCGGTGAAGAATAAACTACTAGTAGATGTGATAATATGACGCGAGGCTTCTAGGCTTTGGGGTTTGGTGGCTATCGAATTTTCAATGGTTGAAATACTACAACTGGGTTATCCCGCCCACAAACAGATTAATTAATACTAGTTTAAAGCTTACGACTCTTAATTACTAAATCGGAAGCGAAAATAAATTTAAGCTAATGCCTCGAATAAGTTTAATAAAATCTACAACTATTCTAACACATTTAAAGATCTAAACACTGGTTTCGGAAACATTTTCTACTTCTTTACCTTCTTCAACATTTTACTCCTCTTTTTCTTATGCTTCTCTCCTCCTTCTATTCCCCTACCCGGCCGGCCTTCGGCCCACTCCTTGCCTCGGCTCCTGCCCCTTTCTTTTCTTCTGCCCGTTAACTGCTCTCCTCCCTTCTTACGCTGTCACCCCTCTCTACCTCCTCCTTTACTCCTGCGCACTGCCCCCTTCTCCTCATCCCTGGTGCCGCCGCTCCCTCTCCTCTTCTCCCCTTGCGCGCCGCGCCGCCTCCCCTCTCCTCTCTCTCTCTGCGCCGCGCTGCCTCCCCTCTCTGCTCCGCACCGCCTCCTCTCTCTCCCCCTTCTTCTCCTCTTGCGCGCCGCCGCCTCTCTCCCCTCTTCCTCTCTCCTGCTACCTCTCTCTCACTCGCCTCACCGCCGCCCCTCCTCTCTTCTTCTCCCGCGCCGCCGCCGGTCTACCTCGCCTCTACCCCAGCACCGCCGCTCCTCCCTCCCTCTGTGCCGCGTCGGCTACGCCGGTCGCCGGATCCGTGGCCTTCGGCCCGAATCCGGCCCTGCTAGGCCCGATCGCTCTCTTCCCCTTGCCTGCACTTGGTTATTATTACCCTTGTTTTGATTATTTTGGTTTTGGTGCTAATGCAGGGTTTGGCTTGGAGGTAGGCTGTCGTGGCTTAGCATGGCGGAGCCCGAACCGCTCGCATGCCGGGGGGATGTGTAGTGGCTCTTGGGGGCGTGTGCTAGCTACTGGCGGCGTGCCGCCGCCGACCTACAACTACGGTAACCTCCCTCTTCTCTACCTCCTCTTACCCATGGTTGAAAGTTGTGCCTGTTCTTGTGGTGTGTTTGTGATGCTATGCTACACGGTGGATTTACTAGCTGGGTGTATGTGCTACTGAAAAAGCTAGTAATGAGGGGATGTATGTGGCTACCTTTGTCGGTGGGTGCTGGTGGTTTTGGCTGCGGTGGTGCTGATGTTGGTGCTTGTGGTCGTTGTCTGGTTGTGTGTGTGCCGACTGGTCCCAATGATGGCCTCCTTCTTGCTTGCAGCTTGCGGTCCCTTCTTGGTCCAGCTCCTTGCTCTTGACTGGCTCCTGATTGGCTACTTGAGCTAGCTTTGGTTGGATGGTGGGGTTGAATTCTTTTTGGTGGTTCTTGGCTTGTGGCTTGGCTTGAGGATGGGAATGGGGAGGAAGAAATGCTGGTGCTCTTTACTGGGGGCTTGCGACTGAGCTCTGGCGCTTGCTTGGGGTTGCTCTTTCTGGGGTTGTATCTGCCCTGCTCCAGCTGCTGTGCTACGCGAAAATATCTTGGCAAAGCCGGATTGGCCGCCGGCTATACCGCTGGCTACGCTAGGGGGTCCGGGCTTGTCTGCTGGCTTGTGGACATGTGTTGGTCTTGGTCCCTGTTGCTCCCTTCTTCTGTGCTAGATATTTACACTTGGGGGGGTAGCCATACTGGCCGATGGTTGAGTTGGGGAAATACTGGGGGCCGATCTGGGGTTGCTGGCTCTTGACACTTGCTGCGTTGGGGAAAATACATGGCTGGTTTGGTGGCCTGTGGACAAGTGTTGGTTTTGATTTTCTTTCTACAATGCTTGCAACTCTAAACAGGTTTGTTTTAAACCGGATGATGAACCATATGGTTGTGAGAGGTACCGACTGGCCCCCGGACGGTTAGGTATCTCCGTGAACGAAATGCCCCGCCCGAGATAACCTCGAGGGCTCTGACGGCAACTTCTTCTTTTTCTACTGGCTTTTGGACTTCTGTTCTATTGTTCGGTCTTTTTTTGGTATTTAATCTATTGGCTGCTCTCAATGAACAACAGTGTGGCTCGACGGCAGACTACAGCTGCAATGCAATAAAGTAATCTAGGGACAATGTAATAGCGTGTGTGTGTGAGCTTTCTAGTGTATGCATGAATGTATGAAATGGTCCTTGCATGTAACGTCTATCCTTTTGTTGTAAATGCAAGGTTTTAATAAAGATTGGATTTATTCAGTGTTTATACTACTTGTGCTATTGTGTGCAATGGTTACAACAAAATTTTGAATTCTACCGAATCTTTAAACTTAGCACTTACTCCCATTAACCACCTAACTAATTAACCCATGTGATTAATACTAATCACACTTAATAGTTAATTAACGAATGAGGGGTATTTCAACCCTCCTCCAGGCGAATGCCCGGTCCCCTCTCAGATTCTCCTGTTGCTGTAATGGTCTTTTCTCATCAGGGTTTGATTTGGTTTTTGGGCGGCGTTTTTTCTTTTCTGCGTGTGTAGTTGAGCGCAACGGGGCCGAAGCAGAAGATGGGGCTACGCCAGGTGGTGGACTGGCTCATGTCCGTCTCGGGCCCTGCAGGTTTGGTTGCTTGCCCAGATGCTAGACGAGGTAGAGGTCTTTCTTGTTCGGTGGTGGTATTGTGGAATGCGATTGGCATGGTTACATCTTGATCTGAATCAACACCAAGACCTACGATTTATATTGGTGATAAGAGGATTGTGATGTTGAATTGCGAGCTAGCACCGTGAGTGCTTCATCGAGGTTCATAGTAAGCTTCGATTTTGCGGTTAGTTTTCAGTGACTTCTCTGGTTGACTATCCATAGTAGCTTCGGGATGTTGCTGCAATGCTGTGTGTTTGTGCGTGCGCGCGTGTTTCTGTGTCTGTGTCTGTGTCTAATGGAAAATTGATATTATCCGCAGTGAACCATCATACCCCATAATTTGGGAGCCTCACGAAGCTACCAATTATCAAATATAAAAAATAGTGAAAGAAGTTATTACAAATATGGTCATATTGGGTTCTGTACACTGACTATATTAAGAGTGTATTCACTTGGTCACTTGGAGTCCTTGCTTTTTGTTTAGAGAACTCATCCAAGTTCCTATTATGTTTGGTTAAGAGTTCTGGTTGTGAGGAATGGTGCCGTGTAGTCTCCACCTCCCTGTGTGTTTTGCCTGCGCTTTTGAATTGCTGAATGTTGAACATGGTTTAATATATAATACAATGGAGCTAGGGTTTTTTCCCTGTGTTTCTAAAAAAAACCTTCCAAGCATTACAAGGTCCAGAATCTTGCTCTTTATTGGTTGAATGCTGGTGTTGTGCTAAAGTGTCAGGCCATACCGAAAGATTTTCCCCCAATTTATTTAGGTGCTCATTCCATGTAAACTTTCCTGATTGAGAAATATACGCAGGAACTATGTGAATCCTGATATTTACTTTTCTATTTCCTTTATGATGGCTTTTTATCACCTATATGTTCCTTCGGATATGAAATTATTATCCTTTAAAATCGTTATATGCTTTTTAGGTATTTACAGTGGCCTATGATGGTCAATATTGGGTAGATAGACTGCCTGGGTTGGGAGCACGTTTTGGGACCTATGAGATTTTAACAGCCTTCTATATAGGTACAGACATGTGTTTCCCCCCGTAATTCATTGCTTAGTGTGATCTGCTTTATATTAATTTGGTTGGCACCTTTAATTGGCACCCACAAGCAAACTATACATGTATTTAATATAAGCTTCTTTGGCTTCTCTGTCATATCCTCTCATATGCTTGCCTATTTCATTCTCCCCTATTGCAGAGTAACTAGATAGTCCTTCTTTTGTTAAAAGAAACAATTTGCAAAAACTGTTTAGTTACTGGTACCTCCTAAGTACTGTTGTGGTTAGAATTTTGGCTGCTATGTAATACAGCAATCGGCAAATCATTTTGAACTGTATTCCTTTTCTGACGCTTTAAAGTACTTTCTGATCTAATCCACCTATGGTAACATAAGTTGTTTGATGTATGGAACATCATATCTAATACTTGATTACTGGTTACACTTAACCAATTTAATTCTCCATTGCTCCACATGGTGGTGAAATATGACAAATGATCATTGCTTTGTATATCTATTGGCAGATGGAAGGGAGGATAACTATGTTTATTATTCTGAGGTTATGTTGTCTAGCATGATTGCTGGTGCTGTAGAGGCTGTTATGTGTACACCATTTGAACTTCTGAAACTTTGGAACCAAGTTGGTTCTGCGATAACTTTGAAAGCTATGGGTCCTGCTAATATTACACGAGTCATTTCCACTGTTTTCCAAACTATTACCTGGTTATGTCCCTGACATCATAGTATAGAACAGCACTGTCAACCTTTTGTCCAATACTCCAATCTTTCCCCAAAGCATCCTGACATGATGGGTGCCCTGAAACAGTATCCGTGGATGCTGACTGGCTTTGGGAAGCCCCCGTTACCCTTTGATGTTCAGGTGCCTTCTAGAGTGATATCAATTGAAGGATGGGGTGCTCTATGGAGAGGACTTAGGCCAGGGATAGCCCGAGACTGTGTCTTTGGTGGAATGTTCTTTTCAACTTAGCAATTCATACACACAACGATGCTTACTTGGAGGGATGTTAATATGAACCCTGATCAATTTACTTCCCTCTGGTGGTTCTATGATGCATTTTGTTCCATATTTGTTCTTTTCATATCTGCAGGAGGAATTGATGAGGGTGCAGTTAGAAGCAACATCTAAGTCAAAACAGCTGACAGAGGTGAAGATATGTCCTGTTACTATAGCTGCTAATATATAACGTTTTTCATTAATCTGAACGTGATGCGAACTTAGCAATGTTGTGATGACATGACCTTAAGAGTATATATATGATCTCATGGGTTGTTGTCTTCTCTTTTTGTTTTGCTAAGCACAAATACTCTATTCTCACAAGATAATATGTCTTGACACGTTCTCAAGATCCTTTTCTTTGTCTTTCTTTCCTTTTTTGGTTGCCCTTTTGTTGGTTTCGGAGAGGGGGGTTTTATCTCTTAGCATCTCAATGCCTCTATCTGTCATCTGCTTGAAGTGTCTATATTGAAGTGTGAATTAATTTCTGCAATTGAAGTCATGATAAGGTGCGCGAAGCGCACCCGATGTTCTAGTGCCTCTTAATTTTATTCACTATCTGAATTTAGCCAAGAATTTCATATTGTGTGCTCCTGGGTTTAGAAATTGTAATTTATCAAGATTTAGTGTGGCATATTCTGTTGTTTGTGTATTTTCAAGTGATGTTTTCTCATTGTAATTGAGGAGTCCACCTATGTATTTCCTGCATGATTTAATTTTTTTATGGCTGCATATTAATTGTGATGTTCTTCATCATCAACTATGATGTTTTCTCATCATCAACATCATCTCGGATTCGCGCACGCGTTTTGGTTGCTGAACGAAAGTCGTGGTTTTGCACGACTGAGCGAGCATTCGGTCGACTAAATGATGAATCGCGTGGTAGTGCTGGCTGAACGTCGTTCGTCCGACCGAACGGTGTTCGCACAGCAAATTCTTGCGAACGTGTTTCTTCGGCCAAAGCGATCTACTTCAGATCTTCCACTATTTCAATTTAATCCCACCTGATCCTTTTCCGTTATACCGTGTAGGTTCCCACGCAGTTGCAGAGGAAGCTATCAGGCAGCAGTGCATCCTATATTCTTCGTTCAGCGTGTCCGCTGGGCGTGCCCAAGGTAATTAACTCGCGGCCATAACCTTCTACTTCGCATATCAATTGCTCCCATTTAAATTGTTGCCCATGCCTTGAGTATGGGCCTGTTCTTTTTGGATGCGGCTGATGGCTTTTGGCTGCGGCTGATGGCTTTTTAGCTGTTTGTGACAGAGATTGTGGAAAGAGAGATACTCGCTTGTAATTTTTGATGGTACAGATATTAGGTTTTTAACGTGTACTACAATTAACTTGTAGACCCCGTCTTAAAAAAATACTACGTTTGAAAGTTAGGTACTGTAGCAGAAGCCAAAAGCTGAAAAGAACATGGCCTATAATTGTCATGCTTGTCGTTCAAATCCCGTGAATATAGTAGTTATATTATGATGACTTAGTTCAGCCGATGTTATGTTAGTTCTGTTAAATACTCTGCCTTTAGTATTCTTCCTGCCATAACTAAAGATTTAGAGGTAATGCTTCAAGGATTAATGGGGGTTAAATTACGAACATGTTGTAAAATAGGTTAGTCGGAAGTACCCATACACATTAGGATGGTTAGGTTTGTCACTTGAATTTTATGACCTATTGCTTGCTTGATGTTGTAGGTAAGCTGTGTAGGAATACTATGCAAATTACCTGTTAATATGATTAATGACTACTTAACACATAATAAAACTTGATTGATTGACAACCTTTGTGTAAGCTATATTATATTACCCTATCGGGATCTTCTGTATGTCACCTTTTCACACTAACCGTTCCTAGCCCCATCACGACTTGCCTTGTCTTCTGCCTAGCAAATCCTTTCACTCATCATTGTGTTAATCTAGCTCTTGTTATCATTACCAAAATCGCTTAAGACACGTGAACTATTAATAATACTTGATTACCTGGTCTAGGGTTATCCATATATAGGAGAGATTGTCACTCAACTAGTAACGTATGAGGGCCGTACACTCTTATTACTTAGAATATTACACCCCGTCATAGTTATACATTCGGGACGATGACGTGCTTGACTATTCTCGTATAGCCGGGTATGTGGGAAATAACCGCTAGTGCTATTGCCTTAACTTGCTACATAACGAATATCCTTTATGTCACATTGTCGTTGTCTCTATTTCACCCTGTATCAGTGTCTCTGGTAACTTATTATAGGTCCTTGATCTTAGTCTTGGTTACTTGCTTGTTGCTAACTTACATTACCTGTTCTTTACTTACCATGTTGCGATTATTGTTGGGTACTTACTGAGATTTCTAAATATCACATTTGCTCTTTTTATTTTCAGGTAAAAGGCCAGTGGAGTGATAACATTATGCATGACACTTACATTTTTAGCACCGTGACTTGCCACTACTATTTTATTTCAATTGTATTCTCTTTCTTTTGGCTGAGGTGGACCGGTCCTATGTTTCAAACATTTATTGCAGCTTCCGCTGATTTAATAAATAAGATCTTTAAAGTTTTAAATTTACTTGCAAAATTCCATATTATCTTTGGCGATGACGTCCATGGTAGCATCTTGCATTGGTATGCGAGGTGTTACAGTAGATTTAAGAAAGCTAGATGTGTATGTGTCGAGCTGATTTCTTGAATCCAGTTGAACTTTGAATTGCTAAGCTAAGATTTTTCAGGAAAAACAAATCTCTTTTGAACACATCGTTTGACATGAGAAAGGCTTCATGTCGTTCCTTGTGTTTGCTTCCCTTCTATCCTTTCTCTTTCAAACTGCATTTAACCTTTTAAAAAACTGCATTTCCGATCTCACCTGACAAAAACCTACCTAGTTAGCAGTATCCAAGAAAAAAAGATAAACCAACGATTCTGATGAACTCTATTTCCAGCAATCAGTTACAGACATAAGTACCTATTCCTTTGTGCCATATGCAAATTGGGTAACTGCTTTCATAGTACATGCAGATGAATCAACCATTCCTTGATTCATGTCTAGGCTCAACCAAACGATATTGACTCCACGTTTGGCCGGACTCGGCTTCAGTTTTTTAGACTGTAAAGCTGCTTTTTTGTTAAACGTTCGCGCTTCAAAGCCTAAAAATAAACTAAAAATTTGAAGTTAAAGACTAAAATAACCACAGCATTGAGGAAACGTGGAGTGGACAATCTACTCATCTTTCGCGGGACTTACACGAGAACACTGATAACCATCCCTACAAATTACCACATCCATACATTCATCAGCTCAATGAACACCATGGTGGCAACACGAGGACTAGCTAGCTCCAATTACACGACGCAGAGGCCGCCTAACTTGACA
Organism: Melocanna baccifera; assembly: GCA_036346265.1. Classification (NCBI taxonomy): domain Eukaryota; kingdom Viridiplantae; phylum Streptophyta; class Magnoliopsida; order Poales; family Poaceae; genus Melocanna; species Melocanna baccifera. Next base: position 16,572,425 of record CM070702.1, read on the forward strand.
AGCAGAATCTAAAGATTGATCTTTGCAAGAAGGCTAAAATCTCGTATCTTGAGTTTCTTGACAAGCTTCTTCTGAACCCGGCCGGTTCAAGGCCGAGACGCCGCTTCTTGGGAAGACGGGAAACGGTAGAACGGGGGCGGCGCCGACGATTCCAGCGCTGGCTGGTACAGCGGGAACGGCAAGAACGGCGGCCGCAGGAACGGCACCAGCCAGTCCGGCACGGGGAATGGCCACGGGAACGACACCCTCCCGGTGCTGCCCAGCGCGGGGAACGGGAACCGGAACGGCGGCCAGAAGAGCGGCAAGAACGGCCAGAAGAAGAGCGACGTGCCGAACTCACCGCCACCGCCGCCGTGGCAGAGGGTGCCGTCCCGCTTGGCTGGGCGGAAGTTGAGCGCGTTGAGGTTGAGGAAGCAGGCGTTGGTGGCGCGGGAGCGGAGCGCGATGTGCTGCGTGGAGCCCCGGAGGCCCGGGACGTTGCAGGCAGCGGAGGAGCTCCGGACGAGCGTGGCGCGGCACGCCGACCGGAGCTCGTGGCCCTCCCGGCACTCGAAGCCGTCGACAGAGGGCACGTCCAGCTTGTACACGCCGTTCTGGTCGGTGGTGCGCTCCGCCTCCAGGGAGAGCTCCTCGGTCATGGTGGAGTTCACCTTGAAACTGCACTGGATCAGCACCCTGGCTCCTGCACAGCATCAGCATATGGCCATTAGTGGTGGATTCAGCATCTGAGCTCTTGTCAAAATGGGTAACACTACACTCTGCAAGTCTTCATAACTATAAGTTACTAAGTTTAGTTCAGAGTTCAGTGCAAATATGCAATGGTGAAAGCTATGGGAGCTATTGTGCTTGTGAAAGCTAAGCTCTAGTTTCAGTAGCAATGTAGCTAGAGTGAGAGAGCAGGCGATGGATTTCATTTCAGGGTGAGGCATCGGCCATCGAGTGCGAACTGCAGATCATAGCCCATAGGCATACCGTGCTTTGGCAGCTCATACACACAACGTACTGACAGTTCTAGATCAACCAAATAAATATAAGAACACTTGTTGCTGAGACAAAGAAATTTCAGTTTGGGGTAGCATCAGTTTGCAGTGCGTGGTGTAGTGAGGTTGAGGAACACATGCTGCACAAAATAACTGAAGTAAATCTAGTATGAACAATAGCATTTTCCATTAAACAAATACCACAACTCTGAATCAGAACTCGAGTTTCTCTAGCACATCTCAGAGCCAATTAAAACTTTTACTTGCAACTCCAGATGAAATAGCCACTGGGCAATAATACATTTATGCAGTTGAAGCCACTGGGGAATTAGACAGTTCGTCAGTTCGTTTGCAACACATGTATGTCAAGCTTTAAGTGGGCCTGAGAGAACTTCAGTTAGCGAGACATCTCATCTAGCATGAGCCAAAGCTAGATTACAATTACAATTTGGGAGAAACAAAATGGGCCAAACCAATTATAAATCTATAACAAGCCACAGCCACATTTATGTGTGTATGTCAACTATGTTTGTCTTCATTAGCTCCATAACATCAATGTCAAAAAAGCATTGCCTCCTCAGTTCATATCAAATATAACATTCTGTTTCTCAAAAAAAAAATTCTAGTGGCAATGTTCAGACTTGAGTGAGACTACATTGCACTTTAACTCCGGAACAGCTTATCATGTTTGTTTATAAGTTTTCAGTACATGTATACAAACTAAACAAAAAGAATGGGTTTGAAACAACTAGTCCTTCTAAGACATCTGACATGTAGCACTGTAGATTGAGCAAGAGATTCGCACATCATGTAAATCTATTTTTTTTACAAAGAGCAGCAAAGACCAACTCGATGTAAAAATACTTGTTTCTCTAGCACATTTCATTTCAGAGCAAACTAGCCTTGTACTGCAATGCAGAATGAGACAATGATCAAAATCAATGGTAATGTTGAACTACTGTAACAGGTCGAATGTTTATTCACCTTTCAGGAAGAAACTATGATTGGAGAAGGTATTGTTGGAGCAGGCATCACAGTAGACAGAGCCAACTACAGTGATGTTATTGGACAGGAACTTGGCGTCAGTACCACTGAACACCATCAACAGTGCCAAGAACAGGGCAATGGGAGCTTTCAAGCTCACCATTGTTGCCATGGGATCAGCTAGCTGGTAGCTTGGAAGGAAGGGGAGCAATGGAGATGAGATTGGAGAGAGAGGCAAAGATGGGGAGGGGAGGGGAGGTGGAAGCCTACATGCAACAGAACAAATGCATGTGAATCTGCTTGGACGGGTGTGGAGACATGGAGAAGCTGGTCAAGCACTAGCTGCTGATGTGTGGTCTCCTCTTTCCCCTTTTTCCCCTTTCTATTTTACTTGGTGAAGATTGATGGATACGTAGATAGATGGTGCATGTGATTGGGTTTCTGGGGCCTCGTAGGATTCTCCAATATGCGATCATAGAATCATCATACTTACAGTGCAAGGTCACTGGAGTTCATCTTGTCTGTGATTGATCGTCCCATACTTCAGTGCTTGGGAGGGGGGACATGTAACTAGAGTAGATGTGTGCTTGTCAAGCTTAAGTCAGTTTTTGACCTTCCAATCTCCAGATCAAAAATAACAAACCAGTCTTACATTTGGCTCACTGGCTCACACGAGTACATGCATGTACCGCTCAAAACCTGATGAAATGCAGAGACAGCCACAGGGGTGTGCGAGTGCCACCAAAATGTGCGAACATGGTCACTAGAGAGTACAGAGCACGGAAAGGGGGAATATCTATGAACTTCCTGATGGGCCGAATGGGCTACTTGTCTGGCCTGCGGACTGCTGATAGGCGACATGTGTGTACGGTATGACAGCCGACTGGGCCAGGAGGAATGCAGGTCACTGGAGCGGGCGTTCGGTTTATTCGGCTATGTCGGTGTGGTTTATTTGGTATAAAAAAATTTTGGTTTTTAGAAATTAGAAACCAAAATAAGTAGTGGACAAATAAAAACCGCATCGCATTAACCGACCAATTCGGTTCGGTTAATTCGGTATTCGGTAAAACCGCACAACCAGTTATCTGGTATCTGACTATCTATTATTACATTGAAAGAAACATTCAGTGATAAACCACATATTGAAATTTGAAATTCAGTATACGAAAAAAGATCAAACTCTACGAAGCATATGTTTGAGTTCATGCATAATTCCATATCCATTGGAGTTATCTACATGCAATTACTAATGATGGAGCATTAGGTCAGGAACAATGGGCCAACTGGCCAATAATACCAATCTGACGAGTGACGGCAGTCATTCACAAACTTGAGAAAGACATCAGTGTCATAGAAAAGCTGTGTGATGATAAGGTCGGAACCAGCATCAACCTGCAGAGAAAACGTACATTGAGACTTGAGAGAAGATGAGAGAACACTGTTATGCTCCACAAGAACATATAGGGGTGTTTGATTCGGTTAAAACTTAAACCGCACAGCCATTCAGGTCAAGTGGTCATATCATACATTTGGAAATTCAGACATGTGACAACCTGACAGGAACCACTGAACCAGGCATGCTCTTCCAGGGGCATGATTCAAGCACAAGTTGATGGCCAATTGGCCATGACCTGCAGCTGACAGCCTGGCCTCCTCACAAAATAGATGGTTTTCAGTAAATCATAAATCTTTAAAATAGAAATACCAAATGCTTTGTTCCATAGATATAGTAAATGTTGTAAAATTGTCCATTAAAAACAACAATGAAAATATATACTTTCAGCTTCAGTTATGGATCATAAAGTGAAGCCATTGACATGTAGTACTTCATGATCCCATTCAAGAGAAAATATTCATAAACAACTCAATGCTAATCTCTGAAACAACTGAATGCTAAACTCTGAAGTTTTGAACTTTTAATAGTCTGAATGTCTGATAACATTGTTTAGCTTCGATAAGGCCTCCGAATTTGAAAGCATTAGATTATTGGGTTGGCTTTGAAAATGCATGAAGTATTAAAATGTGCTGTATCCACTATCCAGTATGGCAGTATCCTCACAAGATTGAGAACTTACCTCCAACTAGAGGGTGAAAAACATGACCGCCAAACTCAGCACATACCAGCAACTGCAAAACAAAGATGTGGTACAAAGATGAATGTATTAAATTGGAAACAAAGAAACAATGGGCACAACTCAACAGAAGCAGACAGACAAGCAATTACCTTCAACAATTCTTTTCCCAAAACCATGAAAAAGCACCCACTGCCAGCGAAAGGGTGTTTGCTCAACACAATAAGAAAGCAAATTCACATAACTTAGTCTTATCACACATTCACATCACAGATTAACGGCAGCAATATAATATGGGGGTAAAGCAACATAGTCATTGTCTCATGACAGCAACAATGTGATAGTCATAACAGCAACAAGCAACATTAATAACAGTAGCAACAAAGACACATAGACATTGACATAGTCTCATACACATAGCAGTATTACTACTTAATAGAAGTAGCAGTGGAAGTTGCAGCCAGGCCAGAAACATCCAGGATTGCGGAATCACATTCTAGGAAGTTGACTCAATAGGTTTGGTGATAGAAATAGAATCGGACTTTGACATTTGTCTTGGAATGTAAGGACTTGTCGACATTTTCTGCAATAAAAGAATTTCATATGGAGTAAATTTAGTAACAAGAAAGAAATAACTAAATGAATTTCTTGATTTACCTTCCTCAATTTTGGCCAATTCTTTAGGGTCCTCTTCAATATTTATAGGCAGGGATTGCCGTAACCAATCTTGTGTACAAACTAGGCATTCAACCATATATAGTATGAGTGAGCTCCTAAAGTCATCAAGGACACGTCCACCCTTGCTAAAGGCCGACTCATATGCAACTGTCGAAATAGGAATAGCTAACACATTACGAGCCAAACGAGACAATACTGGGAATCTAGGAGAGTTGCACTTCCACCAACTACGAATATCTAATTCTTTGTTGTCTTCTTCGTTCTCTTCCGTAAGGTATTTCTCAAGTTTAGACCTGCTTATGCTAATTAAACCACTGCTCATCCTCATCTTTTGAGCAATTAACGACTTCATCAACCTTGTGGTCCTTTCTATAGATTCTTGAGAATCACTGGATTGCGGTGCCTTGTCACTTGGAGCATAGAGTTTTCTATACTCATCAAACAAAGAATGAAATGCATCATGCAATGTATTCCACAATTCCTCTCCTTGCTCCTCAACAAACATTTCCAAAATAGCTATCTTTGTGTAATTAGATAGCTTGTATCTTGGATCAAGAGCAACAACAATAAAAATGAGCAAATTCAACTTCTCAAGATCACCCCCAATACTTGTAATACTTTTGTAGCATTCTTGTACCCATTTCCTTATGAATAGAATCATCACTATGACACCATTCCCGCAGCAAAAGCAAAACATCACCAATCTCATGGAAGAAAATGTTAGCTGTCATATGTTGTATGGTAGAAACATGGAGAGTGAGATCATAGAAGTGTCGAAGAAACTCAGACATCTTCTTTGCATTATCCCAATATCTGCTTTCAATAACACTAGGACCTTTCTCACCACCTAATTCGATTGCATAGTACGAATCATCGTCATCATACCTTTCAAATGCCTTCTCATATGTGGTTGCAGCATTCAGCATAAGGTATGTGGAGTTCCATCTAGTACAAACATCTAGCGATAAGAATGCTTTGTTGCCCACTTTTGCAAATTTAGCACATTTCTTAAATTTAACCAATCTAGATGTGGAATTATTTATAAACTTAACAGCAACACAGATACGAGCAACCGAAACATCAACTTCTTTTAAGCCATAGGAAACAACCAAGTTAATAATATAAGCAGCACATCTCATGTGAAGATATTTGCCTTCAGCAATGCTATTATTTGAATTATTCAACATCCTCTTCATGTAATTTAGAGCGCTATCATTAGAGCTGGCATTATCAATAGTTATTGTGAAAACTTTCTCTATATCCCATTCTATCAAGCATTTCTCTAAGGCTTTCCCAATGTCTTCCCCCTTATGTCCCTTTACTAAGAAAAGACCAATGATCTTCTTGTGTAGCTTCCAATCATTATCAATAAAATGTGTTGCGACACACATGTAGTTTTGTTGTGTGTTTGAAGTCCAAGTGTCAGTTGTTAGGCTAACTCTTTCACAAGAATCATTAAAAAATTGTTTGAGCTTCTCTTTCTCATTGTCACACACGCGAATAGCATCCCTAGTAGTTGTTCTTCTAGAAGGCCCAGAGAAACGTGGGCAAGCTTTGGACATAAATTTTCTAAATCCTCCACGTTCAGCAAAAGCGAAAGGAAGCTCATCTTCAATTACCATTTCAACAAAAAGCATTTCTATATATTCAGGATCAAACTTCCAAGTGAAAATTGCACAGTGACTACTATCCCCTTGATTTGGTTGTACTTGCAATGTTCCTTGCTTATGGTCTGTGTTCCTATTCGGATTACGTTTGCAAATTTTCAAATGAGAATTCAAGGAGGTTGTACCATCAATTTTTGGGTCACAACGAAACTCATGACTGCAGTGTTTACACTTGGCCTTCCTTGACCGAATCTCCAATTTTGATTTTTGTGAAACTTTCCCACACATCAGATCTTGGTGCCATTGCTCTTCTTTTTTACACTCCTCCTTGTCCTACTGCTCCTTCGTGTGCTGCTCCTTGTCCTTCCCAACGGTATCATCAGGTTCAGCCATCAACAAATCAAGCAACAACAAATCCTCCAGATCAGTTTAGGGGGGTGTTCTTTGCGGCTTCTAGAAGCGGCTTTTGACTTTTGCTACAGTAACTAACTTTTAAACGGAGTATTTTTTTAAGATGAGGTCTACAAGTTAATTGTAGTACACGTTAAAAAACTAATATCTGTATCATCAAAAATCGCAAACGAGTATCTCTCTTTCCACAATCTCTGTCGCAAACAGCCAAAAAGACATCAGCCGCAGCCAAAAGCCATCAACCGCAGCCGCAAAGAACAGGCCCCTAGGCATGAACATATGTGCAGGAACCTACTCCCTCCATTCAATAAAGATCGATGTTTTGGAGGTGATTAAACATACCAAGGTATAATTAACGAGTGATGTTTGTTACAATATTACCCCTATTAAATCCTATTCATTGGAATTACACTTCTTACAATTAGATGCAGTCATTCCTATGATTAATGCCTAATGTTAATGCAAACCCGAGAGCCAAATCCAAGTGGGTGACCTTTGTGTTATGACTAATGCCTAATGTTAATGTTAATGTTAATGCAGTCATTCGCCAAGCAAGCAAGTTTTGAAAAAAACATACGTTGTAGGATTGTTCGATAGCCATCACCGTGGTGGACTGGTGGCCGAGACGCCATGTGCTCCTGTGCAAATCTGGCCTCTGGGACTTGGGGAGGACCGGTGGCGGGCGGCGGACCGCACCGACGTCTGGAGGTGGCGTCGACGGACGGGTGCGTAGGGCGGCGCCGATGACTAGAAGCAGCATCGACAGGCGGAGGGCCGGAGGCGACGCCGACAGGCAAAGGGCCGGAGGCGCCGCGGTGGCACCAATGACACGCGGATTAGGGACTAGGCCACTAGGGTTAGGACTTAAGAGTCACTGACTCACCTCACAGGCAGGGCTGAAAGCCTGAGATGGCTCACGGGCGGAGATGTTGTAAATAATACGGTATAAATAATACGATATAAATATATATTTAAATATAATTTCAGTAAAATAAAGTATAGTTAAAGAATATTTTCTAGTAGTATGACATAAATTACATATAAATATATAATTCTATCATGTCTTTTATATATAAGCATATATTCAATACAAGTATTAACAATACTACCGAAATGAACATGACTAGCATTTGCTTGAACCAAGAATTTAATAAAAATCAGCATAAAACTCAAGTTTTAATTGGTTAATACTCTTAGAGCAGAATTGCTCAAGACTTTTGATCTTGATCCTCTCATGCTATGTCGTTTACTCTTCACTAATTGAAATGATGATCAAAATTCAAATTATGAGCTCTAAGATTTGCTTTATTGTGCTGTCACAGAAATGAAATACTGACGAAATGAACATGTCTAGCATTTGCTTGAACCAAGAATTTAATAAAAATCAGCATAAAGCTCAAGTTTTAATTGGTTAATACTCTCATAGCAGAGTTGCTCAAGACTTTTGATCTTGACCATCTCATGCTATGTCGTTTACTCTTCACTAATTGAAATGATGATCAAAATTCAGATTATGAGCTCTAAAATTTGCTTTATTGTGCTGTCACAGAAATGAGCATTCATACATATTACTGTCGACTCAACAGAATACCAACAATATGACCACAATTAACAGTCTTCTTAATAGCTTTTAGATTAGATGGTCAACTATTTAACACATGATCTCAGTTCATTTAAAACAGCAAGAACTCCAGTTAAAGAACAAAAAACATATGCTATATGGTACTGAAAACTAGAGATCACAGTAGGATATTAGCCAGCCCAACCGACAGTAATCAACCAAGATGCTCAGAATCAAGTGACAGACGTAAGCACTAACAATAGAGTACAATCTAGACTTGATAATCAAATCAATTTTAGTATATGACAGATTTCATCACAGAGCGTTTAATCCCACGGCCCACAAGCATTGCATGTAATATCTCCCAGTACTAGAGCAATTCACAGACTGTAACCAATTAGTACGGCTCACAGAACATGAAATGCGCAAAAGGGTAGTCGAAAAATCCATAGTGCAGATGGCTCTCGAAGCCACCAAGAAGATCAGGTAAAGCACATCTGAGGGTGCTAACCCAGAAAACCTAGCGCTCCTCTATGCCGCTGCGAGAGAGGAGCGAGGTAGACGGAGATACAATATCCACCTTTGCCGATCGGAACTTACAAAGCTGACAAAGTCGAGGTGAAGGAGACACTACACAAGCACATGTGAAGCACCAGCCAAGTGCCTCACCCACGAGCACCAGGGTCTCAAGTCACCACCAAGACTGGTGGTTACTAACGAACAGGAGGCCCCAAGGACCAAGAACCAGAGCCAAATCGAGAAGAAAAAAAGAGGATGGAAGAAATTGAACTCACGTTTTTCTGATGCATCTCATTGGAGAAGGCAAATTCCTTTTATAGCCGAGAGGAGGAGGAAGATAAGATTGGCGCGGAGGCCGCCAACGGTTGGAGTCGAGGCTCCCGAGCCACAGGCGCCGCCAGCGCCCCTCACCTCTCCACCAAAGCTACCGCTGCCCCCTCAGATCAGATCTGGAGAGTGAAGCCTGAACAGAAGGAGACCGCCTACTCCCCTTATCCCTTTGCACCGGCTCGTCGACAAGCAGACCCTCTTTTTTTCCTTCTTTCCTTTTCTCAATTGGAAAATTCCTGAAATGTCCTTGGAATACAGCAGGATATGCTCATATGCCTAATGCCATGCGGGACTACGAGGTAAGGCTCACAAAGTCACGAGTGAACCCTTGGGCCTTGGTGCTAGTTGGGCCCTGGGGACTAAGTGGATCACGGATGGTTGGATGGATCAGTGTGACATGCGGTTTTATGGCTTATTCGGTGTGTTGCAATTAAAAACCCCACCGTATACTAAAAACCGAATAGCTTCAAAATAAAAACCGAACAACAAATCGAAAACCGGACAAACCGCGCTATTCGGTTCGGTTTGATTCGGTTTTGGTAAAAAAAATGGCCACCGCCCTAGTCACACCGCCTCAAATAAGACATGGCTTTTTTTTCTGTGATTGATGGCTTTTAGTTGTGGTCTTTTATTTATTTATTTTTGAGATAGTAGGTATGTTGATGTCGACGGCGCATATCATTTTAGACTAAAAAAATCGTTCGAAAAATTCATTTCAAAGAGCCATCACATGTATTTCATTTTTCGGAGAAACCAGAAGGCCAAGGACGGTACGCGCACGCATTCACCAAAAAAAATGCACGCACGCGCGCAAGCTCAGCCAAAACGTAGCTGCTGAGCCGCGGGCGTCGGGCGGTGGCAAAGAAAAACGTTCGTACGAGATCAAGGGACGGGAGACAGGACCTTTCGATGATTTCTACCGCTGCTTTCGTATCAACGGGCGGGCTCTTGGTGGGTCGAGGGGCCCAAATCCTTGCTGAGAGTGAGGGGTGCTTCCATGCTCCTCTCTCCGGGTATTGTCTTCTACCTAGCCTCGAACATATTATTGCCTTGCAGTCGCAGTGGCTCACCAAACCGGCTCGATGAGATAAACGGTGAAAAATGATCGGGAGCATGAGACCAAAATTTAACATAAAAATTTCTATAAAAAAAATCACAAACGTATAATCGTTGAAAAAAAATTTCATTGATGCACACCAGAGTAATTTTCAGGCTGTCTTTTTGGTGATTGAAAGAACCCGCGATGCTACCTTCCAATTAGTTTTACAATCCTCCTAGTGATGAGTTATCGCTCTGCACAAGGACATACATTTGTGACTGCAACTATACACGGAAACGGAATATGTACAATCAACGCGTGCATGCTCTTTTTATTGCCCAAACTAGATTGCCCAATACAAACTAAAAAAAGACACAAATGCATTTCTATAGGCGGTACTACTACTACTACTACGTATTCCTATAGGCGGCCGGTTTGCCATTAGTAATTTGCATCAACCAAGCAAGCAATTGAGCATGCATGCATGCGCGCATCTCCCGCGGTTCAGCCATGGTCAGACGGTCTTGATGGCCCCCTTGCGTGGCGTCCCAATCTCCTGCTCCATCTTCTGCAGCTCGGCCAGCACCGGGATGGCGCTCACCGGCAGCACGGCGACCGCGTGGGCGCCGGCCGGCAGCTCGAGCTCCTCCGCCTGCGTCACAGGCGCCACCACCACGGTGTCGGTCGTCGTCGGCAGGACCACGGCCGACTTGGGCTTCCGGTAGCAGAAGTAGAGCGCCATCTGGACGCAGCCGAAGAAGAAGCCGCCCACGTTGGGGAGCTGCAGAAGCAGATCAACATCCACAGTTTACAAGAGTCATGCATGTACGTAGCATCTTGCATGCTTGTATTAATCAAGAAATGAATGTTTTACCGTGACGTAGAGGTCCTTGGTGAAGAGACCGTAGAAGAACCAGGCGACGGCGCTCAGGGTGAGGAAGAAGGACAGGGAGAAGGGCATAAACTCCGCGCTCTTCGTCTTGATCACGACAAACTGCATACGTACGCACGTGTTGAAGCAATGTACTGTTTAGACTTCATGCATGCATGGAGGATCGATTCATCACATAAATGGGTTATAGCTAGTATAAATCTCTCTTACTATGACGCTCATGGGGGCGACGAAGACGGCCATGGAGAAGGCGAGGCAGATGCTGCCGAGCACATTCACGCGGTGGGGCTCCGCGACGAGCATGACGGTGACGACGACGATGAGCGAGAAGGCCGCCACGTTGAGCAGGAAGAAGGACGCGAGGGTCCTCAGCCGCGCGGTCCTGGGCGCGTAGATGAGGTAGAGGAGGATGTAGGCGGTCTCGATGACGCAGCCGACGGCGTTGATGGTGAGCAGCGGGCTGGAGTTGGTCTTGACGAGCGCGTACAGGATCCACAGCATGCAGCTGAAGAGCGCCACCACGTACGGCACCGAGCTGAACCCCTCCGTCGACTTCTTCCGGTACACGCGCAGGAACGTCGGCCTGCACACATGCGTGCACACGCGTTGTCGTCAGATGCCAACGAAACGCACGATCGCAGCAGCTTCAGATCGATCGATTTGTTGATGTACACTGAACACCAGAACATGCAGATAATATGGCACTTACGTTGGTGCGAGGAACACCAGGAAGGATATGATGTTTCCTGTAGAAAGAACAAAGAAGAAGCAATAGCAGAAATGACACTGTGTCAGTAGGATTGATGCGACCAATAATCGTTTGGAGACTGTGTCGTGCTGCCACGCGTGTACATGGTCAGCTTGACAGCATTCATCCATGCATGGAGAGTTACAAACCTAGGATGCCAAATGCAGAGGCCCATGGATGAGCCGTAGAGAAGAGCCCTCCTGCCATTCTGATTACAACTAACTAGGGCCCAATTAAGCAGCGCTATATATCTACTAGTAGAAGAGAGGAAGATCAGATGTCTGTTCTTCTCCTTGCCAAAGAAGGGAATACGGAGGCCAAACTTGTTAACAGAGTACTACGACTGCAGCCAATGCTTGTGTGCTTTGGCATTGGGGAAGGAGTCATGTATATATAGTAGAGCACCTCCTCCTCTTTCCGGATACGGCAAGTGGTCCTCTAGGGCATGGTTTTTTTTTGGTGAAAATGGCATATCTATTGACTGGAGATACCACTTGCGAAGGCTTTCTTCTAGTGTAAACAGTCCTAACTAGGTTTGATCTGTCAGTAATCTTGATCACAAATTAGTTATCTTGTGCTCCTGCATTTGCAAACAACATTTGGAGATCGTAATTGCAACTGATCATCCACAAATGCGCCGAACCAAAAACCCGCAGCGAATTAAATGGCGAAGTGGCCGGTGCAGTCGGGATCCCTTTCGGTAACCCGTCTGAGTGCTGACCCGATCGACCCATCACAAGCCACGAAGCCAGCACTGCACTGCACGCAGATGCGTACGTGGACGTATGATCCACCACACACGCACACTGACGCAAACAAGTTGCATAGATGCATGGCCAAAGTTACCACCGGACTCGGTAAGCCACACGTACATCACCATCGATCCATCTCCTTTTCTTGCGCTTTTTTTTTTCTTTTTTGCTGTCTTCTCTTTAATTTACTGCTTTACAGCTGCATCGCATTGCTCGATCGATCTTAAGGTAGGCGCGATCGAGAGGCATACGTACATGCTTTTCTGCCTGCTGGCACTGCTGAGGTGACGAAATGGAAATGTCTCGGTGCTTGTTTCACTGGCATCGACAGTGCTTCGACTACACCGATGGCTGATACAGCTGCCGATCGATGAATAATGCGGCTGCCTGCCAAACTGTGCTGTTCTCTCCGAGACCGGAAGAAAAAAAAGTTGACGATGACACGAGTGCGAGGTGCCTGCCTGCCATGCGTTATCAAATTTAAGAATCTGATAAAGAGTACGATCGAGGTATATGTTGGGGCCTTGAGGCAGCTGGTGGTCAATTGTAGAGTTAGAACAAGAGCATATATATATATATATACACCCCGCAGTCCCGCTATATATAAATAAAAATAGCATTGCATCCGTGTATGGCACGTTTGGTCACGTTTGAGCTGCCATGCTAGGGACAGACAAAAGAGACGGAGGTAGAAACCGTCTCTACCGATCAGAATAACAGCACTCTGTTGCTATATGTATAAAATAAAAAACAAGCGGCGGTGGTGAGCCTCAAGACATCTCAAAGAAAAATTTTACAATAATTGCAGAAAAATCCTAGTAATATTGTATCACAATATCTAGCCAGCAATTATACAGATAAACCTACTAGTTATTACTTAATAATAACCTGTAATTATCTTTTTGGAACCACCCCATCAAAAACTCTCATGTGAAGCGAAATCAATCTCTAAAAATTCCCATCCTCAAGGCCGCCGCCGCCCCATGTCCAGATCTCTCCACTTCATTGTCGTCAATGGTCGCAGAGCACATCCATGTGAGTCTATGAAGGTCGGCCGGTTTCAGGCTGTGAGTTTTATCATAATAGAGAATCAATTGAAGTGGTATATTTTGGATGACTATGATAAGAAGCTGAGGTAGAAGGGTAATCGAGTGGCACAATTTGAAGTAAAGACGTTATCGACTTCAATTAAACAAAGGGGTATGGGCTGACATTCGTTTGATCCAGATCCAACGGCCAAGGGTTACTCAGCCGATCATCCAGTCCAAAGAGTCACGCTCTGCTGATCGTCCGATGTACATCTAATGGCCGAAAGGTTATTAATGATGTTCAGACCGTCCGAAGAGATACGTTTTACTGATGGTCCGATCCAGATCTAATAGCTGAAAGGGTATCGATGTTCGAACAGTCCAAAGAGTCGTCTCATACTATTCGGACGATGCTGATCGAACGGTAGAGATTCTCTGATACCCCTTCGCCTAGTCCGATTAGACCAGCGATGGAGTTATAAAGATCCAATGACCAGGATTATAGCAAAATATTTCAGTTGCATTCCACGGTTGGAAATCTATTCAATAGTAATTACTATATACTTTTATCTTGTTTGTAATTACTATTCACCGTCAACTATCTTTTACCTTTGGTTAATTCTTCAGCCAGTATAAAAAGGCTTGTAAGACTCTTTTGGGGAGATAACCAAGAAATGAAAAACCCTAGCCGCCATATCATAGTTGTAGTTCTTAGTTTTATCTATAGTTCATAGCTCTAGTTGTTCTTGTAGTTCACACTACCAAACATATATATCTGGATCATTGTCAAACTCTCCATTTCGAGGTCTTGACAATTGGTATCAGAGCCAATCGATTCTTGGCCAAGATTTTACCGATCTAGTGTTTTCTTGAGTAGTGATGGTTTGAGAGCTAGTCTCTCTGCAAAATTCTAAAGCTAGCTCAGGAATACATAGATCTGGTGGAAAAGGAGTTCCAGGTCTGTCCTTGGAGTTGAGGATTCGTGTGTTTTTGGTGAAGATTAGTGATTTGTCCACTGGTAAAATCCCTAAGCTAGACACTCGAATCAGGGGGGCAGAGTAATGGATTACTTTGGTGGTTTTCAATCCCTAGCGAGTCAGGCCACAAGAAATAGCTGTGGTTATGGTGGTGGTGTGACTGGATATGGATATGGACATGCTAACCCTGGAATGATATCTGGAAATTGTAGGGCTGAAGGATATGGAGGTGTTCCTGCTGCGTATGGTGGACCTTACGACAATCCCAAAGCAGCTAGCTCGGGTTATGGCACTGGGTGTTATGGTGCAACCACAGGCTATAGTGGATTTGGAGACATCGGGTACAATACTCACCATGTGTTTGATGAAATATCTAGTATAGATGGTAGAGTCCTCTCAATTTTGATTCATTGCATGAGCTATCCACTGACTACTGAGGTATTTGCTCAAATATTCTCTCCTTATGGATTGGTAGAATTGATAGCCCCAATTTCAAGTATGTCTGGTGGTTCTCTTGTACTAATTCAGTACCAGTCAAGACACATGGCAACACAAGCTATTAATTCTTTGCTTAGAAAGTATCTTTATGAATTTGGTTGCCAACTTAACGTGCGATGCAAGGCCAGAGATGATACGATTTGTGAATTCTTCACATCAAGTTCAGAGTTCCACAATTACTAGGAAAGTATGTAAAGGTTCTTATGCAACTGCCATGCCACAAGAAGAAAAGGGAAAACCCAAACTTGCTTCTGAAATGGCTAACGCAATGTTGAATTCAGAAGCAAAGACTAATGTGCAATAAGTTCAATCTTCTATTCGAGCAAAGGAAAATCAAGAGCTTCTTAATCAAATTAGAACACAATTAGATGCCATTGAAAGCGGAAGGGGGTGGCGGTCCAGCGGCGGCGCCAAGGACGTGGGCTTCCTCCGGGGGCGGCGGAGTGGTCGGGGAGGGGAGGCGGCTCCAGGTGGCGCCAAGGGCGCGGGTTTCCTCCGGGTCGGCGAGTGGTCGGGGAGGGGAGGCGGCGCCAAGGACGCGGGGGCGGCGGAGCGGTCGGGGGCGGTGGGCGGAGATGCCGAAGTGAGGCACCGGGGGGAGTTGTATGTGCGCCGGGGGGGAGTTGTATGCGTTGCGGTCGAGAAGTTATGCGAAAAACTTGCGGCCGAAAAAATAGGTGCGGAAGCGGTAGAGAGAGGTCACAGGAGGAGCGACCGTCGCTGATACCATGAAAGCGGAAGTAATCTCACACAATAATCTTTCCATTGGCCAGATTGGCATATATATGAAGTGGGTTACAACTGAATAGGAAACTGAGCATGAGTCCTAATCATGCTAGGTTTCGGTACTATTGCCGATCCGGCAATATTCATGATTATCTGTCTAACAGCCATGATTGAGTGTAACAAGAAATGGACTCAGGAAATACAGCGAAATGCTTCTTGAGAATCTTGTACTATTTTTACGCATTGGTAAGAATCCTTTCCCATGAATCTTTAGTACGTAACAATGTAGGTTCCTTGCACCATATCACGTGTTAGAATGAAATGAATGAATGGTTAGGCGAGATTATGGTTACATGAATGAAACTCAAGAGAATAGGATAGTTTCTCGTTGCGCAGGGGTCAACACATCCATCGTCAACTCGAGCTAAACCAAAGGTTAACACTCGTGTTAACACTTAACCGTTTGCAATGCTGTGATGTGATGTGCCCATTAATCTCACAGTTCAATTAGAAAAGAAGATAGAAAGGAAACCAAGATTCCTCATTTCATTTAATTTCACCTGCTCATCCACGGGTCAGTAACTTGGTAAGGAAACATGAACCGGTGCATGGGAGCTGGGGCATGCATGAGAGTGGGCTAGGCGCATGCGTAGTTTTGCTATAGCAGCAGCAAGTGGCAGCATATTGGCATAGCTAGCTGTTGCTCACTGTTGCTGCAACAAGCGCCTTTGTGCCGTGTTGTGCAGCTACTCATATACCGTCTGACTCAGACTCGACCATCTCCACCTTCTGCTACCTACTGCAATCTGCTCTAGCTTTTCTAGAGGACGTTTGGAATAGCGATGGTTTTTTATTTTTAGCTAAAATTTTACTGTAGTTGATTTATTTTTTTACTGTAGCTGGGTTGGCTTATTGAGCATAATTAATTTTAAAAAATATAAAAATAAAAGTGGCATGCTAATCTATCAGGGTTAATACAAAGGAATACGGGAAAAAATAAAACACAAAATTCAAAAAAAACAAAAAAAAATAGAAAACGACAAAATAGTGCACAGTGTTTTAGACACGTATACAGTGTTTTGATCGCCCAACGCGGCGTTTGAACGCCAAAGTGAGCGGGCCCAAGGGGTCATTGTAGACATGAATTTCCCTCAAAAAAATTTGTAGACATGAGTGAATCTAGTACGAGTTTCTTGTGAAGAAAATGTTGATATTCGTTGCCTTTTTAATTTGATGGAAGATTGCATTTGCTGGTGCTGCTCGAGCTGGAGGCCAGTAGGCCACTACCTTAGATCACCTACCCTCTTCTACTTGCATCCGGCCAGGGGAACAGATATTTCAATCACTTTGTCCTTGTTTAAATGCTCATGCTCCTTTTGTGTCCAAATGATTGAAGCCATTTTGATCGGATGTTGTTCCTGAAACTCTCCATTGATATAGTACTTAAGCTAAAAGAGAGCCGGCACTTGAATAAAAATGAAAGCAACTTTAACATTCAGAAAACTTTGATAAACTCGAAACAATTTCTTACCCCTTTGCGTACCTGGATTATTTTTTTAATATCCAGATTTATGACCAAATTTTCTACCTTGAGACAGCCAGCAACGAGCTGCAGGATTGTTGCAGCGATTGAACGGTCAACACAGCAAGACGCACTAGCCACCGATTTGCATGGGAGAGCTCCAACAAAACCAATGCTACAGGAGCAGAAAACTACAGTCGACCATTGTCAAAAAAAGAGAAGGAAACTACAGTCGACCATTGTCAAAAAAAGAGAAGGAAACTACAGTTGAGCATTTGCCTTTGCGTTGGAAAGTAGCAGGATGAGTGATTGGTCGGCACGAACTGGAAGCTGCACGAATCAGTGGTCGAGCTGTGGAATCTGCACCCAGTGGAGCCCTTCCACGAATGAACGAGGCAAATGCTCAGATCAACACCCAGTGGAGCCTTTCCAGTGGAATCTGCTAAAGCATCGTTCTGATCGGACGAGTTGGTTCCTGGATCCTGGTGAAGCTTGCCCAGTCCCTGTGACACCCTGTAGAGGCAGCAAGGCTACCGTCATGAACAGCATAAGGAATTCCACATCAACTAGAGGTTGACAGTGTTCGAACCTCCATGTCTCGCGATTCTAAGTAGATAAATGAAGAAAAATCCATAGAAAAAGGATGATTTGGCAGGTAAATGTTACTGGAATAAGATTTGAATTGAGCAGCATGGTACGAGAAACAAACACGACAACCTTTCTTACAGACTGTTCCGATAATATATACACACATAGGTAATCAAAGCCACGCAGCAGTTAAGCTCTTCTGTTATTTTTTACTTAAAACACCAGACAGGAAGGGCATCAGAAGAACTGATGCGCTTCCGGGATGAAACAGCAGACACACGAGGAAGAAAGCATTGATGTATATCCTAGGTGAAAGCACAAGCGCACAGAGTACAGACACGGTTGGTTGTTCATTCTTAAGATCATACGGATCCACCTGATGCAGCATCAAAATGCGGTGAGGTCTGCTAATGAGTTCCACTGGTGGTGCCATAGCCGCTACTGATTGAGCCCCAGTTAGCTTCTCCAGTTCCCATCTGCATGGCAATGCTGTCCATGGACTCTGAGGTCCCACTTCTGTGACCCCAGCTTGATCGTCTCGAATGCATACCGGCCCTACCTTCCATAAGCTCCACCGGAAGGGCTTCTGTGCTCAGATCTGGGGACGCATGGGCTATTCTTCCCTCTTTCTCATCCAACAAGCCCCCAAGACCAACCTCCAAATCTCTGATATCAGCTGCTGACCGAGGTTCGTCCCATGATATTGGCTTCCTACCCAATTCAAGATCTCCAACAGGTTTGCCCATGTTCGGGCTCATGAAACCCCTAGCTGGTGCACGTGCTTGCTGTAAACCTTGCTCTACTGGGACCCTAGCTCGGAAATTGTTCTTGGAAGAAGGGATTGCAGTGCAGAAGATCTCTAGAAAGTTGTTCATGATACCTCTGTTATATGGGTTAACCCGTCGATCATAGCGATACCTGAAGTTCTCGTAGGTAGTCTGCAAAGGCGAAAAAAAATTGGATGATTACCAAGTTATGGCACAATGCTTAAAAGGCCAACGACTTAAATTTGAAAAAAGATGAAAGGGTACCAACCAGGTTGGTGCTTATCAGGTAGAAATGGAAGACAGACAGACCACCAACAAACCACACACAAATAAAGCAGTATATGATCAGAATGATTGATGCCGGTGTCTTCAACATTGCCTTCCAAATTGATGAATGATCTGCATCTCTGATCTTGACTATGTACACCCAGCAGAAGCCAAATACGTAGAGGCAGAGTAATGTGGTTGAGAATACGAACATATAGAAGAATCGATAATTACGCTGCAGCAGATAAACTGGCCGTTACCATTGACTAATTAATAGTAGTAATTAATGTCTATAGAAATCCACCATGCAGTTTTCAGATAACAATGATATATTGAACTATTCAAGACATAAGATGCATACCAGTCCTATGCATTGTCCAACCCAAGGACAGTGATGATCAAAACGCTCCACACAGTTGTTACAGATAGAGCAGTGAGAGCATCGAGGTGGTCTGTACAGCATGCAGGTGTCACAGTACTTGACCTTTACAACAACTCCATTTACAAAAACATCCTTCATTCGTGGCAAACGCAATTGTTGTGGAGTCTGACCATTTCCAATATCATTGCTCACATCAATGGATTCAGGTTCAGGAGGATAGGTGTTACGAGGCACTATACCAGGATCTCTACCAGAGGTAAGAAGCAGCAGTGTCAAATCCTGGAAAACAAAAGGAACAAGGTTCAGTCAAGTGCATATTCACATGACCTGATGTAACAGTGAGACATCAGTTTTAGGCTTTTAGGTCACAATCACAGCCTTTCCTTGTGCCATGTGCCTCTTCATGATCCTTACAATAATGACCAACCTTGATCTCTTATTTTTTCAACCAAGGGCAGTAAACATGTGTGTGTCCCTTTTTATTAAAAGGATCCACAAAAAAGTTCAAATGATTTTGCAAGCGCATCCAGGCAAGAGGCAACTCAGCATGGTTGCTTAAAGATTACACAAAAGCGGCTCACAGGCATGCCCAAAAGATAAACTATCCAGGACCACTGCTGAAACATATTTAGACTGCAACTAACCAAGGAAAGACTAAAAAGAATTTTAAGTTTTGAGCTCAACTAATCCAGGTTCAATCAATTAATCCTTAGAATAATAGTGACCAACCTTGATCTGAGCTCAACAAAATTCAACCAGAAAAAAAGGAGTTGCAGCCTCTATCTATATCCATTATTTTTAAATATTTGCAAAAGGACTTAGTTGTGTACATAAAAAGAATAATTCTTCTGCACTTTTTTATTTTGATAATCAGGACCTTTTCCTTTCAAGACCTCAGCAATTAGTACCCACCTCCATTCCATCAACTGAAAGTTAGAAACCTAACTGTACTGCTGACATGGCACATAATGTGGTTCTCCCCACCACCATTTTCCAGAAAACTCAAATACCATGTGGTCCTCCATGTCAATGCAATTTTAGGGTTCTAACAGCTAGTTGAATTTCGACAAATGTGGAACTCAACAAGGCACAGGACAACACTAAAAGATGCAGAGCTGAAATAAAAACTGGTGTAAAGATGAGGGGTCTACTATGAAAAATACTCTTTAACAGACATGTACATAATAGTATGTTACTCTCTATACATGCATGTACACACACACCTTACATTTCTAGGCCACTCTATCCTCGTACTGAATTGTGTGTAATTTCTGTCAGATTTATCTAAAATTTTATCTAAAAGAAGACGGAATTAACAATTTTTCATCAACAAAACTAACATGGTAAAGTTGGAATCCCCCACGTATGATAACTTGCTTTCTGTCCACTACCATAATTCCTTTTGTCTAGAAACTTCAATGATCATGCAAGGGAGCATGGTGTAACTGCCAATGTGAACTAACCAACTCCAGACTAACTGGCTAAGAATGCCTTAAAATGATTTAGAATGAACACAAACAAAGTAGTAACAACACTTACATATATTGTGAAGACAACCACTACAACCATAACTGAAACCCCCCCGTGATCTGGAAAGTCATTGATCAGATGTCTGGCCACAAATATACAGAACACCAATACTGGGGCAAGAATGAGGAATATAGTGAGAAACAAGGACCTCACATCAGGTCCAAATATGAACCGCCCTTGCAATAAGAACTCCTGAAAGAAGATTCAGAACTGTCATCAATAACGGGCAATACATGAAACTGAAAGCGACAATTGCAAATGTAAATGTAGCTGTATCAAAAATAAAATAGCATGTTATCTATGAAGAATGATGCAGTTGGCCCGTTGCACACTAAAGAACAGAAATATCCTCGCAACACACCAAGGTAAAGTGTTGCAAATGGAAAATAAAAGGCAAGAGAAAACTAAAAGCTCTAGAGAGAAAACAATTATCAGAAACCAAAAAAGTAAGTCCAAACATGTACTTGTGTGGCTTTGTCGATACGAAATGGCACGTGCAGGCCCTATCATTCTTTGGCATGTGTCCCTGTTATCATGAAACTATGAAAGCACTTACTGGAGGACAGTTAATTTGGTAACTTCTCTAATTTGTTATAAATTGGAAGGCAATTTACACAATTCTATCCAAAGCTCTGCTTCCCACTCCCACCGCCTGTCCTTATCATTTCATCGTATCTTCTTGCCCAATTTTTTTAAACTCCCAGAAGTAAGTTCAAATCCTCGACTCTTTACAAGTCACAATATGAATAAAAACATGGCCAATGAGTGGTCGCCAACCATTTTTGGCCTTAACCATGCAGGATGCAGCACGTCACTCTGCCCGTTCAGAAGCTCCACACCACTCATAGCCTACATCCAAAGAAGCCCATATCGCACGTGGACAAAGTATATTAGCTTTGCCCTTATAGATGGAGCACCAATTGACGAAGAATGCTGGAACAGATCATTCGTTGAGGCTGTCGGCTAGCCCAATCAGCTAATCTAGAGAAGCAAAAAGAATGGGTATAACAGGAAAGAGATGGGGATAGGAGGATTTGTCCGTTAACAAACGCCTTCGTCACCTATTGTTCAACAGATGGGAGGGCCCATTAATTTATTGGCAGTACACGTGTCAGAAATGGTCCTGCACATAATATGTGCAGCGAGCACTGCACAGAGGCCGCTTCTGTGTAGATAAGGTACATTTTACCACTATCCTGAAACAAATTATTCTATATAAAATGCCTCAACAGTATCCCCTTAAAACAAAATCGAAGAGATCGTTCTATTAATTAGACCAAAATCACCACTCTCCCATTATGCTACAGTTCTTTACCAAAATAGTAGAGCAGAACACACCTCCAACTGGACTATTTTGCAATCCCACGTAAACTAATATTTCCCGCCAAACCTGATCAATGCACTACAAATATAAAACCCTTTGTACCAAATGTTCTCAAAATCTTGTCCAATCAGAGGAAAGCATGCACCTTTCCTAGTCGCAATCCACCATAGTTATCAAGGCAATAAGGCAAGGTGAGGCGCCAGACCACCGCCTGGACGCCTAGGCGTGTGGCGAGGCGATGCCATATGAAGCAGAATAAAGCAGTAATAGAGGAGAAAATAGGCAAAGGAAATGAGAAAAGGAAAAAAAGTATCAACCAGGCCACCTAGCCCACAAAAAGCCCAACAGCCTAACCCACCTCCCACCCATTCACCCATGCAGTGTGCCCTAAAGAGCTAACTGCCAACCACCAGAAGACTAGCAGCCGCCAGAACAGGGGAAAGCCAGCAGCGCACCAGCCATCGCCACCAGAGCTCGATCTCGCCGCTTGCTGGCTGCCACCACCACCGGAGATGGCAATGGCTAGGGGAGCAAAGATAGCAGCAGCGACGACAATCTGCAACCAGATTCGGTGGCAACGGGCCAAGCTCCAGTGGCAGCAGTGTGGCTCTACGACAGCAAGTCGGCGGCGACGGCCAAGAGGTGTCCCGGAGTCAGATCAGCCGCCCTCAACCTTGGATCGACGCTCCGCCACCCTTGATAACCCTTTTCCTAGCTTCTTCACCCCTCTCACTCATAAGGCGAGGCGACAGCTGTGCTGGCAGCCCCCGAGCGCCTCGACGGCTAATCGACAATTAGGCATCGCTTTAATAACCATGCAATCCACATTTAATGATCCATACAATCATACCAGAACATAATAATGGTTCAAACAATTCCAACTGAAGCATTTTGTCATCACGCAAACTACTATTTCCCACCCAAATCGATCAATACGACCCAATATAAAACCCTTTGCACCACATGTTATCATAATAATGCCCAAACAAAGGAAAGCATACACATCTCTAGCTTCAATAAACATTTCATAATTCATTGCGCAACCATGCAACCGGTTCAAACATATAATGGTTTTCCAATCGCCCAGATCGACAATTCCCAACTAGAAATCTCTACAGCGCAACAGCCGCGTCAATACAACTCAAATTTCTGCGATCCTAAGTTCCTAACCCCTACATTCCAAACCTAGCATCACACGAATTGCGAACAGGTGAACCAAGCACACCAGCAGAACATCTAATTTCCCAAACACTCATACCGAATCGCACCAAAACGCTAAATCCCCTCACAAAGCCCTAGCTAATCACCGCACGACCAGATCCAGATCCACTGTACATAGGCACACAAAATCACATTAAGAGAGGTAGATAGAGAGAGCTTACGTTGCTTCCCCGCCAAACTTGGTAAACCCTAGGCTGCTCGCCGGCGGCGGCGCCGCCGCGGGACGGCGGCACGTACATCCCCACCTGCCCGACGACCTCCCCTCCTTCTCCTGTACCTCCGTCGAGCCCGAACCCCTAGGCCACCTCACCCGCCCCCACCCAACAATAACCACCTCCTCTACGACGACGCGCGCAGCAAACCCCCCAGATCTCCCCGAACCAAGCGCGCCCAACGCAGCCGCGCTGCCCCCCAGTGGCAGCTCCGGCGGCGGACACCACTGCCAGCGACGAGGCGGCAGAGGAGCGGAGGAAGCGTGGAGGCGACGGCGAAATGGCAAAGCAAACGGAGTGTGGTGGGGGAACGAATAAAGAGGAAGTCTTCGAGCACTCGCGATTCGCGAGAGAAATGTGTGCGCGGCTGCGCGAGCAGAAACACACGCGCCTGGGGGGACACGTCAGCGTGCGCCTAGCAGCAAACCGGCGGCGTGCCAGTGGTGGGGCCGCGCAATTTACAGGGGCGTTCGGAATAACTATAGTTTTTAAATTTTACTGAAATTTCATTGTAACTGACTGATTTTTTATTGTAGCTGAGTGGTATGTTAAGCATAATTAAATTTTAAAAAATGTAAAAATAAAAATGGCTCGCTAGTCTAGTGCGGACAATGCAAAGGAATATGAGAAAAAAACGGAACGCAAAAAAACTAAAAAACAAAAAAAATGCACTACGTAACAAAAATGCTACAGTGATTTTATCCGCTGCTACAGTATTTGATCGCTCAACAGTGAAAAAATCTCCATTCTGAGGGGGTGATCGGAATAGCGATGGCTTTTGGCTTTTGCTGAAAAAACATTGTAGCTGAGTTGGTTTATTGAGTATAATTAAATATAAAAAACCGAAAACAAAAAACGAAAAAAAATTATAAGTAAATTTTTTAAAAAAACAAAAAAACGAAAAAAAATAAATTTTACTTTAGCAGGTACTGTAGCTACAGTACCTGCTACAGTACAAAAATCGCAGAAGCTAGCGATGGCAGAAGCTGTCTTGAGCGCCCCCTGAGCAGGGCCATAGTTTCCCGAGTTTCGCACGTAGGGCCTACTTGGCAGTGAAGGAGGTAGTGTGGGTCGCGACTCGCGCCCGTTAAGCCAGAGGGGATGAGATGGGGCCGTGGGATTAAATAGTAAATTTTTATCGGTGAGACGGTGACTAATCACGAGCCGTTTGTTACAACGAAAAAATATATATTATAGATAACAAAAGTAACAATATGATCCTACAAGACCATAGTAAAGATATACAAAATCAGGAGATCAGGAACATGTTGCTACTCACATGTCCGTGCGATTTTTTAGGAGGGGGAAAGAGACGTACGAACATATATCATTCACAACTCACTCTTTTTAAACAATAATATGAAATTGTATAGAGAATAAATCACCACCAACTCATATTTTTTAACTAACAGTGCATAAATATAATCTAAGCCTACCATCAAACGCACGTCAAAGTCAGGATCCATCAAATGCTCAGTAAGGCAAGGCTAGCTCCTTACAAAACATGTTCTGGTGTGTTTAATAAAAAATTGTACTCAGTATTACAAAGGTTGCATCTGCTATGTTTCCTTACATCCTACTCTGTACTTGTATATGTCATGTTAATGAATTCCCGATGTTGTATCGAATCGATATGCTTTTGATTGGATCACTGTGTTGTTTGGTTCTTGAAGTTCCTAACAAATAGAATATGTGACATTACTGCATCAGCTTGATGACATAATGAAAGTCTGTATCTGAGCTATCACAGCCACCAATAGGTGTTGATGCGTAGCACATGATCTAGCTTGTTATAATGCCCCACTGATGTGCATTCCAAAATTTGAGATGAATCACAGGAGCTAGCAACTTCACCATATATTTCCACATGACAAAAATGCTCAGAAGATGGCCATCTCAATGTGCATTTCATAATCCTTCAACATAATATGAGTTGCTGTGACTAATTTAGTTCCCATATAAATATCTAACATATAAAGATAGAAGTACACCTTCTGTTTCTAAATAAACTATGTGTCGATGTTACATTTTTGAAAATTACTCAGCATTATATTTAAAAACTACTTTTCCTCCATGAACTACGAGTTTAGTTTAGAAGCACTCTTCCCTCTACAAATTCTTATTGTATTTGAATTTTCGGCAACTCAACCCATGTTTGGTATGTCCATCATGTAAGGCTATCTTCATGCATATAGTGCTAAGCATTGGTCAGGTCAATGCCATGGTGCCAACCTTGACATCTTCAATCCTAGACAACCCAAACTGAGGCAGGGGTGAAAACGGTTCATCTATCACTACATTAGCATGATAGCTTGCATGTTCTAGCTCCTAAGGTACTTTCAGCTCAGTAAGTTGGCAATCACTGATCTTTGCTTCATTCTTTACTTTTGTCACCCTATAATTGAAGCTTCTAGCAATCACCTAAGGGGACAACACACAAGAAAAGATTCAATCTACAACTTTCTACGAAGAGTTTCTATACCATAGATCATGCTTTCCACTTTCTTTGTTCTATAGTCCAGTTAACAATTGACAGTAGTAAACCATGTACCTGCACAGGGTTTGAGGAAATCAAATGTCCTCCAAAGCTACCTCCAAATATGCTACCACGGGGAGTAGAAACAACAATGCTACCTCATCATACAGTAGATAAGATATAAGAACCTTTTATTGAAACTATCTCAATATGGGTGAGGGTGATCATCACAAAAACTAGGAATTGTGTGAAAACCTCACTTTCTATCAAGATATTACCACATTATTTTGTAAAAAACATATTTGTAGATACATTAGCATACTATGCAAAAAAAATTAGCTACCTAAGAATTGTAACTTTATCACGTATGTACAGAACAAAAAAAGTTGGATAATCAAAAGACCCCACTAAGTAAACTATCCTAAATTACAATAACTATGTCACATACAAAAATTAAATTTCATTTCAAAGCACAAAATAGAGATAATATTCCATTTCAATGCTCAAAGAAGAGACATGTGGCCCTTATTAAAACTATTTGATTGTACGCAAGTTGCTATGATATGAAATAACCATGTCACATACAAAAATTAAATTTCCCTCCAACCAGCTTTCCAGCTTTCCAAGTCATATTACTACCTCTCTATTAATTTAGAAAATACAAGTAATCTCACCGAAAGGTTAAGATATCTTTGACCTGGATCGGAACCTAATGCCCTATCTTCAATTGTTGTGCAACATAGATCAACTTCCGTAAAAAGGACAAAATTGCAGAAGCTCCTGCCAATTATGCATTCAAGAGATAAACTCTATGCCAATTTAAAGACATCTTATCTTACTCAAAGATAAGAAAAGGTAGTGTAACTAATAACCCATTCGTATTTCCTTGATCAGAATGGAGGGCATGATATATACTATCGCAAATAATTTTTTTGAGAGGATATTGCCGTACATAGTTGATTAGAGTGTAACAACCTCTACAATTGCCTGTGGCTTCCTAAACAAATGATGAACTAAACTAAATGGTTACGTTTGAAACTTCGCAAAGATGGCAATGGATGACCACCTCAGATCTCCATAAAATGACCAGTACTCCAACAACAATATTATGCCTCTCGAAAGCGATGGAAGCAGCACAAGCCTATACCTATCGTAGCACATGGGCAACTATCTTCCTCCCCGTCTCATCCCTTCCTCTGGAGGTAAATTAAAATATATGATGTACAATAAGGATGTGGATGTGGTGCTTGAAATATTTAGAATACATATATGTATGACTTCTTGATATATGCAACAAACATTAGCATCTCTCTTTGAAAAATATATGTTCCAACAAGTTATGTGCGACATATAACATCAGGAATCTAATAATTTAGCAATGACAAAAACCAGTGAATGGTCAAATTACTTGGAGGTAGCAATGACTAACTCTAGGAAAATAACCTGGACGTGGGAAAATTAACCATGGAAACAAATCCATTCCATGAGCTATTCTCATTCATATACATGGGATTACAAAGCCATATGGAAAATTAATTCGGAACTAACATTCACAACTGATATGTCCACGTAATATGATATGCAACCATGTCATAGTCATTCATGATCAGTTCATATCTCCTTACCACTAGTTTGTATCTAGTTACAACAAGCTCATATCTCCATATGACCAGTTCGTAGACCAATTTGTGATATGTCCGACTAACTCACAACCAATCAATATACTCATAAGACCAATTTATATCTGGTCAGACTAAATGTCATCATACCTAATCGAATTCTATGTGAGAAACGTGTCATCCATGAACTACTCAACCTTTTTCCCTATATAGTGATAGATAACTTTATATGGTTGACTCTTTGACCACTCGTGGCATAGCCATGTACTTTCTTTATCCGACTACATCGAGAGGTCCAGAGATATCTCTCATATTATATAAGAGGGGCAAATCATGTATCCGACCAATTACATTTGTTCATATGTTTCATAGTATATCCAAAAGCTACTTCTATAACTATTCCAGAGCAGCATTTAGCTACCGCTATATGCTGATTTTATGTATAAGGATTATATATTATCATAGCTTGAGACCAACTGATGACACATAAAAATATAACAATCTCAACAATATTTCAAGATGGGTTAATCCAACACCATGTTCTCTAACATGTGTTCAGATTATTGATTTAATGTCCTCATATCCATGATCCATGAAACATAATCATCAATTAGTACATATGCTGATCTATAAATCATAACTGTCCCATGCAATAATATAAGATTAGTGATATTTTACAATAATATCAAAACATGAATAAATAGTTCCACGAATATGTCACATATTTATTGATTAATGCAAAAGATATTTATTGAATGGATAAAATAATATATTATTCAAAAGATCGAGTTGGAGTGGGCCACTAGTAGGGAACTCCTGCAACGAGGCAGCGTGGGACCGGTGAGGGGAGAGGGATTCGAGTGCGCCGGTGAGGGGAGTAGGGATCGCGTGTGCCGACGAGAGGGGTGGGGGCCAACTGCGACGTGGAGGGGACCAATGGTGAAGGGCTCCTAACATCGAGCTGGCCTCTTGAAGCGGCGGCGGTTAGGGCATAGAGACCATGTGGGCGAGAGAGAGAGAGAGAGAGAGGAGAGATAAGCGGCGCGTGTGAGAAATAAAGGGTGAGAACCGAACATGAGAGGTGGGAGTGGTTTCGTGTAATCGCAAATGATGGGTAATTGAAATTACGCAGCTGGGGAGGGAAATTCTTGCCAGGAGCGACCCCAACCTCGTTATGAGTAAATGAACTGTTTGCTGCTTAGCTCCTGGGATGCTCATGATTCTATAAAAAAAATAACTGAGGAGCAGGGTGCATGTTTGCCTAGGTTTTTGTTGCTCTGGTTAACAATCCGAGAGAAAAAGCCCGACCAAACAAGCCTTCGAGATAAATTCCAGCATCCGTTGGTTGGGCCATACACACGCGGGCCTAGAAAATACGATAGATTAACAACATTTTCGCCTACTTAGTTCGGCTCATGCCATGCACGTACTATGGTAGAACAAGGACTTGATCGAGACAAGACGATCTTGTAAGCGAAAGCAACGATTAATTAAAACCGGTGGCGCATTAAAGCGTCAGATTATGTGACAAGCACAAGCACCTTTCGCTGTTTACAAAACAGTACAATGATTAGCAGCTCTTGACAGACCATCACCTGTTCATCTAGATGCAGGGGTATATCTTAATTTTGAAGTGAAAATTTTGGTTGTTTGGTCCATTAAGCTCCTGAATCACTAATACGTGGTTGCAATCGATTTTTCAAGGCGCATTTTTGGGCCTGTTCTTTGCCTCAGTGGTGCACTACAAGAAATGAAACTCACGGCATGTTTTAATTTCACATGGTTTTTAGCACCCAGTGATAGAAAGGCACACCTTCTGAACTCTCTGCACACGTCTACAGGTACGCTAGATCATGTGGCATTGTGTTCCGGACATAGTACTGATATTTTCGGTTTGTAATTTATCGTTTCTTTTAAATAAATAAATAAATAAATTATTATTATTTTAAAATGATTTATTAGGGTTGGTTTTTTAAATTGGTTTATTCGTATTCAGTTTATTTATATAAACACTTATAATAAGATAAAAAACAACCGCCACCACTATAAATCGTTAATTGCAGTAAAAAACACAGAGACGTAGTTAACCGCTATAGCAAGGTTAGAAAGCATTTGATGTAGTAGTTTTCTTTGACAGAGACGTGCACATGCGGGCATAGTTAAGAAAACTAGACTGGACCGCCGGTTGAACCGGAAAAACATGGAATCGGACAATGCACCGGGTCAGTTCGGCTAAAAGACCATCTGCGTGATTGGACCGAAAAAAATGGGTGAACCGGCCGGTTTTTTAAAAAACCGGTGAACCGGACAGGTTTTATTGAACCAAGCGGTTTCTGCGAAGGACCAAAATACCCACAGTTATGCTAGGGCTTAGGGGTAAAAATGAAAAAAGTAAAAAATACCCCTCCTCCCGACGGCCCGGCCCCCAGTGACCCAGTCGCCCTGGCCCCCGTATCTCACACTCTCACTCTCAGACTCTCAGCCCAGATCTGGATCTGGAGTTTCCCCGTCGCCTTGCTCCTCCTCGGCTCTTCGAGTCGCCGCGCCGGTCACCTCGCCCTGCTCGCAGCTCCCCGCCGGCCGCCTCGCCTCGCTTTCATGACTCATCGCCTCGCCGCAGAAAATCGCCGCCGCCGCCCTCGCCGAGCCGTCTTGGCGATCTCCCTTCACGGCTTCACCATTCACCTAAGTATATAGTCTCCCATGCTCCTCGTGCAATTTACTTGTTACTTGTTTACTGTATAGTGTATACCTCTAAATAGTGTAATCCATACAAAATTTATTTCTTTCAATCATATTGCAGTACAAATAATCCATAGTTCCATACATTGCTGGTAAATATAAATTTACTTGTACATTGCAGTATTATGCTCAGTCTGATTCCATAATCCAATATTATGCTTAGTTCTTAGTCCTTAGTGTAGACCTTTTGCAATATCTGAACTGCAGCTGCTATTTTCTGCTAGCAATGGAATCTTCTGATACTCCACCAACTAGCCAGTCAGCCCAGTCGTCAGCACCAAGTGCTCCTAGTGAACAATCATCACAAGCAAGGATGTCAGTGGTCTTAATCTCAATCCTGAAGAAGAAGAACAAGCACCTTGGGGGCCCTTTGATTATCCTTAGTCTATTACTCTAGTATTTTGTTTGCCCTGTGCTTTCTTAGCCTTATTACTCTGTTAAACACTTAAACTGTTTGCTGTGTGCATGTTTGCATGACTAAGAGTACTCTATTTTTTATTTGGTGACTGCGTGGGGCTGCGGCTGGGGCAATGGCATGTTCTCTTCATGGATTAGAAACATTGGTCTTTGTTATGTCTGCTTCATGTTCTGTCTGCTTCATGTTCTAACTTCATGGATTAGAGTGCATTCTGAAATTTGTTCGTGCTATCTGCTGCTGCTGTCTGCTCTGGGGTTGTCTGCTAATGAAATGCATTCCATAATCCATATTGTTTCTGTTGCTGTCTGCTGAATGCCTGAATGTTGATGCCTGATGGTTAGTGCTCAACTGGTGCGGACTGCTCATGTTGAACCGGCGGTTCACCGGTTGAACCGACGATCCGACCAGTGAACTGGTGAACCAATGACTCCACCGGTTCGATCTCCGGTCCGATTTTCTTAACTATGCATGCGGGCCAAGCCATGGACACCTCGTAAATGCAGAAATCTTAGGGGCGTTCGGAATAAGATGGTTTCTGACTAAAATTTTATTGTAACTGATTTATTTTTTATTGTAACTGAGTTAGCTTATTGGGCATAACTAAATTTAAAAAAAATGTAAAAATAAAAGCGGCATGCTAACGTATCACGGATAATGCAAAGAAATACGGGGAAAAAAAACAAAACACAAAAAATCCAAAAAAAGGAATAGAAACAAAAGTGCTACAATACCTTGGTCGCTACTGACAGTCACCAACGCCCAAAAACAAGTTGTCGTGAGCGCTGCCTTAAGCTTATGCTATTGACTTTTAAAAAAAACTATTTTTTATAGTAAAATTTTGCTCGTTTTGACCTCAGCTCCTAATTTTTAACTTCTAGTTTACTATTTTTTAATTTTAATTTTTTGGGTTTTTTCGTATTTATTTGTATTATCTGTGATGAGATAATATATTTTTTCCTATTTTTAATTTTAAAATTTAATTATACTAAAAACTATAAATAGCTACAGCATAAAAATAAACATATGTATTGGATATGGAGCTTCATCATGTTTGACACCATCCTCGACGTTTCAGTAAAAGTCTTGTGTTTCAAATATGCTCTAAGCTAACCTAAATACACACTGAGCAGTTTGATCATATGATCAAAGGCCGAGATGGTTACTGATTTTTTAAAGAAAAAGGATAAATGGATATCCTGTTGGCCAATGGTGGATGATCTCGAGCGTTGATTTGCATGGATCGGGTATGAGATGTGATGTGATGTTACACCTTTGCTGCTGCGGCTACATGCATGTGGTGGTAGAGATCGGAGAAGAGGCAGTGTAACTGACTCTAGGTAAGTGTGATCCAGGATGCTTACAAAACATCATAAATGCCCCATTAATACCAGAAGGTGTCTGTGCCCCTCTCCTCTCCTCTAGAGAGAGAAGCAGCATGCTACTCCATCCAATACAAGTATGGAGAGAGAAAGAGACAGAGAAAGCTAGAGGAGGAAACAGTGCACCATTTGATTTGGGAACTGCACTGCACCCTCACTTCAATACTCTCACCCTCCCCCCTCTTCCTCCTCCCTCCCTCCCTCCCAAGAAGCAAATCTGAAAACCTCATCACTCCACCACACCCACCTCTCCTGTGTGCAGCAGCAGCAGCAGGAAGCCATGATCCCATGAAGGACAAGAGGAGGAGGAGGAGATAGATAGGTAGATTGGTTGGTAGGGTAGGAGCTAGCGGTGGGAGGGATGTACAAGAACCAGCTGCAGGAGCTGGCGCAGAGGAGCTGCTTCAGCCTGCCGTCGTACGTGTGCACTCGGGAGGGGCCCGACCATGCGCCGCGCTTCAAGGCCACCGTCACCTTCAATGGCGAGACCTTCGAGGGACCCAGCAACTGCACCACGCTCCGCCAGGCCGAGCACGCCGCCGCCGAGGTCGCCCTCTCCCGCCTCTCCCTGCGCGGCCCCTCCGCCTTCCTCACCGCCAGAGTCCTCGTAAGTCGTAACCATCCATCCACCTTGCACCTTCTCCTTCCTCTTCCTCTTCTCG
The DNA here is from genome assembly GCA_036346265.1 of Melocanna baccifera. Classification (NCBI taxonomy): domain Eukaryota; kingdom Viridiplantae; phylum Streptophyta; class Magnoliopsida; order Poales; family Poaceae; genus Melocanna; species Melocanna baccifera. The sequence continues at coordinate 16,605,336 of CM070702.1, forward strand.
ACGTGCTCCTCTGTTTCTTGCTGTCGTCGTTGATGCAACTTGTTCGTATAGGATGAGACGGGGGTGTACAAGAACCTGCTGCAGGAAACGGCGCACCGGGCAGGGCTGAAGCTGCCGGTGTACACCACGGTGCGCTCGGGACCGGGACACTCGCCGGTGTTCGGCTCCACGGTGGAGCTCGCTGGCATGATCTTCGCGGGGGAGCCTGCCAAGACCAAGAAGCAGGCAGAGAAGAACGCCGCCATGGCTGCTTGGTCCTCCCTGAAGCAGAGTAACCAACCACAGCCCTCGCCACGATTCCAGTTCTGCTCAGATCTTCAATTACGAGTCACAGCGAACGCTACGATTCTTGCAGTGCCGGAGGCGTGCAAGGAGCCCGGCACCGGCTGCGGCAGCGAGGAGCAGGAGCAGGTGGTCGTCGCCAGAGTACTGTCCACCCTGAAGCCGCGAGACGATTGCAGCGACGGCAAGGCGGCGCCTTTACTGAAGCATTGCACCGCCGGCTCTTCTTCCTCTGCTCTGAACCGATCGCTGTACAGGCACCAATGGCGGCCTCTGAACTCCCCTGCCGCTCAGCCGAGGACGCGCTCCGTCCAGCCGCCGCCGCAGCCGGCCGGCCCCAAGATACTGCCTCCCCTGCACCTGCTGCAGCAAGTGGCGTCCACCTCCCGAGACGCCGCGGCCGCCGAGCTGGAGCAAGAGAGGAGGAAGGCGGCCGAGCTGGTGCAGATGCTGGAGAGGGCCATGCTGAGGGACAGGGCGGAGGCAATGCCGTCGCCATGCTACTACGCGCACGCCTCGGCATACAACCACGGCGGCGCGCCAAGATCCTTCGTCGCGGGCGGGTTCCACTCGTCGGCGATGGCCGTGGCGCCGGCGGTGAGCGTGCGGTCAGTGATCCCGGTGTGCGCCGCGCCGCCGTCACCCCCGCAGCCGCAGCCGGCGGCCAAGGATGATGAGCGGAAGGGCCCACCAGCAGCAGCTGGCAAGAGGGTGTGAGCTCGTGGCCAGCTTTTGAGGATCAAGAAGAGAAGAAATCGGTAGCTATATAAGAGTCTGGTTCTTGCAGGGGAATTTTGATCACAAGTTTCTCTGTATCTAAATTGTGTAAGTGATCAATCAGCTCTCTCTCTCTCTCCCCCCCTGTGGTTTGACCAGGATGGTGAAATCTTTAGAAAGGCAGCCATGAAATCTTTAGATGGATGGACATATGATATAATAGTTCTAGGGCTTCAGTAGAAGCCATGCTCCTCCAGTGTTAACTAGCTTATCGTCACTTTGGCTCTATATGTATGTCTTGTCATATAAATTTGATTAGCTCATTACATAGTTTCCTTCTTCCCTGAACCCTTTCCTTTCTTTTTTCTGATATATTCGAAAACCATTTCAGCAATATTCAAAAATCAATATAATCAAATGCAGATAGTAACAAAACAAAATGCTGTATTAACACATTACTATCAGATGTAACCATGGTGATGATGCAACAATGAACTACACATTCCATACTCTTGTTTGACTCATTCATGGGCATACATGAGATCACAACTGCACACACACACAGAACAAGAAAGATGACCGGAGTAAATGAATCGGCCGTAACGTCATCCTTAAGAATTACGCAGCAAAGCGATGCATGCAATCGGGTTCCGGACGGTAGTACGTGAGGAAACATTCAAGGAAGGTACACATTTCATATGCAGAGTTTATGGTGATCTTGACTGTTGAACAAACGGGCACATGACACCAAGGGAGACGTCTAAGGCCCATTCAATTTGGCTTTTTTTAAAATGATTTTTGGTTCCCTTGAATTGGGCATTTTCTTTTGTTTTTTTGTTTCTTCAAAAATCAAAATAAATAAAATAAAATTTTAAAATAGATTTTTTGAACGACTTTTTAAACTTAAAATCATGTGTGCCTGTGCATCATCTCCATCGTCTACTGCTGTCTTGAAAAACCTTAAAAACCATAAGATATAGTCTAAAATAATAAATCTTTTGGTTTTTAACTGAATGACACTATAATAACTGTTAATTTTTTCTAAGACATCCAATTAAAAGAAAATGCAAAAAAAGTGTGAAAACACTGTTATATCAATATAGACAATGTAAATAAAAAATCATTAGGAAGCAAACGTGTTTTAAATAATTTTTTATTTTTAGAAGCGACAAAGTCCAAAGTTATTTTAGAACCAAACCTAAATCGTTGAGAACCACATGGTTAGCACCATCAAATGAAGTTTCTCAATGATCTAATCCATCTCTCTCTTTCCTTGGTCCTTTTCTTCCACCATTGCACAGGGAGGACACCATATGTAGGAGGAGGGTTATGGAGTAGATAGCAATGTAAGAACCGACGATGCTGCAATGGTAAGGCACGGGAGGGGAGCGAGAGAAGAGGAGTTGGACATGAGAAGACGGCTGTGTGGTCACTCTCTCCATCTCTAGACATTAATGGGCATAGCACAGACATTTATTGCCCTCTCAGGGGGAGGCCAGAGGGGGGAGAGAGAAGGGGGAGATGGCAGGCATGCTTTAATGGAGGCCAGTGGCCATTTAGTGGGCACTGTCTTCCTCCATCAATGCTCCCATGAGAGAGATCACAAACATGCTACTCCATCGGAGAAGAGCCACCCCCTGTTTCGAAGGGGTGTGTAAATGATTTCAAAACCAAAGCATGATTTAGGGTCCAGTTGGAATGTAATCAAATCAATATATGATTTAGGGTCCAGTTGGGATGAGAATGAGATGTTGGTGGTGTTTATTTAGGTTTAAAAATTTATACTTTATGATTTTTTTCCTGTAACAGTTATATTGTAACTGCTGATAGCTTTTTTAGCGTAATTAAATTAAAAATTAAAAAATTATATTAATATAGATAATATAAAGAAATAAGAGAAAAAAGATAAAAAAACCACCAAAATAAAAGAGATAAAATTAAAAAACTATAATCTAAAAGTAGAAACTTAAATGAGCAGCACAGTTATACGATCGGTTCCATAAAACCGGTACGAGACCTCACCGAAACCATGTACGCTGCCCTCTACGTACACGAGGCAACAAACGTGCAAATCATCACAAAAAAAATTGAATAGAAAATAGAGGAAAATACAGTTAAGTAGCTAAAATGCTATATTATGATTTATGAACCAACCAGCCTTTAGAGCGGAAGTATAGTAGGACCTGTAAACTAACAAACGCTAGGAAGGTTATTCTTCGGAGCGGTGAATAATCATTTTTCTCGAATCTATACCACACTCGTCGTCTTATACCAGAACCGCCGGTTGGTGGAGGCATCAACCACCCCAAGATCCGGTCTCGCGACGCAGCGCGCGAGCCCACCACGACGCTTTGACATTCGCGCTCGCTCCCTCAGACATTACTAATGGCTGACTTGTTTGTAGGGCTGTCTATTTTTTAACCGAATCGAAAAAATCGGACCGAAAAAACCGAACCGAACCGGTCAACTCAGTTTGATCGGTATTCGGTATTCGGTTCGGTTATTAGATTTTAGAGTTTTTTTGAGTTCGGTTTTTTTGGGAAAAACCAGCTAAAAATCGAAAAAACCGAACTAGTATAAATTGAGTGTATGTTTGTAGTATATGTAGTAGTATATGTTAGTAGTATATGTAGTATACTTTGGTAAATATGTATTATACTTTGGTATATGTAGTATATGTTAGTAGTATATGTATTATATGTTACTCGCATCAGTTTTTGCTGGCTAGTAGTATATGTATTATCGTCTACTCATCTCACTAGTCGCTATATCGTTAGCAATTCGCGTTAACTTTGGTAAATACGGTATTTACCGATACCACACCGAAATAAATTGGGATTTACCAAAAACGAACCGTATTTCTAAAAATACCGTATATAACCGAATTAGTAACACCATATTTACCGTATATACCGTATAAACCGAACCGTATAAACCGAAAAAACCGAATGCACAGCACTACTTGTTTGTCTTTGGCTTTAATTCGTTGCTTTCTATTTTAGTAATTAACCTTTAAAAGATATATTTTTAAAAATAGAATCTATAATTATATTATAGTAAATATTATACCAAACTTAGTTATACCAGTTAAAATCATATACGATTATTTTTCTCTGTGTATTGTCTCTCATAAATAACTATGATTTAAAAATTATAAACTAAAATTCAAAATTACATCATAAAAGAATCCAACCTGCCTCGTGCGCGCAGTAATTAGCTCCACGTTAGCGACGAGCCCTCCTCGTCGTCCTCGTAGCGCAATCGCAAAACCACCCACTCAGAATACTGTACACATTTGCAAGTACTACAAGAGACGGGTAGATACGTACACATGGACTCTACGGATCGGCGCGCCATTTATGCTTTGTCTATGCGTGTCTCCTCCATGCACGCTTAGTCAACCGCGCCGGCCATTCATACAATCGAGTAGCCGTGTTGGCGCGCGATAGAATCACTGTATTTAAGGCGCTTTGACCTGCCCAGCCGGGCGACCGGATCGACGCGCGCGGCCGGTGGCCGACGGGTCATTCCATGTGCGATCGAGGGAAAAGACGGTAATTTTGCGTCTCAGCAAACGGGGTCACACATCCGGGCACGCGGTTGGTCGGTTATCGATCTTCGGCTGAACTGCCACGAAACTTCGCGAATTAACTTCAAGTACTAATTTTGCGAAAAATTCGTAGTTACGCTGGGGACTTCCGGGTTTTTTTAACGGTTGGTGATGGAGAGTGAATTAAATTTGAAGCAGGTGTGTTAGTGACCCATGAGGGATTTTTCACCTCAGTTGGGTCCCATGAGTCATGAGGGGGAGCCATGGGCTTGGGGTTGGGCAGACCGATAGTACCGACCATGATTTGTTCCCAACCACTTCTCAGCGTTGCGTGGCGACGGCATGGAATGCAACGGATAAAGGAGGCGCCCAATGCCAACGGGGAGGGAAACCACGCGGTAAATTCGACTCCTTTTTTTTTTATCCAGGAACGTGCAGCTGCTGGTTCGTGTATGGATCGGAGGTAATTCGTGATGCTTGTCTCCATATATGCTTACATGTTAAAGCAACCGCGGTCGACCGGTCTGGTCACTGTATATTGGTAGTTATTTTTGCAGCGCCACTGGCTATGTCTAGGGTCATATGTAAAAGTGCCGAGCTTTTTTTTTATCTGTAACTTTTATTTTTTAATTGATTGTAAGAGAGATTAAAAGAGTAAGAGACTCGTGTTAAAAAACTACTCCATTTAAAATAGTTTTTACAGTGACTCTTACAAATGATTTATAGAAACTACCATGAAAAGTCATTCAATTCAAAAACCGATTTCTAAAAATTAAAAGTTAAAAACTATTTGAAAGTGAGGCTAGATTTGAGCAAAAGTTGGGCTACATAAGGTTTAGATCGAGTCAATGAAAATTTCGGCTTTCATCGAGCTAGGGCCATACCGGGCTTGGGGACAATCGGTGGGTTTCGAGCTGGTTGGGCTAGATTGGACCCTGGTCCTACAAGCTTGCTAAGGTGCCGTGGTGGGCTTGACTATTTTGACCACTAAATTTACGCAAGATTAGGACAAAATTGGGATGGGTCAGTTGGGCCTAAAAATCTAAGCCCAACCCAGCCTGGCCCAGCCCAAAACGAGGACCAGTTGAACAGTAGCAGCCAGCCTGGACACCTGGGATCTGTTCGCGAGCATATTGGCATGCCTGGAAGAGCAGTTCAAAACACTGACATGGACATCCTTTGGGCACGGCCGTGGTCCCACCGGTCAGGACACCAAGACAGGTTTGATTGATCAATGGCAGGGCTTGCAAGGCCATGCCAGAAACTGGAGAGATCCTTTCCAAAACCTTTTATTATTTTTTGTTCTCATCTCTTTCGAGCGTTCTTTCATTGCCTCCCACTTGCTGTTGTCGTCCACCCTTTCAGCTTCCTTTCAAAAAGGCTGCGCTCGTGGACGTGATATGATAGGATCTGCTCTGCTTCCTCGGCTAATCTACTTAGCAACCAAAGCGAGAAACACGCTCATGCTAGTGTTCTCGATCTCGTGCTGTCCCATATTGTTATTGCTCCGTTCATGTCGTGTTAACGTTCCACTTCAGGCAATGTTTGGAACGTTGAAAAGATGTAGGAATTTGAATTCACAATCTAAATGATTTTGCATCAGCTCCAGCTAGAATTCTGTTAAATTTATGAAATTTTGACGTTCCAAACAGGACCTATTATTGTAAGCGACGAGAGCATCATTCGCGAGGCGACTATACTACATGTCCGGTTTCTTTCAACAAATATAATAACTAACACAAAGTTTTTTTTTATAAAAAAAATGTTACTAACCCGGGGGGTGCAGTGCAGCAGATGGCTATACTTGGCCTAGACAAAGCTCACACCGTGAAAGGATTGCTTTAAGGGGGCATTCGGAATAGCATTTACTTATGGTTTTTTACTGTAATTGGTTTATTTTTTATTGTAACTGAATTAGCTTATTTGACATAATTAAATTTAAAAAAATTAAAAATAAAAAACATATTAGCCTATCACGGACAATGCAAAGGAATACGAGAAAAAAATCTCAAAAAATCTTTAAAAAACCCAAAAAAAACGAAATTACTGAATAAAAAAAATAAAAACTAAAACAGAAATTAACTTTAAACCAAAATAAACGAGGTCTTAATGGGCATTGCCTGCGTTGCCTCTCCTTTTCCGTATAAACTTGCAACCAAAGCAATTATTTTTGTTTTTTTGTGCACCATCACCTCAACTGGTGTCATTTCCCTGTACATCTTCTCTTCTCCCTTGTAATGAGGCCAAGGTTGCAATGTGTTCTCTCTCTCCTCTCCTCTCTCTCTATCTCTTAAAGCTATTTTCTTGTTGGTTTGTATGATTATATGCATGGATGTGCTAGCTAGTAATATTTTGGTTCTTTTACGGTACCACAAAATAAATATGAGTTGTTCATTCTTTTTAATGTAATAGAGTAGATTACTTAGTATTTAGTTATACTAACACTGTAGTATTAGCAGTAGAATCTTGAAAGGAATATAATTGTAAAGGGAATGTATGATGTAAGAGTAATTTCTACAAGCGCCACGGCAGTGCACATACAAGCTATGGCGCAATGGAATAGGTGAGGGGAGGGGATGGTAGCGACAGAAACGATTAATAATAGATTTAGAGGAAAAGTCTATAATACCTTTACGAAAAAAATAGATTTATATAAAAAAATCTATTATATCTTTATAAATGATTAAATTTAATTTTTACTACCACTGTTTTATCAATAGTAGAATGTATCATAAAAAGTCGCTAATATTAATGGGCACTGGCACACAATCTCTCAACTTTGAATTTTCTCCCCTGCTGCCGTACTAACGCCACCGTTGTAAAGGCAGGCTTTGACAGGGAGGAGAAGAGAGAATTGTTCAAGGTTCTACGCCGTTTTGCCCCCCTTTCCTTAATTCCCCAGTCATATCTGGTGCAGGCGAGGCGATCGATCCATGAATTGATGATGCCTTGCGATATCCAGTATACGGCCTGGCAGCACTACAAATTCCCTCTGTACATTTACCAGCCAGAAAAAGGTGTTTTTTATGCCCCTGTGACAGAACAAGGTGTATACAATCTTCGCCTTTTCATTTTAGCTTAACTCGATGTTCTCTGCACTATATCAGGTAAGGGTAGATGGAAACGTAAGACACGTGTCAACGTGCCATTGTCACCGTAAAACTAACAATCAAATGGCACATGGCTGAAAGTAGAGGGAAACGTTAGAGTTGGTTACCATTATCATAGATTCATAGCTATCATATCACAATTGTTGTTACCATGCAGGGAGCCAAGCATATGATCATGTGTCAGCAGTGGATCTAGAATTTTATCACATTTCGGACCGTAAAGTATCAGAGATCACACTACCTAAGCTAGGAGAAAAAGTTACGCCCCAGGTTTTGGTAAATATCACACTCATTGGGTTGGAGTCTAGACTGTCACAGGGATGAATCCTCCCCTGATCGGTGCTTAGCCCTACAATCTCTAAAGCAACTACTAGCCAGTGACAATGAGAAGCTGATTGTACCGTTGGTGGAGTAGACACATTAGCACATGTGTGATCCTGTAGTGCAACCAACTTCAGAAACGGCAGTGCAACCAACTTCAGAAACTCTGTAGTGCGACAGGCTCGATCGCTCCTAAACCAGACCCGCAGTTTGTTACGCGGCGGATTCCATTGCAGATGGGCAGTCAATTAAGAGGGACCTTTTGACCGGGCAGAGTCGGGCGAGAAACCGCTGCGATCGCATGCCTCCCCTCCTCCTACCTGCATCCTCCTGTTCACCCAACCACACGAGCACGGAGACAGATATGTGTATGCACGCCGATGCAGACGTCCCAGCTGCCCAGGAATTGAATGGAATTCCTTTCGAGAGGACGATCCGCAAGATACTGACGCTAGTATTAGCATATGTATAGTGTATGCATTCGCGCGCATCGGGATTCGAAACATGGTGAGGCAAGCATGGATGATTTAAGACAGGATGTCTGGCACAGGAGACGCATGTGGATGGGAGGACACGAGCATGCACAATGCGACTCCATGTACACCGACCTCAAGAAAAGATTCGTTGAGTCGAACCAAAAACAGCGCCGATGCAAGAAATCTGGACTATTTTGGTATCGTTGCACATAAAAATTCTAATTTTAGCTTTTTTTATGAAAAAATTCCGAATCTAGCCCCCTCTCCACCGCACGACTCATCAGGAAGCGACACGTGGCGGAGTCGTGCGGTACCGGACCGCACGACTCGCCAGGAAGCGACACGTGGCAATCGTGCGCTCCCGCACGACTCTAAAATCGTGCCACGTGTCGCTTCCTGGTGAGTCGTGCGGTCCGGTACCGCACGACTCCGCCACGTGTCGCCTCCTGGTGAGTCGTGCGGTCCGGTACCGTACGACTCCGCCACATGTCGCCTCCTGGCGAATCGTGCGGTCCGGTACCGCACGACTCCGCCACGTGTCGCTTCCCGGTGAGTCGTGCGGTGGGGAGGGGGGCTAGATTTGGAATTTTTGTACGAAGAGGGCTAAATTTGAAATTTTTGTATGCTAATAGTACCAAAAACGTCCAGATTTCCCGATGCAAAGCCAATAGAAAAACCAAAAACGGTCTCGGAAGATGGAGAGAGAGGGAGAGAGCACAAGGGAAGGGGAAGTTTTTTTTTATTTTTTTTAATTCTGACATGGGTCTCGCTGTCGATTCAATACGCTGGAGTACGAGGGATTAAGGCCACGCATCAACTGTGGATCCCATTGTTTTTATGAACCGGTGCACCACTGTGCTTGCCCTGAGCGCGCTGGTGGTGATTTGGTATGTCTGTGGGACTGGTAGCACGGCGAAGCATGGACACAGAAGCGAGAGAGCACTGACCAACGAGGCATTGATGGTACAGTGACTGCAGACAGCAATGTTGATCTGCTCCTGTATAGGCTGTGTATGTGGAGCAGCAGGAGTGGACGATTCTTAGATTCAGTGACTTTGCCAATTGACCCATCGGTAGTGCAAAGTCTTGCTCAGAAATGCAGACTATATCTTTTGGAACTTTCCTAAGTCACTGTTAATCAGAATGCACACTCGGCCATGAATCGCTTTGTTTCTGTTCCGGTGCGTTAAGCTCCATGTAGTCGCACCCTCTCAAGCAATGGTACCGTACAAGATGCAGAGCATGTTCAGATGCTGGCAAATCATGTGAATATTGTACATATAGATGACACACAGGTGCAGGCGTAAACCAAAGGAAAATTGAGCGATCAGCTACTGCAAAATCTGAACTGAACCTCCCAATAGTTGCTTACAAATAAGCTGCAACGTCATGATTCAAGAATTACACTACAGCCCTTGATGTAACACACTAGACAGGACAGAAAAGTGACCAAAACATAGACAACACAACACTCAAAAAGGAGCCAGAAAAGGACGTTACAATTCAACAAATTCAACAGAAAGAACAGAGAGAGCTCGCTATCTCAACACGGCAAGAATTAATAAAGCTCAGCTCCATACGAAAACATAGCCAGCAGGGTATTTATTTGGACAAAAACGCACTAGTTACCCAAACTGGTAATGCTAGAACCAAGTGCAGACAACCACCACCAGTTTCAGGCACATCGACATACTTTCGAAACTGAGTTCTGAGAGCAGCGTTAAGGATAGAGAATATATGTGCATAGACTCTATGAAAACAACAGACAGCAACTAGAGCTGAGCTCGTACTATCTTCTACACAAGACGTCTATTCTAGCAGTGTTCTACCGGTAACTCCTCCCTCGTCCGTCTCTCCCCTCGTAGTAGTTATTGCCGCCTTGTTCATAGCTTGGGTTGCCTCTTTGGCCTTGGTAGCCTGGCGCACTAGCACCATAGCTAGGACTGCCACCTTGGTAAGGACGCGGGTTGCCGCATTGGAAAGGAGGTGGGCTGCATCCCTGGTAACCCGGCCCTCCGGCCTGGTGTCCTGGGCTGTTGCTTTGGTAAGCAGGGGCCGTCCCGCCGTGCATGTTGCCACCAGGGTTACCTTGGTTACCAGCTTGATTGCCAGGGGATACACCTTGGTAGCCAGGAGTTTTGCGAATGAGTTTTGCAAATATATTAAAGAACATGCAATATGTCTGCTGAAAATTGCAAGGTAGTATGACCACACCCTGTGAGGGTGGTCTGACTGGAGCGGTATGATCAGCTCTGTGTGAGTGGTCTGACCAGCCTACGGTATGACTGCACTGAGTGTGGCGTTATGATTGGCGTGGTCTAACCGGTCGTGTGTCGGCGGTCTGATCGATCGTATTCTTATCGGCCGATGTCTTACCAGCCATTAACTAGAGGTAAGATTGGCTCATGACGAGTGGTCAGACTAGCGCGGTATGACAAGCCTTGCGCTACTACTAGACATTAGTTGTAGGTAATGATTTTTCAGAGAGCTCTGTTTTCTCAATCTCGATTGGTGTGGTCAGACCGACTTGTGTGGTGGTTCAACTGGCATGCGATCTGACCAGCCCCTGTGAGAGCAGTCAGACCAGTCGAGGCTTGTAACGACTAGCTTTCTAGCCATTGCAAGGAGAGCAGTACGATTGGCCATTTGCTTGTGGTAGTACCGTATTTCCTGCTTTTAGTCCCACCGGCTAGTTTCTTAGAGTGGGGTATAAATATTCCTTTGTGGCTGGTTGGGAGAAGTTGATGATGTCCTATTATGCATTCTTGAGCTAGTATGAGTCTCTCCACTTAATTATGCATGTGTTATACTTTGTTGGTAAGGAGATAGGTCTCTAGTTGTATGTATTGTATCTAGGGGTAGATTTTTGTATCCATTTGAACTTATACATCCATTGTACATGGTGAGAGTCAAGCAAACAGCTTAACTTATTATTGTTGGAGGTTGTTGACTCCTAAATGGCCTTAAAGGTGTTGTATCCAGTAATTTTTTTAAAGAAACTTGTGAGAAGGCCTAGCATTGTTGTGAAGATTGGAGCTCACCTTTCCAGAGAAGAAAGAGCTACCACTAGTAGAAAAATAAGACGATTTGTTTAATTTGTGGAGCCGATCCAATTTATTTAGGCTTATTTTAATGTGGATTAAGAGAGACTGGCAAGTCTCCGAGTACTACGATAAAAAGAGACCGTGTCAAGTGTGGTTTGCCTTCTTGAGCTTAAGTTACATAATTGCAAATCATATTTACAGAAATTAAATTGATTTCTTATTACCTTAGAATTATAAATCTTGACATAGACTTAGGATGTGGGTACACTTAGGTGAATCTAGATAATTTAAGCCTTAATTATGTGAAACTGATTTGATATATGCTTTTCTAATGAAAATTTGATTTTAGCTAAATATATTTTAAAATGCCTATTCATCTCTCCATTAGTCGGCCTCCTCGACCTTATAGACGGTCTGACTAGCTTTGACTGAAGGTAATTGACAGGATTAAGAAATTTGTGGAAAATGGTCAAGGGTGAGTTTTGAAGTTCTAGGTCATTGCATTCATGGTGCATAAATCATGTTAGACTAATGTGGGTCAAGTTGTGAAAAACTTGTGCCTAAAAATGATTTCTTGTTCTTTGATGTGTAGGAAGATTGAAGGCACTCATGATCGACGACATATGTAACAGTCCAGCTGTTTATTTCAAAAATTATTAGTGAAAAAAATAATTTAATCTCAAATAAAAACAAGTGTTATTTTGGTTTGCCTGAATTTTGGTTTTTAGTTTTCTGTTTTTCTGCTTTTTAAAACACTTTTCAATTGAAAAGTAATTTAAGTAAAACATAAAATAATAATAAATAAAGTATATTTTAAATTTTGTAAAAATCCTAATTCAAATTAATTATTTGAACTCATTAGTTTTTATCTAGATTTTATGTGATTTCTCTGGAATTTAAAATCAATTTTAAAATTAAAAAGTATTTTTAGTATGAAATTTAAAATCGGAAATATTTTTTTCTAAAGTCCAAAATATATTCAAAACTTTCTATCAGTTTTCTGAATTTTTTAGACTTTATTTGTTATTTTATAGTATTGTTTTAATCTTTTGCCTTTTGTTTAAAAGAAAAACCATTTAAAAATTTCTCTCCCTTCCCTCGGCTGACACATGGTCTGCTCTAATCTTTTCTCGCCGCCACACAGTGCCATCTGCCTGTATGCCTGTGCTTTCTCCCTCTCTCTTTTCTTCCAGATAGATCGGATTCTCCCCGCACCACACGTTTAAAATCCAGACGGTCCGGCCCCTTATCTCTCACCTCTCCCTCTCTCTCTCTGCATGTGGGCCCGCTCGACTGCCCACCCCTCTCGCTGCTGCCTTGGGCCGTCTTGTCAGCCCCCCTTCCCCCTTCCTTTCTCTTGGCGAGTGCTGACACCATTCCCGCCGCCCAATCCGAGATTGAGTCTCCTCTCCCTTCCATTTTCAGTTGACCGCCCAAAAGGAAATATTTCGTGGGATCACTAATTTCTTAATTTCCAGCCGAGCCTACCTTTCTCATGCCTCTCCTTTCTCCCTCCAACCGAAACCTCGCCCTGTACTTCCCCCTCAGGCCAATAAATGGGACCCTCAAGCAACCTTGAGCCACACCTCAGCTCTCCCCACCTTCAGATGTCCCTCTCGACCACTGTTCATCTGTGTCGTCTGCCACCAACCATCCGATCTATTGTGAACCACGTGTTGACCATCTGTCATGAGCTAGAGTGCACTATAGTTTCCAACCGTTGTATCTTTTGACCACTGTAAACTTCCATTCACTGTAAGCTTTCGATCACTATATCTTCCGACCACTATAGCCATCGACCACCATAGCCTTCGACCACTATAGCCTCTGACCACTGCAGCCTCCGACCACTGCAGCTTACGACCAGCTCTCGGCGTGGTCACTTTTCCTTTAGAAAAATAATTTCAAAAATTCTAGTTTTTCTTTTTCTTTAGAATTAAACCTCTAAAAGCCTGTTCTCCTTCATCCTAACTTCGTTTGAACCAATTCAAATTCCTAAATTCATCTAAAATCAAGATCTACCCAAATATGCTAAAATATCAGAAATAGCAATGGGACCAAAACCGTGCTTGGAGGGTATTGGGAGAGTGATTTAGGTTAAGAAAACATTGAGGAGGTTGAGTGGATGGAAAGCTTACACCTTAGTGGTTCAAGCTTATACGCTTTGAGAAACGTGCATAAGTCATGTATATGTGTAAAATCTGGTGTGTATGGGGTTAACAAGTTTATCTGGTTATACTAATAGATAATATCTATTAGGGTTGGATGTAAGCTAGTTACTTTATCTATTTGAGTGGGATGAGTTGATGGCATGTTGGCAACCAAACATCCATTCACTGGGGTTTAAGAGAGAGACTTCATTATGGTTAAAGTTTTGGGTGGGAGCTCTTGTGAGAACTTTGTTATCCAGGTTAAAGTGCCTATAAAACCTTCATCTATAAGTTATAATGGATTAATTTTGTTCATCTTTTATAGTGTGTTCTTACTCTTTGTTGATTTTGCACTTGTTGTAGTTGATGTTTTGCCATCTATCCTTCCCTTTCGATCTTGTTGGATTGCAAAGATGTGTAAGTGATAGAGATGTCTAATAAGGATTATATTCTATCCATCTAGGGACCAGTCACAGTAAGATCATAAAGGTTGCCTAATTTGGATCGATTTGTAGCACTTCTAGTGAAATCTTGTTCTGAGGGTTTTGGTTTCAAATATTTGGGTGCACATGTGAGAACTAATCTAGAACTATCTTAGCTATCCTGAACCTACGAGCAAGTTATATCTCAAGTTTATGAGTTTTGCCTGGTTTTGATGCAACCTTGCGTATCTTGAGGAAAGTTGAAACTTTAGCCAAAATCTATGTGATCCTTGGATGGATTATGTTTCTGAGATCCTCAACAAGATGCGTAAAAAGTTTTTAAATCATTTGGATATGTATTTTGAAGATTGCACTATTTTTTGTTTTGGCTCGCGCTGAATTTCAGTTTTAAGAACAGAGGTGCGGTGCGACTGCCCCTTGTTGGAAATATGAGCAATATTTTAGTTCTATATTTTACTAGAAGGCAAATATCACAAATAACTAATGATATATAAAGTAGTGCTAACAACTGGTATATCACTGTACTTCAAAAATATATAAAAATAGAATTTAAATAGGTCGATCGATCACATGAACGACTTACAATTGGGTATGAGAAAGAACAAAAAGCAGCACAGAACATAGATGTCACAGTGAAGCGAACGGTTGCACAGATGTGCGCTGCCCAGAAATCTTATTACTGCCCCCGTGTAGATCTTCATGGCAGCAATGGCTCAGAGATATCGCTCCCCTTCTTCACGGTGCACACCGGGAAGAAGAGTCAACGATGTTCAGACGGCACAGAACAACAGCACAAGTTTGCAGGAGGAAGAAATAGAGGCAGTGTGATTCTTGGCTATATATTTTGGACGTCTCCAAGCATATATATATAGATAGACTATGAACTGACATGATTAAGCATCTATTTACTCATTAGTAACTGACATATTTAACCAGCCATTTACCCACTGGTAATTGCATATCATCAAAACCCAAAAAAGGCTCAAATTCAAATGTTTGAATCTCATTCAAACATAGAGAGATTGATGCACAGTTTAACAAAAATAAAAGTGGACTTTGTCTACAAAGTGGCGCAACACATCACGGCACGGTCACGTGTCGTAAGTTAAGCGATTTTCATGCAAAAATACGCGAATGCGCATGCGTGCGTGTGTGTGATTAGTCAAAGCCCTCCTCGTACCATCCCCATCCATGTCACATGATTTAAGTAGTAGCAAGAGCTCTACCTTATAAATTGGTCTTGTCCACCTTATCATAATAATATGGTACTAAACCATGCGTACTTTGAAATTATAGAAAATAGGCCTCACTAATATGGGCCTATTTCTAACACCCCCTAAGCCTACAGTATGATCGGAGTCTAGTCAGACCAGTCATCTTTGGCCGTCAGACCGTTAGACCGGTCCAATCGTTCTCCTGTAGTGGTCCGATTAGTCAAGAAGAGTTGAACTCCGTTTGCTTTCATGCTTTTGTGAGTTTTTTGTTGGTAAGTAAATGTGATCTTTCTAGTTTTCAGTAGCTAGTGAAATGAAAGTTTTGAAATACCATTTGAAAAGTTGAATTTGAAGGCATCATTCCTTCTCTCTAATTGTCATATAGGGTCCAATAGCATCACATCAACATCTTGGCACCAAGCAGGTAGTAACACTGAGCAAGTTACCCCTTTGGGTAAAAGGATCCTTTGTGCTCACCAAGAGGGCACTTGATTTGATTCGGGGAAGGCAAGCAAGTCCACAAGTTTCTTGCTGGAGTTATTCCAATCCAGGTTTGTATTTGTCATGCTAATGGTGACAAGGAGAACAAAGTTACCCTCTAGCCTGGCTTGCTTGCGCGAAGTTGCTCTATGACCTAGGCTTTAACGTCATCTTTCTTGGGAGGGAATATGCTTTTGGCGTCATTATTTTTGTTGTCTAATGTTGTTTTATGTGGCTTGCAGTTCTTCACCTCAAAAACTATTGGGCCAGCTGTGGTGATATATTCGCACCCGTTTTGTGAGAAGAAAAGGAAGCGATCTAGATAAAAAGGTCATGGAATTAGACAATAAGTTTTTTATGCATAATTACACAAAGAAAGTTATATTTTTCAGAAAAGACCCAGAGGAAGTTGTAAGCATTGGAGGATGACAATAAAAAAAAGTCAGAGGTTGATGCCGATTGTTATACTCTAATATCTTTTTTTTATGCGAAACAGTCTCTAGATCGAAGCAGAGTTTCAAGAGTCGGAATGAGCGTGCATGGTATCAAGAACAAAATAGATGAATCTCATAGAAAGAACCAAAACAACGACATTGAAACAATCATGACAAGGGAGATATTTGCTGAAGCCGACCGTAAATTTTTTAAACACGATAACAAAAGAGTGTAAGGGATTGTTGCTCTCTTACAACTCTCTCGATCCTTTCAAGACTCTTAGATTCTTGCCATGCACATGAATTTAGTGTTAAAGAATGGCTTAGCATCTAATATTTTTGTGCGTCTTTTGCTTTGGATGTGTTGGTTTGTGATTTTGTGTTCTCCGCGACCACCCCCATAGCTTTATATAGTGTCCACTAGTTTTCCTTTAAAGAGACGTAGGATTCATATAGGAATCCTTATGGCATACCTCTCCAAGTCCTAATTGATTAGAATACGAATCACCATACTCAACACAGATAATTCTATTTTGGTTCAAATTTTCGTAATTCTGTTTAAGTGTGTGGACCCAAGAGTTCCTAAGATTCAGGCTTTGGTGATGCTTAATTGCTTGGAGGGTGGGGGCAGGAAGCAGCTAAGCATTAAGCACCGCTCGAAAGAGGCTCAAGAAGAGGCCATGGGTTGCATGATTACAATTAGAAGCAAGAAAAGGGCCAATGATTCCTTCCAATCCACATTTATCACATACACACGCACAACACATGGTATAATCAACTCAGCTCTCACTCAACGCTGTTGATTAACATACAAGATATCACTGACAAAACATCTTCCTGTTATCTTCCTGGCAATCACTTGCAAGGGCCACATCAGGCTTGAATCCGATTCCCCGGGCGGGGATCCGTGTTCCCCGCTACGGAGCTTCAGTTGCAAATATCTTTGCATGGATATCGCCTGTTCGATTGAAAATCAACTCTCACTACAAAGAACATCGACAAATCTGAAATTTCTCATGAGAAATCAGCGTATCTTAATTGATTTTTCGGCGACCCCGTATATTCAATCAGACAAGAAGCACTAAAATTTTTCATTCCTATAGGATTTAAACTACCAACAGAGATTTCAGTTGCAGCTAAGACACGGTTTTGTCTGAGACAAGTAAGGTGCTTACATGACATGATCACATCTCTTTCAAGTAGCAAATTTCTACTTTTGTTCTCCCTCTCTACCTTATAAACACTTTTATTTCGTAATTGAACAAAACAGAAAGTAAAGTTAATTAGGAGACGTTTTAAAGGTTGAGTGAGGTGGGATCTTGTCAAATGGAAGAAGGAATCATACAATTTAAGCAAGGGGAGAGGCAGGATGGAGTCTGCTCCACGCCACAAGGGATCCTATAAATTCCCCCACCTTTTCTTCTCCACTCCACTCATCAAACCCATCTCTCTCTCTCTCTCTCTCTCTCAACATTCCAAGCAGCAACATCAGCTGCTGCTTTGGCCTTCCTGCCAAGTGCAGTGCCTGCTGATTTACCACCCTGATGAACCCACAAATTAGTATTAGCGGCGAACCTAGAGTAGTTGTGCTGTCTGCCTGATCACAAATCAGCTTCATTTGCAGTGCTAGCTGCCACTGCACTGCCACAGTGCTACTGTGCACTGTATGATTGACTAGCTGCACTGCCAGTACGTCCCCGTGAAGTGCACCTGTAATGGAGAGGCCAGTGGCTGCTGCAGTGAGACATGGAGCAGCAGTAGTGCAGGCGCTAAGGCAGCTGCCTCCGGGTTTTCGGTTCCACCCCACCGACGAGGAACTGGTGGTGCAGTACCTCCGCCGCAAGGCCCTCTCGGGCCCACTGCCGGCAGCCATCATCCCCGTCATCCACGACGTCGCCAAGCTCGACCCCTGGGACATCCCTGGTGCGTGCGTGAGTCCAAAGACACGCATCCATGCATGCTCGATCAAATGGAGATTAACTAAAGCTTCTGAATTTTCGATTTGTATATACAGGTGCGAGTGAAGGGGAGAAGTTCTTCTTCAGCTTGCGGCAAGCGCCGGCGAGAGGCTGCAAGGGCGGCGGTGGACGCCGGAGAAGAGCGGGCAGTGGCTACTGGAAGGCAACTGGGAAGGAGAAGCCAGTGTTCCTGGGCTCCAGGTGCGACGTCGGCGGCAAGCGGCAGGTCGTCGGCGTCAAGACGGCGCTTGTCTTCCACCGCGGGAAGCCATCGTCGCGGACCGACTGGGTCATGCACGAGTACCGCCTCGCCGCCGTGCCCGGTGGCGTGGCTGAGCAGAACAAGAGTGCAAACCATGTGAGAATTCGTGTCCTTATCACCTATCAGTCTTCTTGTAGTAAGTTAATCAACAGTCACCACCTTGAAATTACCAAGTTCTTCAGTTCTTTGTCCAGGTGTAAATAGTACTACAAGCCACTGTTTAGAATTAATTACAGGTAAGTTAAATGTTAATTTGAGTCATCAGTAGGTTGTGTCAAACCCAGCTTAATTAGCATCAAACATGTTTAGATTTTTGGAAAAAAATTATGTCTGCTATCTATAAAAAAGGTACCAAATAAGTGCACAAACTGATGAAAAGTTTCCGGCTTTCTGCCTTTCACACTACACAACAGATATCAGAATCTTGCCTCATTTCAAAGTAACTATCTGCTTCGCAACATCGATCGGGACAGTTCACTGTTACTTACATTCCATCCAAATTTACTGAACTTGTTGTCACATCTTGCATGCCCCGTTCTTGCCGTTGCAGTTGTTAGTCTTGCAGCTGTGAACATACATACGTGTATTGTTGGTGATGATGTGCCGATGACTTGCAGAACTGCATGGCTCAACCGGGAGAATGGGTCGTGTGCCGTATTTTTCTGAAGAACAGATCAAGAAGGCCAACCGGTGAGGCCGACAGCCAAACGCCGGGTAACCATGCCACTGTACACCGCGCAGTGAATTACCGGGAAGATACTGGTCTTCACCATCCATTGCTGTCGTCGTCGTCATCAAGCTGTGTCACAGGCATTTCAGACCAAGAAGAAGTCAGCAGTAGCCAGTACTAGCATTAAAGATTGTCCAGCTGCCTCTCAAAGAGAGGCCTAGGCAAGCTGAAACTTCCAGGCCTTCTTCTTGCTCCATTGCTTATCTTGTACTTTCTCCTTGTACCATAATGATGAGGATTTAAGAATCGGGTTGAAGAGAAGTCCAGCCTAAGAAAGCTCTAAGATTAAGCAGCTGTGACATCTGTATCAATTGTAACTTGTAAGTGTACCTTAAAACATTTATTAAGGAAAGGGAACCTGGATTAAGCAGGAACAGCAGTTGCTACTATTCAGCTGCCATCACCAGGAAACAAATCAGATGTATTTTTTTCAACCAAAAGGGAATTAAAACTAGACATGAAGCTGTAGAAGCAAGATTGTCAATATTTCCAAGATGAGTGCTCGTCTGCTCGAGGGTCTAGTGGCCCGAATTGGAGAAACTTTCCAGCTTTCAAGAGGCGAAATCAAATGTGAGAGAGACCGAAGAATTTGATCAGCAGAAGGTAATGGGGCCAGTGATAAAAAATTCCTTGGCCCATAGCCAGACTGAATCCGCTCCAAGATACTTGCTTTGAATCGCGCAGGCTGCCGATCACGTCAGAACAGTGGTGATAGTTCAGCAGATGGTGATTTGCGCTTGAGTAGTCTCAAGACTGAACTCCAGATGGTGACCGGCGCACTAGGGGTTGATCTGTTGCCTCTTTGAGCAGCCTGCCTGACTGCGGCTGGGATCGAATCGGCTGCTTTTGGTTTTTGTCCTTCGCTAGAATAACTAGATTTTAAATAGTATTTTTTAAACAGGATTTATAAATTAATTATAGTATATATTATAATAACTTTAACTATATCGGCCTAAATTATATACGACTATCTATCTCTTCATACTCTCTCGCGAACAACCAAAATTTAAAAGTCATAAGCTATAGCCTAAAAAAACCCACATAATACCCATTTGGAATGCATGCAAACAAAAAAAATTAAGAATATGAAAGTATTGTAGAAGTTAAGTGTCAAATCTAATAATTTTTTTACCATTTTTTAAAAATGTAGGAAGTATAGCTAACTGGTGTTAGCATGCAAACAAAAAAGATTAAGAATATGAAAGTATTGTAGAAGTTAAGTGTCAAATCTAATAATTTTTTTACCATTTTTTAAAAATGTAGGAAGTATAGCTAACTGGTGTTAAGATGCCTTACAGAAAAATTATTGAAATTTTTATGGAGAAATAGAGAGGGAAAGAATGAGTGATAGAGACAGAGAGAGAGATTGACTTGGAACACGCAAAGGAATTTTTGAACCTCAAGTTTTGATTTCTCCGAAATTAGTAAGAAAGTGAAAATTCTCACAGAACTTTTGTGATCATTGTTACATTATAAACATACAAAAACAACTCTAAAAAATCAGTTCTTCCAAGTAGGCCATCTTGGTGGGATCGTTTTCAGTGGGCCAGCCCTAGAACTCCATTAAATGCGCTGGCTGTTGGGCCTACGTTGCATCACTTAATTAGGGCATATCGCTAACAACAATCTCCTTTCCTGGAACGCTTAGATTGGTTTTTCGCCTCAAACTCTTGGACTACATCTTATCCCAACACAATGGTTACACCTTTGGTTAGGGACACTTCTAATCATGCTCCGTGTTGGGTTGAACTTGGCACTGCCATTTCAAAGGCAAATCTTTTCAGATTTGAGAATTATTGGTTGGAGCATAAAGATTTCTTGACAATGGTTCAACATGCTTGGAATCTGCCTTCAGTACAAGGTGACAGTGCAAAGAAACTTAAATCTGAGTTCAAAAATTTTCAAATTGTGCTTAAATTCTGGTCGAAGATTCTCAAATTGACGGCCACAATTGCAAATACAAAGTTGGTAATTAATTTCATGGACATCATTGAGGAACATAGGGATTTAGCTGTTCATGAATATAATTTTAGGCAAATTTTATAGGGAACATGCAAAAGGTTTGCACGTCGTTGCATTAAGAGGAGAGGAAAAAGTACATGCACTAGTGAGACTAGTGTTTGGAGTTACAAATCTGAGGCAAGGAGAAACCAGAAATGGGGTATGGCAACTAATAGAAATAGAGTAGCAAGAATTCATAGCTATACAAGACTTGTGGTGACGCAGGGGGCTGCAAGAGATGGAACTAAGAGGTAGCTCTCCTAGAAATCGATAGCGGGTTCGCGCTCGCCCAACGCCAGCATGTTAGTTATTGCCTTACATTGTCCAAGAGTGCTACGATACCCTTCTTTGTCCAGCAGCGATCAAGGATAGCCATACAAAGAACTTACATTTCAAGGGTGCTTTGCACTTCCACATTAGCTTGTGAGCTGCAAAGCGGATCCCGCCGAGGAAGAATGCATTATAAGCAAAATTGGTGGAATACCCTTCCGACGAGTTTAGTTTCCATATGACCTTGTCATCAGTTTGAGATTGGAGAGAGATGGAGCTGACTTTTTGCCAAAGGAGCAAGAATTCAGTGATTGCTTGGACCGACATGGCTCCCTGAATTCCATGGACCCAATAATTTATTAGTAGATCTTGTGCAACTGATGTTCTCTTGATTTTTAGATGGATCAGTTTGCAAAATGGTTGGAGCTATGTCCTCAGCTGATTGCCCCTCGATCTAATTGTTCAACCAAAACAACGTTCGGTTGCCATCTCCAAGTAAGATTTCTGTCGCTGCCTTGAACATTGCATAGATGACCGATTCATGTGAAGCTTGAAAATTTGCCCATGCTCATGTATGGTCTGTTTTTTTTTTGCCCCTGTAGCTATCGCAAATGTAATGCATAGCCCATTGTCTTGAGGTCAAGAATTCTTAGACCACCAAGGGCCATTGGCCTACATACAATTTTCCACGCCACTAGGCAGTGTCCCCCCATGACGGCCTCTGATCCCTTCTAAAGGAAAGCGTGGCATCTTTTGTTGATTACTTTGATTGCCTAGGATGGCAGGTTGAGTGACAGAAGGTGGTAGATGGGTGCCATGGAAAGTACTTATTTGACCACGAGGAGATGACCACCCAAAGATACCATGCTTCCTTTCCACGTGGGGAATTTCCTGATGAATCCGTCAACCAACAATTGAACCTGTGACTTAGGGAGTCTGGATAATGTTAGCAGCAAACCTAGGTAGTTTACAGGGAAAGAGACAAGTTGACAAGGAAGTTTTTGCAAGGCCAGGTCTATTTCATCCTGCGAGCAGCAAATAGGAGTGACGAAACTTTTTTGGAAGTTGGTGCGTAGGCCCAACACTTGTCCAAAGTTAATGAGAATCTCCTTGATTATCTGCAGGTCATGTCATCTCAGAGCAATGAAGCAAATTATGTCATCGGCATATAGAGATGTACGCTCCTATAAACCTCAGACACCGAGGTTAGAGAGAGCTGGTAGCGAGCTTGCTTTTTGGAAATAGACATTAAGAACCTCCATCACCAGCAGGAACATCATTAGGGAAAGCGGGCCTCCCTGTCTTGGACCATGGTGTAGCTGGATATCATTTTAGGCCTTCCATTCAATAGGATTTTGGAGGAAACACTGGTGAGCAACATCGATATCCATTCGCACCATCTTGGACCGAAGCCCATGTGCTTAAGGATTTGTAGTAGAAATGGCCAAGACACCGAGTCAAATGCTTTAGAGATATCTAGTTTCAATGGGAGTGAAGGTTTCTTCTTGGCTTTGAGGTTCTTGGTAGCTAGTTGGATGAAACGAAAATTGTCATGTATTGATCTTCACAAAAGCGGATTGGTTTGGTCGCACTAAGGTCGGTAGTTCCTTTTTCAGTCGGTTGGCTAAGACCTTAGAGAATAGTTTGGCAAAACTATGGATGAGACTAATCGGGCGGTAGTATGTGATCCCATTGGCTTTGTTCTTCTTATGCAGTAGAGCAATCTGGGCATTGCTTCAATCAGTGCATTGTTCATCAGATGTAAGCAATGCCCTTGTAAGAGGAATGGGGCATGAAACACATCCATGATGCTTTGCTTGATCACTGCCATGCATATTTGTAAAAGGTTCCTGTGAACCCGTCTGGGTCCGGTGATATCACTGAAGGGAGGTTTTTTATTGCTTCCCAAACCTCGTCCTCCAAACATTCATGATCCAAGTGGGATAGATTTCCTGAAGCTATCTCTAGGAAGATCAAGGGTATTTTTGCGGTCCACGTAGATGCAGACGAGTTTTTCAAAGAATTCTTAGAAATGCATTGCTTTATCATCTTCATTGGTGATGACTCGGTTATGAGCATGAAGGGGACAAATGTATGTTGTTTTTTCGTCGGTGCGATGCGTGAAAGAAGAACTTTGTGTTCTCATCCCCTCCTTGAGCCAATTGATATGTGAACATTGCCTAACCATCGTTCTTTCTAGCGATGTCAATGCCATGCATCTGAGTTTGAGGGTCTTGCGCAGCCAATGCTCTTGAGGGGGGAGTGTGGTTCTCTTAGGCGCTGTCGAGCTAGAAGATGACCTCCTTGGCCATAAGGAGTTGCATCTTAATATCTCCAAAACGTTGTCACCCCCAACTTTGAAGACCTCAGGTAGCATTTCTAAGAAGCGCATGTAGCCTCCTCAAAGGATCTGAGATGTCTGGGGCACAAAGCCAGACTTTCTGAACCGCCTCAAGAAACCCATCCTGCTTGGCCCAAAAGGATTCGAAGTGGAATCGAAGCTTAGTTGGGGGTAGGGTTTGAGTGGAGATAAGGAGTGTACCAGTCTGACATCGCAGTAGACTAGGCTTGCATAAACACATACGGGTGCAAGTCTTCCCAGTCTACAGAGACAAAGGCTCTGTCAAAGCCTCATAAGGGTCGAGTTCTCTCGTTCGTTGCTCCAAATAAATTGACGGCCGTGCAAGTGGAGCTCTTTGATGATGGATCAATAGATTTCAACTTAATTAAAGATTCAATTTGTTAAACCCTAATATTCATTGACATAACTAAAGTGCACATTGATTGTACCTTACAAACAACAAAAAGGAACTTATAATGCAACACGTATTAACAGAGCTTGTGTTAGTCGAGGCATGGATTGTTGTATTGTAGATGTGTAGCATGGGGTTGCTGGTGGACTAGATCACAGGTGTCGTCGGGCTGGAGCAGGGGGGCGCAGGCCATGGACGTCGGGCTGGAGCAAGGTGTTGCTGTGGGCGCGGGAGCACAGGGGGAGCGGAGCGGTGGCGTAGGGGCTCGATGTGGGAGTGGAGTAAGGTGAAGCGGCAGTGGCGGGGGTCATGGCGGTAGAGCATGGGGGCGGCCTGACGGATTGGGGCTAGCATGGGCGTGGCATGGGGGATTGGAGCTAGCTACGCCTATGTGGCAGTGGGATGGGATTAATGAGAGAGTGGGGCTAGAGCAAGACATGATTAAGGGGATGGGCAGGGCCAACTTGGAATAGTAGACGTTGGATGAGTTGAATCAACGGTATAGATATCCAGATGGTAGGACCAACTTACAATGGTAGTCATTGGATTTTATTGATTTAACCTTCAAGAGGGGAGGGTATTTACGGAGTTGGGTGACAAAAGGTTTAATCAAGCTGATGCTTTTTATATTAGTATAGGTACGTAGAACTCCCTACGAGCGTTGAAACAACATATTGGTGGATTTTAGTTTGGTGGTTTACCATGGTTCTAAAAAAAATTAGTTTGGTCCTGAAAGATTTCATATGTTAAGTGGCTTCTACTTTGAAGTATAATTATCCAGTGACGATGTTACCATCCTTGAGTAGGGTCTACGATTGCTTGAATGACCGAAGAAATGCTTCTCTTTGTTTGCCATATATTCTCATTTAGCTTTCGATGATGCTTCGAAAAAGAGAATTTTGTATACTGAAACATGCTTTTTTTACTCACGTTTGGCACATATGACGCCTGAATGAACTGCACCGCCAGTCTCGGCGGCGACCGGGTGTTGTTTCGTTCCTCAGCCACGATCGGTGCCTATCACTGTCAGCCTTGTCATCTGTGTTCGTTAGCCGTCGAGTTGTTGGTGCGCCTGAGATCCTCGAAGCAGGCGTCCATGGCATCGAGGACGGCGGCCCGGATGCCCCATCGTAGCCGTAGGCGGCGCCGCGCCGTCGAGTGGACGCGGACGGACGCCGACGACCTCGCACGTGGAAGCGGAGGCAAAGGTGGCGGCGTTCGTACGCGGATCTCTACCGCAGGCCACGGCGGAAATTCAGTGGGTGGGCCACTTCCGGTCCGCGATCCAAATTGGATGGGCAGGCCGCTTCGTTTCTTCGCAGACCAAAATTCTAGTGGGCCGAACTTCGGTGGATGGGCCGGTTTCGTACGCGCATCTCGCCGCCGAACAAATTTCGGTGGCCGATTTCAATCGCGGATTTTCTCCGCCATCCAATTTGGATGGGCCGAACTCGAGCTGCGCCGTTTGTCCGCAGACCAGAGGAAAGCTCGAGTGGGCTAGACTTGGGTGGGCCAACTTGGGCCGCGCTGCTATTGTGCTCGGCTTCTTTGCGTCAGGTGGCTCCGTCCACGCGCGTAATTATCAAGTCTGCTTACCGGCGAGTACATGGACCAGCAGCGAAATATCAACACCCACCTTGTGACCTTTATAAAGCGGATCACCATGCGACTGCACACCTTTACCACATGCCTCAATTATGAACACGAGGGACACTGGACCCGGAACGATGCAGATAACATGTCTTACTGCAATCAATCTGTTCACCAACCTGGATTTGCAATCCATGCGACACGTCAGGCTCAATTCTTCAGAGAGGCTATCAATCCATGCGACACGCCAGGCTCAATTCTTCAGAGAGGCTATCGCCGGCTGTTTAACTCGATGGTCTTCTCGTCGACTTGAACGGAATCAGATTCGTGCCCTTGTGTCTCATCTGGAATGGTTTGAAGCGAGCCGTGCTACGAGCCTGCGATACGACGGACGGCGTACGAGGGAGGCGCGACTCTCAAGGCACGCAAGGCAGACGCAGCCTTCGCTTTCACGTGCTTGGTCGGTGGCTACGCACATTTCTTTACGCTTTTCTGTACGGCTTCTTTTCTGAGAAAGAGGAGCGCCGAATGATGCGATCGCTTGAGCCTTTTGGGTTTCTAGGGCTTATGCGGATGGAATAAGGGCGTTTAGAACAGCCATAATTTTTTAATTTTAGTTGAAATTTACTGTAGCTAACTTATTATTTACTATAGCTGAGTTGACTTATTGAATATAACTAAATTTAAAAAATATAAAAATAAAAGTGACACGCTAATCTATAACGAACAATACAAAGGAATACATAAAAAAA
The DNA here is from genome assembly GCA_036346265.1 of Melocanna baccifera. Taxonomy (NCBI): domain Eukaryota; kingdom Viridiplantae; phylum Streptophyta; class Magnoliopsida; order Poales; family Poaceae; genus Melocanna; species Melocanna baccifera. The sequence goes on from CM070702.1 coordinate 16,631,873, forward strand.
CAAAACACCAAAAAAAAACTGCTACAGGAAATCCATCGCCCATCACGCGGAGAAAGCCATAATGAGCGCTCCCTTTTATCCTAGATAATAGCCCCGCTCAGCTCTGTGTTCGGCTTCTGGCGCCTGCATTTGCGTTTGAAAGCCAGGAGCTAGGCAGAGCTAGAGCTATACGGGGCGAGTGGCTTCTGCGTGAGCGGCTTTCAAGCGTCATAGCGCACCCACCCACCCACAGTTGCGTAACACCTTTCCCACATTTGTTCCTAATCCCGCACCACCCTTCCTCTGGCGATTGCGGGATCTCCGCTCCCTGCCGTCGACCGTGGCGCCCTACTCCACAAAGTGCACTCGTGCCCCTCCCCCCACTGACGGATCTTCATCCCCATGCCCGTCCGTGGCCGACTGTTGGTCGGGCAGTCGGAGATCGGGCGCCGTTGACTCCCACGACAGATCCGCCATCTGGGGTTGGCCCCACAACGCTAGCTCTGGCGTTCCCTACCTGCAGTGCTTCTGGTCGCGTATGTGCGCCCGGTCCGTCGGTATGACTCACAGGTTCGGGTGCGCTCTGCCTCCAGTAGTCGTAGCACCCTGCTCGGACGCCCTCCCGCTGACTCGAAGGTACGAACCTATCTCTTCCCCGAAGTATGTTGTAGATCTAGCTTCCCTCGGTCGGCATGTGCGCGTACGTTGAGATCTAGCTTCGTTTGGCACTTGACCACCATGCATGCAGATGGCCCCGGCCGCCTAGAGCGACGACAACACGACCGCATTCCTGCAGATCTGTGCAGGCACAAAACAGACCATTCTCACGGTTGAACACCTAGGATAAGTGCAACATTCTTCGCAGATTCAATGAGCGAACCGGCTTAGCGTACACAGACAAGCAAATGAAGAACAAATAGGACGCCCTCAAATGCGACTACGTGAAATGGAAGGGGTTGAAGCTTCGCACAACAAACCTTGGCATCAACGTTGACAAGGGTAAGAGGTAGCGGCTCCAGCACACCTCTGGTTGAGGTAGCGGCAGTTATCGGCAAGCGTATGGTGCTATACGGAGAGATTTGACGTTTTTCTCTAAACTTTTACTTAGGACATGTATGGTGCTATAGACAGCGATCGTCTATAATATATCTTTCATATTATCTTTTATAGAACTAAAGATAACACATATAATAAATTATCTATATAGTTATTCGTAATATCACAATTAATGGGTTGTCTGTATTATTATCTATACAATGATATAGACAGTAGAAAACTGCCTATAAAGACTGTTTATTAAATACAAGGTAACATTGGGTTTGTTCTTTTGAGCTGCGGCCATTGGTTTTTGGGTAACTTATTAGTTTAATAAACAGTAATTACGAAAAGAAGCCAAAAATCGTTGAAAAGATAAAAAGAACATAGCCATTATTCTCTCTCCTCTTCTCTCATCTACATCATCTAAAACTATGACTGCTCCAAAGAGCTTAAGTTTCTAACTTATAGCTTTAATTGTTGTCCTTTTGACTACATTTATACTATAGCGATTGTTAGTTTTTTTGAATCATTCAAATAAATAAATAAATAAACGTTATATAATTATAGACAATGTAAAGTAATAAGGGAAAAAGAAAATATAAAAAAACTAAAAAAGTCAAAATTAGAAGCAGTTGTGTTCCAAATTACTTCTAACTTAAATAAACCGAAAGAAAAAAACAGAACCGAAAATTGTTTGAAGCGGGGCCATAGTTTCACAGACAGCTAATATGGACCATTGTATGTGCCCCTACGACACATGAGGCCCCCTTTTAAATTCATAAATTTATATCTCGGTTAAACAACCGTCAAATTTAATTCGATCCGTTTAGAGCATGTACAATGATACATATCAACTATATGTAAACGTATGTCACATAGAATTTTAGATGACATAGATGAGAGAAAGATAATATCTATTATTTAATAAATAGTCTTATAAATGGTTTTTTATTGTATATATTATTGTATAGGTAATTATATAGATAATATATTAATTGTACGAGATTATTATAGACAACACATTGTATATGTTGTTTTTAGTTCTGTTTATAGATGATATAGAGATGTATTACAGACTATCATTGTTTATACCATTTGTATATGCTCTTATCTTCTGTTAGTATTTTGTACGAATAGGATTGCTGAAAATATTGGTTTTGGAAGAAAAAAAAAGAAGAATATCGCTGGAAAAATAGACCGAAGAAAGAGAATCCTTAGAGCGTAGAAATCTATATAGCAATGGAAGAGAGGAGAGAGAAGAAAAAGGCATAAGCAAGCACATCACAAAGCGGAGGTTGAGAGAAGAACCACAAGAGAAATCGGGAGCGGAGAAGTGGAGGGGAGGAATTGGCAAATAAATGGCCCAATCTGTTTCTTGGTAAATCGCTAGAAAGATTATTTTGCGTAAATTTCCAATGATCTGATCGAGATAACCCGATTGCAGAAAACCCAATCCGATAGGCGGTTCTTGAAAATCCCGATCGCTGGTCTGTGGCTGATTTCCGGTCCATTTCTTGATTTAGTTCGTGGGTCATGGTTATTGTTCTGGATTTCTGCGGCTTCCTTTTCTTGTATGGATTTTGTTCAGATGATGGAGATCTTGGAGTCGGTTATGTGATTCTGTTTCTTCTTGTGTTCTGATCATTGATGGGGCGATCGCTCTCAGATTGCTCTTAGTTTATCGATTTGGGACCTTTGGATGCTTTTTGTCCCCTCAATTGATGGAAAGATTGAACTGCCGGAATTTCTTCCTGAGCTTCTTCCTGAGCAGTTCTAATTTTAAGATTTAGTGGATTCTGTAATCTTGGTAGCAGTCACCAAGAACTTAGTCTATCTTTGTGCTTAATGCATTGATGGTTCTTTTATCAATCTTTAGTGTCCCCAACTCACTGCTAATATGCAATGGATGGGCTTATCTTGCTGATTTTGCTGCATTGCATCATATATAACATAATTTGATAGTTCATTTTGTTCCTCATTTGTGAAGTAGAAGCCTTTTGAGTTAATACTGGCATCCCCTCTGCGCTAAAGAAAAATGATCGTAAATCTTATTTAACAGTGTACTGACAGCCTTTGATTTGTATCTGCAGGACTGTGATCTGATCTCTTGGTATGGTTCATCCTAGGTTTCTTGTTGCTTGTTCAGGCTCCAAATTGTGCTTCATCTCCAATTGTTGCAGTAATTATAGGAGCATGATTGGCGGTGGGACTATGACATCCTTACTGGTGGTGGGTTTGAATCAGAAATCTCAATGCAGTTTTAACCTTCTCGTGTTCATAGAGTCAGTTGATTAATATTAGAACAATTGCTAGAGTTTTGGAGGCTGAAAGTAATAAACTGAAGGGGATCATCATAAGATCTGAGTAAGCGCATTTTGGGAGCAAGAGCAAGTTAGTTTCTTTCCTTTTGCTGAAGGAACCGTACTGAGATGGGTTTACCTCAAGCTCCTGCGGTCAAGGAGGAAGTGCCTCCTACATTGAGTACATCTATACCTAGTTCTCCTTGTTTTGGTGGTTGCAGCACCTGTGATTTGGGTAAGCTTCCTGCAGAAAGCTCACGTAGCAGGGCATTTCCATGCCCATCCATCGGTGATTTCAAGAGGAAAGCTGTGTTAGATTCCTTAAATGGATTTGATGGACATTTCAGAGCCAGCCATACTGTTGATGGACCTGCAGGCTTCCAAGGCCTAAAACCTGATTTGAGGGATCCAAGTTCTAGATCATGCTGTAAATTCGAACCTACTGTTCAGATGCCTGCAATGAGGGTTGTTGGGTTTGAATCAGGTTTTGCTAGTTCCACCGGAGGTTCCGATATGATGGTAGCTGACAAAAAGCATTTGTCTTTAGTCATTGATAATTGTCATTCATCAATTGAACAACATGGGCCTCAGGCAAGGAAAAGGGTGTTGTCACCTTTGAATAATGTGCTCCCTGGACCTTTCGGTGGTGATGTGCTAAATATTGGTTCTGATGATACTAGAATTCAGCATTCTGATTGTGTTAGGCAACTTTGTACTTCTGGCTTTCAAGATTGTAAAAAAGCCAACACTGCAACTCTTGATTACTTTGAGCCACCGATTTGGCCAGCCTTGAGATACTCCAATTGGAATACAGAGCAGGGTGTCAATAAGTTTAGCAGTAATATATTCACTGATGGTCCTTTGCTTGAGGGCAGGGAGTCCTATTCTTTTTCAGATCACTTTGAAGATGAAAGGATTATGAATTTTGAAAGGGTCACTATACCACTTGCAACATTAGCGCATTCTCCTCCACTCACCCTGTCTCCTCTCGGTCCAAAATGGATGCACAGAACACAGATTGCAGAAGCTCACAGGGATTTAATGAGAGAAACGGAATATGATTTCCTGGGCTTGAAGGAAAGCGAAAGATCAGTTGGTGAAGAGTGTTCAGAAGATGGCGGTAGAATAAGCATGAGCGATGCGTTAGAAAAAGGTACAACAACCAATATCTTACATGATGACTTTGATATTATGACCCCTAAGAGGAGTTCCAATAGAAGATTTCAAAACTGGGGCCCAGAATCTGCCCCTGTATCTCCACGCATTGGATGTGTTCGGAGTTTGAGCCTCCTTCCTGTAAGAAGGTCGCTAGTTGGCTCCTTTGAGGAGTCCCTTCTATCTGGCCGGTATTCGTGTGGAAAAGACAATCAGGTCTGGAGTGTTTGTTTTTTAACACTCCCAACTGAGTTTTTTAGTAGGATACCTACATGTTAGTTTTGCTATTTATTCCATTTTCTCCTTAAATGCAGAATATTGATGGTTTCCTGGCTGTCCTGAATGTGACTGGTGGTAACTTCTCTCCCCCAACTCAGAAGCTCCCATTTGCAGTAACCAGCATTGATGAGGATAGCTCCTTACTGTACTATTCATCGATTGATCTTGCGGGGAGATTGCCAACTAACAATAGCAAAAGCCCAAAACTCAAAAGAAGCCTCAGTAATAACGATTCACGATCAGTGAAAAGTCGGTTACGCATCCCAGTTAAAGGGTGCATACAGCTGGTACTGAATTCTAGACCTTATAATAATATTTTGTTTCAGTTTACTATGTATTTTGCTGGATTGTTTCTGATGAATTGGCATGTGACTCTGTTTGTATAACTATCATGCACTGTGCCTAGAAATTTATTCACTTGTAATGATAATAGTACAAAAACCAACACGAGTTATCTCATTTTAGGTCCTATTGTCATGGAAAGATTTCTGTGGGCTTAGCTGTCCTTACTAGTATCTGCCCAATATAACACTCTGTCCCTTCGCCTTTAGGGGACACCCTGAAGTTTTAATAGGCTAATAATGCACAGTATCAATATATACAGACATACAATAGGTGGGTGCATACTTGTATTTGTAATTTTGTATTGATTTCCTTTTCCTTACCCTATCAGGCTGTCAAGATCATTACTAGCTTGCACCACTATGCAGAACTATCAAACCTTCTAAAACCTGTTTTGTCTTCATTATAATGGATGATTCTACTGTCCTTTCACTATTATTCTGTCATTTGGGAAATGGAATGGTACATCTTACAGTTTGCTCCTTATGCTTTTAGTGTGTATACATAAAATATATAAATAACATGTTGTTGATAACTTCACATGTTTGGAGCACTTCTGTTAGTCATGATGGTGTGTGCTGCATGTTGAGTTTGAAGAAGTGTAAATGCCGTTCTGCATGAGACCCAAACTTGGTGTGGTTCAATTGGAGGCCCCATCTAGAAGGAAATTATTGTAATTCACTGATGTGAAAAAAATTCTATTGTTTTATTAGTGTTTGCAGTTCAGTTTCATACTCATAAATCGTAATATGGGATATTGAGCTCAGTTGTAAGTTAATGTCAGTGTTTGATGCTAATTGTGAGGCTGATTATTGCTTCCACCACCCTCAAATCGTTCTTTTATTGGCTAGTCTCTTGAAAAGTTCTATTAAATTATCACATTTTGATGTATCTATTTTACTAGAAGCAAAACTATTGGCCTTGACAGGTTGTCAGTAACCCAGAGAAGACACCGTTGCACACCTTCTTCTGCAAGTATGATTTGAGTGACATGCCTGCTGGAACCAAGGTATGAGAAATTGGGAGTTTGTATAAGACCTATAACTTTTAACTATTTTATTGCCTCAAGACATATATACCAAAGATAACTGCAGATTTTTCCTTATTGTCGTATGGATCGGATTTATCTTATTTTCACATGGTGTAGCAACAGAACATGTATTGTGTTGACATACTCTGTTGTGATTCTCAATTTTGTTGAGTTCTTACAGTGGCATATTTGTCAATTTTGTTGAGTTCTTGTGATGGCATATTTGTAACTGTTTCATAGCTGTTATTTTGGAACTCTATGGACATTGCTGACCCCCATCTAATTCATACTGGACACATATATGTGGTTGTATGCCATTCATAGACTTTTATTTTGGAAGATAGACATAATTAAAGGTTTGGGCATTTCATGTCAGCAGTCTTACCTAGAGATGATAATAGAAGTGAAAAGTCAGAATTCTCCCATATTCATTTTTTGTTGCTTTGTGGTAGTTTGTGTTGAAGCAGGGCTTCATTTACGAGAGTGCTCATTTGGGCTTATGCTTTTGGCTGTTGGGCTTATTTGGTACTGTTTGAGGTATTTTTCACTGTAGCTGTTGTAAACTTTTCTAGCATAATTAAATTTTAAAAAAAATTAAAAAACAGTTTCTCTCAACACGGATAATGCAAAGTAATACATGAAAAAAAAAGAAAAGGCAAAAAAGGACAAAATTAAGAAGTTAGAAGCCAAAAGCATAAGCCAACTTGAGCAAGGCCACTGTATTTAATAATTGATGACACTGGTTGTAGGCTTGTAGCCAGCATACTAACTTTCTGGCCTTAAATGGAAATGTTACACAATTCATTGGAGTATTGGATGGCCACTAAGTTTCTTACGTGCAACTATACTGGTGTACTGGGTGGGAAGAAACAACTAGCTTGAGATGTGTCAAAAGACACCATTTTTGAAAGTATTGCCAGGTGCAAGAATGTTGTTTGTCTGTTTTGAAGGGCTCACGGTTATTTGTTTTATTTTTTTACTTCTTTTCTTGAGTTCATCTTATTTCTGTTATTGTAAAATGGGACAGACTTTCGTGCGGCAAAAGGTCACTCTATCCTCTGTCTCTCCCTCTAATCCAATGAAAGAAGGAAGCAAGGCCAGTGACATAAAGGTCGAGTCAGTCCAATATGGAAGTGAACTTAGAGAATGCTGCACTCTATTTTCTAAATGTAATGTAGCTGATACCATTGATAGCTAAATCCAAATTATGGAGTTCAAGTTGCTGACAAATTGTTTTGACTTTGTAGGCTGTGAACAGGGGCAGAACTGCTACTTGACTGATGAATCAGAAAAGGGAGGTTGCACAAACACAACATGTTGCTCAATGGAATGTGACATTAGAGAATCAAATGCTCTTGGGAATTCAGAAAATGGCACTAATGCTAATGGTTGCTGCTGTCAAATAGACACATTTCACTTAGGTGAAAAGAAATCTTGCTGCAGACCTTCCAAGGTCAATGATAGTTCAGCTGGAGGTGTTCTTCGTTATGCTTTGCACCTGCGCTTTCTAAGCCCCTTCTTTAAGAAATCATCAAGATCAATGCAGCGCTGCAAATCTGATCTGTCGGAACCATGCAATCACAATACAGTGACCGAGGAAGAGAGACGATTTTATCTCTACAACGATATTAGAGTTGTCTTCCCTCAAAGGCACTCAGATTCAGACGAAGGCGAGGTATGTACCTTGTCTACCTGTTTCTTTTAACAACAATTTGTTTTTGTTTCTTTCTGCACCAGTGAGATTAAGTAATTCTAACCTATAACATAGATAGCACTCTAGATTTCACAAAATTGCTGATTGGGATGCTACAATAATAAACTGCCGTGTTGCTTTTTTTGGCATGTAAATATTCAACATAAATTTAGTGTATGATGTTATTAAGAGTGATGGTCCTGGTCAAGTTGTTCCATGTATTCAGTTGTTAAACTTATGTACGACCTTTTATATAGGAGAGTTGCTTTGTTTTTCGTGTCTTAAATCTGTAGCTCTAATGGATATTATGTTTTATGGCAGCTGCGGGTGGAGCACGACTTCCCTGCTGATCCCAAGTACTTCGACATAAGCAACTGATACTCGCCTGCACATTTCATATGAAATCTGTATATATCATGCCCTCACTAACTTGGTCATTAGTCTCTTATGTTTATTGCCATTTCCCCAGATGTACAGGACTAATCTCCCAATGAAATATCTCATCTCGTTCTAATTTTGTGTATGATCTCAAACTCAAGTAATTTTTTCACCTTAAAACCTGGTAATGTTGCCATCTCTGTCATGAATGCGTACTTTTTTCTTCAGCAAATAACCATTCCAATGACACATTAATCATGTCAGCCACTGTGCTTAGGTTCTTTTGTTGACTTTTAGCACAAGTTAGTGGTACAAATTAACAAAATAAAGAGCGGAGAGTTCCTGGTCTTGCTCTCATACACCATTTGGAATGAGAGCTGCCTAGACTATTGCTTCTACTACTGTGTACTGTACATACATGTAAACTGAATTTCATTGACCTCTATGGTTTGAATAAACTGCTCGTAAATCGATGAGCAGAATTTTTCTGAGGGAAAACAATAACAAATAACTATGTGAAAATGAAAAATTACTAAAACAATATAAACAATTTACTTGAATTCTAAGTTTCTAACTAATGGTATTCTGGAAGTGAATATCTTGGGGTTCAAATGTGGGTATTTCTTCATTGAGTCCATGTACTGCCTGATAGAGAACCTGAGCACTATACTCCTGTAGGGGTCCTCTCTTCTCCTTCAGATGCTTGACGCAGCTCGCCACTTCGGATTTCACATGCAAATAGAGGCGCTGGGCGTTCCCTTTGTCTCTTAGCTCCTCTCTCCGTACGCAAACAAGCAAATCAAATGAAAACTAGGAGCAGATCTAATCAAAGTATCAAACATCTGGTCTCTGAACATATGTGCATAGTCTTATGTCTAATCTTTTCATTGCCAAAAAGAATAAGCATGCTAACTTTCCCTGAGACGATGTCAACAGAATGTTAAGAGGGGGTTATTAGAGTAGTTTTTTTTTAAAGATGTACCTTTTGTTTCAACAAGCTTTCCAAAGATGAAATAAAACCTCCCTGGTACCTTTGGTGTAACCACTACGGGATGCAATCCTTGATTTTTCTCTCTCTCCTGTAGAATCAGTCCTTTGAAACCACAAGGTAAACCATGATCAGAATTCTTGTGGACAGTCTTTTGGAGACATGAAATAAAACTCACTCTAAAATTAAATTAAATTTAGAGTATGGGCAGCATCAGGGAACAAAAAAACCGGTGTTACCGGAATTAAATTAAATTCAGACTCTTGAGTATGGGCAGCATCAGGGAACAAAAAATTGACAATTACTGGCTGGTAACTACTAGTAACCGGATTTACCAGCTGTTATCAGTGGTAGGGGTGGAAACAAGCCGAGCCGATTCGAGCCAAGCTCATCCAAGCTCGTTTTAATAGGCGGCTCGACTCGTTTTGAGCATGAGACAGGAGGACGGCTCAGCTTGGTTTGAGAAAAGACTTGAGCCGACTCGTGAGCCAAGAGCAGGCATTCTTCCACAAGCACGGTGGCTCGGGCTTGGCTCAGCAGCTTGAGCTAGAATATGGCAAATGCATTGTATGAAATTATGAATGGTTAGTGTGTCTCTTAAAGAAGATTTGCATTATATGAAATTATGAATACTAGTAAAAATGAGAAGGTGTAGTCTTATTATTGCCAGGGAATAGAACATTAACAACACGAATTAGAGTAGATAAGGAGTCACATGTAAGCAATTGAATGGGTTTCTTCTATCCAGTCATCAACCTTGCTCTATTATAACATCAACAACAAATGAAGAGGTACTTTTATTTTATGACACAAACAGTACGGGAGGATTACCGATACCTTGTACACTATCTTATTTTATGAAACAAGATGTCCTTCTTCAGCACACATCTCTTGTACGGCAGGTGGAGAAGCATGAGCAGACCAATCCCTAACCCCCTATAAGGCACGTTAATATAGAACGAATAATGTAAAAAAATACGAAAAAAAATAAAATATAAAAATTCAAAAAAATAATAAAAAATAATAGAAAATAAAAAAAAAAAATACACAGTGCTCACCTAACGCCGAACAGGAATCGCGCAGCCAAACAGAACGACCAGAAGCCGAACTGGGCGACACCTTACTCATGCTAGAGCTAGACACACGCACGCATGCACATGCACGCCAACAAGTACACGTACGAAAATAGAGGGAGCGGGGAGTTCAAATCCATGTCTTGTGGAAGTTATGTACGAGTAAACTATTCGATGGAACGAAACATGCATATATACCAACTAATTCATTCATGATCATTCTATCAGTTGCACAGTTAGCTAGAACAAGCTAGCCTTAGAATGCATAGCTACCGTGAAAACGCAAACTGCAAAAAAAAAAGGAGTTGTAGTAGCGCTAGAGGGAGGGCTTGAACCTCCGACCTTGTGGTTAACAGCCACACGCTCTAACCAACTGAGCTACTCCAGCTACGACGGTTTGGGTTTTCAAAGAATCAATATATTATATACAGCAACTGGACGCCGGCAGTTCGGCTGAGAAAGGCGTTGCCGCGCCGCTGCCGAGAGCTGGCCCGTCAAGATAGGCGCGGAGTCGCCTGCGGACCGCGAAGGCCACGCGCCGAAGCAGGCCGGAATCCGTTGGGCCGCACTAAGAGCTTTGCCGCCGCGATGTTTAAGGCGTACTGGGCCTTCTAGTTTCTCCTTCATCCGTTCATCCGGCCCCCGACGCCAACGATGCGATTCTTCCGTAGATCCATCACGCCCGCGTGCGGTCGCCGTCCGAGCGGATAATTTCCAACCAACATAACACCAAACCTTGAAAGAGTGTCAAAAGTGGAGGTAAGGTAACACTACCTGGTAAAAAGCGAACCTTCATCGATCTATGTCTTGATTTACAGGTTTATTATATTCGACAATGATATGTACACGAGCTTTCACGGATGTAACATTTTATTTAAAAAAGACTGCCGGGATTTTCAATCCATTTTCCTAGTTAAATTGCATAACTTTTCTGTGTTTCCTTTTGCAGGTTGGCCGCTCTTTGCTGCTGCTGCGTGCTGGAGGAGTGCTGCTGCTGCTGCTTCTGACATACACGCTTCGAAGCTCCCTGTTTCTGGAATTCTGGAATGGCAAAATTTTTATTGTGCATTTGACTTGCTGTAATTGCTGGACAATATTTATTTAATCTCTTGTTATTATTCGTCAATGAGCGTGTTCTGTCACCTGTGTTACCCCACTCAAAATAAAAGGCGTTTACATTGTTTCAAAACTCTTCTTTCTCTGACTGTTCTGAACTGTTTGGTCCATGGGAGAACGGTATGGGCATTTTATACAAAGAATACGAATCACGAAAAATTAATTCACAAGAGACACACGGTTGTGTTGGCGGTCACTTGGATCGGTAAATCTGCAATTGATTTGATTAATTCTGTTGTAAGAGAGACATCGACAATAGGAGTGACTTTTGAGGTGAATTGTTAAGGGGAGTTCATATTATCTTTTATTGGTGATTTTTTGTTAAGATTTATAGTTTTTGACTAAAAATAAATTATAAAAATTGAAAGAAGTGTTTTTTAGAAAAAGATGATGAGCGGTAAAAAAGTGAGGAAGAGATACATACGCGTGACAGGAGCGAAAGAAATGAGATACGTGATACATCCATGATCATCTGTCTTATTTTTAAAATGAGACGATAGTGAAAAAAAAGTGAAAAAATCATTTTAAAAAATTATATATTTATATTAACTTTTAATTTTTTAAATAAAAGTTAGAAATAGAAGCCACAGCGTCTAACTTTGCCGGGAAATTACGTGGTGGTATCGGTGACCATTACGTACGCAAACTACTATATGCTCAGCATTAATCGAGGCGTCCAGGTTTCGTGGTGTAGTTGGTTATCACGTCAGTCTAACACACTGAAGGTCTCCGGTTCGAGTCCGGGCGAAGCCAGGTCCCTTTTTTTTATTCCTCTCTCTGTTTTGCCTGTGAGCGCAACAGTCCACGAGACCCTCCTCTTAACTGTTTCGTTTCGTCGAAGCATCAGGAAGCTCCCGGAAACCCCGCCGCACACCGGCACGGCAAGCAAGCGGCGCGAATTGCTCTCCTGCTCGCCTGCTTCGAGAGGTACAACCTCCCCTTCCGCCGCTTCCCTTCCCTTCCCTTCTCGGGGCGCTGCGACAGCATGGTTTCCTCCCCAAGAATGATCGGACTCTGCGCGAACTAGCTCCAGATCGAGGTTTTGTTTTTGGTATGCTGCGATCCTTTTGCCTCTGCTGGTTCCTATCTGAGTTGGAACTTGGAGCTGAATCGACGTAAGGATTTTCGATTCGCATAGGTCTCCATGGGGATTTTGAACGTTAGGTGGGGTTTGCATGGAGCAGCCTGGTAAAATTCATGGATTGATGAGCCATTGTAATGTTGTCAAATTGTGAGACAGCAGCATAATAAAACTGTGTATCACCGTGTACTCGAACCATTGTAATGTTTGTCAGTTTTTATGCATCCTAAGGCCCTAACTGATACAGACATGGCGTATTGCAGAAGGAAGGCGTTCTTATTTTTCTTGTTATGTTTTGCAGTTTAGTTGGTCTTACCAGCTTGGAAAAATGTTCAAAAATACATTTCAATCCGGGTAATATATATCCAAAAGTTCAATAAAAAACATTATGAGATCACCACACTACGTACCCGAGGCTGTAAAGAATGGACAGGAACCCGTCCACACTACGTATCCAAAAGATCATGCTTTTATGTTGTTATTTGGTCAGGACCAAGCCATTGCAGATATGGGACAAGGAAGGTGTCATGTTTGGCAGATAGAGTTGTCGCTTGAAATTACATATTTGCTTTTGGGTAAACACCTTACATTGATCTCTAGAGGAGAAAAAGAGTGCTCTCATTCTAAGTACCTTTTTGAGATCTGAGACTATTCCTACTATGGTAATTCGACTTGGAGTAGCTATAGATACCCTAGTTATAGTTTATGGCAAGTCAGATAAGGGCAGTAAACCTAAAACTTTCAAGGACTGTGTATCAGTACATGACCTGCAAGCCGTAGCTTATGCTGCTTGAAATTACTGTAACTTTTTATCAGATGTGCTAATCTGGTTATTTTCTTCTTGATGAAGAATACCATGTTCAATCACTTGATATCTTGTCTATTGTGCAGTTGTAAATGGGCACATAAAAAGATGTCAGGATGAAGATATCCAGTCTAACGTACTTGAAATTATTGGAACAAATGTGCAATCAACCTACATCACTTGCCCAGCTGATCCTGCTGCCACTCTTGGAATTAAGCTTACATTTCTTGCCATAATCGTGAAGAATCTTAAGAAGTATTTCACATTTGAGATCCAAGTTTTGGATGATAAGAATGTTCGTTGGCGATTTCGAGCATCAAATTTTCAAGTGTGTAAGCGCTGTGATTCCATTGTCGCTTCTGTAGAAGTAAATTCTGTGCTGTGCTTATGTATTAGATTTGAAATTGTTCCTTCACTGAGCCTACAATAAACATTGTACCTACAATATTCCAGTTCGTACTTAAAGTAGTGTTTTATACTTTTCTTTACTTTTCAAACTGCACTTATTTCTTTGAACAATGTTATCCACCTTACAAAAGTTGTTTGTTCCAATTTGCCCTGGGAAACTAGAAAAATTATATACCCTTGAGACTTGAACTCATCAACTTCATAGTCAGACAAACCAAGGTCATTGACTTGAACTCATCAACTTCATACTCAGATAAACATTGGGTCATTTTATATCTGTTAATGCTAGTATGTAATTCCCCTTCCTGGGCCGATCAACACAGGTGGCTCATGGACGTGTGGTATAGGCAGCTTTTTTTTTTTTGACATCTTTCTATGATATGGTTGTGAAAATTATGCATAGTGATGTTTCAATTCCTTTTTTTCCCCGTGGTACTATAACATATGTAATGTTTGATGTGGTCTTCTTTTCTATGGTAGATTTAAGGTTATTCGGCATGTTTTGTTTTTGCACTGTTCTTGAAGTTTGAAATGCTTAAACGGGTGTCTACACTTTGTTTGTAACATCCACTCTTTTTCCAGTCTGTAACAAGGGTGAAGCCATATATCTGCACAATGTCGTTGAAGCTTGACGATGGCTGGAACAGCATTCAGTTGAATCTCTCTGATCTGACAAAAAGAGCTTATGGCATGAATTATGTTGAGACACTCCGAGTGCAAGTTCACGCAAATTGCCGGCTTCGCAGAATTTACTTCTCTGATCGCCTCTACTCAGACGAGGAGCTGCCACCTGAGTTCAAGCTCTACCTTCCAATTCAAGTGAGGACTCCACGATGTCTATATAAAACATTTGCTCCAGTTGCTTACTCATCTAAACCATCCTTTTATACGAACTTCAGAAAGCATAGAACGTGGAGCAAGCATGGAGAGACCGTTGGTTGGTTACCAGGAGATGTCTGCCCGAAACCTCGAAAGTACCAGCATCCTTTTGCTTGTTTGCCAATCGTTGTCTGAATGACTAGCTGGGCTCCTGTCCGATGACCCTTGTCTAAAACTGTTACCAATTGAATCCCTCTCCACAACTGTACCTGCTGGTCCAAATGCGTGTTTACAAGCTAGCACCTACCGCTGCTGCCTGCTGCCTCGCCACTTAATTTGCTTCTTCCATGGTATGTGACCACTGGTTTGTTGGATATGTCAGGCGTGATTGCAGGGCCGCGATTGCAATAAAAGTTCAGCCTTGTTCAGCGTCAGCCGTGCCGATCCCTGCTTTCTTCGGTCTGGCGGTGGTATAGGTATACCCGTTGAGAACGGCTTGGTCATTCGCCATTGCCATTTCACTCTGTGGTACCAGTATCACACGAAGGATAGCCAGGCAAATGTCGAAGAATTTTAACGTGTTAACACTTACTGGCGTTCGTGTTCTTCTGTGGAGACTGGTAACACCAGTAGTAGCTTAGGAAGTCTGTAACCATTCGTGTGGCAGCTACATAGGTGCAGGTTCACGAACACTCTTGGTTGAACTGCGCCATAATGCTACTGTAGTTGTAGCGGCCTAGTGGTAGTATTCATTGTTCAATTAATCAAGTTCGATGAACCAGTCGTTAGGTAACAGGTGTGTGGGGGCCAGGGGACCAGAGAGGCGAGGCGGTGACCACCGGTCCACCAGCCGTGCCCGGGCCTGATACACGGCGCTGAAGGAGAGGCAGGGCGCCGGCGAAGCGAAGCGAACGGTAGGCACCGCACATGCCATGCCAGCGTACATACGCCACTCGGTGCGAGCCGCGGCCCACACGGCGGCACAGTCGGTCACGCGGCCCGGCCGGCCGCCTGTGCCGGCTCATGTGCCGCGCCCACCTGCACGGGCGGACCGCGCACGAGCGTACGTGCGCCCCCGGCCGGCCGCGCCCGTGGGTGGTGTGCGCCCCTTCGCAGGCAGCGCCCAGGGCGCGGTGCGGTGCGGCCTGGCGCCTGGGGAAGGGCCGTGCCGTCAACAGGTTGGCGTACGTAGCATTGACTGGCCGGTTAAGGTCGGTTACTTGCCGTTGTGGCCGGCACGCGCACGCGGGCGCGCCCGCTAGTCGTCCGGCCGGACCGCCGGGGCCGGGGCCGGGCCGTAAATGATGGGTGGATCGTGGATGGATCATGGATGGATGGTGCTGATTGCTGAATAACCAGCCCCACACGGCGTATGGACCAAGGCATGCACAATCTTCTTGACACCGGCGCATCTGTCTACCTTAAACAATAAATTAAGGGTAAACCCACCCTACCGCCTAATCCGCCTAGAATGAAAATGATCGAATTCACCACTTCATCATATATATAATAACATATATAATTTTCAAACAGTAATGTGCTAAATAATAATGTGTTCGATAATTTAGAACAAAGTACATACTGATCGGGTGACCTAAACTTTCTTCGATCGGCGAGGACGTGAAGCAATAGGGACCAGACGCGCCACGATGGGATGGTAGGTGAGGGCGGCCGATAGCACCGATTTCTCCCATTCTCTGGTGACCGATCGTTGCTTAGCTGGGTGCGGCTGTGCGGGGACATGGTACACTTCTTCTGGCCGACCATACGAGATGAGCAAGCGTCGAGGGCTAGTGCAAGATGACATACTTTGGGATCATTAAATAGACACCATGGCCTATTGCGGTCTTCCCTTCTACGCTGGCTCAAGGGTTAGTTTGGCTTGTTATAGTTGCCTCATAGACTGAGAAAAATGGAGGCTTCTCATGGGCTACTACTAACTACTAGGAATTTAGGTTGCTAGTGCTCTCTTCATTGGGTTTTAAGGAAAGAACTAGGTGCAATGAATTTAGCCTAGGGGTTCATACATGGACTGAAAATGATAATCCCTGCTAAACATGTTTTTGAACCCTGTGTCCTGTGACACCGCGACCCATTGAATGGCTCCGCCCCTAGGTGGCGACACGCACCATCCTAGGACAAGTACAATTACAACATGCAAAGAAGGGGTGCATTCTTTTCAATTGTGGCTAATAGGTTATGACTGTGCCTGATAGTTTTTGGTTTTAGTCTGAGTATTTATGCGAACAAAACGAATATCGATAACCTGATAAGCTGTTTTGAAAAGACTATCTTGATAAATCATTTTTAATAAGACAGTAGAGAAGTCATCTCATTTGTTTATTCTTGAAAAACTTAAGCTAAAAAAATAACCCAAAAGCTAACCCTCCCCGGTCCTACGTGTTGGGGCGGCATTGGCTCCGGGGCAGCCCCATGATCCATGCCAGTGCCTTCCTGTTCCTGCCCCCCAAAGTTCCAAAAGGGCCCGACGTACGCAAAGCCATCACTCCGTAGCACAGTGCACCCAAACACATGCGTCTCCATTGCCATTGGACGGAGCAACAAGCATCTGGGGTCCATCCATGGCTGGTAAGGGGCAAGCATACGCACGGCCATGGCAGCGGAGGCCCCACGGGGATCCACCGCGCCCTGCGCGAGATCGCCACCTCCATCCCTCGCTGCCCGTATCCGCGCATGTATCTCGCGCCAAGTGCAGCGCGGGGGCGCATGCATGCCCGGCGCCGACGATGGCTGCCTCTGCCTGTGCGATCGATCCGGCGTTGGTGTTCGTGTGCAGTGATCTGAAGATCATGCTTGCTTTTAAGATGTAACTGTTCTGATCGATCGATTTGAATCATGCAAGCAGCTGATCGATAGCTGTTGGGTATCTAGCTAGCTCTGGCGTCCCGTCGATCATTGCGGGTTTTGACCAACGGCAGAATGGAATGGGAGCCTGGGCACTGGAGGTACACAGATGCCGGTTTTTTTTCTTCTTCTTGAGCTGACAATCTAAAGCGACGCGGCGAACAGCCAACTGAAAGCCTCGCTTGAATCGCATGATGTGGTAGTAGACGAGTAGTGACACATATCTAATGGTTTGCACCTCGCAAACCTCATGCAAATGGCTCGATCGTCTCTCTCACCTTTTTTCCCTCTTCTTTTTTTCTTTTTTACCTGAGCGTAGTGTGCTGATCCATGTGTATATATATATCGTCTCTTTGTGTTGCATTGAATTTGTACAACCGACTGGAGCCAAGGGGGTCGATGCTTTTAACAGCCTTTGCGTAAATGCCTCTGGTGGTTACTGTGCTTGCAGCAGCTGCCGCCGCAGGTAATGCAGCTTTTAGCCGTGGCATCCATCATTGCACTTCTTCTGTTTTTATTGTAAAAATATTTTTAACGATAAATCTATCTTTAAATTAATAGGTGGAAGTTTGACGACACCGACTTTAGAACGCAAGTAAAAAAGAACGGAACGAATATTGTTTGGAGCGTGCACGTCCATAACGCTGCAGCTCCTGCATGTTTTTTTCCCAGGCAATGAAAAGAAAAGGCGAGGCAGTGCGGCATGGAGTATTCTGCTTACTTTTATCATGTGGCATTTTCTCACTGATATATACATGTCCATACATGCATGCATACCGATTCAGCTGGACCCAGTAAAGCCCAATATATATGTGGATATGAAGAACATAAAAAACATGATACGAAATTGAAACTAATTGATTTATAAAAATATCTAAGCAAATATTTAACATTAACAGTAACAGGGTAAAAGTTCTGGCTCCATCGCTTAAGGGCAGGGCTGGAGCCCCCTAGCTAGGTGGATACAACTATTAGGTACATATAAAATTTAGCATGTAAAGCAAATTAATAGAAGTTAACACTGGCCCCTCCTAAGATTCATTTTTCTCTTATTAGTCTCGCCCAAGAAAATTTCCTGGTTTCACCATTGCACAAATACTTTATGGGTTTTTTTTGAACTGTAGCTTATAACTTTTAGCTTAAATTTTTGAATTGTGACTATATATTCGTAAGAGAGAGTACATAGATAATGATACTCGCGTGTGATTTTACCCGATATAGATGAATTCGGTACAATGTCTACTATAATCGATTTGTAAATTCTGCTATAAAAAGACACATAAATTAAAAGCTAATTACTGTAGCATAAACCAAAAGATATAAACTAAAGTCCAAATGAACTAAACCAGTATACATGTGAACGGCACATGAGCCGCCGATCGAGCTAGCTAGACACACTCGTTATTGCTCGCTGCCAACCGAGCCAACGGTACAACCACACTTTTAATCACGACAAGAACATCGCCAACACAACACACTTTTAATCACGACAAGAACGTTGTCATTATTGAGCAGCAGTATGCTCCCAACTTTCAACCAGGCACTAACGATCGGGCGGCGACCGCTCCAAGACATTGTCACACACCGGCCCATGCAGCGGTGCCGCCTGCCCCCGGGCGTGCCGGCCCCGCTGCTCTTGTCGGCCGCGCGCACGTCCCGCCCGCGCGACGTCGCCATCCATACATCCGACGCGCGACGGCCTTGCCCTTCGCGTCCCGAATGTGTGGGGCTCGCCATGTAATGTCACCAGCTCGTACATTGCCGGCACGGCGCGGGCCAGCGCTCGCCGTCACCGACTCGCCGTGTCGCCCGGTCGGGCCTGGAGCTTAGCTTGCAGCTAGCTATAGCGACTGATAGATAGATGGGAATATATACTATGTACTCAAGTTTGTCGTGCAATCACGATGTACTTTAACTAAAAAAAGTTATAAAAAGTTTTAGATATACTTCATTATTTACGATCTACCTATGTATAAAATTTGAAGTTCATATTTATTCTATGTTTATCAAATTTTTCTATTTTTTGTTACTTTTAACATAGAATGAATTTGAATTTAAAATTTTATACATAGGTAGACCGAGTTTACAAGTACATGCAAAAAATTTGTTAAAATTTTTCGTAACTTTTTTAGTTAGATTGTATCGTGATTGCATCGTAAACTTGAGTGTATAGCATATGTTCCCTAGATAGATAGATAGATCGCGTTTGTTTAATTATGAGTTGTGAGATTCTATTTCCTTTGCCTCTGGCTTGAGATCCCGGACATGTTTTGATCCTTTGATGGATCGCGGCCGGGTGTGTTGATTAGGAATCGATTGGAAAGCCGTGGGGTCTTATGCGTTTTAATTAGATGGAACCCCGATCCATCGATGCTGCGTGTGGAACGTGTCTTGCTGACGAGGATTGCTTGCTTCGGAGGGTACATATGTGACAAAATATGGAGTAACGAGTGATTGGTCTGTTGCTAACTTGCTACGAAAAATTAAAACCCACCGGCGTGGTTCTCGGACCTCGCCGGCTCTATCACAACCAGAAACTGCAACGATCATGTGTGTCTGCGACGCCCCTAGCTTATGGCAATAATTCTAGCGAAATGTTTTCTTATTTATTACCGGTGTGTTGTATCATAGAGTATCGCCTGTATGATCACAGTAAAATGTTCAATCCTTAAAGCAATCACCGGATCTACTTTTATACAGAATTATGCCTTTATTAGCCATAAGTCTCAGTCAGTCAAGATACGTCGGACCCGAGGGTCCGACTGGATCGATCGTATCACAGCAAGGTACATGTTCAGCTGAAACTGGCATAGCTTGATCTGACCTTTCCTTTGTTGCTACGTATGGCACAGCAGGACAACTGTCCAGGCCACGACACAAGGAAAATACGAAGCTCTCCCTGCATGCATGCATGCAGCTAGGTAGCGACTGAAGTCACTGAACCATCGTAAATGTGTAGCGACTCACTCAGCACTGTGTATTAATTGGGCATCACGGCGTTCTCGGTCCAGTCCTCTTTTCAGAGACGCATGTTCCGGCTCAGACAGATCAGCTCGATCGTCTCGGCGAAAGATTGGTGACGCGCAGGCTACGCATGTGCACGCGGTAAGTGCGCGTCGACCAGTCAGTTAATTCGCACGCGGCACGTAGAGAAGATCAAATATAACCCTCCTTCGCTTCGACGGCTACAAACACCCGTAATAATGTAAGAAGAAGAAGAGGGGGGAAAACCCTAGAAAGTCTCTCAACAATTTAGAGAAAAAGGTAATGATCTACGTACCCCCGTTTATTTAGTGCGGGATGCAATTATAACGGAGCCACTACAATTGTACAACAGATAGTACTAGTGTGTGAGAATGACGAACAGTAAAGAATAAGTATTGCTTAATTAACATTCTCAGAATTTTCTTGCAAGGTTAAATACTGCTTCCTTCCAATGGTTTAGTGATATTTGTTCAAACGACTAATAGTTTATATATGTTATCTCAAGCTGTTGAAAAGAAGTACTGCTAGCAGTATCAGCACCATGTTCTCAGAATGAGCCACGGGGATCTTCGTTTGTCATTTCAGTACAGATATAGGGTTGTTCTTTTTTACTTCAGTTTATGGTTTATGTCTTTTAGATTGTTCATAAGAGAGAGAGTATGGAATAACAGAAATTCGCATGTGGTTTTCACCGATATAAATGAAGTCGCTATAATGTGTACTATAATGTGATAGATTATGTATAATCATGGACGGTTACATGCTACATATAAAATCAGTATATTTACACTAAATATCCCTGACGATAAATATGCAAATCCATCAACGAAGTCAATTATCATAAGTCAATTACTTGATAAGGAAAAAAATAGTACATTTATATCTACCTATACCTAAATCATCAGCCTAGGATCTGCCAAAAACAACATATAATTGTGATTGCCAAAAACAGCATCTATATAGAAATGTACTCGTAATCTTTTTTATCTTTAGTAGCCCAAAAATCACATAGAAGTTTATCCCAAGTGAATGGGGCAAAAACTAAATGATTGAAATAAGAATGCATCTACATATGGCCACCAAATTTGTTCTAACAGTATTTGAAAGAAGAAATCATCCAGCAGTATATTAATTATTAACAAGGTATCAACAAAGATTTGTACAGAGATTTTCATTCCAAATATTTGTGCAGCTAATGCACTAAAGCAATAATTCTTTACTGGACATTAAAGCAACAATATAGGCATGTAATAGATTCACCAAATCACAATTTTACATAGAAATAATAATTCAACAATTAACAGCGATCAAGAATTAGTAAATAAGGAAAAAAGACAAGAGGGAATTGGTTCAACCTAACAGAGGAGCACTTGAAGGAGGCAGTGGATGGCGTTGTAGAAGATGAAGCTGGTGTTGGGCTCGAGGAGGAGGCAACGCGTGCTTGGGGGAGGGGAGGAGGTGAGCTAGGAGGAGGCGTGCTAGGCTCAGGGGAGGAGGCGTGTTGGGCTCAAGGAGGAGGCTCGGGGGAGGAGGGAGAGTTTGAGTGGGGGCAAGGGCAAACTCTAGAGCCCAAATATAAATAGGGCAGGATATTACAGACGGTTCTGAAGTTGAACTGTCTGTGATAAACACACATCACGGTCGAGTATTTAATGGTGCATATCACAGACGATTAGCATTAAAAATCATCTGTGATGAGTATCACAGACAATTCCATAATATAACCGTCTATGATATATGGTTGTATTTTAAAAACAAACTATGATATACGACCATATCACAGACGGTTGTATTTTAAAATAGACCGTGATATACAACCATATCACAGACGCCATATAACAGATGGCTGTATTTTAGAACCATCTGTGATACATATCATAGATGGTTTGTTGCACTAAACCGCCTATGATAGTTCCTTATATAGCTAAAAATTATTATGTTTTTCGACTAGCGTCAGAAGTAAATATTTATTACTTAATTATTTTTTACCGGTCAGTAATGTTGTCATATCATTATACCAAGATCATTTACATATATTGAAGATAATAAATACAAATTCAACCAGTTTTTTTATTTTTGTACTTATATATGGCCAAACAACGTGGTTGGTCGCTTCTTACAAAGATTTTTAAAAAAAAGTAGAAACCTAAATAATCAAAGTTTTTCTAGTGGCAAAGGTAGCATACTAGCTCCATCTTCAAAACTTCATAGATGATGTCATTAGCATCGGATTGTTCAGGATCATCAGCGAACAAAGCCCGAAATGCACCCACCCGCTAATGCGCTCATTCGAGTGTCTCCTAAAGACCCTCCGACTGATGAATCAAGTCGAATTGAGCCTATAAGCTCTCTTCCTTTGCTTGAGGGGTCTTGGCAAGGTTGACTTGATCACTCGCAGCCTCGACTAAGTAGTCCAAGTGATAGCAAGCCTTCTAAAGATGTGCAACGTCATTGTGGAGGACTACGTCGATGGTGAGGTTATCTCGTCGGAAGTAGGAGACCAATCGGAAGATGCAGCGGATATCAAAATGGCGGAAGGTGGCTGCCACCTGCTCTGTTAAATCCTCTGACATAGGAGGGAGGACACTATTGTCACAGTGTCCTTCCGCAGCATCTGTCAACGTGCAGCCGGTGAGATGCTCATACAGGATGGCCAGGTATGCCATCAATGCCGACTACAAGGAAGAGTAGGGAGACATTTGTTTGTGTTTTAGAGTAGATTAGCGATGTGAGGATTTATCTTCAGTGACGGATGATCATTTTTATAAAAACAAAGAATAAATTCAGCGCGTGAGACGAAGAGACACATCATAGAGCCAAAGCGTCATTCATGCCTATAAGAGATACATATCACATACACTTCCAACCATAAACCTTCTGTGATACGTAATTATCACAGATGGATCATATTAATAACTGTTTGTGGTAATATCACAAACGGTTCTAATTAAAAATCGTCTGTGACGTCTGTAATTAGCACATATGAATAGTTATTAACAAAAACTATCTGTGATAATTGTGTATCACAGACGATTCTAACTATCGTTAGTAATATAGACGGTCACATTTATAAAATTTTCTATAATAATTACAACACAGATGGTTCCCTATGAATCGTCTGAGATGAGACATCCAGTATAGCTTGTTTTGTAATAGGAGGAGGAGGAGAGGCGGTGGCCCGGTGGTAGGCGGCTCTGGTAGCGATGGCACCACCGGCTATGGGATCGGAGGAGGGCGGTGGGTGGTTTGGTATGATGGTGTAAGAAATTTTAGGTTGGATGGGGTTGGTGCAGGATGGCGTGGCGATAGTGGGAAAGATAGGGCGGCATGGCGAGGCGGCATGGGCACCACCGGCCGTCGATGGTGGAGCTGGAGGTGAGGGAGGGGGTGGAGACACACGGATCTTGTGAAGAGGTAGAGCGGCTGTGGCGGTAGTGGAGGAGGGCTGAAGACGAAGAAGATGGAGAGGGAGTGCCAGCGGCGGTCGGTGTGGAGGAAGAAAACAGTGGCGGTGCACGGCGACAGAGTGAGTGAGATTAGACTATCGCGTGTTAGTGTTGTAGCTGCACCCAGACAAATTGTTCGTGAGGTACAACAGCAATCTGAAGAAGAATCAGAGCCTACTAAATGTCCATGCAGGGACCACTACCTAATGTCACAGCAACATTTACTCCAGCTCAAGATTAAGGTAAATATTATAGGTAGTTGCGTGCGTATGTGTTCACTTGTAGAAAACATTGTTAACTCCCAATACTGTAAATGTTCAGAAGGGAAACTGAGACAGTTTTTCCGAGTTGAGACAGCAGAAATGTCCCTTTTATATGAACAAATGATCTCTATCTCTCTCTCTTTTTGGTCTAAGTAGAGTACAATGGCGATGGCAATGCAACACTTGGAAGAGCCCCATGACATGAGCAGTGCCTAACTGAGGAGATACTAACTAATATGACTAGTCTCTAGTATTGTGTAACAAGCTCTGCTACTTCTGCTAATCCTAGTTACCGCACTCTTTACTGCCACCAGACAAGGGGATGGACTAGATCCAACATCGCAAACTTATCTGGTTCTTCTATCGCCATCGCAGCATTATTCCCTCCTGCTAGACACAAAAAAAAAACAAGTACAAATCAGAATTATTTAAACAAAAAATTAAATAAAAATTATAAAATTTGACTATCCCAATACTGTATTTCCCATGATATTAGTTTTCATAGTGATATTAGATTAAGCAAACCAGATGAAATATATATAGCTAAAGACTTGTACTGAATCTTGCTGCATTACCTATTGTCAATGTAGGGTCCTTTTCTGCATTCTCTCACCCTCTCCCTACTGGAAAGAGCACATGTAATTATTGAACACCACTTGATTGAACAGTTCTTGCCTTGGCTCCCCTACTGTTTGCATCATATAGCTGCCATTGTCCTGAAAAGCATGCACACAGGGCAGTGTCAGGCTGGGCACAGTGCTTTGGAATTGGATCCTGAATGATCATCTCATAAAGATAGAGAGGGAGGAACAAAAGCCAAACCTGGGAGAAAGAGATGCCTCCCTCGCCTTGAAGTGAGTACGGTTCAGAGGAGGTGTTTGTGTCCATGATGGCTTGAGATGGAGCTGGACTAGCTCTGTTCAGGGCAGAAGTAGGCATTACAACTGCCTCATGGAACATTCCTTCAATCTTCTGAAACAAACAGAATTGGTACACAAAGACATTGTGAACATCTTGACGAGAGGGAGAAGGAAGAGCTGGCAAAATATGTGTAGTTCAGCAGCAATGGTTTGAGTTGTCCCATACCTGTGTGTGGTCACTGAAGGCATCACTGTCCATGCCAAAACCATACAGCACAGGGCTCAGGGAAGCAATCCTCATGGAAAGGAACTGCATCACAATCAGAAAGGGAACTTTGTTAATTGACCAGCAACTATCTAAGGTGTCAATATTTGTCATTTAATAGTGTTTTTTTTGCCATGTTTGCTACCTCAACTTGGTTCTGCAGGGACTGCACATAGTTGATGATCTCATCCAAAATGAGGGCCTTCCCAGTGACCTACACACATTAATGCACATTTTTTTCTTTTAAAGTTAGTGCCATATATACAACAGGTTGTTAATATATAGTAATTTAGAAGTAATCAACTAAATTAACCTTGTCACAACCAGGGACCAGGGCCTGCAGCATCCTCATCCTCTCACTGATCCTCTCCCTCCTCACCTGAAGAAAATGCCAGAACAGATAAGGAAAAAAAGAGGCCCAAAAAACCAAGCTAAGCTACACAAAGCCACAACCACACAAGAAGATAGTGAAGAACAGTACCCTCTCTGCAAGGCTGTGGCTATCTGTTGCCTGTCCTCTCCTTGCCCTCACATGGATGTACCCCTTAGGTGCCGCCTCCTCCATCTCCTTGTTGTGCTTCTTTCCTCCCCTCTTTCTGGTATTCTCCTTTGAGTCCTAATTGTTCAACCACAACAAGACAAGGATTAAGCCAAACATTATGATGAAATAAAGTTTTAACAAAAACTGAGATCTTCGATTTGAAAAGTTACATGACAGACATTGTTTTAAGTTAACGTGCTTCTATCTATGCTACCTTGGAGTGAGCAGTGTTGAGGCTGGCACTGTCTTCCCTAGGCTTCCTCTTCTTCTCCACAGAAGCAGCTCCCTGTGGAGAGGTGTCAAGAACCACAGATGAGGTCTCCATTGAGGCATCCTCAAGGATGGTTGAAGCTGTTGTGGCTGCCCCATGGCCATGGCAGAACAAGAAGCCTGGAATGCTGTGGGAGGCATTGGTGAGGCCATACTCCATCTGCTGTGGGAGGTGTGAGAAGCCTGCCATTGGTCAATACTTTTGCGCCTAGCTACTAACTCTTGTGTTGATTCAGTGATGCTTTGCTTCTTAGCTAGTGTTTGGGGATGAAGTTCTCTTTGCAAGGGTAAGTTCAGAAGCAGCAGGTTGGCTAGCTCCTTGGTGACCTTGCTATTAGTTTATATAAAAGTTGGGTGGGGGTAATATGAGAGAGAGAGAGATGACCAAATCATTACATCTCTATTAATGGATAAGCTGGCAGTGGGCAGTGTTAAGAAAGGGCCCCGGTGTCTCTTGCTGTAGGATGAAATAATGGAAGAAATGGCCATCAGTATATACTGTTAGGTAGGTACCCCTTTCTCTGTTCCATTTGTTGGCCAAGTTGTGTATGTGAGCACATTATTTCCACTACTCTGGCAGAAGCCACTAGAGTATATAATTATTACATGATAACATAAAGTGTAGATAATAAGCATGTTGACCATATATACAACAGCTCACTGATTATGAGCCAAGACCATTGTTCCTAGTATATTATCTGGAGAGAACTAGCTGTGTCTGAGGGAACCGAAAGGCGTATCTTGCTTCTACCTTCTGCAACATAACCTGTGAAGTGGCTGCATCATTAACTGCAAAATTAAAACCTCCTGACAGCAAATGCTAACTACTCGAGTGTTGTAACAGATCTCCTGACAGTAGCCAAGAGAGGTTTTTGGGTGTGACTGCACTGCACGCAGTCCGACGATACATGTCAGTCCGTGGGCCCGTTCATCGCTTTCCGTCTGTGGTTCCGGCCGGCCACGCAGTTGCATGCAGGTGCAGCTGTTGGCTCCGTCAGCTAAACTGACTCTAGTTACTGCTGACTTCTTACAAAACCTGATGCGGATGTACAGTCATCCATCACCACAGCTAGCTATTGCAACTCCTGGATGACCAAACATTTTCTTGATTTAATTATGCAAGTTTAGAGACCTAAGTGGCACAGTTAAGCAAATTTAGAGATCGATCCCTCCTGTCTAGCCTGACATGCCGATTTTTTGTTAGGGAATTTTTTCTATCATTTCATTGATAGATGAACCTAAATGAACAGTCAAGCAAGTCGAATCATGCATGCATCAAACTTTTTCCACCGCAAACTCCAGTGCAAACGTAACAAAGCATGCATGCTTGAGATGCATCGCCACGTACGTGCAGCCCGTTTTTAATTAAAACTATGACTTCTCTCAGATAAACAAACGGAACAATTTCTTTGTCACCGTTTTGAAATAGCATATCGGCTTATCAATATTTGATTCGTTCGTATAAGCGTTCGTCTTAGGATCAAAATACCATCAGCCGTAGTCATAAGCTACAGTCGAAAAAAATGCACCCACGTGTAGCTGCATGTATATAGGATGCATGGGATGGCCCAGATTATGTACTACTACGAACTCGTCATCTATAGCAAACGGCTGGTTATTTGCAACGTTGCATCATTTCTATTTTCTAGCACTGGCAGAGATGGCATGCATGCATGCATGCATTATCATCTCGAGCAGTCTAGCTAGCAAGTGTCGAGATGCGCTACTACGCACCATTTGATGCATCCATCAGCTGGCTTGTTTTCACCGATTAAAAGGCAATAAATCCATGACTTGTTGTGCATTGCAGGGAAATATCGCCGTTTAATTTAAATTTATATATCTCCTTTTGCTTGCTGAGTGGCATGCAGTGCTACATCTACATATTACTAAGTTCGGTACGTTCCACGGCGAAATATACACATTTGATGTTCCACCATTGATTAATTAATGGTCTGCATACCGCTGACGTATCTGTTATACCCTGCACGTATTTCTGGAAGGAATTAATACGACTTGCATGCATGTATCAGCATATATACTTTTTGCTTGTGTACGTGTGTACATGCGTTGTACATTGCACTTCCTTTGACCGGTGACGCCCGTACGTGTACATGCGTACATCTTCTTCCTCCCTCGCTCCTGCACACGCGACTACTTGTACTGTTCATTAACTACAAAAATTCTACGTACGTATCACTCGTTGATCAGTGGCATTCTAGCAGAGAGGATAATGTAACCAATGTTGTACACTCGCCCAACTGTTCAAGCGCAGACAAGGTCAAGGGATACGAACCAGCGATTCATGCTCGATCTTGTACGCTCCGGCCGTACACAGCTTCGTATTCTTCCCCTGATGGATACGTTTCCTCATCGTTATGCGTATATACGTACGTACGCACTGCACGTTGTACTTGCATTGATTCATCGCAGACAAGATTAATTAATCGGGGACGGAAACAAGCATGGATGCATGCAGCTAGCGCAAGTAACTTAATTCGCATCAGAAAGCATGCGTGTATGCAGCTCCAGGTTCCAGCTGATCGATCAGCAGTCTGTTTGTTCCTTTGCAATTAATCCTGGCATTGACATTGCGATGCTGCGTAGCTGTTCGCGATGGGTACAGCACAGCTATCCCTCTGTGTGAGAGGGTGCAGTTTTCCTGGGCCGCGAAAACGACGCAGCTGGGTGTTGCCGAGGGACTTCGATGGAGTGCTAGCTAGTCTGGATTCTGTTGCCATGAACAGGCATGGCAGTGTCCTCTCATACCGATGCATTTGCCTCTGCTGCTCTGAGAGAGCGAGAGCATGGTTGAAGCTTGAAAGCCCTTGTAGAGTATGATTGTATGTGTCACATGTATGTAACTGTGCAGAGATATTCTCTTACTCGAGAGTAACTCGACACTGCTCAGCAACAGAACACATCAGAGTAAGACCATCATAAGAAAGAGTATCTTAAGTTGTAGGCATTCAAATTCTTGAGGCTGCTCCATTGGAACACTAGTCCAAGCTATAAAGTCACTCCATTCTTCAATGGTAATATATATGCTCTTGGTTTAATTTATGTGCGGCAGAGATTGGAGAAGCTTGCACAGAGATTGGCGAAGATGATTCATCACCCCTTGAACCACTGCCTCCACGAGCTCCGAAGAATGTTGTTGAACCAACACCGGTGATGATGGACCGCCGACCATACCCCCTCCAAGCATTCCTTGTAAGGAATGCCATGATAGCTTGCAGAAGGGAGCTGTTAGTAGCTTGGTTGAACTCCAAAAGGGATAAAAAATTTTGTGGGTAGTGGGGCTGAAAATTGGGGCCATTCTGGTGGGTGGAAAATTCATGGGAAAATGAGATGGAGTGAAACTTTGATATTGTTGGCTATTTCTATTTTGTGGATCTGAATTTGAGTTTGAGGAGTTCAGTAAATTTGTAAACTTGGCTGAAGATGAGCTCTCCATATTTGGATGTTGATGTGTTTGAGCTTGTATGAATGAATGTACAAGCTGATATGAAGCTTATGGTGTGACGGTTATATTGTAGGCAACTGCCATACGCGTGTTACGTGAGGAAATAATTTTCAGTTTTACTATCGTACAGTCTACTAAAATTTTTTTACCTCTCAGTTACTTAAAGTTATATAGTACTAATTCTCCTCACCCCTTCAAACCCCCTTTTCCAACCCAAAAAAAGGAAGACCGTTAAAGAATACTCTTGCAATAAAAAAAAATGTAATAGTCAATCCTAATAATTTTCTACCAGCCAAACATACCAAGATTTTGGTTCAACCTACAACTTTTACAACTAACGACGCTGTCCTCCAGTAGTCCAGTGGGATGAGCTGACCCATGGAGCCCTTGAGGTCGGTTTGGGCACGTGCATGCCCTTAGCAAGCATCACCAGGAGAGAGCGGTATACTCTTTTTCTCGCCAAACTACTGCATAAATCATCACGGTACACACACACACCTCTTTTCTACACCTGAATATAATTATACCATATATCGTATCTCATAATGTAGTGAGTATCTCGCGTAACAGAGAGTATGTACGTATAATATACGAGTATTTAAGATCATATAGGAGGTATGAATAATTTTTCAAATGTGATATATATACATTTTTTTAGATATACTTCTTTTTATGTGTGTGGATATAAAGGTATTTATAAAATACGCCAAAAATTATGGACTCCCTTACAATTTTTTCATGTGGTTCATATTAGAGTATCTTATATTTAGTATATGAGTATAACTAAAGTGATAAAAGAGTATTTAAAGTTTATTTAGGTAGTATATTAGAGGTGTGTGTAATTACCCTCAGTGTAAAAGTATATATATATATATATATATATATATATATATATATATATATATATATATATATATATATATATATATATATGAGTATAGCTAAAGTGATAAAAGAGTATTTAAAGTTTATTTAGGTAGTATATTAGAGGTGTGTGTAATTACCCTTAGGTGTAAAAAGTATTTATATATATATATGTGTGTGTGTGTGTGTGTGTGTGGTGAGACGCCTCCTCCATTAGTAAACAACGCACTCCAAGTTCTTCCTGAAACAAACCAAGAAGATCTTCCTGAAACAAACAAAAGAAGAAGACCTTGGTGAAACCATAGAAGAATATTATATGTCAATTACATGTATAGAATGCATAGGTCTACAATCATTTGCGCCCAATTGGTACAGAGATATAAAATATAAAAAGGATATAGAAAAGATTGTTCAAAGGCTAGAAGACATCCAAATAATTGGAGAGATACCTATGAAACATTGGGATAAAAATTCTATTTTGTGTAAAATAAACATAATAAATCCTGAATACATAATCAAAACATGCCCAATAGAAGCCACTCCAAAGGATATAGAAGAATTTCAAATGCATATAGAAAAGTTACTAAAATTAGGAGCTATAAGAGAAAGCAAAAGCCCTCATAGATCTGCCGCATTTATAGTCAGAAACCATTCTGAAATAGTTAGAGGAAAGTCAAGGATGGTTATTAATTACAAGAGGTTAAATGATAACACTATAGATGATGCTTATAACATACCAAATAAGCAAGAATGGATTAACAGGATACAAGGAAGCAAGTATTTCTCTAAATTCGACCTAAAGGCTGGATTTTGGCAAGTAAAGATGGCCGAAGAATCAATAGAATGGACAACATTCACCTGTCCTCAGGGACATTTTGAATGGCTTGTTATGCCTCTAGGATTAAAGAATGCGCCAGCATTATTCCAAAGAAAGATGCAAAATATTTTTAATGAAAACCAAGATTTTATATTAGTATATATAGATGACTTATTAATATTTTCCAAAACCTATAAAGAGCACATAGCTCATCTTGAAGTGTTCTTCAGGAAAGTAGAGCAAAATGGGTTAATACTATCCAAGAAGAAAATGGAAATTTGCAAAGAGAAGATTAGCTTCCTAGGACATGAGATAGGAGAAGGAAAAATACACTTGCAAGAACACATTGCAAAAAAGATATTACAGTTTCCTGATATTATGCATGATAGAAAGGTATTACAATAATTTTTAGGAATAGTAAATTATGCAAGAAACTATATCGATAACTTAGCAAAACTGGCTGGGCCCTTATACGCAAAATTGCGAAAAAAATGGCCAAAAATACTTCAATTCAGAAGATATTAGGTTAGTAAGAATAATAAAAGAAAAAATTAAGGACCTTAAACCTCTAGAATTACCATTAGACAGTAACTATCTTATTATCGAAACCGATGCTTCTCAGCTAGGATGGGGAGCTATATTAAAACAAAAACCTAATAAATATTCATCAAAGTCAGAAGAAAAAATTATGTAGATATGCCTCTGGAAGTTATAAGTTAAAAACCATAAATAATACGGATAGAGAGATTCTAGCAATAATCAATGCAATAAATTCCTTTAGATTATACTTAGGTTTCAAAGAATTCACGGTCCGGACAAACTGTGAAGCCATATGTAGATACTATAACCAAGTTAATAGCAAGAAAAGCTCTACCCAAAGATGGGTCTTATTTGAAGATATTATCACTGGGAATGGCTATAAAGTCATATTTGAGCATATAGAAGGAAAAGATAATAAGTTGCCTGACCTATTTTCTTGTTCTTCTATTTTGCAGGAATGAAGAAGTCTATGAATTATACTGGAACTGAATTTTTCAGCTTCGGAAATGACAACAAGCTCAAAATATTCCCTCCGAATTCATACAAATTTAAGCCAAAGGACCATATAATCCTTGATGAAGTGCAAGAGTGCATCTTAGACAATTTTTGGTATCAATATAATAATAAGCGGGAAGAAAAGGGTTATATGTTGTCAATTTTAAACAGTCTGAATACTTCCATATGATAAATGAGTCAACACATGCCACCGATAATATTGAATTCGTAGAACCAAAACCCCTATATGTTGTATTTAAAGGAAAATTGCCGGGAATATACATTTCATTTGAAGAGATAGTATCCCAGAAGATAGATTCAAAATTAGCGGGAGGAATATCTTGGAAAAAATATAGTAATATAGATGAAGCATTAAACCAAGCCAGAAAAATATTAGGGGTCAATTATCATATGGAACCTGCTGCTAAAGACTATATTCAAAAATTTAAGAAGGCCAGAAATAAGAAAGCCCCTATAATTGCACCAGCAGCTAATATAAAGGAAGAAATTCCTTCAAACCTCACATATAAAGAATGCTTAATGAAGGGAGTAGACCCTTTAGATGGATCTTATATAGACTTGAAAATAGAAGAGAAATTTGAATCTATCTCACCACAATGGAAAACCGAAATAAAAGAAGATATTTTAAAAGAATTAAAGAAGGACATGAATGATAAATTTGAAGAAATAGAAAAGGCATATGATGAAAAATATGATATATCTTTTTCAGACGAAGACATAATGGATATTGCCGGACACGGGCAAAATCCAAAATAAATAAAAAATTTTCCAAAAAATATCAGTTCTAAGAATATCAGATACCGAATAAAGTGTGATAAAAGACAAGAAGAAAGTTGCCAAAACCATGCAAAATTGGAGAACTCCAGAATGCGCTACATGGGGGAATCCAATAAAGAAGATGCGTAGGCATTCACAGCAATCACGGGAGCACTCACGGGGACAGACTACAATATACAAAGCGGAGAGTACACCAATAACGCATGCGGAAGAATCTTCATAATGAACCAGACCACGCCTCGTGAAGCCAGCAAGGCCTATTGTATAGGCTACAATATCATATTACTGGGATGGCTCCTCGTATGCCTATAAATAGAGATGTCGTCCAGAAGTGAAGGCATCAGAGGAAGAAGTGTGAAGTTTAAGTGTGAAGTGTGAGTGAGCTTTCTAAGTTGTAGTTCTAGTTCGTGAAGTGAGCACACATTGTAAGATATCCATCTAAGAGTGTATTGTGAAATACCAGTGTGAAGGTAGTTTTCCTTGTCCTTGTACTCTTTGTTGGGGGTTCCCGAAAGGGAAAATCATATGTAAATTAGTTTGTGTAAATGAAGTAGTCTTTCTTTTGAAAAGCCCTTGTTCTTCCTATTTGGTTATATGGAATAAGGTTTTATGCTATGGACCCTATAGGAGAAATCTCTCTTGGCAATTCTTCGTTAAAGCACAGAGCTTGAATGTGGAATATGCCATAGGAAAGTGTTCCCTTTGGGTGGAACTGCCTAGGGTGATGATAAAAAATTATTCCATATAAGCATAATTAAGAACATCTAGGGAAAAACTTAGCTACTTATGAAGCAAACTAGTGAGAAATATGGTGAGTACCAAGTAGGATTTTTACGCCATTGTTATCTATCTCGACTGTCTTGTTGGTTTCGTCAACTTATAAGATCCTGCAAGAAGAATACTATTCATTCTACAGTAATCACATTTGAATAGTGCATCTGAATTTAGCAGTAAATTTCATCTCAAATCTTTAATTCATTCTACTTAATATTATTGCTATTTTCTTCCATTTGAATTTTTAATTCATTCTACCGAATATTTGTTGTATCTCTTGCTACTTTATCTATAAATATATATATACATACATATGTGTGTGTATATATGTATGTGTATGCATATGTGTATATACGTACATATATATATATATAGGTATGTACATATACATGTATGTATATATACATTTATATACACGTACACATATATATGTATATATATATATATGTATATGTATGTATATATGTATGTGTATATATGTGTATGTATATATGTATGTGTGTATATGTATGTGTATGTATATATATGTGTGTAAATGTATGTGTATGTATATATGTATGTGTGTATATGTATATGTATGTATATATATGTATGTAGCACGTATGTATAGTGATACATACATACATACATACATACATACATACATACATACATACATACATACATACATACATACATACATACATACATACATACATACATACATACATACATACATACATACATACATACATGTGTGTGTGTATATATGTGTGTGTATCATTCTTTTCAGGTATGGCTTATAACGGTATCTTATGACTTTTGGTTCTACCATAAGCATTTATACAAACAAACTAAATATCGATAAACCACTAAGGTACTTTTTAAAAAACTATCCCGATAAACCGTTTTAAAATAACAGCGGAGAAATAGTCCTTTGTTTGTTCAAAGAAAACCATAAACCATAACGGAGCCATCATCTACCACCATCTGAAAATAAGCTGAAAATAACAAAGCCATCATCTACCACCAGAAGAGCAGCCACTTCAGGTTGGGAATTGGGAACCAACGTAATGTACACCTACAGTGCATCATCTGCAAACAAAACCCAAAATCTTGCAAATTGCAACCACAATAAACAGGGGTCACTCACGCTAAAAACGAGACCAAAACCGAGGAGGCGCATTGTGGCTACGGAACACTACTGTTCTCATGACACAAACTTGGGATCATCGGCAAGTCAAACTTGGAGCTGTGCCAGTTGACTGCAGCAGAAGGTACATCTGATCTGAGCACAAGCTACTGCTGAGCTGAAGATCTGGCTAGCTACTGGATTATCTACTTGGGTCTTCTAACAAGACAAGAATCTCTTCATCGTCAATAGTTCCGCTGTCAATTGCATACTGCAATGCTGTTCTACCATCTCGGTCTGTGGCTTGCGAATCAGCCCCCCTGCATGGAAAGTCGAGCAAGTTAGCATAACCACTCATTTTCCCCAGACTTGCTGCATGCTACAACCCACAATGGTAACATATACACAGAAAATATTTCAATTCTGCCACTAACGATGCCCTCATCTAGTTTTTTCCACTGACAGGTGGGGTCTGGGCCTGCACGTCAGTAAGAGAGTCAGTGGCAAAAACGAAACTCACTCCAGATTAGTGGTAAAAACGAAATTTCCCAAAGAAAATGTCAGCATAGCCTAAGCCCTGGGGTTCTGCATTGCAAGTGGCTGAACCTCTCCTGGTATTTAAAGTTGTCTGTTTTATATGGATGAACCATAGACCTACGATGGTCAAGTGACCATGACATTCAATCAAGGTACAATTAATATGGGCGAGAACGAAAGAAGGGATAAAACCTTAATAAATAATAACAGCATTTCAATCACAAAAGCTGATCCATGGACTTTTGAACAGCAACCGCTAGTTCTCACTTCTCATTGAGGGAGGCTAAGACTGATTTCATTAATATCATTAGTACCAATTACCGAGCAAACATGGACGTCTCATACCCAAAGGTTTTTAAACCACACTCGGTTAGTACCAACTTACCAAGAGACACGTTGTAACAACAACTAACATTTAAAAACAGCACTTGATTATCTTTGTAGGGTTCTCCCATTCTGATAGCCCTTTTACATCCTGTTTAACTCACAAGGATACAATAAAAATCCAAGTCATATATTATAAGCATTTGCATACCTGGAAAGCAGCAGCTTGGCATAAATGTGTCTTCCTTTCAAAATACTATGATGAAGCGGTGTTCGACCTCTTGAATCTGTAGAATTTACATTGGCACCATACTGCAAGAGTAGTTCAACCATGCCCATGTCTGCCACACGGCATGCTAGATGAAGCAAAGATAATCCCTCAACACAGTCATCCAATTGGTCTATACGTGCACTTGTGCTGGCAGGAGAAAGAGACTCCCTGGGAGAAATCTTCTCGAGCGAACTGCGATCAAAACATCTTGAACTCCCATCTGATGGCAAAGCTGGTTGCTCTTGTAGAAGAAGCGCTTTTCCAAGAGTCAAAGCCGAATTAAATGATGTCTGCCCATAAGTTAGATTTACATCGGCGTTTGACCCCACAATCAAACTGTACACCCCCTTCTTGTTGTTTGAACTTACATTATACCACATCTGTTGTGCTAGCTGAATCTCATCCATATTATGCTTTCGTACAAAATCTTTTTCAGCATACTGGAATATTTAAAAAAAATTAACAATTAAACATCACTTAGAATATTGCAAATGAAATTATCTGTTAGCCCCTCATTTTACAAAGCATTATTATGCACTCCCTAAACCAATTTCTTCTTTTTCAAGGCAGGCAGTTGATGAGCCATTACAAATTATGTAAAATGCAACACACTTTTCAGGCAGTTTCATGGACATTTCCTAATATCACTTCTAATCAATAGACGCTGCCTATATCACCAAATCGTATGCGATTCATGAAATTGTATTCTCCTGATCAGTGATTGCTAATTGTTTGCTGACAAAATAGAATAGGCTGAAGCAATAGGCAAACTATAAAGTACCTTGGCATGAATAAATTTCTCCTTCACAGCGATAGGATCTGAGTGTTTAGGCTTGCTGACAACTAAGTTATGTGATGTGTTTTCTAATCCATCAGCCCTGCAAAACAGTAAAACTTGCAAGTTAACTGCATGATAATAAAATGATAGTGATTCTACAACTTTTGTCTACAAACAGCGTCAATGTTACCTTGAAATGTCACCATGATCAACACTGCTTGATAAAGGTAACATTTCTTCCCAGATAGTGTTGGCAAATGTGTTTCCTAATGACTGGAAGAGATTAATTACAGATGGCTCCCAGACCCTGACATCAAGTGTCAGGGATCTTACCTGCCAATACAAGGTACTTGTTTAGGTAAAGTTCAGTCTGCTAGTCACACGAATGATGATATCAACCAAAATATACCAAATCTACAACAATGTAAGTTTTTACAAAAATGTGTGGATGTAAGTTGTTAGATATGTGTCTACAACAACTGAACTATTTTAAATATCTGTGCATAAAATAGACACCAATGCATCCCAAAAAATCATTGCATTCCTATTAAAGGTGCAGCTATTGCCACCTACAGTTTCTGGTTTGCACAACGCACATGGGGAACCATGCACAGATACACAAGTATCATTCTGGAGTAATGACCCTTAAAAAAATCTGAATGCAGAACCAACAATATATCTACACTCTACAGTTGCACGATGGAATTCTTGCACATGTAAATTGCCAAGAATATGCATGCTTACCTTAGATATATGCACACCAAGATTTCTGTGTACCCCAGAACACTCTATGCATAGAAGAACTCCGAGGTTTAGGGATGCCCAATCAGGCTCTGCAGCACCACAATCAGAACAAATATTATTGCCAACCACCTTCCTAAGCAAGTCAATTGGTTTATCAGGTTTCATGCTGGTTCGGTGATGCTGTGTGACTCTGGCAGAGTGCTCGAAGTACCCACTTCCTGAATTCTTTTCCAGCATGCAATCTTCACCTATGGAATGGTCAAGTTCTGTTGAACTACTAAAAGAACTACTTTCACTGGCAGTTCGATGATGGCCACTGCCCTTAGGGCTCAACAAAAGACGCTGAAACAAAATATTAATGTCATGTAAATCAAATTTGGATTAGGGCTCAGCAAAATACGATAAGTCATTCATCACTAACCCGTTCAGGTGATTGGGAGCTCAACAAAGAAGCAATGACACCTGTAATTTTTTCAATCCAATCCATCTGATCCATTGCACTCTCTGCCTGCCCAAGGATAGGTGCATGCCAATAAACAGGAAGCAATTTAACATCTGTTAAAAACTTCCTACAACATCATTCTGTGCCTAAAGGAAAAAACAAACGATAGATTTCCGATTAAGCTTCACACCTGCAATGTGTAATTTTTTGTGGGCGAAATTATTCTGAAGCAGAACCGTAGATCTGATTGGTCTGCATCAGCTTTAATGGTTGATGTTAGCAAGTTTACTGTATGTCGTGCTACAGATTTTTCATCATGTACACCGCCATGATAATGAGAAGAGAACCATCTGCTGAGCAACCCAGAACCATGCTCAGAGGGAGTGATACTTCTTTGGTTGGAATAGCCACTCTACAAAATCAAAAAGAAAAAAATGTTGGAATAATATGAACTGAAACACACCCTAAGCATGTCAATAATATCATGCAAGATTGAGTATTTGAATAGTGTTATTGGGGGACCTACGGATGGTCTACTATTCTGCTTGCGATAATAGTATAACATTCCTCG
This sequence comes from Melocanna baccifera, assembly GCA_036346265.1. NCBI lineage: Eukaryota > Viridiplantae > Streptophyta > Magnoliopsida > Poales > Poaceae > Melocanna > Melocanna baccifera. The sequence goes on from CM070702.1 coordinate 16,670,384, forward strand.
ACTATCAAGGACAAAGAACCTCCTTTTCCAGTCACCTCTCAAATTTGAAGATCTCTTTGAGAGATAGCCCTGCCGAATGGTCTGAACCTGAAAAATACGTACTTATTTCAATATAACATGCATTTTCCCTGTTGAAATGTACACCTGTGTGCATGCATGAAAACTAATTTCCAAGTCAACCAGAATGTGCTACCTTGCCCTTTGAAGCTGACTGCATCGCTGCTTCAATCATCTTATGTGAACTTCTACCAATTGCTTGTATTCCATCACCATTAGGGGAATCATTCATGCTATTTGGTGACCATCGACTTTCCCGATCAATTTGCCTTTTGAACTCTTGCATCTTTTCTAGAAGAGCAGCTTCCTCGTACTTAGACCTTTCTCTTGATTGCTGTGCATAAGCAAGAACCTGCCAAAAGAGAATCCACAATGTGTAAAAATTGTTAACTTCAAAAATGAAGGGAGAAAGGCGGCTATGTGAATAATTGGAGAATCCAGTAGCCAAGAGTGCTGCATTGTACTTCATGGAATCAGAAACGCAAACAAAAAAAACTGAGTAGGTGCTTCCCACTCAGCATGACCAAATCACAAAAGGACTTTATCAATGAAGCAAATGGAGCAGGACCAATTAACACCTAAATTACAAGGGTTAAACGTCTTAAGAGATCATTAGGTCAATATCTTGAAGGTGAATAAGCATATAGCATGCTGGGATAATTGATGGTGCATCAGTGGCAGAAAATGTTTGTGTATCCATTTACCAGTAAACGTGAATTACCTCAATTAATTTAACAACTAGTATGAAACGTTCAGATGTAGTACTACAAACAACATGAAAGGACAGATCACGGTTAAAGAGTTACTTGATTGATGTACGGCTCCATCTGATGGAGTAGTTCATATCCCTGAAGAAATAGAAACGAAGGAAGCTTGAATCACATTTGTATATAACCAAGGAATGTCAAAATGCAAATAATGGCAAGCCAATACTTGTTTGAAATAACGAAGATGTGCATCCATTGTTCCACTAACAGCCTCCAGAAATTCAAATCTTTTCTTTGCCTCGATATTTGAAAGTGCAGTCACCTGAAAATTAACACGGATTAAGACAAACAAAAGGCATGGCAAATATAAGTACAGAAAACAGAACAGCAATATGGGGAACCAGTGCATCTACCAGGTTGAAACGAGCTTGTTCAAATGAAGATCTGGTGCTGTGGAGCTCCTGGTTATGTCACAAGCAAGTTAGTAGCAGGTAGTGATCCTACCTTCTAAATAAAGTTCCATAAGGTCAAAGTAAGAAAAAAACTTACATCCTCTACTGCAATTGCTATTTCTGTCCTTGTACCTTTCTTCAAGGATAAGTACTTCTCACGAGCCTGAGTAAAAAGACAGACAGCTCAAAGGTGGTAATAGTCTTTCTAAAAATCAACTTGACTTTTGTCGAAAATGCATCATCAAGTGCAAATGTTAAGCATGCTGGCACATAGCAGAAAGGAAACAAAGCTACCAATATTGGTACTGCAGTGCAGTAAAATTATCCCCACGAAACAAACAGTGGACTCAGCTTATCCTAGATTAATTTATTTGCTAGAATAAATCACTTTGTCATCAATTAGCAGTCAGTAGATAGAAGAGCATACAAACAACACGTGCACGTAATTGGCCAATGGAATCTTTCTGATTCCAGTGCAAGTTAGCTATCATACTGGCAGGTAAAGAGAACAAAGTCAACAAATGCCAAAACGGAAAATAAGGGAAAATAGAACCCTTCATGTTTTAGTCACAATAAGCCAACACATTGAATCATACAGGCTGCAGAACAACCTTGGAAAATGTTTAATGTTGTCATTTTGAAGTGGCTTCAAAACAGTATTACCTGGTCATACAGAAGGCTAGCCTTGTCAAAACACTTCCGGGCATCCTGAACAAATGTTATCAAATTTGATACCATATACAAATCCAAATGTGAATTTTATAGATTAGATGTTAATAGCAAATTATGTCAGTACCTTCACATCATGCAAATCAATGTCCACAAACTGCACCAACTTGTCATTAAGCATATGCTCAACCTACCAGAACAATGTATCAGAAGTTATACCACCTAAACTGGAAGTATAATTATCCGGTAAAATAGGATTAGTTCCATTCTCGGTGATGAAAGCATAGATTTATGAATTCTGATATGACCACATGAATGAATTTAACCATGTAATAGTCAAATGACTTGTTAATGTAGAATTGCACAGCCAAGTAAATGAGTCATGCAACTGGGTGACTATCGGAAAGAGTCATGACTGATCAAAAACATTTAGATGAAAATATGCATGTGTAGTCATGTATATATGAATGTCTACCTGGGAGCGCAATACTTCCTTGTATGTTCCAATTTCTCTTAAGGCAATAGTAAATTTGGTCATAACAGGTCCTGGAAAAGAGGTAACCATCATACTTTACACGAGAACCGACACATTTGGAAAGAAATAAGAAAAACAACATGGCTGACGAATGAAATCCAATGAATGCTATGATGTCTTGTAGTTTTCGTTAAAAAAGCAAATTATCCAGTTTCAACAAGAATGGAAACAAAAGGGAATCCTCCATGCTCATATCACAAAATAGAAGAGAATATATCTATAACAAAACTAAATAAACATATTTGAATGAGAACTACTTGCTAACCTCCAAAAGCAACACTGATTGGATCATTATGACCCCCTCCAAATGCTTCCAGTGAACTTGCGAATGCAATATCTCCATCATATGCTTCCCCTAGTCCTTCACTAAAATAAAAGGGCAAAATGTAAATATTTTTAATCCTAGATAGCAGCACACACGCACAAATTAGGGAGGAGAAAAGGGTTGAGAGAACACCACATGAAATTGTGAATGAGAACCCAGCCCATATTCTCCAATGGAATCCACAAAATAGGGAGAGAAGGAACTTTCAGGTTTGGTAGAGAAGCAAATGATCACTTACGTGTATTTACGGCAACCTTTGTGAAACTTCAAGCATCTCTCTCTCAGAAATTCAGCACCTTCTTCAAGTGATTGTATCTATTTATTGCAAGGCGAACAAGTTAAACAATGTACATGAACCAAAGAAAGCAACTATTAAAATTTGAGTGAATCGCAAGATCCCCAACCAACTTAAAAAGGTTAAGCAGAGTACAAATTTACACTGAGTTGATACGTTACACACAAAAATGGAACGATCTATAATAAAAAAAACATGGATCAAATCAAATGCACCTCCTTTGGCCGAATTGTATACAGTTTATAATCATAGGCTCATACCCCTCGCATAAAAAAAGGCACCCCTTTTTCTCTACAAATCACGACAATTCCAAACCACCCTCTACAAACAATCAGTAACTGACAAAAGAATCAAACAATCCAAAAAATGTAACAGCCCGTTCGGAATGCTGGAATTGAACCGTTTCCTGCAAATTCCTGCATTTCAATCAGGCCCTACATCAATTTAACACAATTCAGACCAAATTTACATAAACAAGCAAACATTGCCATCCCATTTGCATCAAAACAAACACTGAACTACCAAACACACGCGTGACAAAAGAAATATAACATCTAACAGAACGCAAAATCTAGGATTGTTCTGAGGAACTCAAACCGAAACAAGCCTAAAGGAGAGACTTTCCTCACACATTCGCATCAGAACAGACCGATGGCACTAAATTCACCTGTGAAACCGTCCGAACAACCAAAAACGAATAAGAAAGCTGGACTAGGACTAAGCTACTACAATTTCAAATGATTCGACACAAATTACACCGGAAGGGATCAGGCATCCTCCACCCATTCCCATCGGCACAGCCCAAAAACAAGGACAGATCCAACCAGCCACCCGCAGCCCAATCCGGGAGCCACCAGCGCCAAGCATTACACCCAAAGTTGCAACCTTTTTTTCGCTCCCCACACGCCTGAAACCAGACCTGCCGACCACGAAGCCAGGATTCCCGAACGCCAGGAATCGAGATCCAACGAGTTCGCTCACCTGCTTCCTGAACATGGGCGAGTCATCGAGACTGGTGAAATACATGGCTGCCTACGCCTCCGCCTCCGCCGCCGCAGCAGCCACTTCAACCCCACGGCCACACTGCGGCGTCCTAGCTCCTCATCAACCCCCGCGCCGCCTTCGTCTCCACGAAACCTAACTCGCCGGGGACCCACTTTGCGGCAACCGCAACCACCACCACTACCTCGTCGTCGTAGACCCGCTCCTCCTCCTCCGGCCGCCGTGTCCGACAGCGGGAATGGGACGCACTACCGGGGCCGGTCTGTGATGCTCGCGCGAAACCCTAGCGACCGCCGGAATTGGCGAAATGGCGGCGATTCGCGTGGGGGAAGGAATCGAATGGCTCGGCGAGAGGGGAGGGGATGGAACACGCTGAGAGAGAGAGAGGGGTAAAGAGAGGTAAAGAGAAAAGGGGACGATGAAAATAACGGTGCGCTTTTTTTTCTTAATTTAATTACTATTATGGGATTAATTAAGGAGGGAGTGGGGATTAAGCGCTAATGGTGTAGGGCGCGTCCTGGTAGTCCTGGTCTACAGGGGTGCTGGGACATGTGGCCCGGAGACAGTGAGAGGGTGTTGGAGCAGACGGCGCAGCGGAAGGTGGGGCCGTGGGGGTGGGCGTTAGCGTTGGGAGGAGGCCATTCACCGAGGGGTGGAAACGGACGAAACACAAAGGGATGTTTTAATCGCATTCATATCCGTATTTTATAAATAAATATAAATATAAATTAAATATTGTAATAAATTTAAATTTAGATTGAATATCTACTCAGTCTGATTGGATCTAGATATTCTTATAACTTATGTAGTACAAAGATATTAATGATGTTTTATCCCCCGTACAGTCACGCTTAATCGTTCTAATTTATTTATTTCATCTAAAGAAACACAAATTCACATTAAATTAAAAAAATATTGTCCAACTAATTAGTCGTATTATAATAAAACATGTATATTGGTCGAATACGAATAGTTTGAATAAAATAACATTTCAGACGGTAAAAATCTACACCATATCGCATCTATATTTTTTATACGAATTCATGAATAGAGGAGAATTTGCTAATCAGATGAAAAAAATATATATTGTATTCATGTCTTACCGAATACGACATCCGAATAATACATATAATTTGTATCAATTTCCCATCCATACCTACCGGTGAGTGTATGGGTGACTTGCTCCTAACCGTATTCAACTTTATTTTTCATTTTTTTCCCAGTATTCTCTTTAGTTTAGCAGAATGCCTGAATGGTGTATGTGCAGCATGGAGTAACTGTTAGAAGTTGGCCTTCTGGCTTCTCTTGAACAACATAACTAAAAGACATATATCCATCGGAAAAGTTTTAGGATGTGTGTTGTTAAGGAGATGAGATAGAGTTGTATTAGGAGATAGTGTCTGCTCTGATACTATGAAAGCGTTGCATGCACCAACCAGTTCACCCAAAAGTTTAAGCTGATAAGGAAAGATGTATAATTCACTTATACTTCAACATGTGTAACCGGTGATGTCGACTTAAAAACGGTTACCAACCGAGTACACCTCACGACGACTCTTAAAAGAGGAGGTGGTAGATAGCATTTGGTTGCCACTGCCAATTTCCTTTTCTTCTGCGTATACTTCATGCACGGACGAAGATTGGCATGTCGACTTGTGCACAAGGGTATGTTCATGGCTACCTGAAGTCCTAAACTCGTACGTGCACTCCATGCTTGTACGCGCTGTTATGCATCGGCAGCCATGCTATCACCTTCGTGTTTACGAACTTTTGTCTGTATCGCATCTCTGTAGCTTGACCGTTAATTTTGACCAATATATCGGACTATCGATTAATGGAGCGAGAGGTAGCAAAGCGACAATGACCTTAAATTACTATAGTGTACTATAAGCATTCATTAAAGCCTCAAGGTGTTGAAAGATAAATTAATCCCATTTGCCAGAGATGGTCGCGAGAGGTTCTTTCATACTTATGGTTTAAATATTTAAATTTTAGTTATTTATAAAAAATAGTATATATAAAAAAAATAGTCGTATGTGATTTTGATCGAAACAACTGAACTCAGTACACTTTTTACTACAATCTTCCTGTTGACTCTGCCTTGAAAAAACTCACCGTTTAAAAGCTAACTACTATAGTCCGTACAAACATAAACCGGTTGAAAGTGAAAAAGAACCTAGCCTAATACTACCTCCAATTTTAAATATAAGTTGTCTTAGAATCTATGCAAGTCAAATATTTTTAGATTTGATCGTTAATATATAAATAATTATTAAGATTAACAACATGAAATTGATATTACTAGATCCATCTATCAGGAATAGTTCCATATTTATTGTGAAAAAGGAAGAAAGATAACTTATAAGTGTAAGAGACCCCTACTCATTGAACTAATCTTTTGGAGAGAGAAGATCCAATAGCACTTATAAGTGTGTTGATCTGTGATCTTAGTTATGTTCAAGCTATTTGGACCTATGACCTGAGGAGTAACCTGGTTGGACCTAAGCATACGACCAGTATTTGATCTAATAATTGATATCAGAGCCCACGCGCCTAACATTTCTCTAAATCTCATGATTGCAGAAGTGCCCAACTAATATGTGAGAGGAAAATTATTAGAAATAGTCTTACATTAGTTGTGGAAAAGAAAGAAACACAATTTATAAGTGTGAGAGAGACTTCAATCATTGGAGTAGTCTTTTGAGGGAGAAGATCTAATACCATTTATAAGTTTGTTACTCTGTGGACTTAATTGTGTTCAGTCCATTTGGACTTGTGGCCTAGGGAATAAACCCGAATGAACCTAGGTATGCGGCCATGATCCGATCTAACAATTAGTATAAGAACTCATACGTGAGACCTCATGGTTGTAGAAATGTCTAACCAATATGTGAGATGAGATTATTAGGAATAGTCACATATTGGTTGTGATAAAAGAAAGAAACACAACTTATAAATGTGGAAGAGACCGCACTCATTGGACTAGTCTTTTAGAAAAGAAAGCCTAATACTACTTATAAGTGTGTTGTTCCGTGTACTTAGTTATGTTCAGTTTATTTGGACTTATGGATCGGGGAGTAAGTTCGATTGGATCTAGACATACAGCCAAGATCCGATCTAACACCATCATATACTATACTTCCATAATGTATATTTTTTATTTGAAAAAATATATTTTATACAAATTGATGGTAAAAATATCATTTTAAAGACCATATTAACATCTAAAACGATTTATACTTTAAATCAGAGTGAATATACTTTAATTGGCGTTACGTTTGATCTTAGCTAAAATTAAGACCAAGGAAGTATTCACCCAACTTGACCCTGTTGATGTTTCGTGTAAGTGTACATTACATATGCAAACTACGTGGAACGAATGCATGGTACAAGTTGGTGCACTGGAAGAAAACTATGGAGCATAGACATGCATGGTACAAGCTGCCGACACCGATCATCAACTGGGAGAACAACTCCGATCATTTGCCTCGATCTCCAACCTAGGATTTTTGTGGTAGGGTCAATTACTTTTTTTTTTAGATAACAGGGTCAATTACTGTGTAACCGGAACTGGTAGCTTCCAATTGCAGTACATACTTCTACATTACAACCGATTAAAATATCACATCAATATTCACTTCTATATCACGTATGCATGGCCGCAGTTGAATAAATCAAACAAGTTTAAATTGACGTAACATTAAAACTATTAGCGTAAAACCCCAAAAAAAACTACCTTTCGACAAATTAATACAGGCATGAATTATAAGCTTACCTTTCTAAAACAATAAATACCATGAAATTGGTAACTATGTAGTGCTTTATTTCATTTTTTTCAGCTTGAGATATGGTAGAAAGGAGTGCATCTAGGCATGCTTAGCTGAAGAGACAAGAGAGAAAAGTACTGAGCAAAAGGTGACGGAAGGAGTGAGGGTAACCTCACCGGCGATGGCATCCGCAGCGATCGCGACGCGACAGTAATCATGCACGAACAGTGCAGCTTTTAATTTAAATCCTGTTGGTTCCAGGACTAAAGTACACGAGCAAAAGATTAAATCTAAGCACAAAAAAAAATTAGAAAAAGGTTTTCTTATGGGAAAGAAACTCGGTAAAAATATATAGTTTATAAAAGAAAATTCGGACAGTGCGGAAGCGCTCATGAGTGGACCGCAAGTGCTCCTGCCTCTGCGTTTTGGCTTTATTGGATGCCGCTCCTGGGGGTCCCAGCAAGCCCTCAAAATTGCTACACACCTGATGCTAAGAAAAAAAGAAATCACTCCTAGCCCTTAGATTGTGTCTGATTGTCTGCACTCTTCTCCAAAAAATTGTTGGTTTTTATTTGTCAGTGGTTGCAATAATAAACAGACAAATAATGTCTTTCATACTAAAGCCGAAGAGGTACAAGATATAACACATAAGGAACAAAAGATATGGTACATATACCACTACTACTTAGGGGGCGTTCGGAATAGCGATGGTTTTTGGTTTTTGTTGAAATTTTACTGTAGCTGACTTTTTTTACTGTAGCTGAGTTAGCTTATTAGGTATAATTAAATTTAAAAAATGTAAAAATAAAAGCGACATGCTAATCTAGAGCGGACAATGCAAAGGAATACGAAAAAAAACAAAACACAAAAATTCGAAAAAACCAAAAAAAACAGAATAGGACAAATTATCTACAGTACCTTACGAACGCCGAACAATAGCAAAAACGCTGAACGCGGCGTTTTGAAGCTCAGTTGAGCGGAGCCTAATCTCCTAAACTTCATAGAAAACTGAGTAACCCCTTTAAATATACTACATAATTATTTATTTCAATGGAGTCATGCTCCTATCGTCTGAGTCTATGCCGTTAGCTTATTAGGGTCTGTTCATTTCGGCTCTAACTTCTGTCTTCTAATTTACTATTTTTTTCATTTTGTTTTTTCTAACCTTTTAGTTTTTAGGTTTTTTTGCCTTTTTCGTATTCCTTTGCATTGTCCGTAATGAGATAATCTTTTTATTTTTTAATATTTTTTAACTTTAATTATGCTAAAAAGCTACCGGCTACTACAATGTAAAATAAGTTAGTTATAGTGAAAAAAAAAGGTAAAACCACTAAAAAAGCCTAACTAAGCACATCATACAAATGTCTAAATTAATGTTGGGTGAAAATGGATACTAAACCCTCTCTATGTTGATTTTCGGACATGATTATGCTAGTGCTCTTTTTCAGAAACTCGTGTTTACCGTTTGTCTTACCTTTCTAGTTTCAAATAAAGTTTTATTTTAGTTTTATCAACAATACGTCCATGTAAAGCTACAGAAAGCGAATTGTTTCCAGCATAAACTTTTTATGATTACTCAAAGTATTTATTATTTGCACACGATCAACGTATTTATTCAGTTGTAGATATATTACAAATTTAAAATTAGAGTTGCCAATTATAGCACACGACTTTTTGGCATTTAGTTTATTTAAACAAAGTAAACTCAGAACACAATTAGGGAAGATCCATGCATTTCCTTTAGCATAAGCTCCCAACATAATTACACACCACTCACTCGAGATCTCCAGAATCTATCCTGCAATTTAAAACGGCTTTGCAAGCGCATTAAAGAAAGAAACTGTGTGCACTTTTACAAAGTGTAAAGTGTCAGTACCTTTTGCAGTCGATAGGCCTTAGGGGCGTTCGTTTTAGGATACGTTCGTTTTAGCATTTTAATTTTTAGTTAAAATTTTATTATAGTTAACTTTTTTTACTTTTAGTTTTTTAAATATAATTAAATTTAAAAAATATAAAAATAGAAAAAAATATGTTAACCCATCACGGACAATGTAAAGGACACAGAAAAAAAGAAAAATACAAAAAAACCCAAAAAATAAAAAAATGAATTACTAAATAGTGAAAAAAAAGCTGAAACTAGAAGCAGAAGCTGAAAAAAAGCTGAAATGAGCAGGGGAGGATTGATAACTGTTAGGTTATCTTTTTTTCATTTATAACTTATAATTTATTATACAGTAATTAATTTTTAAATAGTATATTTTAAAACATTATTAATAAAAAAATTATAGTAAAAAATATATTAAGCTCACTTGTACTAGCCAAAATCATATGCAGCTATTTTTCTCTGTGTACTGCCTCTCGCGAATAGCCAGAATTTAAAAACTTAAACCATAAGACACAATCCAAAAGAATCACCCTAACCCATCTCCATAGAGCCTCGGTTTCTAACTTTTAGCTTTTTAATTTCATTTTTTACGAGTTTTTGGGGGTTTTGTATTTTCTTTTTTATTTCTTTGCATTGTTCGTGGTGACATAATCTATTTTTCTTTTTTTAAATTTATTTATACTGAAAAAGCTAATAGCAACTACAGTGCCAAAATAAATCCAACATAGTGCTAAATAGTGCAAATAAGCCTGGAACAGTGAAAAAAGCTCATAGCAGAACCTGAGTTGAGTGGGGCCTTAACATCTCATACAATCTTAGCAATCCAACTGGTAGATGTTGATGATATGATATATTAGGTCAGTTCTTTTCAGCTTATGATTTTTCTCGAGAAACAAACGGTATGGTTTCTCTGTTGCCATTTTAAAGTGATTTATCGGGATAGTTTTTTTGAAGTGACTTATCAATTTATTATTATTCGATTTATTCATATAAATACTCGTACTACAATTAAGATTATAAATCATAGCTATAAATTATGGCCGCGCTTACATGGGCTTTTAAGCCAGCGATGGCTTCCAGCGAATGTTTTTTTACTGTTGACTCTTTTGTTTTTCCTATTTTATTTTTTTTATTTTTTTGTGTTTTCTTTTTTCCGTATTCCTTTGCATTGTTTGTGATGGACTAACATATTTTTAATTTTTAATTTTTTTATATCAAATAAGTTAACTTAACTACAGTAAAAAAGTCATAAATTATTATCATTCCGAACGCAACCTTTTAAGTTGCAGAAGAAAATAACCTAGTCTACGCTGCACTAATTTTGGGAAGGAAGTATTGGGTGGACACCGGACAGACAGAGGGCAACGGGGATTGGATGGGACATCATTATGCCCAGGCTTCCCTCGTTTGAGTTGGGTTGGCGCCCACTTCTGCAAGCCCGCTGTTCTGGTTGGTCTGCTTACCTCTGCCTCTCCTGCTTTGTTAGCAGTAAAGCACAAACCTCTGCAAGTGTTGTGGTTAGTAGAAGTATGATAGTGATGAGCAAAACAATGTTAAGGAAGATGGAAGTTCTCTCCCTCGCGGCATGGGTGTTTCGGTGTGCAACTTTTGTACAACTTTGGACAAATAGCATCATACGCTATGTATTTTTGCGAATGTACAGTGTGACAACGTCACGGGAATAGAATCACTCCAAAAAATCATTCGTTTTTTTTCACATTTCTCTCATCTACTAATGGGAGCTGTGCAGGCAGCACAGCGAAAGTGTAAAGGCGGCAGCTTACCAGCAACACCACTTTGATATCATAAAAACGTGAATATTTGATATAATCACGCTATTTAATTCATTGATTCAAGTCACAAAGTGTTACACATATATAATGAGAACAAATGACTAATGTGAACACAACAAAAAATTAATGTGAACTTAAGAGGTTGAACACAAAGTACGGGAAGGTGAGCCGTTCGGTAACCAAATGGTCAGGCTAACATCTACTTTTTCTATTTTAGCTCCAACGTCAATGTGTTGAAGTATAAGTGTTGTAAGTGTGAAACTCAAATACAAATGAGGAGGTGGGCGTCGGCCATCTTATGGGTCATTGTCCACGAGAGTAAAAATAACATGAGAATTTATACATGTTCAGAGGTCTAAGAAGATCGCTCTACTTCTGTCGGTGAGCCCATGGGGGGTTACCTTTGGGGAGAGAGCCCCCGAGGACTTGCCAATTTGAATGTAATTCTTTATTGCTCATAAGAGCTCAAGAGAACCCCTCAACAAATGAGGGATACATAGGGTATTTATAGATTTTTGGGTCTGTACAAATGATAGAAATACTCTTTAGTGAGATAATTACCTTATGAGTACAAGAGAGGGGTATATTTGTCTTTTCTAACCATAATTGTAGTCATGTGATCTGTAGTGTGCATCTCCTGTAGAGCAGGCCCATTAGTGGAAGGGTAAAATTATTCTTTCAACAATAAGCGAATTGTCCGTCTTTCATCATCAGTTTAAACTTTTGGTTGAACTGGTTGGTGTATACAACTCAATATGTTATCAGAGCTAAGAGATTTTAGGTTCAAGATTTGGCCGATGCAAATAAAAAGTAATTACAGTCCACTTCTATTCTACATCTTAAACCTGATGGAACCTATACGTAAGGAGGAGTGATGACTTAGGGCTGAGAGCCTACACATGATGTGGATATTACAAGTAAATTAATCATCTTTTCCTACCAATTTAAATTTTTTGAGTGAATAGGCTATTATATGCAACTCAATACAATGAGCTGGGAGCAACATTGATTTTCGATTCTTGGATGTCTTCTACGGAACTTCACTTTCCGTATTTAATTGTTAGCACAAGCTATACCTTAATTACTCTCCCTCTGTTAGAGCTCGAATGCCTTGTGAGTTCTGATTACCATCACGAGCTGTGAAACATTAATGCGGACAATAAAACATGTCCAAGCAGGCACAAGTCTAAAGATGCCACCACCTTTTGGGATGGCGATGATGCCTGCACGGTGCCGGTGGCCGGCACGCACAGCACTACGGTCTACGTCCCGGTCGGTCGCCACCGAACGGGCTCCGCTCACTGGCGGTGATCGGAGCGGCAAGGGCATTAGTACTAGTACCACAGCGACAGCGACAGGATCCCATCAGGGATAGCTAATTGTTTGGTGAAAATTTAAGCTCCGATGTTCCAGTTTTTTTCGATTTCAGCTTTTAACTTCAGTTTTTTTTACTATTTACTGCACTGTCCACTAACTCAGCTACAGTAAAAAAAATCTAGCTACAGTAAAAAAAGTCAAAAGTCATCGCTAAAACGATCACTATCTAATGTTCGGAATAGCGATGACTTCTGATTTTTGGCTGAAATTTTACTGTAATTGGCTGATTTTTTTACTGTAGCTGAGTTGGCTTATTGGGCATAATTAAATTAAAAATAAAAGCGGCATGCTAATCTAGAGCGGACAATACAAAGAAATACGGAAAAAACAAAAAGAAGTCACTACAGGACAAAATATGAACAGTAATTGCGAAGCTCAACGCAAAAGAAAACGCCGAGAAAAAGCTCATGTGAGCATTGCCTAAACTTTTTTGCTTCTATTTATATTTTATTATTTTTAAATTTTTTAGTTTTTTAAAGCTTTTTTGCTGGTTCTTTTTTATGTATTTATTTGTATTACCTGTCATGGGCTAATCTATTTTTTCTATTTTAAAATTTTTTAAATCTAATTATACTAAATAAATTACTATAAATTATAATATAAAATAAACTAGATACAGATACGATCACAAACCAACATAAAAAACCAACTAAAAGACCTCTTAAAGTCTACGAGTACACAACCACGTCAGCTACCTTTATACTTTCTCTCTCCTACTCACTTTCTTTCTGGTCATCCACCCAGAGAAGCTTCAAGTTAACGTGTATCTTTTGTGGAATAGTACTACTACTTTGTCTACTTGATTAATGAGGTGTTTCCCATGTTTGTTGATCTCCTGTTGATTTGTCATGCTCCAACCGAAACATGGTTAACCGACACAACAAACAATCTGGATAACATAAGACTGTTTTTTGTAGGATTTTTTAAAATAATACTTTTTTTATTAATGTTACAAAAATTTACCACCATTTCAAAAAATTACAGAAATAATTTTTTTATCGCCAACTAAAATGACGGCATAGTCTTTATAGTCATTTCAATTGTCGACAATCCTACGTTGTAACATCCCAAAATTCGGAATATTTGAAAATATGAAAAAATAAATAAAACTTTTTAATGTGTTTTGGTGTTACTTGAATTTTCTGGTTTTACCCGAGGATCTTGATTGGAGTTTGTACTTGAAACAAATCATTAAATAAAAAGAAAACCAAAGTGTAGGGTTAAAGGATATACAACTGGCAAATGCAAATTAAAAATAGACATCCAAATTTGAAAAGACGATCCATAACTAAACAAGGAGAATATAAATTGAAATGAACGTTTGAAAACAAAAGGGAGGCAAAATTTGAATTTAAATCATTTAACCGAAAACTTGAATCAAACCTAAGATAGAAAAAAGTTTGAATAAAATTAGAATGAAACGCTTTTCAAAATTTGCTAAAGAGAAAATTACGTATGTGTTGAGTAATTGTGAGGTCCTTCTCTTAATTACGTATGTGTTGCACTTTGTAAGCAGGCTCTAGATTGTTTGGGTTGCATCTAGAGGTGGATTGAGTATCCACTTGAGTTTATGCAATCGTTGCACATGGTGAGCGCCAAGCGAGGGGTTTGACTTATTACTCTTAGAGTTTATCGACTTTTCGACGGTGTTAAAGATGTCGTGCTTGGTGATCTTCTCAAAGAAGTTGACCACATTCTGAAAAACCACTCAGGCATTGGCGTGAAGACCCCATTAAATTCCTTGGCTTTTACAAGGCCAACACATGTTATTATCTCAATAATTGGCTGCAGATTGCTGTTACACCAAGGATCGAAGAACTCACCCTTATGCTGTCGTCACACAAGGCAAAGTACGACTTCTCATGCTCAATTTTGGGTTTGTTTTTTTCAGTTTCTAAAAACGGTTTTTAGATTTTGCTACAGTACCTAACTTTCAAACGGAGTATTTTTTTAAGATAGAGTCTATAAGTTAATTATAGTACACGTTAAAAGCTCAACATCTGTAATATCCAAAATCGCAAGCGAGTATCTCTCTCCGTAATCTCTGTCACAAACAGCTAATATTTAAAAATTTTAATTAAAAACTATAAACCAAAGCCAAAAAGAACATGCTCTGATGGGAGTGGACGCTCGATTCGGTATCTTGAACTTGGCTTCTGTGCCTTCCGTCCCACTGTTGAACTTGGTTGCTTGACAAGCCTGACGAGGCTATATCTGTGTTTTGTGCGTATTTCGGGAGATGAGTTAGGATGCGTTCTTTCCAATTCTTTTGCTTTGGAGCAGTTGGAACTCAAGCCTTGCCATGAGATTATTTGTGCGAAGATACCTTGCCTGCTGCAGCGGCTCAGCGTCCTGCGGGTGATTGAATGCAGAAAGCTGCGAGTGGTAGGGAACAACGCTCCAAATCTTTGCAGTTTTCACTTTCTAGGTAACGAAGTGCAACTCTCACTTGGAGAGTTATTGCAAGGGAAGAACCTATTCATGGACTCTTCAAGCGTTCTCTATTATGCTCGTGCAGAGCTTCCATTCAGTGTGCCGAATCTTGAAACTCTTACGTAGTGAGGTATACTCTAAAACTTTTGGTGATTATAGACAAGCAATGTGCATATAACAGTAGTCATACCTTTGAATATAATCATTCCGAGGCATCTTTATGCAGGTGGTCAATACACTACTGGTACCAAGCAAATTCCTCCACCTCAAGTACTTTTCTCTTACCAATGTGCCCTCTTCCCCGGCCTATGATTATTTTTCTCTGGTTTCTTTCCTTGATGCTTCACCTTTCTTGGAGACATTCATCCTGGATGTAATTCATTGTTCATCCTGCAAACATATCTAGTTACTATGGTGGAGGCATTAATTCAAGTATCTTTCATCTTCAGGTATCGCAGGAACACATGGAGCATGAGTCAATTTTTGGAGATTCCTCGCATCTGAGGCAGATGCCAGAACACTGCCATGACAATCTCCAAAGCGTGAAGATCAAGTGTTTCTGCTCTGCGAAGAGCTTGGTTGAGCTAACATGTCGTAGCCTTGAGAATACGTCAGTTCAGTGCCTTACATTGGACACGACTTGTGGTGTTTTTAGGTGCTCTACCAGCAGATCTGGCAAATGCTTTCCCATGGGCAAGGGTATGCTCATGGAAGCCCCCAGAGCGCTCTTGGCTATCGGAACATACGTCGAGGGTAAAGTTCCCTCCAGTGCCATGCTATTGAACTTTAGGTCTCAAGTTATCGTAATTATCCAACGTGTGATCATGTAATTTTAGATGGGTTGTGCTTTGTCTCTTAAATTATCTGAACTACCCAATGTTTAGTTCTGTGGTATTACATGGGTTGTGCTTTCTTTCTTAATCTGTCGGGTCAGAAATGTCCAATGTTTACCTCTGAAATATTACATGGGACGTGCTCAAGCTATATATTACTCATAATTGAAGACTTCTTATGTACTGTTTGCTGCATATATAGTAGTGCATTTTAAAACTGTACAACGGTGCATCTTCACTATTAAATAATAGTATGGATCTGTATGTTCACGTTTTCATATGTTTGTTCGGTCATTGATGTAATCAATTGATGTAATCAGTACCAACCGAGCAGTGATATAATCAAATTCCCATCAAAATCACAAGTGAAACTGGATATTTAGTAGCTTTTGATTTTCCAGTGCGCATTTTGAGACTTTAATTTTTTGGAAATTCACCGTTGCAAACCATTGAGGTTTTGGGTTGTTACGAGCCGACATGTGACTATGCGAGTGCTTAAAAGCTCGATCCAAATGCAAGCGCTTCCATTCCATGGACCATCAAAACGGCCTATTTTTCTCAAGAGATATTAGTTGCTGTTGTGAAAACAACTTATTCGACAAGGAAATCTTGGCACCAATTCTCAGTCCTCGACAACAAATTCCTCTTGTTTCTTCGAGAGAGAGAGAGAGAGAGAGAGAGAGAGCTTTGTTGGTGCTTGCAATCTCGGTGAATAGCTCAGGGCGGTGCTTATGCTCTCCACACCGCACACCGCATGTTCCCGTTAGCTAACTGATCTAGTTCATGTGCTGCTCTGTTACATTCTCTCTTTGACTTCCTGTTAGCTAACTGATCTAGTTCATGTGCTACTCTGTTACATTCTCTCTTTGACTTCCTGTTAGCTAACTGATCTAGTTCATGTGCTACTCTGTTACATTCTCTCTTTGACTTTGTGCACTAACACATCTGGAAGCATAGCCATGAGCACTCTGGATTAGGGTTTTGGTTACCGGTTTTTATTTTTACCGGGTCCGGTAGAACTGACTTTCAAAAAAATTTCGGCCAAAATTTTTAATCAAAATTTGAAAATTTGAAGTTATAACAAGAAAGATAAAAAAACGCAGTTTCCCCAAGGCTATAACCCATTCCACCGGGGCGCATGCACATATATATACTTTGATAAGGTTATAAGTTTCTTTTATATTGGATAAAAATTATGCAAATCCGATTTTTTTGCCGGTATGAAATTTAACCCGAGGGTCTGGTAAATCCAAAATCGGCCTATTATCTGAACCCTACTCTGGTCTCCCTGAAGATAGCACATTAGCACTCCTATCCAACTAATTCCTCTTCTATTACCTATAGAACGAAAAGAACAATTGCTCACTTTCAGTTTCGTGAACACACACAGGGGTGTGTGAGTTTTTTTTCCATCTTTAAAAAAATTATCAGGAGGTACTGGTATCTTATTACCAAATTGCGTATAAATTCTTGATGCCTATTCCTTCCAATGACAGTAAAAAACTCTCTAATTTATACTTTGGTTAAAAAAATATGATGTACTGACTGGGTTTCCAACCTTCTAACTTGTGATACGATCTACATCGAAATTCTGGAGATTGCGAGGAACCGGCAACGGCAAGCAACCACATAGTAGTAGATTTGCACTGACGAGATGTCATTAGCGAGAGAGATTGCCGTCTTACCAGGGCTGGCCTTGGGCCAAGGCAACATGGGCGTCTACCTAAGGCCCAACACCAACAAGGGCCGAGCCATGTGTGCATGTAAAGATATATGCAAGTTGTAGCAGATCCAAACTATTTACTAGTATTAGATAACAACTATATGGGTAACGTTATCACCAACAAGCAACTAAGAAAATAGCCAAAGTGGCTACACAATCGCACGGCTAGATACTTATACATATATTTACGTGTAAAAATAAAATTGTATTTGATATACAACTACAATGCTCGGTATGGTGATGTTTCTCCAAAGATGGGTGTCTATGCTTTTGGTATTGTCCTTTTTGAACTTCTTTCAGCCAAAGAAGTTATCGTGAGATCAACTGAATCCACTAGCGATACAAAAAGCCTGGTTTACCTGGTATTTTTTTCCTTGTAACCAATCTATTATTTTTTGTTCTTGCACTTCATAACATATGGAGGGCGACAGTGTTTGTTGTTTTTCAATGTCAGTCAGAATGCATGCACGGCTACAATTCTTTTCTCAAGTTGTTAATGAATTTGTCATCAATATACGTTACTACACCAATTGGATTCAGGAGTCGGGAATAAGGTTGTTAATCTCTCCTGGTGATCTGGACTCCAGACATAATTTTCCCTGTTGTTTGAAGTTGTCTGAGCTTGGGCAATGAAATTTTCATGGACAACTAAATCCAGGGGTCTGTGCCATCACTATTGTGTAGGAAATCTAGTTTGTGTCATCGTAAGTGCTAGTAGTTTTGATTTCTGTCGTGGTTGCTGTGACGGAGCTCTCATCCAAGAGCTAACTCCAGGACATGGACTATCTCTGAGTCTCAGAGAAGCAAGATTTGGTAAACCTTGCACCTGGGGGATAATTTGCTCTTTAATTACACGGCAAATGAACTTGGTACTAGCTGGGGCCTGGGAGAGCCTGCTTGTGTAGAGGCCTGCTCCTATACTGGGCGATCGACCAACATAAAATCTCTCTTGTAGATAGAAACAGTTGATAAGTCGACACTGTACGTAGTAGTAATTTTGCGCAGGATATAGGGCCTGTTCTTTACGGTTTTTAAAAGCTGCTTTTGGTTTTTGCTATAGTAACTAACTTTTAAACAGAATATTTTTTTAAGATGGGGTCTATAAGTTAATTATAGTACACGTTAAAAAGCTAATATCTGTACCATCAAAAATCGCAAGTGAGTATCTCTCTTTCCGCAATCTCTGTCGCAAACAGCCAAAAAGCCATCAGCCGCAGCCAAAAAGAACAGGCCCATAATTGTGTTTCTATGCGTCCATCGGATTGGTACTGATTAAGAGAATTCCAGTTCTTGTTCTTACTTTGCGCCACTAATTGGCTGGTGGTTGTTAAGCTTTAGTATAAACAATACGGTTCACGATGCCACTCACAACAGCGAAGTTGAGATGGCCGAGTTGGTCTAAGGCGCCAGATTAAGGTTCTGGTCCGAAAGGGCGTGGGTTCAAATCCCACTCTCAACAAAACATTTTTGCGTGTTTTTTCTCTCTTTTTCTCTCTCTCCAAGCGACACTCTCAGACGTTAAGTCCCGGCGAGTCCACCGCTGCCAGCTCCTGCCTCTGCCTGGCTGGGCCGACCCGACCTCCTACCCTCCCAGCAATGCCGCCCCGCGCGCCACTTCCCAATTCGACCTGACAACCACGCTGCTCGTGACTCCGGTGCCTAGTGCCTATACACCGCCGCCGTTTGTCCGGCCCAGTCCAACACACACAGCGCGCCGCGCCATCTGATCTCCACCACCGCGCCGCTCGTTCGCTCCCGTGCCCGTGCGCGACATACCCGCGCGGCCGCGCCCACCAACTTACCAACGGTCTGTGTTGGACCGGTCTCTTCGAGCGACAAGTGTCTCAACTTACCAACGGTACGTTCTACCCTTGCCAACTCCACGGTGACAAGCGAGCAATTTCCTTAGGGGGTGATCGGAATAGCGATGGCTTTTGGCTTTTAAAAAAAAAAAACATGTAATTTGGTGAAAAATATCAGAATGAGTTAATGGATAGTGTAGTGAATAGTGAAAAAAGTCGTTTGTGTTCGCTCAAAAAAAGCTAAAACGATCGGGGCCTTAGTGGAGGATTGGTCACCAGAACCACCCCCCCCCAAAAAAGGCGAAAGATTACTTGTTGCCCGAAAGCTACGCACTAAACCCCCCAGATTAAGAATCACCGTTTCAGGCACACACACACGCATGCGACAGTGCGACACAACAAGCTTAAGTATCTTCCCCCATCTTTCACCGCCGTGAAACGCATGCTTCACGCTCCATCGGCCGCCTCCAATCCCTTTCTTCCAATAGCGGAGTTCTGCACCAGCGACTGCCGCTTTCCGATCTCACAGACACAGATCCCAAAAGCACACCGTGTTGCCGCTGCTTTCTCACGGTACGCGCACGGGGAGCACGTGCCGTTCGAGGCTGCTCCGACTCCATATAATGGCGTGACTAGCTGCATGCATGCATGCCATGAAAAAAAAAAAGAACGAAAGCTCTCATCCAGCGCGCGACTGGCTCTGCGTGTTGACGACAGAGGAGAAGCCGCGGCTGCGGCAAAAGCAACGGGAAAGCCAGAGCACCGCAGGCTACGTGAACGCGCGATTGGCGGTGCCCCCTTTGGGCGTGAATCACAAGGAAACAGCCAAGAAAAGCGGCCCCGGTTTGGCGCCTTTTGGCGTATTGGTTAAACCATTATCAGCTACTACGTACTGACGCGCCTGTATAATTAACGGAGATATTGGGATCCCAAGGAGCCAATCTGGTGTCCTTTATGACCTAATTGGAATACTTTCTCCGTGTCCTTTCTCCCCCCTTTGCTAGCTTTTCCTTGCCATAGGCCCTCTTTAACAGCCCTATATATAGTGCTAACTCCACATGCCTATTGTTTTGTCCAAATGTTTCTTTCATGCGCTTTTAATTTAGCTACCAAAAGCTTGATTTTGATATGAGCAATGTTGCACAGCTGCATGCTCAGTTCCTGGCTATAAATACACCCTTGGGACCTCAGGACAAGGCCCATGCCTCTGAAGCCTGCTGTCTCGTCTCTTCTAGCTACATTTCAGTGATCTACTCATGCCAAGCCTGAGGCAGTGCAACTCCGATCCTTAGCTATTGTGCTTGATAGGCAGCTTCATCGCCTGTCAACCGTCTCTTCGTTGTCTTCCACATCGAAGATGAAGATCAGCAAGGCCCCCGAGCTTCTGAAGAAGGCGGCGACGGCGTTCAAGTGCAGGACCAGCGCTCTCAGGACCAGGCTCCTCATCCTAGCCTCGCTTCACCGCAGGATGGCGATGGTCGGAGCGATATATCACAAGATCCACGCACTCATGGCCGACCGGGAGAAGGCAAGGCTGGACTATGACAAGGCTCTCGTGCTGCGCAAGGTAAAGGCCGTGGGCGAGAAGCCGGTCTACGATGAGATCGCTGATCTCTCTCAGCCGGCGCTGTTTGATCAAGAAGATGATGGCTACCCTGACTGGACTCACTCCCTCTTCAACGATGACAACTGTTACACTGACGAGGACAATGGCGATGATCATGATGTGCTGCTTGATGCGTTCGACGACGAACCCTCGGTCATCGATATAATCAGGAGCAGCCGACAGGCTGAAGGTTTGGAGTTCAACATAGACGATGAGATCGACCAGGCTGCTGATATGTTCATAAGGAGGTTCCGCAGCCGGATGAACCGGATCTTTTAGTGATCTTGTTCCCATGCATGATTTGCATATGCATAGCTTTGCCTACTTGTCTGATGTAATGCTGAAGAGTACTACTGACAAAGTGACCATAGATGGTGGATGAAATATCGCAGCTAGGATGGAAGGGCGCATGAATATGTTGTGATATGAACACAAGCAACACCTTGTTGTGTGACACAGGTCACACAGCAGTGTTTGCTCTAATGAAATATATACAATTTTCTCATATATGTTTCTTATAAATAAATCTACGCAAAAGGGCATTTGATGTTTTTGATTCGTCGTCGATGTGCCTGTTATCCTAATGCATGAACGGCATCAACTGAACGTGTTGGGACGTCTCCAAGCGTATACACCGTACACCTTAGCTAGGTTTCCAGATGTACTATACTATTTATTAAAAAAGTTCAGCTGTACTATACTTGGTTACTTGGGGTGTCAAAAATAGAAAGAGATGCTATCATCTACATGATTCTATCATCTTCAGGTAAGGTTGGGATGAGGATTTGAGGTATCCTTCTGCTCTACAAATTTTTTTCCAATTAGACATTGACTGACACCTGAACAAATGTGTTTTTTCCCTAGAATGTTACTCCAAGAAGTTTGAAATATTTTTGTACTTCCATGAACCCTTGATGCCCATTTAAGCTCTTCACAGTTTGCACATCCACCACATGAACACCAATCTTCAGAGTTTAGAGGTAATATAGTTTAGGCAATGACAAGTCATCAGGAAAACACTCATTTTAATACCAGTTATGCATAGCACACGGAATTCTGCTATTCCACTTCTCCTGATGACACTACTACAAAACAGGTTATACTGGACAGGTACATCACAGACGATTCATACGGAACCGTCTGTGCTTAAACTATCACAGACGGTTTATACTACCAACCGGCTGTGATATTTTCACAGACGGTTATTAACACGAACCGTCTGTGATAATTGAGACAACACAGATGGTTCCTGTTGATAACCGTCTGTGAACTTTTACAGATTGTTCTTAATACGAACCGCCTGTAATAATCGAGACAACACATACGGTTCCTATTGATAACCGTATGTGAAAGTCGACTATCATATACGGTTTTTCCTAAAAACCGTCTGTAATGTAAGTTATCACAGACGGCTTGGGAGCCGTTTGTGATAACCACCTATTAACACAGACGGTTCTGATGACAGTTCCGAACTGTTTATGATAGAACTGTCTGTAGAAGTGGGAAATACATTGCTTTAGATATTTTAGAAAGTTAATTTGAATACTTGACCAGCTTTAAACTTCTTCAGTGGCCCATGATGCTAATCCTGCAGATCAGTCCAAGAAGTGGTTCACACACTACTAATGAATGATAGGTAAGTTGCTCCAATTATTCACTTAAGTACCAAAGGCTTATAAAGCTTGATAGCGAAGTAATGCAGCATTACACCGACGATTACTACTTAATGAGGACCGAAAGGTATAAGAGTGGATGAGTAATTCAAGGGACCATAAGGCAATATCATATCCCTCAAGTGCCCATCAAAATCACAATGAAATTAAACTTTTAGTATCTTTTGATTTTTCCGGTGTGCATTTTGGAGATTTCTTTAGGTTGTGGCAATTCATCTTTGCAGTCTGTCGAAATAATTATAACCATTGTAGTTTTTGGGTCGTTGGGACTTAGGAGACGACATGTGAGTGGTCAGACCAAATCCCAGTGCTTCCATTGGACCATCAAAACAACCTATTTTTCTTTCCGAACTTAATAGCGTATTTTTCTGAAGAAATTTCAGTTTCTGTTGTCAAAGCAGCTTACTGGGCATGAAAATTTTGCATCACTTCTCAAGTATCCAACAGCAAATTCCTCTTCTATTAGCTATAGACCGAAAAGAACAGTGTTTCATCAGCTTTTTGTGTACACTACAGGAAAGCCCACTGTCATATATTCGTGATGATGGTATATGTCCAAACAACAAAGTCGGCGAATTTTCAGTTTTCTAAACAAAAGAAGTGAACTTTCGGAGGCCGGCCAGTTGCTGATGCATTTGTTACACTGACTAGACTTCCAATTGATCTTCTAAACTGCGACGCAATCAACATCGAAATTCTGGATGTTAGTTCTTAAAAAAAAAACGGAGACTAGAGCTATCTATTGCATGCCACCTCAGAGTTTCAGAAACTGGCAAGCAACGACAGATTAGTAGATTTGCGCTCACGAGTGACGAGAGAGATCGCGGAAGCGATAGTACCAAGGGCTAGCAGTAGTAGTAGTGCATGATCTGCTGGGTACGTAGTATGTACGTAGTAGAAGTAGTTCAGCTTTGGGGATACACTTGCGGACTGTGACTGTGACTCATAAGCACGTAGGCCGAGCCACCGGTGTGGAAGTGACCCGCCGGAGGTCCTCGACGCTGGAGCAGACGGTGGTCGAGCGGCGAGGCTGCGCTGCAGCCTGTACCTTATTGACACTGCTGACTCTAGCACTAGCAGCTGCAGCGCGCCGGCGCCAGCGTCATGCGCGGCTTGTTGCCATACACGCCGGTGGCCGGCGGCGCGTGGCGGTGAAGGCTGGCCTGCGCGGCGCGTCACGCGTGTGCCGGGGGTGGGAAGCGCGCGTTGTGCCTACGTGCACTCGTGGTGGTCTGTCCCTGCCTCGCGGGACCTCCGGGAATGCGTGGACGCAGCGCGCGCATGGTGCTGGCGCACGCGTGCACGAACGCACGGCGCGTTGTGCCAACGCATGCACCATTTGAGGTGGCGCGTGGCGGGGGACATGTTTTTGGGTGCAGCCGTGCCGTGCATGGCGCGGCGCAACGGCATGCCCAGATGCCCGGCGCCACACGCATGATATGATGCATTGGCGTGTAGTACGCAGAATTAATTTCTCAAGAACTTACCCGGCATGGAAGAATGATGCATGCATGGTCCTGCTTGCAAGTCTGACCCATTAGTGGATACTCTCCACTTAGTATATAAATAGAGGGTCACATCATTGTAACTAGTGAGTGAACAGAGAAACAAATAAAGAAATGAGTTTTCCATCCATATTTCTCTATGTTCAATTTATTATTTTGCATTACCTGTGTTTGATCCATCTCACTTGTCTAGGGGAATTGATCGGATTAGACTCGCCAACGGCAGTTTCTCAACATATTATCAGCACGAATTACTCTCGTGGATCGAAGGTAATCATCGAAGCAATCGTAGATTGAATTGTCTATGTAGATCGCTTTAAATTCTATAAATTTTGATTTCTAGATTATTTTCTACGGTGCAAATCCGCTCTAATCTACCGCGAACAGACTTGAAGTCGCTAGTACAATCCCGATCGGTAGATTATATGATGATTGCATAATTCTCGCATGAACAAAAACAAAACCACGCAGTAGGCCACCCGCACGTGGCTGTGCTGTCCCCGCACGAGCTCCTTGCATGGCCGTGCCACGGCCAAGCGTGGGCCGCTATCGCCTGACCCCCACATGCAGCTACAACAAGCTCTGTGCCGTCGCGCCACCCGCACGAGGTGGCGCCGCAAAGCCACGGCGGCCCTCACCGCTCGCACGCGGCGGGGCGCCGCTGTCGTGCACCACTTTCGGCACAGAGTCTGAGGCGCCATGCGCCGATGCTGGCCCGAAGCCACGCGCTGCCGGCTCTTACATAAGGCATGGGCTGCTGCTCCGTTGCGTGCTGTGCCGGCCCGAAGCCGCGTCGTCGCTTAGCCGTAGCCCTTCGGTCAGGCCCGCATGGCTACCGTCGCGTTGACCAAACGCCAAGTCACTGGCTAAGCTTTTGCACTGCCATGTTGCGTGTCATTGCTGGCCGAAGCTTCGTCACTGTCGTTTGGCCTCGAGCCACCGCTGCCTCGCGCTCCTGCACGAGCCGCTGGCCACCACGCGTCGATGCATGCCGAAGTCGACGCCCGACCGCATCAGCACTATCCCTCCCCGGCTAGCGCCGACCTCGGTCACCCGCAGTGCCCGCCCGTACGACCGCCGCTGCTCGTAGCCACCACCCTTGGCCGCCAACATGGCCACTGCCCCCTCCCCCCCGTTGCCTGCAACGCCCACATGGCCGCCGCCGCCCACAGCGCCCTTGGCTGTCGGCCCCAGCCACCCGCAGCACCCAGCCTTACACTACCGCTTGCTCATAGCTACTTGCTGCCTTGGCAGCTGGCTCCATCCGTCGTCGCTCGTGCGCCTTCAGACGCCGACCCCATCCTCCTCGTGTAGAGAACCTTGGCCACCAGCTCTGACCGCCCGCAGTGTCGAGCGACCCGGCCACCGGCCTCCTCATACACGTTGCCATCAACATGAATAAGGGTAGGTTTTCCCCTACCCCTCCTTCTCTTTTGACTCGACCGAAATGGGCCGTGGGGGTGGGCCGAAGAAAAGGAATGGGCTGAGGAAGGGCCCAGCCGGGGGGTCCTGAGTTTTTTTTGTAAAAAGGCCCTCGAGAAATTGGCAAAGTATATGAAAAATTTTCTTAGAATTGAAATTTAACAGATAGGCCCGTAAAAATTCAAAATTCACTGAAAATGCATATTCTAACATAAAAGGGCCTCAGGAATTCCATTTTTGAGTTATTTTCGTATTTGAAGCATGTTTAACACAATTGTTATTATTTTCTACACTTTTCTGTATTTACTTACTATTTTGATTAATCGGAATTATTGAAAATTATTTTTAATCACTGAAATTAACAGTAAGATTATAGAAAATGCACAAAAAAATTTCTAGAATAACATGAGGACATTTTGTATCATTATCTAAATTATTTCATGTATATTTATCTACAGTAAATTTGTATATTACTTTTATGCACATGTAGATGACATGCACCACGAACTGGGAGTTCGAGGAGCTAGTCCAGCATGACCAAAACTATTTGACTAGGCTTCTAGTATCGAGATTGTACTTGGAGTCAAGAAGCTATATACTGATATTAGGATTGGTGCACTGTAAGATGCCAAACCCACACCTGAGAAAAATGATCAGGCACTTCACTACCTGTCCGTCTTAATGTTTTAGAATCTTTGTATTTGGATAGACCCGTACCGGTTGAGTCGAGTTTCTACATGTAGCTAGCATGTAGAACACTTCATGTGGAGGCGTAACTATTAGTTCATAATGCATTGAGACTAAAACTAAAATATGGCAAGTCAAGATTAGGGGGAAGATTATTAGAAATAATCTTGACTTAGAGTCTGAGATGTAGTAAAGCCCATCTCCGTGTGTTACTTGAGTTGAAGTCAAATCATACTTGAAGTTCAGATAGTATGTTAGTAGGAGAGTGTTAGACTATATATTGAGAACACTTATAACCAGTTTAATCGAAGGAGCAAGTAAGAGAATAAAGAAATTTAGAAATTTTTTCTGTGTTCTCTCAGTTTATTTACGATGTGTGTGTTTTCTCCTGGCGCAAACTCAACAAAATCCAAATTTATTGCCTTAATTACAAAAGATATATTAGCATTCCAATTAACAAAACCTTGCAAATTCATTTGGGTTTTTTTTGGTGATTTATAGCTTATTTTTCATTGTTTAGCATTGTAGGTAACTTATTTTGTACTGTAGTTGTTGATGATTTTTTAACATAATTATATTTAAAAAATTAAAAATAGAAAAAATAAGTTAACATATCATACATAATACAAAAGAATACAAAAAAACTAAAAAAAATAGAAGTCAAAAGCTGAACCCGTACAGGGCCATGACCTTTCTGACGT
This sequence comes from Melocanna baccifera, assembly GCA_036346265.1. Classification (NCBI taxonomy): domain Eukaryota; kingdom Viridiplantae; phylum Streptophyta; class Magnoliopsida; order Poales; family Poaceae; genus Melocanna; species Melocanna baccifera. The sequence goes on from CM070702.1 coordinate 16,697,633, forward strand.
TGTTGATTATTGAAGATAGACAAATATAGATGCTATAACAATAAAATAGAAATAGGTAGAAAGACAGAATTTATCGGCTTTACCACGGATAACTGATGACGTGCCATTTCGTTTGGACATACACATCTTAGTCTCCTTTCATGTCCAACACCTTACCAAAACAAACCCAAAGACGCGAAAGGACCGTGCCCCGATCTCGTCTCCCTGACCTGCCGGCCCAACAACAACCGCGCGCGCGGGGGAAGCACGAGAGGCCGGCGCGGCGAAGCGTCGGGCTACGGGCTTCGCGGAGGCGATGGATCTGGAGAGGCCGGCGGCGGCGGCGGCGGACGCGTCGCCAGAGGTGGCGGCGTGCTCGATCTGCCTGGATCCGGTCGTGGGCCGCGCCGGGGGGAGGTCCACCGCGAGGCTGCAGTGCGGCCACGAGTTCCACCTAGGTCATGCCCTCTCCTGTCGCGCCCGTTTCGAGTTGGATCTTTGGAATATACGTGGGCTATTTCGTGAAAATTTGTAGACGTAGTCTGATTTTGCGAGCAGAATTATGCAATTTTAGGTCGGATTAGTCTGGTTCCCCTCGAGTTATGTTGGGTAATTCGTGTGAAGAACCTGAATTTTGTGGATCGTGGATGGGTTTCGGGGCTGCAGATACGCTTGCTGACTGTAACCATACTGATTTATGCTGTTGTGCGTCCCAGTTAGAGCAATGAGTCCTGTTCCTGCATGAATGAATTTGTAATGGTTGGCGATGGACATTTTTTTGTGTTGTTCTCTGCGAAGTGAAACTGGTTTTGGTGGTTGATTCCATCTCAGTTGGATCACTCGTCACAGAATGTCTCATTACAGGCCAATTCTAGGATTTGGTGGTTTATTTCTGATTGCGTGTTGAATATTGAACGATTTATTCCGACTGTTGCAGCATTTTAATGCCATCAACATAGCTTTTCAGTGGGTTTTATTTGATTGGAAAATGTGAACTAGGTTAGCATAAACTTAGACTATCTGTTGGAAATGTTGATCAGATAGTACACTTAAAATCTTTTGCTTGGATATCCCTTTTGACTTCTAATCGCATTCCTTTTGCCTTAGGACTGCACTATGTTCTTTTTATTGTCCAACTTAGTAAAGCCTCTAGAGCTTGCTAGTTGTCTTGGGTCTCTTTTTTACTGTTTATACGACATTGTATTCATTATTTAATTTCCGTAACAAATCAGAAGGTCTTTAAATAAAGATGAAAGTTTAATAATGAGTTATCACTTGATATGTATTTATGATAGCAAGTATCTGTCAATACTCTGCATTCTGCTACTTTATCAATGCATGCATTTTGCTTGTGCACTCAGATGTACCATGCCACATGTGAGATTTCTCTGCATTCATGTGGGTGACTTCCCAAGCAATGCAAACTTTGTTGCATGCAGGTATTTTTGTACTAAAATGCATTTTTTTGTCTGCTAGACTGCATTGGATCGGCATTTAATGCAAAAGGAGCGATGCAGTGCCCAAATTGTCGGAAGATTGAGAATGGCCGCTGGCTCTATGCAAATGGACACCATCCATCTAGCGATTTTGATATAGGTGACTGGGTGACTAGCGAGGCCTATGAATTAATCTCTGACCGTGTAAGTGATTGCATTGTAATGAATTCTTGTGTATGCCACAACAATACAGGCTTGACGATGAAAAAATAGTTTTAGTTTACCATTCACATGATCAATTGTGAAAAGTTAACATTTCCCCTGCAAAACTGGTCCCGCAAGATATACTCTTGCAACTATGCATGCTACAAAACCCCCCTTTCACCATCTTCATGGCCTATTTTTGTATTGTTCAATAGTGTTGACTCACTAAAGATAAAAGTAACTTTGCATGATTGCCCTTGCTAAACATAATTCGACCCTTTCAGTCCCTCCCATGACATAAATGGTTAGGGTTACTACAAGCATTTAGAACATTACTGTTCAAAATTTCAGAACAAATTTCGTAATTATTGTCTAGAACAGTTCTCCAGGGGTATTTTGTATACCATGGTAAAATTGAAATTTGATTGGGGGTGTTTGTAGGGAAATAAGGATGTTTTTTGGAGGCATAAATATGCTAATAAGGAATTAAGAGAGGGCAAATGTGTGTGTTGTGTGTGTGTGTTTTCTCACGATATTGTTTTTTACCTCAGATCCACTGTTCAGGTTGTCTTGTGTATCTCAGTCTTATATTTTGAAAAAAAAAACTTGCATTTGGTACACAGTTAGCAAGGGACATTTCACTATTTCAGATTTGTTACAACACCAGGATCTAGCCTAATTCCATCTGTTTCCTGATTCTAATTTATTTTCCCTCATTGGATGTAATTTCAGCCATTTGGGTTTCGGTGGTGTCCCTTCAGTGGATTCACACCGCTGGCATCTGTGTTTGAGTAAGTATTTCTTCTGTACCGTGATAAACATAGTTATCAGAAATTTTTCTTACCTTAATATTGCACTTAAGCTCCTATACAACAAAATTTTATATATGAACTCATCAGATGCTGAATTTAGTGGTTATTTCTTGTTGCAGGGAGAGTGAACCTGAGCCAACTTCTTGTAAGCGTGTTGGCCTACCCTTTGACTGCTTAAATTTTATTTTATTTATTTTAATGCTGTGCTCCTTTTTATGGAAACTACACAGTTGGAGATCATTCAAGTGCTGGAAGCAGCTCACTTGTTTGTCCATACCTAGCTACGCATGCTTTTCACCATGCCGTGCATGTGCCTTCTGGTTCTACTTCCAGTACTGAAAACATACCATTTCATTGGCGTCCAACTGGCATGGAAGGGCATGCAACTGCTGATTTGAGGAATGTTCAAGTTTTCCATGAAGCTGAGCCAAGAAACCATGAGAGAGAACGCCAATATTTAGGTAGTCTTCCAGTGTCGGGCATTCCCAATAGTTCCACAGGCCCATTTGGCATAGGAGTACCAAGAAATGATGGGATCAACCAGCAAAGATCGAGACCATATATGCATGCTCATTCCCTACTCCACCGGTAAGTCTTGTATTCATGGTTTTAGTTCAGAAATGCGTTTCTAGTTAGGTTTACTGTCTTGGGAAGCAAAAATCATTCATCATTAACTCCCAATATGTGAGGACTCCTTGTTATTATCACGATTTCTGACATTTTGGCACATGGCCAACCGGCAATGACTTAATCAGCAGTATTAATCAGTTTTTTATTTATGAGCCTTGAGATACTTGATTTTGCTCTGCTTAGCAGTCTCCAACAACTCTTAGAATCCCAATAACCTACCAATGCCAACAAAGATTTACATGGAATTTAAGTAAAATTAGTTTTGTATGGTGATCTGTTTGGGACAAAAGGCTTTGTTGTTGTTGTTTTGTATGGTGATCTGTGCTTTAAATTGTCAATTCACTGTCCTTGTGTGTTAGATCAGTTTTCTCGCTAGCTCTGACAATCTTATGATCAATGCAGGCCCACACCTCGCACTGGAAGCAGTCCTGTTGCACAATTAGGATCAGCACCAGCTGTTGTGTCTGAAGCTAGAGGCCATGGTCATAGTATGAGAGGTCATGTCCTTCAACAGACAATCCCGTCTACCATGCCAAGTAATCCATACACTCCTACAACCAGAAGGGTTCAGCCAAGGGCTTTGCCAATCACATCTTTCATTGCAGCGTCATCATCGACTGAGACCGGAGGGGGGCATGACACTTCTCTTACTGGAGCTGCAAACATGACGAATGGTAACCTCCCTAATGGTGAGGGTGCCTTTAGACATGCTGATCGGTACATCAGGGGTTGGGAGACCTTATGGACACCAAATGAAGGAGAACCTCACGGGTGGAGTGTCTACAACCCTGTTCATAATCAAGCATATGGTAGTTTTCCTGGAAGATCAACCACAGAGCTGGCAATGTATGGTGCAGAGAATGGTTATCCGCCTGTACATCCCCAGAGGATGCTCCCATTCTTGTGAAGATTGTTCTTCCACCATTGTGTACATTCCGAAATTGGTTGACATTGATTTGAATTGCGGGTTCAGTATCAAGTTGTTGTCATCTTATGTCAAACTGCTGCTGGTAATTAGTGCTGCTATGGTTTTCTGTCGAGGGTGCCCTATGTTGGTTTCTTCAAGTGCTACCTTTTGTCGCACTAAAAGTGCCAATACCATTTGGAAATCCTGTATGTGCTAGTCTGGATAATTCATTATTTTACTGGCTGCTGCTGATGTTGCCATTGTACCAGAATGTAGTTGAATAAATGCTGCTGTTGTTTAGCTTGAATCATGCATGCATTATAGGATTTTCCAAATATGGGCTAGTATGGAATCAGGATTTACTCTTTTTTTGTGACGAGGAGGCATGAGGGCATGTTTGAAGCCACTTTTAGAAACGGCTTTTGGTTTTTACTACAGTACCTAACTTTTAAACGAAATATTTTTTTTTAAAACGGACTCTACAAATTAATTGTGGTACACGTTAAAAGCCTAATATCTGTACCATCTAAAATTACAAGTATGTATCTCTTTCTTCGTAATCTCTGTTGTAAATAGCTAAAATTTAAAATTTTCAGCCAAAAGTTATAATCCATAGCTATATCAAACAGGCCCTGATTTTGCTGACTGCTGCTGATGTCACGTGGCGCCCTCGGGCGTCACCGTCGTCTCGTGCGACCGCAGCTTTGGGTGATAGTGGTAGTGGACTAGTGGTGCGCCTGTGCGTGGTGGGCTCGTGTTACAGGAAGGGTTCACGTGCCACGTACGGCTAGAATCTGAGCTGTTACCGTTGAAAAGAAAAGGAATCCCAAGCTATCAGAATGAAGGACACGTAGCAGAGGCTGTTTGTTCCATGACCACCTATGTTGCCACAACCATGCTCCACTGCCGCGCTAATTATTTAACAGATTTGCTATCCGTCCATCGCCCAAAAACTCATAAAATTTCAATCAAATTTTCTCATCTTGACGTGAAGATTCATACTCCGACAGTTTGTCTTTCTTCTCTCCAATGCCACCATCTTCCTCCGCTACCACCAGGTTAGGACTTGAGTTCACCTGTTTAGGATTCGGGTTCAGAGTGATGGCAGACTGATGTGTTGTGTTGAGGTGGTTTTGGCGTCGCCGAAGAAAGGCTAGGAGGAGGGCGGTGGAGGTCAACAATGCAACGAGGATGAGAAAGGTTGGGAGGTGGCGGCAGATCCAGCGGCGGTAGCTGCCAGAGATAAGAAAGAGAGTGGCATAGGGGTGACAAGATCAGAGTGGTTAGGAGACTGTGGAAGGTAGCGATGAATTCGACGGCTGCTATCACCAGAGACGAGAAAGAGGGTGGTGCGGGGGATCTTGTTGGAGAGGAGGAAGAAGCACGGCATGACAGCGGAAGGGGGAGGTGGGCGAAGGAGGAGTGCGGCGGGGAAGAGCTTGTTGGCTCCGGAGAGGCGGCAGGAGGTAGCACGTCTAAAGGGGTGGGGGCAGATGTGGCTGAGTTGGCTCCGGAGATATGGATATAGCTCTTGCGTAAATCTTAGAGTAATTCAAACTATTGAAAAATAACTGAATTCTTACGAATACAAAATTTCAGCCCTGTGATATAGCCGGCCCCATTATTTAATGCTACGAGCATTAGCTGTATCTGGAGGTGGAGTTGAAATTTAATTCTGGAACAGTCAATGAATCTAAACAAGTCACCGTATAAAAACCAAATTATCCTCGCGTGTGGTTTGCTTTGCTTCTACGACACTCTCCTCCGGAGTATACCTGCCTTTCAGTCGACCATGCGGCCGATCGCGATCGAGTTTGTAGATTGAGCGCAACCTGCCTGCCCCGTCCTCGTGTGCGCAACAAATGGGCACGCACGCAGGTGGCGATCTCCTGCAGAGCCGAGCTGTTCGAGATTTCTTCGCATCCGTATATTCCCCTGCTTCTGGAAGGTGGGGCCCACTTCCCGCTGCCCTTTTCTACGAAGAGGAAGGCGTGCAGCGCCACCTGCCCACTTGGGTCGCTAGATTTTCATGTAGGATCTAGAAGTTAATCGGAGGCGTCATCACATTGCTAATTAGTAAAAAACAAAGCAGCAGAGGATGACCTTTTTTTTTTATTTCAGACGAAGTGATGATTTAATAGTTACATCAGCCAACAGGGCTTGAAGGAACAACAGGTGCAGCAGAGGCACAAATGCCCATCTTATTTCTTTCTTTCTTTCTTTCTTGTTTTATCATCATTCAGCGTAGGATTTCTCAGAATGAACAACCGGCAGGAGATCGCCGCCGTTGAGGAAGCCGGAGTACCAGCGAGCCGAGTTCCTCACGTACCTCGTCCTCTCCTCGGCGCTCATGTCGACGCCGCATAGGCCGAACCGCACCTGGTACCCAAACAGGTACTCGAACACATCAAGAAACGACCACACGAAGTATCCGCGCGCGTTTGATCCGTTCCTGCAACAGCATTCAGAAAGAAAAAAAAAAAGAACAATGATCTCCTGAGTTCGATTGGCATCTTCCTTTCCGGGAACAAAGTAGCACTATGACATTTTGCCGGGCAAAGCAGCTAAACCGGGAAGAAGAAGATGAGAAAGATGATGTCTGCACCGTATGGAGTGGTAGAGAACTTCCAGGTAATCCTGCAAGAACTCTGATCTGTCATCGTCGTTGTACTCGATCTTGCTCAGTGTGTCAGGACTGTCACCATATCCTGAACCAAGAAAGAGCAAGTCATACATACTTGATGCTTCACACAGCCATGCTGTACTGACAGGTCACAGCAGTAGTATTGGCATGCCAACTGAATCTTCAGAATAATTCAGACGTTTCTGTCATCCTGTGCCTACCATTTTCATGGATCAAGACTGGAGGATTTCTGTAGTTGAGTTTCAGGTGCTCCAGTAGTTTCCCGAGAGACCATGGAGCAGATTCAAGGTGTCCCTGCACATGCATGTCGCATCAAGAAATTTGTCATAGCTGATGTGCTACATGTGCTGAAACAATTTGCTCCACTGCTTAATTTTCTATACCTTCAATATGTCTTCAAGTGGATCTGCATCAGGATAAACAAATGGTACCTAAGTCAGCTCAGTCACTCACTCTACAGCTGAACAGCGATCTGCATAAAATTAGAGCGTAATTCATATGACTGTTTCTTTGTTACGTCTGTGGTTCAGGATTCATTACTTTCAACAGCTGCATCGACGTAGTAGTCCCCCAGTTTCTGACTGAAATTGGCCGCGATGGATCGTATGCGAATAATAAGATAATGGTTGAAGCCGATGAAGTCGAACGATCCGCGTACTTGGTCCGACTCTTCCACCGTTAAAGGTGGCAAGCGGGCGCCTGCTCTATTCCTCATTACAGGAGGGTAGTCTCCATAGACCAAAGGATGCATAAACCTGTTTCGAAAGGCATGAGTTCTATCTTGATGCTTCTGTGCACAAACTTTACCACTTGCAAATTATGATGTGTACTTGATACAAACAAGAATATACATAGCACTAACCATCCAAGATGGAAATCATTCATCCTCATTGCAGCTGCTGCATCCTGTGATGTATTGGTAGCAGGCTCATGCCACCAACCCAGGAGAGTGATTCCTGTCTGGCCTCCTTGACTTGCCTACAAAACGATCAATTCCACATTCAAGTGTCATTCCTTGGTATGTGTCAGAAAGTAGTGTGTGAAGTCTGAAGAGACCTTGTACTTCTCTCTGTACAAGGACACTGCTGAAGCATGTGCCAGTAGCAGATGGTGAGCGGTTATGTATGGCTCTGTCGAAGAGTTCCCTCCGGTGCAGTTTGCGCCGAAGGGATAGGAGCAGCGTCGCGGCGGTTCAGAGCCGACATCGTAGCCGCCGATGGGTTCTATGTTTGGCTCGTTGACAGTGACCCAGTGCTTCACCCTGTCCCCGAAATTCTTGAAGCACACCTCGGCATAAGCAGTGTAATCTTCGCTGCACCACACATTAGACCTGTCAGCTTAATTCCTCAAAGCAAGGTTTTAAATAGCTAGCTATAGCTTTTTTTTTTACCCCAAACGCTAAGCCGCGAAGCAGCGAAAATAGTTAAATGGCATGCTATAGCTTTTTTGGACCTTGCCACGAAGCCGTGAAAATTTCAGGAAGATTTAAAACCTTGCCTCAGAGAATTGTCCGAATGATCAGGATGCTAACATTCGACTTGTAACATTGTGCTAAATTAAGTAGGCTTTTGCGCACTTACATGAATCTGGGGCTAAGTAGTCCACCGTACTCATCCTGAAGGACCTGAGGAAGATCAAAATGGTAGATAGTGGCATGAGGTTGTATTCCTACCAAACAGGACAGCAAAAGGAGCTGGATTAGTCGAGACTGAGAGAACGGCAGGTCTTTGTACTGTTCAATCTCACATCGCCAAGAACAGGTGCGTGTCCATGTCATTTTTCAGATAAACAATTCTATACCGTGTAGTATTAGTTCATCTATCAAATTGTTGTAGTATTCCAAGCCCTTTCGGTTGATCTGTCCTCTCCCATCTACACAATTCGGTGCTCAGCATCAGAGTTTTTTCAGAAAGATATTTACAGCTCTATTTGTAGCTGTACCTACCTGGAATAAGTCTGGGCCAAGAAATGGAGAATCTGTATGCATCTAAACCCATCTCATGCATAAGCTCTACATCTTCCTGACATCAAAGGAAATTGAAGCTTGCTTTCGTATAACTTGTTCTACATCTGAACCTTTTTACTGTACAAGCACAACACTGAGTCACTGACCTTGTAATGGTGATACTGGTCTGCTGAAACATCTGCAGCGGATCCATCATAAGAGTAACCTGCCATCACGGACATAGTTTAGAACCTTGAAGCCATCACAAAGATTAGAAAGTAAGTGTTCTATTTCTGAAGCATGACGACTAGAAATCATCTGGATTATGGACCTTGATGGGTGAAGGTGTCCCAAATGCTGGGCTTCCGTCCGTCTTCTGCAGCTGCCCCTTCCACCTGATTGTTTAAAACATTAGTTGTTGTACGCTAAAGCTACAAAGTAAAAAGCTTGTGATGAATAAGGGAGCATTCTAAAGTCTAATATTCCTTGTATACGACTGTACTAAAATTTACCTGGCCTCTTCCCAACGTTGAGATGATAATTATCTCTCAAAGGCAATTGTAGTTCATTGAGTGCATAAAAAACAATCAATCACATGGGAATTAAATCCATTAATTTCATTAATTTATTGGCTTCGATTCGATATATCATATACGACAGTATTGCACAGTGAAAACTGAAGAAAAGAGAGAGCAGGTAGCCAGTAAATTAAAATTCGTGTCCCAGCGACGCAGTCAGTTGCAAACAAACAAACAAACGATTAAATCATGAGACCTGCGTACCACTGTACTAGTACCTGGTAAGCCGAGGTGCCTGCGCCAAAGATGAAACCCTCGGGGAAGTCATGCCGAGTGAGCGCAGAGGCGTCTCTCGGCACAACAGCAAGGAAGAAGACGACGAAGGAGACGAACAGCAGTGGCATAAGCGCTGGGAGCCGGAGCACCGCGTAGCTGAGCGTCGCCATGCCTCTGCTCTGCAGAGCCGAAGCTGCAGGCGAGCAGGCAGGCTGCTCCCTTCGACGGAGAAGACGCAGCTGAGCTAACTGAGAGACGGAGAGCTAGCACCTGAGGCTTTCGCTGCTACACGGCTCCGGATTCCGAGCTGCCTTATGCCTGCCTTACCGCAAGGGGACAAAAGCGTCGCTTGCTCGTCGAGGAGGTCACGCACGGCACGCCGGTGGACGAGAGCTCGAGAAGTGGCGCGTTCCGATAAAAGATCCTGGGCCCGTTTGGCCCTACAGAGAGGCTCAGCACGGTTGGACTGTTGGGTCAGGCTCGAGCCTGCCTTTGACCACCCGGATGCATAGTATTTGGTTCAACCCAATATTAAAGTTTGGCTAGCATATATTTTTTTTCTTTTGCAATATTGCTCAACACTACCGCAAAAATTGCAGAGTTAAAAAATATTATCTAATATGTCATTGACGGATAGTTGGACTCTATATATCATTCTCACAAGCAATAATATTTTTTTTAACTCTATGATCTTCATAATGGTACTGAATAAAATAATTCTTTTTTTCAAAGCAGAAGAATTTTGGTAACACTCCATTTAAAATAAAAAATTGGCAACACAAAGAATAAAATCTTGGCGAGGAATCGGAGACGCCGTCACGTTACTGAGAATGTGTGTTAGTACTAATTGCGCATGCACTTTACGCTGCACACAGAAGTACACGTGCGGTCTATGCACTACTGACGCCGTTTGTGCTTGTGCAGCATCAAAGGAGCCTCGTCATGCGACGTCGTAGGCTTCGACTTTCTCCGGCGGCGACGTCGGCCGCAGCTCGCCGCAGTTGAGGAAGCCGGATTACCAGCGGGCCGATTTCCTCGCGTACCTCGTCCTCTCCTCGGCGTTCATGTCGACGCCGTACAGGCCGAAGCGTGTACGGTAGCCGAACAGGCACGCGAACGCGTCAAGAAACAACCGCACGACGCGTTCGATCCGTTCCTGCAACCAGAATAGTTTTCTCAGAATCTACTGAAGAATCACTTTGAGTTCATCTAAATGAAATGCGCGCAAGTCTTTTGGGTGTTCTCGGAAAAAAAATCATTTTAGTTCAGTTGAACTCTCTCTCTCTCTCTTCTGTGGTTCGCTTTAGTTGGAGTTTGTGACAAAGTATAGGCATCTCTCAGTCGTCGTACTCGATCTTGCTCGGAGTCTTTGGGGCCTCTCCGTTTCCTGAATCATGGAACGACGGATTCTTATGGATTGATTTTCAGTTCATACAACATCAACAGTGTCGGGTCATCTTCAGAAAACAGGACAGCAGATACAGCAAGGTCAAGGAGTACATGAGAATTCAGTTGTTTCTTTTTGCGCCTACCGTTTTCATCGATCATGACCGGGGGATTCCCGTATTTGAGTTTCAGGTGCTCCAGCAGTTTCCCTAGAGCCCAGGGAGCGTACTCAATCTTGACCTGCACATGTTACGTCGAGAAGTTTACACTACTGATTCAGAAGAAAAGGAAGAAATTTATCACAACTGATGTGCTACTTGTGCTAATTTAATTTTGCTTCACTGCTTCATACCTCCTGGATGTTTGCAAGTGGATCTGAATCCAGAGAAGAAAATGTTATATGTAAATCAAGCTGAATTACTATATGAGTTGAGTAGCATTAGAAATTAATGGAATAGAGCACTTGTACTAGTTGGAGGCGTGGTTCTATAGTAACGGCGATGGCAATGATCCGGTGGATGAACCCACCATGAGTACTTATTAGACAGTTAGCGAGTTAGGATCGTTCAAGGAAAGGTCACAATGACGTACCCAGGTTTCCACGACACATTCGAGACCTTGGACGAGGGTAGCGCTGTGTGGGCCCTAGAGTTCATCTCCAAGATAGCTCCTTTCAGACTATTAGAGCAGTGTGAGCAGGACAAGGACTACTAGCTCACGACCTGCCACCTCGTCTTCTCCCATATAGTGGAGTTGTATGACCTCTAACGAGTCATGAGACAGTTTGAACTTTACCAGCAGGTGCCATCAGCATTGTGTTGATCATTATTTGGCCACGTTCACCTATAAGTAAATATATTTGTTACCTTGTTGCATATAGTTTGTTACGTACCATTCATGGCTACTTTATTTTTTCACTGAAGTAACAGTTGTGTACCCCCGTTTTTTTCTATAGGCAAACGAAGAAGAGACGAAAGAGTAACAAGTGGAGGGGGACATAGGTGCCATGGACACACGCCTGGGAGTAGTCGGCGAGGATGAAGGCCGAGCAAGAGCGACAATCGTATGACCTAGACACGTACCCCACAGATATGGTGTGGTACTTGGCACAAACCTGTTGCAGACTGATGTGTCTCCTTGTGCCGCCCTCGCGTAGGTTACGCACATCGACATGTTGGCACTCAGCTCGGACCGACACCATGCGACGTGGCATGATGAAGCAGTAAAAGACTTAAATTTCATAAATGTATCCTACCTTTCGAGCATACACACCTAACACGTTTCGTCCATCTTTGCAAGTCGATTGGCTGCGCCATAAACAGTCAAGCACGATTGAACGATTGTTGGGGTCTGTTTGCAATATGTACGTGGACGCTAAACATGCACTAGGTGCCATCAGCTATGGCCATGCTAACAACGTGTTTATCCTAGGGGTGAGATGAGCAGCTGCATCGTCCATCGATAGCTTCGTCTGCACATCCTAGCTTGTTGACGTACCCTCATAGCTTCGGCATTGCCAGTCCGTACAGCGTACTACTCAAGTTTGACAATTTTATATTTTGCTGCAATCCGTAAGTTACCATTTTTTATTGTTCTTCATGCATGTTGTCTTCATGTAGGACGTTCACACTGACACTGCTCTACTCCTGTCTTCAACGCGGAGGCAGCATGACCCCAAACCTCCCTCGTTGGGGGAGGGGATGAGAGACCACTCTATTTCCGTTCTTGTCACGAAGATAGCCCAACATATAAGACACCACAAGCAGTGACATTGACTCTCTTGTCTGAGATTATGAGGTGCAATACGGCATATACGCACCCATGAATCACTCGCAGCTCCGGCAACGTGACAAGTGGTACCATTGAACATACAACATCTACATGGTCCGCCAGTACGGCGTGGACTACGCGACATCAGGCTTCATTGCAGTGGACTACTGTGAACCATAATATTCATCATCCACACAACACGCGACACCGATGCTTACAATTATGGGGTTTCTTGCAATTGTACCTTACGTCGGACTAACGAAACACGTTTCTCTCCACAGGACGCCAGCAATTACGCGAAGAACTGGGTGAGCATATGTTAAGCGCTCAAGGGGATTAGGCCTAGTCAATTGTCCAGTGCACCGGTTCCCACTCGGCCACCATTACATTATGACTTTGCGACGTACGACGCTCTTCGGATAGACTAACCTTCCCTCAGGATCAGATTTGCCTCTAGAGGAAGTAGACAACATGCAACCCTTGACTTTTTACTGCCTTCGGTGCCAGCTTTTCAGTCCGAGCAAGTTGAACTTAATTATGTACTCGTTAATGCTTTGTTTCCTGTTGTAGCAGTCTTAAATAGAATTTATTGCTAAGTGTAGTACAAACAACACATGTTTTATAGCAATCTTAAATCAAATCATGCATTTTTTATTAGTTTGTACAAGTGATGCTACCGAGTCGGTGCTGCAACTGAGCACCTCGAGACCCCCGATCGTCCCGACCCCCTACCCCTGCCCCTGCACTTGCCCAAGCTACCCTAGCCAGCTGTTGAGATGGTGTAGCTCGACAACAACCTAACAAACAGGGCAGCTCATCAATGCCTATGCCTATGTCGTCTGTCGCGCCTCGCTATTTTATGCCACGCCTGCTACGCGTCACCTCTTCACCGAGCTGCTTAGGCGCGGAAGGTGATACGTATTGTTGGATTAATTGGGCTTGGTCCATTTAATTTAGCAATTAATCAAATGAAATTCCTAGGTCCATATGGAAAACTGTTTAGTCCCATATGGAGAGTTGAATGGGAGTTACACCACTTTAAAAGGTGGAACGTGGTAACCCCTTTGTGGAATTGGAAAGAGCCAACACACGCGCGCGCGCTCGCTCGCTCGCTCGCCTCGCCTCGCCACGCCACGCCACGCCAAGCCGTGCGGTGCGGTGCGTGCGCGCAGGCGTGTCGGGTGCGTGCGCGTTTTTCTTTATCTATTCGAAAATCGTAACGCATCGACTACATTGCGATGAATGGTTCGATTACTAGTGAATTATGGCTGCGGTTACTTTGAGTAATGGTTACGATTACTAGTGACTAATGGTCGCATTACTCGCTCTTCGTTTTTGTCTTTGTTACAAAACTCTCTCCACTCCATACGGGATGATAAAAGAGGATTCGTTCGCTTTTGTCTTTGTGCTAAGTAATCTCCGGTCCAGAACTTTACGTGCAAAGAGTTCTGGGTGAGTAGGCCTCCGAAACTCCGTCCATTCGCGTACCTGCACGGGTAGACGGGCAATCAAGTTTTTGGGGAGCGCATTGGCGTGACTGCTCAATCTGTGAAGAACGCCATCTACTTTTGGTGGTGAACTGTTCGCGAGACTGCACGGCGAACATCTACCTGCATCACGCCTCGTCCTGCATCACGCCTCGATCGACTACATTGAATAGACCATCATGTCGACTGATGGTAACGGCGCCTCCGGTGTCACCGACACTGGCCCCGCCCGAGGGTATAACATGAAAACTTCTCTGGTGTATTTGTTTCTGTATGTTATGAATTTGATAATAGGTGTTGCTGTTAGCTTGTTCATAAGCAAATATGAATACATCATTGTTGAATCACTCATGCTTTTGTATGTCATGTTTTATATGCTGAATTTCTGGATTAAAATATGCCAAAAATTGACTAAATCTTCAACACGTATCACCTATTACACCTTCCGAGTTTGAAGAGAGGGCGTTTATATAAAAAGGTTTTTAGAGATTAGAATTAAAAAAAGAGTTGCTACAGTACCAAATACATAAACAATTCTTTGCCTCGTCGTTCTCTGCCGTCGGCGTCCCGCGATGTCTTATCACATCCGTCCATTTCCAAACTAACGGTCCACATCTCCCGAGCTGTGTATGGATCAGCGGCCAGGCCTCGACGTGATGTCACCTGACCAATGGGAATCGCCCGAACACCGAATCTCCGGGCCCACACGCAGGTACTTATCCAAATATCCCCGAAACAGAATTTTATTTTCATACAAGTGCCTATCAACGTGGCAGTTAGAGTTTAATGCAAATAATTTAAACATCATGTACTTACGCGAAAGTATGCAACCTGATCCATATAAATGCAGAGACCACCCCGACATCTCGAGAATTTCATACCGGAAATCCCTTTTCCCTCCCAACTTCGCTGCTGCTTCTCTCGATTTTTCTTTCGTGGCCATGGCGAAGGCAAGGATGCTACCCCCGGAGCAATCCAACTACCACCACCGCCTCCTCCTCGCCGTTGTCCTCTCCGCTATTCTGCTTTTCCCGGTGGTAGCAGCCTCCGCCGCGGTGGCGGTGGCGGTGGCGGAGGGGGGCGGAGAGAACAAGTCGTGGCAGTGGGCGACGGGGAAGGACGAGGGGGAGATTGTAGCAGATGAGGAATCTTCCGGCGGTGCGTCGGTGGTGGAGGACGAGTTCGCGGGAGGCTTCGGCTCCCTCGACAGCATGCTGCAGTGGGCGATCGGTACGGAAACCCCAAACCCCCCAATTTCTACTATTAAATAAAACTTCAATTCGCTTTGGCGATGTTAAATTTTGAACCGGAAAAGTTGCAGATTTTAGCGGTGCTGGAAAGTTGCCTCTTAGTAGGATTGCAACGAAATTTTCCTAATTGTGTTGATTTTGGGTTAGCTTTGGATGGTTGGAAACAGAGAGTAGTTAGTATTGTGCCCATTGGTAATTTATACTCTGGTTTATGGGACGCGGAGGGTAATAACTTGTGGTTTTAAGCTGTTGGAACTTGTGGTTTATGGTTGCAATTGCACTGTAAGTTTGGTTGGCTTTGGAGATGTGCCTGCATTTTGCTGAGTTCTATCTGGTATTGGTGAGGCAGGGAATTCTGATCCTGAGAAGCTGAAAGAAACTGCGGAGGACGTGCAGAAGCTATCGACAGATGAGCTGCTTAACCGGCGGCTGGAGATTAAAGTGAGAAATGCTGCTTCAGGATTCATCTTCTGATTTTGTATTGTCACAAAAAAGCGTCTTTAGATAATGCATTGACATACCGTAATAGTTTTTTTAACCTTTTTTTACTGTCAAAAAACTATTGTGGTGTGTCAATGCATTATCTTAAGACGTTTTTTTTGCAACTCAGTTGTATTGTTTGTATAATGTGCGTAAATCTTGGCATGTCTGCTTCTATTCACATGAGAATCCACTAGTGCTTTTCTGGGGTCCTCAGCTGAACTGTACAGTACACACCTCTAGTTGGTGAATTGGTCCTTATATGGCTGGAACTGGGATATGCTTCTGTGCTTGCTGTGATTTGGATACCACCACATTTGCTCTCAGTGCTCTGTCAAGTGAACACACTTTATCTCTTAGTGCTTGTTATATTGCTGATTTATCTTGAGATATGCCTTTCATTTTGTCTTGGGCTTAAATTCTTATGTTAACCGGATAAGATGGCATGGAATCTATTGGGGAGTGAGTTCTATCAATAGGCAGGCAGCTGGTCTTTCTCTATATAGATGAAAGACAAAGCTCAAGCATGATGGCACACTTTGCTCAACCTCATCAATTTTCTTGCAGGAGTTGATGGAGAAATTAAAGATGCCATCAGATGCTGACTTAATGAAGATTGCAATTGCAGACTTAAATAATTCTTCCATGTCAGTGGAGGATCACCAGCGTGCATTGCAGGAGCTTTTAGTTCTTGTTGAGCCCATTGACAATGCTAATGGTAAATCTTCTCTTCTTTTATTAGTCCATCCATATGTGAGTTGCTCACTGCTCTGCAAATTAACCAAAATATCTGCTTCTAACTACGGAAAACCGAAACATCTAACTTTTAGCCTTTAGAATTTAGGCCACTGAAATAATGTAGGGTTTTTATCATAGCCATTGTTTTAGACTTGTACTGATTTACTGAGATTCTCCATGCATCTGTGTAGTTTACTAATTTCGTAAAAACCAGAGCCATGCTTTGAAGTTGCTCACTTGTGTTTCAGAAAAACCGACAGCATATGACTATAACCATGCAACTATAACTTGCAAATATGTTTTTTGATTGAAAAAACGGGCATGCTAGCACATGAATTCTTGTGTGCACTGGATGCAACAAAGGCTTACGTTTGTGCATGTGAATTTTTATAAGATTTTCTGAAACTCCATCTTGTTTTTGCATTTGTGCTCAGACCTTGACAAACTTGGGGGCCTTGTTCCTGTGATTCAAGATCTTACTAATGCAAATGAAGAAATACGGACCACCTCTGCATGGGTCCTGGGTAAAGCCAGTCAGAATAATGTCCTTGTCCAAACCCAGGTAATGGCATCAATCATATGCAAAGGTGCATTTCCATTCCAGCGCTGTATCTTGTGTTTGCAGAGCATCTGCATCACTATTCATTATCTTGTGCAGGTTTTGAGAACACACATTCCTTCTAGTTAGCCAAATTTGCAGTTCCTGTGTTGTTCAAATGTGACAATGAATGTTACTGTAATTTTGTCCTTTTGGCTTGATTACATATGCTTGAAATTGATGTTTACCCTGTGTTGCATTTCACCCTTGCTATTATCAATGCTTTGTTTTCTTTCATACTTTTACTGATAGTCAGTAGTGGATGTCCTATTGTTAACAGTCGTTTCCCTTGTGTGTTTCAGAGCACAAGGGTGGCCTTTTTATCGAAGTATTCTTTTTATCATTATTTTCTGTTCTGGCCATGTAATATGGCTTCAGTTATCATTTACTAGTGCTCATACTGACTGTTTCATCCTTGGCTAGATCATTGGTTATGGAGCTTTGGCAAGATTAGTGAAGATGGGCTATTCCACTTCCACAGAAGAAGCTGCAAAGGCATTGTATGCTATATCTGCTTTGATTAGAAACAATGTAAATGGTCAGGAGGCATTCCATTTGGAAAATGGGAGTGCAATGTTGCAGGTAGTGAAAATCCTGTTTTAAGAATACAGGCACATAATTGGTTAAGTTCTGATAATTTGCCCCTTTTGCAGCACATATTGGCAAGCAATAGTATTGATGTTCGGCTTCAGAAGAAGGCAGTGTTTTTAGTAACAGATCTAGCAGACTTTCAGCTAAATTCTGGAAACTCAGGACTTGCTTTCTTAAGTGAACGCCTTTTTCTAAAGTTAATGGTTGATATGTTATCAAGGTTTGACCTTGACCTTCAAGAAAAGGTATGATCAGAGCTGCCTCCAATTCTGTACATCTTTTTGGTTAGCATCCATAATCAGCATTTTTTTCGTACAATTGTTTGTTGTGTGCAATAATTTGTTTATTTCATACATGGATATGCATTTTTGAGGCATGTGACAGTATCAAGCTTGAATTTGTATTTTCACCGCAATTTATGTTGTATGCCTGTAAACACTTCTACATGTCTCCATTATGCATGTGGTAGGGGCAGCAACATTTTCTATAAGGAATCTGTTTTATCAGTTTTTGTACTATTATTTGCTTGGTTTATACAAGACATTTTCCTTCATAAATTTTGTTATATACATCTAAAGTTCTGAACAGAAAGGTCTAGAAGTGTATGTATTTTGCTTCTCCAGAGACGGAAGTAATGGCTACTTCACTTAACAAGATTTCCAATGGCCAGCAAAAGCTAGCCTGTTACACCTACATAAATGAATTGATCTGGATCCTTGATTTCTACGCAGCTTTTGTTGGCTATTAAGAGTCTACTGAAGCTTTCATCAACCGATGTGACGGATTTTGAGTTCTGTGGCCTCGATAATGTACTCTATAGATTGGGGGTGCAGTTGGAGGAGTTGACATCAGAGGAGCAAAAAGAGTATGCTGGGGAGGTTGATGGCCTCCGGAGAGAAGTGCAAATGCTCTTCCAACAGAAGCTCAAGCAGGTAAACAAGTGTCCTTGTGTGCAGTTGTGACTTCAATTGAGGTTCAGCAGTTATCTGAGCTAACTTGCGTTGCTTCTGCTTATGACATGCAGGGTACAACAACCGCAACATGATACTTGGATGAACTCAAGAAAGAGCCCTTTTGGATTCAGTATTTCTGTGGTCAGTTGAGTCCCTTATTTTTGTCTGGAGCACTTACCGGTGAATCTGCGGGATGGTGGTGGCGTAGTGCTGTAGGATTTGATGGAACGATAGGTTAGCCGCTTTAAATATGACTCCTTTTTGCAAAACTAATCATGTTTCTTCCCTGTAATGTTAATAGAAGCACAGCAATGAAACAAATTATATTCTTGTGCCGTTGCCAATGCATCTCCCTTTATAAGGTCATGTTGCTTTGGACTCAAGTTGATCGTATCACTAGTTTTGCGACTGAACTAGCTCCGATTTTCCAATTGCAATGTTTGTTGGCACAAGTGATTGGGGAAAGCAGTGATGCGTTCATTTTTTTTTCTAACGTGAGCAAGTAACGAGATCTCGGACCAAACGCTGCACCGTTTTTTCTGAACCCGAGTAATTACGGTCATGTTCACACATGCGACGGGAACGGTATGTCATATCTGAATGTACAGCGTTCATATATGTTCGCATGGGAACCGCACGTGCAGTAGCTGCAGACTGCAGCACCGTAGCTGCGGCTCATAGTTTTTGGACTTTTTTTAGATAGTGGTTAACAGCAAAGATATTGATATAAATGATATTTTTTTTTTGAAGTCAAAAAATTATTTAGAGAAGCCACTCATTTGATAAAATGAAGCTAAAAGCTATTTTTTTAAAAAAAAGCAAGCCCTGCAGCTATCGTGTATGACGAAGTGCTAGAATTTTGTAGATAGGGTACTTTGGGATTGGATCCTGGTCTTTTGGGACCTCTCATTCCTTCCTGTGTTGCATGCTGTCAATGTTTGGCTCGAAAGCTGAGATCATCGCAAAAGCTATCGAGATTGGAGAGTAACTTTGGGCTCTTCCTTATAGCTTTTGACTTTTAATTTTTCTATAATAATTAGCTTTCAAACGAAATATCTTTTTAAGATGAAATCTATTAATTAATTGTAGTACACGCTATAGCGACTTCATTTATATCGACAAAAATCGCACGTGAGTTTCTATTACTATGTAATATCTCTTATGAACAATTTAAAAATCATAAGTTACAGCCACAAAGAACAGACTCTACCTTGCATTTCCACCTGTTGAATGCTCGGATTCACAGAAGAGAGGTGCTGCGTTGTAAACCAACCAAGAAAAGGGGGTTACTATTTTACGGGCGACTGAAAATTTCATAAGTTTCGGTCGATTTTGAAAACCATCATATGTGCATCACGTGGCTGTTGTCTCTGAGTTGTTCCTGTTCAAGTTTTGATGGGCTGGCCTTTCTGGATGCTTATTGGGTCCGCAATTCTCAAAATGAAACTTGTTAACAGCCTGCTCTGTTATAAGCCGGCCCATTTAGACTCCGCTTTCGGCACAACATCTTCACTTTAATACATGACCATTAATATCAGCCTAGGAATAGAAGAAAAAATGATGAATACATGGTCCAAAAATTCCTCAGCCTGTGATTATGGGGTACAAGAACTAGGAACAAGCAGAGAAGAAAACACGACAAGGAAAAGAAAGAAGGGACGAAATTAAAGGAAAAGAAAGAAGGGTAGAAATTAAAGGATAAGAGACTTGACTGTGCGATGTGAATCTGAGAACAATGAAATAGAAGCCCCAGGTGAGCTAGTGTTCTTCTACTCAATTCATTCTTTATTCAACATCTTCTCCTCAATTCCTTCTTTCTTCTCCACAGTGTTGCTACATGTCCACCAATGCAATCCAATAAATGGCATCCAATATTCATTTGCTTCTTCTCCACCAATTCAGCAACAGAGCTGAGAAAAACATGTATGCTTCAGTGAAGTCAACGATAATTGCACTGACAATGTACTCTTCGTATTTCTACTCAACCATCTGATAGCCCATATATGGGTGATTCCTAACAAATATCTCTAATTCAAAAAGGTAAACAATCCCTAATACCATATCTAGTATTAAACTGTGATATTTACAGCTCCATTTGAGAGGGCTTATTTGTAATATCTCGTAACCTCGAGGACTCTTTAGCAAAATGACCAAACCAGCCCAAAAAGGGCAGTGTGCTCCCCTTCTCCTAGAGATAGAACTCACTTGCTTGAGAGAAAGAAAGAAAGATAGAGAGAGCTAGGGTTAGGGAAGAGGAGAGTGCTTGATCCACCAAATCCACTACTAAAAGAGAGAGATTTGTGAGGGATTTGGAGCCTCCCCTCATTTGTTGGCTCCCACCTCGAATATTGTTTCATCTCATAGTGGATTGCTTATCGTCGCCTGTGGTTTTTCCCCGCAAGGGGTTTTCCACGTAAATCTTGGTGTCCTCTCTTGATTCGGTATTTCTCTTGCCATATGAGTTTATTAAGTCACCATCTTGCTTGCTATTGTTCTATATGTGAAGTGGTTGTTTGTATGGATATATTGGCATGAAAGGGATATGTGTGTTCTTTGATATATTGATATTGAGATGATGGGGTTTGGTGTTCTAGTGAACTAATTGATGCAAGTATATTGTTATTGGAAGTTTGGACAGCTTGTGGTTTGATGGATTCAAGGTTAGGTGCTGTTTTTCATTCATGCACACAAGGTGTTCGTTGATATACTTGTGAGAAGTTAGTTTGCTAATTTTGATTATTCCGCTGCCCCTCAGTTATCACATAAACCGAATTGGAAAGCAAGCACTAGAAGTAGGAAAATCTAACTCAAACCGGACTCCATTCCCACCGTGTCATCCGGGTTTATAGTGCGTCTGGCACAGGCCGCTCCCCTGTCGCAGCCACTTCTGATTGCCTACTGCTTGGGCCAGATTCCACCGCTGCCGCGCTCGCCTTGTTGCATCGTCGGGTATGCCGCAGCCCGACCATGATATCTCTCCTATCATCTGAAAACAGTTTGTCCTCAAGCTGAAAATCTAAGTAATTTTGCCAAAACTCCAGAAAATCCTCCCAAGTGGCATCCAATGGTGAAACACCCTGCCATTTAATGAGTACTTGCCATTTGCCGCGATTAGTCGCCCTTTAAGAACTTTAGCCAGGAAAGGCAAGACACGCCCATGCACCATGGGTGGTAGTGGCGGAACAACTTGTGGAGGCTCCCTATGAAATTTCTTAAGAACGCCCACATGAAACACGTCATGAATGCGAGTCCCTAGAGGCAGTTGAAGATGGTATGCCACCGAACCAATGCGCTAAGTAATCAGATAGCGGCCATAGTAGCGCGATCCCTGCATCAATGGCTTTTGTATCGTATAAATTCACATTCCTAGATGACATTGTTTCTGTGCTGCTCATGCCAGCAAAAGCGCGCGGCGAAGCATGTGGGTTGTTCTAGTATACATACATGCATGCCGCATGCGTGTATGCATAATAGGAAACAAATAATTCACTGAGAATCACATACACGAAAGTCTAAAAACAAATTTTCAACGAAAACAAACATAATCTGAATTGATTCTCTAGTCTTTCACATATCGAGCAAAATTATTTCAGCTTGAACAATGCATTAACAGTAAGACGACAATCTCTCTTGCGAGTGACTTCTCGTCAGTGCAAATCTATTACTATGTGGTTGCTCACCGATTCTTGAAACTCAGAGGTGGCATGCAATAGATTGCTCCTTGCAATCCCTAGAATTTTGATGTAGATTGCATCACAAGTTAGAAGATTGGAAACCTAGTCAGTGCATCAAATGCTTTTTTAGGATTTTTTTACAGGATATTATACCGATAGTAGAAAGGTGGTAATAGAAATATAATCTGATATTTGATTTGTGAGGGTATTATAAACTTTTGCTTTTTAATCTGGTTTTTTTTCGGGGAGTACTTTGGACTATCTCATGTCAACATCCGATTAATGCAACGATGATGCACCCATAGAACTTGTAATACTGTAACGTCAACAGCACAATGATGAGCAGGGAAGCGCCGAATGTGATGGTGTTGCAGATGAAGAACGCCATGAGACGACAGGGGTGGTGCTCTAGCAAGATCGTGTCACCGGCACGGTGGCTGTCCTGGGTGCTATCCTAGAAGCCGCCCGATGTGTTCGGGCCAGCTATGTATGTGTTGCTCGTCGCGAACGTCGCGAGCAGCATCAGGACCTTGCAGGGCCGTTCATATTTTCTAAGCTCGCCATCGCTGTTCTTCTCTTTGTTCTTCTCGCCGTTGTGGTTCTTCATAACATCCAACAGAAGAGGTAGAGGATTCAAAGAAAGCAAGAACTAGAGGACCCCAGAGGAGCACATAATTGGGGAATGGATTGGAATTTCGGGGAAAGGATTCCAAAAAGAAGATCCGAGTTTTCTCCATTCACACCCACACAACACATGCCCTCTCCTATTAATCAACTCCCCCAAACTCACTTACAAGAAGGTCCCACACAACCCCAACATAGCTGTCTAGAAAACAACTCACACACACTAGTCAAAACCACTAAATCGAGCAAGAGGCTTCTGTTGGCGAGTGGGCCTTGGTTGCAAGTTGAACTCACTCCGCTTTTCCTCTATTCCCCTCTGTGCTTTGTACTTGGTTTGCAGCTCCTCTTTGGTAGTCTTCATGGTTGGGGTGTTAATAGTTCTTCCCACGGTCGTTGTCTGGCAACGAGGCAAGTACCATCTGAACCATGAGGTAGGTGAAAACGGTAGCCGCTAGTAGCAAGGAATAGATTTCTGTGAGTGCATCCCGACAGGTCCCTGTGACGTCCCCCATGAAGCTGAGCAGATCCAACACCATGACCATGCGTAGATTGCGCAGTGGCAAAACATTGTTTTCATCCTTCAACTCGTGCAAGATGACGAGGAGGACAAGGGCAATGATGACCAACGATGAAACAAACACAGTGGCATTGTAGTAGAAGAACACCATATATCGGAGGTGGTGGGTTTCCCGATTGATGGGGTCACTGGTGTCGATGTTCTACCAAACTCCCCTTAGCGAGTTGAACCCCATGGTGTACATCACCGTCCCAATTTTTTTGAAAGTCAGTTCTATTGGACACTGGTAAAAAATTAAAACCGATAACCAAAACACTGGTCTAGAGTACGGTCGACCAACATGAAAGTGCTCCCACGACCACATCTGCAACAATATATAGCAGCTGGCGAGGTTTGACACACCAGTGGCACGTTGCGACCCGTCACACAAAGCTATGTAGGTCGCGCCCAGAACAAGCGAGGCCCAGTTGTACATCGGGACCTCTTGAGGCTCGGTGTCAATTAGGGACTCAGCGATGTGGATGTAGCTAGGGTACACCAAGTCTCCTTGAGTGAAAGTATCTAGGTCCCTAAAAATAGTTTTGGTAATTAATGACAATATGTAAATATGAGACTAATGTGTTTGTTAAGTATCACATAGGTTCAGTCCAAGAGTAATAAATCATAGCTTTACTTGACAGCGTTCAAGTGCCAAGGATCAATCTAGAAATGAAATACACTTGATGTGACTTAACTACTTCAAATGAATGCACAATGTGAAATTGATATGTGGGGGAGAATGCTCAATGCGTAAGGATGTTCAATAGAGTCTCTTCACTGTGTCCTTGATCTGGTGAGGGAGTATTTACACTTCCACCAACTAAATACAGTTGTTGTATAAAATAATTTTAAAAAATCAGGGAAATCGGTAGTACCGTTGTGCAATTTACAGAATTACCGTATTGTACTATAGCAAATAGTAACGGTTATGTTAAGCAGAACTATCCGTTTGAAAGTTGGCGTGGTACTACCGTCGTTGAAATCGCGGTAGTTTCGATATTCGGTAGTTCCGATTTATAGCACGGTACTACCGTTTGCTTGAGACCAAAAGTTGGTCCTCTCTGAAAAAATACCACCCAAATTTTTGGTACTTCTGAGGTCCAAAAGCTCTGATTTAGAGTGTGGTTGTACCGTTTTGCGGTAGTTCTGTCATTCATTTTTTGGTATTACCGCTATCAAAGAGTATAAGTGTTCAAGTGGGTGTTCTCTAAAAAAAATGTACCGCTCAAGGAGTCGGTGCTTCTGAGTTCTGGTAGTACCGCTATGCATACGCATGTACTTCTGAATTCTGGTAGTTCCACTAAACATATTCTGGTATTTACAATTTTCCTGACAAAGGATTGTTGGTATTTAAATTTAATTCTAAGTGCATGCTTGATCCTAAATTGATTCAAATGGTATAAGAACATTGATGAGGACATCATTAGCAAATACACTACATCATCTACTTAAAGTGTTGAAACCATTGGACCAATCATAAGAGCTAAAGCAAAACAAATGCGAAAAGACGTAAATCTTTTCCTTAGTGATGATTCTTGTACTCATGAGAATTTGTTGCTAGCTAATGCTTCTATTTTATGTGTTCTTAGATTCAAGGAAAAGATAATGGATGAAAAAGAAGCTTTAGTGACATGGGAAGTATAGCCACAAAAGGTTGTGTGGACACATAAAATCATCATGAATATATTATAAACGTATGTATCACCATAGCCACAAAAGATCGTGTGGCCACAGAAGATCAACACGAAGTGATGTAAGTGCATATGTCATCATTGCTACAAAAATTCGTGTAGTCACAGAAGATCATCCTGAACATGATGTAAGCGCATATGTCATCAAAACCATAGAAGATTGTATAGTCACAAAAGATCGTATAATACGATGTAAGCGCTTACATCATTTCTTTCTTAGCCCTCAAGTCTTGTAACCATATAAATAGGGGGCACCTCAAGTATTCATATATAAGTTTCATGGTTGAGTTTTTAGTATAACACTTGTTCCTGTTTGTGTATGAGAAATTTCCACCACCAACAGGGATTGAGTGTTATTTTTGAGTTGCTACTCCGTTGTTCTTGCGAATCTTTAGGGATTGCTTGAACGTATCTGCTCTACGATAGCGAGTAGATGAAGGCCGTAGCGTGTGGTTGAGTAATTTGAGTGCTGCAGGTTGCCGTATAGCGACGGTGGTTAGCCACATCAATTGCTAGGTTGCACGGGCTAGTTATTCATAATCCTACGTCGTGAAGATTAGGCCACCCCTCCCCACATGAAACATGCTTTTTAAGTTATTTTCTTTGATATTTCTTAATAATACGACAATTAACTTATAATTCGACCTTCCAATTTTTCTCCCAAGATCGATAAAAACAAGAAAAGGATCCTAGACTACTTGTATCTTTGTCTTGAACCATCTTGATCCTTATGTTGACTTTTGGTATACATTTTCAATTTATCACATTCATAATTAGGGATTGAACCTATTTAATACTCAACAAACACATTAGTCCCATATCCACATATTATCATTAATTACCGATGCTTTCAGCGAAGCCATCGGAATGCAGATCACCAACATCAAAATCATCGATGTGCTTCGCCATGCGCCGCGCATGCTCACACTGCTGGAGGGCCTCCATCAGCACTACTACTAGGTGGTGGGGAACCTCGAGTGCCTCGAAGACCTCGTAGGCCTGGATCGCCTACTGACCTTCGTCGACACCGTCGCCGTTCCATGCCTCGCCCTCAACCTCACGGACCACAACGCCATCAATCATCTATGCGTCCACGGCAAACGCGTCCAGACACTCGGTTGACACGTTGGTAGCAGTGTTGTGGTGTTCGCAACAACCCTCAGCAACCACCTGCGTTCGATCGTTGGTCACGCCATGGTCGGCGATTGCACCATCACCGAGCGACAAAACAAACTCAATGCCGTCCATAACCACATCCACCACGTGAAACTTCTGCTCATCTCCGTCGTGGTGCCTCCACTGACTTAGTAGAGTTCGATGAACAACTCTTTCCCTTCTCCTTCCATGCCCTCTGCTTGTAAAGCAATACGGATGAAAGGCAGTAACGTCTCTGTAACTAACTACTCGTAGAGATGAGGATTGAGCACCTTCCAATTCAAAAATAGGATTGCTCTCCTTATTTTAGCAATCGTTAAGTCCACGTGAAGGATGTTCTGTAGGAAATATAAGCAATATTTTAATTCTAAATATTACATGGAGACAAATACAAGAAACTAGTAATGCAAAACACATAACTAATAGCAGACTACTTATTGTACTTCAAAAAACACAAAGAAAATACAGTATTGAGGTCGATCGAATGCACGAATGACTTACTATTAGGTTTGATGAAGAATAGGAAGCAGTGCAGACTCGATACAGTGTAGAACATAGATAACACAGTGAAGTGAGTGGTCGTGTAGATGTGCACTGCCCAGAAGCCTTATTGTCGCCTCTGTGCAGGTCTTCACAGTAGCAATGACTTAAAGATACCGCTTCCCTTCTTCACGGTGTACGCCGGGAAGAAAAGTCGACGAAGCTCAGGCGGCGCAGCACAACAGTACAAGTTCACAAGAGGAAGAGAATGAAGGCAGTGAGATTCTTGGCTATACTCTGTACGTCTCTAGGCATGTATATAGACAGACTGATAGCTGACATGATTAAAAACTTCATGTGTTTGTACACGGCTCAAACTTCTTGTTGACATGCTTTTTTTAAAGTAAGTTGTTGTTATTGACGGGCTGGTAGCTCAATCACAGTTAACGGTTCAAAAATCTTATTTTTGTCTTGTGTCTTGTTTTTTAATTTTAACCTGTAAGAATTATAAACTTTTCATTATTGCAGTGATTTTCACCTATAGGGTAATTGACAAGGTGATCCATCAACCAAATATCATTTTTGTAAACAATTTCTTTTGATTTGTTATGCAGTTTTGAGTTTTTACTTGTCCTTACATCTGTAGTCAACTTTGTTGATCCTACCTAGAGCTGGGAGTTGGGCCGTGCCGTGCTTGGGCCAGGCCATGCCGGCCGTGCTTCGGGCTGGCCCAAATAAGCCCGGCCCAAGTCCCAGCTCTAATCCTACCATAACTTCCTGGGTTGTGCTTCCCATTGTTTTTGTGTTCTGACCTGTCACATGTACTTGTTACTACTCAGTTGTCTGTACCAAAAAAAATAAAAAATAGTAAATTCATGCAAGTGTCGTGGAATAAAAATGTGCCTGACTTAGTGTTTCTTGTTCTGCATTCTGTTGTTCCCAATATTCCATCATGCTTGAATATGTGCAGTTTTCCAGGTGTAATAAAAATGTCCTTGGTTAGCATCTAATTGCAGTGTGGTTATATTAATATTGTAGTGTTCAATGATGAGCGATTTGTTAGTAATTTGATTGCAATTTTTTCACACTGATATGGGTAGGGATGATTTTCAATCAGATGAAGAGGCATCTAATGAATACGGAGGTGGTGAACTGTTGATGATTCGAACCCCGAAGAAGACTTTGATGTAGGAGACTCCATACATATTGATTATAGTGAAGAAGATTGTGTAAGCAATCAATACTTGTTGTAAGTTGACCCTAGAAATGACATTTTAACAATCACCTGTAGTTAACCTTCCTGTAAATCATGTTAGTTTATAACTTGCGTAACATTTGAATTAAAATTTAGTGTAATATAACATGCAATTTTAGTACATTGTCAGTGCAATTATCTTACTGCCCTTCTATTATGCTATTTTTTAGTTTAGTCTCAGGTGCTGTCCATTTCTTGAAGCATACATGACTTTACTGATTTAGTATCGTTGTCTTAATTTAGTACATTGTCAGTGCAATTATCGTTGACTTCACTGAAGCATACATGTTTTATCTTAGCTCTGTTGCTGAATTGGTGGAGAAGAAGCAAATGAATATTAGATGCCATTTATTGGATTGCATTGGTTGACATGTAGCAAAACTGTGGAGAGTAAAAAAGGAATTGAGGAGAAGATGTTGAAGAAAGAATGCATTGAGTAGAACACTCACTTCACCTGGGGCTTCTGTTTCATTGTTCTTAGATTCACATCGCACAGTCAAGTCTCTTATTCTTTAATTTCTTCCCTTCTTTCTTTGCATTGTGTTTTCTTCTATGCTTGTTCCTAGTTCTTGTACCCCATAATCATAGGCTGTGGAATTTTTGGGCCATGTATTCATCATTTTTTTTTTCTATTCCTAGGCTGATATTAATGGTCACATATTAAAGTAAAGATGTTGTGCCGAAAGCTGAGTCTAAATGGGCCGGCTTATTAAAGAGCAGGCCGCTAACGGGTTTCATTTTGAGAATTGCGGACCCGATAAGCATCCAGAAAGGCCAGCCCATCAAAACTTGAACAGTAACAACTCAGAGACATAGCAGCCACGTGATGCGCATATGATGGTTTTCAAAATTGACCGGAACCTATGGAATTTTCAGTCACCCGAGTAAACGCGATGTCAGCTTCAGCATCTTGGTCCCTCCCGCTCGGTACCAGCCTAGCAAGCACATGCCCTCGGTCAACTCAGGCCACCATAGATAAACACGAGCAAACTCCACCTAAGGGGGCGCTCGGCTTATTTAGTCTGACTTATGGTTAAATTTATATCGTAATTGATTTATTTTATATTATAATTGATATTGATTTATTTAGTATAATTAAATTAAAAAATAAAAATAGAAAAATATGTTAGGCATTACACATAATGTAAATAAGTACGAAAAAAAGAACAGACAAGAGTTAAAAAATAAAAAGCTTGAAAAAATGATATTTAAAAATAGTAAATAAAAAAAAGACTAAGAAGCTAGAAGCTCCAATGCACCGCTTTTTTCGTCCCAACTCCCTGCACCGGCGGCCGCCCGCGCCTCGCCCGGCCAAACAACCTTCCGCACCGCGACCGCGCCCTCGGCGCTCCCGGGGTAGCTGGCTGCAAGGCAACCCGCGGCCGCGCAACCCACCCCATTTCCCACCCCAAAACGCCCCAAAACTCCGTCCTTTTCGCCGCCTCGCAGGGGTCTCACACCCCCGCCCCGCCCCGCCCCGTCGCGTGACGCGCCCGGGCCGCGAGCCCGCGAGGGGGTACGTGCCTAGGTGGTTGGCTACTTGGCGGCTCCGTGCTATTCCCCACCCCAGAACCCGGTCGTTGTCTACTCCTCCTCCACAGCTCCACTCCCCACCCACCTCCTCCCGAAACCAAAACTCCCCTCCCCTACCACCGCTCTGCGCCATAACACCAGCGACGAACACGCGCATTCCCAGGTCAAACCGCGCCACCAACCGCGGGCATGGAGGCCGCGGCCACCGCGCTCCGCTTCTCCGCGGCGCCGGCCGTCCCGGCGCTCGTCTCCGCGAGGAGGAACGCGCGGGTGGGCTTGGGGTGCGCGCCGCGGCGGCGCCGGCGGGGGGTGTCCGTGGTGGCGAACCTGGAGGGCGGCGGGGGTAAGGGGGTGCCCACCACCAACTACGTCGTGCCGCTCGACAGGGTCACCGGCATGACGCGGCCGCTCGTCGAGATCCTGCGTGACCTCAACAAGCGCGTCCCCGACAAGATCATCGACCCTGACACCAACACCGTCCCCTGGTGAGTGGTGGCTGCGCGGCCCTCCAGCCCGCCCGTTTCGTTTGTTGATTGTTTGCTCGCTTTGGTCTGTTTCGGGTCATGCACTGCTATTGTCTTCTTGGTCAGTAGGCGTTGGTTTTAGGGAATAATGCATGATCCGTTGTTGCCATGGGTGGATTTGAGCCTAGTATAATTATCGATTTGATGGACAAAATGTGTTTTAGAGATTTGTGGGAATTAGGGGAAGAAGATATTGGGTAGATTAGTTGTTGCAGTTTCGAAGCTAAAGGTGGTATTTTGCTGTGTAATTTTTTCCTGATAATTTAGGAGCTACTCCCTCTTCCTTTCTATAGTTGTTTAGCCTCTAGAGTGAATTGGTTGGATTGGACAACCAAAAAATGCCCCTGGGCCAACACATTTGACGGAAGAGCTTTGTATTGAATAGATACTGTGATAGCTCATGGAAGTTCTGCCTGTGGCACTGATTCAGTTCATTTTGTCATTGTTTTCTTACTCATGGACATCTTTGCCGTCCTTAGAAATTTGAAGGGCTGTGTTTAGTTTTACCTTCCAACTAAAATCACGATTCACAGTTGACCAGGTATATGGTTAAGACCACTGATGAGTATAGGATATTAGGATGATTGTGAAGTTGACCTGTTTTGCATCCGTAATCGATGACTGTTTGTCTGTGCAAAGTAATAATAATAATGGATTTTAAGGGAATAGCCTGTACATTTAATTGACTAGGATTTATAATTCAGATAGTTGAATGTTCTACAATTTAGGTTGTTGGCCTTGTTGGTAGGTTTGAAACTTCCATTAGATCGGAGAGTTGCTTGAGTAACTTGTTCTCCCGTTTCAAGCTTTGTTTAGAAAAAAAGTCAATGGTCAATTGTTTGGTGTGTTGATTAAGTTATGCATTTCGGACAAGGTCAGAGGGGGACAGTTCTTGTAGTCTGAAAAGGGGGACAGTTCTGGCACTTTGGAATTTGTAAAATGACTAGAGCTATATAGTTCTGTCACTTCTGTGCATGCTGTCATACCAATCTTTTGAGACTAACGTACTTATGTTGGTTTCGAATGAAGTTGGGGCCTTTGTTTCGTTAGTCTAAAAAATATCATATCTTTGAGAAATAAAACTTTACATAACATAATTAGTCAACTCATTTCTTGACTCAGTTAAATTGGAGTTGGCTAACGAGTTGAGTAGTTTCATTTTTTTAATTTTATGTAAGCCCATTAAAGTCGTCAAAACCAAAATTTCTGCTTAATATAAGCTATCCTAGTTGGTTGGAAATATAATCCGAGGTGAGATAATAGGACAGCAGAGTGCCACTCAAGTATGAGTTACTGATGGTTCATGGAATGTACCTCTGCTTCTTGGGGGCAAGTGACCGTGTATAGCTATCTGCAGATCTCTAGTTAAAAATATGACTGCACCTTTCCATGCGATTACTGGCGGATAAAATCCTGTGGTACTATCTAGGTATCTCAATCTTTAAGTTGAACCTGTATCATTCATAAGATTATATTAGAACATTTTTTCTATTGTGGATGTGGATTTGTTAGGACAAGTAATTATTTTGGTCATCAAGCTGGAGGATTAATGGAAAAGATTAATACTGCTTCAAGTCTCTCAATAAGAAAGGTTGTAGGTACATATCCTGGGCGTAAGCTGACGATACTTTTATGAAGTACTAGTCCAAAAGAGTATGAATTACTTTGGACTTGGTGAAAATGACCCCAACATACATTAAAAACCATATCACTGACAGTTTGATACTAAATTGCACTAATGCAACTAGGGCTTCTACTATGGGTTTTTCTTCTTAATTTAGTGGTTTTTGATAGAGAAACGTGTGGGTGATGCCTTTATCCTAACATGATCTTTGTTGATATCTGATTGTGCAGGTACCATGCCAACAGAATGCTGAGCTTCTATGCTCCAGGTGAATTTCCGTTAAGATTAGAAATTATTTTACGCTTCTTACCTGTGGTCAGGATGTTTCTTTTCTTTTGGAGACTAACTTTGGTGTAGAGTACTTTTGTCCTAAGGTTCAGATGTGTTATGATATGAGTTTGCTCCTAAAGTCGACGCAAGTCACAATTTCATGTTAAGCAAAATCGAGTACAAATGGAACCTGCTACACTTTGCTGATATAGTACATGGTATTAGTGCCATGTTTTACCTCAGAAGACCTTTGTTTGTTTCAACTTCTCTAAAGAGAAGGTGCTAAAAGTCTTAAAGATGTAGTTTTGTTGGATGTTTGAACCATCATGACTGCAGCTCAACACTTGAATATACCTAAATAGAAAAAAATCTGTGAAATCCCAAGAAAATCTATGCGATCTT
Organism: Melocanna baccifera; assembly: GCA_036346265.1. Taxonomy (NCBI): domain Eukaryota; kingdom Viridiplantae; phylum Streptophyta; class Magnoliopsida; order Poales; family Poaceae; genus Melocanna; species Melocanna baccifera. Next base: position 16,730,025 of record CM070702.1, read on the forward strand.
ACTACTGGGCGGTACTTAAATTTGTAATATTGGATACAAAATTCACTGTGCTGTGTAAACAGAAGTGATTGGTTATTAATATTTTCAGGTTGGTGTGGAGAAGTTCGTCATGTTATTTATTCTGACAATGGAACTGTGACTGTGGTCTATCGGGTGATACTAAGAGGAACAGATGGAGAGGTATTTATTCTCCTTTTTCTGTGAAAGTAACATTTGTCTACTTATTTATTCTGCGCGAGTCATCTTCCATTGTGAATCTAGTGAATGAGCCCACAGTGCAAATTAAAAGTGGCAGTTTTTTTAAGTAATGCTTGGAGGAAAAAGTCGAACTAACCTATATCAACTATGCTTCATCATAACATTAGCATACATGGAAACCTTTTTTTTCCTTTTATTTTGTTCTTGGCTGCCTTTTCTTGCGGGTCAATAACTTAATACTTGTGTTTGTGTGGGTTTAGGCATACAGAGAGGCCACAGGCACAGCACCGGTACACGAGGGCCGTAACGAAGATGCTGTTGCAGCTGCGGAAGAAGCAGCATTCTGCAAGGCGTGTGCACGGTTCGGATTTGGCCTGTACCTGTACCACCAGGATGAGATTCCATAGGACGATGGTCACCAGCAATGTGGTTCATTATGCAGTGGAACTGGCCCTTGGAGTACTTTATGTCTCGAGAAATTGTCGCACCTTGCTTGTTAGTAGAGGCATGCTTTCCCCAATGCATATACAAGAAGCCTGAAACTTGTTCATCTGTTGCCACCTTAGTTGTCGAGTTGGTGTCGCCCCACAAAATTCATCCAGCTAGGGGAAAAACATAGAAAGCTGTGGCATTACTTAGCTGCTGTGTTTTCTGCCTCATGCCGGCATTTTAGTTTCTGGAGTTGTATTTCTGCTTACTGCTGTTTCTGTGTTACCCTGACTAATGAGAGTCTGCTCCATCTAGGAAAAAACATATGAAATCATCTACTTGTTGCTGGTTTGTGGATGCTTCTTATTCAAAACTTACATGACCAATTAGAATGTTGTTGAGCCTGTATGAAGAGAGAGATTATCTCTTTCGAGAAACTACTGTGCTGCTAGTAGTGAGATGGAGGGCATGTGAGAATGTTTATGTTTTTATTATGATGAACCACTATCAAATTGAAGGAACTGGGATTTGGATTTCATAATTTGTAGTTTTTTAGAACATCTTGCAGACTTGGCGGTCAGATCGGCTGGTGCCAGCAATCGCTAGCGGTCAGTCCGGTTGGAGCTAGCAGTCTGACCGACCAGGTGGGTTGCCTCAGTTGGTTTTTGGTAATTTAGGAAATTTGATTTTTGATTGGTTTGTTTTGGCCTAGGTCAATGTATATATTTTGCATGAAGTACGTTTTGACTAACGTAAGTCAAGTTATGAAGAACTTGTGTCTAAAAATAATTTCTTGGTTTTTAGATATGTAGAAAAACTTAGAGTCAACTATGGTCAAAGTTGAGTATTAGGGCTATGCTCATAGAGGAGCTAAGGTTCAGTACGATCAAAGATGCCGAGTGAAATGGCTAGGTTCAAACATGGCACAAGGAAGATAGAAAAACATTGAAAAAAAGTTCAAGTGACAGATTGCATCATATGGCTTGCTTGGTTTAAGTGAGGCTTGGTTTAGTGAAATCAAAATGGGAAAGACTTGCTGATGTGTAGCAAGTCAATGGTGCATTTACATAGCAAACATGACGATTGCTTGTAAGGAATATAAAAATCGAGTCAACGATGGGTATTTTGGTAAGACGGTCAAATACTAGAAACTATCTTGTATCAAAATCGTGATGTTTGGGAAAGCTGCTTAGGTCAAGGGGAAGATGAGAAAATTAAGTTGGATGCTAATGATTTAGCGGATTTGAGCTCATGTGCTTTAAAAAGTGTGTATGAGTGTAGTGTGTGATTGAAAACCATGTTGTGTGGGATTAACGAGTTTCTCTATATGTTCTAGTGGAGTATTCATTAGTGTTAGATGTGGGCTGATTGCCTCATATATTTAATAGGTTAGGATAGAGTCTTGCATGTAAACCATCCAATCGTCTGTTATTCTGGCCAAGTGTTTTAGGGTTAGTGTTTGATAAGTGTAAGTATTGTGATGTGCTCTTTTGTCTTTTAGGAGGAGTATCTATAAAACTTCTATTCTCAAGTAGTAATAGATTAACTTTATTCTTCACTTCTCGAGTCTTCTTGTGTTGGTTGATTTGCTCTTATTCTTATTGGTTTTGATCTCTTCTCTCTCTTTTCTTGATCTTGCTGTGTGCCAAGAATGTGTAAGTGACGGAGATAACACATGGAGATCAATCCACATCTATTTAGGTATCAGGTTTTGCAAGCTTTTGAAGTTGTCTGGTTTTGCTTTGATTTGACCTTATCATGATATTTCTTTATTCAAGAGTTTTTGCTTTAAATATTTATGAGTTCTTGCTTGCTGTGTCTTGTGGGAATACATTTAGGGTTATCTTGGATATCCTTTATCTGCGAGCAAGTTATATTATGAGTTTTTGGTTTTTGCCCGATTTTGATGCAACCTTGCGTATTCCAGAAAAAGGATTAAACTTTAACAATGACTCAAGCGATCATTACATGAAATAGGTTCCTGAGGCCTCAAGCAAAATATGTGTAAAATCTCCTCTCATTTGGATTTTTTTGAAGTTGCATTAAAAGTAGTTTGTCTCGGTCTGATTTTCTGTTATGGAATAAAGGAGCGGTCAGACCGCCACTTCTACTAGTCACGACTAAAGCCGCCACCGGGCGGGCTTAAGCGGCCACACCATGGCGTGATCGCTGGCTTGCGACCACGGCGGCTCGGACACGACCAGAACGGCGGGCGGCGCGCAAGACGCCGACGACGGACCGGGCCATGCCTGGGCCGAGGGTGCGGCATGACACGGCCCGCGTAACGGCTCTAAACGGGCCGTGCCGGCCCGGCACGGCACGCCCGGCCCGCAACGGGTGAAAAAAGAGCCGTTTTATGACCGTTGGGGGTAAAAAAATTCGGGAAAAATAACAAAAAATTCAAAAAAAATCTGAAATATTTTCTATAAATAGAGGGGGCATCCGGTCTCCATTCTCCACACCTCAAATCTCACTCTTCTCTCTCGGTTTAGCTGTGAAAATTCCGAAAGTGTTTGCACAAATTTGGTGAAAATTTTGAAAAAATTCCGAAAATTCAAAAATCTTCGGATTTTTTTGTGAGAGCTGCAAAGGAGGTAATGTTGCTGTCTTATTTTAATTTTTGGGTATTATTTGTTATTTTAATTTTTTGCTATTATAGATTGGTTTAATAGTAAGTTAATCGTTCTTTACTATTTCAATTTGTAGTTTATTTAATGGAGAACTACGATTTTGAACTCTCCGAATTCGGACTCTCGGCGGAGGATATGCAAACGTTTCAACAAGCATATCCATCCGAAGATGCCGAAGAAACGATGGCCCCGGGAGCGTAGGGTCCAATCGATCCAGCTTCTGCTGGCTCAACAAGTGCATCTACGGCTCAAAGCACGGGTGCAAAAAGATCAAGAGCTAGTACATCAACAATTTGGAATGATTTCAACAAGAAGTTCAAGACCGAGGATGATGGGACTTCGGTAAGGTATGCTGTTTGTAAAATTTGTGGTAATGAATTAACTGCAAAATCTTCAGGTGGGACGGGTCATCTACAACGACATGCTGCAAGCTGCAAGAAAAAGCAAGGAAAACAAATGCGCCAGACACAACTGCAATATAATCCTGACGGCTCGGTACGTACATGGGAGTACAACCCAGAGGTAGCTCGGGAATCGTTTTGTAGATTAATTGCTTCTCAAGATTTACTTTTAAATTTTGGTGAGTCTGATGCTTTTCAAAAATATATTAGGACTGCTCATAACCCTCGATTTAATTCTGTATCTAGGCAAACAACAACTAGAGATTTAATTAAATATTGTAACAATTGTCGTGATAAAATGAAAGAAATGTTTCATACCTGTACATTCTCTATTGCTTTGACTTCTGACATATGGAGTGGTAGGGTTAGAGAGGATTATATTAGTGTTGTTGCTCATTATATTAATGATGACTGGATAATGGAAAAAAGAATTATAGGATTTAAATTAATTAATGTTTCACATAGTGCTGAAAATATTACAGAAAGTATTATTAGAGTTGTAGAAGATTTTGGCCTCACAGATAAAATTTTTTCTATAACGTTAGATAATGCAGCTGCAAACACTAAAGCTGTGGAAATTCTTACTCCTGTGTTTAATACTTATGCACACTCTTTCTTATTGCATCAACGTTATGCTTGTCATATTATTAATCTTATTGTTAAATCCGATTTAAAAAGATTAAATGGTTATATTGATTCTTTTATAGATGCTATTTCATTTATTAATTGTTCTAACCAACGAATAGCCGCATATAAGAGTTTTTGCGTAGCAATGAATGTTCGTCCTAGAAAATTTGCTTTAGACATGCCTGTTAGATGGAACTCTACTTACCTTATGCTTAAACATATATTGCCATATAGGAGCACCTTATCTGTTTTCCTTCACACCCAAAGCCATCAATCTCGTAGCTCCTCCAGTAGAACCCAAGTTAGAGACCCTGAACTTACTGAAGACGATTGGATTGTTGCTGAACAAATATTTTCCTTTTTAGAAATTTTTCATAAAGCTACACTTTGTCTTTCTGGAGTATATTACCCTACATCTCCTATAATTGTTCATAATATTGTTGAAATTGCCACTCACTTAAAGTCTTTTGAAAATGATCCTATACTACGGGATGTTGTAGGTGCCATGAAAACTAAGTTTTTAAAATATTGGAGAGAAATTCCTATTTTATATGCATTCGCTTTTATTTTGGATCCTAGGGCCAAACTCCAAGGATTTATGAATGTTTTACAAATTTTAAGTGATGCTACCAATTTAGACTATTCTTCATACTTTACATCAGTTAAGAATAAATTATATTAGGTATATGATAAATATGAAAATAAGTTTGGGTCTGTGCGTTTGGCAAGACCCCCGGTAGTCCCTAGCACCTCTAGGGGGGCTATGCAATGGGGCAAGATTTTTGGTTCTTCGTCTAGTTCTCGTGCAGGTACACATCAGTTAGGAGGAGGAAGGCGACAAAGCACTGGAGACCTATCAAGCTATCTCAACAGTGATAGTGTTAGCTTCGAGCAGGAGTTGAACATCCTCTCATGGTGGCAAACCCAGAAGGTATCATATCCAGTGCTATCCATATTAGCACGGAATGTGTTGATTGTTCTTGTCTCTACAGTCTCGTCGGAGTCAGCATTCAATCTTTCCGGAAGAATAATCGAGGAGCGACGAACAAGTTTCTCCAACGAGATGGTTGAAGTACTTATGACCGTCAAGACTGGGAACAAACTGAATCAAGACTTCAACATACTGCAGAAAATAAAGATTTAGAAGAATCTTTTGAGAATTTGTATTTAGATAGCAATGAATAGGATTTTTAATATTTTTCTTCACATATAGTCACTAATGAGCTTTATAGGTTGTATTCTTTTTTCTTTACCAAGGTTTTCTTAAATTGAGTTTTTACTTGGTAAAGTTTTTAATGAGGCAACCATCTTATGTAATTTAATAAGTTAATAAAACTCATTATGTCATTGCAAATATTTATTTTTATGATTAGCAATGTCTATGATTTTCTATTTTTTTTTGAATTCTCTACAATTTTTTTGAATTTTCTACAATTTTTTTTATAATTTTTCTTATTTTTCTACAATTTTTCTTATTTTTTCGTTTTTAGGCTGGCCGGCGACGCGTTCGCTTAGCCTTAACTGCGTTCGGCCGCAAGCGCACGGCTTCGGCCGTGCACGGCTTGCACATGGCTCATGGCGCGACGCAACGCGGCCGTTATTACATCGTGCCTTAACGGGCGTGCGAACGCGCCCGCGCGCCCGCGACGGCCAAAGGCGACTTTAGTCACAACCCCATTAGGCTTCGGTCGATCGCTTAGTTTCGTGTTTCGTTCTTGACCTTTGAGTTAATTATTTTGATTTTGGCTTTTATTCTTGATCTTCGTAGCTTAGTAATTACTGAAGTGAAAAATTAATAAATAAATATTAAAAAATAAAAAGCATCATTCACCTTTTTCAGTTACCATATCAGTGGTTCTAGATGTGATGGAGAAGCAGGGGCGTAGCCAGCCGGGGCCCAGGCTTCGGGCCCAGCCCACGAGGGAGTGTAGAGTCCAGTTCAGTCCCTTGTTAGCTACAGTATAGATTAGTGAGAAATTTTGAGATAAACCTCGAACCATTGCCCGATAGTCCGGGGCTAGCCCCGCTCCTGCGGAGAAGCTTTGAGTAAATAAGTTGTAGAAAATAAGTATTTCTTCTGGTCTGGGTGTCCGGCCAGGCAGGATTAGTCCGTCGGTTCTGCCCATCTGGAACACTCTGGCCTTTCCTAGAATCGAACCATCCACACAAACACGCGCTTGCGTAGAAAGCCCAAGCGCACGCGCCGAACTAACCAACCCAACCCACCGCAAGACGCAAGTTGCAAGGAAGCGCAGCCCGACCCGACCGCGCGTTAAAGCATCGCCGCGGAATCGGAGTCGCGTGCCAATTTGCCAACCAGTTCGCTGTCTCGTGAGTCGTCGTCTTCGCTCGGCGATCGGCGTCGCGGAGGAAGGAGGAGAACCGAATCGAGGGCTCGAGAGGCGGGGAGAGATGGCGGAGAACCCGCAGATGTTCGGAAACGGGATGCCGGTGCCCTTCTACGGCGAGATGTTCGTCCTCGCCCGCGAAGGCGTCGAGTTCCACGTCGACAAGATCCCGTCGTACGTACCCCCGCCCCCGACCCTCTACCTACCCGATTTTGCCGCGCCGAAACGGATTAGCTTGTCGAGAGCGCGATCCATCGAGAGATTGTGGTTGTTTTGTTTTGGATGGGGGATTTCGGATTAGGTTAGGTTTGAAAGGGGGAGACCGTGAGGGATTGGATTGAAGAGGACGTGAGCTTCAGGATTTTTCCATGTGAAATTCCGGGTGGTGCGGAACGGCACGACGGGGGGTGGTGGCGCGGGCGGCCAAAATCGAGCCCTCGGCAGGGGATTTTTGCCGGCCTGTGGCCATCCGCTGCCGCATGTCGTCTCTCAACGAGCCTGGTTATGCTGGTACTTGTTTCGTAGGGATTGCAAATTAGAGAAGGTTGAAAACAATGCTAAATTTTGTGTTGGTTGGGATTTGGCGACAAAGTATATCTATAGCAGAAAATTTGTGACACAACTAGGAGCTTTCTGTTGCAAATACGCGCAATTGAGCATCGTTTGTTATCTCATTACGCACCCGAGTAAGATGAGGAATGCTTTGGTCGTTGTAGAAGGCTCCCACTTGTGCTCGTCTTGAAAATTTATCTTACTAATCACTGCTTTGGGCAAAATGGACTGACTGTATACTATCTGTCATGGTTGCCTCGACTGTTCTCAGAGCTCCTGGCGGTCATGTCAAAGCAAAGGGCACGATTTACCTGTCTAATATAAGGATGGTGTTTGTTGCCAGCAAGCCTGTTGGGAACTTCTTTGCTTTTGATATGCCCCTGGTGAGTGATGCCATTCTGAAAGCTCTCTCTCCCTATCCCCTCTGGTAGGAACAATTGTTGACGAAATCTAAGTGCTCTTGCATGGCAAATTCTTTGCAGTTGTATGTGCATGGTGAGAAATTCAATCAACCAATATTTCACTGCAATAACATCTCTGGATTCGTGGAGCCAGTGAGTATCATATAACACTTGGACATAGAGCGTTCTGGCATTTCTCGCACAACACTAACCTTGGAAGTTTCGATGCAGGTTGTTCCAGACAACCAGAACAGGGCTCTGTACTCAACCCACACCTTTAAGATCTTGTTCAAGGAAGGTGGTTGTGGTACTTTTGTTCCTCTCTTCTTGAACCTGATTGCATCTGTGCGACGCTACAATCAATTTGAAGCTCAGTCTGCGGCTAATGTGGCACCACGTGTGGACCCTCTGCAAGCTGCGCAGACTCCTGTTGATGATATGATGCGTCATGCGTGAGTGCCCAATCTAATATCTGTTTTTCTGATGCTCTTGATTTATCATTTTCTGTGCTGTAAACTCGCATTTGTGGATATCCACAGGTACGTTGATCCAAATGATCCTACCAAGATTTTCCTTCAGCAGCCTGCACCGGAGTCCCAGCTGAGGAGGAGAAACTACCATGGCCCTGCTGATAATGCTTACTAGCTGGATTGCCACAAAATTCTGGTGCTCGATTATCTGGTGTGTGAGCATATCCGTTTCACCTTTCTAGCGTTTATCACAACTGAGTTGTGTTTGGGTGTGGCATGAATCGTGACATTATTACAATGTGTATGTTTTGCTGCAAGATCCTGTCTCGATAATAATGTACATATGCATTGATCTGTTGGAACTTTAACGTTTAATATGGTTTGGATTATGAGAGCACTAATCCTCGAACTACACCAGCAATAACATTCCCTGCTGGCTCTGTTGCAATATTGCATCACACATCAGCTCATGGGCGATCCAAACTGCTGCTACATGTTTTACCGCAACTACCCTTGTTAGGCTCAGTTTGGTGCATGATTAACATGTTTATCAAAGTCTCTAGCAGGCTTAGGAACCGCCTCTCAGTAGGACGGTGAAGTTGGGGGTGTATAGCTCGTTTAAATTCTAATGGCAACCTTTGCGCGAGTGGTAACTCTCATAATTCATGGATCCAATCGCTTGGCCTAATTCATCAGCACGAGCCAAACCGGCCAGTACGTACGTTGTTGCTGTAGTGGCGCAAACGGCCACTCGTGTGTTTGCTCGCACGCGGTTCTCGCTACCGCTCCGTCGGCATCGACGGCGATCTGACCAACTCCAAGGCTCAAGTTGACCGCCCTTCCTTGACGTCTCCAGATATGGATTGTGCCGTCTGAAATTACCATGCAAGCTAGTTGAGTTGACAGGATGTATCTTACTAGACGGGGGACAGCTTGTGTTATAGCAAAAAATCAGTGTTATTTTGCTGCATGAAAGGCCAATCAGAAATGCGAAAACATAGTTATTTGTCTTGTTAATGTCAGCCCTTGTGTTTAGTCAGTTCCCTCTATTTTTACAGTAACTGCAAAGCTTGAGGAATTGAGCAATTGTTGAGCTATCAATTGAGGCCATCGATGTGTAAAACTCCAAAGATAAAGAGCATGCTTATCTAATCTCTGGCTTGTCATCGACTCGACGATATGATTGGGTTGGACCGGACGGTCCGAAGTACACCAAATTCCAATCCCATGGCTTGCCATTGCCATTTACCACATTTGTAACTCGACTGTACGATTGGGTTCAATCGGACGGTCCGAAACACCGCAAGTTCAATCTCAAGGGGGGAAAAGAGAGAGAACACAAGTTCCATGTCCCGGCATCGCTAGACTTGGTAACACTTTTTTTAAGGATGATCCTAGGCTCTTATCGTATTATCTTCTACGAGCTACTCTTTTATAGTACCTAGATTTCAAACAAAATATTTTTTTAAAATAAAATTTACTAGTTGATTATAGTACACATTATAGTAGCTTTATTTATATTAGTTAAAATTGCATGTAAGTATCTTTCTATCTATAAATTTCTCTATAAGTTATTACTATTTATAAGTTAAATTTAAAAGCCAAAGTCAAAAGTTCCTAATCACTTGACTAATCACTTGACTTTGTTGATCCTCTTCCAACGAAAGAGAAGGGATTGAATTCAGACGCTTTCTTATATCAGGGAGATAAGTACAAAAATACTTCGAACGATTTGTCCTAATCAGCCTCCTCTGTCCCGGTGTCCCCAAGCTCTTGAGGGTTTTCTTCTCCGAGCCTTCACCGCGGCTACTTCACCTTCCCCGCAAGCCTCTATCTCGCCTCCGCGCCGTCGCGCCAGTCCGTCCGATTCCACCATGGCTTCCGGTAATTAGCTCTGAACGTCCCTCCCTGGCCTTCCCCTCCACTCGAGGGGTTTTCGCGGATTTCTTCGGTGCTCTTCCCGCGCTGTTTGACGATCCCTTCCTCGACCAGCCGCCAGCCGGTAGATCTGCATTAGGGATTGTGATTTTGGGATGGATTCTGGCTTTGGTGGTGGAATTGGCATGTTTGGTTGGTAGGGCTCGTTTTAGATCGATGCGACGGGGGCAAAATTTTCAGGGGATGTCGCCTTCGGTTAGGGGAATTAGTGTCAAGTGGTGGATTTAGGGTTTATCGTGTTACATGGTGACAGTGGATTTGTAGGTTTTGAATCGATTGTGTTACAATACAATTGCTCTGTTCTTTGATTGCTTCATGCGTCGTTTGTTAGGTGTACATGTAAAGCGCAGTTAGCTTGTTATAGATGGAATACATCCAAGTAACCGATAATGCTTAGCGACATGGGAACTTTCTACCTTGCTGCTGCTGTTATATGATGATGCATAAGACAGGTCTAGGTGAAAAAAAAATGAATCTCACTTGGTGCTGGTATACGATGTAGCTTGGAGTTTGCTGTTTTAAGAGAATTAATATTTTTTCCGCATGAATTCGACATTCACCACATGTTAATGTTCTTAGTAGTTCTTGCGACTTCACTTGTGTGATTACTGATTAGGCTAGAACAAGCAATGATAGTTCGTCCTTTATGTATAATGCATAATTATATAGCGTCTGATGTGCCCCTTTTCTTTGTCTACCCAATTACCTTTCAGACCAGAACAAAAATTCAAAATTAGAGGGGTCGTCTGAGGCACGTAAAGGGGGTTCTTCAGCAGCTGATGCAGGCATTCCCAATCCTTTTGATTTTTCTTCTATGAACAGCTTGCTCAATGTACGATTTCTCCCTATGGCCATAATATGTTTTGGTAAATGCTGTCCTTTTTTTTAATATTTTGGTAAATGTTGTCCTTTTTTTAAATATTTTGGTAAATGTTGTCCTTTTTCTACATGTTCTCTTTTGTGAGTTGCATTAGTTTTACTGTATTCTTCTTGCATATGTATAAATTTGTTGTTCTCATGTGCAGGATCCATCTATAAGAGAGATGGCAGAGCAAATTGCGAGTGACCCTGTATTCAACCAGATGGCTGAGCAACTTCAAAAAAGTACTCTGGTTTCTGGGGAACAGGGTGTTCCTCCATTGGATCCCCAACAGTATGTGGAAACAATGAAACAAGTCATGCAAAATCCTCAGTTTGTATCAATGGCAGAGCGTCTTGGGAATGCTCTTATTCAGGTATCATGTTTTGTTTTCCCCACTTGTTTCCAAAGTTTTATCGTGAATGCTTTCCCCCTCAAGTTTTTGTCCTATGTATGACAGGATCCTGCTATGTCCAGTATGCTAGAGAACTTGACTAGTCCAGCTCATAAGGAGCAGCTTGAAGAGCGAATGGCCCGTATCAAGGAAGATCCATCTTTGAAGCCAATTCTTGATGAGATAGAGACCGGTGGTCCATCTGCAATGGTGAAGTGGGTATTGTATACTAGTATTGAGATCCGGTTTCGGCTTTGAAGTTGCTGAGGTAGTTTGGTTTACTTAATCTAGGTACTGGAATGACCCTGAGGTTCTTCAAAAGATTGGCCAGGCTATGTCAATTAACTTTCCAGGAGATGCTGCTACCCCTGCTGTACTTTCTGGACCTGAAGAAACTGAGGAAGGTGGGTATGATGATGAGTCCATTGTCCATCACAGTGCCAGCGTTGGTGATGCGGAGGTAATGGAGTTAAATAATAACTATAAGACTTGACTTCTAATTGTTTGCTCATAGTTGATTTGCCCATCGTATTGGTATTTATCCATAGTAGTTTCTTTACAGCAATGTGTAGCTGTGGCTATGCTGCTTACCCTAGGGTGTACCAGATCTATCACTATGCAGCCATTTTTGGGTTAATACGACACATCCTGCCTCTCCAACTAAGCACAACAACTTTGGTGCATATGATGACCAATGCATGCTTTCCCTAGATAGTTTTACGTCATACTTTGGCTTCTTGGCTTATAGCTTATGAGCCACATGCTTATGAAATGGGTCATCTAAACTGTTTGTGTAAAGGGTAAAGGCAGTTTGCAAGGTGTGGAATAGATCCTGCAAATGCTTCCATCATTGGATAGATGCTGTTCTTTGCAGTAGATGAATCTGGGTTTGAACTGTGAGCGCTTTTCTTATTTGGCCACTGGTGTCACTGTTTTTGTTATACATGGGGAGATTTGCATTAGATATGGTTGCTACCGTCAATCTTTTATTTGTGTCTTAGGAAATTTCTATTAAATCATTGTACTTATTTACCATTAAGTGCTGCATTTACAAGTTGAATAACACAACAGGGTCTGAAGAAAGCTCTAGATGGTGGAGCAGACAAGGATGAAGAAGATGCAGAGGGAAGAAGGGCCTTACATTTTGCATGTGGCTATGGTGAGGTATGTGGATCTTCTGGACCTTTTAAAGCTGAAATGAATGACACAACCCCAGATTAATGTGAATGTTCCTTCATACTCTGCTAGACTTCCATGTTTTGTGGTATCTTGTTCTTCTATACATCATTGTAGGTTGACATTCCAGGAGTTCATCAATAGATCCTGGGTTGGTTGGCTTTTTTCTAGTCATGTATTCATGGTCTCTCTTGTTGCAGCCAGTTTGAGTTAGTACTTTGTGTTGTGTAAAATGTTTGTGTTCGCAAGCAATGTCTTCGCATTTGTTGATCCTTGGTTGCAGCATTTCTATCTATTGCAAAATTTTAAAATATATAATCTCTTGACTTGGAGGCCCCTACTGGCTGTTGTATCATAAGCAGATCTTTTGGCCCATACTAGTTGGACAACTGCATTTCCTCCTTGTTTATTTGCATCTATTACATATGCTAATTAGTGGCAATTAATTGGGTGAACTTCTGTTTGTTCAGTTGAAATGTGCAGAAATCCTTCTAGAGGCAGGTGCTGCAGTGGACGCATTGGATAAGAACAAGAACACTCCGTTGCACTATGCTGCTGGATATGGTCGGAAGGAATGTGTGGATCTTCTGTTAAAGCATGGCGCTGCTGTGTTAGTTAAATCAGCCATTTTCTCTTAACTTTGGTGATTATCAATCCGTGGTCTGTATTAAACTTGATAAAATGATTCGCAGCACGCTCCAAAATCTGGATGGGAAAACCCCTATCGAGGTCGCCAAGCTCAACAATCAGGATGAGGTTCTCAAGTTGCTCGAGAAGGACGCTTTCCTATGAAAATCTTGCACTTAGATCCCATGCGCACCATGTCATCTTCAGCTCTTGGTTTTGGAGTCATTGATTGCCCTCAGTTTGGCGGTGGTATGTGTTGACTCGCGACGTGCCTCTTGTCATGCCGCATTTCATTCATCGTGTTGAAGAACTAGGAAGTGCCATTTGTGGAACATGTGGGCGAGGCCTGTTCTTGCTCGCCATACATGGAACTGTTGTTATGGGAACTGCCATGAATCTTGGTTGCGTATATGCCCTGGTGAAGATTTCTCATTGTTCTCATGACGAGTGAAGGGGAATGGCCCCTGTAGTTGTCGGGACAGTGTTTGCATGGCTGGCGAAAGGGTTCCGGTCTTCATGGCTGGAGCGCGTGCGGCTCCAGCCCAGCTCGGGACGGAGGGGTCAGGAGATATGTGACCGCGGCATGGCCGCAACGGCCAGCCGCTCATACCGCAAATGGTCATACGTTGATCAGCTGGAGCGCATCAGGACGGTTATCAAGTATACAAGGGGAATCACGAGAAGGTGATTTTACAACGATGCATCATCAATCGCACCTCCTGTTAGGCGCTCATTTCAGTTTAAAGTCAGTTGCTGTTTTTTCGCTATTTAGTAACTTCATCTTTTTTTTGTTTTTTTAATTATTTTTGGGTGTTTTTGTCTTTTTTTCTGTATTCTTTTTGCATTGTCTGTGATGGGTTAACATGTTTTTCTATTTTTAAAATTTTTTAAATTTAATTATGCCAACTAAGTCAACTTAGTTACAGTAAAAAAGACATAAGCCAACGTCATTCCGAATGCCCCCTTAGGTGGTACCGTTTAGACCTGGTTAAATGGGTTGGGTTAACCGTGTTGGTCGGAAGTATGGTACTTGGTCTAGTCTAGGTACAACGGTAAATGGGTTGTGTTGGTATGATAAGATATGGTACGCATTGCAATTTTTGTGATAATGCAGTAAAATTGTTTGTGATTGTTGATGTAATTATTTGTGTTAGGATTATTACACTCTTATGAACATAAATGAGTGATTTGGTAGTAAAATCACTTATGATTAACAATAAAATCAATGATCTATCGGTGACCCGTTTAGCTAAGTGTGCTTAGGCTGGCATGATCCCTCTTCATTGTGTTTGGGTTGATGGGTAGGCATATGGATCGATACAACATGATACGATAACTTATTTGAGTCAATCATGCCAAATCTAATTTGAGCGTGTCCTATTCGAGTCCATATTGTACTGTACCGGACCATCCATTTGACCATGTCTAGTACCGTTCTAAGCTTTTCGTCCCGGCCGGCGCTGCCACTGGCGTGCCGCGAGGCCGTCACGAGGCTGCCGTGGGCGTTTGTTGGGTAACTGAACGTCGCAACGTGCGTTTGTGACTCGATTTCTTGACGGCGACAACGATCTGCCGGGCCGGCCGGGGTGGTCCGGTCAAGGACTCAAACAAAAGGCGTCGCCGCCGTCGCTTGCAATGTAAGAGCCAAAGCACATAACCGAATCAACGACGTAACGTCGATAGCGCGACAAAAGACCAGTAATCGGAGAAAGAGTGTGGGAAGCGGAAACCCGGCAGTCACAACGCACAACGCGTAGCATATCTTCCTAAGAGAGGCCAAGATAGGAGGAAAAGCCTTGTCCTGATCTCTCCGGATTGAGCTCATCCAGCTTGACATTGGCTTGAGAAATGAAAAACTCAATTGAGATGGTATTCCAGATGGTTAGGTAACAGGATAACTAGAAGTAAAATATACGACACGTGGACAGCAGCTAGGAGTTGGGAGATTACAAGCGACGGCCCAGTACGGACTAGTCGTAGTCTGTAGCTCCTGCCAAATTTCCCTGAAGTTAGAGCTGCCATGTTCTTTGTCTCCATCTCCACACACACACGATTGTTCATTCAGTAGCTGGCTAACTTGAGACCCTGAAATCTAAATGCTGACAACATAGCTGGTTTTGCAGTATCTGTGGAACAGTCGCTTAGCCATTAGCGCAAACACTCGCGCTCATGAAAATACATTTTACAGTTGGGAGGAGCCGGGGAGATGGCAAATGCAAAATGGCGAGCAGATGATTTGATCTCGTCAGTGCGGTCTTCGTTTCTCCTTGGACTCCGTGTGCTCTGCCCTTCTGTTCTTCGCCTCTTCGGTGACTAACAGAGTTTTGAACGGTGATGGTTTTTTAGCCAGGCCGCAGCAGCGCCGGCTGCGCCGCCGTCTCGCTGTGGCCATCGACCGGAGCAGAGGGGTCGAGGGGAAGAGGGGCTTCCAGAACCACCTGCCCAGGTCTCTGCTTGCGAGGGCGAAGCCTCCAGGAGGGATGCGAGGGACGGACGAGATGCGGCGGAGCTCCGGCGAACAGCGGCGGGGAGGAAGCAGTCTTGTGGCCGGGCAGCTGACGGGTGGGTCCTACGCAGCGTGCCCCCACATATCAGCAAGGTGTATTTTTTTCCAAAGAGGCCATTTAGCTGTTCTTCGTTACCCATTCGTCCTCGCTTGGATCGCGATTAAAATCAGCGATCCGAATCTAGACCTGTTTTAACCGTTGGATCCACTTGGGCGGCCTAGATTGAGTTTGGGAGCGCACATGTTGCATACGTTTTCCACAAGAGCCCTTTCCTTATTTCAATTTTCGTGTACACCCATACTGGTTCTTGTGAGGGGGTTAAGCTGACACGTGGGTCCAATGTGTGAGACCCCACATGTCAGCGAGGTTGGTTTTTGCAAAAGAGACTAATGTTCTGTAGTACCATTTGCTCCAACGGGAGAAGCGAGCCGATCGTCGGAGGGCAGCGAAGAGCTCCGGCGAGCGGCGGCCGCGGCTGTTCTTGCGATCCGCGCGCCGAAAGGTTCTCTTGCACAACTGTGCTCCACGATCTACTTGTTGGATAATTATTGTTTGTTTTAAAAGCTCCTGGTTAATACTCATCAGTTTTTTCAGTTTTTCATGTATGAAGTTAGTAGCAGTTTCAGTTTTCATATATAGAGTTAGTAGCAGTTTCAGTTTTCATGCATAGAGTTAGTGAGTTGTTTATGTCTCTTATGTTTGCATTATAAATAAAGAAGAAAAGCTGCTGTTAAGAGTGTGAAGCACCAAAATATTACCTGTGTTCATATTATTTGAGTGCTAGTGCCTAGCTACCTTTATCATCACAGCAAAGAAGAAGCCAAAGGTGATCGTGTGAATTTTTTTTGGGCTAACACTACCCGAGTTCTTCAGGTTTTCAGCTCCATGTAATTAAAGATCGCGCACTTTTGGGCTCCCATGGTGTAAAGTTCGCATCTTTTCTTCGATTCCTGCAGTGTTCTGCTGCCATTTAGCGTCATGCTGCACTAACCGTGCGGCCGAAACTCGAATTTGGATTCTCCACCGTGATCGTGGCATGCAGCTACTCTGGAAATTCAGATAGAAGTAATCAAAACTCTCTCGTTCCCGTACTTGCACTAGTCTCCAGTTGCGATTTGGTCGCGGGTTAATGCAATGCAGGACAGTGCAACGCAGCGAAGCAGAGGGGTGGACTTCAGACTCGCATCAACCCTGACATTTCTAACTTCTTTCTCAGCTCTCACAGCCGCTGGGATGGGATCGTGTTGGTGTCTGCCTGCCCTCACCAGTCACCGTCCTGGCCGGCTAAGGATGGTTATCTGACGATAGAACCGTGTGCAAGCAGATGGGAGTAGAAAATGCCAAATCTATCCCTGCACCGTTCCTGAATGCAATTAACCGAACCCTAAATCCTAATCCCGACACCATATTTTTGCAGTATCTGCGTAAGTTCTTTTGTAGAGCTAGCTACTTTGGAGGAAAGTCTGCCGTGTTAGAGCAACCAGGCACTCTCCTCCCGAAAACCATCCGAGGGGGAGTTAGCTCCCAGCTGGAAATGATGCAGAAATGATCTCCCTAGGATCGAGCTCGTCCAGACTGACGTTGGCTCGGGGGCCTGATCGATCGAGATGGCCAGGAACAAGGGAAGCAACAGGTTAGAAACACAGCACGTTTCATGTAAGAAAGCCAAAGAGGATAAACAAGAACCAGCGACGCCACGTCGGTACGCAGGCGGCGAAACCAAGAGAGTAATCGGGAGTGTGTGGGAAGCGGAAACCCGGCAGCCGCAGCTTTCTTGGATCGAGCTCACCCAGGTAGAATTGACTTACTGACACTGGCCGAAGCTAGCTTAGTTGAGATTAGAGAAGATGGTTACGCAACAGGAGAACGAGAAGTAAAACATACAACGCTTGGATACTAGCGGCTAGGAGCTGAGTTGGGAGATCGCTGCAAGCCACGCCGGAGCACGCACCGGTCGCAGTCGTTAGCCGCATCATCGCGTGGACGTGGATTATGGATTGTTACAAGAAACACGGAATCAGCAGCAGCCTAGGAGGGAAGAGAGGTTGTTAACTCACGATATGTGGCACGAGACGGAATGTTCCATCCTCTGATCCTTTCCGCGAAACTGGCGTGATTGCGATTTCTATCTGCCACTACCCCACACTCCGATTAGACCACACGTCAGCATGCTCTCCTCTTTAAAAATACCGGTGGTACAGTATGTAGGAACTGTTTATATAGACTACGGCTAATTGATTTTAAGTGAAATAAATAGTAGTTGCTGAAAAAAGTGATTTTTAGAAGAAAAAAAAAAGATAAGCAGTGATGAAAATGATGGAGAGATGCGTGCGTAAGGCATGAGCAAGAGAAGTAAGAAAACTGGGTGTTCATATTCTCTTTAAAAAAAGATAAATACTATACACCTCTATACCGTTATCCTCCAAATCATCAGGATAGTCTCAAGTCATTAGATCTTGTTCACATAGGCTTTCATGTGTACCCCACAAACACAAGTGTTCTCATCATTCACAAATCATCTAAAGATTCTTGCTCACTTCCTCCATTTCTTCCCTGCCCTCCTCTGCAAAATCCCCAACCTTCTCCAAATCCAGCAGCACATGCTACTAGTCTCGTCATCAATTAGGCATTGGAGCCCTTCTGCTTTCTTCAATTTGAACTCAACGACGTCACAGTAATTTGAGCATACATGTATGGCGACATGGCCATGTTGAACTAGGAGACGAGGCACATGGCAACAAAATCATGGTGGCTAGCTGGGGCTCCATATTTTAGTGGCGAGGGCAGACGATGCTCCGTCTATTGGAAATTGGGGCATAGAGAAGCTCAGTGTTTGCAGGCGAGGGAGTTCGATGAAGATGACATATATGGACCTCCAGTGACGATGATGATGAATGCATAGGCTCTCTACATGGAGGTGAGTCCCGGGTGAGCTGGCGTAAGCACTTTCTTGCGGCAACGAATCTGATGGCTTGCATCCAACGGCGGCTAGCTACAAGGCCATATCCAAGTCTGGTGATGGATGTGGCGGCTTTCATTGTTGTTTCGTCATTGGCTACAGGATCAAGCAGATCCAATGATGCTGACCTTGGATCCAATCGGATTTGAAGGCGGTGCAGTGTGGAGCTCGAGCTCGAGTTGGGGAAGCAAGAGATAGATGGAGGCTTGACACAAAGCTCAAGTACAAATCTAGGCCTCGTCCCTACATGGTGCTAGCCAAGGTGGGCATAAGCACCGCCGCTGTCGTATCCATGGTGAGATCATCCTAATTCATCAAAACTTTTTGTACTTCTGAAACTTATCAAAACTAAGCTTACTGAAATTTGTTGAAAATTTTTGGTTAAAACATATCAAAACTCGTTAAGCTTGCTAAAACTTTTTGAAAATTTTGGGTTGAAACTTGATGAAACTTTTGAGTTTAAGCTTATTCAAAGTTGCACAAACTTATTGAAACTTTTCGGTTTAAACTTGCTAAAACATGCTAAAATTTGCTGAAACTTAAAACTTTTTGTGTTGACTTGACGAAACCTGCTGAAACTTGTTGAAGTTTCTTAAAACTTTGGGGTTAAAACATGACGAACCTGTTGAAAAGTTTTGAAAATGTGTGATTGGAACTTATTGAAACTTAAGTTTAAAATATAAAACTCATTGAAACTTGATTTTAAAATTTTCTTAAAATCTTCTAGAAACACGTGAAATTCACTGAAACATAAAGCATTTTCAAATGTTTTTAATGAAACTTCATGAAATATGATGATATCTATTGTGTACCGATGCAACTGTATATTGCTCTCTAATCTCTCCCATTTAAAAATGCCAACGGTACAACATATACCACACTGATCCATGTGTGGGATAGTATTATCATTGCATCAACCCCCTCTCTCACACAAAGACCAGAGTCTCTCAAATCCGTCATTATATACATTCTTTTCGGCTGCGGTCTATGGCTACAACTTATGGATTTTGATCCTAATATTAACATTTATGCGAATGAACTAAATACTGATAAACCGCTTTAAAAAAACTATTATGATAAACTATTTTAAAATAATTATAAAAAATTATATTATTTATTTATTCAGAAAAAGATCATAAACTATAAACTATACGGCGAAAAGAAAGGGCCACACCACCGGTCACGGACCGAGCATGGCAACCGTCCGATCTCAAACCAAATCGCGCGGTTCCACAAACAGTTATCCACATTTGCCCTCCCGTACGAGCAATTGACCGGGCGGTCAAACTACGGCACCGATGACCACAGCTCGTGAAGCCTCTGCTCCAGTCCCCTCCCATCGCTTTCCTCCGCTGCTGCTCCTCACCTCGCCCATTAATACCCACCTCGCGTCGCGCTCCCTCTCATGACAACCTCTCCGCGAGCACGGCGTCACCATGCTCGGCGCTCTCGGACTGCGGCTCCGCGTGCTACGCCGCCGCCTCCGCCTCCGCGGCCGCCGGCGCCGCCGGTCCCGGCGGGCCGGCGGGGCGGGGGAGGGCAGCGGGCGCGAGCCGGTGCTGCTCGTGTCCGGCATGGGCGGGTCGGTTCTGCACGCGCGGCGGCGGTCCAACCCCAAGTTCGACCTCCGCGTCTGGGTGCGCATCTTCCTCGCCAACCTCGAGTTCAAGAAGTACCTCTGGTCGCTTTACAACGCCGAGACCGGTGGGTTGCCTTGCCCGTGTTTCTTGGGGGTGGCAATCAGGTGTTTGATGAAACGTTTGAGTGGACTGGGGGTGGTTGTTTGAAGTATATTTCATTTCATCGGGTGGCTCTTGCGCAGGGTACGTGGAGCCGTTGGACGACGATGTGGAGATCGTCGTGCCGGAGGACGATCACGGGCTGTTCGCCATCGACATTCTTGATCCTTCCTGGGTGAGCTTCTGGCTTCTGGGTGATAGTTCAATTAAGGCATTAAAAAGTGATCTTTTCTTGGTTTCTAAGAATGGTATATTGGTGATGGGGGTTAGTTTTTGCCCCTTTCCTTGAGCGTTGGGGTTTGGATTTTATTTGCGGGTTAATTGTGTGACACTTGGTACGTGGTAATTGGTGCAAATGTGTTGGGGAGAAGATGAAATGACCACATGGAGGAACTGCGAACTAGTGACGGTTATTGGTGCTGTATGAAAAACCTTTTTCGTCCTTTTGACTTTTTAGTGCTCTTGGAGAACGGGTAGGGAGAGGCATTTGGTAGATATGGACACTGTATTGCATTTGGGTTGTGGACATGCGAAGATAAGAAAATTGGATTTTTGGGAAATCCCACTAGTAATGCGTAAAACTAACAGGACGAAAATTCTGAGCGGAGCTCTTATAGTTTCTGTTTTAAAAAATATGTAGTTCGTAAACTTTATGGAATTATATATTTTTGTTTTTTGGAAATACTAAATATCTGTCACATGATTTTTTTTTGTGAAATCAGTCGAATTGTTGGCCTTTTGATTTGCATCACAATTCGTGCACCCGCCCACCTCCATATCCATCTCCATCTCTAGTGAGGCTCCAGCGAGCTTCTTTAGGGTCGGGGTTCACCGGCTCCCGGATCTAGAGGGAGGCCGGGGCGGGGGAGGACCGGCGGTGGCGCCACCGGCCGCGGATTGAAGGAGGGTGGCGGAGATGACAAGAACAACCAGCAATTAGGGGGGGGGGGTGGCGGAGGCGGGAGGGGAGAAGGAGGTGGCGGCAGGGCAGGGGCTCGCTGGAGGGCAGCATCGGTGGGAGGGGACAAGGAGGAGGTGGGGGAGGGCGACGGGAGGCGTTGTTAGGGTTGGGCTTGAGCGAGGCGATGGGATCAATCGATCGGGATGAACCGATGAAGTAGTCTGTGCTTTGGCTGGGAGCTAACGTGATCCAATGGTCTCAAAATCTAACTCATTTGTGAGGCTAGAATCAGTCAATTTTTTTAATGATGCATAGACAGACCCTTTTTCTTTTTAGAATTATTAATGTATGAACTTATGTTTTTGGTCCATAAAGTGTTAAAGCAAACTTCCTAAAGATACTTATCTGTGGGAACACTTCATCTATTCAGCATATGGCGGCTAATGCTGGTGTACTAGTAGCAGTTGATAGGGTAGCGAGACAGTGCTAATACGTGCTAACATGCTGGCATGCCATGTCCATGGGATATACGTAAGCACAAATAAGCCATTGGTGCACTTGATGCTGCTACTGCTTCATAATTGGTCTTGGTAACTAACATTTTGATGTTTATTTCGAAAAAATAAATCATTTTGATGTTGATGAAACGGATAAGAGTATCTTTACATTTTAAAACATAGCATCTTAGCTGTTGATACTGAATCATTTCACTGCTCAGACTTCATGGGATGGATCATGGATGTAATCCCATATCAGACATTTATTTCCGTAGTCCAACAATATTCAAGTGGCAAATCACTTTTCTGCTTTAACTAGTTGCCCACAATAGCATAAGTTTTGTTTTCTGATTTGTTCTGTCTTTTTTAACTTTAGTTTGTAGAACTTCTCCATCTGTCTATGGTGTATCATTTCCATGATATGATTGATATGCTCGTTGACTGCGGATATGAGAAAGGGACCACACTATTTGGATATGGTTACGATTTTCGTCAAAGCAACAGGTACAATCCTCTAACTCCAACTCCAAGAAGATTTATTTGCATTTTCTTGACTCATTGGCATCAATAAACGAATGGCTTAACCTAAAATATTTTACTGTTGAGCAAGCACAAGGTGCTGTAACAATAGTTTTAACTGGCAGGATAGACAAAGCAATGGTTGGTTTGAGAGCAAAACTTGAGACAGCTTATAAGGCCTCTAGAGGGAAAAAGGTTAACATAATCTCACATTCTATGGGTGGATTGCTAGTACGTTGCTTCATGTCTACAAATCATGATGTGAGTTTTCTTGTTTGCTATGTCTTGTTGCTATGCCAACAAATTTCAGTTTCTCAATTTTTTTTTGTCTCTTTTTCCAGATATTTGCTAAGTATGTCAACAAATGGATTTGCATTGCTTGTCCATTTCAAGGTAATGCACTTTCAATCAATTGCTGTATTCTGTCACTGCTGACCTCTGATAGAATCTGCGTCTTATAGTAGCTCTTATATCTTGGTAGGTGCCCCAGGATGCATCAATGATTCTCTACTAACTGGATTGCAGTTTGTTTATGGTTTTGAAAGCTTCTTTTTCGTTTCTAGATGGGTGATGCACCAACTGGTAATTTCTTGACCATCTTGCAACCAAGCTACCTGAATTTATCAATGTTTGCTGCTGTATACATGCTATTCCATACTATCTTAAAAAAAAATTGCCCCCCTCCCTCCCCCCTGTCCCTCTGTGTACCCTCCAAGCACTGTTGTTGCAAGCACTCAACCACTCAGATCTGCCTATCTTGGGATATTTTGTGATTATTATGCAAGGATTCTTCTTTTATTGTCAATTTCTGTCATTATGTGCTGCATTGATTTCTTCTGTTTAAGTTTACTAATATGGCAATATCATGACTCCTATTCTTGCTTTGTTTAAACTTTAAATTACTATTTTGTTGGTCACACTGATACCAAAACCAGTCATTATATTGTGTTTTTGGAATTTTTGCTCAACTGAAGTATGGCCTAGTTGCTAACCTACGAACACTGCTCAAAATTCTGTCTGTTTCCCTTTTAAGTTTGGTACCATTATGTGCAGCTTGTTGAATGCCCGTCAATCTACGAAATGCTGCCAAATCCATACTTCAAGTGGAAGGAAAAACCAATTGTTCAGGTTTGGCGAAAGAATCCTGAAAAGGATGGAATGGTGGAGCTAGTTCTCTACGAAGCAACTGATTGTGTTTCTTTGTTTGAAGAAGCTTTAAAGAATAATGAGGTAGTCATATTCAGATTGTGTATGTTTTTGATATAATAATGCTTTTACATTTTATTTACTAGAGATGGAAAACATCCAGTTAGAACTTACAGGATGTTTTGTTGTATTACACATGACAAGAACATAAACATTGTCTACTCCATTGATTTCACAGTGTTCACATTATTTGTAGATTTCAGACTTTTGCTTTGGACAGTTACAGATATGTCCACTACAGGTAGTGCACAAGCTAGAGATTGCATGAGCTTCAGTCCTAACTCGTAGGCGTGTTGCCTCTTAATTATCGTGCCATGTTTAACCTAAAAATGTAATGAACTATTTAGAAATATGGGAAATTGACACGTCTCTTGCACAAATCGCTATATAATGATTTTGGTGACAGCGTTGTATCTTCATTCTATTTTTTCATCTGTCTCTAGCTCAAGTATAACGGGAAGACAATTGCACTACCTTTCAATATGTCCATCTTCAATTGGGCTACTGAGACCCGCCGAATTCTCGACAATGCCGAACTACCAGATACTGTTAGTTTTTATAGCATACATGGGACATCTTATGACACACCGTACAATGTTTGGTAAGTATTATATGGCAACTAATACTGACATCATTAAGCTTTTGATACTGTTCTAGAACAATTTTGTGAAATTCATTATTATTATTATTTGGAGAAGTTATGACTTATCAATGTACAAAGTTAAGGTATTACAAGTCTAGCATTGGTCATCAGTTGGGCTGTTTTTCTACACAACCAATATAATTGAATATAAGTGAAGCAATTTTCTGTCGATGTTTGATTCACAGTAGTTGGCTTATTCTTGTTCCAAAACAGGAGCTATCAACTTATAATTCATTTTTTGCGAGGATAATTATAAATTCAGAAGTGATGAATCTGATAGTGAATGTACTCAATCTCATTCCTCCTAGCTTTGGCTGTAAATATCTTCTCTCTCTTTTTTGCACAGCTACGGCTCTGAAAGCTCCCCAGTTGGAGATCTGTCAGAAGTGTGCCACACAATGGTACTGTACTCTGTTACTTGAAATCTAACATGTTCTAGTTGTAAACTTGCAATGGCTGTTTACGGGAATATGACACCTGGTTATCCTATTATCAGCCTGCTTACACTTATGTGGATGGAGATTGCACAGTTCCTGTTGAATCAGCTATGGTAACTATTCTTTCTGTCATAGCGTAGCATGTCAACTATCTAGTTTGTAGAATTATTACAACCCTAATCCACAGGATAACTATTACTTTCCTTTTGTATCTGTTTTATAAAGGTGGAGTAGTAAACTGAACTTTAGCTAGTTAGCTTCTCTAACCCGGGCCGTGGATGGTGCTTTTGCACTAACATAGTAACATTGCGCATATGAGTAGCATGTACATTCCAGTAGTATCTGTTTCGCGTTTTCAGGGCCTTTTAGTTTCTTCAAGGAGGATGTCATATCTTGTCTTATGCTCAACCTGGTCATTCACAATCCGGTATGCAGATTCTCACACACTTACGGTTGTTGACAGGCTGATGGGTTTGCAGCGAAGGAGAGAGTTGGCGTCAAGGCCGACCACAGGGGACTACTATGTGACGATAACGTATTTGGGCTTCTGAAGAAATGGCTCGGTGTGAGGGAAACAACACGGCGTCGCATGTCAAAATCCAAAGTGATGGACCTGTCTCCAGAAGGGAGTTGCTAATCAGGGCACTTCACCCGGAGATTCATCAAAAGACGTCATCATCACAATCTCTTCGAGAGAAGTGATATTTTGGACCCTTCCCCTTGAAGAGGCGATGAACACAGAGCATGTTAATCACGGTTGGATTTAGGGAACAATGATACATTGATACCCCCATGTAACTAAGCTGTAACGTTGCCACTCATTCGAATTGGTCCGTACCATCAGAAACATTACAAAGATTATTCAAGTTGAAAAATACCGTTGATATATCACTGATACATGATCTTAGGATTTACTTGTCTGTCTCACATCCGATGGTATTTTCTAATTCATACGTCTTTGTGATGTTACTGGGCTAGTTTTCTCACTTACTTTATTGGCTCTTCTCCAACAATGGAAGATAGAAAAAAAATTGAAGAAAAAATGAAACCGAGCAAATCCCAGGGCTCTTCACCAATTCGTACGTATTCGTGAAGAATACCATTGAAGATAGCAGTGAATAGCGAATGCTAAAGAAACTAGCATAGAATCCCTGAGGCGCTGTTTGTTTTAGGTTCTAGACAAGTTAGCTACTTATAGTAACTAAAAGCTCTCACAAATAATCCAATTTATTTGTTTTAGGTTTTAGACAAGTTAGCTACTTATAGTAACTAAGAGCTTTCATAAATAATCCAGTTTTTAGTCTAGCTACTGAGAATCTGACAATCTAAGAAGGTACAATTGTACAGGGATCACAGATTCTACAGATAGTGTCACTTAAAATTTATATTAATTACCCGCAATTCTCACTGGACAAACACCCCCCCCCCCCCCGGTCGCCCCGTCCCTATAGCCCCGCAGCCAGTCCCCCCCGACCCCTCCCCAGATCCCCTCCCCCTCCCCGTCGCCTCCTCCCCGCGCCGACGCCCCCTCGTGCCCCTCCTCCCCCCGGCGCCCCCTCCCCAGATCCCCGGCCGCCGCCGCCGCACCACGGCGCCCTCGGCCCCCGGCGCCCCTCCCCCTCCCCGTCGCCTCCTCCCCGCGCCGACGCCCCCTTCTACTCCTCCTCCCCAGCGCCTCCTTCCTCCACCCAACCCGCCGCCGGCTACCAAGGTATGAGTTAATGTTCTGTATATGTCTATGTCGTAAAGTTCTGAAGGCATGTGCAGTATGTTCAGTTCCTTCATACACCATATATGGATCACTGGAACAATTTCTTCTTTGATAGAAACTCTCTCATCAATGCAAAAACAAGATGAACTGTGGACAATATGCATATACATGTGCATGTTTCCTTCAACAGTGGTAGGGAAGAACTGATCTGTTATGCTAATGCAAATGGATTTGAAATTATGATTTGGAGTCAAATTTATTGTCATGAAATTTTAATATTAGTTTTTCAATGTTTGAACTAAGTACTACAAATTTACAGTATGGATGTCTCTTCTATCAATACATAATCAGGACATCAGCTCACCCAAGGGCATTTCAGACAATACATCTATCAGAATACCAGCTGCACAGCTAGAATCCAGGATGCCAAACAGGCTAGCTACTCAGACCAGCTGCTACTCAGACCAGCCAGCTAGATACTCAGACCAGCTAGCTACTTAGAATCTTCAGCTCCCCCAAACAGGCCCTCAGAAAACAGGAGAAATCCGGCACCCCACGCAGATTCGGCTGACCGGTGGGCCCTGAGTTGGTGCCGCACCAAATGTTGGGCCCCACTTTCCTTAGCCACACCCCTGCGCCTTGCCAGAACGGTGCACGAGCAATCAATCAACTTCCATAGATTGGATTCGAGACCGCGGCCGGCCTCGCCGTCATCGTCCCCGCCGACCACCGAAACCCCAGCGCTGTGGCGCCCAGCGCGATCAGCCCGTGCCACCCGCCGCGATTCGCCGGCCTCCCCTCGTCCTGGCCGCCCACACGACCTAGCTAGCGTCGTGCCGGCCGCGCCTCGGGCGACCTCCCAACCCCACGCACCCCGTCTTGCTAGCTGGCTGGTTGAGGTATGGGATCTATCGATTTGCCGTTGCCGTTGCTCAGTGTTAATCAATCGATTATTATGCTGCTGCTAATTGCTGAACCTGATTTGCTGCCCTGCCTCGGGCACAATTAGTCATTACTAAACCCGACCTCCTCAAGCAAGCAAACAAAGGTTGGATATTGTATAGATTAACGACAAGTCCACTAACTGGTGTCCGTGCCTACTATCTAGATGTTTTCGTTAATTTGATTTTTAACAATCCCGGTGAGTAATTTGATTTTGTGTGGTTAGTTGATGGGGTTGTTCCTTGGATGGGGATTATTCCTCGTTTTTTTCCCTTGAGTAACACATGATGTCAAGATTCGTCTGGAGATTACATCCTCGGCACTAACAAGGTGCACGACGGGTGGATTGTGATAGAGTCGTTCTAAATTCCGATCTTGCTGTAAATTATTTTCTAATTCCAGAGGACATCCAAACAGAAAATGGAATTGTATTCGTCTGGAATAAAATTCTATTTCTACTAGAATACGAATTTGAATATATTTGTACGAGTCCAATTCAATTCGTGGGAGCTAATGGAAATTCGCTCCTTTTTGGGATGGACTTGCTTACTAAATGTATTGAACTGTGCCTAGCCGTGTGTTTTTTGTGTGAGATGGAGCTCATTCATGAGCATCCATTGAAGTTGCGGTTTTGTGCATGCTTGCTGATACTCGAGTCGGTTCATGGACCGATAAATTAGTTCCAGGTTATGTTGCACTTCGACTTGGCTTTGCTTTGGCTGGTGTAATTAGTAACTGGCAACATTAGTTACAGTGTACTTCCTGACATTTTTTT
This sequence comes from Melocanna baccifera, assembly GCA_036346265.1. NCBI lineage: Eukaryota > Viridiplantae > Streptophyta > Magnoliopsida > Poales > Poaceae > Melocanna > Melocanna baccifera. Next base: position 16,757,911 of record CM070702.1, read on the forward strand.
TTGTTCTGGATCCGCCCCAATGTTAGCGTACTGATGCAATTAACTTCTAATCATTTGTTGGGATCCGTACATTCAGACACATTTTGTTTCTCATTCTCATTTGTTCTTTTATGGCAGAACATCACTGCATTCCGAAATGAAGCACATATTCAAGATCATTGCAATGCTGGTGGCAATCTCAGCTGTCTGGGTTTCCCTCCTCAAAACCTCAACTGTTCCTCGAAGTTACACTTGGTTGGTTAGTGTCATCAATTCACAAGCTAATTTCTTGAAGAATACAGTTTAAGGTGATTAAGGTGTTTGTTTGTCACTTCTGTTATTGTAGCTTCCCATCTACTTGGTAGTGGCACTTGGATGCTACGGCCTTTTTATGGTTGGATTTGGACTGATGTTCTTCCCAACATGTCCTCAAGAAGCTATACTGCTACAGCAGGTTAGCTGTTCTAGTCATAGCAGCCGAAAATTCCGATGGGATCTTATTGCCATGTTGGAAACTAATATAGTTAGGACTCAGGACTTTTTCTGTTTTAGTTATGTGCCTGTGTAAATTTTTATTATCCTTTTTTTCTTTTGGTTTTCTGCTGGCATGTAGTTTCAATCTTCATACTGGCCATTACAAAGAAAGTCAAGTGAACTGATATTGAAGCTTTCGTTTTGCTGTAAAACTGTATGCTTGGTATATTCTCACTTTTAACTTGTTTGAGCTCGATTGACTATGCAGGATATTGTGGAGGCAAAGGAATTCTTAGCAAACAAGGGTGTTGATGTGGGCTCTGAGTGAGGTCATTTTCAGGGATCTCTGTTCCTTAGAATAAGTTGGTTCTTGGATGCTGTAGCTAGGAAAATGGCATTTCACTATGCCCGGATACTGTTGCTAATGCAGTTTTGGTGGGTGACTTGTTACAATTCTACCTTTGTCAGAGATCCTATTTTATTTTTTCCAGTTAAAGAGAGAGGTTACTGAGGCACGGTTTGTTAACAAATGCATTAGTGTTCAGGGGATGTTTGCTTTGTTACTTTCTGGATTTCCCATCACTGGATGTGTATCAATTGTCTTCTGTGATATCACCTTATGGTGGTGCTTGGACTTCCAAGTTCCTTCGCTGTTTCAATTCTGGTACTCCATACCAAAGTTTCTGTTACAATTCCTGGGTAAACACATGAAGGAAAGATTTCCTAGTCCAACACATTGTCACTATGGACAGCAGATCCTCCACGGAAAGCTCTGAACCATTGGTATTTTCAACTCCTTAACCAGCCACACACGAAGTTACTAGCATGAACAATAAATATTATATGTGGCTCCTTAAACCTTAACCAATAACACTACTACTCCATGCTTACAAAACAATAGTAGAATGAACCAGGATACACGAATACTTTGACGTTATGTAATGAGCCTATGTCAACTCAGATAGAAGATACACGCTTCACACCAAAGCCTTGTTTAGCCGTCCATACCAATTACCGCTGTATACATGTTCAGTTACATGCCAAGTTTGCAGCAGACAATTGCCTACTACCTCGAAGTGGTAGCGGCGGATGAAAACTCCTTGTTGGAGAGTGGCCCATCGTCTCCGGCACCCGGAACTCGAACAACACGGTTCTCCCTCACAGCCTCCTCGTCCATTGCCCCAGCAACCTGTGCGGTGTCCTCAGCAGCCTCTCTGGAGCCCCTGCTTGCAGTAGTTCTCACTGGTGAGTTGTGACACTTGTGCAGTAGATAGCTATACCTATTATGCATGTTCAGTGATAACAGCTACTGAAGACACAGTACCTGTATGAGTAGATGATGAGGCCAGCTGCCGTGCCGGCGAAAGCAACGAAGTACATCCAATCAACCTGCAGATGCTCAAAGTTTGCTTCCATCAGCTCAATTTAAGAGTGACAACTGCTATGAGTTGAGAAAGGAATTGGTGTGCACATAACTTCTCATGGTAAGCAAAGATTCGGATTAGAACGGCCCACATGTCTGAGGTCAGAAGTGAGAGGTTCAGCATGGTTGCCCCACATATCTGAAACAATCAAATACAAACTTAAGTCTGCAAAATATTTCAGGACAATCGTGAATTTTCTCACAAGAGGACAGTGGTCTACCTTCAGGATAATAGGTACCGTCGAGTAGAACAAGAACATTGCTAGCGCAAATCCAAGAAAAGGGAGCAGCTGAAAAGATACAGAAGGCCAGTGTCATAAAATATAATGATTGGCAAGGTGAGTCTCTAATAGAGTTTTCCTTGGAAATTTGCTGACCTCCGTAGAAAAGCTTTGGAAATTGGAAATTTTCAGTTGGGTAACTGATAAACTTTAAATTGGAAATTTCCAGTTGGGTGACTGAAACTTTGACATTATCTTCTGTGAAAACTTCTGAAAAGCTTGTATGGCCCAACAAGATCATAATTTCACTTGATTTATGCTTTATTAATTTAGAGTAGTTTAGACAAAGGAATTGTAAAAGTTTAGGACAAAAGTTTCAATTCATCAATCAACCTAAATTAAAATGACTGAAGTGCAGGGAGGGAGGGAGACTCACCGCACCAGCATTCCAGTGGGTTGACCTGAGTTCTTGCCGCTCAAGTATGCTTCTGTTGCAATGTCAAGGGAATGGAATGTGGGAGTGTGTTTTCTTGCTATTTCAAATAGAGGTGAGGTAATATAAAGTTCAAATAAACTACAGTTTAGTGTATAGTTGAAAACATTCCAGTTTCACTACTTCCTTGTTTTGATCTAATCACTAATCAAGTAAGTAATCATGAATGATTTAAAATTGTGCACTTCTTTCAACATGGAGGGACACTCTTGGAATATTTATTATTATTAGTTTAATCAAGAGCATAGTATGCTATAGGTTGAGGCATGCAGTACCAGTTATTACTTGATTATATTAGCATAAATATGAGTTACTGCCAAGCAAGGACATATCAAATTGTCAAGCACTATGGGATGATGTAGTTGAATCTGTCGATTGCTAACAAAATCTGATTTGCTTCTTTTGTTTGTCACGTAGAAGCACCACAGAAGAAAGTACTCAAGAAACTACAATGTAATCAATCATTATTGCATTAAGCCAAAGGATACATTTGTATACCACTGATAATTGCTCCAAAAACACCTAGCATCGCCATCACCTCAACCCTGTTACTTCTCTTGATAAAAAACTCCTGAAATGTTGTAGACAAACCTGTAAAGTTTTTCAAATATATACACTTCTATTATATGCTTAAGGAAATGATGCATTGACCGTTGAGGTGTAGTTGATTGTTACCTCGGTAACATTACTGACAGCATAAAGCATGGACCCAGCAATGACAAACAAATCACCTTTCAAGGGGTTGGGTCCTTCTGCAAGACATTCCAAAGTGTAAGGTGAGAATCATTTACATGTTATGCTTCTGACGTGCAAAATTCAGATGTTTTATCTATTTGACATGTCCTAGCACTAGCAGAGCTTGATGTGTGGAGGATCAAGTATATCCACTATTAAAACCACAAGAAATTGAGTAGTGCAGCACCAAATTGAAACTTAGAATAGACATTGAGCAGATAATGACATGCTGAACTAAGGATATATAGGTGCACAAAAGTGTAACTGTGTGAGAACTTTCATAGGAAGCATGTTCTTACTTGCTCGATCGGAGGCATGCACATCAGAGAACACAACCAATATAAGGCCAGCCACACACACTCCAACACCAATGAACTTCCTCAAACCATACTTTGTCTTCAAGAAGATCCAAGTGAAGACAATGACACATGGAATCGACCAGCAGTCCAGGAGCATCACACTCGTCAAGGATGTGTACTGATAAGCCTTCACAACTGTGTGAACAAAAAGCAAGTCAAGTTTAGCATCTACGCAAGAAACAAAACAGAAACCCAAATTCCAATGAGATCACATTCTTTGCACTAATGGTAGCTACACACCGATGTAGTTAGCCTCCACATCAACTATGCCAAGGATCAAGTAGTAGTACCATTTATTCTGCAGAAATAGAACGTGAAAAATATTTCAGTCTTCCTGCTGTTAGAAATATTCACATTGCTGCATCGGCACATAAAAGTAAAACACCGTGGTGACAATCAAACAGCCTGAGCAACTTGTGAAGAACAGAATCAGAATAAGTATAAATATCCTTTGCTAACATAAAGGCACCGGTCATCTGTCCTGGTTAGGGGGATAAGATACGTTAAACATGCAACGTACACACATCAATCATACAAGAAGAGAAATAGTACATCCCAAACTATTGGTCCAAGGGAATAATCTAAAGGTTGGAATGCACTCAAACCCGAAATAACATCTCAACCTTTGATCCAAGCAAGACTTCAACTAAAATGATTATTCTCATGTGCTCAAACTCAAAATAGTACCTCCCGAAGAAGTTCACAACTTCTGAGATTTGTAAACACTTCACTACTTCAGCCTGTCTCGGTCACTTTTCATTCTGTCATAGAAATTTCACTAGAGCTAGCACAAGAGCTGAAGAGCAAGTTATGACTGCTCACCATTTCCCAATATCATAGTTTCAACCAAAGTAGCATTCAAACATTGGTTTTGAAAGCAAAAGGCAGCACAGAAACATACCGTCGGGTGGGTCTGAAAAACATACCGTCAGGTGTCGCCTTTTGTAGATCAATGTTCCTCCGTAAACAAGTGCCAGAAGGATGTAATTCAGCAGAGACTGCGATGTTGGCGCGTTGACACCTGAAAAACAAACCTCAAGTTTCAATCTCATTATAATAATTTTGTAAACCTCCATTCACAAATCACAACCATCTATCACCTGAACAAGGTATGCTTTCCAAATATATATTTTTTTTTTCCAAAAAAAGATAAGGCAAACTTGGCAGTTCAAGCTACCCAAAGTCAAATGCCGGTGTCTAAGCCAAGCATGAAGACCTTATGAACTAAAGGCACGGCAAAACTGAAACCACAACTCATCAAGAACCCTTCTTTTTTATGTTCAGAGTGATACCAAAATATAGTAATTGCAGCACTAATTACTTGGGAGGGTCACATAATTAAGAATGGTAACACGAACAAATCAAGCTAGGCCCCAATTACGTCCAAAACCAACAACTCCTACCAAAGGAGACAGCGCACACAGCACATCATCGTCACATAGGTGTAACAGTACACGGCGCGCCGTACCTCGGCGGGCGAGCTCGGAGGATGAGAAGCCGGTGGAGGTGATGAGCAGCGACACGAACTGGCCCAGCGCGAGCCCCACGAGCACCTCCCGCCGCAGCCATCTCGCCGGCGGCGCCATTGCTTCTCTCCTCTTTCTTTCCCCCCTTCAAGACTTCTTCTCCTAGACACCTACGCCGCCGTCCTCTCCTGGTGCTACACAACGCGAAGCCAAACAAACTAACGGCTTAAAAAAACAAATGTTTTATTGTAGCTGTTATACTTCATTAGGACATCAGTAGTGTATAAGGTTTCAATGGATCTTAAGGTGAACCTCACCTAATTCTTAAGGTCCTCTCTATTATGTTTAAGACTACCACTGGACTCTAAGGAAGGGTCCCACTTACAAGAGAGAAGGACAGAATACACAAGAAAAATTGTATTTTAATACTTATGATCAGGTCTTTAGCTTGAGGGCTGGTCTTAAGTTTTTTTTGCTTATAGTCTTTTTAAGGTCAACCCTGTAATGTATAAAGTTGACTTTAAGATAACTTTAAGATCTTTTTTTATACACTATGGATGCCCTTAGCGTCGCTGCTTTGTGGGGCCCTGCCGCCGCTCGTGGCGCTAAGCCGGCGGGTGCAGGCTAATTACTCGGATCATTTCGCTGGGGCCCATTGTACAGTACAGCCGTATAGGCAGAATACATGCAGTTTTATTCATCTTTATTTTTTTCACATCATATTCTCTTTTTTTTTGTGACATTTGTTCACATTATATTCTGAGTTACGGCACATACGATCGGCTTGTATCTGTTCTGTAGTCAACACATCCTGAACTACACCACACACGTCAATAGGAAACCCGCCGCAAATGGTCGGAAACAAATCATGCATTGATTTGCGTCAAAAACAAACTAAATCTGTACAGCTTGTAGCAAGGATAGCATTGCTAGGGGCGTTCGTTTTAGCGATAGCTTCTGATTTTTGGTTGAAATTTTACTGTAGCTGGTTTTTTTACTGTAAGTGATTTTGGGCATAATTTAAATTAAAAAAATGTAAAAATAGAAAAAATAGGTTAACCCATCACAGACAATGCAAAGGAACACGAGAAAAAAAATACAAAAAAGCCTAAAAAAATCTAAAAATACCGAGAAGAAGAAGAATGGAGTGAAGCACAACAATCGAAACAGAGTAGGGCGACAACCCTAGGAGGAGAATGAGCCGGTAAAGTGGAAGAGCAGCTCCAGGAGGAGAGCAACCAAACTTGACGATGATATCTTTACTACTACCATGTCGTCTATCTCTCCAAGTTTTTTAAGTGTTTATAAAGCACCAAAAGGTCCAATGACTAGAGCACAAGTCAATCATTTAAATAAACAGGTGAATTTGTTTTTTAATGAATTTTCTTGTATTGATAAAAATAATATACTATCTTATACAAGTTTTTTTATGTATTCTTATATTTGAACACACCGAAAGCTCTGGAACCAAGGCATGGGAGGAGCATGAGGGAGAGCAAACCTATTCGCTCAATGAGGATGGAAAGAAGAGTCCAGGCCCATGCGGCCAACATGGGTTCCAGGCCCATGCGGCCGAGCATCCAGGATGGAACTAAGACGTTAAGCCCAAGGCAAGTGGGTTTTAAGCCAGCGACCATGCACCATAAGACCTACAGGGACTGCGTGCCAATATTTTGGACCGAATTCCTTTTGGGATCGACCGTGTACTCCGTTAAACAGGAAGTCCGACTAGATAAGCTAGAATAGGAGTTGAATTGGGCACCTTGCCTGAACCAAATCCAGCCGGCCAGAGCATGTGCGTGCGTGACTAGAGGTAGGGGGGTGCCTTAAGTAGCCGCAACCACCCCTACTGCGAGACAGACCACCAAATACAGATTAATAGATTGATTTGTTTTGTTTCTTCATGATGAGTGAAACTATATCATGGGAAAAATTGGAATTGCTTCGTTAATCGAGATTGTTCAATCTTTTTGCTAGAAATCAGGAGTATTATAGGGCTTTGCTTGGTGATCGTGAAGTCCAATATGTGTGTTCTTATGAATTAAAGAGTGCTAGCTCTTACATTGGCAACGGGAGATAACTACGATTTGAGAGGCTACACGTGAGTATCTTGATCCTACGTCGAGAAGATCGGACGATCCTGTATCAGAACTAAGCACAAGCCAACTGGGAAGGACCGAACCTTGGTTTTACCCCAAATCGAGCCTAGTATTATTCAACATGGTATCCCCCACATTCCATTTTGATCTTTGCCATCACTGGCACGAGACCACACACACATGCAACCTCACATTCACACACACCAATCGAAGCCATAGCATTCACACATATAGGCTAGAGTAGTGGAAGAGAGAGTTAAGGAGAGAAGGAGAGTACACCAGAGAAGAGGCAAGCTTTGGTGTTGGTGTGCTCACCGCTGTCCACCGCGCATACTCGACGATCACCCCATACTCTTCGGTGAGTGGTGAAACCTTGAGCTCCGTCATGGCAAGCCAAACTGGAACAACCACCTTCACCACCTCAACCTCAATCATGGAAAAATAGCTTCAAATTGAAGAATAAATCACATGTAAAAGACAAGAATAAAATTAACACCGTATAATAGTTAGCCTAACAACTTATCCTAAAGGGCAAGGGTTGTCTTGGTGTGATCCTTTGCGGCTCTCGAATTACAAAACGCGATTCTTCGATGTTAAGATTGAGATGTCGGCAAAGGCGAAGAATTGCTTTACGAGAGGCTTCTTGCTTGGCTCTTTCAAATGAGTAAATGTTACCTTTAAAGCAGTAGTAAAGACTTCCTTGTCCAGTTTGCTTGGTGATGAGTAAAGTAAAGTGATGTCTCAACGTTTGATCTCTATGGTTGTCTTTCTGGTGCATGTAGATTGCTCGACGTTGGAAACTAAAATGATGGAGCAGTCGATGAAATCCTACACTCCACCCATCATTTAGTGCATCTTAATAAATGTCCATCTATAATTGTTTGAACATGAGGAGAGTTAGAAATATGTTTTCATATAATGATACAAAGATGAGAAGGAACGAAGAGTTAGGGGTAAGTATAGATTGAGTAGTAAGGATAAGCAAAGTTTTTTGAAAATATTTTATTATTTAAGATAAGTCCTTAAGGTTTAACCATTCTATTCCGTCTTAGAGTCATTATAACTCTGATATCATCTCTATCGGACTCTAGAGCAATAACTCCTAGATCTTCTATGTAAATCGCACTAGTCTAGAATCAGCTAGTGCATACAGTAGACAACATAATTTTATTTCATAATCTGGAATTAATATGGTCAAGGTGTGTGACTTACCTTGCTCCGCGATTTGAGTTGAACATCGTCAACGAATTATTCCAAATCGTCGAAGTCTACACGTGAAAATATCCGAGTAGACTCAAATAAAATCCAAATAAATTCAAATAAACTCTAAATAATAAAAAAGGAGGCTAAAATACATAGAAGAGAATTTTTGATGAATTTATAAATTTGAATGGGCTCAAGCGAAGCTAGGATGAAGAAGAACGAGCTTCTAGAAGTTTGACTTTAGAGAAAAAGAATAAATCAAGATTTTTGTAGTTATTTTTCTAAAGAAAAAGGTATTTATAACGCTAATAGGGGATTTTGAGAATTATATTTCTAAAGGAAAAAAAATCAGAATTATGACATCATCAATGAAATTATTTTTTGGCTAAATTATTTTTCTATAAAAAATTGAATTATGATATCATGCTGATGCCAGCTCTACTCAGTCAAGAGGCTGACAAGTGGGCCTGGTCCACCGTGGGCCAAGTCCACGGACCAGAGGGAGGCCGAGGGGGCAAGGGGGTTTGCGTGCCGCTGACGTGGTGGATGACTAGGCTATTTTTGCTAACGTGGCATGCCAGGTGGCGACATGTGGCGCTGATGTGGCTCGGGAGGGGCCATGTGCTAACGTGGCAATCGACTCAACATTTTTATTGATGTGGCACGTGACGTGTCTTGCCACATGGAGATGACTCGTCTAAAGAGGCTGATGTGTCTGCCACGTGGAAGCCTGCTTGGCATAATTTGCTGAAATGGCTTGGATCCTTGACGTGGCTGCTAACTGTGCTAGAAATGCACTAGCATGGCTGATTTTAGCAAAGGTGGTGCCCATGTGGCGTGCCACGCAGATGCCACAGTCTGAGGTGGCTCGTTTGCCCGTGGTGGCGCGCAATTCCCGACGGTCGCCGATAGTGGAGGCCGTGGCGTAGGCTGGCGAGGAGCGGAGGAGGGAGAGGGGACTGTGGCGGTTTCGTCTCACCTAGGCACAAAGCGCTAGGTTGATCGAAAGCGGACGGTAATGGGAAAGGCGGCAGTGGCGCTTGGTCCTCGGTGAAACGACGGCTCCGATTGTGGATTCGCTTAGTGGAGGGGCGGAGGATGTTTGTGCCAACACGGTGAAGCTTGAGGATGTGATGGCGTGGCCTAGGGGTGGTCAGCTTGGTGGGAATTGCTCACCATTGCTCACACCAGCGCTCAGGGAGGAGATGCACGGTGCATAGTATGTGGGGCGCTTGGGAGGGGCGGCTGAGGGTGGAGAGGGGTAGAGTAGAGGGAGAGGCCGCCGAGGGGGAAACTGTGCGGCGGGGATTTCTCGCTGTAGATGGTGCAGGGCGGTGATTGCAGAGGAGAGGGAGGAGGCATGCATGGGGATTTGGGAATCTAGCATGGAGATGGAGGGAAATGGGCGCGTGGAGTAGGGGAGAAGAAAGGGAAAGGGAGCGATTGTCACGGAGAAGAGAAGGGTGGGGCATTGGAGGAAATGGCAGGGAAGCCGACAACGCTCACACGAGGAAAGAAGGAGGAGGGGAGGAAGGAGTGGTGGGGCCAGAGTGTCGGTGGGAGAGGGAAGGGAGAGAGAGAAAGGGGAGGGCGCCGTTGGGTGGGGTCGGGAAGAGAGAAAAAGAGAGAGGAGAGGGTGGGGGCAAGTATCAACCGTCATGTGGACATGGCGCCATCTGGGCCATCCACGTGCCGGCCCGGAGAGAGGATGGGATTCTTAAATTTTAAATTTTTTGTTTTGATTTCCAGAAAAACCCAAAAAAGAACTACGACTAACGATGTGATGTGTCAGGTGAAGGTGAGTCCGGCTCGACCAATGACTAGCTCATAATCAGGTGGGTGCCAAGTAAAGGTGAGAAACTATCTCAGGCCAATAACTATAACTAGCCAGGTGGAGATGTAATATATTGAGATAGAGGGAAATTTATGTGCTCTGATTGGACATCGCATCTAAAGAAATACGAAGAATCATTCGCTACAAAAATTAGGGTGACTATGGGCAAAGTGGTACAAGCCTACATAGTGCTAAATAAACCATGAATTCATACATATATCTTGGATTAGAGGCTATGAAAACTAAATAGAGGTTCTATCTGGTTATGCGAGTATTCAGTAAATTTCTAAATTAACAATATAAAATTCTTTATCAACATAAAAACATTTATAGCCATAAAAGATACTAGACTAAGATTATTTCCTTTAATATTGTAATATTTAGGCACTTACGGCCTTGCTACAGACTTAGACCTGCATGGTAATGTTATTGTAACATGATGGATAATCTCTAATTATTGTTCTACTGTAATACTGTGATGAGCTTATTATCTGACGAAAATGATGCTTCAACGAATAATAATTCATTGACTAGTGTTATTACCCCTTGGTAATGACACGAGTCGCTACAACCAATATGTTTCAAACGACTTTTTCTTCTGAAAACTAGGGGGTAATAACACAGGTCGCTATAACCAACTTGTTTCAAACGGTTTTTGTCTTCTAGAAAATATAAGACAAACCAAAAACTGTTAGGAACAGAGCCACAGACTGCCCAACAGCTACTGCTATCTGTCATGGCGTCATATAATTGAGCCCTTAAGGCGATATAATATATTGTCATGGATGTGTTTTATTATTTTGTGGTTATCCAAGGAGGGAACTATCGGCCACTTTCTTCAAGTGTATTATATTATTTAAAGGAATCGTTGGTTGACCATTATGCTACTTGTGTTTGTCTAATACTACATTTCTATGGACTTCGCTTGTTCTTGTCTACTACAACATTTCTATGGACTTTGCTTGTTCTTGCAAGTCAATAAATAGAAGACACAAACTGATGAGCATGAGCATTGCTGTCCGTTCGTTGCATCCTCGGAATGGAATGCATGCTGGCCACCTCTCACGCGGTGCAACTAGTGAAATCTGTCCCGGCCCAATTTGGTAGGACCACTGCTGCCACCTCGTCGTCGGCGTCGATGTCGATCTCCGCCGTCTCCTTCCCTCGGCCCCTCCCCTCCCAACCGAACCCCAGACGACGCGGAAGCGGCGCCGGAGCCCGAGACGACGGGCAGCGATTACCCTTCTCTTGCGCCTCCGCCTCTCCCATCCTCACGCGACCCTGACGAGCAACTGAAAATTCGAAAATGTGCTCGTCTCGGTCGGTCGAATCGTCGAACCGCGTAATCGGTAATGTCTCCGCCCCGATCCCCTCTCCTGCGACCCTCTCGCTTCCGTGAGATTATGTGATTGTTTAGGCGTGATTGGTATTGGCAATTTTGGTATTGCTGCAATGCCGAATGATGAGCGCATCCTTGTGACGAAACACGTGCGTTTCAAAAGCGTAATTCGTCGTTCCGCGCTTAAATTCCGTAAAAACATTACGCGGATGTTGTAGATCGTCGCTAAATGCGGCCTAATTGCTGAAATGAGGTCAGCTGGTAGGGAGCTGGAGTAATTTAATTTGTTGGTCGCGATATGGTACCATTTGAGTATGCATTGTATGAAGTGTGCTATAGCAGATTAGCAGCAGGTTAGATGGCTCATGGTCCCTACCTGCTTAGCACTAGATGACTTTTCGGAGTGCGGCATGACTGTCTTTTGTAGTGAAACTGGAATGTGCAGTTGCACACTCGTGTTCATCGTCGCTTGGTTTGAATGCTTTGCTTCCTTTATTCATGTTGTTTCTCTGTATGGTCCTAGTGAGTTCTAGTGTCTAGTTTGGACTATCCCGACATACTATCATGGAATATTATTTCAACCATGTCTAGTACAAATACCATTATGTCTGTAATTCACAATCCTACTCCAGTTCGTCGTTCATCACATACTTGATACTTGCATTATCTTTTCCCATCACCATTACTGGTGCGTAAACAAAGGGGGATGTGGTGAAACCTTCAAAGGATATTTTCTTTGCTGTTCTTGAAAGTGTTTTATATAACAAGATCTGATTAGAACAATTATCCTTTTTGTTCTAAACAATAAACAGTTCTACCATTTTTACACTATTGATGTATTGCACCTATCCATGTGTAGACGTAGCTGTATTTCTACAGGTTATCTATTATGGTGGTTCGTCACCTTTGGGTTCCCTTTGATTCATCTTATCTTGATATGCCTTTGTTCCCTTCACTCTCTTTTAAATCATGCCCAGATAGTTGTTTCCCTATTAGCTTACTTTAAGATCTCCCTGGTGATATGTGTTCTTGCCCCTTAAGAAAAAACTTGTCCACAATAAGTTACTGCTAAAAGGACTCAGCATGGAATGTTGCAGGGCTCTGTTTTGCATCCATACCCATCAAAAGAAGTGGTGTTAGCAACTGCATGATTACACTTTTTCTCATAATTGCTAATATGATCATCAGAATTTTTTTTCTTGAGATAGGTCATAGGTGACATATAAAGAACTCGATACGCTAGTTTGTTTCATATGATATGTCGATTACTGGGCTACTTGATTGTGTACTGACATTATAGAGGTTGTGAACTGCTTTGTGTGGATTATAATTTCTATATCGTGAATGGTATTGCCTGTTTCTAGAGATTTTTCTGCGTCCATCCTTCAGCTTGATCCTTGAAACCTATTAATAAAAAAACCTGTTAAGAACTGATAAATGAAAAGCTATTCTCCTAGAAATAACATGCCTGATTTCTCTTATCAATGTAGAAGAGAGTGAAGGGAGGGAGGGGGTTCTTGTTTTGTTTGTAACTTTGTATTGTTAGTGAATTTCTGTGTGCCTCTTGCATATATCTAGAGGGGAGATTAGGCTATCCTTCTTTGTACTGTTCTATTTTATTCCTTGTTTCTTGAAAATACAGCAGTGAGTAAGAATAATTGTTCAATATTACGAGGATGAGAAAGAGCCTATTTTTTCATAAACAAAGAGTTGGTACCCTAATTAATGTTATAGATGTGAGCTTAGCACAGGAACCTATTAGGCCTGGAGAGGGTTAAGAAAGCACGCTCCCATCCTAAAAATGTCTATATCAAGTTAAGGAAATTAAGCTCAAATTCTATTCACTATGTTCTGGGAAGAAATGTTTATATTTTATATTTAATATCTATCCCTTCTAAATGTATGTGTTGATGTCGTCACTTTAGCAATCCTCAGAATCTACTCTCCAGTGCACCTTGTAACCGTCATGGTTGTGTTACATTAGATGTTAATGAACCAACTATGTGTCTGAGTCTACTGCTTTTCCACTACAATGTCATGAGTTCTATCTTGAGAGAAGGCCCTCCGGGCTTCTGTGTGATTTTGTGAGTATTTAAATATCTATGATTTTATTACTGTTAAGTGAAATATGAACTTTCCTATATTCCTACCTTCTGCCACCAACACCACTCTCCTTTTGGCAGTTGAAGTATAATGCAGCAACTGGTGGTCCAAGATTGTAAAATGCTGAGAAGTCTCTGATGTTGAAATTTTGCCGCCATCCTGGTACATAAACTGTTTGCCGTGCTTCCTGTTTGAATAGCACAAAAACAATCCGATGAATTCCGGCTGGTGGCCGTGGACCTTCGTACGGAACTATTTCATTGCCTGAAACAGTGTGTATTCCTTATTAGACTTGCTTTGCTGTGATACAACTTTTGAAAGGTGAAGGTTAGGTTTCACCACCTCAGATTACAGACTTTTCTAACTGTTTTGGGCTACATGCCCTTTGACATTGTGATATAGAAATTTTCTGTTTTTTGGTGACATTACTGCCCATCCCCTCACCTCATTTGCTACTCACTGTAAATTCAATGAAGGTAGAAAATATCCTGTGGTACAGTTTTTTTTTAATTTTTTTAATGAAAACTAGAACTTAATGTATATTTATGTGGACCACGGTGATGCTTTACTAACTAAAGGATTAGTTATTGTATTGGTCACTGCAGATAGAAGTATTGCTACCAATAGCATATGCTGCATAACTTTCATAGTGTCCAAACATAAAAGTAAATATCCAAGTTGGAAATAGATTATGTACAGGTGGCATGCTCCCTTTAGTGACCAGCAGACAGAAAAAGGGTGGTAGATCACTTGCAGTGCCTACCATCAAATGTGAATCACAAAATTAGTAAACGCATGAGTTCTAGAATGATATGCTACTTCTGTTTAATTTGTTCAAAATTCACATAAAAGTTCTGTTTGCCACTTAAAATTCACTTTCAATCTTGATGGATTAGCAGAGAAGTGTGTCTGTCTGCTAGCCCAAGATAAACAAAACTGGCTAAGCCAGACGAGAGGATTGGGCTAATATATTGTGCATGCATTACCGAAGGTATGTTTATAACTCCAATAATGCTGCCTGGCTCCAAAGAAGTCTGCCATGCCATTTTTTACAGATAATGTGGCAAAGTCGCAATACTAGTGTTTTTCTATGGGAACACGGTACTAATGTTCTGTGACAACCATAACTATGTTTTGTTTGCTCATGCTAACATGTACTTGTGAACTCTAGTAGGCAGCTTCTTTGGTATTTTGTTTTCATTGGAAATACCTGTCTTTCCTCTAAATGCTAGGCCCATTCTAGTATTTTGTTTTCACTTGGAAATGGAAGTTCCCATGTTTGAAAAGTTTGAAGGATGTCTCACATATTTTGTATATAACTGTATCTTGTGTTTCTGTGGGCCCACACAGAAGATACCATTGGGAAGCAGTGAAGCGGTAACAGCTGTCCATCTACTTGATTTCCAGTTGAAGTCTCGCCAAACTGACTAATGTGATTACGTGGGGCCCACAGAAAGTTACATGATGTCAGATTATCAGATACTCAACTTGAGGCGCTGTTGGGCAGATAACAACCGTCCAACTGCTTAACCTGCATCAAAAATAGGTGCAGTCACATATTAGAGCGGGGCCCATCCCCCTCTCTCTAAGGTGCTTTGCATTTGATTCACAGGTATGTGTATCTAACATGATTCTGTATTGTTTAGTCTTCAATATATCAATATATCAGGCAAACCTGTTAGCACTCATTAATTCGAAAAGACATTGATTTGGAAAGGAAGTTATTGATTTAGATTTTAGCATACTGAATCAATCATATATGGAAAGTCTCAATTATGGAGCCTGGGTACCATGGTGCCCCTGTTATTTATAAAAGACAAGTATAGGGATATTGAACCAGAATGTCTGATTAAAGACGAAAATTTCAGCATATGGTACGATAACCTACTAAATGCACCTGATGCAGATGTCAGTGAATGATAGTGTATGTGCAGATGTCAGTGAATGATAGTGTATATGGCTCCAATTGAAATTTGTTTGGGGACGACAAACAATTATTGACTTGATCCTAGTTTTTGAGTTCACTACAAGATGCATTAATCTTCTAAAAGTCCATGCGCATATCTTTCCTTGCAAAATTTGACTGCAATACCGCTGGCATGGATGTCAGGTTTATAACTAGCGATGCACTCTCTTGAGTTGTTGCATAGGTTTCTCCCCTGCAGATTTCTAGCTTGAAACTCTAAAACACAAGCCTGCTACACCAAATACATGCATCAAGGCTTGCATTGTAAATGTGTTACTTAGCATCTTAGAAATTTATGCAAACACTTGCTAAGCAAAAACAGTTTCATCAAGGCATCACAGGTATTTTCTTAGTTCATAGGAATGTTTTTTTTGTCAAACATGTTACATAAGCAATGGTGTTACCATAATTACTTATTTCTGTTTGTAACATCATATGCTCGCCATTTGACTTAGATTTTATTAACCACATGGCTTATTACATTGCTAAGAGTACCAGTTAAACGTTTAAATCTAGTGGAAGATGACATTGACATGGGTTATGTGATTTTTCGGATCAAATGAATATCAAAGTATAGAACAATAAATAGCATTGTTTTTTTTTTTGCTTGGAACAATTGAACAAAGATTTTAATACCAAAATAATTTGAGTCAGTTTTTGCTGATTGTGTTATTGTAACAACAATGTTGAACGATCTTTATATGTCATATTTAGTTATTCAACTATCAGAGAATATGTAAGACGTTACCCACCAAAGCGTGCATCAGTTGCCTCTGGGATGTCTGTAACCAACCTGTAGAAAATAACCAAGAAGAAAAGAAACAAGACTTCACCTTTAGATCTTTGATTGGCATCAGAAGTAGAACTACTAATACATATAGCAAAATAAAGTACGTAAGTGGTAAATCATATATAAATTAACCAAAATGTTCATCTATGGTCAAGTTGGGAGTTTCTGTAGCGAGTGGTGAGTTGCACAATCACAGATCACATTAAACAGTCTATTATATGATATTTAGAGGTAGAGTATGGTGCCACATTCTTTTATCTTGATAGCAAGCAGTGACAGGGATTTGATCAATCGACCAAACAGAGAACTCTAGTGTTGTGCATGGCCATCCTTTTCTTGAAACAAGAGTTTTTGGAACATAAAATCAGTTCTTTATAAATTTCTTTGGTGTGAAATGTTATGACTCTTCTATATTACTGTCATAAGAAATGGTTGTTATATCTTCTGCTAGCTTGGTTATCTTCTAGATATTCCTAGCCACTATTCTCAAAGTTTATAAATTCAAATTGCATTTGTCTTGTTTCTAAACAAAATAAACAACCATAATTGTGATTTTAACATGCATAAAAATTTTACTAGCAATATATTCCATTACTTATAAGCATTGACGCTAGCACTTGATTCTTTTGATGAGTTTCTTTGAACTCTAAGATTATCAGCCTTTCTTTCCCATAGTTTGCCCATAGCTGTATAATTTAGCTTGCATGCATGTCTCTGTGATACTTTTCATGTTGATATCATACTTAATTCCTTATTTGATTAATGTTTTGTCACTTCACCATTTTATGTTGAATGATTGTAGCACTTGAGAATGATGTCCTTAAAGACTCAGGTCCATGAATGTTTTCTTTTTAGTTTGTCCACGAACTAGTTAATAGGAAAATTTACTGAGTACCTTGTCCATGAAAAGTTGGTAAAATATCTTCTTGAAGATTATAGAAACTATTAAGATTCTATAACAAAGGTGCAGTATTGATTGTTTTATTTCAGCTACAGAATATCAATCAAACTGAAAGACTAGTGAATGTTGATAAGAAATGACAATCTGAACAGAGACTTAGGTTAAGGGAATTACGGTGATAGAAAAGAATTAGGTCATCACAGAAACTGTACTTTCTTACCCAATAGCATATAGAACAAGAGTTCTTCAGCTGTTGATGGATGGAAAAGAAACACCCCCCTCCTTTTTCGAGAGGGCTGCATTCCAATCCTGCATGTTATCTAGGTAAGGGGTTCTTGAACTATAAACATAACAATAATGTGGCAAGTAGCACTCATTGGTTTCTTATGAAATGTGGCATTATTGAGAGTTTATGGAAGCCACTATGCAACACTTTACTTGTATAATAAATTTAATAAGCTCACCAATGCAAATATTCCCTGTATTCTGGTTTGCTTGGACTTGGCGCATCTGGATCCACCATAACCTTATAAGAGGAAGATTTGTATTTTAGCATTTAGATATAGATAAAGAATCAATTGTATACGGCATACCTTATATAGGAGCTAGGACATGACTCTAAAGAGAAAAACAAAAAGTGACCTTGGTACCATACTCTATGGTGCTGTGCAACAAAAGAGACCATAAAAGTAAGATGGTTTTGGCCTTTTGACCTATAGTGTTTTCTTTAAAAAATATATGATCGTGCTTCATTTGGTTATTTGGTACCCTAGGGTGTATATGCATTTAATGAGAACCCTCCTCTCCATGCTAATCCACTTGGTGCACCTTTAAATTGTCCTAAAATTTCTCCCAAGCTCTCTCTTTGGCCGCCGTTGCGACCTTGGGTCTGTTCTTCCCTGAGTTGCCACCGGCGCCGCCTCCCCTGACCCTGGCAGCTGCAGATCTGCCGGAGGAGGTTGCCGGGCCACCGCTGGCTGACATCCTCATTAGGCCGCAACTCCCTCCATGGCTGCTGCCATGCTCCACTAACCTGAGCTCATCCGCTCCCTCGAGCCCATTCTAGCCACGGCCACCGCCTGCTGCCTCCTCTCTTGGAGCGCCGACGCCGCCTTCTATTTGCTGGACAATAGTCCTTATTATTGGTTCTTTTACTCTCTTCTTGGCTGGCTTTGGGCTTCTTCAGTCACGCTGTCATGTTTTGGTTAGTACTTGTTGTTTTGGATGAGGGGTCTGCTGCCTGCGACTAGGCTAAGTTTTGCTGTTGGTGGGCTGTGTGTGTCATGTTTGTTGTTGCTAGTTATCCTTTGAGTATTTTCATTCTTAATGTTGTTGCTTCCGTTGCGTTCATCTAAGTCCATAGGATCTATCTTTCAGTTCGTCAAAACTGTACTAGCCCACAAATTCCTTGTCAGTCAGCTGATTGCTTTGCTAGCCACGGTCCGCCCTCTTGGATCGAGTGTGGCCCTCTTCCTCCTTTTCGCATTGCAGCACTCACTGCACTTCTCTTTAAGTCGTCACAGATCGTAGAAGTTGTTATGATACCGTTACTCCTCTTTGAGCCGCCGCCTCGAGCTTCTAAAGCCACCGTTCTTCCCTTCCACGTCTTCGCCGTCTCGGGCTTCGATCTGCATCAGCATGCTTCTATCCATCCTTCATCGGCTTGATGTGACAACTCTCTCTATTTGTATCGGCTTCATCATATTCTTTGTCGTATTGTTATGGTCAACTTTGCTCCTGCTTGCCTTTGCTTTTTTAGCCTTTGCACTTTGTGCTGTATGGATTACCGCACCACCTCGGATCGGAGGAGATCATTTGATACTCAACATATTTTCTAAGAGCTGCATGCTACACGACATTATTAAGACTTGGACTTTGAATTTCCCCTGTTGTAGTGTCAACCCTTTTAAATATAATGTTATTGCATATGTCTTACATTTGAGGAGGGAGGAGTTAAGGGTATTTATGGTATTTTCTATTGTCGTACGGTTTAATCTTATATCCCTTGTGTCTTATACTATATATTGCCCCTTTGTGCTGTGCAATACATCCGACTATTCACATTTGCATTCCTTCTCTTCATCTAACATAGTTATCTTCTTTTATCTACTTTTCTATAGTGGGTCTGGGCTGGAGAATTGCACACGGGATATTCCATGGATAGTCTAATTATTTTCTGTGTGTAACTGTGTCAATTCAGTTGTGTAGAGGATATTCATAGGCAGTGAGTTGCAAACTTTAATATGATAGTGCTTTACGCTCCAACTTTAAGCAAAGCAGACATAGTAGGACCTTATCCTATTCAATATCCTTGTACCACATTGTACAAACAAGATAGGGTGCAGAAGCATATTCTAAAGCGGCATGTACCATACATGTACAAATGTACTTAATCATTATCAAAGGGTTATTATGTGATGTTCATGCATAACCAACAAATACCATCTGGGGTAATAGTTTATTTTTGTTCTCACTACAATATTCTGTACAACCTAATTAACTATATCTCTTTTATTTCTATCATCAAAAGCCACCTATGGATTTGTTAAATAACATATATTTGTGCAAGTTTGGTAGCTTGTTTTTACTGAAACAGCATTTAGACTTGTGCATAAGTTCTTTAAAACATAGGTTGCTTTGAGTAAGGAACCTGTTGTATAAATTAGTGTGTGGTATGCATGAGTCGCTCTAAGAGCTTATCTGATTATTCTAGGCATTACCTCTTCTCACACGAGATTAATATTTTTAGTTGAAGCTTTGCTTGAATCAAAGGTCATGTTTCACCTTACCTAACACAATGCCCAAAAAACTTGTACACTACTCAGATCATGATCCTACAAGTTATTATGTCACTTACAAGTGTGTAGAGCTTTGTTTGGTCATGACCCTCAATCTCAACCTGTGGTGCATTGAGCACAGCAGATGATCGTAGCCCAGTGCCATTTGTAATCTCCTTCTCACCATAATTAATCCTCATCGCAGCTGACTTTACGAAAGGATCCAACACATCACCAATTACCTGGCTCAATGCCAAAGGATCCCTGCCTCGCGACATACTTTGGAACAATTATTCAACTGATGGCTATAGAGGAGAATTTTAGTGATCCTTCGTTGACAAGGGGATGGGAAATATTCAATATGATGGAGGGGCTAGCTAATAGAATTTTTCTGTGGGGGAAGAACAGAGCAGTTCGTCGTAAATTTATATTAGGAGTGAAGCATCCACTTTATGTTCACAACATTCCATTGAGCACTATGAGCATATGGAATCTAACTTTTCATATAATATTATTTTCCCTTATAGTTGCTTCTTTATTGCATGGAAATGTAGAGCACCTATCAACCTCCAGATGGCCTAGTTGTAGTTGAAGATGTATGATCTTTGTGAATGAAATCTATGGTCAGTTTTTTCCGCATATATTCTCCAAAGATCTGGAGGTATGTTTAAAGCTCCAAGAGTTAGCCTCCCCTGCATGGCGCCTTGCCTGGGCAAGGCCGAAGGTTTGTTATGAGTCATTTCATGTTCAATGATACTTCTCTGAGTGGTGAGCACTCAGCTGGAGAAAGAATCTTTTTATCAACATCAGAATGCAAGAGTATGAAACCTGGGGAGGTAGAAGCAGGCCATTAGCAATCTTCTTTCTTCTTTTGTGCTTTTCCTTGATGGCTATTGGAATATCTAGTATTTCACCCTTGAGTGGAAAACTATTCCCGGGACCTGTCCTACAAGACCCTTGTTCACGTGCTTACCTCCCATGTATGCTAGCTGATTAGTTGGTGTGTCTTCTATGGTATGGTATGTGTTCCACCAGTCACCTACTGAGGCTTCGTATGGACCATAAGGACAGTCAGAGATGCTTTATAACAGACAGTATAATGTTGAAAACTTCAGATCATGGAAATAAAACTAACAGGATGTGGCTCTTCTTGTTTTCTTGTGAACAGTAGGTTGTCTTATTGTGATTCAATTTCAACTTAACTTGGACCTCCTTTCGGACTATGACATCTTATAACGAGATTAGGAAAGCTCAACCTTCCAATATTTGGATACCATGATGTAGCCTGCTTGACCTGGTGAGGATAGCTAATTCTTCTAAGCTGTACTGTCGGTACCTAGAGAATGTGGCAAGTCTTGAATCTTGATCAGGATGACCAAGTGGGTGACGGAAATGTACTGGCAACTGCTATGATTGATACTTGTTGAAACTTGAAAGATTTTGCTCATCCTCTTGATGGAGAACTGGTCCTTCACACATCTACGTTCTCATTATGGAGGTATTTCACAATCTAATCTAATGGGTTTGGAAATTCTTTATCACCAATTGCAGGGTTCAATTTAACTCAATGTAATGATTAAGACTGTCTTCTACAAGCTTTCAAAAAAAATCTATGCAACTGCTTGACAAATTAAGATGGTATCTGATGGACCATGAGATGAGACTATGATGCTTGTACAAGACTCCCTTTTGACAAAATGGTATCTCGTTTTGAACTCAAAGAAAAAAAATGTTAATGTGCTTATACTACTACTACAACAACAAAACTTTTTGTCCTAAACAAATTGAGATAGGCTAAGAATGAAACCTAAAAATTGTTAATGTGCTTATACAACAACTTCCAAATAAGTTGAGGTAGGCTAGGAATGAAACTTCTCAAGATCAAAGAAACGAGAGCCTTATAACAAATCCTACAAGGCAAAAACCCTAAACCTGCATACTGCCATTTGAGCAGAGAGCCTAAAACATCGTTTCTAAATCTTCTTCTTCTTAAGGATAAGATATGATTGATTTATTTGTTTCCTTATATACTTTGGTGTCTTATGAATCGATGCACAATATTTATAATATGGTATTAGAGCTAGGATACTAACCTTAGTTTTTTCGCATCCGTCGCCGCCACTGGGTTGAGCCGCCGCTGCCATCTGGTTGCTGCTTGTCTGCCCCGCCGCCGCAACTCCATATTTGTATCTACATCTATTTTACTCTCATCAACTAGCATTACATCATCAGTGAAAAGTAGACACCAAAGGATATTTTTTGTATGTTCCGTATAACCTTATCCATCATTAAAGTAAAAATATATAGGCTTAACGTTGACCTTTGTGTAGTCCTATTTTAATCTGGAAGTCATTAGTATTACCATCACATATATTGATGTTAGTCCCAACATCTTCGTACATATCCTTGATTAGGGTAGCATATTTTGTTTGGATTTTTTTTTTCTTTGAAGCATCTATCACATGACCTTTCTTAGCACTTTATCATAGGTTTTCTTCAAGTCGATAAACATCATGTGAAAATTCTTCTTTTGCTCCCTGTATTTCTTCATCAACATTCGTATCAAGAAAATCGTCTCTGTGGTCGACCTCTTGGGCATAAAACTAAATTGGTTTGTCGTCACGCTAGTAACTCTTCTTAAACGGTGCTTAATCACTCGCTCCTAAAACTTTATTGTGTGACTCATGAGGTTAATTCCTATAGGATGGCTTATATTTCGGGAAAAAAATATTTTGTTAGGTAAAGTATAAGGTTTGTTGACATTTGACTATTAGAGAAGAGTTTAAAAAAAAGCTGTAGACACTTCTGTTGTAGGTGAGAATTGCACAGGACTTCACCACAGTTCCATATTTTATCCAGTGGTATATTTTCTTACCATGGTTATGTTTTTCTGTGATATGTCCATATGGTGTCATGTAAGGTGCAACTGATCTTTTTATTGTCTGTGTCCATTTTCATACCATCGTCACGTATTCATGTGTAGCTACTTCTCTCCTTGTCCGCAGATACAGCTGTACAGGATCATTCAGACCAGACAGTAACCAGAGAAGCGTCTCCCTGTTCGAGTTGCAGCATAAATGTCTTGATATCATCAGAATGAGGCCATATTACAGATTCCTCATAGCATTTAAAATCTGGTTGCAAGCAGAAATTTCACCTTTGATGTTACGAATGGGCATTTGGACTTTCCAAGCAACAGAGGATAGATATTGGATGGTTTTTTTTTTGGGTTGTGGTTTATATCTTTTAGTTAAAATTTTCGAATTCTGAACTGTTTACGAGAGGCAGTACGTAGAGAGAAATAGTCGTATACGATTTTAGCCGATATAGCTAAATTCGATGTAGTTTGTAAAGGAAAGCGCGTAGACTACGGAAGTAGAAAATAAAACTTTTCTACCGCGCACACCAGGACATCATGCTAAGAAAGGATCATGGATCATTACCACTAGAGTGCAGCGCAGCGGAAGAAGAGTTGGAAACCGATCCAACCACGTGCGTCGAGGTAGTAGTGGAAGTAGCTGATCGTCCCGAACAGATCATCTCCTCCACGCGATCAACCACACCACGAGCGGATCCAATCTGCAGGTTGTTAATGCCGATCAACACCGCAACAAGCAGTGCCTCCACCGGTATCCACACGTCTGGGGCTGGAACGCTGATTGCGAGTGTACTAGCACTCGTGAGCGGCTAGGGTTTGACTCGGGAGGGGGTGGTTAGGGTTAACAGGAGCGTGTCCCCTCAGCCCCTCGCCTCCATATATATAGACATCCTCACTTGGACATTGTGGACCGAGGCCCAATAGGAGTCTATTCGGATCTCTATCCGAATTGAGCCCATATCCGAATCATATTCGAATTAGTGTTCCAACCCGTTAAGCGTGCGACCCTGTAGGTTCACGTATACTTGGTCATGACCCGAAAACGTCTTTCCGGTCACCCTGTTAATAGCGGCCTCTAGTAAGACATATTAACCCTAAAGTATACGTAAAGATCATATCGGCTGAACCTGTAATGTTCTCATGTACGAATCCCTTTGCCTCACGATATAGATTGAGCTCAAGGCGAGACCTGTGTCATCCTCTTAATAACTCAATCACTCTCTCGATTCCGTGATGGATTATATACTTGTGATTGACTCCTCAATCACTTTGGTATGGCCATGCACTTTCATAATCTATTACGTCGAGGGGCCTAGAGATATCTCTCCCACAAAGAGGGGCAAATTCTATCTTGATTATTCACATCCAACTACATGTTTCATGACAAACCCGAAGACTACTTTTATGACTACTCAGTTACGGAGTAGTGTTTAGTAGTCCCAAAATAAGCTACTACGCATGTTGGGAACCATGATGATCTCAAGTCTAAGGATTTTACATAAACACTACTTGAGACCAATTGATGACACATGAAATCTCTGCAGTGTCTCATGGCGGGTCTATCCAACATATGTTCACTAACACATGTCCATATTATTGATTTGGTATCACCATACCATGATCCATGAAACATAATCATCAATCAATACATATTCTAATATTTGTCTTTGAATCATATTTGTTCCTCATATGATATATGATCAGGGATCATTTAGAAATAGCAACATTTTAGCATTAAGAGTCTCATGAATAAGTCACATACTCATTGATCAATAATGATAATGTCTATTTTAAGGAACAAAGTAACATATCATAAACATAGTATGTGATATATACAATATCTTCATGTTGCCTCTAGGGCATA
The DNA here is from genome assembly GCA_036346265.1 of Melocanna baccifera. Lineage (NCBI taxonomy): Eukaryota > Viridiplantae > Streptophyta > Magnoliopsida > Poales > Poaceae > Melocanna > Melocanna baccifera. Next base: position 16,782,815 of record CM070702.1, read on the forward strand.
TCACTAACAGTTTGTACTACAATCTACCTGTAAACTCCGTCTTAAAAAAACACACTGTTTAAAATTATAGCAAATAAAAGTCAAAACCTAAACCAAGTCCTTTCGAACCCACCCACTATCACCCTATGCAGCTTGCATTCAAATTGTACCTGCAAGAGCACCACATGCAGCTGCCTCGGCTCTTCACATAAACATCTATATCGGGAGTGCCATGAAGAATACATGCAGATTTTATATTTTCAATTGCGAATAAAAGGTGAGGACCACTAGCTGCTACATTTTGCACCTTTTGCTTTTGTGTAAACTTCAGAATAAGTACTCTGTACCGTGACAAGGCTTTTTTAACCTTTTCTGGTTAGCATCAGTGTTACCGGGACTTGCGTGTGTACTTTTTTTTTGTATGTCAACACGCGTTGGACGCGGTGTGGCACGTCTCAGATGTGGCTCCGGCGAGATAGCTACTAACGAAGAGAGAGGACCACAACCAAGCAGGTTTGAGAGAGGAGAAGAGCCGAGCAGCCGCCCTCGTCCTCCTCACGCCCGATGTTGGTGAGGCCATGGTGGAGGCGGTCAGGCGCTGGCGAGGCCATGGCTGCGGCGCAGGAGGGGTGAGCAGCCGTTGGTGCGTGCGGTAGCTGTAGGCACTAGACAGAGAGGGACAGCGCCAGGGAAGCCAATACTACAAAAGTTTATAGAAAATTTACGGAAGACAATATAAATCTCCAAAATTCATACCCAATTCCTTCATCCAAACGGGGCCTTAATGAAATTACATGATAAGGGGGTACCATTAGTTTCCAGGAAACATAATTGCATATGGTACAAACTATTTGACATTTAGATAACTACTTTGCATGTGCACGGATACCAAGTTGCTTGGAGACATGCTAATACACGGTGAGATCACAACCCACTTTTCGTCATCTAACAATCTTCTTGGAATAAAGGTGCAGTCTTGCAGATCAGATAGGCATCTCCACCGGGACGTTGCTAGCAGAAAGGCAGAAGATCAACTTTGAATATTTAGAAGTTCTTGCATGACAATCACAAGGGGGAAAAGGCACCAAGGAATTTCCCCGCACTGCAAACTACCTACACCCATCTTCTGTGGATGAACTCTCGCCATGCCAACCCCCTCTGGTCCCTCTAGACTCTTCGCGGACCAGCTCAAAAACGGTGCTAAAGTCTATCTAATCCAGGTGAGAGCTGAATCTATTCTAATGGAGTGCAACCTTATCATTTCGAAAATCTGCATCTAAAGATGCTAGGTGAAGCTTACTGCATACTCTTTCGGTAATTGTTTTAGCAGCTAATGCTGGATCCTGGGGGGGCATGCTATCTGTGTTAGATTGCTTTCTACGAGCTTACAAGTATGGCTTTTGGCATTGGTTTACTGGTTTCACTAATTTCTCAGGCCAATTCATCCGGTTTTAAGAACTATAGGTTAGACCCTTTACCCTTAATACACGTCATACATGACAAGTTTGGTGTAACACCCCGGTCAAACAAAGACCCGGAATGCTACCCAACTAGAAGCAAAAGAATGATAACTAGTTACATTATATAAAATTTCGGCAGAGCCTCCTTTGTTATTTATCTAGATCAGATATTCTAAAAGCAAAATCAATTATAATAGACAATCCTCAAGTAATAAGTTCGAGGCTAAGCAAATAGTCTAAAGTTTACCAAACCATTCATGGATATAATACTTAGAGAAGAGCACCGAGAACACCTTAAATTCTCATTACAATTAAATCCAAAGATAATAATCAGATGGTATCTAAAAGGTTCTTGCATCAATCATTTAATCCTCCTGCTTTTATTTCTGTTCTGTGTGGAATGTGCATGTGCAACAAGCTTATTCCTTCCCTTTTCCCATGCATGCCGATCTTATAACGGTACCTAAATAAAACAACAACAACAAGAGTGAGTTCAACGACTCAGCAAATATAATAGATAGAACGAATTCATTTATGCCCATCACTTCACCAACCCATTCATCATCCATATAAACAAGCCATGCAATGCACAATGATCAAAAACTCTTTATCTCTTTCTCTTTTGCATTTTACCGGTAATGCAAAGTGTGCATCCGTCGATGCACACCCATGCCTGTACCACCTGGTACATGGACCAATTGCCCATACTCTACAAATATGGGGACCTGTAGCCCGTCATGTCATCAACATGACGGAGACCTTGGCGCTTAGTCATCTCGTGATCAAGACTTCAAATAATCAACATGATGCATATGCGTGAATGCTCCAATAAAATAATTCTTGCATTCACAATATCTATGCAATCAACATGATGCATATGCGTGAATGCTCCAATAAAAATAATTCTTGCATTCACAATATCTATGCACCAGAAATACTCATGAACACTATAATTTGCAACACCCCTATATAGCACCAATACATTGTTACCACAACCATAAACACACATATATTCATACCATTGAACAAACATTGAACTTCCACCTTATCAATATTAAACCCTCATTATACTTGCCTTAACCGCAAGAAAATGGAGAACATGTAGAAGGTGCCGCCTTTGGGATCCGTCCTCCACCTGAATAATCTTTACTATTATAAAAGAAGCAATTGGTGGTTGGTCTGTCGTCACTCCTCTTCTCTCAACCATTCGATCTGATTACGAGATAAAATCCGAGCGGTCTATCTCGTAGCCCCCTCCTCCCACCCCGCGCGCCGCCTCCTCCCTCTCTTTCTCTCTCTCGCAGCACCCCCCCGCGCGCCGCTCCTCCTCCCCCTACCCCGATCTGCCTCCCCCTCGCCTCCCCCTCGCTCGCTCTTCCCCCGCCGCCTCCTCTCCCCACCCCGCGTCGCCCCCGCCGCTCCTCCCCCCACCCCGCGTCGCCCCCGCCGCCTCCCCTCCTCCCTCCCAAGCACCGCCCTCGCTCTCCCCTGCCGCCCCGATCCGCCTCCCCCTCGCTCTCTCCCCGCCGCCCCCTCGCTCTCCCCGCCTCCACCTGCGCCGCCGCCTCCTTCCCCTCCCCACCCCGCGCCGCCGCATCCTCCTCCTCCCACCCGCGCCGCCGCCGCCTCCTGCGACCCTTGTTGTGCTCTTTTTATTTCGTGTAAATAACCATTTCTTTCACTCTCTGAGATCATTCATGCAAAGTGGATACCTGCAAAACACATCCTCCCCTCTCCGTCCCCCGCACCGCCGCCTCCTACTCCCCACCCTCGCCGCCGCATCCTCCCCTCCTCGCGCGCCGCCTCCCCCAACCCCCCGCGCCGCCGCCTCCTCCCCTCCTCCCCACCCGCGCCGCCACCTCCTCCTCCGCCGCGCGCCTTCTCCTCCCCACCCGCGCCAGCTGCCGCCTCCTCCCCCCCAGCCCTTTCCCGGCGTTTCCACGTTTCGTCGCTGCCCCGGTGATCTCGCGACGCGACTGCCGCCATCGCAGATCTTGCCAAGGGAGCGCGGGCTCGGTGAGCTCAGTGATCCTTGGTTAATTCGCATATCACAACGCTTAAATTTTGGCATGTACGATATATTACCTTTGTTTATTTGTGGTGAGAACTTGATGTCGATGTGATCATTCAACCGCCCAGTCCTCGATGCGCTAGGGAATCGGTTCCATGTGCTTCGTATGACTCTTGGATGGTTTCTGTTTCTGAAGGCCAATTCCTCTCGCGGATAGGGCCAACTGATTTCCTCAAGGTGACTCTCAGGCTACTTAATTTGATGTACCATTCACTCTACTTGTAGCACGTACAAGTTCTTAATTTGCAGTGAGTTGTTTTGATACTCATTCATATGATTGTTCTTTGATTGCTGGGTAGGATTTGATGGGGAATTGCTAATAATATGCCTTGTAATTGGTTAACATTTTTTGGAGTAACCGATGTGCATTGTTACAACTTACAGGAAATGTTATTTCTTTCTCAAACATATCATGGTTGCTTATGGAACTTAGTAGTGCTCTATCACATTTATTCGGTGTTAAATGTTAACCTTTTGTTTGTCAGGATGCTCTGGTGAGTAGTGATTACATTCTGACTTGTAATTCCTGCAGGACCTTGAGACATATGTCGGTGTTGATGTAGTCCAAGAGTAGACAAAGCTCTTTGGTGAGCTCTCTTTATCGATATTTAGTTTCTTAGGAAAAAGGTTTTTGGTTGTAGTAGACTCATCTGAATCATTGAAAAACGCATGATAGGTAATGCATTCCTCTTTGTGCGTTTTAACTCTCATACACTTCATCATGTAAATTTGTACAAGAATCGTGATTCAAATGTGAGAGCAAGATTAATTTTTATGACAAATTATATTTTCATCTTAGGCTACTGTTATGGTCCATTAAAACGTGTGCTAATCCAATACTAAAAACAATCTCCCACCATGTTGCGTGCCACATCACGTGTTACTGCCTAACGGAGGTCGGCTTCCATTGTTTAGTCGCTACCCTTTTGATATGGTTTGTGCTTTGAAATTTGATTACCCCTTTGCTGTTTTGAATGCAGAATTTTGGCCGTGTCATGATGGCCCTTGTGGTAGATGTTTCTCGTTTTGAAGGAGTGCCGATGGCACCTCCAGACCCAATTCCTTAGGGCAGGCAATGAAAAGGTATTGTCCTACTGATGTATTTCGGCTGGCAATTTGGTTCTATACGCATAAAATTTGGTTCGTAAATTCTTCTATTTTTTTATGCTGGATGCACAACTATGCCTGCTTTTATGTAATAGCTCATTCTCGTCATCGGCCCCGCCGTGAGCGGCAAGGTGATGGCCCCCTACTCCCCGCCTGCTTTTCACTTCGTGCTTAATTTGTTTTGGAGGGTTTGCTGTGATGACGAGGTGGTTGGTTCAATCTTCAGCGCTGATTGGGATTCGGGGTGAATTGGTTCGTCGCTACGGTATATGTGAGATATGCAAGTAGCCCCTTAGACTCTAGACTATTTATAAGACTAACACCCCCTCTCAAACTCATGGTGGATCAATAACACTGAGTTTAGAGAGATAGAAGCTATTGGTTTCAGAAACAAAAAGAGTATTGTGATTTCCATGTGCAACATTCTTTTCACTCTTTCCTCTCTTTACCTTCAGTAATGATACCATTTTAGCCTCTGATCTGCAGAGTTTTCAAGTGCTTTTATTAAGTCCATGTGCACTACAATAAAAACTTCACGTTTATCTGAGAAATTGTATTGGTTTAGACATTTGAAGTAGTTTAGTATTCTTGGCTTGGCGGAGGCTCGAAACAACGATATGTAGTTGTGCGGTGACAAATACATTCATCTTGACACTCTCATATGAACATCTCGAATAGATGATTATACTCATGTTCTTATTATCTTTGTACATATCTGAAATCTGAATCAACTTTGAGATGCCACTTGTCTCGCTGATAGAATGATAGAAATCCCATGTTTTGTCATTTTACATTTTGCTTGTTCCAGATCTTCTTATGGTCAAAGGTAATTTGCTTTAATGTGGTGTTCTCGGCCGAAATATTAATCTCGATACTATCATGTAGGTTGGTGATTCTGACATGGTGAATTTCTCAATTTCATACCACTGGATTTGAGAAAAGAGACCGAGTAATCTTGTTTTTTTGTCGAATCTCATTTCTTAGTTTCCAAATGTCAAGCTGTTTACATCATTTATTGCTCTTAGTTTATTGAGAAAAACTCCTCTAGATTGAGTTATTGTGACCTTTTATCACTTGAATTTCCGAGATCCCTAGGCAACATCTTTGTTTCGTTAGCATGCATATGGATGCAACTTTCATATATTATATTATTTTACGGAGGACACATTTCCATCTTGCCACGTCAAAACATCGGTGTCAATAGCACACTTGTGACTTGACACTACTAATGTGTTCTTGCTCTTCATTCTTTATTGTGATGAAATTATGTTTGATTTCAACGGTATCGCCCCGCCTTAGAAGTTTTAATTGAGTCGCCTTTTTTTTTTTGGGTGGGAAGTGGTGCGGTGGTTCGTCATATCGGAATGGCTATAAGTGCTACTGATGAAAATGTTTCACAAGCTTGAAATGTATTTGATCCTTTTTCCGTCTTGACTTTTAGATTTCCTATGCATTCCCATGGCATGCTATGGTTGGATTTTAGGGCTTATGGAAATAGACGACCATTGGGTGCTGTTCTTGATGGAATTAGGAAAATAGTTTTCGCCTTAGTGACTTTGTTTGTTATGCTATACAGTACTTGCTCATGAGCATACAAAGAATTCGACATGTCTCCTAGAACGTCTTTATACTTGATAAAATCAATTCTTGGCTTACACTGTGGTCATATAAATGTGGTGTATATACGGAAGAATCATGTATATAATGCACCAATAGCCTTGCATTATGTTGACCTGATTTCTTTGTTCCTCATGTTATCACCCTTCATATTTGGCCTTTCATATAATTAAGCGACAAAATTCTGTTTTTTTGTGATCTAATTCACCAAGTTTTCTCACATCGGTCACTTAAAGAAGTTTCAATCTCGTGCTCTTCTATACCATCAGAAAGGAAACATCCAAAGACTAATCAATGGTTCTTGTTTCCCTTTGGATGACATGTGTATATAGATGAGATTCCTTTAAAATGGTAATCGATAGTAATATACTTCTTGGAAGTATTGCTTCAATTTTCTTTTGGGTATTTCTCTTTAGGAAAAGGGTATATGCGGTAAGTTAATAGAGTATATGAACATGGCATGACATGGTATGAACATGTATGTTTTGTTTGATACATGATGACGTAAGAAAAAGTTGATATTTATTATTCAGTTTGAGATCATATTTGATAGTATGCATTACTTTTATTTGGTTTTCCGTTGCAACGCACAGGCACCTTACTAGTAATTATAATAATTGCTAAGATAACCGTAGCGAACCCTCGCTCAAATAAAAATAAATACGCACTAGCACAATTCGTCTATCTCGGTTCCCAAATCCCAAATCTTACCGGTCACCCCGCCTACCTCTATGGATAGTCCACATCAAAAATTCATATCTATTGGCACAGGTGTCCGAATAGGGTGTTCTTTGACTTTCTGGAAAGATAATTAACTTATCTAACTAAACCTAGTTGGGGTGCCTCCCTGATTCGGCCATCTCCTACCCGTAACATCCAACTCTCTAAAATATCGACTCATGTGCTGATCTCAGACACAGACTCATGTGCGTCTAAAAGTTCAGACCCCATGATGCCATTCCTTGATGGTCAACCCACTGGACCTGTAAAAATACTATATCTGCCTTTGTGGCCATCCTACCAAACCTACCTAATATGCTTCTGGGGATGAAGAGGTTTTCCATAACCTTGAGTCCTAGACAAGTCCTTTTTACTGCAGGATTACCTGAAAACTATCTAATAAGGAGTCTCTTGTTAACACCCTAGTCTAGTTAAGATAGAGCCCCTGTACGCAGTGGAAAACAAATTTGTTCGTTCTAAAATAAAACTGATTCCATTGACTTCCAAAAACATCAGTTTAGTTACTTAGTATCCACTCCACGGATTCAATCCGCTTTAGTTTACCATAAGTACCCATACGAACATATAAAGCCAGTTTGATCCATTACAAAATGAGGGACTAAAACCTGATTAAGCTTGATCATACCACTCGGTTAGGGCCTATAAATAACAACCAAATTGGAAATATCAAGCCCATAAATCATCCAAGCACAGGATCTGAACACTAGGGCAATTCTAGTCCCAAATCTCCTTACCTTAGATCCCAATGATAGTATTGACCCTAATGTTTGGAGACTACCAGTGACGATAGTATACAACCTTAAGTCTTACATTACGAGGTAGACGTGTGACGAATCGATGAGCGATGTTAAGCCCAAGCGAAGTATTTACTAAGCGAGAGGAAATAAATAGGAAAAGTCTAAAATTGCGTTTCATAAAGAATTGATAAGAGACTTACTCCAACGTTCCGATGTCTGTTCCGATTTCGAGGACGAAATCATTTTTAAGGAGGGGAGATTGAAACGCCCCACATTTTTAATTAACCTTAAGTGATGTGTTAATAGGTTAAGTGAGATTAATTACATAGCTAATGATCAAAAATTCGGGGGAATTTAAAATTTTTGTATAAATTAAATTGCAATCGACGAACGTTACACGAATACGTTACTTTCCCGATCTCGTCGACGAGGGTAGAAGCAGTTGATATAGATTAGAGAGAGAGAGAACATTCATCTGCATAACAAGTCGAAGCATTCAACTTAATTAAAAGAAATATTTATCAGTCTGGTACAACAGTTAATTAATTACAACCTCCATACAATAAAACAATTACATCAATTACAAGACAATTGAAAGTTACATAAATTAAATACAAGTAGTACAACACACTGAAACTTGTATTTGTGTCCGTCATAATATTACGTCAAATATAAATGTAAGATTACATTGTATGCATTTCATGCATTTACAATTAACCACGAGCTGTGGAAAACATAAATTACATGCATATCATTTCATATAACAAATACTAAATAGTTGACTTCTAAAATAGCCACAATTTTAATTGCGAGACGAATCAATTAAAAATACCGAAAAAGACCGAACAAAAGAAAATAATTAAAAGAAAGGATTGCCGTCAGAGCCCTAGTATTTAGATTCAGGCAGGGCAGTTCGTTCACCGAGGTTCCCAGGCATCGTCAGGGGCGATCGGCACCTCTCACACCATTATATCATCATCCGGTAATAAAACAAACTGAATAAAATTTTCCAAGGACTATTACGCAAACCAGCCCAACAAATATCTCATTCCATTTCCACAAAGACAAAGAAAGCCACGGCATACACTCGGAAGGCACCGAGAGCACGGCAAGCTTAAGACCAAGCCGGCCGGTACTAGAAGCAAAAACCCAACTTGGTCACAAGACCAGCAAAACCACAGCCAACACCATCGCCAGCCACAGCTCCAACAAAGCCAAGATCAAATCCCCCTTCCTCACCCAAAACCATCAGCATCAGCCAACCGAGGACAAGCAAGGAACCAGCCAGAGGGGCCGCGAGCCATAGGCAGCATGGAGGTAGCACGAAGAGGAGGACCAGCCATCCAAGCTGCAGGCCAAGGAGGAGAAAGCCAAGTCTCCCCAAGCAAGAGCTTGCATAGCCGGCCAAGAAAGCGATCAACGACACCAACCCTTCAATCCATCCCCCAACTCAGACCGACGAGCACCAGACAAGGTAGCCACCCCCAACCTTAAAACTTCTGCTATTTCTTTGCTTGAACCACACCATCAAACCACCGTGCACCATTAAGCTCTACACTAGATGAACTAAACCGTGCACAGATGACACTCTCGACATAACCATAGTGAACCATAAGGGTAACCAAAGAGCAGTAGAGGGGAGGAGGGTATACCTCGGCAACGACGGCTTACCACCGTCGGCGTAGCTACTCGCACCCGACAGCCAACCGTGCTCCCCGGCGCACGGGAAGGCCTCGAGCCCCGCCGTAGCTAGCGAAGATGGGCCACCATCGTCACCCTTGCCTTATTGAGCCAAAAGAGTAACTCAATCAAAAGTTGAACAAGTTAATCAAATCAAGAATTAACGAGAAATAACCAGGAAGGGTAGGAGTGAAGAAGTAGGAGTAAGGGGAGGAGTCGGCGGTGAGAAGCCAACGGTTGGAGCGGGCGCCGGGAGATCTTTGGAGGGCGGCCGAGCCGGATGCTTGCGGCGCAGGGGGAGTGGAAGTGGCGGCCCGAGGCCGAGCTGAGCCGCGGGTGGCCGGGTCCAGGCCGTGGGGTCGGCGGCGCCGAGGGGTTCGTGGAGCAGCGGCGCCGGAGGCGACGGCGCTGCGGGCCGTGAGGCGGCGGCACATGGAAGAGGCCGACACCGGAGTCGGGACGTGAGGTGGCGGCGCCGAGAAAGTGAGGAGGCGGCGCGTGGCGCGCGAGAGAAGGGGAGAGGCGCGCGAGGCCGAGAGGAGGAGCGAGCGAAGAGAAGGGAAGGTGGCGGCGCTAGAGCAAGAGAGAGGAGGAGCCGGCGGTGAGGAAGAAGGAGAAGGGGGAAAGATGCGGCGGCGCAGGAGAGAGGAAGGGGAGAGGCGGCCGGGGCGGCGGCAAAAGAGAGAGAGAGAGAGAAAGAGGGGGCGAGAGAGAGGAGGGGGAGAGGCGGCAGGGGTGGCGGCGAGATAAAGAGAGAGGGGGAGAGATGAGGGAGCGGCGGCGCAAGAAGGAAGGAAGGAATGGGGGCGGCGGCGCGTGAGGGAAAAAGGAAAGGAGGCCGGGTTAGGGGAAGAGGAGGAAAGAGGTGGGCCGGGACAGATATGGGCCGAAAGCCGGCCGAATTGAAGAAAAGGGAAAAAGGAAAAGAAAATAGTTAGAGCGCGCGATAAATATTCCTCGTGAATCTTAAACCCCGACGTTCCATTATATGATAGATTATTTAATAAAATATTGTTAAGCATGAACTGCAACACACCACTAACGGATATTGATTACTACAAAAGAATTAGTTTAATGTAATTAGTAGATTTAACATTTAGTTCATACCAATTAAATGAATAGGTTATCTTTTAAATCACTCATTGTACAATTGAATACTTAGATAAATTTTGCTAGTCTTATTCACTTAATTAATGCTGTTAAGAGACTGATGGTTTACGCGTTATTAGAAATCAGTACCGACTCGGGGACCTTTCCCAGGCGTATTAAAAGACGCAAATAATCTTGTTAGCTATACTTAAATTATAAAAACCCACTCATAATTATTTCGGACCGTTAGAACTAATTAATTGCGGTCAGATGAATTAAATCGTGTGCATTGATAAAACTGATACGCGTATGAAATTAATTATTCTGTTTAAACCCTTCCAAGTATCTTAGTTAAGCCCAATTAAATAGTAAAAGACCAATCATATTTACTTGTAATGACTAAAATAAATTAAATACCATCAATACATTAAAATGTAGTGCATACTGAATTAAACGAATGCATTACCAATTAAATCAATTCACGTTGTAAGAAAACACCTAATTAACCTGGTTAGTCATAGTATTTAACATAACTCCCCTGGTAAATATTCTGTAATACTAAGAATCACTTAAGTGATACCCATAGACTAAAACGGGTATACGTGCGATTTGAATTATTAGAATATCATTTAAGATCCACCTACTATAGATTTAAATACTTAGTTAACTCTTATTAGTCGCTCCTAAACAGTAGAAAGCCAAGGATAAGTATTCTTAATTATTAAAATAAATTAATAGCCGTTAAAGGAGTCAATTCTATTTGCGGCAATTAGAATAGCACGCGCTGAATTAAAAGGGTGCGACTATTAAGATCGCATGCATTAATTAAACTTGTATACGGCGGTTTAATTAACATTTAAGTTGTAAAACTCCACAACTAGCTAAGATAAAATTCGAAGATCGCATAGGGATGCTTTAGCATAATTTAGTTGCTTATTTAATTAAAATATGAATTCTTTCATATTTGTGATCTAACTCGTCAGGCGCATTTTAAATACGAGCCAAGCACCGGTATATAAAAAGAAGAATACATCGAAATAACCTTGAGACTTAAAATCCGTTAGAGAGGTAGATAATTACATACTCGCATACGAAGAATTAAATAAATAGAATTGCATACGTGAAATCGGCTAGGAGTAACGTTCGTCGTTAATTTGTACGTGCATTATTTAATCACGTTTAATCGATGAACTGCAGGAAATCAACACGTCAGATATACATCATCGCTAAACCACCACTCGCAACGCTAAGGCAATAATATAAAACCACAAGTATCGTAGCGAAATCAATTCGGATTATCACTATCAGGATTAAGTTGAGCGAACCCTCACCCTAGGCGCACAAACATGTCGACACCTCGCACCTTATTATGTTTCCGTATATTAAGTCGTAGCCGATGTATTTAATTGCAGGCAATTATCCGAGTCATGGGAAGGACTCCACCTGATCCTACTTGAATCCAAATATGTGGATAAAGTCCAGGCAAGCTTTTCTTTTGAGCATATAGTCAGAGTACTTTTAGTAAAATAAAGTATTTCCCTATTAAATTATTATCACCTTGCATGCAAATGAAAAATATTTAAATCGAAAGGGAATTGAGAAGGAAAAGAAAGCAGAATCGGCGACTGACAGAGCAGTCGGTCGTATAGAATAATAAAAGGGTGGGCAGAGGTTGCCTTGGTAGGGACGGAAGGGCAGGTTGGGGGACCTCTGCATAAGATATAATATAAGTAACTACAAACTTCATCTGTATGAGCGGACCGTATTACATCGTGTCGGTAACATTTCGTCCATGAATGGATGGACGAATTAGTAATCTTGTCAAGGTTATTATATTCTCCACGTGGGTAAGTAATAAATTAGGAGGTGAACCCGGTGGTGGTTGTTCTTAGGACACAGGGGATCCATACCGCCATTGCCCGAGTCGATCGGTATCGTGAAAGTGCTTGTGAGGCGATATATTCTGCGATGGAGTGTTGGGTGAAGGCGAAAACCTTCCCAACCAACGGTTATGTCACTTTGGGAGTCGGTGATAGTAATAATTCGCATGGACTACCGATTGTGAATAACTTGGGTGGAGATATAATATCTTGAGATAGATACAAAGTTACGTATTACGATCCGGCGCCACATCTTAGGAAATGTGGAAACCCACGGGCCAGTAGGATCAGAATGATGATGGGTAAAGTGATACAAGCTTGTGCAATGCTATACAAATCATGAATTCATGCCTGTCTCCGGGAAAGGAGAGCACGGAAACTTGTGGGGTTTTTGCTGTTCATACGAGTGTTCGATAGCTTTCTAAATTAATAATGTGGACTTCTTTCCAAACATAACAGAAAACCTATTTTCTATAATCCTGAGAAGAGGATTGGGAATAAGAAACATATTGAGAATGAACAAGAGATTGGGAATATAAACGTATATTCCTGGAAATGTGGAAGAGCATTTAGTGCATGTTGCTAATATTAACGCTTGCTGAGTACCTTTGTACTCATCCTTGCTATTAATTCCTTTCTCTAGATGCACGATAAACCGGAGGATTGCTAGAATCGGTGAAGACCACATGAATGGATTTAAGTATTAGCCGGTGGAATACTACAGACTCATACTACGGAGAATAAGAGGCGGAGGCGGCGGCCGGAATTGCCCTAGGTTCTTCAGTATGGTAATATTCGAGTCCTTGCGGTTCTGTAATGAAATGTAGCCCTGCGTGGTGATATTTTTGTAATATCGTATTTTGTCTCTAATTATTGTTCCGCTGCAACACTCTGATAGGCTTATTATTCGTTAACACGATGTTCTATCGGCTATAACGAATAATAATCCGTTGACTAGCATAATTACCCCCTGGTAATTGTGCGGGTCGTTTCATGAATCCCCATGAAACTACCCCAAAACAGCTGACCAACGCAATCTGCCCTAACAGTCCAGAATACCGACATTGCTTCCACAACAAAAATATATATCTAATTGGGGAAAACAGGGATTACCCTTGACGAATTGCCGAAGAACACCCCACGAACTTCTCCTTCCCTCTTCCTCTTCCCTTCTTCCTTTCTCTCCTTTCCTCTTTCCTTCCTCTAGTGCACACGGCAGGGAGGAGGGGGGAGGGGCGCAGCACAGGAAGGGAGAGGAGGGGGCGCACACAGGGGGCGGCGTAGGGGCCGAGGAGGCGCGCGGGGGCGAGGAGGCGCGCACACGGCGCGCGGGAGGAGCGCGGCGCAAGGCAAGGGCTCGGCCAGGCGCGAGGAGGCGCGGGGCGCAGGGCAGGCAAGGCAAGGCGGGCGCCCAAAGCAGGAGGAGAGGAGGTCATGGGCTAGGGTTTGGGGGGAGAGTCCCTCCCCCTTTTTGGCTGCCCACCTCTTGGGCCAAGGCCCAGGTCCAAGCCCAGGTTACCAGAACGTTTCAGAAATTCCCCCCTTGAAAACTCTAATTAGTTCTTTTCTATTTGGTCCTCCCCTCCGATTAATCGGTTAATTCTCCGATCTCGTTTTGGAATATTACACTTGGTGCCTTTGGAACGTCAGCAAGAATGCAAGATCGGTCCTGAACTTCTGATCCGCTGATCTAAACTGCCTCTACGCCCTTAGTCGCAGACCTGCAGGGCTTTGTTTGGACCTGTGACCTGGAGCGTGTGAATGCGACCTCAAATTGAACGGATTGGTGAGAACAATTCAGGAATCTTATCTAGCAAAGTGAATGGAGACAAGACGTGCGTCCACAGGCTAAACTTAAGTGAATCTGGACAACGTGTTGTACAGAAACAAACAAAGCGCCCATCTACTGCAAAGTGCAAAGTGAACGAAGACAAATGAAACGGAAAGCTCGGTACTATTCTTCCTAACAGTTGATTATTCATTGCAGGTATGTGTAATCCTATGTTGATTGGGTCTCGTGAATATGCAATCCTATGTTTTTTTTAGATTTAAAGTATGCAATCCTATGTTTTTTTTAGATTTAAAGCATGCAATCCTATGTTGATTGGATGGCCCAGAGGGAAAAAAAACCCAACTTTCATACGGGGCTGCATGGACGGGTAGATTTGGTCCAACCACGCAATCACTTTGGAAATTGTAGCTTAGAAACAATAATGTCCAATTACACAATGGGCCTGTTTGCATAGAGTAGAAATGTAGAATGCAGGTTCCGGGGTGAAAACCTAAAAAAAAGGATGCAAAAGAATGATGTATAATATATATATTGGTTCTGTCCTTAATACAATAGATGTTTTTTTGCGAGTGTAATACAATGGATTTTTTTTGCCAGTGTAATACACTGGATGTTGTTTAAAATAATTTTTAATTGTAAGTACGCAATGTCCCAAACAATGCCTGCCAGTTTCACTGTAAGAATTCCATGTGAATCTTATGCATTTGCCACCAGCCGCTGCTCCTATAACACGGCGTCGTCAGATGCCTGATCGACTTACTCAGTTCAACATGGATGTAAAGAGAGAGCATTTCCTCGTCGGTGCGTGCGTCGTTTTACAGCACTATTTCGTGCTTGCCAATTGGTTGATGTGCCATAAGTAATGGTACTGTGGACTAACGCATTTCGTGAATTCTTGATCATCGCGTAGGGTGCTTCCTTTTGTCATTCAGTGCTGGTGCCTTACGCTGAGTGCTGTGCCGCCTTAGTTGGCCGGGCGAGGTGTGTTTGGCTGCCGTGATCACCTAGTAATCGTGTTCTGGGTTAATACTGTAACATGGAAAAAAATTCCAATTGTTCGTGGCTTGATGTTTATGGGTTTGCCCTTGTCTAGTTTTGAGCTGGGCCCCCGTCAATTGTATAGTTTGTTGATCGTGAAGCTTGTGGTGTGTGCTTGCCTATGTGTGAGAATGTTCCATTCTATTATCTGTTTGGCGGAATGAACTGTCCAGAAACTTGGTACAGTACAATAATGGTCGATCTGGCTCACCGGCCCAGACCAGGTCCGCACCACATCGCGACCGCACCCCTAGACCGGCCGAGCCAACCTGCCTGCGCCGCTGCGCCCATCCGTCGCCTGTTCTTCTCTCCTCCCTGCGCAGCCGCCGCGGCACCAGTTATTCAGCGGCGGCGGTGGCGGCTCTCTTATCAGAAGGGAAAAAACCGCGAGAGGCGAAGCCAGCGGGCAGCCGGGGAGTGATGAGCGGCGGAGGCGGCCGGAGCACGACCGCGGTGTTCTACGCGGAGAAGTACCACCCGATCCAGGCTGGCAGCATCGACGGCACGGACGTCGCCCCCCACGACAACGCCGTCCTCCGCGCCCTCCTCTGCTCCAGCGCCGGCCTCTGTGCGTGCCCCACATCTGTATTTTCCCCTCGTTTGCACATCAGCCAGCCCTCCACGAATCTCCCTCACCTGGGATTTGGTTTCGGTTTCGTTTCTAGATGATCCCTTTGGGGACCCCAAGGCCGCCGGCGACCCCTACTGCACGCTGTTCGTTGGGCGCCTCTCGCGCCAGACCGACGACGAGACGCTCCGGAAGGTGCGCCTCTCTCTCTCTCTCTCGTATTCTGGACTAGTCCTCTCTTGTGCTTGTGTGTTGGATTGTTCAGACTGATGGTTTGAGTGGTTGCTTCTTGTTGATTCTGTGTGTTGAGCAGGCGATGAGCAGGTACGGGAGGGTGAAGAGCATGCGGCTGGTGCGGGATATTGGTGAGTTAAGCATCTTGCTTCATGAAAAAATATGAGTGGTACTTGGGAATAGCCCGATTTGTGAACCTTGCTTTCTACAGCATGATGCTGTTGTAGTGAAGACAGCATCAATATGCAGTTCATACCAATGCAAATTGGAGTGTTCTGTGTGGCATCGATAACACAGTGGAGCATTCTGCTACTTTTTCAAAAGTTTCAATTGGGTGTTTTATCTAGTCATCTTAAAACTGTAGCATGAAGTTCCAATTATCAGAACAACACGCTAGTGCCTTAGTGGCTTTTTAGTTTCCAGTAGACAACAAATAGCGGTGCTTCATTGGGGGCAACTGCTTGCACATCTCATTCTTTGCTTTTGCAACTTCAGTTTTTACTTTGTTTGCAGTTACTGGTGCTTCTCGTGGTTATGCATTTGTTGAGTATGAAACTGACAGGGAGATGCGTAGCGCCTATGAGGTATCAGCTATATGATGTTTTGGGTTTTCGCATCCTTGTTTCTAGCTCGGTCCCGAGTCTTTGCGATATCTAAAACAAAATTGTTGCATACTGCCTTTGGCCTGAAGGATGCACACCATTCCATTATTGATGGCAGTGAAGTGATTGTAGATTACTATAGGCAGCAACTTATGCCTGGATGGATACCAAGGAGGTTAGGTATGTTTCCTTGCTCAAGTATTATTTATTACTCAGAATACTTGAGATGATCTTCATAGTACTTCAAATGGCCTTTTTATAGGAGGAGGACTTGGAGGAAAGAAAGAATCTGGTCAACTTCGATTCGGAGGTCGAGAGAGGCCATTTCGTGCTCCCTTGTATGAACCCAAACATTTGTAACAGTCCAATATTTCTTATGACAAGCGACTTGAGGAAATTGCGCTTTGGATTTTTTAGATGTATGTTAACAGCGTATTCTGCTTCTGTAAAAAACAGGCGGCCTATTCCTTATGACGAACTGCAAAAGCTCGGGATCCCACCACCACCTGTAGGGCGGTATATGACACGTTTTCAGGTAGGCCTTTCTTGTTCTAGTTTCATAATTTTTGCCTGGAAGATTACTCAATCTTGACATGAGCTATTAAGTGTTATGCTCAAATGATTCCTGATTTCATAACATTTGAAATTGGAAACTAGTTGTATTCATCTTTCACATGATGAGAAATGAAAAGCTAATGCATGACTTATTCCAGAGCCGCCATTTAAGCATATAAAGGAGCTAGAAATTTGGAACATTTGGTCGGTACTAAGAACTAACCGACTGTTGCCTCGAAATATTTGGAAGAAAGGAGAAACCCTGTTTTTTATATGTATTTTTGGCATGGATTATACACTCATTGTTGCCGTTAACCCACATGAGCAGTGGAAGACGGGAACACTAGTAACTTATCCATGGCAGTTGTGTGTGATCACAAGCACCACGAGGATTTGTTGGGAAGGGTCCTCACGTTACCTTGGGTCCATGACCACTTCGGAGCGACGACACCCCTTGGAAGGCTTATTCCGAGCTAAGTTCACAAGTCAATCTCAGTGAGGTCTGTGAGACCGGCCTTGGAGGCCTCCAGGGCCGACCCCGAGCGAGTTGTGTAGGACCGGCCCTGGAGGCATCCGAGGCCAACCCTGAGTGAGATGCACAAGACCGGCCTCGGAGGCGTCCGGGGCCGACCCTAGGCGAGGTGTGCAAGATCGGTCCCGGAAGCGTCCGGGGCCAACCCCAGGCGGAGTACGCGAGACCGATCCCATTAGGGTCTGGGGCCAACCCTAGGCGGAGTACGTGAGATCGATCCCAGGAGAGTTCGGGGCCAACTCCAGGCGAAGTGCGCGAGATCGATCTCAGGAGGGTCTGGGGCCAACCCCAGGCGGAGTGTGCAAGATCGATCCCGGGCCTCCCCTGGAACTCCAACGGGGCTTCACCCTGGGCTCTCCTTGACTTCCCCTAGGGCTTCACTTGGCATGATGTCGAGCTCCACTCCACCATCAACCAACCTTGAAGGTCCTTGTGTCGCTCGCTACCGGCCTTGCTCCGCACCCAGCCCTGGCTAGGTGCTCCGCTCCGTGCTCAACCTCGGGCTCCTTTGGGACTCCCCCGGGAGACCTTGCCCGCGGTCGCCCGAAGCTTCCACAGGTGCCGCCTCGCCCGTGGCCGGGACATCCCCGGTGCACCCCATGGCCAAGCTCCTCTTGCTGTGCTACGCCAAAAACCTGAACCTCCCTAGGGAGGTTTCTGCGTGGCTTGAACGTTTGGTCACCCGACTCAAATGCCCGACTGACTTGAACGATCGTCACTTCACCAGACTTGAGCGCTCGGCTACCCAATTTCGCTGCTTGACGGCCTGAACCGGCTCCCCGTGCCACGACCACCCCAGGCTCGCCCTCCACGCATGCTTCGGACATCCTTCGGGGGTGGATGACTTTGTGCTCTGAGCTCGCCCTCCACGTATGCCTCAACCTTTCTCTCCACACATGCCCGACCTCTCCCTCCACATGTGAGAAGTCACGTCACTTCCGAAGGGGGAATACTGTGCTTCCCCGGGACACCCACACACCATTTCGGCCTTTGTCTACATGTATCGTCCTTGTTCCAGGGTCAACCTCGTGCAGAATATGCTTGACCGATCCCAAGAGAGTTTGGGGCCAACCCCGGGCGTAGTGCCCGAGACTGATCTCATGAGGGTCTGGGGCCAACCCTGGCGGAGTACACGAGGCCGACCCCGTGAGGGTTCGGGGCCTACCCTGGACTGACTCTAGGATCCCGGACGTGGCTGGGCCGTACAGAGCAAATGACAGGAATGCTCCTAGAAGTATGTTAAACTCTAAGGGTAAAATTGTAACTACACTTGTTTTCCCTCTCCCTCTATAAATAGGACCTATTGTAATGAGAAGGGGGAGGTCACTTTGTAACCTTAGAACACTTATATTGAATACATTTGGGGTTGTGTGCTTCTTTTCTTCTTGGGTCTCTTCGCACCTATGGTGGTCTCCGCATCCGACTGGAGATCAGGTGCGGATCCAGTGTATAAGGATTGAGGTCATAGGACCGCAATGAAATTTTCTAAATTCTATAGAAAATTACTGTTTATTACTGTTCATCAGTAGAGATGACCTCATAGTGTAATATAGGTGACCAATGGTTTTCTCGTCTAGATCCGCCTCTGCCGGATGTGCCTCTAAATTTACTGTCTGGACTCGTACCGACGACAGGATTGTTATTCGCTCTGCTATCCCATGATCTTGGAGGAGTTCCTTGAATATTTAGATTTTGTCCTTTACATCTTATGTTTGTGGGGAATGTATTGGCTATTTCATGCTTGCCTACTGCCATTGAATGATTTTTTTTGTTTGAAATAACACTGTTTGCTCCCAATATCACAGCTCCCCCCACCACCGAGGCGGAAAAGCGACAATATTGTCAGGGAAGATTCACCTCCTAGGAGAAGATCCAAGGACAGGGCTGATAGTAGCTACAGAGGGCAAAGCAGTCCAACTGAAGATGACGGCAGCCCCCACCGGCGGAAAAGCAGCCATGACCGGCTAAAAGAACCACAGAGGAGAATAAGATCATCTACCAGTAGGGAGGCCAGCAGCTACAGTAGGCAGAGAAGCCCAACCGAAGACGACTCCGATCGTCGCAAGCGGAGAAGAAACCGAGAGCCGGGAGAAATATCCCCGGACAGGGAGGATGGTAGCTGCGAAAGAGGAAGGGCTTCAACAGAAGCCGGCTACAGCCCTCGTCGATCTCATCAGCAAAGGCATCACAGAGAGCGTCCACACGACAGCAGCAGTCGTTCGAGGCACAGCGACCGCCGGCACCACGGCGACCGTGCTCACTCCAGGAGATCTGAGAGCCGAGACCACAGCCACTAGATGCCGAGTTCACCGGCGTTTTCATGATGTAAAATCTGAATCTCTGGTTGCCTACACGCTTCTTGGTTTGATAAGGTTGCTGTCATTTGTAGGCCAATTTCCCGCGCGTGCTTTTGCCGTCGCGCGAGCACGATGCCACCGCCTTGTGGGCGCGCATCCCTTTCCTTGCTAGGCTCAGCCGGTGCCGTCGTTCGTGCACGCGAGCAAAGCCTGCTAGTAATGGTTGCCCAGTGACCTGCAGCCCTGCAGGTTGGCCTGCCGTCTGGTTTCTCCGTGTCCTTGCCGTTGAGCATGTGCAACGGCTACTCGTATGCGTAACAAAAAATGACGGCACCAAATGGAAAGAGGGAATGGGTGGTGGAAACGTGAGTCTAGGTTCACCTGCTGGGATCATCTACGTATGCTCACCTTTACACAGGGAACTATTTGCTACTGTGAACGCTCGTGTCCACACTCCGCAACATGGCTCAAACTAGGACTGGTTTTCCATGCCTTGACAGCTGGTTTTCAAGATGACTTTATTTATTGCGTATAGATCTCTAATCTCATCATGTTTTTTTGGACAGGGAACTATAGAATTGTTTTTTTTTCTTGAAAACGCAGGTGACTGGCGTTTCATTCGTTAAGAAGAAGAGCAGAACTATAAAATTGTAGATCAAAATAATTTAGCGTAGCTTCCAAATGGCGGCTGTTAACCTAATTCATTTCATCTTAATTTTTAACTGGCAGTTGTTGTGAACTTCTCACAGTAGTTCATCACAGTTTTGCATACCATGTATCAATTTACTGTACAAATATGGTGGATGCAAAATTGCCATGCTTCCTTTTGGTAATTCATAATGTAGATCAGAACTCTCTTATTTTTTGTTTCTGTTGTATTCGAGCTATCCAATTGGATTCACCTTTTTTTTCCTTTTGAAATTTGACATGGTAGTAAAACGTCAAAATTTGGTAAGTGAATTGCAAGCTGGCGCTTCCCTTACATCTGCCTGTATCTACGTCATGAATATGTATCCTAGGTATGAAATATTTTGGTTCCAGTACAAAGGACAATGCCATAGGGTTTGCTGCTTGATGAACTTCTCCATGCTACTGGGAAATGGGGTCTCCTTTCACCGCTTCACCCTGATGTCCTCCAACCCAGTAATCTCAATTAGGTTGTCGACTGATGCTTGCTTTTTAGTTGATGCACTCAGTGGGTAACTGCTGCTTGGATCCTCCTTTCTTGTTCCATGAAGTTCCTTCGCACAGCTTACGACTGAGGGTGCTGAAAGTTGCTCTTGAGTACTGCCGAGAAGCATTCCTCCAGTCTGATCCAGACTTCATCATCACTTCAAACTCCTGATAGCTAATGCGACCATCCTGTTGAATATATGTATAAAATGTCAGCTATCCTAAAGAAAAATGTTTTTGTGCAATCCGGATTGGAAAAACCCATGGATGGCGGCAACCAACAAGTTACTGTTGTCTGTTACTTCCTGGATTTCTTGTTACACTAGGACTAGGTAAATTGTGCCAAGATTTCAGCAAATTACGGGAATTTATTGTTGATTTACACTGATTCTAGCCAGGTGTAATAATTTAGTTTTGTAAAACATTAGTTTGTACATTTTGAAAAGAATGGGGCAAAAAATGAAAGGGTAGCTTGCTGATGTGGTAATTTTCACTGGAAACCGGTCAAAACTTGGTGTTTTCTGGCCTAGTAGATTTTGGGGTTTAGTGTAAAGGACCCAGTTAGCCTAAAAATACCTTGAATTCATTGGAAATGGGTACTGGTCGTCTGCAATTTCAGGGTCCAAAATGGCTACAAAAGGCTTAGAATTTTGTATTCTGTGAGACCCACTTTTTTCGAAATACAGTGTGGTTCAGTATGTAGTGATCGAACGTTCTGATTAATTGGTTTAGAACTAACCTTATCCATGTCGATGTCACGAATAATATCTTTAACCACTTGCTCATTAAGGCCCAGTTCACCATCACCTAAAGCCTCCATCAATTCCTCCATTTCAATAAAACCGTTGCCATCTTTGTCGAAGAACTTGAAAGCTTTAGGTAGGTACTCCTCGTTACCCATCTTTTTGATGTGAAGTAAGACTGTTACAAACTCCTCACAATCTAATGTGCCATCTGCATCTGTGTCACCCTGGAAAAGGAAAGAAAGTATGTTAGAACATACTATACTTGGTTGCAATGATGATGGCATTTTGACTTATTCCATCATCATATTTTTCACTGTATTTGTACTTCTTCCATTTGATTCGCTGCAATTCAGTTTCCAATATCCCAATCGTATTAAATCTGATCAGAATAATGAATGACAATGCTATGGAAATGCATAGTAAAGCACTCACAGCTTCTAACAGCATCTTTATCTCTGTCTCTGGAACAGGATGACCATTTATCTGGAGGCCCTCCTTGAGCTCCTCAAGTGTCAAACTGCCGTTGTTGTCCTTGTCCATCATGTGGAACATCTGAGTGTAGTTGTCAATCTCCTCCACCGGTAAATTCTTGGCAACGACCTTCATTAGTCATTGGCAAATGATTCACACTGAAGTGTGTAACACTTGGAAGGAAATAAGAATAATAACGGCAGATTCTCTGCAACTTACTCCAAGTGCCTTCTTCTTGAACTTGTTCATGGCTGAGAATTGCTTCAGCCTGGATCGAACAACCTCTCCGAGCGAAACATTTGGAGCCTTATCGGCATTCTTGAGCCAAGGATGCTCTGTTTTCAGGAGGAAAACATGCTCTTAGTCAGTACGTAACATCGTTCATTATGCATTGTTTTCTAAGGGAATTCGTTACGCATTGTTAAGACTCCCTTTTTTTTTCACCAATGACAATAATAAAGCAAATTTGTAGCAAAATCCTAGCGTGTGGGTTATGAATGCATTGTGTTCTTTCGGTATGGCTGTGAACTGGAAAAGTGGAAATTGAACTGAAGGTTGCCAACTTGCCATTACCAAGGACTTCCTTAGCCGTCAACCGGGTAGAAGGATTCGGGTCAAGCATCTTCCTGACAAGGTCCTTTGCATTCTGGGAGACCTTGGGCCATGGCTCCCTCTGGAAGTTGATTCCACCCCGGATAATCGACTGCGCAATTCGCTCATCGGTGTCTGCACTTGGTTGGTAAAAGAACATCAGCACTGGTAATCGGAGGAGGTACCTGTAATGCTGAGATGTCCATAGAAGCAGGCAATCATGCCAAAGAGCAAGGAGAGAAGCATGCACCTCCCCAGAAAGGAGGAGCTCCGCACAGAAGAATGTAGAGGATGACGCCAGCGCTCCAAACATCTGCTTCTGGCCCATAGCTTCTCTTGAGAACCTCTGGAGCCATGTAATACGCGCTACCAACCACTTCGGTGAATCGATCCCCTGCAGGTTACACAGGTAAGAAGAAACTTCCATTTGAACATTTGGCATGCAAAGGTGCTATCGATTTCTCGAACCTGGCTTGAAGAACACCGAGAGGCCAAAATCGATGGCCTTGAGAGGCGAGTCCTCCGATTTGTTCGCGAACAGGAAGTTCTCTGGCTTCAGGTCTCTGTGCATCACTCCGTTCTCGTGGCACAGCTGCAGCACGAAATGGATAACAACATTACCAAAGTATTTTCGTGATTCGTGCAATGATGTAAAAAAAACAAGAACGGCACGAGATGTTCGATCATGGGCGAATGGACAATGGATTACCTGCACGACCTCGACGATGGTCCGGGCGACCTTGGCGGCGGCGCGCTCGGTGTAGTACCCGCGCGCGACGATGCGGTCGAAGAGCTCGCCGCCCTCGCAGAGCTCCATGACGAGGTGCACGCCCTCGGCGTCCTCGCAGGCCTCGCGGAGCCGCACCACCGCGTCCGCGCCGGCGCCACGGCCCGCGAGGGCGGACATGCGCCGCAGGATCTCCACCTCGCGCCGCACGTCCTCCGCGTCGGCCGACCGCCGCAGCCGCTTCCGCCGGATCGTCTTGCACGCCAGGGCCTCCCCCGTGGCCGCGTCCTCGCACCGCCGCGTCACCCCGAACTCCCCGCGCCCCAGCTCGGCGCCCAGCCGGTACCGCTTCGCGAACTCCGGGCGGGCGCACGTCTGCAGCTGATCGGCGGCGGCCCCGAGGATGGCTGCGTTCTTCCTGCCCCTCCTGTGCTTCTTCTTCTTGTTGCTCTCTCCTGTGTTGTCGGAAGAGCGGCACAGGTCGTCGCGGCTGGTGACGGGGAGGATGGCCGCGCCACGGCGGAGCATCACCTTCGAGGCCGCGAAGGCGGAGGAGCAGCCACCCATGGCGTCGCCGACGGACGCCGCGGATGCCTGCTGTCTCCGCCGCTCGCGCCCTCGCGTCTGGTCCCTTCCCCCTCGGCTCGATCCGTGCGTTTCTGCGCGCGCGTCCGCGCAGGGGAAAGTAAAGGCGATCGATCGCGGACTGCGCGGTTGGCCGTTGGTGTCGGCGTTGCATTGCATGGGCGCCGCGCACTGCGCACAGGTGAAACTAGGCTGGGCCGGGCAGGGCACGCCCAACCCGCTCCATGCTCACATGAGGCCTTGTTCCAGCAGCCGGTGGCACTCTCGAAATTACGTCACATATCGGTTGAGCACGGGCGTTCATTTTAGTTTTTGATGACTTTAATTTTAGTTTATGAATAGTAATAACTGATAAAGAGTCAACGAATAGAGAATTTTATATATAATTTTGATCGGTATAAATAAAGTCACTATAATATATATTACAAATGATTAGTAGATCTCGTCTTAAAAAATAGAAATATCTATACAACATTTGTATGTTTTATAAGGCAAAATCAATCAGATTTTAGGATGTTAGATGAAAAATCTAAATTCTAGATTCAGACCACTCACTTTTTTTAGGTGTAGGCTACTCCTCCAACACCACCCAATGAAGGATATGCATTGCTCGTCATTCTAATTTGAGCATTGTTGAGACAGCGCATGTGTCTAGTAGCCCTTATGAAACAATCTTAAAAATTCAAATTGAGTTTAACTTTGCTTTGTTCTTTGTTTTCTCCTTAATCCTCTCTTTAAACCCCCTCCCCTCCTCTTTGGTTCCCGCCTTCCCCTCCCGCTAGCGCCCGCTCGAAGCCGCCTTCTCCCTCCCCCTTCGCGCTGTCGCCCCGCTTGCATCCTTCGGCCGTGCCCATGCCGCTGTGCACCACTTGCCCTGAACTCCCGACGTCGTAGCCTCTTGGCACTCCCGTGCGCGTCGCCAACTACCACCATGGCCCCTATACTCCCGCGTCCCCTCCCCAGCTGCTCCCGCCGCACCTGCTTGCCCAGCGGTCGAAGAGGCATTCCCGCCGAGCGCCTGCACTCCTCCGTCCACTCGCACGTCTCCGCCCATCCCTGAGCCATCTTTTCCCCGTCAACTCATGCAGGAGCCATGGTCCATCCCGCATGGCCACCCATGCCCCCGGTGAAGTCCCCTCGTCCTCCTCCTCCGCACGTCATCGGCTCTCGCGCACCCCCGCAGCTCCCTCCGCCTTCCCCGGCCTTTAAAATCAAATTGCAGCTGCAGGAAGCCTCACACCACCCCCACCATCCTCCCAAAGCAGCCAATTGAGTTCTCTCCCCCTCCAACCTTGCAGCCGCTCTCCCCTGGTCCCGGTAGGCTTCCAGGCCGATCTCCCTCATTGTCCGATGAAAATGCAATTAATTGTAGCCGAAGCACCACCGAAGCTTCACAAATCCAACGCCCAAGTCAATTTTTCTTGAGAGTGCCCCCTCTAACCCCGCACTGTGCACCCTCTCTTCAGCCGCCACACCTCCCCGTGGACGGCCTCCCTGAGCCATTCCTGAACCAAGCCCACACCTCCCCCATAAACCTTACACTCTAGAGATGGATAAACCACGCCTAGTTGAGCTTGAGCATTCGCCGAGCAGCTCCTAACCGCCGAAACCACCGCCACCTTCCCTTCGGCCGGCGACCTCCTCCCTGAACTCTC
Organism: Melocanna baccifera; assembly: GCA_036346265.1. Classification (NCBI taxonomy): domain Eukaryota; kingdom Viridiplantae; phylum Streptophyta; class Magnoliopsida; order Poales; family Poaceae; genus Melocanna; species Melocanna baccifera. The sequence goes on from CM070702.1 coordinate 16,808,742, forward strand.
ATGTCTGTCCAAGCCCAAAATCGAGACCCCCATACCCCCTGAGTCTTTTGGTACCAGCCTTGGCCCTAGAAGGCCGCTGTCGAGACCGAATTTTGCTAGGGAGCGCACCTCTGCCTTCCTGCCACCGCGTCCGGTCTGAGGTGGAAGAAGACCCGAGGGACGGCGACGTGGCCCTATCTAGGTTGTTCCCGCGCGATCTGACGATCCCTGGGCGTGGGCGCATTGTCCCCAGGCTGCTTCAGCCGCTCGCACGCGTAGCTGGGCCAAAGGCCGATGGCCCACCGCACCGTTTGAACGCGTCGCTCGTTCCCGCGTTGAATTTTGGGCCGGGCCGGCACTGTGTTGCACTGTAGCAGTGACCCTTTTTCATTTTCCAGTCTCAGAAAATCACAAAAATACATCCGTTCAATTCGTTTCGACGCTCCGAGTCCATTTCCGATACCCATTCCTTCAAAATCCACTCCCAAAATTCCAACCTAATCCATTTTAATATTTATTTGCATTTATTTCTTTTCATAGAATGTTTAATTTATTTTCTCCTAGCTTGATTAGAGGCATGCACGGATTAACTTTATTTTATGTGTGTTTTCGCTAGCGTCCAAGGGTTCCGAGGCAATTGTCCAAGGTCCTGAACCAGTTCCCGAGATTTACGAGATTGTTGAGTTCGTCGATCTGCAAGACAAGTTATAAATTTTTGAACATGTTGAACCTATAAATTCCATACCATTTATTTATGCTATTTACATTAATGTTAGTTGCTCAATTTATTTGATTACAATTAAATGTTAGAATGACATGACGATTGTAGTTACGTCCTACCACTGAAAATGCCCTGTTTAACTTTGCGGTCATATTCACCTTGACAAGTTTAGGGCTAATTAATTAAAGTATACATAACCATCTCATTTACTCACATAAAATAACAAACTATCAGATAACCTGATAGTTTGCCGGCAAAATGTTTTAAAATTGTTCTAGGGTAGGACGGAAGCTGTGGAGTACCATGTAGTGGACGAGTCCACGACCCTACCCTAGGGTGGAGGTTGCAGCAGATGGGTATCGACACATGTGTATGTATCGGTTACCGTTTATGGTTGGCAGTATCAAGAGAAAATGTAAGTACTAGACCCTTATACTGAATATAGAGCACAGTGACTACTCAACCACAAGTATTGAATTGTCAAT